>CM034150.1:742917132-744297132 GCA_019776745.2 Taxus chinensis
CCCCAACTGAGTTAGTGTAAATTCTTTAGTGATAGTGATAATGTATTTTTTTGGTTCTACTATGTCTCCCATATATACTGGTTCCTTCTAGTTCAAAGTACCAGTCTAAATTGGACAACCACTACTTTTCTTCTTCCCATGTTCCTAAGTCACCGACATACTTAAGAAGTTTTCCCCCCTATAAAATTAGTTATTTACTTTTTAATAATTGCATCATCGTATCCAATAGATTCACTATTAGAATTATGAGATTGTTCTACAAAAACAATTTCAGTCTTTGAAGGATTCTTCATTTCTTAGTATCTTATTTTCAAATCTTTTCTTATCCTTATTGTTATCCCTAAGTGAATCAAATAATTGTTTTTTTAGTATTTCCTATTCATGGGAACTTTTTTAGGACTTCCCCTTCTAGATTTTTATTTGATGCAGGAGCATCATCATGTATAGGAATTTTTTGGTTTGAATCAGGTGTTTGGAGGTCCTCTTAGGTGTCTAGGCATGGTATCCAGTGTCCAAGCATGGTCTCTAGTCCTTTTGACCTCTCTTGTTATGTAATAAGTTAGATTTGGATTTTTTGAAAAACCACCAATTCAAATATTTGAATTTTCCTAGTTGTGTTTAGAGGGTCTATGTGTTAATTTAGGTTTCATAATGATGTATAAGGATGAATAAAGACCTCATGTTGCTCAAGAGCTAAGGTTAACCATGTCTTACCTTGGTTTGAAAACCTAACTCCTTGAATAACCAACTCGTTTTTGTATCTTAAAGGAAGTATTCGAATGTATGAGGAAAAACTAAGATAGAATAGGGGAAGAGGAGAAGGATAAGTGATGATAGAGCCAAAAAGTGATCCATAAGAGACACACATACTTATTTTTGAGCTAATAATTTTGATTAATGTGAATTATTGGAGGTGGCATAAATAAGAGGGTATGTGTCTTAAAATAATGTGTTTTATAATTTTTTTATATTTTTTAAAATCGTAGGGATTAGTTGCATAAAATTTTTAGGTTTAGCTGCTAAGTACTAAGGGGTTTGTATTCCACCAAATGTATTTGGGACACAATTTGAACCTCATCTTATATTTATTGGTATCTTGTGCGAGTGAAACCTTAGTTAATGGCTAGACAACACTTTTTACATTATTATATGCACTATTGAACCACAACCGATTCGATGTTTTATAATATTTAAAAAATAAAATAAAACTTTAATCATTTCATTATTTATTAATCAATAAATAGTTTTTTCAAAAAACTTATATATTTAAAAATATTAACATATATTAATTACTAAATGAATCAAATCAAATTTTAAAATAAAAGCGGTACTTATATATATCCAATCATATTAATTTTCAACCAATAATTAAAAATATATAGTTAAAATTTTAAGATAACAAAATAGAATAAAGAAATATGACTTGTGATTGAATTGAAGAAATTGTAACTAATTGCTTTAGATAAATGCTATACGAATTGTTTTTATTTTGAATTGTTTTTTTCTATTGTTATCCTTGTGAGGAATATGCTCATCTTGTATGGTTTTCGTAACAACAAAGAGTTTATTTAATTTTATTTTCCCACATATTTTATTGAGTTTGAGAGGCAATTGGGGAGGAACATAAGGCCTAAGGATGCGGATCTAATTAAAAATATTCTAATTGATACACAGTTTCCATATTTAGAGGGTCAACTTGACACTAAAAAAATACGAAGCCATTCCCAATACGGAAGAATATCCACTCATACTAATATTCATGAGTTATGTTGAAGTGACATATGTCGATTACTCATAACTTTGGTTCAAATTAAATTCAAGTAATATTTAATGTTGAAGTGGAAGGTGGGTATATATTATTATATATTATTGTTCATAGCTTAAGAAGGGAAGTGGGGAATCTCTCAAGTCCATTTTTAAAATAGCACTACCTATGAGGTCATTTATACCTTTGTATGAGGTGATTAGATTTAATAAAATGCAAATTTTAAATTAATGGTACAAAAAAATGAGATTAATTTATGGTATTTTTTCCCCCCAAATTTGGACCAAAAAAAAAGTTAAGTCTAGTCATTATTGTACAATTTAATTGAGACTTGGTAATATGGAACTTTCTTTTAAAGTAAACTTATATGTAACTTGTGTTTTTATATTCCATCACACTACTTTATTTTTATATCATTTATAAAATTTTGAAAAATTAAACAGATTGTTTTACATTCGAAATCTTAAAATAAATTTATTCGAAATTACAATATTTATGTCACTTTATAAAATACCAATGACTTTACCATTCACTTTCAAAACTTAATTTTCTTGGGGATCGAATAATAGTAGTAATACAAATTGGGGGATGGAATTATCTCCCTTCCATTTCCTCTTTTTCCATATTTTTTGTCTCCATTATAATCTTCTTATAGATCTTATTGTGGATGCCCATCCATTCCCATGTTAGCATCCTAAAGGCGTTACTTCCTATGTATAGATATGGACAATGGTCATACATTAATACATCACTAGAACCAACCACATACATTGCACTTAAGGATAAATTTAGAATAAATCAATAAATAAAACCTAATTGCATATAAAAGCGAGTTGTATAGACTACAAGAACTATACATAATTAAAATATTTGAAAATTTATGGTTTGAGTTAGAAAATACTAGATCATATAAATATGGCTCAGACAATTGTCAGTGACAAGTTGTAGAAAATAATCCCAACCAATGAGGTGAATCAAACCCTAAGCTCATAACTTACAAAGTGATAGTGCCACTTTCATAATGGTCATGAAAGTAGTAGACCAAAAATATGATGGCTATGAAAATGGTCTTTTTTGGGAAGGTGTGAAATTGATTTTATGATTGTGGTCACTATCCCTTAATCTTCAATAACTTTATTGACTTTTTCTCAATCTACAATGTGTTAATATCCTTCTTTAAAACCCTTATTCAAACATTAGGTCTATAACATTGAAAATTGCATAAGGAAAACAAATATATTTTAGGGCATTGTTGACCTAGTTAAAACCAAAGCTTCCTTGATATTTATCTAGCACCTTAACTAGAGAACAAATCGGAAATCAACAAAGAAGCATAATGCATTCAACAAGAAGTCCTTTTCTAGTGTAATTATCCCAACACTTATCTTTTTTATGTGTGTAAATAATTAGTAGTATGTGTGATTATTTATATGATTGAAATATTTTGGCACATATTTGTTGCTTTAAAAATAGATTTTTTTTGTTTGTTATAAATGTAATATAATTTTATTTTTGTTTTCATGTGTCTAAATGCATTAATGTTCCATTGTATTTATAAACTCATTGAATTCAAATTAGGACCCTATCGGTATATAAGGAGACTCAATACATAATACTAACAAACACAGGTCAAAACCTCAAGGCACTCAGAGCATGGGAGAAAGGGGAGCAAAAGACAACACTATTTGCGCAACAACTACAAACTAGAATGAGTTGCTAGCTACAGTATGGAAATGGTCAACTGTGTAAAAAAGTGAGTAAGAAGAGAGAAAAATAAATAATGAAAAATTGGATAAATCAATGAAAAAGATACACACAAGGTCGACATGGAGAAGAATAAGAAGTTAAAAAGGAACTCAAAAGTGTTGAAAGCATAAATAAACTAGTACCAAAGTAATTAAATAACATTGTATCAAAACTAGTTTTCTACACAATGCTCCAATTTTATATGTGCATGCATACATAACATGTTAAAATAATAATCACGTGGATACATAGTATATGTAATGAAATCATCACATATACACTCCTTTTCTTGGAAAATCCATGGATCTTGAATAAAAAATATTGAATCAATATCTATATAAATGGACAAGCAAGGAACTATTGAAATCTAGAAAGCACAAGATAAAGATATATGAAAAAATACGCATGAATATGTTGAAAGTTGTATATTTTTTGAATTTGAATTTGTGTGTCTTGAAATGAGGTTGCAATATTTGAATCCACTCTAAGTATGCCTCACTATTAGACCTAGGTTTGTGTGTGATCTTAAACATATTTTTGTATGAAGAAGTGAAGAACATGTTTTGGAGTGTAGAAACTAGAGCTTGGAGATAATTTATTTGAATATTTTTACCCTTTTGAGTTGTAAGGTAAACCTTTAAATTATATATCTCTAAAGAAATGGACTACACATATTATGTGTATGATAGGAAATATAAATTTGTGATGTAAACATATACATATATCATTATACAAATATGTAGGTTATCATGTATAACTCCCCCATATTAGTCAAAGTATAATAAATGTAGACACAATAGTAGAGTCATGCCCTAAGTGGGTGGATATAAATCATGTAAGTGTAATAAGACAATTTCCCGTGATTGGAAATGCATAATTAGTGAAGTATCAAAAATAGACCAAATCCGTTAGGGTGCACAATATATAATCATTATAAGCTTAATAATGAAAAGATGCCCCAAGGTAGGCCATATATAGTAGTATAATCTTGGTGGTAGGATATCTTCAAACCAAGTAGGAAAGATATAATAGTGTAATCTTGAAATGGAATAATGCCCCAAGGTGGGAAAGATATAATAGTTTAAATGTATATATAGGGGTTTTTTTCTTTTGATATATCATGTCAATGCGTACAAGTACACACACACACACACACACACACACACACACACACACACACACACACACGCACGCACACGCACACGCACACACACACGCACACGCACACGCACACGCACACGCACGCACACACACACACACACATGCACACACACGCACGCACACACGCGTGCGCGCGTGCGCACACACACACACACACTATTAAACATGTGAAATGATATACTCAATGACATGTTTTGACAAGAGAAAATACCATTGAAGATAAGAACTAAGGTGTAAAATAAAGCTTTAAAATAAACAACTTGAGACATAAAATGTGATAATTACTTGAGATAAAAAGGAGCATGCGAAATCAAGCAATTAGAGGATATCAATTAGAAAAAATAGAGTCAAATGGAAAATAAAATATTAAAAACTAACTCAAGTACATCAAAAAATGAATAGTTAGTAAAAATAATTAAGAAATGAGAAGGATTGAAACATAGAATCTGTACACGTGCATAATATTAATTGAAATTTTCAAGGATTTACATTCCATTGTGGCTATGTGTTATTCCCACAAGTTGAATTTATTTTTGATAATAAAAGGACGTAACTATAGGTTTGGATAGTAATTTTAGCTAATAATTACATACCTACACCTACACTATGAAATTAAGTAATCTAGACATAAATTGCCAAATAAGAATAATTCCATGAAATGAATGGTATAAAAAAAGGTAGATCATAAAAATCACATAAAGTTGGAATAATATAATAAACGTACTATGGGTAATTTAGGGATTATGAGATGATACCCATTTTCATGCAAAAATAAAAGTGAGTATCATAAGAAGAATAAGAAAAAAGGTTTAGAACTCATAACAAAAAACACCTAGAGAAATTAGACTATGACCATTTATGCTAGTTGGACGTTTATACAAAAATTGAAAAGGGTTGTATACACTTCATTTTTTACACTTGATAACCATGTCTTCTGTGCAGGGGTTAATGAGGCATCTTCCTCCTGAGAGGGTGCCTTAAGGGGCCTACCAATATTGGGGTGTGATTGGACTTGGTCACGTAGGATAAACCATAACCATTAATATATTTTCCTATTATGTCATAATTACCCTACACTCGCTTCATTTCCTCCCTTTTTTCACACATTACACCCATTATGTCCACTTATCTCATTATGCCTACTTGTTTATACTTATTATATGATATTATCCTGGATTTTGGTCACCCTACACCTTCGTCATTTGCATCTATTTACTTTCTAGCCTCCATCTCACATGTTTTTCATATTTTAACCTTAGGATTCCCCCATAGACAACACCATTAACCATGATCTATGGTATCTATATATGGAAGTTTGGGCTATATATATAGTCCTGTTAGCACGTATCAGTTGTATGGAATAGTGCGTATTGGCACAATCCAACCGGGACCCTATCTGCCCATCCCAAACTATCCATGGGTGATGACGTTGGGTGTATATACTTCACCTTATTTTTGATAAACCACCACAAAAAAATCATTTTTTTTCATACATGAAAGAACTTTAAGCTTTCATATTTTCACATTATTTCACACTTACTTGTTGGAAATGGAGTCTTGGAGCTTACATTTGTGCATCTAGGTCACCATAGTGAGTTAGGACTCTAGATATTCTTGTTGATATTTCCCCTTCTCCACCCAAATACATTCTCTCAGTGTTTTTGTATCTGGGGAGGATTATACATCAAAGGTCACAAACATGCTACATATGGAGCTTGTGGAGCTATGATGGAGCTACTGAGTGTTATTGAAGTTCAAAATGTTACCGTTGGAATGAAGACCTAACTATTAGGCCTATTTGAGAAAGTTTGTATTGTAAGGGATATTCCGACCTAAAGGGTGTCATGTAATATAAATTTATTATGTTTTTAATGACTCTTAATATGTTTTTATGACTGACCTCTTATGGTTTAATGGTCTTGGTTGACCGAGTGTGGTTTATGGCAAGTGTTATGTATATAAAGCAAAGTGTAAAGCTCATTTGAGAAAGTGGAGATATTGGTGGTTTGAGCAAGCAAGAGGAGTGTGTAAGAGAGTTGTAAGAGATATAGGGAAGAAAAAATAAGAGGATGAGAAGGTGAGAAGAGCACATGAGAAAAATGTTGTAAGGTCATATGACCTAATCAATACATTTTGGTGTATATATGAATGAAGAAGGAGAGACAATGTAGTTTGAGTGGGTTTTGAGTGAAGAGAGCTGAAAAAGTGATCACAATCAATTGTTTAAGAAAAAAATTTATCAAGTGATCTTCATATTCAGGTGGCTAAGTGGATGCTTTGTCATCTTGGGGGGTTGTAGCCTCCTTGTAGAGTGGCTACTCTACTAAACAGGGGTTGGTGCTTCTTATGGGGTTGGTCCCTCACTAAAAAAATATCTTGTGGTGTTTAATATTAATAGGAGTCCTTTATGTTGAGTAATATATGCAGAGGTTCAATGGGTTTTTTTCCCCTTGAGGGTTTCCCACTTTATATCTCGTGTCATTGTGTTATTTTCTTGTTCATGTATGGTTATGTTTCATGATGCATAATGGTTAAGATGAATGATTGATGAATAACTAATGAATGGTTAAGAAAGGTTTACAATTGTGCATGATTAATTAAATGAAGTTTTAAAGGAATGATTCACCTGCAGTCATTGTGCTTCCAACACACACAAACACACACACACACACACACATTTTCTCACATATGCATACATACATACATACATACATACATAAAGGTCTCAAATATTATACCCATGAAATCAACTGGTTATATACAATTTTGAATTCTTAAGGGAGTTAAGGATACTTATCAAGAATCTATAAAGCATGTTCTTCTACAGATGCATACACAATAAATTTTAGTTATTCTTATTTAAATAAAAGAGTGATATATATATATATATATATATATATATATATATATATATATATATATATATATATATATATATATATATATATATATATATATAAAACTAAATCTTATAGTGTACACTATTTTTCATTCCAAGTCGAAAAGGAGATGGAGCCACAATGAAAACCATAGATTTTTTTTACACCTCAGTTTAAGGTGACACCAACTTGGAAAATCGGTCAAATATTAATCTTCTTTAACATAAGTACATGGGAGAGAGAAATAAGAATTACAAGGTTGTATTTACAAGCTCGTAAGGTAACTTATCTTTTATTCCAGTATACTAATTAACACCAATCTTTACTATGATTTCCTTAAACAACAAACCCATTTTCAATTTTCTTCTATTTGAATCAATGAATCTTAGGAGTATAACTTGTACATCTAATTATTTTCTATAGAAAAAAATTATTATTCATATTCATTTGTATAATCAAAAACCATAGTTGATGATCATTCCAATGGCTAAAACAAAGCTCAACCATGCAATATATTATTCCTTTGTAACCATCAACAAGGTTACTTTAAAAACAAAATGAAGTCAATATTTGTCCTTACAATAATATAGAAAACTCCTTTTCAACACAATATTACAATAAGGGAAGATCAATAAGATCCTTATTCCATCACAATTTTGAGATAACAATGAAATAAAAAGCTACTTGCTAACAATTTCTCTCATATTCTTTTTCTCAATAAATATTTATACAAGAAATAGTCATGCAATTTTTCATCCAACAAAAACCATTTCATATTCCTCCTTTCCTTCCATTTTACAAGAAAACTATGACTTAAAATACAAGTGGAAAATCTTCCCTAAAACGGGAACAACATGCCAATATTTTGAGTGAAAGGTCCATGTAAAAGCGCTTAAATCATGTTGCAACATCAAATAAGAAGTATCCAAACACAAGAGAGGTTTCTTAGTTATCCACCCAACCAATTGACATGATTACACGCCATTTCCATAAGTGGAGGACATGTCTAGGCTCCTTCCAAGCCCAGGGGAGAGAGAGAGAGGATGCATGCCTCTAAGATGCACAAAACGGGGGAGGAAAATAGGATTTAAAACACACACATGTACACACATACACACCAGTAAACAAAAAAACCATAGGAAAAAACGGAAGAAAGAATCTCCATGCTTCTCAAAAGGCGTAAAAGGGGCAAGGATGCCCATTTAATCACATTTTATTATAACCAAGTAAATTCACAAATTTTATAAAAAGGATTCCCAAGACATCCAAAATACTTATTTCTACCATAATTCAATACAATCCATGCATCCTCTTTGCCAAGGTTTTTCAAACCTTGGAGGTTTCTTTGGCAAGGAAGGGAGATGAGTTCCAAACTGTAATTGCCCACTTCCCTTATACCCTTTTTATGATATTAGAGTAGCTTCTTTGGATATGTTATCTATTTCACAGGACATACTAATAGGGGATTTTAATATTTGATACATTGACATTGATAAATTATTTTTATTAGCACGTCATGAAAGACTCATTCTGATGGTTTAATGTTTATATCTTGTACGTATGGATTGTGCTAAATTTTGTGATGCATGAATTATAGTATTACTGTGCTTATATTGATCTTGCATATGATTATTTGATGGCCGTGATGATTTTCTAACAATCATATTTTGTGGAATATTTTAAATTATAGAATGTTTATACCAATGTAATTTATGCTCAGATTTCATGCTTTGGGTGTAATTGTGTTAATGACGATTATGGGAGTTGATATTGATATACATTGTGTTGAGATGATCATGATATATGTGAATGTATGTTTTTGGAAATATTTTGGATGGATTTGATGTGTGCGTGTAGTGTGCATTGATGTATAAGTTATATAAAAATACACATGGGGACTAAGGGACCAACAAGCAAAGGATGTTCAGGCCAAGACCCCTTGGCCACCTTGAGCAACTTGGTTATGGGTTTAGAAGAAGTGGCTAATATGCTTTGTAATCATGGTTGTTTAAAGTTTTTCCCTTATCCCTTTTTGTTGATGACCCCTTATTGGAACCTCACCTTTATAATTTTATAATTCGGAATTTGTGTGTTTTTCCCTCTCCCATGGGTTGATGGGACTTGTGTGTCATGACCCTCTTGGTAGGTGAGAACCAATTTAATGAGTCCCTAAACCCAATGAAATAATAAAGAGGCGGATTTTGACTTTGAGTGAATTTTTGGGTAACCTTATTTTTGCCTAATCTTGTCCTAACAACCTTAAATGATCTCTTACACCTAACCTATCATATGTGGAGTAATTTTGAGGGATTATTTATGATTTTTGACTCATTAGTGTGGGTTTTATCATTGTATTTAAATTGCAATTTCATTTCTTGGATTGAATTTAGATTTTTGGTGTATGTGTGCTTTTAATATTGATGAGAATATGAGAATGATGGATGTGAGAAGACGTTTCTTGTTGGATTTTATTTTGTGTTTGTTTTTTTCTTTGGATTTTGGGAATGTACTTTTGATTTTGGAGTAAATTATATTCGACCATTTTTTGAGAGGTAAATTTATTTTGCTTTGGATAATGGTGTGTACTTGAGGGTGAGTTGGAATGAGTACACTTAGTTAACATCCATGTGGAGCCAACTCATCCACCCCCTTGCAAACTCTATAAATAATTCTCATGCCTTTGATAAGGGGTTGGCTAGTTACATTCTATTCTTATACCTTGGTTAATTATTGTGCTTGGAGGAGCTTGGGAAGTGGTCAGAAGCTCAGAGCAAGTTGGGATCTTAGCTATGGATTAAAGGTAGGGACTTGATCCCAATACTATTCCAATATTTTCGTTATTATCCTTGTCGTTTCTTGTTTTTGGGTGTTTCTTTTCCTTGAAATTTCATTGGTGGATTTCTTACATCCTTGTTAGGTTGTGGATCCTGTTTTCATATGTGAAAGTGTTGAAGACTATACATTAAGAGTACTGTACACTTTCCATAGTTGTCTCGCCGGGGTTCGAGGAAACATGCTTTTCTCATATGGGCGAGATTTCAACCCATAGGTTTATGGGACTATTTTGGCCCATGGTTTTGATGCCCATAGTTTTGTAAAACTGCTTAAGCAGTTGTCTACTTATGTGGATTTGTGCATATGGTAGGTAGTATGTAACATTGCATATGTGTATGAATTTAGGTGTGAATTATGTAGAGTTTGTTGAGTATAACTCCAAAAAGATCTGGGTATTGTATTGAGAGAGAGGTGACTTGTAATAAAATCCGAGCAAGTGATTCTTGGTGGATGTAGCCCAAATTGGGTGAACCATGTTAAATACCATCTCTTTGTGTTGTGTTATTTTATTTTGGACATTTATTTGCGATTTGTAATGTTTTTTGCATATTCGTTTCTACTGTTGCGATTTTGTGAGGGATTGTTCCGCATATTTTATCCCTTATTTCCTAACATTCCTTTCTATGGTGTGTTTTATGGTTGTGTTGGAATGTGTTGGGGAGGGTAGGAAACCTTAGGATTGGGTGTTGGAGGGGAGAATGGTGATGTTGGCTAGATTTTCTGCATAGCATAAAACCTAGGCAGTCATGAGATAAATCTCCCTCATTTACCGGTGAGGCTCCCATGTTAGATTTGTCAATTAGAGTATGATAATATCTATATGGGGTTTTACTTTAACTACTCAGTTCATGAACCATAACTAAACAGTTCTGCAGCAAGTAAGCAACTGTTTAAGAAAGGAAATATTTATAGAAGAAGGGAATTATATAAACACAGAGAAGAAATGGGGAAGATGTGCATCCCAATCAATAGATAACAGAGTTGATTGCATGCACATAGAAGAAACCAATAGATATAAACACATAATTATAAGCAAAGGCAACTCTAGATCTAGATCTAAAATAACACAAAGTTTATTCAAAGAGCTAAGATAGAAAGCTAGAAACAAAATACACCATGACACAAAGTTCTCCAGAAATATGCTCCTGTATATTCCTTTGCTTCAAGTGGCTCTCAAGGGTTTTAGCACAAAGTCTGGAACACAAGGATGCTGCTTACAAATTCTGATCATTAACCCGAAGGTTCTTCCTCTACTTATAGAATGTAGAGGGGCAATTACAAGTCAGAAGCTTTTAGTTGAACTGACACATGTGGAAGTTGGAAAAGAAACAACTGGCAATCTCCCTCCTGGAATTCCTCTTTGCATGACATGTATGATTTGCAACTAAAAATAGAACCTTCTATTTTGCATGCCTACCACTTATCTCCAAGTAGTTGACTTCTTCAAGTAATGGCTTTTAAACCAATCACTTTAAGTTGTATAATTTAATTGATCACTCAATTACTTTGTCGAAGGAAAGAAGAAGGAAGAGGAAAGCTACAGTCTTGTCCTTTTACATGTCTGCATGCCGCTGATTCTTTTGCTTTTGATTCTCACCAAATTGGATTTGGGAGTAGCTAGATCTGGAAGCAAGCTGGATCTGGAAACAAGCTAGAATTGGAAACGACTGGATCTAGAAGCGGCTGGAATTTTGCCTTCACCTTGTTTTCTCTTTTATCCTTGAATCTTTTGCAGTTCTTCTCCAGTACATGCATCAATGCAATGTTTACCGTAGATAACTCTTCATCCTTATTTTTAATTTCATATGAGCAATTAAAAATTCTGGAAAGCACTCCGGATGAACGAAAATTCAATGAAGGCTTCAACTGGAAGATGGGAGCATTTACACAAGATCTTGGAAGGAATTTTCCACGCACTGACTTCTTCACAGGCTGCATGTGGTTTTGTGCAAATGGTAGGTAGTATGTAACATTGCATATGTGTCTGAATTCAGGTGTGAATTTTGTAGAGTTTGCTGAGTATAAATCCTCTGTTGTGCTTTCTTTTTCATCTTTCTTCGACATAGCTTTGTCTATCTTTGTCTGAACAATTCTTTTTCTTCTTATTTGACTGGAATTCTTTAAAACTGGTGCAGATCTGGATAATCCTTCAGATTCGGAGAAAATATTCAATGTATTGGACATTGATATAAGTTTCTTTTCTTTATAAAAGAACCTGTATCTAACTCCTGCAATTAATTCAGACAAAGATGGCAACCGGAGCATGCACAATGATTTTTAATCACAAAAATCTGCATAATTCAAGCCTGCTGCCCCAAAATTTGAAGTTTTATTTGCATGCAAAGCAAGCATGAATTTTACTAACATCACCTAAGCACCTATATCACTTCTACAAACCATTATGCAGACACAAATCAACCTTCTTCAAAGCATGCGCCAAAACTATAAGCTTTTAGCATCAAATCCACCTTTGTTTGAGCAAAAATTCTCTTCAAATGGGGTGCACTTTTCCTCTGGGTTGCACTTCTTTACCTGTGAATTAAATAATTCATCCTTATGGCAGCCCATGCTTATATAACCCTCATAATTCTATAATTAATAATTTCCCTTCCTATTCCTGGCAATTAGTTAATTAAAAATCACGCTCTTCTCTTTAACTGGTGTGCTAAAATTGCAAGATTAAGGACAACCATCCATTAAATTAAATTTAATTAATTTAATCATCCACTCTTCACTTCACTTAAGCTTCACAGTGTGCTTTGACCATAGCCACTGAAAATAGAATTTAATTTAACCATTTAATACTTTAAAAAGTATTATTTCTCTCTCAAATGGGGCTGCATTAAATAAATTAAATTTATTTAATTTTGGAATTCTATTTTTGAATTCCTTTTGTCCACTTCCCTTTGTTGACTTTTCCACAAGCCTGGGCACCAAAATTGGGTGAATAAATATTAACAAATATTTATTTAATGCATTATTATTCACCTAAGGTGGGTCGCACTTTTTAGCATAATAGAATTCTATTTTTAAAAACACATGGCAATGGGAATTTTAACCCTGCAAGGCAGCCCCAGAAATCCCATGATCCACTTAAGTCGTTTGACTTTTATAATGGGATTATTTACCCTGCCAGGCAGGCAATAAAATCCCATGATTCACTTAAGTTGTTTTTCTTTTATTTCACAATGGGAATTTTTACCCTGCAAGGCAGGTAAGAAATTCCTGCCTGCTTGCTGCCTCTAATTTTCCCATCATAACTTAAGTGACTTTTCCTTCATGGGAAAAAGTACCTTGCAAGGTAGGTACAAAAATCCCACCTGCCTGTTGCAACTGAAAAATCCCATGATCCACTTAAGTTGTTTGACTTTCAAAAATGCGCCCAACCCCGTAGGGGCTTTTTAGTGCACGACTTCGCCTTTTCCCAGTGAATCGGACCTCCGATGGCGACTTCCTTCTGACACAATGTGCGTATGTGATCTCCGAATACTCCAGGCCAAGAATTGGGCTAGCTCGGCAAAGGAATTGATCTAGAGAAATTTCACAGAAAACGAAACGGGAAAACACAAAAACATGAAAAATTGCCAAAAGTCATAAATAAAGCCCAAAACTTATTCCTAGTTAAAACCCTTATGGTATATGGGAATAATGATATGTTCGATCACAACAGGGTTAAATCGGAGCACAAATTACCTCAAACGGGACTCAAAATAGTT
Organism: Taxus chinensis; assembly: GCA_019776745.2. Classification (NCBI taxonomy): domain Eukaryota; kingdom Viridiplantae; phylum Streptophyta; class Pinopsida; order Cupressales; family Taxaceae; genus Taxus; species Taxus chinensis. Next base: position 742,931,235 of record CM034150.1, read on the forward strand.
AAATACAAATTTCTCGCAGACAAATCCCGATGACAAAATATAACAATTTTGGGCATCTGGGTATTTGGTGAAAATGGCTAATATGGCTCTTTGGGAATATCTTGATGCAATACAAGGACTTTCAGGCAATAAAAACACAAAACAACCCATTATTCTAAAAGTACGATTTTTTTTGGATAGGGTAGTCATAGATTTCAAGATGAAATCTGGGGACACTAGGTGAGTTGATTTTGGTGGATGTAAAAGGATTTAGGTTAATGTTATGATTTTTTTTATAGTTGTGACTTATTGGAGGTAGTTGGAGTAGATAGGAATTAGGCCTTTGGTGGAACTAAAAGGGGTGGATTTGGTAGTATAAGGTGTAATGGAGGTATAAAGAGGGTTGACTCTATGGAGGATTAAGGCCTAATCTAGTACCCATATTGGAGTGATATAGAGACTAATCATCATTTCTCCCTCTCCAATTTGGTTTGGTTTTCAAGCCATCTTTTCTTGCTTGTTGTGTTTGAGTGTATCTTTATATGTTGTGCTTGTTTTTTGGTATCTTAGAGCAAGATCAAAGTAAGTTTCTCAAGGGGCTTATTAGCTCATTCATTGTTCATTTGTTGGGGATCAGGGGCCATTGTAGGAGAGATACCCTTCTCTAATGGGTTTTGTTGGGTAGAGAGTGTCGCTTGGCTCCCGTTGTGTTCTTGGGGATCGTTTGGAGATGAATAGTGACTAGATCTTGTAGCTCTCTTCTTTCTTGTTGTGGGAGAATTGGGTTCCATGCTGTAACTTCCAATGTAACTTGTATCCTCTATTTTTTAATCTTTGGAAAGATGTATTTTGGAGAATTTTTATGTATTGTGAATAAGGGTCTTGTAAACACGAAAGAGATTCATTTTGATATTGTAAAGCTTGCAACTCAAAATGCAGTTATGGGAATTGTAAAGCTATTTTTTTGTAATGGGAACATTGTACATCCTACAAGATTCTTAAACAAGAAATGTGGGTCGGATCTAGTTATCATAGATTGGAAGTGTTTGTGGTGATTCAAACTTTGTTGGAAGTCAATTAGAGAAGCCGGTGTATCCCAACTAGTAAGAGGAAATTTATGAGTGAATGGGCTCTCACTAGTTGGGATACACATGGGTATGACCACCCTTCAATGTAGCTTGCATAGAAGGGTGACCATATCCATGGTGTACCTCCTCCACCCCATTTTTATCTCGTAGTTTCATTTGAAATGAAATTCATATTTGTTGTTTCATCTTACTAATGATTTTGTAATCTTGTTGTTTCCTTAAGAAAAGAGAATCTTATCTTGCAGTTGTATTTGAAAGGGAATTTCAATTTCTATTTTAGCTTGTTAAAAAAAATTATATACTTGAAATTTGCTGTTTAGAAATGGATTAAAATTTATAACTTGTTGTTAAATTATCAGTTTAATAGTTTTTATTAAGATGCCTTATAAACATTGTAGTTATCTTATCATATGAAAAATGTTGTTGTTCCCAATATGGATAAATTCAATATTTCTTTTAGTAGCATGATATACTGAAACCATATTGTTTGATAATCTTGGATTTCAATAATATAAGAGATTTCTTTCTGCTACAATATAATTGTGGTAATTGTTAAATTGTCAAATTTCCATCTTCATGTATAACAGACTAGATTATATTTTTACATCTATACCTTTATTAATATATATATATATATATAATATTATATATTTATAATATGCACATATTAGTATTTAGGATATTATATGCACATTTTAGTATTTAAGATATTCACTTTTATATTGATTAGTAATAACAATATTCACACAAGAGTGCATGCGCGCCGCGCACACACACAAAATAGTAAATAAAGGAAGTATAATATTGTCCCATGTATTAAAAAAAAATTAAATTTGAGTGGAAAAAAATATACCCATGTCAAACAAACCCATCAACTGGGTTAAAAAATCTTCAAAATCTAAGTAGAAAATGGAAAACGACTCATCCTAATCAGCCATTGAGACCTATAATTTTTCTTGCATAATAATACCACCACTTTATTTGAGATAAAAAGGCATTAAACATGACAAAACCACAGGTTAACGTTGTAAATTTAGTAGCAATTGGATAGTAGTTTGCAGTGAGTGTAGAAGTAGGAGCTCTGCTCTACCAAAGCAGGGTTATGTAATGTCATAGTTAAATAAACAGAATGTTATGGGGGCTATGCTAAACAGAGCTCTTACTAATATTTGTTCTAAAATCACTACCATTATGGGTTAAATCAGCCATGCACACCATTCAATCAAGGAAAGCTACGGTCGCCATTGAAACCCCTCTTTGCGTCGTACTTGTTTAATAAAAAAGGTCATTATCTTTAGTTGCGGGACGCTTTCATAGGATGACACCACCATCTCTCCTTGGCACTTCCATGGTGCCTAGCTCCCTTCCCCATACCTCCTCACACTCCCCTTGGCCTTCCTCCTCTTCATAACCTGCTTCCTGGTCCGCTTCCTCCTTCATGTCCTGCCAAGAAAAACCTAATAGTAAAGAAAAAACTACAAAACTAACAAATCCCAAACAAAAAAGGCAAATAAAGACCCATATAGGCCCCATGTAGAGGATGGGTCTAGGGTTAGGTTGGGGCGGTTAGCTTTTAGGTTATTATTAACGTTAGTTTTGGGGTAGGTATTAAATTTGAATGTATTAATAAGCTAGTTTATAACTTATAACATATAGAATATAGATTTATATGGCACTACAAAACATAACTACTTTCCACATATTTATAAGTACTAGTACACCTAATATAATCTTATGGAGATTATTATAATATATTAATATTATGATATAAGCTATAAAATATAAAACCCCCTAAATCATGTTGTTTATAAAAATTATAATAATACTTTTTATTTTATTATGAGTTAAAATGCTAATATAATTTCTATGATGTTAAAAGGTTACCTCTATAAATAATATTGTGATTGTTTATATAATATAATGACCTTAGAAGAGATATAATCGTATGTTATATTCCGTGATGGGAGTTATGGGCACTTGGGTGTAGAGAATGTTTGGAGAGGCTCATCGAGAGCCCTTAAAATTAATGCCATCATGGGAGGAAGAATTCCCACACCTGGTGATTCCGGAGATCATTATGGATTGAGCCAAGAATTTTTTCAAATATGTGGTTGTGGTTAGCTTTGGTGGCCTCAGACCTAGTATAGAATTTGTGAGGGATTGGCGCAAAAGGAAGTGGGCTTACAAGCTAGAGGTCAGGGAAATGGAAAAGGATGATTTCCTCTTCTATTTCCAGGAAGAAGTGGATCTACAAAGAGTGCTTCTCGGTTCACCTTATTTTTTTGGAAAAACAACTTTCAGTATTATGTGATGGCAACCTGGGCTGTTTGTGGTTAGCTCTTTCCTAGAACTCTTGGTCTGGATTCACCTTAAAGTTATTCACTTGAAGTTCTAAGAGCCAGAGGTTTTTCTTGGAATAACAAGAGCTATGGGAGTGCTCATTACTATGGATCTTGCTACAAAGGATTGATCACGATTAGTTTTTATGAGGTTGTGCATCAACATTCCAGTTGGTTCCAAAGTACCTAAAATCATCTTTTTGGACCTTACGAATGGAAATCATGAATAGGCTATCGAGATAGAGAAGTCCAAGATTATTTGCAATAAATGCAAGAAAGTTAGATTTGAAGCCTTTTCCTGTTGCGGTGGTGCCAAGTCGAATCGGATGGTGGTCATTTCTGTTGACTCCCAACATGTTCCGATTTCTTAGTTGGGTGATAAATCATATAGTGAGAGTAAGGATGCTATGGATGATGACATCGTGGAAGATGTGGTTCAATGCACATTTGGTGAGGTTTTGGGCTTGTTATCCTCCTGGTAGGGCTGTGATGGTATCGTAGACTGGGTTTTACCCCAAATCATTTTCTTCACAGGGTGGGCCTTTGGGGCTGGGATCCATTTGTTGCTGCATGGGCTTAAGGAGTGGTGGTGTTAGCGTGGATGCCTACATGCCGAGGCTAGAGGGGCAAAATTCAAATTTAAATCTAGTATTTTATGCCTACCTTGATAGGCCTTGGTTTGGGGGTGGGATGGATGGAGATTTCCAGGTGGTGGATGGGAGGGAAGTGGATGGTGGTATAGGGGAGGTTGGAATGAGGGGGCCCATTGGGTGGGCTACCGCTATTTCAAATTTTTAATCCATCGAGATGGATGGTAGGTGGACACATGAAGGTCGCGCCGTGCAATTAGAATGATAGACGGTGAAGGATGTGGAGGTATGTGACGACCAAATTATGGTGGAACTTGATGTGGGATCGTGTGCTCCCTTTGGTGGTGACTTTGACGCCATGAATGGGGATGGGTGGACAAAGGTCCTACCCAAGAAATTCAAAGTCGAGCACTCAAAATGAGTGCTTCGGAGTCGCCATGTAGGTTGTGGTTCTTGAGGTGTTCTTCCCCTATTTATGGGTCATAGTTTCTCACTGATTCCTATCTTTAGTTTGACATGGCTTAATTTAGGTGCTTTGTGACTGCACTTGTGTGTTATAGCCGTTGGTTTCTTTTTCGGCTGCTAGTAGAGGCCTTATTTTATGCTCGCTTTTGCTATATCTCTTGTATTTGTGGGTTTTTTGGTCCCCTTAAAAACAAAAAATTTACCTAATATAAAAAAACGGTATATAAATAGAGATATAAGAGTTAAAAGTCATTCCAAAAATGATATAACAATTATAGTGATATTTCATCTATAAAATTATTCCTCATATTAAATAATATTGCAGTAAATGAAACATACTTATAATATAGTTTTAAGATATTTGCAAGGGTTAGTTTGTGAAATACATAATATAATGTTGTTATAACATAATAGTGGAATTTTAACACTACCTATTAATGTGAAATCACAGCACCCCCAAATGAGTTCTAAAAATCTACTTTTCTAAGGCAGACTCATTTGGTGTGATTGCATAACATTGAACTTTCCCCAAGGTGTGGGACCTTGCAAAATGGGAAAGCTCTCTAGATTGAAGGATAGTCCCTTATTCCTCTGTTTAGGTGCATACATAGAAACTTTAAAATGATATGTTCTTAGTCCTAATATAAACTTTACCAAGGAGATAGGGGCAGAAGGAATACATAAGTTAAAACAAAGCTAAATTATGAGGTGATGCACCAAAGGAATGATGAACACTTATTTTTCTAATAGACACAAACCACCAAAAAGCATACAATAAACAAGCACAAAATACTGAATATATAATGGAAGACTAGATGAAAGCAAAGAGACAAGAGAGCATATAAAATTGATCACAAACGTGTTTTATTGCTCTATAGATTGATACAATCCATTACAAAGTATCCAAGAGGTAGAAACATATTACAATTTTAGTGGAAGGCATGAACCCCACAGATCCCTTACCCTACACTTGTAGTTCTTGAGCATGTCATTTTTGACAACATTTAGTCCTCTGACTTGATTGGCAACCAGATCACTGTCACCAAATACTTGCAAGTTCTTGATTCCCAGCTTCATTTCCCAATGAAGACCTTGGACTAAAGCCTCATATTCAACAGTGTTATTTTAGCAAGAAAACTGGAATATGAAGGCTGAATAATATCTCATACCTCTGGGGGACACAATCATGGTTCCTCCTCCAGCTCCTTTCTCTACCTAGGGATAGACACAAGTATTCAAATATACCTTCTTTCCTTACTCTAGACCGTGTCTTTCTCATGAATCTCCCAAGCTTGGGCTGTTGAAACTAGTAGATTTGTTTCTTTTGGAGTCACCAGATGTACAATTTAAGGCTTCTTAAAAGCTAGAATCACATCAAGTGTACATCAATCCCTACTGTAATAAGATGGAGACTTCTTAGTCCCATCGGGTGTGCCAAAACTGTTAATGCAAAATCACAACACCCCCCAAATGAGTTCTAAAAATCTACTTTTCTAAGGCAAAATCATTTAGTGTGATTGCATAACATTGAACTTTCCCCAAGGTGTGGGACCTTGCAAAATGAGAAAGCTCTCTAGATTGAAGGTTTGTTCCTTATTCCTCTGTTTAGGTGCATACGTAGAAACTTGCAGAGGATCTGTTCTTAGTCCTAATCTAAACTTTATCAATGAGACATGGACATAAGGAATACATAAATTAAAACAAAGCTAAACTATGAGGTGATGCACCAAAGGAATGATGAACACTTATTTTGCTAATAGACACAAACCACCAAAATGCATACAATAAACAAGCACAGATAGCCAGATATATAATGGAAGACCAGATGAAAGTAAAGAGACAAGAGAGGATCTAAAATCGATCACAGATGTGTTTTATTGCTCTGTAGATTGATACAGTCCATTACAAAGTAGCCAAGAGGCAGAAACATATTACAATTTTAGTGGAAGGCCTAAACCCCATAGATCCCTTTTCTAGAAGGAGGAGGGATCCTGCAAAAAAAAGAATGTCCAACCCCTTATAGTGAATCCTGCCCCCGTATTTATAGATTCAATCTGAAAGAAGAAAAGAGAGAGAAGCAGGAAAAGAAAGTTAAAGTTCAACCATCACTGTTAATGCCTCTGATGAATTTTTTCCCCAAATTTGTCTTTACTTGCATCAATCCTTGGTTCGACGCCTTGAAGGAAGAGGAAATGACGAAAATAGATCGAATTCGATCTAGTTATTAAGGAAGATGGATCCTGCATTGAAATCCCGAAGACGTTTCCTCCATTTTTTCTTTACCTAAACTCCTCAAAAATAAAGTTTTAGACCTCCATGGCATGGGTGAGGCTGAGATCTTTCCAACAGTGCTAGATCTACAATATTTCGAGCCGTGAGTCGACAGATATGCCACCTTTTAAACTTTGGGTTGGGTTTGAAAACAAGCGTGGTGCCTCCACATGTCCTCAAAGGGGGGCATAGTTAGTTGAATAGTCAATGCACAAATAGGCCGGCGGAGGATGTTAAGTGTCTCAATGGCGCTGATTCAATGGTCAAATAGAGAAAAGGTTCCCAAGAGAGTGCCTGATTGCCACGTGTCCCCAGGGGGAAGGCGGGAGTTGGGGAAAAAGTTAGTTTTTCATGCTTTGACCCAAAAGGAGTAAAAGTTACAAAATGGCCTGCGAATCCACCAAGGAAAAAGTCAGCATTTGAGCCCGAGTCAAAGCCAAGGCGGGGAATTGGGGAAAAAGTGAAAGTTTGCCTTTCGTCCAAAAGGCATAAAAGTAAAAATAGGAGTGATTTTCCTAGCCAACTAAAGGAGCCACGTGTCTATGCGGAACTTCGGGGTTGTGGGAGTTTTTTGGATTTTGTGTTTTTTGCAAAAAAGGAGAAAAGTTAGGTTCTAAGCCCGCAAACCTAATTTTTCCCTAATCTGGCTGCCACATGTCCCATATCAAAAGGGGACCCATTTTTCAAGCCATTTTCCCGCCCTCATGTATAGACCCAACACAAGCTTCAAAGGGGGCATATCTCTTGACCCAGGGCTCAAAATATTACAGATCTGGCGCCGTTGGAAAGATCTTAGCCTCACCCATGCCATGGAGGTCTGAAAATTTATTTTTGAGGAGGTTAGGTGAAGAAAAATGGAGGAAACGTCTTTAGGTTTTCAATGCAAGATCCATCTGCCTTAATAACCAAATCAGATTCGATCTGTTTCTACCATTTCCTCTTCCTTCAAGGCACTGAACCAAGGGTTGATGCAATAAAGACAGATTTGGGGAAAAAAATTTCATCAGAGGCATTAACAGTGGTGGTTGAAATTCAACTTGATTTTCCCACTTCTCTCTCTTTTCTTCTTTCAGGTTGAATCTATAAATACGAGGGCAGGATTCACTATAAGGGGTTGGAAATTCTTTGTTTTACAGGCTCCCTCCTCCTTCTAGCAAAGGGATCTGTGGGGTTCAGGCCTTCCACTAAAATTGTAATACGTTTATGCCTCTTGGCTACTTTGTAATGGACTATATCAATCTACAGAGAAATAAAATGCGTATGTGATCAATTTTAGATCCTCTCTTGTATCTTTGCTTTCATCTGGTCTTCCATTATATATCCAACTATCTGTGCTAGTTTATTGTATGCATTTTGGTGGTTTGTGTCTATTAGCAAAAATTAGTGTTCATCATTCCTTTGGTGCATCACCTCGTATTTTAGCTTTGTTTTAATTTCTGTATTCCTTCTGTCCCTGTCTCCTTGGTAAAGTTTAGATTAGGACTAAGAACAGATCCTCTGCAAGTTTTTACAGATGCACCTAAACAAAGGAATAAGGAACCAACCTTCAATCTGGAGAGCTTTCCCATTTTGCAAGGTCCCACACCTTGGGGAAATTTCAATGTTATGCAATCACACCAAATGAGTCTTCCTTAGAAAAGTATATTTTTAGAACTCATTTGGGTGTGCTATGATTTTGCATTAACACTGCCATGATTAAAATGTCATTGTTATAACATACAACATTTAAATTGAAGCATCACTATAGTTTATTATAGTATGTCTTGTAATATTAAGTAATAATTTTGATGTAGCGTATTATGCTCTATCTAATGTCTCTTCAGAGAAATCTGATAAAATTGGAACGATATAGAGAAGATTGGCATGGCCCATGTGCAAAGATATCAAAAAATTGAGAAATAATTAACCCAACGTCGTATCTCAGTGTGTAAAACAAAAAAAGTTTCCACATTTTTGGGTAAGAATGTTTTAGGGCATTACACTTGGTATCAAATCTGAAGTTACCACAATCAAACTCTGGGAAAACAAAAAAATTAAACCATATATAACTTGTAAACTAATTAAACTAGTAATCTTAACTATTAATAAATTGTCATGAAAATTATCTAACTCCATCCTTGACTATGCAGGGGGCACGAATAATGCATAGTTACTATAGTTGTGACCTATGAATTATCCACCGAATTCGAGACCAAGAGTTCCTGTGGGGGTTGTACTGTAGCAAGGGCTAGGGGTGGTTGAGGTGGTGGCATATCTCAAGTAGGAGCTTGAGGAGGATGGGATATGCACTCTGAGGTGGTTCTTGAGGATCCTTAGGAGATAACCAAGGCATAATCACCACCAGTTGATGAAATTACACCCATAGCTCCACAAATTTTATAGGAATTACAGGAGGTGGTCGTGGCACTGGGAGAGAGAGAGAGTGTTAGTAGTCGACCAACAGATCAGGGTGACATTTCTCATCATGCCTCACAGGAGTACTTATCAATGCATGAGGATAGAGAGGGGTACTCACATCATAGGGAGTGATCTAGGTGTCCTCTAGAAAAAGTGACTACACTATCCGTGAGACCCACAAACATCTCTAAACATGCAGTAGAGCATATCAGAGAGATCTTGAATTTGCATCCACCATCTTTCTTCAAAGACACCATAAGGTTTCAGGAAGAGACATGACTTGTAAGATTGACTAGATGCTTCAAGCTATTTCGGTGTTTGAGAAACACCACGGTACATGTTACTATCCACTTAATTAGGGACGAAGCTAGTGTTTGGTGGAGATCAGAGGAGAAGAAGCTCATAGTGGAATATGAGACTATATCATGGGACATGTTTGAGGAGAGGTTTAGGGCTAGGTATATATCCAGGCACTTTTTTTAACAACATATTGATGATTTCCATGATATGGGACAAAAAAATATGAGGGTGGAAGAGTATGAGATTTGTTTCTTAGACATATTGTATTATGTAGACTATGCGCACGATGAGCAAGTCAGGGTTCATCAATTCATCGAAGGCCTAAACTTATAGATCAAAAGTTACTTCAGGATGCACACTCCACAGACACTAGCTGAGACAGTTGAGAAGGCCACCATTGCAAAGAAAAATAAAGGGAGGACTCAGTAGGCTAGAGAGAAGGTGAGGAAACACCTTCAGTGATTAAAAGACAATAGATCGAGGGATGCACCACCTCCCCCTTGTGGTGGATTTAGCTGCATTTTCTACTGCTCAACCACCACAGTACCCAAAACAATAGGCATGCTAACCACAACCACACCAACATACATAATAGAGGGCATTTCCTTGATAGGACACTAAGAGAGGTCATAGTGTGGGACCTCTACCTAAATAACAATAAAGGGCACCAACACCACCTAGGTCATAATCAACATGAGGACATACACAACAACTATTTAGGGAATGTTCCATAACATCTTCGACTATGATTACTAGGGGTCCTCAAGGTATATCATGGCAGTGGAGATATTCTCCATCATGTTATGGTTGTGGAGACCCATATCACTATTGGAACAAGTGTCTGAAAAATACAAATGTAATTCAAGTAGGAAAAACATTGCTATAAGAATCCACTATTGGAATTTTAGACGTACACACATGATTTATGCGGCGGTAGACAACCATAAAGTAGAACATTAGGATACCATGATTGAGAAAGCAGGTAGTATCCGTGGTACTCTCATTTTAGTATTGTTTAATTATGGGTCTTCAAACTCATTTATATCTCCCTAAGTAGCGGATTTTTGTAGGCTAGTGGCAGTGAGACATGGTCGTAGATGGGATACTGAGGTAGCATTGGGGGCCATACTTTCCATAGAATCCATAGTTAAGGAGTGTGTTCTTGATATAGGATCATTTTTCACTACAATTGACCTCCTCATTTTTCCCTTGGGTTCTTATGATGTTATTTTGGATACGGATTGGTTATCAGCCCATAGGGCTAGGTTGGATTGGCATCTCAAGGTGATTGGGTGAAGAGATGAAATTGGTATAGAGAGAGTAGTTATGGGCATTCAAAGACCAATATCCATTTGCACTATATTTGTTATGCAACTTAAGTGTAGTATGAGAAAGGGGTGTCACTTGTTTACCATCATGGTGAGTGATAGGATGGAGGAGTCTTTGGGACCATATTTGGATGATTACCCCATTCCACAAGAGTTTGTCGATGTGTTCCCTAAGGATTTTATAGGGTTACCACCTTCTCGTGAGATAGATTTCCACACTTAGCTTGAGCATGGAGCTGATCCTATATATCGTGCACCCTATAGGATGACCACTCTCGAGATTTGTGAGCTCAAGTTATAGTTAGAGAATTTATTGGAGAAGGGCCTCATTCACCCTAATGTATCACTTTTGGGAGTGCTTGTAATATTTGTGAAGAAAAAAGATGGGTCCTTGAGGTTATGTATTGACTACAAAAATTTGAAAAAGGTAATGATCAAGAATTGTTACCCTCTCCCATGCATTGAAGACCTATTAATAAGATAGGATGAGTGACTGTATTCTTTAATATTGACCTTAAATTGAGATACCACAATTTGAGGATTATAGAGGTAGACATACACAAGACAAATTTCCGTATTATATATAGACACTATGAGTTTACAATGGTACCTTTTAGACTTACCAATGCACCTGCAGTGTTTATGAGTATGATGAATGGAGTGTTCAAGACCTTCTTGGATCACTTTGTATTGGTGATTTTGTATGACATTCTCATTTACTCATGAACTCATGAGGAGCATGAGGATCACCTTCGTCAAGTTTTGTAGTGCCTCAGAGAGCAAAAATTGTATGATAACTTAGAGAAGTGTGCCTTTTTCTAGATATAGGTCTAGTATGTTGGGCACATTATTTTAGGGGATGAGATTATAGTCGACCCTTCTAAGATTAGGTTCATTCTCAAGTGGTCAACACCCACTATTTTCATTGAGGTTTGTAGCTTTATGGGTCTAGAAAGATACTACAAGAGGTTTATGGAGGACTTCTCTCACATTACGCACACCATTACCTCTTTGCAGTGTAAGGGGAAGAAGTTCAAGTGGACCGACAAGTGTAAGAAAGCCTTTAGAATGTGAAAGAGCATCTCACTACAACTCCCATTATTGTAGTGCATGACGCACACAAGGAGTTTTTGGTGTGTATGAATGCCTCCTTAGTTGGTTTAGGAGGGGTATTGATGTAGGAATATTGAGTGATTACATTTGAATCTAGGAAGCTCAAGGACTATGAGCTCAACTATCCAACACACTATTTCAAGTTAGCAATAGTTGTTAAAGCCCCTATCAGATGGAGGAAATTCCTTTTGGGTCAGAGGTTCATTTGGAGGACAGATCATATGAGTCTATGACACATCTTCACACAACCTAATTTGAATTCCTGTAAGTGGTGTTGGATGGAGCTATTGCGTGAGTATGATATAGATGAAGAGAATGAGAAAGGAAAGTAAAATGTTGTGGCTGATGCCTTGAGTCTCATGAGACACATAGTGATGACTATATGAGCAGGAAAAAATTTACGTCACAATATTCTGTAGTATCTTCCTTATAATATATGATATGCGATAATCAAGGTAGATATTGATTCAGGGAGACCCCTTAAGGAAAAATTTATAGGGATTACTTCTGAGGTAGATGGAATTCTTAGGAATAGGGGAAAGATATATGTGCCTAAGAAGGGTGGTTTCAATAAATCATCCTAGCAGAGGCCCATCATGTACTTTACTCAACCCATCTAGGGGTAAAGAATATGCACGCTACTTCGAGACAACTTTATTATTGGGTAAGGTTGTGACGAGATATCACTAGGTATGTAGCTAGATGTCTTGAGTTCCAAAGAGTGAAGTCCAAACACCATCATCCCACATGCCTTCTCTACTAACATGATGTTCCACTGTGGAAGTGGAATGTTATATCTATGGAATTCCATTGTGGGATTTCCTATATCCTCTTAGAGGAATGGCGTGATCATGGTCATAGTTGAAAAATTTACCAAGGTCATTCATTTCTCTTTAGTGAAGACCACCTACACTACCAGGTCTATTGCATTAGTATAATTGGATGTGATAGTGAGAATGTACGAAGTCCCTAAGAAGATAATATCAGACCATGACCCATTGTACGCTTATAAATTTTGGACCGCTTTATAGGAGGCTTTAGGCATTCAAATCTATTTCAGAAAAAACATATCACTTCTGAGATAGATGGTCAGACTAAGAGGGTGAACCAAATATTAAGGGACATGCTCCACATGTACGTGAAGGACCAACAATATAAATGGTATGAACACCTCTGCTTGGTTGATTTTTCTTACAACAACAGTTACCATAGCTCTATCAATATGGTACCATTTCAGGATATTTATAGTAGAGAGTGCAAGACTCCACTTAGTTGGGATAGACTTGAGAATCGGCTTGTTATTGGACCAAATTTAGTGCACGAGATGGAACAATAGGTAACTCTCATTCATCAGAGGCTTTTTGAGGAACATGATATGCAAAAGAAGTATGCAGATACTGAGAGAATTGATAGGAACTTTAACGTTGTCTCAAAGGTGTTATTGATAGTTAGGCCACACAAGATCCCTATCCACTATGGGAAAGGCTCTAAGCTATCTCCACAGTTCATTGGACCATTTCAGATTCTTGAGTGGATTAGAACCATAGTTTATCGTCTCGTGTTGCCATCCAACATATCATGCATCCATGATGTTTTTCATGTATCTATATTGAGGAGATATGTTTACGATCCATCTCATGTATTGGATTGGACTTCATTGTAGGCAGAAGAGGGAGGACATGTGATGGTAGAGATAGTACGTATCCTAGAGCAAAGGACCTTGGGCCTTCAAGGCCACACGATTGATCAAGTCAGAGTGTAGTGGGATAGATGTGATAAGAAGGCAGTGACATGGGAGGATGCAACCATTCTTCAAGTGTAGTAATCAAATATATTTAAGTAACTTACAGGAGGAAGTTGTGTTTAAGGGGAGGGGGTTGTAATGCCAACTTCCCTTAGACCTTTTTTATGATATTAGAATAGCTATTGTGGATACGTCATCTATTTCACAGGACATACTGATAGGGGATTTTAATACGTGATACATTGACATTGATACAATATTTATATATTTTTTATTATAGGTAAAATAGGGTTAAGGGGACCCTACTTCGTACAAAGAGTGGAGAAAAATATTTTTTAGTGAGGAGCCAAAGAGGCTGCCTTTACTAGCTGCAAAGAGAAACAAAACAAAACAAAAGATCAAACTAACAACAAAAACAAAACAACAACTATCTCATTTTTGTGACCCCTTCCCATTTGATCTTAAGTGCATCTTAAGGGGAGAGATAGTCCCTTTCTTGTTCCTGTTCACAACCATCGAATCCTTTTTTTGTGTTTGGATTTTCATTTTTAATATAATGGATTGGAATCATAACTTCAATTTGCTCCTTAAAACTTTGGTTCGTTGATGAAGCAAGAGGAAGGGAACATGTTCCCTTTTCCAAAACCATTAAATCCACATCATTCATATGATCTTGTTGCAATGGGTCCATTTGAAGAGGAGGAAGCATTTCCTCCTTTTTAGTATCTAGATCAACCAATTTCTTAGATTCAAAATCACAATCACAATCTGACGAGTCCTTTACAACTAGGAGGATGGAATTCAAATTCTTCCACAATGAGATTCTATTTTTAACATGTTTTCTTTCCATATGACAATTTGAAGCTAAATGGCCAAGACAAAAACATGTTCTACACCTAAAGGGAAACCTTTCATAGTGTAGATTTGTATTTAAGTTCTATCCTCAACTTTGAGCTCAATAGTGGTTGGAAAATCTGTAGAAGTACCCATATCAACCAAAATTATGGCAAACATAGTGTGCTCATAATCCTTAGTATTTAGGTAATTGCCAAGCATTTCCCCAAAGGTTTTCCTATAGTGGTTAAGTAGCTCTCCATCCAAAATTGGAGGAGGAAAAAGGATAGAAGAATCCAAACCATCTTAACTTAGAATGTATCAGTTAATGGGTTAAACAAGGAGAACCACAATTTCATCAATAGAAAATAGGATTCAAAATCCCAAATTTTTTCAAATATCAAATCCCTATGTGATGTTTCCGTAAATACTGTTATGAAAAAACCATGAGCACTAGGATAAATGGGATATGATATTTATATTATCACTTCATGACATACTCATTTTGATAGTTTTATGTTTATATATTGTACGTATGGATTGTGCTAAATTTTGTGATGGATGAATTGTAGTATTATCATGATTATATTGATCTTGTATACGATTATTTGATGGTCATGATGATGTTCTAACAATCATATTTTTTGGAAGATTTTAAATTATGGAATGTTTATACTAATGTAATCGTGCTCTTATTTCATGCTTTGGGTGTAATTGTGCTAATGACGATTATGGGTGTTAATATTGATGTACCTTGTGTTGTGATAATCATGATATATACGAATGTATGTTTTTAGAAATATTTTGGATGGATTTGATGTGTGCGTGTAGTGTGCAACAATGTACAAGTTATATAAAAACACACATGGGGACCAAGGGACCAACAAGCCAAGGATGTTCGAGCCAAGGCCCCTTGGCCACCTTGAGCAACTTGGTTGTGGGTTTAGAAGAAGTGACTTAGACCCTTTGTAATTATGGTTGTTTACTTTGTTTTGCATACCCATTTTTGTTGATGACCCCTTTTTAGAACCTCACCCTTATAATTTTATAATTTGGATTTTTTTGATTTTCCCTCTCCCATGGGTTGATGGGACTTGTGTCATTACCCTCTTGGTAGGTGAGAACCAATTTAATGAGTCCCTAAACCCAATGAAATATTGGAGGGGCCGATTTTGACTTTGAGTGGATTTTTTGGGTAACCTTTATTTCACCTAAATCTTGTCCTAAGAACCTTAAAAAATCCCTTACACCTAACCTATCATAGGTGGAGTAATTTTGAAGGATTATTTATGATTTTTGACTCATTATTGTGGATTTTGTCATTTTAATTAATTGCAATTGCATTTCTTGGATTGAAATTAGATTAGTTGGGTGTATGTGTTACTTTTAATATTGATTTGAAATATGAGAATGATGGATGTGATAAGAGGTTGCTTGTTGGATTTTATTTTGTGTTCATTTATTTTCTTTGGATTTTGGGAATGTACTCTTGATTTGGGAGTAAATGGATATTTGACTAATTTTTGAGAGATAAATTTATTTTTCTTTGGAGAATGTGATGTACTTGGGGGTGAGTTGGAATGAGTACACTTAGTTGGCATCCATGTGGAGCCAACTCATCCATCCCCTTGCATAATATATAAATAATGTCTCATGCCTTTGATAAGGGGTTGGCTAGTTACATTCTATTGTTCTACTTTTGGTTAATTATTGTGCTTGGAGGAGCTTGGGAAGTGGTTGCAAGATTGGAGCAAGTAGAGATCTTAGCTATGGATTCAAGGTAGGGGCTTGATCCCAATAGTATTCCAATATTGTTGTTATTATTCTTGTTGTTGAAAATTCTTGTTTGTGGGTGTTTTATTTTCCTTGATCGATTTTCATTGGTGGATTTCTTGCTTCCTTTCTATGGTGTGTTTTATGGTTGTGTTGGAATGTGTTGGGGAGTGTAGGAAACCCCTAGGATTGGGTGTTGGAGGGGAGAATGGTGAGTTGGTTTTGGTGGAGGTAAAATGATCTAGGTTTATTGCTATAATTATTTGTTAATATTTGTGACTTATTGGAGGGAGTTGGGGTAGATATGAATTAGGCCTTTGGTGGAGTTAAAAGGGGTGGATTTGGCAGGTATAAGGTGTAGTGGAGGTATAAGGAGGTTTAGCTTTATGGAGGATTAAGGCCTAATTCACTACCCATTTTGGAGTGATAAGGAGACCAATCATCATTTCTCCCTCTCCCATTTGGTTTTGTTTTCAAGCCATTGTTTTTCTTCTTGTTGTGTTTGGAGTGTATATTTATGTGTTGTGCTTGTTTTTGAGTCTCTTGGAGTAAGACCAAAGTAAGTTGCTCAAGGGTGTTATTGGTTCATTCATTGTTCGTTTGTTGGAGGCTCGAGGGCCATTGTAGGAGAGATCCCCTTCTCCAATGGGTTTGGTTGGGTGGAGAGCATTTGCTTGGCTCCCCTTGTGTGCTTGGGATAGTTTGGAGATGACTAGTGACTCCAGATCTTGCAACTCTCTTCCTCCTATTGTGATGAGAATTTAATTCCATGTTGTAGTCCAATGTAAATTGTATCCTCTATTTTGTAAGCTTTGGAAAGATGTATTTTGGAGCATTATGATGTATTGTGAATTTGGTATTGTAAACTCAAAAGAGATTCTTTGAGATATTGTAAAACTTGCAAATCAAAATGCGGTTGTGGAAATTGTAAAGTTTTAGTTTTTTATTTTGTAATGGGTACATTGTAGATTCCCCATAAGATGGGAAAACTTGATCTCTTGGATATTATTAAAACATTTAAATTTGTAATTGTTTGCGAAAATGAACTTAGAAAATAAATGTGGGTTAGATCTATCATATCATGGGTTAGAAGTAATTTGTGGTGATTTAAATTTTGTTGGAAATCAAATAGAGAAGTTGGTGCATCCCAGCTAGTAAGAGGACATTTAAAAGTGAATGTGCTCTTACTAGTTGGGATACACATGGGTATGGCCATCCTTCCATGTAGATTAAATGGAAGGGTGACCATATCCATGGTGCACCTCCTCCACCCCATTTCTATCTTGTAGTTTCATTTGAAATGGAAGTCATATTTTTTGTTTCAACTTAGTAATGATTTTATAATGTTACTGTTTATCATAAGGAACGAGAATCTTATCTTGATGGTTGTATTTGTAAATGGAATTTTAATTGTTGTTTTAGCTTGTTAAAAAAATTATATATTTGAAATTTGTTGCTTAGATAATGGATTGAAATTTATAACTTACTGTTGCATTATCAGTTTGATAGTGTTATTATGATGCCTTAGAAAAACACAATTATTTTATCATATGGGAAATATTGCTGTTTGAAGTATGGAATAATTTAATATTGATGTTAGTAGCATGATATACATAAACTAATATCAAGATTTCCATAATATAAGATATTTCTTTCTATTATAATACAATTGTGGTAATTGTTAAACTGTCAAATTTTCATCTTCCTATATAGCAGAATGGATTATACTTCTGCAACTACACACACACACACATCTTAGTATTTAGGATATTATATGCACATTTTAGTATTCAAAATATTCACTTTTATATTTATTAGTAATGCATAATATTCACACACACACACACACACACACACACACACACACACACACATATGCATACACACATATATATGTATACATGCACATAGATATATATATGCACATGCATATTAGTATTCAGGAGCATATATGCACATTTTAGTATTCAATATATTCACTTTTATATTTATTAGTAATATAGGATATTCACACACACACACACACACACACACACATAGATATATGACACATACAGTATATCACATACATATGACACATAGTATATCATAGATATATCACTATATATATATATGTATCATGTATGTATATCAGGACACACACACACACACACACACACATGCACACACACACACACACACCGACATCGCACATACACACGCACACACACACATGCATACGCACACGCACATGCGCACATGCGCGCACACGCACATACACATGCATGCACACGCGCACACACATGCACATGCGCACACACACACACACACACGCATGCACGCACATACACACGCATGCACACACACACACATGCACCCACACACACACACATGCGCACGCATGCACACACATATCATATGTATATGTATACATATATATATATATATATATATCACGCATATATGTACACACATGAAATGCATCATATGCTATATCACATACACACGCATATATATGATACATGCACATAGCATGCACACATATACGCACCGTATATATACATATATACTATGACGCACGTATATGCATATACGCAGGACACACATATGCATACGCACGCATATGCATATGTCACATGCATACACACTACCGCTATGCACGTATGTATACATGCATACACACACACAGACATGCACATACGCATACATACATACATACACTACATACAGGACACCACATGCACGCATACATATACAGTATGCACAGTATGTGTATATACGCATATCATACACACGTATATGCATATCGCATGCACGACATGCATGACACACACACGCACACATATGTATACACATATAGACACATATGTATACACACTATATGGTATGGCACTATCACATATGACACTACATAGGGTATGACACACGCACACACACACACACACGTCACACAGTGGCATATATATATATGTATGTGCATGCACTATGTATATCATGTATACACATGTGGTACATATATATATGCACGTATACACACGGGTATATATACGCAACGTCATATGCACGCACGGTGAGCGGGTCAGGGGGTATATATACACACATGCACATATATATGCATATATTTTCATGACATGGTATATATATACCACATGCACGTATATGGACATGTATACACGTATATGGGATGCACGTATATATACATGTTTATACATACATACATGCACATGTATATGTATACGCACGCACACGCACATGCACCCGCTACACACATATGTATATGATACAGTTTTGTTACATCCCATATGTATACATATGCACATGTATACACATACACACTGCTATACACGCACATGTACACATATATATATGGTCTTATGCATATGATACACACGCATAACGCACATGTATATGTACACGTGTTACGCACATATCGGGTATGATATACATATATACACATGTATGACACAGCACACACACACGCATATGGGTATACATACCCATGACGCACAGTGGAGGCCATATACATATATATATATGCACACAGTGATTCTTATGCACGTAGCCCACACATTGGGTGACACCACGTTACACATGTGTGTGTGTGTGTGTGTGTGTGTATGTATTCTGCACTTGTATGTGACAATGTACACACATTGTGTGCACATTAGTGTGTACTGTTGCATTCTGCACAAGGGTATGTGCTTCACACATGCATTTACACACCCACACACCCACACACACACACGTTCACGCTACACACACACACACCCACCCACCCACACACACGCACCCCCGCCCACCCCACCCACACCCACACACACCCACACCCACACAGCCGCACACACTCTCACCCCACACACACACACACACACACACACACACACACACATCACACACATTACACAGATACACAGGACACACCCACCCACACACACTCACACACATTGAAACCCAAATCAACTCTTCACACCCCCCCCAAGTAGTAACATGGGACATGCAATCACACACAATCGAAAATAAAAGTATATGTATTGTCCCCATATATTAAACATTGAAATAAAAGTTGAGTTGGAAAAATAGACCCATGTCTAACAAACCCACAAATTTGGTTAAACACTCTTCAAACCCCAAGTAGAACATGGACATAGACTCGGCCATAATCGGCCTTCTAGACCTGTCATTTTACTTGCACAATAATACTAACACTTTATTTGAGATCCATAGGCATTAACCACACTGAAACCCCAGTGTGGAATTCAGAGCTCTGTAAATTTAGTAGAAGCAGGTTTGATAGTTGCAACAAGTGTAGAATTCAGAGCTCTTCTTTACTAAAGAAGGTTTCTATAATCTCATTGTTAACTAAACAAAACATTATGGGGGATATGCTAAACAGAGCTCTCGCTAATAGTCATTCTAAAATTTTTACCATTATGTTTTAAATCAGCCATGCACACCGTTTGATCAAGGCAAGTCACAACCACCATAAAAACCCCTCCCTATATGTCGTATTTGTTTAATTAAAACAAAAAGTGACCATTATCTTTGGTTGCAGGATACTTTCCCAGGCTGCCACCACGCTGCCACCACCATCTCCCCTTCATGCCACCATAGCACCTAGCTCCCTTCCCCACACCTCTCCACACTCCCCTTGGTCTTCATGCTCTTACTTACTCGCGGCTTGGTCCACCACCTCCTTCCTCTCCTATTGGGAAAACCTAACACTAAAAAAAATCCAAAACTAACAAATCCCCCAATAAAAAAGACAAATAAAGACCCCATATAGGCCCCACATAGAGGATGGGATTAGGATTAGGTTGGGGCAGTTAGCTTCTAGGTTAGTATTAAGGTTAGGTTTAGGGTAGACATTGAATTCAAATGTATTAATAGGATAGTTTATAACTTAGTATATAGAATATAGATTTATATGACACTACAAAACACAAATAATTTTCATGTATTTATAAGTATTGATACACCTAATATAAGTTTATGGAGAGGATTATATATATTAGTATTATGACATAGTTTGTAAAATATAAAACCTCCCTGAATCATATTGTTTATTATATATATATATATATATATATATATATATATATATATATATATACTATTATATATATATATATATATATTTATAGTAATAATAAATATTTTTTTACTATGAGTTAAAAATGGTAATACAATTTCTATGATGTTATAAGGTTACTTATATAAATAATATTGTGATTGTTTATATAATATAATGACCCTAGAAGAGATATAATCGTATGTTATAGAGATATAAGAGTTAAAAGTCATTCCAAAAATGATATTATTGTATTACATTATAATAACAATTATAGTAATATTTCATTTATAAAATTATTCCTCATGTAAAATAATGTTATGGTAAATGAAACAAACTTATAAAATAGTTTTAATATATTTGTAGGGGTTAATGTGTGAAGTGGATAATATAATTTTGTTATAACATAGTTATGGAATTTTAATGCTACCATGATTACAATGTCATTGTTAAAACGTAAAACATTTATATTGAAGCGTCACTATAATGTATTACAGTATGTCTTGTAATATTAAGTAATAATTACGATGTAGCATATCGTGCTTTATTTAATGTCTCTTTGAAGACATCTGATAAAATTGGAATGATACAAAGAATATTTGTGTGGCACATGCACAAGGATATCATAAAATTGAGAATCAATTAACCTGATGTCATATCACGACACGTTAAAAAAATCCTCGTTTTAGGGTTGGAATTTTGTAGGGCATTACATAGACCATATGAAAACTCATCTCTCACACCAACCAAATGAGGGGAGGAATATAAATCCCATCACAACTTACCCATCAAACCATTGGGGAGAAAGAGGTGTTCTTCCCTCTTCCCCAACACTCCAAAATCCATCCCAGAGGGAGATGGATTGAGAAAACAAAAAAAAAATTCAACACACAACAAAAAATCATCATGTAATCATACAACCAAACACAATCAAACCAACTACAAGGTTAAATGATAACATAAAAAAAATCTAAGAGGTGTGAGGTTTACCTCTCAAGCTAATGAAGACCGATTCCAAATGCAATCCAATCCTCCTAAGCTCCTTTCTCGTCCAATCTCTCCAAAATCTCCATAAGAAAATGAGTAGAGGAGTCCCTACCCCCCTCCAAAATAGAGGGTTACATAAGGAGAAGTTAAAATATTATAACCTATAGGATGGTGACATGTGTCACCCATCCCCTTATCAAATCCATATCATCCCAAGTTCATATAAAAAAGCTCACAAAAAAAATCATAAATGAAGATGGGGACAAGAGAGGGTCAAATGGGATGGAAAATCCATTTTTAACTAAATAAAGAGTCCCCCTACCCATAGATAGGGTCCAAGGGGTCCATTTTATTGTAAGTGTGACCCCCAACATGTAAAATACCCCTTTAAAATTCCACTATTAGCCCAAATTTTGGATCTATGAAATGTGGCACACATAGAGAGATTATGACACCCACCTAATCCATGATTAGGTGGCCTAAACCTCTTTAACCCAAGATAAAACTAATTAACTCATTCATAATTCAAGTAGGGATAATTTGACCCATATAATTAGTTTAATCACATTAATATGATAATTAATACAAAATAAAATCAAAAGGAGACAAAAAACCAAGGTGACCAAGCCAAAGACAACTAAGGTAAGGCCAATCAATTGAAAGGTGCAATCTTGGAGGTATGCAACTCCTGCATCCCACATTCTCATGTGGTGAACCTATTACATGCACACTCAATTCATGCATCATACCTGCTCGATACAATAAACCAAGTGATATGATACTACGTAAATTCAAATGACAAAATCAATTACAAGGTAAACCATCCACATTAATTAACTAACTACTATCAATAATGAGATAAATAACCAAATGACATGCATCTATAGTATACCATGATATAATCCATCTAAATATCATCTCAATAACATCCATACAACATCATTAAGATAAGAAATAATGATAATAGTAAATTGGCACCGTGTTCCTCATACACAACCTATAAAACAAGTTAGCATCACCATGCTGATATACAACAAAATCATATAATGTCCAAAATAGTATTGTATCTAATGACACTAAAGAATTGATTTGATGAGTCGGGATGAAAAGAAAGTAGTAAACTGGTGGGCACTAAAATACATATGAAGGATACTTATTCAATAGAGGTATCACTTATTCCTCAATGTCTGGAAGATGAAAATCAAGCTATATAAAGAGCCAAATCTTACACGCAACCATTGAATAATCCTAATGAATACTACACATTACAAATACAGTGATAAACACTTAAAAACCTAATTCTGGAGCTACTTATGGAATTATTGAATGTATCATGTTTTTCCTTTAAGTGGGGATAAATATCCTATCTACACCTTCCTTGTTCCTTCACAATATTGTAAGTAACACCACATATCATGCTTTCAAGGTCATTTGAATGTAACATTGTATATCTCCGTCCCACCATATAGGCTGATATGAGTAAGCCTCAATATATCAATTTATTGAATAATGCACATTGGGACTATTACTTGATATATTAGACACATTTTTATTCCCCTTTAAGCATTGGTAGACAACCTTCATACACCTTTCTTGGTTATTAAGAATCTTGATATGACATATGGAATTCTTGTAGGGTGCCCTTATATTCGTACGATTTGACTTATTCATTTTAATGTCTATCAATACAACAAATACACTTATGCGAATCAATTTGTTGCTATTTAGGATATCCCTTATGAGTTTCCTTTCCCTATTCCATCTTCTAAGAGATAAATGGTTTATAATCCCATGATATTTCTTTATACTCATGTTATACTTGTAAGTTCTATATTAGGAAGGCCTTTGTATATACTAAAAGGTCTGTTTCCTCAACCTTATAATCTATTTTAGGGTAGATCTTGCTACAAAATATATATAAAAATCCAAAAACATTTAAATATTCTTAAAATGAAAAAACATTAAAATATGCTAATAATATAATAACATGAAAATATGATCAAAATACAAAATTAGGTCTTAGATATGGATTGATATACTATCTTTTGTATTTTACATATGTTGTTTGTCACATGTGGTTTGATATATAACATATTATTTACTCTTTACCAACATGCATTTTCAAGACAATGCTTTTGGGCCTACTCATCTCCATTGCTTTTGTATTTCTCTTATACTACCATTTTTGGATCTTTACTTTATGGTATATTGAATGCCAAAATTATATTTTTCTTCATGGATATATCATGTCTAAATCAATTCGTAATGGATAATAACTCAAAATACCTTTTTAGGTTATCTCGTATAGATCCTTCATCAATAAATGGTCATGGAAATGACATATCTTATAAGGCTATCCTACAATTTATAAAATAATTTCAAAATGATTTTAAAAATTTAATCTAGATTATTGATATCAAATTACTCAAGAATGATATTGCACATGTAAGGAACGCCCAACATGCCCATCTCAACCATATCTTCACGAAAATTTTTGGGCCTCAACAAAGTTCACTTTGACCATAGTTTTCTACGAATATCAATCCGTGTATAAGAATAAATCACCTCTTTATTTCAACAAGATCAATGATAAAACACCTGATATTCTGTATGAGCTACACGATAAGTGCTTAATCAATTTTCTAACATATTATTATTATTCCCTTCATAGGCTCGATAAGACTCAAGGAAAACCATTTGAATCAATTATCATGACATAAATGGACATCATGAAAATGATTGTTACATATTACAAATAAAGTGAAATTAACTTAAAATTAAGGTAATTATTCATTTTATATAAATGATACTTTGTCTTCTCTTTTGGTGTATCACTTTGAAAATATTTGGATTTGCCATTATACCCATTTAGGGGATCCATTGGTTTATTTTCCTCCCAAGATAAATTTTCCTCACTGTGGATTCTCTCTCATACAATCATCTCAATATCCTAGATCTATATGTGTACCTAAAGTTGACACATCTTTATCAGATGATTATAATACATTAATCATTAATAAAAATGATTTTATAAGGAAAATTTAGTATATTCACAAAAAGGATTTAAAAGTAATTATTCATTAAATAAATTCTATTTCAATGTAAGAAGCACATCATACTATTGCATAAAAATAAAGGTAACCGATATGAATGGAACAAGATAAAATTACAAAGGAAGCATTGCAAAGGGAGCAAGCCCAACAAAAAAATATAGAACAAGATACATTATCCATGGCTATAAAAATAGAGAATACACATGAAAAATTATGGGGAAACATGGATAATGATTATGAAGTTGTTCCTAATATACAATTACTAGTCAATTCAGATTACTCAATAATATGCTATGGAAAATTATTTATATGAAAGTGATGATGATCAAAATGATATATCTGATGAATATATATACAATTTTAATTTAAATCCCATTGATGAATTTGATTATATATTACTATCTCTATGGGTATAAGAACATATTGAGCTAAACTTTCTTAAGACGAGATCAAAAAATTGGCTCCCATTAAGGAAGCAAGAAATAAATATAAAGAAATCCCAATCCAAGATAAACAAAAAAATCATTGTAAAGAAAGTGTTTCTTCAAAAAGAAACATAAAATAAAGATATACCTATGAAGGATACTTATTCAATAGAGGAACCACTCATTTCTTAGCAGCTAGAAGATGAACGTCAAGCTATACAAAGATCCAAGTCTTACATGCAACCATTTAATAATCCTAATGACTACTATATATTAAGTATACAATGAAAACACTTATAACCTAATTATCGAGCTACTTGTGGAATTATTGCATGCATAATGTTCCTCATTTAATTGGGGATAACTATCCTATCCTCACCTTCGTTGGTCCTTCATAGTATTTTTAGTAGCACCACATATCATGCTTATAAGGTTGCTTGAATTTAAGCTTGTATCTCTCCCTCCCACTATAGAGGTTGATATGAGTAAGCCTTTATTTACCATTTTCTTCCATAATGCATATTGCTACTATTACTTGATCTATTAGACACATTATTATTCCCCTTAAAGTATGGGAATATAACCTTCTCACACATTTCTTGGTTATTGACACTCTTGGGACATGTGAGATTCTTGTAAGATGCGCTTACATTCATACAATTTCAATTATTCTTTTTATTTTCCATCAATGTGTTAAATGTAATTATGGAAATCAATTTGTTATAATTTAGTGTATCACTTATGAGGATCCTTTACCTATTCATTATTATAATAGATTAATGTTTTTTACGCCCATGTTAGTTGTTTATACTCATGTTATACATGCAAGTCTATCTCACAAAAGACTTTTTCTATACTAAAAGGTTTATTTCCTCACCATTTTCATCCATAATAGGGTATATATTACTAAAACATGTATCTAAAAATACAAAAAACATTAAAAAATATTCTTAAAATGAAAAAACATTCAATAATGGTAATAATCCAGAAACATGCAAATATTATCAAAATACAAAATCAGGTCTTAGACATGGCTTGATATACTAGCTTTTGTATTTTGCATATGTTGTTTTTTACAATTGGTTTGATGTATAGAATATTGTTTAATATTTATAAACATGTATTTTATGAGGTATATTATCATGATGTAGGATAAATATGACTCTACAATGCTTATAGATGTTGTAAATATCCTCTTACCTAGTGGTAAGGAAACAACTCAGAAAATCTCCTACACTATTATGTTTTATTATTCAATTACATTGCACTCTTTCACATCCTATTTATGATTATATTATATGTTATTATATATTCTATTTATCTATATATTTGGGACTAATACATGTATACTGTGTAGAACTAGTATATCTTGTTCCATGCACCCATTAGCTAATGTCTGGTTTTTATTAATGAACATTTACTTGCTTACATTTTTTTTCTTGTATATGTATCCCTTTTCCTTCTCTATATGTGTGTGAAACTTAGGTGACCCTTATTTTCATTCTTAATTTCCTTTTCTTATGTGGACATGCGACCCTTGATTATGTGTGTATATCTAGTTTTTGTATGTGACCTTCACATTTTAAATGATTGCATATGTGACATTTAATATTATAATTATATTCCACTTGTCTATGTTATATTAGTGAAATGGTTTATACCATGCAATACGTTAGAGATTATAATTATATATGGTGGTCACCTACAACTAGCTTTTATTTTATCCAATTATGACTATATGTCACATCTAACATGGACACACACTTCAATTATTTTGAGCTGATATATATACAAAATATCTCACTCACATCAAAAGAGGGGGAATTGAATGGGGTTATCACACATATATAAATTAAATTCAAGAAGAAATAAATATTATATAATATATAATATAATGTAATATAGATTTCATGAGTAAAGGAACATGAATAGACAAATAATTCATAACATTTTAGTAGGGACAAAACCATCCAAAATGGATGGAACTTACAAGAATTACTGTCTAAAACATACCATCTTGGATATCTTTATGGAATTCAAATTAGTTTTTTTGAGACTTAATTTTTTTTCCAAGTTTCTGATACATGTTTGAGGACATTACACAATTCAGATAAGAGTTTAATACACATTTACTTTCTTTCTTACTTGTCTTGTGTATGTATCATTTGTCCTTCTCTATGCCCATTGTGTGGGAGATGATTATGTGTCCCTTATTTTCAACATAAAGTTCCTTTTCTTATGTGTCCATGTAGCCCTTTATTGTGAGTGTGACACTATTGTGTCCCTTCTATTTAAATTTGACAGTTCATATGAATGTGTACATGACATTTATTTTTATACTTGTATTCTTGTTATCTATGTTATCTATAAATTACATGGTTTCTACCATGCAATATCTTGGAGGGAATTATTATATGTGGTGGCCACCTACAAAAAGCTTCTACGTAATCCAATGATGACTATATACTACAATTGACAAGGAAATGTACTACAATTATTTTAAGCCAAGAGATCTACAAATTATCTAACTCACCTCAAATGTGGGGGTATTTAGTAGTATCATCAAAAAAATATCAATGTAATTTATGAACACAAAATATTACAAAATATGGATACTACAAGAGTAAAGGAACATGAAATTATTCATAAAATTTCACTATGGATAAAAATATCCAACATGGAAGGAACTAACTGAAGTTACTATCTTAAATAAATGATATCTTCCTAGGTAGAATTCCAACATCCAAATTAAAATTTTATAAACATACATGATTTTAAAAGTTCCTCATGTTCAGTAAAGAGTTTACTACGCTCAGGTACATAACGTGGGGAGGGGGCACGCGAACT
Source organism: Taxus chinensis (assembly GCA_019776745.2). Lineage (NCBI taxonomy): Eukaryota > Viridiplantae > Streptophyta > Pinopsida > Cupressales > Taxaceae > Taxus > Taxus chinensis. Next base: position 742,959,815 of record CM034150.1, read on the forward strand.
TTATTCCCTTTCAACTTTGAACATCATCAAATCGTAATCACTTATAAAATTTTAATGTGGGGGAATGAACATGATTCATTCTTATTCATCTTTGCACATTTTTACATTACTAAATTTTCAATGCAAAGTATGGGCACGAGTACTTCATCCCCTTGTGTGTTTTCACTTATTTATACTTTTGGGAACTATATCCGTTTACAATAATGTGGTTCTATGGGTGGAGTATTTAAGGGGGAACATCTACATGCCTTGTGACACTATTAACCTCTCTTTTGAAGGATTTTAGGGGTAGATAAATTCCTTGTGACACCATTCTTTATTGTATTGGGACACTCGGTTCTAGTTATCCAGTGCATTGGGACACCCAATTCCCTTAATGGTTTTGAATACTTATCCAAATTTGGGATTTATCATCCCTAATCCTCCAGTGGCATAGTTCCAATCACTTTCTATAAGTTCTTCAAATACGAAGATCATCCTTTGACAAGGCAAATAGGTTTATTCCTTCCATGCTTTATTATTTTATAAAATTTTAAAAAGTTTCAAATTCAATTTCAATAAAGCTTTAAAGTTTAATTTTATCTATATGAACATTGACTACACTACATATTGTAAATTTTCACATCAGGATGATTCAACCACCTTAATCATCTCACACATATAATTTTATAGAGCTTTATACCCATCATAGACCAAAACAACAAACATTGAACTAAAGTTCTAATAAATTTGGTCCAAAACTAGTGGTTCTTTCCATATCCTTCCAATGGTTATTTTCAAAATTTGATATCTTTTATGGGTAATTACTTTTCTTGTGGGTCAACCTTAATGAAAAATTATACCTACAAAACCTTATATAAACAAGTCATATGTAATAATTTTCTCATTTAGAAATATTAAAAACTCCTCAATCAAATATCTCTTTAAATACATGTAAACCTATCCTAAATTAACCTAAAGTAATAGAAAATACAAGGAGAATACCCCACACAAGTATGAAGCACTCCAAAATAGGTTTAGAAATCTATCATCAATTATCCATATAATCCTTCAAAAGGACAAGCTATAATTTTAGTCTAAGGAATTTGTATCTTTAACCTATTTACAACCATTAAAACAAAACATAATAATCTAGGCTAACAAAACTTATAAGATATGATATAGCTATGTATTATGGAAATATAGAATGAAAAAATATAGGGTAGGAATGTAGATGTACCATAATATAGAATTTTATTACTCTACTTGATCCAAGAAACTATCAACTATACTCAAAATATAGATCAAGAATAACAACCTGCCTTTTGTGCAATACACTTGTAATGATTTATACATAATAAGGTGTATACTATGGAAAATATAATAAAAGAGGAAAATTAAATAACAAGAAAATTCAAACCTACCATTGTAAATCCAAAAGAAACCTCAGATTAGATCTGACTGACAAAGCAAGGTTTAGTAACGATCTTTGTTGGATCGTTTTTATTTATGAGCTATAGTTAATTTTTGGATGCTCCAAGTACTTCGAATGGAAGATATCTAACCCATGAGCATGAGGATTTGATTTTGACATGATTTAAGAAGCATAATAGTATGAAAGATTGATTATATTCACAAAATAATTTCATAAAATAACAACATGAACTCTCAAAGCTTTTGGTGGATGATTTTAAAAGGAATGATCGTTGATTTATAGACGAGGAAAGTGAATCCACAAGATATGTTATGATTGATTTGATTTATAGATAACTAAACATGAGTAAGATATTTATTTGATTTTATAGATTGATTGGAGAGTTAGACTATTGTTCTAGATTTATGTGAGGGGGTCATGAATGAGTTGGCAAGGGGTTGCACATGTTTTTAATTTTTAATTCCATATTTGCTATTTTATTCACCCAAAAAGTGTCATGAATAGTTATATTTTAGAAGAATTTGAATTGATTTTCGATTTCCAGGACTTGGAAGATAGCTTCGGTTAACTCAAATGCATGATTTGATTCAATTTGAACACATCCTCTTAATTAAAATAATGATTTTTATCTTTAATAATGACTTTAGTCAACTTCAGTTGAGTAGGTGGATACGATATGAGGATTATTTCATTTATTTAAATATGGAAGTAGACATGTGGATTTATTTATTTAATTTGATATTAAATTAACTAAGTGAGGTGATAATGTGCAATAAAACTAATTAAATTAATTCTAGAAAGGGATAATGCGTGTTGTGGGATTTTGAATTGTTATAATGTGTAGTGGTTATTTGGATGTGTCTAGACATTTCCCCCTCTTTAAAGTGTTATTAAAAGATAATAACACTTTAAAGATAATATACATGTGTAAAATGGTGTACGAATGATACCGAAGTGTAAAGGATTGTCTGATTTTCACTGGTAAAGCAATTTGATGCACTAACGAGTATGCATACTTTATTTGACACAGTGAAGTATTTGGATGCCCCATCGAGTATGGGTTATGCTAAGGGATTTCCCCCTTGAGTGGATGGGTGATGTGGGAAAGTGGTGGATAGACACTTCATGGGAAGAATACGAATACTTATTTTTCAAGTGGGATTAGAAAGGATATGATGTCGAGTGAATGACAATGTTAAGAGAATGATGAGAATTATGATATGATTTTTTTTGCTATGAATGAGATGAAAAATTTAATGTAATGGTGATATTATCAATGATTTCCCGTAGTTTGAGCTTCCATTTATATTTTTATATTTTGAAAGCAACCTATTTTGTTGTCGCACAAGAGAGTTAGCACCGTGATTATTAAAAAACCATGATGAACAACATATATGTGCGTAAAAAAACACGAACACAAATAAAGAAACGATTGCATAGTAAGATGAATACACCAAGGTTATACATGAACCAAGATGCTAAAAAAACACTTGTGTAGACACCTAAATCCCACTTTCACAATCTTATTGCCAAACACACAAAAGCCACTCTCATTCTTACCATTTCTGTTATAATTCAGTGATTTCCTGCTAATTAACTAACGTTTCTTACCAATTTGGTCAGTTAATAGCAAATTTGTTGATTTCTTAACCTCTTTCGCATTTAGGATGCCACTTTACGACATGAATCATAAGTCAAAATCCTCTTCCAAACGAGAAAATTAGTCAATTATTAGCTAATTAAGCCTATTTTCCCCTTATTTTGGTCAATACATCCCTACTATTGGCTCAAATCCCTCTTCCAGCCACTCAAACTCACCACACTTCTCTCCACAACGTCTCAACGAGCTTCAAAAAGCTTATCCCAGCCTCTTAGTTCACCCTAACTAGGTTGATTAAGGCTCCACACATCTTAATCACTTGTTAATTCATTAGTTGTGATTAACAAAGCTTAATAATGATTATCAATTCTAATTGTAATTTGGGCTTTTAGTCCCAAATGCCCCAAAATACAAGTTTTCCCCAAATGGAATACTATAAATAATGACTAATTACCTCATACCTTCCATACTTTACACCATGCTTTGATTTGCAGGCTCATATAATAAATATGATTCATAGCCAAACTCAAGCCTTGCCTAAAGTCTTCAATGGGGTTAGTAGATGGATATCAAAAAATGACCACATAGTCATTTGGAGAGGCCATTTCACCTTGTTTGGAGTAGCAACCATACCAATTTGATTTCCCTCTTAGATCTATTTAGGTCTTTGTTAGTTTAGTAATTGAATATATTAGTAGGCATGATTAGCTAGTTTTTGAATTATATTCATGTTAGTTAACATTCCATTAATTTTATCTTTAGTGTTACATTCCTAGACTTAGAGCCTTGGACTATAGGTGGAAATGGTGTTAGCCTCCCTTAGTTATTCATGCAATTTTCTTTGTAAATTTTAGGGTGCTTTCATTTGGCACGCCCGGTGGGACATTTACCCCATTGCATTCAAAATTTAAAACTTTTTTTAACTTAGTTTTAAAGTTTTTCATTTCAAGTATTTCTAGATTAGTTTCAAGTTTTCCTAGATTAATTTCAAGTTTTCTAGTTTAATTTCAAGCTTTCTAGAGTACTTTCAAGCTTTTTAGATTAGTTTCTCAAGATTTTTAGATTAATTTCAAAGTTTTTAGAGTAATTTTCAAAGTTTTGTAGATCAATTTTCAAGCTAGGTAGTTTGTTTCAACTATATTAGTAGTAGTAGAAGTTGTGTTTTCATGTTCTTTACAGGATATAAGGAGGCGAAGCCCTGCCAAAAATTTCTTCAAAAGGCCAAAGTTTTGATATTTTTCAAGAAATTCTTCTTCAAAACTCAGATTTTGAGCATCTACATGAAAAGGGTGTGCCTATGCATCACTGGGTGCACTCTGTGTTCAACAAAACATGTGCGCATGTGCACTACTAGGTGTGCTTGTGTATCACTGGCTGCACCTGTGCATCATTGGATTTTTGCTATCTTTGAGTGTAACTTGTGCATGTGCATCAAAGTGTCATGCCCTACGCCTCTCTGGATGCACTTGTGCATAAGTTACTGTTGTAAAATTGACAGAGGTGCGCCTATGCACTACTGTATACGCCTATGCTTCAAGTTCTGACGCCCATGCTCTATAGTAGTGCGCCCATGCACTAGGAGTGCGCCTGTGCACTCAGGTAAAATTTTCTTCAAACTTTAAAATTTCAACTTCTGATTTTTGGGGTTTCCTGTCATTTTTAAAAGGTTTTTAGTTGGTTTTTTTTTATCAATTTTCTGATTTTAGATACAATATTCCTAACAAAATTGCCTTAGGGTTTGATAAGGTATTTTTGATTAAATTGACTTAGGGTTTGATGAGTGATTATTTTTTCATACTTTGTTTGAGTTTGGAATAGGGTTGTGTATGCTCTTCTCTTGCACCTAGTGTGATCTTGAGAAATCAAAAGAACCTCTAAACCGTCTTTTTACTTCTTGGGAGTAAGTAGGAACAATCATCATTCATTTTGTGCTTAAGGGAATAAACTTTCATTTTTGACATGTACTTGATCTTTTAGTTTAAGATCTTTTTTCACTTGATAAATAATCAAGGCTAAAATTTGTGTATGCCTCTTCCCTTGCACCTAGTGTGATCTTGGGAACCAAAAGCAATTTTAGTTCTTTCATTAAGAAGCACTTGGATTAATTGGGAATAAACCTTGTTTTTACAAATTTTTATGGTAGTTAGTTGATTTACAAGCCTTTTTCATTGCTATCTTTCTATGATATCATGAATCTTTTTGAACTACTAACCATTTGTGTGAAGGACCTAAAACAGTTGTCAAAGAAAGAAGGGCTCTCTTCAAACCAAATTCTCACATTCATGTGTGTTGTAGGTTTCCAATGGATGTCTAAACCAAATTGCTTAATCCAAAAGATAAAAACACACCAACACACAAATTCGAAACACTGTATTGCAGGTTTCGGTTAAGAGCTACGACTACTCCACTTTAAACTAGGACATAACCCCTTTGGCATAATTCTTAAGCTATAATAATGGGGGTGGTCCTAAGAATCCTAAAGTAGTTCACACAAGAGGGAACCTTGTGAACGAAAAAAAAAAGTGCTCCACACTACCGAATTGACTAGTACACCTTGAAAGATTAGAGTCAAAGTTATTTCCATTGTGACCCTAGTGATAATACAACTGAATACACTAGTTGCTCATTGTATTAGAAGGGGGTAAAGTAAATCTGGGATACTCCTTGGGAAACCTTGGAAAACCAAGCTCGCAGAAGTAACACTTGTGACACATAGAGAGAGAACCCCTAGGAAAGCTTGCCAGCTTGGATCCATAGCCAATTTTGTCTTAGTTGTTATACTTGAGAGCTCTCACAAAGTGACAAATTTTTTAGATTCAAACTCTTATTTTTCGAACAAGGGAAATAATATTTTAAAGTTGAAATGCTTGACATTTCATCACGAAATCTATTTAGTGTTACTTTGACCTATTTTTTCACTTGTCCTAAGACAAGGTGAAACTCTGCCAAAGTTATGCCAAGTATTTTTCAACACCACTTGGTTTACACCTTTTTTTCTTGTTGTCCATTTTGGGGACAAAAGAAAACAACATATACGGATACCTACTAGAAATAATCATGTCCACCACTTTTGTAGTCTTCTTGCATGACCAGGTTGCAATGCCAGAATACAAGAGTTAAAAGTGTGAATGGTACGTCATCAAGTTCTAGTAGCCCCTCTTGTCTCATAACCCATATTGAGACTTACTATCATTGTAGTTAGGTTTTCTTATCACTGAATTATTTTTAGTTGTTACGTTGCCCACATTATAGCCATACAATTGTGATATTTACGTCTTGTTTCCATTGTGAAACTTGGCCTAAATCTCTACATTGTATTGTTACACTGCTCACATGCATAATAATTCCTTGATATACTTAGACATAGTTTTTACATCCTAGCTTTGTCTTGAGTTTTTTAGAGTGTTGAGGTTACTTTGTTAGCATTGCTATAACGCCATTTTGATAACTAAAATATTGCTTTCTTACAAAGTTTGATTACGTGTCTGAATAACATTGTTACACTCCTCACATTTGTATCGTCCATTTTACAAAACTTAGACTTTGTTAGTGTTTAGAAACTGGTTTTTAGTATACCTTGTTAGAGGATCGCATCAACATTATCTTAGCATTTAGGTCTTGTTTGTTTCAAACTTGACCTAACTGGTGATATTGTGTTGTCACTATTTTTTTTCAAACCTATCTCAAAGTATCATAGGAAGTAAACTTTTTGGTGTGACTAAATTTGAGTATTAGATGTCATTGTGGTGTCTTAGATAACTCGTGTTGTATATTACCTTGCTAGAGTAGGTTACTCTTTATTCTTTGGTCTTAGGTTCACATTGACCTATTGGATTTGTGGCTATTTTATAGTCACCTTTTTTTTTGTGACAACTTAGCGCCGTTACAGCTGCAAAAATTTGACTAGGGTCCCTTTTTAATAAACCTTAGTGGAAATATTTTGCGTTGTACCTCTTATTTAGAGTATTCCTACTACGAGAATGGGATCCCGAAAGTTAGAAGCCAATATATTTGGAGGTAACAACCCTCTTTTAGAAGATAATCTCATGGTTGACCATAGTGGTGGAGAGGAGGATTCTCCTCGTATGGATGTAGAGCACCATCCTGCCAATTTTGACGATTACATTTTTCAAAACAAACATGAGGTTCTTATGTGTGTTATGGAATTAGGGGCCAAATTACCATCTACAATAGACCCTTCTCTCATTTCCAGAATGGTTCAGGGAGAAGAAGAGGTAGACCGACCTCATCGTACTGTTAATGAAATATTAAACCCAGGTCATGCCTCTACTTTTGCACATGACAGAATAATGAGGATGATACCTTTTGAAAATGACAAGATTATCAAGTACCTATTGTTAGAGTACATTGTGAAGACATGAAGGAACATGTTCATCATGTACAACCTCCCCCTAATGAAGATCATAATGAAATACCTATTCGAGAGGTAACATTAGAACAACAAGTGCAAGCCCTTACTCGCCAATTGGCAAGTTTGGCTTTGACATATACAAAAGGAATAACCAAAAGTTTTGAAACAAGATATACCAAAGGTAAAACCAAAATCTTCGTTTCACGAGTTCCCAATAAACACTCCTTGACGGGAGACATGAAAAGACCCTTACGAAGAATTTCTCACAGAGAATAGAGGTGGGAATACACCTAGATTTAATCCTTTGTATAGGCCTATGCCACCCACCCAAGATCCACTCTTCAATCAAGAGTGGTCCACTATGAAGAATGCCCTTCTAGCATTGCAAGAAGGAAAAAACTGGTAACAACAAGAAATACCAGTTTGATGAGTTGTGCCCTTATCCATTTGATAGAGCCATGTTACAAGTACCTTTCCCACGACACTTTGATTTTCCAAAATTTGACAAGTATAAGGGAAAAGGTGACCCTCGTGACCATATCAAATATTTTTATATGGCATGTCAAGAGTTACATATAGTGACAACTATCTTATATGCCTCTTCCCATGGAGTTTAGGAGGACAAGTGTTAGAATGGTTTATACACATCCCCAAGGGATATATATCCACATGGCCGAAATTAGTCCAACATTTTATATGTCACTTTTCTTTTAATATAGAGAGTGATGTTACCATGCTAGATCTCTGTAATGTCAAAAAAATGAAACAATGAAAACTTCATTGCTTTCCTAACAAAGATGGAGAGGGTTAGCTAGCCGCTTCCCTTGCTCCATACATGAAAAATAGTTGATAAGTATATTTGTTCCCAACCTCCATCCAGACATTACGTTCCACTTGAAAATGCATTTGGCAACACATTTGAAGAGGTAATCAAAAAAGGGAGTCAAATTGAAAAAGCATTATTAGCTAGGGGGACTCTAAAACCTTTCTCTCGCAATCATAAGGATTCCAAATCTAACGACAAGCCAAAGTTTATTCATAATAAGAACAGAAATGTTTTAGTAATAGGATAGTAGACTCTAAGCGAGTACAAGTCATGTTTAGAACCATGCGTCTTTGAAGCTTGCAATAGGGAAATCCACCTACACGAGTATAAACATTATACTTTCACCCCTATATCTAAATCCATATCATCCATACTAAAGTAGTTAGAGGCTGTTAACATGGTTAAGTACCTTGAAACACAACCCTATGGGGATGACGCACCTAAACCATTATGGTTTAGGGATAATGAATTTTGTGGATTTCACCGTGTAAAGGGTCACAAAACTGACAAGTGTTTAAGATTAAAACACTACATTCAAGACCTAATTGACAATGGTGATATAGAAGTAGACTCCGCTGCCACTTACCAAATCTCCAAACACAAACTTAGGGATCTTCAAAGAACCTTTTCCCAATCACGAAGTAAAGAAAAATTCAGATCATGGACAATTCGTCTCAGAATAAGAATGCTAACTATGTGTCAAACAAATACCATTTTGATGCCTTGATAGGTTGTGTTGATCCACTCATTGAGAAAATCAATATGATTAAAATTAAAACAAGAGAGTGCACCATGGATCGCAACGAGATCGCCTTGTTATCTCCAAACCTACTCCCCCTTCTCCTCAAGAGAGTCACTATGATGTGTTAGATCAACTTGGAGAAGACTACAACTAAGATTTCAATCTTAGACCTTCTAAAGATTTCTAACGTCCGTAAAGATATACTTTGATAAAACCTTACAGGGATCAGAAGTATCTATTGATATTGACCCAACACATTTACATGCCATGCTAGCACAAATATCTCTTGCATAACACATAACCTTCAGTCCAATAGAATCCTTAACTGAAAATCCCTCCCATAACCCACCCTTACACATTGAGGTAATAATCAAGCATAAGAAGGTCAAGAGAGTTCTTGTGGATGGCGGATTGGATCTCACCATTTGTACTCTTAAACTAGTTCATCAACTAGGCTGCACAGAAGTTGATTTAGAGACAAAGGTCATCACCATAAAGGCGTATGACAATGAAGAAATACAATCAACTGGAATCATCACCTTCTCATTGGAAGTTAGTCCCATAACACATGATACAAAGTTCCATGTCTTGGACCTTGAACTCCCTTACAACATCTTACTCCTATCACCCATGGATTCATGCCATGCAAGCAGTGCCATCAATGTATCATCGGTGCCTAAAGTTGCAACATGAAGGAAAAACACTTACTATAAAAGGGGATCCCAAACCATTTGCTCATTGCATAGCATTGTCAGGTTATTTTCCTACCATCTATGAGTGTCCCTCTATGGAGATTGTTGTCCCTATTTCACTTCTAGGCCCTCTCTTCATGAGTGGATCCGAATACCTTTTCTACCAATGACAATAGTGCTTCCACCTTAGAAAATCCTTTTTCTACATGGGAGATGAAGGTCATACCAAGCGGTTGTGGAGAGTATAATCTTCAGCAATCCCTTATGGTTCAAAACATTCCACTATCATCCAAAGCACATGGTAGACTATGTACTATAAATTCCAAAGATCAAGGGAGAACTTCCCTTTGACAATTTTACTTCAGGTGGCTTACTAGAAGATGAAAGAATCCTCAAATATATTGTATTTCATCCTCAAGATGATGAAATGGATTTATGTTACAAGTCCTCTAGGTATGTTATTCCTAAACAAATAATGCTTACTATGAGATATCAAGGACGTGGTTATGGCTGCCAAGAACAAGGCCCATTAGAAGCTCTTTAAATACCTCGTTGTATAATGGGTAAATTAGGTATTAGAGTCCATTTGTATGAGTCTCACCCTTTAGATAATGAGTATGCTTCTTCTGAGAGTGAGGATAGTTTTTTGAAAACAAAAGAGAAATAGATTCCTAGTGTAGTATTTACAAATACCTCACCTCTATGAACCTATTCTCTAACATGGCTATCCTTACCATAACCCCTGTTAAAACCACCGTATCCCCTATAAATCAGACATTAAACCTCATCTACCCATTACTCGTGAGCTGAGATCAACAATAGAATGTACCTATTGACGTGTTTTAGAACGATGAGGCTATTGGTGAGTTCCTGGGAATCAAAGATAACATTCCAAGAAATGATCACAAGAAAGGATTCTTTATTCAAATCAATGCATGCACATACTTCAGAGAGGAGGTAGAATTGTGAGGAAACCTAATTAAAAAAAGTGAGAAAGGGAGAGATTCCTACATAAAAGTCTTGCAGAAAGAAAAAGGGGAATTCCTATAGCGAAAAACTCTCCGAGGTGCTTATGGACAAACAAGAAGAGCAACATATGGCAAATATAGTGTACCCATATAAAGATGAGGATCTCCCTGAACCACCTTAGGTAGAGGAGGATATCAATCTTCGTTTCGATCCTATACGCATGGAGGATGAGTAAAAGCTACTAGTGGAAGATACAATAAATGTTAACATTGACGTAAAATAGCTTCCTAGAATAGTTAAGTTGGGAGCTTCACTCTCAGGTGAAGAGTAGAAACAATTTACATGAATTTTGAGAGAGTATGAAGATATCTTTGCTTGGTCTTATGCAGAAATGTCAAGACTTGATCCAAAATTAGTGGTGCAAAATCATTTTGTGCACCTGGATGCCAAGCCCATCAAACAAAATCTCTGGAAGATGCATCCTCGCATCACCTTGCTGGTAAACGTAGAGCTAGAAAGGTTATTCTAAGTAGGGTTCATCAGGCCTATTGACTACTCAGAGTGGATTTCTAATGTGGTACTAGTTTAAAAAAATCCAGTCGGTATCAGAGTGTGTACCAGTTTCAGAGATATTAACAAATCTTGTCCCAAGGACGACTTTCCTCTTCCTAACATCGACATGATCATCAATTATACTGCTGGTTATGAGATGATATCACTCATGGATGGATTCTCAGGTTATAATCAGATAAATATTATGGAGCAAGATCAACACAAGAAAAATTTCACAACCCTGTGGGGGACATTCTACCACCAAGTCATGCCCTTAGGCCTTAAGAATGCAGGAACTACGTATCAACGGGTGATGACTATAATATTTCACGGCATGATAAGTGACATCATGGAAGATTATGTAGATGATATACTAGCTAAGCCTAGAACTCGGGAGGAGCACCTAAAGATTTTGTGATGTATCTTTCAGTGCCTAAGGGACTAAAAATTCCTCCTTAAATCAAAGAAATGTGTCTTTGGTGTGCTATCTGGGAAATTACTAGGATTCATTGTGTCAAGGAGAGGAATAGAAGTAGACCATGCAAAGGTCACTTCTATCACATAAATGCCTTCTCCTAAAAATATTAGACAACTGTGTAGCTTACAAGGGAAAATTCAAGCCATCAGAAGGTTTATTTCACAGGTAGAAGACAAGTGTCATACATTCACGCATCTTCTTAAGAAATATGTTAATTTCACCTCGGGGCCAAAACAACATCAAGTGTTTTCTCTGCTAAAATAATACTTAGCTAAACCACATGTTCTCATGCCACCCATGACAGGAGAACCCTTGATGCTTTACATTTCTTCTACACATTTTGCAATTGGGGCACTGTTGGCCCAATATGATAAAGAAAAGAGAGAAAAATTTGTATACTACTTGAGCAGAACATTGATAGCATATGAGCTCAAATATACGTATATCGAAAAGGATTTCCTAGCCGTAGTGTTTGCTTTCAAGAAGCTATGCCACTATTTTCTCAGCAATAAAGTCAAGCTTATTTTGAAGGTCGATCCTTTAAAATACTTACTGTCAAAACCTGCCCTAACTAGAAATATGGCTAATTGGATCATCTTATTAAGTGAGTTTTACATTGAGTATGTATATCAAAAGTTAGTGAAAGGACAAGTCTTAGAAGATTAGCTAGAAAAAGATCCACTACCAGGTACCAAACCTTTAAGTCTAGAACTACTAGATGCATCCATCATGTACCTTGAGGAATCTATTGTTTGGAAACTATACTTTGATGGCTCCTTTACCTTTCATGGTTAAGGTTCTAGAGTTGTGTTAATCACTCCTATGAGAGACTTGATTCCCCAAGTGTTCCGGATCAAGTTACCATGCACGAATAATATAGCGGAGAATGAAGCTCTCATCATAGGGATGAAGCTAGACATCAAGTGGGATATCATATAAGTCAATTGCATTGGTGATTCAATGCTCATTATAAAACAAGTCATAGATGAATACAAGGTCAAAGACGAGAAACTTATTCCATACACAAGTATGGTTGATTCTTTGAAGGAGTTATTCAAGAATATAAGAATTGAGCAAATACCAAGAGCCCAGAACAGAGCAAATGATGCTATGGATACAAGAGGATCCATGTTGATTATTCCACCAGGAAACAATGATATGCCATTCTTCATAGAAAATATAAGAACGCTGACATATGACATACTAGATTCATATTTAGTGTGTGATGTTGTTGGTCCCTTTTCCCTGTGGTACATTGAAATATTTAATTACCTCCACAACGAAACCTTTCCGACTAACATTTCCCTTGATGAAAAATGCACCCTCATCCAACGTATATCCCATTATACCCTACTTGGGGGCACCCTCTTCCACCAAGGCTATGATGGGAATCTGTTGCGATGTTTAAGTTCAGACGAATCTATCCAAGTAATCAAGGAGGTGCACGAAGGAATCTGTGGAGCCCATACTAATGGGATCATCCTTGCAAAGAAAATATTCAGATTAGTCTACTACTGGCCTACCATCGAGCATGAATATTATAACCATGTGAATAAATGTGTGGATTGGAAAAAGTAAGGAAACTTAATACATGCGTTGGTATAATCCTTGCTTCCCGTCACAATCCCTTGGTCGTTCTCAAAGTGGGGTCTCGATATAATAAGAAAAATTAACCTTATCTCTTCAGATGGTCATAAATTCATCTTTATTGCAACTGAATACTTTACAAAATGGGTAGAGGTTGTTACTGTCACCTATGTTGACGGTTCCCAAATCTCTAAATTTATCATGAATCATTTCATCTGTTGATATGGTACCCCTTCTACTATTATCACTAATAATGGTAATCCATTTAAAAATAAAAGTATAAAAGCACTCTGCAAACTATTTCAAATCTCCCTTAAGTTCTCAACCCCCTATTACCCTCAAGGTAATGGAAAAGCCAAGGATTCCAATAAAACCATCATTAACATCATGGAGAAGATGGTGAGTAAGACAGGCTGTGAATTTGGCATCTACAAATTCACCCTTCCCTCTGGGCATTCAAAACTTCTATCTACACCCCCATAGGTGCCACTCCATACTCCTTAGTATTCGACATAGAAGTCATACTACCTTTAGAGATTGAGATCCCTTCTTTGTGCATTGAGCTAAAAGACTACTTGAATGAAGAGGACTACAGAGTAGCTCAAATGGAAGAGTTAGAGCTATTAGAAAAGAAAATACTTCACACCCTCAATCAACTTAATGTGTATCAGGATTGAGTGTGGAGAAGATACAATAAAAGAGTAATACCTCATCAATTTGAGGTAAGAGACTCAATGTTAAAAAGAATCAGAAGAACACTAATAAGGATCGTGAAACAAAACGGAAATTTGAGCCAAATTAGCTAGGACCATATGTTTTGGCTACCAAGTTTAGTTCAGGTGCCTATTAGCTTGCTCATGCAGATGGCCAAGAGCTTCGAGAACCCATGAATGCAATGAATTTCAAGCATTTCTATGCTTAAGTATGGGGTCTCTAAGGTATCAAGAAAATAAAAAAGTATAAAATTAGAAAAAGAAAAAGATAGATAAACAAGTGTGTCCAATAGTGAAAACCACGCAATGGTGGCACTTTAGACAAGTCCTTTGGTGAAAACCAGTTTCCAGTGCCAAGGAAGGGTTTTTTGTTCACAAGCATTTCAGATTTAGGAGTATGAAAACTTTTTCCAAAGCTAATGTTTTCCCCTCATCTGAGTCCCTTATGAGCCATTCCTCTTTTCCCTGATCTGGCTGGTCCAACCGTTTGAATGCAGAGAATTTAACTTTGAATATACCCATCTCACATTAGGGGTAACTTTGCAGCATCACTTTTGGAATATAACACGTGGCATTCTGCCCTTGTATATCCTATATAATGCTAGGGGCATCTATGTTTCTTCATTTCCTTACACGTTCACTTTAAAAAAGTTTTAGAAAACATAAAAAACATTCGTATAACATTTGAAAAACCCAAAACATATAGATATGTTCCTTGGAAAAAATAAAACATCCAAATATGTTTTGTATAAAAATCCAAAACAATAGAAAATTGTCTTAGAGGTAATACCCAAAAACAACGAAAAATGTCCCAAACTTGTCCCACAAAAACAAAGTAGTAGTTTTCTTACTTTTAGTTGTTGGTTTGTATGGTTTTTAGTTGCATTGCTTTTTCGAATTGTGTACTTTAAGTTGGATTCAATTTCTTACTTAGATTGAATGTTATTTTAATCGGTGGTGCATTGCATTGAGTTCATTTTATCTTACATACTTGTAGATAAATGTGTTGTTTTGGTTAGATTTGTTTAATGTGTGCTTGTTATTTTACTTGTACATTTTTTTGTCATTTCATCATCATGTCAAATAAACCATCACATCTGTACATCATATTTCAATAAATGCTCAGTCTACATCACACATGTATACTAAAGCTAATCATCAAATACTGTATCATCAATGGGGCAAGAGGGGTTGCATATGATCACAAGTCTATCCCCCCACACCAATATCAAAGCATCTCATCAACATGTAATAGGACATCATCTAAGGCTATCTCATAATCTAACAAACATAAAACATATAGATTAAGCATGATATCTCATAAGCAAAATGTGGTGTACATCAGTAATCCATCAAATCATCATACATAATCATAAAATATAAATGTCCATTTATAAACCAGTGTGTCTCAAAAGTACATATGATACAATGAGCCATAATGGGCATCTTTGCAAAAAAGTGCCTTCATCATGAGGCATAATAAAATCACTATATAACGTACATTTGTACAAAA
This sequence comes from Taxus chinensis, assembly GCA_019776745.2. NCBI lineage: Eukaryota > Viridiplantae > Streptophyta > Pinopsida > Cupressales > Taxaceae > Taxus > Taxus chinensis. The sequence goes on from CM034150.1 coordinate 742,975,273, forward strand.
ATGTGCCTTCATCACAAGGTATGATAAAAAACAATACATATACATACATGCAAAAGTATTCCTTAATATCGAGGTGATACACCAAAAAAATACATCTAGTACATCAATAAGAGAGTCAACCATGACTCTCACCCTCTATGGGAATGCCTGGCCTAGGGCCCTGAGGTGGAAGCTGCTAATGTGATGGTCCTGCAGAGGCTACTACACTCTACTACATTGTAGGTTGCTGAACTGATCTGGATGATCGTGAGGTCTTATTGGATCTAGATCTAGACCTGCTCATATCTAATTGATCAAAAGGGGTTGCCCTCTATCCCTCTAGGACAGCCTGGTGGTACAATTCCTTATAGAAGGAGGCCTCACCACTAGCTCTCATGGTATTTGCTAATATGTCTAACATCCTAGATGTTGATGATGCTCGTAGTAGAGCATCACACTTTCCTGTCACTCTGGTTATGTCTACCTGAACCTGTGTGCACTCTGCCATCAACTGAATCTGATCGACCACTAGCTAATCCCTCTTTGTCTATAGCTGTAGACTATTTGCGATTTCCTGATCTCTCTCTATCATGGCCTATAATCTCTTCGTCCTTGCCTAATATCGCTCTATCACAAGCTGATTCCCATATGTGATAGACATGCCTCTTTGAGTAATAGCCTAGTCCCTATTTGTTATAAGCTAAAGTTGTAGAGTTTTCACCTGTTGTAGCTGCTACTGCAAGGTAGCCACCTTCCCACCAACCTATATATCATGAATATCCTCCTCTATATCCTCACCACCCCGCCATCTCCTCCACCTCTTGTTAGACTATGTCGTGGGATCGTGTGAGGGGGTGATGGGGGTGTCTGTAATGGTGCCCACAAAGGAACTTGAAGAGACATCCATGGTGCCAACACCTGTGGCTGCACCACTACCTGCTATTGTACTAAGACCTACTGCTGGACTAACACCTGCTGCATTGGTACTCATATATGTGGTCCTCCCTATGGATCTACTTGTACCTGAGCTAGTGCATGTTCCCTAGAATATAGGCCATATCCCTCCTTTTCTGTTACATCCAATACCTCTTGTGGTATAGTCAATCAACATTATATCACTGTCACATACCACACTATATAATTTGGGGTCATCCTTAGATCCACTATCTATGCTCGTTGTACCCAAGGCTATGGAACCACTTGTAAAAATCTAGTGTGTGCTTGACCCAACGTGATTTGAGGACCCATATGGAATACCTCTCTGAATCTATGTGCATACCACATCTCATCACTAGGAATCCCCTAGATGAGACCAAACTAACGTTGGACCCTACCCACTTTGTACCACTCCAATATGTACCTCCTACTCTGATGAATGAAATGATCCACGACTACAATACTCGACTCAACAACATCCTGAGGCCCCTGGTACAACCTGTAGGGTCACCATGTGATCATGTGAGGATGCACCTCATCAAACTCTCACTTGTAGTAATCTATATCTCCCTTGTGGTCATGAATATCATCCCCATCCAGAACCCAACCCATGACAAATGGCTCTCCAAGAATACGAGCTCATAATTCTCCTAAAGGAAGTCTAATCGCAATATGATCCTAAGCCCATGTCTGTAATAGTGTGGTAGGACCCATGGACCTTTGTCCATGATAATCTATCAGGTGCAAATCCACATATAAATGAGCCAATATACACCAACACCAACAATTAACCTCTCCCTGCAGAAGGCCATGAATCACTCCAATAAGGCTTTGAGGGAATCAAGCACTAGTCTTGTTAGGAAATAATATGCCGTTGACAAGAGCTAATATAAATATAGGTACCCATCCCATCCGCTAATCGTCCATACACCTCCTAATAAAGACTGTCATACCCCGATGGGGTATGTCTGCAACTTCAAATAGCTCAACTATCCATTGCTAAATACAGTCTTGGTAACCATCATAGATGATCAAATGACCTTGGATAGGAACTCGTAAGATCCGCCATACATCCTCCAATGTAATACTCATCTCACCAGTAGATAGACAAAAGGTATGACTCTCACTCAGCTACCTCTCAGCTAAGGCTTTGAGTAGGCCATGATCTAAGGTAATCCATGACATGTGGGAAACGTAAGATATACTAGTCACCTCTAGAGTGATCTCCAAGAAAATTTGGTCACGTCGGCTAAATGTTGCCTCGTAGGACTAGAGTCACCCCTATCTCTCCCGTAACTTTAGCACATCCAAATCCACCTGCATAACTAATGAGGTCATTTATTATGATCTTATTCTACCATTATGTAACCTAATTTTCTATTCTATTATCACATTCTTCTATTTTTCTTATAATTCATCTATTTTTACCATCCGAAGTTTCTAAAAACCTTCTCTCCCTTCTAAAGACAATTTTAAAGAGCCTTTTGTGCATAAGCACACCCCTGAATGCACCAACGCACCCTGTAGTGCATAGGTGCACCCATTGTGCCAACACACTCTTTATTGCACCAGCACACTCCTCAATGCATAGGTGAATTATCCATTCTTCTCAAAACCGTTAGTGCATATGCACACTCTTCTTTGTTTAGGCAAATATTCACCCCTGCTACCCTGAGCAATTTTACATAGGAACATACGCTTGTGCACCAACACATGCATGCCCACGCTCCACTGGAAAAACTCAAAAAGGAAAAAAAAAAATATCATTTACATCGGCACATACTTTTGTGCACTAGAAAAAGCGTTCCCATGTAAACCCCGGTGAATGGTGCATAGGCGCACCCCTTTGTGCACTGACACATGTGGACCCCCCAAAAAATTAAAAATTAAAAATATACATAAAACCAATTCAGTGCATAGGTACACTCATTTTTTCACTAGCGCATATGTGCCCATGCAACTTCCAGTATAGGTGCACCCCCCATTTAACTATATTTTAACCCAAAAAAATACATTTTAACCAAAAATTAAATGCTTTGAAAAACTAGGGTAAAAAGGGGAGGTTTGCGTACCTGTGGTCCATCCGCTAGGAGCCTCATGTAGTCTCTTATGAAATCCACACTCTGTCTCAAGTTATGCACGCTCTCCATTTCCTCATGTAGGTTAGAGCTAAAATCCACAATAAAATGGTACGTGAATGTGGTAAATGAATTGGCCGCGATGGCTTATATACCAATTTTTACCTCCCACGATGTCTTTCTCACCCCTGAGGCACCCTGGAGCCATTGTGGTTCTTCTACATTCTTCTATAACTCTCTGTGATGATTATTTTAAATGAATAATTATTTTCGCACACATTTTTAGTATGCTGGGGCATGTTTTGCTTCCTAACAACCTTTTCTACTACATGGGGCATATTTTTGCCTTACGGTGACTTTTAACGAGGTCTCACGACTTTGTTATTTCTTCTACAATATATTCTTCCTAAAAATTCAAAAAATATAACTGTTTTTCAAAAAAACCCAATTTTATTTTTGGTAAAATAATTAAAAATCTAAAATATGGATTTTTTTTTTTTCAAAAATTGGTAAATGACATGCATACAACTGAACCCTGTATCAAATGCATCGTCCTCGAACATTAAAATTTTTCCTACAAAAAAATATTTCTAAGGTTCTTTCTTGTTCTGGTCTTAAATGACTTGCGGATCATTGTGATCTACCTCCATTAACAAAATCTAGGTTGCTTACTATGTCAGTAATCCCATGCAACAATGAGTTTCTAGAGATTGTGTCATACTACTTGAAATCTTTTCCATGGAACTACTTGTGTCCTCTTTTATTCCCCTCGCATGTATCCTTGCATGGGGCACCATTTTAAACCCTTATCGTTGCAGCACAAACATTTGGAAATTGTAGCTTGATAACAAAAATATTAGTGCAACTGTCTTTAACATTATTTGTTTGAGAATGTGTGATTAAACTAGTTTCTCTGTTAGGTTAGTTGGTTTACTTTCTCGTATTGTATTGCATTATGTATGTTGCATGGAGTTACGTATTTTTAGCAATGAAAAGATGTTAGTAATTTAGCTTTTCATGTTATCTAACACTTTTGTTTATTTCAATAAAGGACGATGATGTAGATCTAGGGGAAAAATGATACAACAATGTTGCTTATTGAAAGATTGGACGCAAAGATTGGGTTTTTCCTATATTTTACATTATCATTTCTTCTCCATTATCATTTCTCCTCCATTATCATTTATGATCACTACTAATTGTTCTTCCAAATCACCTAGTGTAATATACAAGCATATTTATCCCTATCCTTATTTCTTCTAAACAACCAAATATTTCACGCCTTTTTTAATCTCATTTCCTCTATCTATTTTGATCATATTTTTGATCGTCGATTGAATTATTCTATCACCCCATTGACACTCGAGGGGGTATCCTTCATTCTACCATTTTTTCTTCAAAACATGAATTGCTTTTACTTTTCTACTATATTTTAAGTGAAGTCACTTACTTCACCTCAATTAGGGGCAAATGTAGACACTTAAAGCCTACTTTTTGAAATTTTATTTCCAAACGCACACAAATCACTCTCATTCTTACCAATTCTGTTAAAATTAGCGATTTCTGCTAATTAACTAATGTTTCTTACCATTTTCGCCAATTAACAACACATTGTTGATTTCCTAACCTCTTTCATATCCATGATGCCACTTTACAACAAATCGTAAGTCAAAATCTTCTTCTAAACAAACAATTAGTGATTATTAGCTAATTAAGCCAATTTTTCCCTTGTTCTGATCAATATAGCCTATTATTGACTCAAACCCCTCTTCCAACCACTAAAAATCACCCCATTTCTCTCCATAACATCTTAGCAAGCTGCAAAAGCTTATCCTAGCTTCCTAGTTCATGTTAAGCGGTTGATTAAGATTCTTCACATCCTAATCACTTAGTAATTCACTAATTGTGATTAGAAAAAATTAATTACTTGAGAGGGTCTACATTGTTTTGAGCCACATGTATTTTAGCATAAAGTTAAATGTCATTTACTATATATATTAATTATTTAAAATATAAATTAATTTAATGTAATGTTAATTTGTTATAAAAATTTTAGGATAAATAATTCACCTTGTTTCCTATGTCACTTTGCTATATATATTTTTTGTTTTATTGATCCTTTGTGTATAAAATTATTAAAACATTACACACACATATATATCATGTGTCAATTTATTTTCACATATGGATGTTGATATTAAAATCAAAAATTTTATGTTGAATAGGTGGATGTTGAACCTTCCACATCTAGGAATGTTGGTGGTAGAATACATGCTACATAATTCATTGATTGAATTTTTAGTGTTAGAAATTATTATATGTGTAGATAATAAACTATGCAATCTACATAAATAATATCATTAATGTATATGTGTAAATTTCATTATCTTATTTAAATAATTATGTTCTTCGTTTTCATTAATGGTACCATTACAGTGTCCACTTGATATTCATCACTCACTAAAGATGTGTGTTTTTATGCCAATAACATTTATTATTCCTCTTATATAAATTAGATAATTTAATGTACAAATAAATTAAATTCATATGTAATCAACACTTATTCTTCATAATTTCCATGATTGGAGGTGAGAAATCAATTATATAAACTAATCCCTGAGGTTGATGCCTTTGAGGTGAAAACTCTAGTTCCTACACCTGTTACCTAAATTTCCATATAATATATAAAATAATCCTTTAAAAATCTATATAATGTGTATAATCATAACTAAATATAGAAATAATACTCCCTTTTCTCTATGTTACTAGGAGAATAAGTGAATGTTAGTTATAAAAAATATGGAATATTTAGTATTATTAGTGGATTTTATTACTGAGACTGGGTTTTAGTCTATATTTATATTCAATATCAATAATTGACAATAGTACCAAGAATTATATGCTCATATACGTGATCTTCGGATTTGAAATATAGATAATAGTATGATGGTTTAAAACTTATTTCTTAGGACTAGTAGTAAAAATTCACATATAGTTGGCCTCTTAGCCAATAGTTGTTTAGAAGTGTATTCTATGAAACTTTTATTTCCTACAACTAACTATTTTGGATTTATGAATGTTTTGTAGTTTTGTTGGATCTTTGAATGTATATAATATTACAAGCATTTTGAATGATTTTACAACTATCACATTCAATTTCAAATGTTTTTATTTCCTAGGATTCTTGGTAATCGAGGTGGAACATTTACCACAGGACTTTTGATTATAAATATTATCACTTTTTAACGATAATAAATATATGTCATAAGGATATCATGGAATGTATATGAAAATTCAATATGGAAACCCTACAACAAAAATTAATGTGGTGCAGTGATCTAAACCTAAGTTTAAACAATTGTAAAAATGCTTATTCCGTTTCAAAATACCTATGACTAATTATTGTTTTGATGATAAATCTCTAGAATCCAGTTTTGATTCCACAGAACTAGTAATTTTTGTCAAATCTCAACAAATAATTTTAAATGTGATTCATGGTTTGACACAAGACTAATTATTATTTTTAATACGTGATGTGCATTATTAGGTAAGATGAACCTTATATCATATCTTCAACATCATAACAATGGTACATATTGGGAAAGGTGATGTAGTGCCCACTCCTCTTCAACACTTTTTATATTTTGATTTCGATTACTGTTGACTATAGACATGGATGTTATTGTATCATTTTGGTTTAGAATGATGTTAGATGATAGAGATATTCTGATTATTGATGGATTTTTATTCATAGTATGATTGTGTGGATTCTTAGATACATAGAGAAACAATTTTTATATTTATGATGATCATGTGTTTTTAGCATACATATTACTGAGATTCGGAATTCTCATAGTGTTGAGTAGGATTTAAAACTTGAACTAATCTTGTGATCTTGTTGACATTGTTAAAAAGAATAGAATTGAGATATTGAAATTTTAGACAAATAATAGCATTGTTTAATAGAGACGATGATTTAGCGATATGCAGGATGGTTATTGATTTATGTGTGTATATTTTATCTTGGTATGTTTTGATGCGGCCATGAGGCCGAAGGAGGTATTGTGTGATTTTCAAGTTAATTATATCACAACAATCAAAAGGGAGATTAGAGACCAACCACAACGGAATAATATGGATGGATACTACGAAGGTCATCATGGAAACTTTTGTAATGTTTGTTGTTTTTGTTTAGATTGTTACGGTGGTCCCCCCATGGGGGAGGATGACCTCCAATTATGACCATGGGCTATGTGTGCTATTATTTCCCTTTTATTTTATTTATTGTGGAGTATGTGATTTAATTTGTGATGTAATTTATTTAATCATTGATTGATTAATGTGCCTTAATTAAATGAATCTAATCACGTTTATTAAGTTATTTGGGGATCTAAAAAATGGAGTAATTTCTTGGAGTTTTTGGTCTTTTGTGACTATGTGATTTTGATTGACGTGTAAGTGACTTTTAGTTTTTTACACTCTATCTTACCTTTGAATTTCGGATTTGGGCTTAAGGGCCATTTTTTAAAGGCTTGTGGGACAAGTTACGCATGTCCCACACCTTTTGATTTTATATACCAACACCTACCTATGCATTGGGGGGTCAAAAATAGTCCCCATTATGTGTTTTTTAAGACAAAAAGTGACATTTATTGCAATTTTCTTAGATGGGTTTTAACTTTTTTTCTTAGGGGGTGAGGGTTTGGATTGTGTGTTTAAGAGGCTTTTCATTCCATCTCAACCACCAATTTATTGTGCATTTGAGGTTTAGATTTTACTTATGATGTGGATTTGAAGGATAACTGATGTGGCATCCTACATCGATCGCTACCTCACCCTCCTCTTTCAATTTTCTATATATGCAAGTTTATTTGTTTGTTTGGGGGTTACATCATTTCATTTTGTTCTATTTTATTTTTTGAATTTAGAGAGTTTTTGGAGTGTTCGTTGAATTCTTGGATCTTTTTGGAGTTGGATTGAGCTTAAAGGAGCTTGGAGTGTGATTTATTGATCAAGTTATTATTATGGAAAGGTAGGAGCTACACTCTTTTTACTTGTTTGTTTTTATATGTGTGTATTGAATCTATGTGAATGATTTATGTGCTTATTAGTGATGTTGGGTAGAATTCCTAAGTATGGTGTAGTAGAAGGATACGGGGATTTTATATTTAGGGAGACATAAGAATTTATTTCATGTTTTGAAAGGGATTTAGGTTGGGTGCCACACCTTGGATAAGAGAATTTTTGCATTTCTTACTCAGTTCTTTTGAGAGAGACATAAGAGATTTTGGGGAGGCATAAGAGAATGTGGGAGGCATAAGAGGATCTTAAGGGAGGAATAATATTTGTGTAGGGGTTTCAAGATGTATATTGGAGGGTTTTAAGGTGGGAACCTAGTTTGACTGGGAGGCATAAGTGATCTCCCCATAGATCCTTGCTCCATTGGATTTACATTTCAAGCCTTCTATATTTTGGAATTTGCATTCTTGTGAATGTTTTCTTGTGATTGATTGTGTGTTATATGGTTGTGAAAATTTGTATTATGATGTTGAAGCATTTTGTAGTTGCCATGAGTTAAATCCATACTTTATTTCATTTTGGTTGGGGCTCGGGGGCCAATGAGGAGGATAGCTTCTTCTCCTCATTGGATTATTGGTTGGGTGGAGAGTGTTGCCTCTCCCCCATTTTTGGTTGTTGTGGTTGACATTGAATACATGGTGGATATCTTGTTGAATTTTTTTTTATTTAGAGAAATTTGTTGGAAGCCAAATAAAACCCTTCATTATAGATCTTTTCTTCTTCTAATTCCCACTTAAGGTGGAAGACTAGTAGACTTGTATTTTAAAAGAAAACTTGTATTGTATAGTTTCATTTACCAAGTTGTATTATTATATTTGAAGAAAGTTCATAAAAGAATGTGTATTTTCCTTTCCCTTGAAATTTTTGTATGTAAAGGAATGAATTTGAATGCATATCATATTTAAAAGTTTACTTGTAATGAAAAGGAAAAGAGAGTTTCAAATATTAATATTTGATCAAAAAATGAATTGGCAAGTTGTCATAGCTTTATTTTGGTTTGAAACAATTAAACACTCTCTAGTATTGATATATTTAATGTTCAATTTTATCTCTTGGTAGATATATTCCTTCAAACATTCATTTTAGAGCTCTCTAGCCTACACAATGACCAGCACTGGTCAGTGTAAACCAATGTCAGTTTACACAGTATTGACATCGGTCACTATTTTATGTTTTACAGTTTTGAATTTTAACTCCAAGATTAGTTATCAATTTAAATGATAGCATGAATTGTTCATAAACCTTAAATTTAATGGGTAATTTTAGGAAATGGAATTAAGATAAGTGTGAAACCACAAAATGTGAAAGATGTGCTAAATTTTATAAAAATAGTCCTCAATTGATAGTAACCGACATCGGTGACTGAAATTGCCCATTGGCATTCCTGTGACCAACATTGGTCACTATATATTGCATAAATTGTAATTTTTTCAGCTTGAAATAAATTTGTGGTGCTTTTGCTCGAATCAAATACCTTTGAGACTGCTATGCTATTATGAAATTAAATAATAACTTACTGTTATCCATATTTTTCCCCTCGTGCCAAATATTGGATCGACCACAATCCCGCATAAGAGGAAACAAAGTCAAAAGGTAGACAGAAAAGGATTCAAAATTGGCTAAGTATAAAGGTGTAAGCAGAGAATGCCAAGTGTCAATATGATGCTGATTCAAGGGGTGAATAGGGAAAAGGTTTCTAAATGAGTGCCAGACTGCCGTGTGTCCTAGGGGAGAGCGGGGCGTTTGGGGGGAAAATTGATTTTTTTCCCCTTGCTATCTCAAAAGGATAAAAGTTACAAAATAGCCCGCAACTCCGCCCAGGGAGAAAGTCAGCATCTGGCCCGAGTCAAAGCCAAAGCGGGAATTGGAGGAAAGGGAAAAAGATAAATTGCGGACCCGTAGGCCCGATTTTTTTCCAATCTGGCTGCCACGTGTCCCATATAAAAAGGGGACCCATTTTTCAAGCTTTTTTCCCGCACCCTCCTGTACGGACCCGATACAAAATTTGAAGGGGCATATCTTTCAACTCAGGGCTCAAAATATTGAAAATATGATGCCGTTGGAAAGATCTCAGCCTCGCTCACACCATGGAAGTCTGAGACTTTATTTTTGAGGAGGTTAGGTGAAGAAAAATGGAGAAATCGTCTTCAGGATTTCAATGCGGGATCTTCTCGCCTCAACAACCAGATCAGATTTGATCTGTTTCATCGTTTGCTCTTCCTTTAAGGCACCGAACCAAGGATTGATGCAGTAAAGACGGATTTGGGGTAGATTTTATCAAAAGCATTAACAACAGTGGTTGAGTTTTGACCTACTTTTCCTACTTCTCTCTCTCTCTTTCTTATCTCTGATCGAATCTATAAAAACAGGGGCATGATTCATTGTAAAAGGTTGGACATTCCTTGATTTATAGGCTCCCTTTTTCTTCTAGCAAAGGAATTTGTGGAATTTCAGGCCTTCCATCAAAGTCGCAATATATTTCTTACCTCCTGGCTATTTTGTAATGTATTGTATCAATCTGCAGAGCAATAAAACACATTTGTGATCGATTCTAGATCCTTCCTGTCTCTTTTTCTCGCATCTGGTCTTTCATTATAAATCTGGTTATCTGTGTTTGATTATTACATGTATTTTTTGGTTTATGTCTATTGGAAAAATAAGTGTTCATCATTCCTTTGGTGCATCACTTGGTAGTTTAGTTATTTCTTATTTCTTATACTCTTTTATCCCTGTCTCCTTGGCAAGTTTTAGATTAGGTATAGAAATAGATCCTTTGCAAGTTCTCACGTATGCACCTAAACAGAGGAATAAGGAACCAACATTTAATCTGGAGATCTTTCCCATTTTGCAAGGTCCCACACCTTGGGGAAAGTTCAATGTTATGCAATCACACCAGATGAGTCTGCCTTAGAAAAGCAGATCTGATGACTCATTTGGGGGTGTTGTGATTTCGCACTAATAGTTTTGGCATGCATGGTGGGACTAAGAAGTCTCCATCTTATTACAGTAGGGATTGATGTACACTTGCTATGATTCTGGCATTTAAGAAGCCTTAAAATTGTACATCTGGCGACTCCAAAAGAAACAAATCTACTGGTTTCAACAGCCCAAGCTTGGGAGATTCATGAGAAAAACCCGGTCTAGAGAAAGGAAAGAAGGTATATTTGAATACTTGCATCTATCTCTAGGAAGAGAAAGGAGAGGAAGAAGAGTTCAGAGGTCTCCATCTCCACCAAGCAGAACCTTGTCAACACCTCCACCTGCGAGGCCTTTCTTTCAGTCTGCAAGGGTTCTTAGGCCAATCAAAATGGCACAACCAAATCCATATGTCAACTTCACCCACAGTAGTCCACTCGCCTTGAATGCACAAAACCTAGTTCTGATTGTAACATTAAAGAGCATGCCATATTTCACTGGGAAAAATAAAACTTCTCCTGGTGACCATGTCCAAGATATTTCAAATGTGTGTACAATCCACGAGATCCATGAGATGGACATTGCAGTCAAGATGCTCACCTCTTCATTCAAAGGGAAAGCTTCACAATGGTTCAGGAGTCTTGAAGTAGGCTCTATCCAAAATTGGAACCAGTTGTGCATGGCTCTTCACAATCAGTTGGGGAAAAAGGTGATAACTTGTCCTTGTTGGAGCAACTAACAACAATCAAGAGAGCCCCAAATGAGCAACTGATAGACTTCAACCTCAAATTCCAGTGGACCTGGGATAGGATTCCAACAACAGTAAAGCCCACTAATGAAGGTTCCTTCTTATAATTTCTTAGGGCTTTAAATTATGATATTTCTATGATGATTCAGTTAATGGGGGGAACTACATTACCTGCAGCCTATAGCCTATCCATAGGGGGTGAGAACCATTTGATTCAAGCTGGAAAAATCACTCCTAGGCCATCCATGCCTCTGTACCCTAAGTTAGGAGGCCTAGATGAAGCTCAGATAAAGCTTCCACTTCATCATCTAATACCTCTAAAGAGCTTCAAGAAGTGATGAAGCAACTTTAGAACTTTGGGAATGAGCTAGTGACCATCAAAAGACAACAAGCTCAGAGTTCCAGGCCATACCAGCCCCAGGCTCAATATCAAGCTAGACCCCAGTACTAGCAGAATAGGCCACCACCTCAGACTGTAAACAATAGCCAGAACCAAGGAAAACCCCAAGCTGCTAGACCTTTCAGGTCGTATGATCCTAACACAACTTCAACATCAAGAGCATTGGTCCCAGCACAGAACAATATGGCACAAGAATATGATTTGTGTTTTCCATGCGATCAGCCACATAACCAATCAACGTGCTTTAATGGTGCTCTAAATCAGGCCTTGATGGTGTAAACCACTATGGTGCCATAAGAACCTGGCCAAGAGGAAGATCAACAATAAGGGGCTCAACAAGGTGGCCCCCCAAATGAGACTATGCTTGTCAATTGGTAGCCTGAAGACCTCTGTGGGATGAATCAGTCCCTTCCTCAAGGTGTGGCTGCCAACACATGGTCCAAAAGGAGAAATATCAGTGAGGGCTAACCACTGAATTTAGGTAACCCTCAACCTTCCATCACTCCACAAGGTCCTGGTGTTCCAAGTGCAACTCCAAACATACAGAACCAACCCAAGCCACCTTCCAAACCTAGGTAGGCACCGGTTGTAACAACCCATGTGCAAGAAAATAATGTGTCTAGGAAGGGACAAAAAAAGATAGATCATTCAATATTATTGAGCAAATGAAAAGGAAAAGTGTGAACATTTCACTATGGGAGTCCCTCGCCATTCTAGGACAGAGGGATCTGTTTCAGACTGCCATGCAGAATTGGTCAAATTCAAATCACCCCCCCCTAACCAACAAGAGAGAGTGCTTGCCAATGCTGTTTAACTAGGGAGAAACCATGAAGAACAATAAGGTAAGAACCAAAGACTTCCTCCCTTCTATGTCTCATTGATTGTTGGAGACAAATTGGTTCACACTTGTATGATTGATTCTGGGGCCAGTAGTTCTGTGATGCCCAAACAAATAGCTGATCAGTTGGGTCTCTAATATGAGGTCATCTCTAGAGGATTAGTCCAATTAGATGGGACAAAAGTGACTACTCTAGGAATTATCAAGGATCTGAGTCTCACTCTACATGCTTGCCCTAATGTGACTGTTTTGCAAAACGTGTCAATCATAGACTTACCACTACATTTTGCTTTGTGTCTGTCCAGGAACTTCACTGCCAAAATTGGAGGCTACCTATATGTTGATTGGTCACATATGCTCTTTAGGACAAGGTATGGAGCAAAGGCCACAATCAGATATGAACCTATTGCTGATTATCATATTGAATCCTATGTGCCTAGCCCAATCAATGCCAACTGCCAACTTTTGATCAAGAGGACCTCCTAAGCACTTATGAAGAAAATACCAAGGTGGGATGTATCCCAAACTTGACTCTTGATGATTGGGCCAAAAAAAGTCATGCTTTTGACCCCTATAGGGAGATGGAAGAATCTGAGCTAGGTGTCTACTGCTTACATGAAGAGAACCACCCTCTTCTCGACCTGATTAAAATAGAATGCAAGGATGACAATAAGGTATGTCAATTATTCTTTGATGGCTCAAGGAGTAGACAAGGAGCTGGAGGAGGAGCCATGATTGTGTCCCCCAGAGGTATGAGATATTATTCAGCCTTCAGATTCTAGTTTGCTTGCTCAAATAACACTACTGAATATGAGGCTTTAGTCCAAGGTCGTCATTGGGCAAGGAAGCTAGGGATCAAGAACTTGTAAGTGTTTGGTGACACTGAACTGGTTGCCAATTCAGTTAGAGGACTTAATGCTGTAAAAAATGACCTGCTCAAGAACTACAAGAGTAGGGTATGGGATCTCATGGAGGATTTCAAGGCCTTCAGTATTGTGTCCATACCTAAGAATGAGAATGAAGCTGCTGACAGACTTGAAGTGGTTGGGGCAACATTTGATGTGGTTGACAACATAACAAAGAGATAAAGAACAACCACATATCCATGTGGTTGTGAGGCCAATAGTATCAGATAATAATACATGATGGCAGGTGTTTGAGAATGATCAATAGATCATTAAATTTCTACAAGAAGAAGCTGAATTCTTAGCTATAAACCAGAGAAGACTAGAGCAGTAGTACATGAATCAGATAGTATAGCTGCATACAAAAAAGCTTCCCAAAGGCTTAGTGACACTGGAATCCATTTTCAATCCTAATGATCAGTTTGGAAAAGAGAAGGCTAACATGTAGATCAAAGGAGAAGATTCAGAGTCAATCCCAGTTGGAGAAGACAAAACACTTCAAATTGGAAAGATGGCCACCAAGCAAGAAAGGTATGAATTCATACAACTTTGCCAAGAATTTCCTAATGTGTTTTCTTGGAGTTATGCAGACCTAAGAGGGTTCAATCCAAAACTAGCACAAAACACAAGCGAACAGGATCCAGCTGCTTAGCCCATTAGGTAGAAGCAGAGACCTATCAACCCACATATTGAGCCTCTGATGAAGAAGGAGATGAATAAGCTGATAGAGGCAAGCATCATATTTCCAATAAAGCACTCAAGCTGGGTTGCGAATCTGGTCCCAGTCAGGAAGAAAAATGGAGAAATCAGGCTATGTGTTGACTTCAGAGATTTGAATAGAGCCTCCCTCAAAGATCACTACCCACTCCCTTCAATGGAGTAGATCTTGCAAGTAGTGTCTGGGTCAGAAAGGTTCTCCCTCCTAGATGGCTACTCAGGGTACAACCAGATCATGGTGAAAGAAGATGATCAATTCAAAACATCTTTCACCACCAAATGAGGCACCTATGCCTACAGGAAAATGCCATTTGGATTATCCAATGCCTAAGCCACTTTTCAAAGGGAAATGGATATGGAATTCAAGTGGATGATCAACAAAATAGTGTTGATCTATCTGGATGACATTACAGTGTTTTCCAAAAATGCAGCAGATCATCTCTTCCATTTAAGGTAGGTGTTCCAAAGATGTAGGAGTTTTGGGGTGTCACTGAACCCCAAAAAATGCATATTCTTGGCCCATGAAGGTAAAATTCTAGGCCATATTGTATCAAAGGAAGGATTGGAAATTGACCCAAAGAGAGTTCAAGCAATAAGAGCATTTCCATTGCCAAGCCACAAGAAGGATCTCCAAAGCTTCTTAGGAAAAATCAATTTTGTCCACAGGTTTGTTCCAAACTTTGCTGCCCTTGTTAAGCCAATAACGTTGATGCTGAAGAAGAGCTTAACATTCAGGTGGACAGCTGAAGGAAAAGAAAGTTTTGAGGCTATCAAAGAAGCCATATCACAAGCCCCAACTCTTGTGAACCCAGATTTTTCCAAAGATTTCATACTGTATGCCTTTGGCGGTAGCGACACAATTTCTGCAATCTTGGTGTAGTAGAACAAAGAAAGTACAGAACATCCAATTACTTTCTTTAGTCAGAGTCTGGAATATTATGAGGTAAGGTACTCCTTCATTGAGAAGCAGGTCCTAACGGTAATCATAGGACTGAAGAAGTTTAAGCATTTGGTTTCAAACAACAAAATCCAACTATTGGTCTCCCATGCGGGAGTTAAAGAATTCCTTCTCAGCAAGGACTTGAATGAAAAGCACGTAGGATGGATCACCCGTGTCATGGAATATGACATTGAGATCAAGGTCACCAAGCTGGTTTGTGGAAAGGGGTTGTGTGAAAAACTAGCCTCGGGTCAACAAGATGAAACAGACAGTGAAAAGGAGGCTGTTCTTATTCTACAAGAAGATCAAGAAGAAGGGAGAGATGATGTACCTACTCCTTGTTGGACCCAAGATATGGTGCACTTCCTTTGAACAGGCCTGTGTCCTCACGGGATGAGTAAAGAAAAAAGAAGGCATTTCAGGATACAAGCCATCCCATATGTTCTTATTGATGGTGTCTTGTTCAAGAGGGACATCAATGAGATTCTGTTGAGATGTATTAAGATAGATCAAGTGGAGAGAGTGCTACAAGAATTCCATGTTGAAGCATTTGGAGGCCATTTTTCTCCAAGAGTAACAACACTCAAAATCATGAAAGCATGATATTATTGGCCCTAGAGTGTTTAGTGACTGCTACACATGGATCAAAAGGTGCAAGAATTGTGCATTCTTCAAGGACAAGGAAAAGCTAACAACACTTCCATTGCACCCAATCTCAGTCGACCAACCTTTCATGCAATGGGGATTGGACTTCATTGGAGTCATCAATCCAAACTCAAGCCAAGGTCACAAATGGATCCTGACAGCGACATATTATTTCACCAAACGGACCGAGGCAGTGGCACTCAAGGAAGCAAATGAGTCTAGTATCCTGGATTTCTATGAAGGGATAGTGACCAGATTTGGAGTGCCAGCCACCATCATATCAGAAAATGCATTAGCATTTATAGGTTCCAAGATCACAGGATGGGCCGTCAAGAATGGGACTTATTTGAGTACTTCATCAAACTATTACCCTCAAGGTAATGGCCAGGATGAGTCCACAAACAAGAACCTGTTAAAGATCATCAGAAGAACTCTTGATGAGAATCAAAGGACTTGGCACACAAAGCTCAAAACGGCCTTATGGGATGATAGAATAATGCCCAAGAGATCTACAGGACAGCTCTCCATTCAAGCTCGTCTATGGGAAAGAGGTAGTGTTGCCTATATCACTTGAGTTGCCAGCATTGGAGCTCGTGAAGCAACTAGAGATTTGTTTGAATTTGGACCAATGGAGGCTAGGTATGCGGAGCTGATAGAATTAGAAGAAACCAAAGAGGATGCTCTGTAAGCAATAGAGAAGAATCAGACTTCAATCAAGAAATTCTTTGACAAGAAGACAAAAGCAAAGGACCTTCCAGGAAGGAGACCTGGTTTTGAAATGGGATGCAGATCAAGCAAAACTAGGAAGGCATTCCAAATTTGACGCCATCTGGAGTGACCCCTATATGATCACAAGATGTAAAAGTAGTAATGCTTTCCAATTGTCTACATTCGAGGGTGAAGAGTTGCAAATTATAGTAAATGGGATCTATCTTAAACACTGCTACTAAAAGGGGAGTTCTCACCATGTACATATTAGTTTAGTTTTCTCTTTCCTCTAAGTGCTTATGCACATTATCTTGCTGTAGTGTAGATTGCTTTTCTCGTAAGTGCTTTGCATGCTCTGCATGTTCCATTTGGAGCATGTATGATTTCAAATTTTGTATATAGTGTGGTGTTGTTTTGTGGCTCTTGTGCAGTCCATTCGGAAAGACAGATGAAACCCTGGGTTAATTTTTTTTCTACTCTCAGAAACCTTCATTTCAAGATTTCTTATGAAAATTGAGAGTGTAAGCAGTCAATCTCGTGAATCAGAGGCAAAATCAATACCAGACTGTCTTTCTTGACTCCATGCCCAATGGATATGACAAGGAAATTGGTATTTTCATCTAGCAGGTAGATACCCATATGAGTCGCTAAATTGTTATCCATATTTCACCCCCGTGCCAAATATTGGATCGACCACGATCCCGCATAAGAGGAAACAAAGTTAGAAGGTGGACATAAAAGGCTTCAAAATTGGCTAAGTATAAAGGTGTAAGCAGAGAATGCCAAGTGTCAATATGACGTTGATTCAAGGGGTGGATAGAGAAAAGGTTTCTAAATGAGTGCTGGACTGCCACGTGTCCCAGATGAGAACAGGGCATTTGGGGGAAAATTGATTTTTTTCCCCTTTCTATCTCAAAAGGATAAAAGTTACAAAATAGCCCGCAACTCCACCCAGGGCAAAAGTCAGCATCTGGGCCCGAGTCAAAGCCAAAGTGGGAATCAGAGGAAAGGGAAAAAGATAAATTGTGGACCCATAGGCTCAATTTTTGTTCCAATCTGGCTGCCATGTGTCCCATATCAAAAGGGGACCCATTTTTCAAGTTATTTTCCTGCCCTCCTATACGAACCTGATACAAACTTCAAAGGGGCATATCTTTCGACTCAGGGATCGAAATATTGAAAATATGATGCCGTTGGAAAGATCTTGGCCTCGCCCATGCCATGGAGGTATGAGACTTTATTTTTGAGGAGGTTAGGTGAAGAAAAATGGAGAAAACATCTTCGGGCTTTTAATGCGGGATCTTCTCGCCTCAACAACCAGATCAGATTTGATCTGTTTCATCATTTCCTCTTCCTTCAAGGTACTGAACCAAGGATTGATGCAGTAAAGATGGATTTGGGGGAAGATTTTATCAGAAGCATTAAAAATAGTGGTTGAGTTTTGACCTTCTTTTCCTTCTCTCTCTCTCTCTCTCTCTCTCTCTCTCTCTCTTCTCTCTGATCGAATCTATAAAAACGGGGGCAGGATTCATTGTAAAGGGTTGGACATTCCTTGTTTTGTAGGCTCCCTTTTTCTTCTAGCAAAGGAATTTGTGGAATTTTAGGCTTTCCATCAAAGTCACAATATATTTCTTGCCTCTTGGTTGTTTTGTAATGTATTGTATCAATCTGTAGAGCAATAAAACACGTTTGTGATTGATTCTAGATCCTTCCTGTCTCTTTTGCTCGCATCTGGTCTTTCATTATAAATTTGGTTATCTGTGTTTGATTATTACATGTATTTGTTGGTTTGTGTCTATTGGCAAAATAAGTGTTCATCATTCCTTTGGTGCATCACCTGGTAGTTTAGTTATTTCTTATTTCTTATACTCTTTTATCCCTGTCTCCTTGGCAAGTTTTAGATTAGGTATAGAAATAGATCCTCTGCAAGTTCTCACGTATGCACCTGAACAGAGGAATAAGTAACCAACCTTTAATCTGGAGAGCTTTTCCATTTTGCAAGGTCCCACACCTTGGGGAAAGTTCAATGTTATGCAATCACACTAGATGAGTCTGCCTTAGAAAAGCAGATCTGACGACTCATTTGGGGGTGCTGTGATTTTGGACTAATAGTTACTCTTGGTAAAAATCCAATATCCTTTTCATTTAAAATAATAATCTAAAATATACTAATGCCATAGGAACCGATGTTGGTAGCATAGAGGTTACCATGGTCAGTCAAGAGACCAACGTTAGTCACCTATGTGTGGACTATTTTTTCAAAAAACATGTTTCCAACCAAACCATTGGCTCTAATGGATCTAAACTTCACCTAAATGAAGATCCAACCTATGTGGGCCATGTATTCTTGTTTGGAACCATATTCAAACCTACATAAAGGGATTTAGATACATTAAATTCTTGATCTACAAAATGGGTTTCTTCCCCATCAATGAAAACCATAAAAAATAGAGAACTAATAAATAATAGATCTCAAACTAGATCTAGGATAGGTGCTTGCTTTGCAATAAGTAATTAATAATACATGATTAAATATAAGATTTAAGTATCCTAAATGAGGATCCATTGGATGGAATCCCTTTCTTCTTGTGCAATGGATCCAAGAAGACTCTTTCATGGATTTTCCCATGATCCATGGAATCCATTCCTTCAACCTGCAAACAAAAGAGAAACAAATGAATGATCTTATGGTATTAATTGATTAAAGAAGAATACCTTAAGGATGATTAGGGTTTCCTTTGGGTAGGTCCAATATTTTGGTCCCTATTGATTTGATCCAAGGGTTAAGAATCAACCCTACAATTGTTAGGTAAGGATAAATATTATGGGTTTTTAGATTATTTAAAGGTTTGTGTAATTGGATGAATGGGGAGCACTTAGGGATCTAGTGTGTTAATTTAAAATGTAACCCTTCTATTAGATTTTAGTGATTAATTCAATGAACATTAAAGAAAATAAATTAAGATAATTAAAGTAACTATGGATAAGAGTTGTTAAATGTGAGTTGAATGTTAATTCCTAAGGGGGTAACTATTTACCCTAGTGAAAGAAATTTATGGACACTTATCTAGTGATGATAATTAAATTGACATTAGAACTGGATTAAGAATAATTAATTAATAATATAGACTAGATCTATCCTATGAAATGTAAATTTGCTAGTAGAAATTAATTAAACGTATATTAGGGTTTGACACCCTTGCAACCTATAACTTAAAACAAAAAAAAATTGTCACAATTTTCTAGATAATTATTTAAGGATTAATGTGGTTTTAGAACGTTGAATTTGTGGGCGTTACACTTGGTATCAGAGCCATGGGTTCAATGCTTTGGACCCTGGGCACACTTGGAAACATAAGACATAACAAAGAAACTTAGCGCAACTCTAAACCTAGATCACACAACTTGCATGATATTTTAAATGTAGAAAACCTAGAAAACTGAAAAAAATCTAGAACAATAGACTAACTCTCACCTTGGTCTGTGTAGGAGGCGTAGACCAGATGAGGGGTTCTTACATGTGGACCTAGACTTACCACCCCCAGATCAGGCAGTAGTAGCCATATTTCCTCAGATACTTCAGACGTTATAGGATGTTAATGCCACTATACGTGGAGGATCCTTAGGAGGGAGACATAGCTAGATAAGACATAGAGCCATCAGTAGAGGCTCATGCACCTTCCTGACATAGTGATGAGCATAGGGAAGAGAACTCCCACGTGGATTCAGTCAGATGAGATTCACCATAGAGAGGTCATGGAGACAGGGCTATAGGACACAGGACAAATCTAGGAGCCCTAGGCAGCGTGATGATCATGTTGAGAGACCTAGAGGTAGACAGTCTACAGTGGTAGATCACATCAGAGAGATATTAAAACTCCATCCATCTCATTTTGCTAGGGACACTGGAGGATTCAGGAAGAGGCATGGTTGGTCAGCTTGAGTGGATGCTTCAAGCTATGTCCTGTGTACCAGCAACACGAAGGCTCATGTTTCCATCCACCTTCTGAGAGATAGAGACCAGGGTTTGGTGGAGGACCAAGGAGCAGAAGCTCCATGTGGATTCTGAGACAGTCACTTGGGAGCTCTTCGAGGAGTGGTTCAGGAGTAGATACTTGTCTAGGAGGTTCATTCAATAGAGGATAGATGAGTTCCATGACCTACGTCAGGCATCCATGAACAGTGGCAGAGTATGAGAGTCACTTCTGGACCTACTTCAGTATGTGGACTATATGCAGGATGAGTAGGTGAGGATCCATAGGTTCATCAGGGGCCTGAACCTAGACATTAGAGGGGCAGTATGCATTCATTTCCTGTAGACTCTAGTAGAGGCCATTGAGAAGGCCTACATTGCGGAGGAGACCAGGGGGAAGATGCAACAGGCCAGAGATAGAGTGTGGAGTCGTATCCAATAGATGCAAGATAACAAATCGAGGGGGTCAGCTCCTCCTCCTCGTGGTGGACATGGTTCTGCACAGTCTTCATTCAGACCACCACAACAGCCACCTCAGTAGCAACAACAACAGACTTGCCCTCCATTTAGGCCTCCACAGAGATTCGATGCTCAGAGGGGATGCAATATGGGGCCTCCTCCTAGGGGACCAGTCAGGACTCAGGCACCACCTAGAGCTCAGTCAATAGGAGCTCATCAGCAGTGACCACAACAGTCCATAGCAGGATCATCAAGGATCCATGACATAGACCACTAGAGTACCTGCAGGAGCCACTTCTCATTGGAGGGGACCTGGTAGTTGCTATGGTGTGTAGAAGTACTTGGGCATCATTGGAGAGAGTTCCCTCAGAACCCTAATAACAAGGGTAAGGCACCAGTTTTAGAGCCTACAATAGGTGATATGGCTAGGAGCCACAAGATATATGCAGTGGTCGAGAACCCAGGAAGAGCACCAGAGCATGGTGATTGAGATGACAGGTAGCATTGATGGCATTTCTATTCCTATTTTATTTGATTCAGGCTCCTCAGATTATTTTATTTCCCCATTTGTAGTAGAGTGATGCAGGCTGGTGGTAGTTAGGCAGAGCCGTAGTTGGGATGTGGAGATGGCTTCTGGAGCCAAGCTCATAGTGGACTCCTTAGTCAAGGAGTGCATAGTTGACCTAGGACCCTTTTCCATGACCTTGGATCTTCGTATCCTTCCTTTGGGTTCCTATGGGATTATTTTGGGCATGGATTGGTTATCTACACACAGGGCTAGGGTTGATTGTTACAGTAAGGTAATATCATGTGCAGATGATTTGGGAGTGGAGTCAGTGATAGTTGGAGTCAGGAGACCCACCTCTATTCACACCATATCCGCTATGCAGCTTAAGCGGTGTGCATGATGAGGTTGCCAGTTGTATGTTGTCATGGTTAGCGATAGATCAGAGGATGAGTCTAGTGGGCCATCACTTGATGATCATCATATCTTGAGGGATTTTTCAGATGTCTTTCCAGGGGAGCTGCCAGGGTTACCTCCCCCATGTGAGATAGATTTTCACATTGATTTGGTTCTAGGAGCAGAGCCTATCTCACGAGCACCTTATAGGATGACTACCCCTGAGCTCTGTGAGCTCAAGTTGCAGCTTGAGGGCCTTCTAGAGAAAGGCCTAATCCATCCTAGTGTATCCCCTTGGGGTGCACCGGTGATTTTTGTAAAGAAGAAGGATGGATCTTTGTGATTGTGTATTGATTATCGTCAGCTGAACAAAGTAACGATCAAGAATCGTTACCCCCTTCCACGTATTGATGATTTGTTTGATCAGATGAAAGGGGCCACAATATTTTCAAGATAGATCTTAAGTCTGGATACCATCAGCTGAGGATCACAGAGGCAGATATTCATAAGACAACCTTCCGTATGAGATATGGCCACTACGAGTTCACAGTAGTGCTTTTGGTCTGACGAATGCCCCCACAGTATTCATGAGTTTGATGAATGGGGTATTCTAGACATTTTTGGATCGCTTTGTGCTCATTTTTCTTGATGAAATTTTGATTTACTCACACACATGAGGAGCACATGAGGAGCACCTTCGACAGGTTCTGCAGTGTCTTCGTGAGCAAAAACTTTATGGGAACCTGGAGAAGTGTGCATTCTTTCAGTCAGAGGTGCAGTACTTGGGTCACATCATTTCTGGGGAAGGTATCACTCAGTCGATCCTTCCAAGATTAGAGCTATTATGGATTGGCCGTGCCAACTAGTGTGACCGAGGTGCAGTTTCATGGGGTTGGCAGGTTACTACAGGAGATTTGTTCAGGAATTTTCTCGGATTGCGCACCCCATCACTTCCCTTCAGTGGAAAGGGAAGAAGTTTGTTTGGTCTGATGGATGTGAGCAGGCCTTCAGTACACTGAAGGGATGCCTTATGTCAACACTGATTCTTGCAGTGCCAGACCCTCAGATGGGAGTTCTTCATTTGTACAGATGCTTCCTTGGTAGGATTAGGTGGTGTATTGATGCAGGAGGGCCATGTGGTTGCCTTTGAGTCTCGCAAACTCAAAGATCATGAGCTCAATTATCTGACTCATGACCTTGAGCTTGCAGCAGTTGTGCATGCTTTGGTTTGATGGAGACATTTCCTTCTTGGCAGGAGATTTATTCTCAAGGACAGACCATTTGAGCTTATGTCACCTCTTCACGCAACCCAATCTCAACGCTCATCAGTGGCATTGGATGGAGTTGCTATGTGAGTATGACATGGAGATAGAGCATGTGAAGGGGAAGGAGAATGTTGTTTCTCCGATGCTCTGAGTAGATGGAGACATTTGGCTATGGCTACTTCAGTGGGTACAGATTTGTGGAGCAGGATTTTGCAACAGCTTCCTCATGACAGTTTCTACCTTGTACTAGATCAGAGATTGAGTCTCAGAGACCCCTTGAGGGGAAGTTTGATGGTTTTACATTAGAGTTAGATGGACTTCTCAGACACAGAGGCCAGATCTATGTACCTAGGGATGGAGGTTTGAGACAGGATATCTTGGCAGAGGCTCATCATGCACCTTATTCAAGCCCATCCAGGGGTGAAGAAGATGCATGCCACCTTGAGACAACTTATACCATTGGAGAGGTCTTCAGAGAGATGTAGCTCAGTTTGTGTCACATTGTTTAGAGTGTTAGAGGGTGAAGGCCGAGCATCAACATCCAACTGGCCTTCTTTACCCACATGTTATCCGAGAGTGGAAATGGGACACCATTTCCATGGATTTCATAGTAGGGCTACCGACGTTGAGATACCACCACATGATTCCATCATGGTCACGGTGGATAGATTGATGAAAGTGGCTCATTTTTCTCTGGTGAAGACCACCTATACAGCTAGTGCAGTAGCGAGAGTGTACCTGGATGAGATTGTTAGACTACACGGGATTCCACAGAAGATCATTTGTGACCGCGATCCTTATACACATCACACTTCTGGACTACCATGCAACAGGCCCTTGGGATGAGTATCAACTTCAGCACAACCTATCATCCAGAGACAGATGGTCAGACAGAGCAGGTGAATCAGATTTTAGAGGACATGCTTCGGATGTACGTCATGGATCATCAGTCGAAGTGGGAGGAGTACTTGTATTTGGTGGAGTTTTCATACAACAACAAGTTTTTCCAGAGTTTGATTGGGATGGCACCTTTTCAGGCACTTTATGGTAGGGAGTGCAAGACACCTTTGAGTTGGGATAGACTTGAGGATAGAGTATCTATTGGACCACTGGCTTTGTTACAGGACATGGAGCAGTAGGTTGTTTTGATTTCTGACAGAGGTTGCAGGAGGCACAAGATAGGAAGAAGAAGTATGCAGATCAGAGGAGAGTTGACCGTAGTTATGAGGTGGGCATGAAGGTGTTTCTTCATGTCAGACCTCATAAGAGTCCTATCCATTACGGAAAAGGCTCTAAGTTGTCTCCTAGATTTGTGGGTCCATTCGAGATCCTGGAGTGGATCGGTCCCTTAGCTTATCGTCTAGCCTTGCCACCCAGCTTGTCTCATGTGCATGATGTGTTTCATGTATCTGTTCTTAGGAGATATATCCCAGATCCATCTCATGTATTGGATTGGACCGCATTGTAGGTGCAGGAGTAAGGGAAGATGATGGTGGATCCCATGTGTATTTTAGAGTGTAGACCCTGGGCCTTGAGGTTGAGAGATTGATCAGGTGTGAGTCCAGTGGGACATGTATGATGAGACTGTTGCTACATGGGAGGATGCTACGTTGCTACGAGTCCAGTTTCCACACCTATTTCAGTGACTTCCAGGAGGAATTCGAGTCTAAGGGGAGGGGGATGTAGTGCCCACTCCTCTTCGACACTTATTATATTTTGATTTTGATTACTGTTGACTATAGACATGGATATTATTGTATCATTTTGGTTTAGCATGATGTTAGATGATAGAGATATTCTGACTATTGATGGATTGTGATTCATAGTATGATTTGTGTGGATTCTTAGAGACATAGAGAGACATTTTATATTGATGATGATGATGTGTTGTTAGCATATATATTACTGACATTCAGAATTCTTGTCGTGTTGACTAGGATTTAGCATTTGAACTAATCTTGTGATCTTGTTGATATTGATAAAAGATAGAATTGAGATGTTGTTGAAATTTTAGACAAATGATAACATTGTTTAGTTGAGATGATGATTTAGCTATATGAGGATGTTTATTGATTTATATGCGTATATTTTATCTTTGATGTTTTGATGTGGCCATGAGGCCGAAGGAGGTATTGTGTGATTTTACAGGTAATTATATCACAACAATCAAAAGGGGGATTGGAGACCAACCACAACAGAATACTAGATGGATACAACGAAGGTCACCATGACAACTTGTGTAATGTTTTTGTTTGTTTGTTTTATTTTGTTAGGGGGTCCCCATGGGGGGATGACCTCCAATTGTGACCATGGGCTTGTGTGTAATTCTTTCCCTTTTATTTTATTTATTGTAGAGTATGTGATTTATTTGTGATGTAATTTATTTAATCATTGTTGATTAATGTGCTTTATTAAGTAATTAATCATGTTATTAAGTTATTTGGGGATGTGAAAAATGGAGTCATTTATTAGAGTTGTTGGTCTTTTGGACTATGTGATTTTGATTGAGTGTAAGTGACTTTGAGTGTTGTACACTCTACCTTACCTTGGAATTTCGGATTTGGGCTTAAGGGCCATTTTTGGAGGCTTGTGGGACAAGCTAAGCTTGTCCCACACCTCTTAATTTCTTATACCAACCCTACCTATGGATTGGGGGGTCAAAATAGACCCCATTATGTGTTTTGTAAGACAAAAAGTGACATTTATTGCACTTTTCTTACATGGGTTTTAAATTTGTCCTTAGGGGTGTGGGTTTGGATTGTGTGTGTAAGAGGCTTTGTCATTCCTCTCAACCACCAATTTATTGTGCATTGGGGTTGAGGTTTGACTTGTGATGTGGAGTTGAGGATAAGTGATGTGGCATCCTACATGGAGCCACCTCACCCTCCTTCTCCTTTTTCTATATATGCAAGTTTATTTGTTTGTTTGGGGGTTACTTCATTTCATTTGTGCTCTTGTATTTTTGGAGTTAGAGAGTTTTTGGAGTGCTTGTTGAATTCTTGGAGCTTGTTGGAGTTGGATTGAGCTTGAAGGATCTTGGAGTGTGATTCTTTGATCAAGTTCTTACTATGGAAAGGTAGGAACTACACTCTTGTTTTACTTGTTTTGTTTTATATGTGTGTATTTGCATGTTGTGAATGTTTTGTATGCTTGTTGGGTTCTTGGGTAGAATGCCTAAGTATGGTGTAGGAGAAGGCTATGGGGATTTTATATGTAGGGAGGCATAAGAGTTTATTTCATGTTTTGGGAGGGAGTTGGGTTGGGTGCCCCACCTTGGATAAGAAAATTCTTGCATTTCTTACTTGGTTCTTTTGAGGGAGACATAAGAGATTGTAGGGAGGCATAAGAGAATGTGGGAGGCATAAGAGGATCTTGAGGGAGGAATAAGAGTTGTGTAGGGGTTTTGAGATGTATTTTGGAGGGTTTTAAGGTGGGCACCTAATCCCATTGGGAGGCATAAGTGATCTCCCCATAGATCCTTGCTCCATTGGCTTTGCATTTCAAGCCTTGTGTATTTTGAAAGTTTTATTCTTGTGATTTTTTCTTGTGTTGAATGTGTGTTGAAATGGTTGTGAAATTTTGTATTGTGATGTGGAAGCATTGTGTAGTTTCCATGAGTTGGATCCATCCTTTATTGCATTTTGGTTGGGGCTCGGGGGCCAATGAGGAGGATAGCTTCTTCTCCTCATTGGATTATTGGTTGGGTGGAGAGTGTTGCCTCTCCCCCATTTTTGTTGTTGTGATTAAAGTGAAGAAATGGTGGAGCTCTTGTGGAATACTTGGGACTTGGAGTATTTGTTAGAATCAAAAGAAATCCTTCATTGTAAATTTTCTTGTAATTCCCACTTAAGGTGGAAGACTAGTAGATTGTATTTGAAAGAAAAGTTGTATTGTATATTTTTTTATTAAGTTGTAATTATATTTGAAGAAGTTCATTAAATAATGTGTATTTTCCTTTCTCTTCAAATTTTTGTATGTAAAGGAATGAATTAGAATGGATATCATGTTTAAAAGTTTACTTGTAATGAAAAAGAAAAGAGAGTTACAAATATTAATATTTGATCACAAAATGAATATTCTTGGGAAGTTGTCATAGCTTTATTTTGGTTTGAAACAGTTGTATTTGTTTTGATATATTTAAAGTTAAAGTTATCTCTTGATATCTATATTCCTTCAAACATTCATTTTTAGAGCTCTCTGGCCTACACAGTGGACAAGTCAGTCTCAACCGGCGTCGGTGTACTAGTACCGACATAGGTCAAGTTTCATTTTACAGTTTTGAAATTTTAAAAGCTTAGATTTGTTTAAATGAAATATGACTTGCTCAGCAAAGTTAAATTTAATGTATGATTGTTGGAAATAGAAAAAAAGTGTAAATCACAAAATGTAAAAATATGCTAAAATTTATAAAAATAGACTCAATTGACAGTAACCGGCGTCGGCGACTGAACCTTTAGGCACATTCCTGTGACTGACATCGGTCACTGTATACTGCATAAATTGTAATTTTTCAAACTTGAAAGACATTTGTGGTGCTTTTTTTGAATCAAATACCTGACTGCTCTGAGACTGTTATGCTATCATGAAATTGAATAATAAGTTACTCCTGGTACAAATCCACCATCCTTTGCATTTAAAATAATAATCTAAAATATACCTATGGTATAGGAACTGGTCACCAGTAGTGGAACCTCGACGTTGGTAGCACAGTTTACCGCGGTCGGTCAAGAGAAAGCCGTCGGTCACCTGTGCGTGGAACTTTTTTTTAAACTTGTTTTCGGCCAAGCCATTGGCTCTTATGGATCTAAACTTCACCTAAATGTATATCCAGCCTATGTGGGCATGTGTATGCTTGTTTGGACCCATACTCCAACCTGCATAAAGGGATTTAAATACATTAAACTCTTGATCTACAAAATGGGTTTTTCCCCATCAATGAAAACAAAAATAAATAGAGAACTAATCAACAATAGATCTCAAACCAGATCTAGGATAAACCTCTATTGCAATAAATAACTAAGGAATACATTGATTAAATCTAAGATTCAACTATTCTAAAGGAGGATCCATTGGATGGAATCCCTTCTTCTTGCACATTGGATCCAAGAAGACTCTTTCATGGCTTTTTTCCCTTGATCCATGGCATCCACTCCTTCAACCTACAAACCAAAGAAAAGAGACCAAATGAATGAGGCTTAGGGCAAAGAAAAATGTTTAATAAGAATCCCTTAAGGATGTTAGGGTTTCTTATGGAATCCTAAGATCTTGTGGTCCCAATTGATTTGATCCAAGGGTTAAGAATCAACCCTACAATTGTTAGGTAAGAATAAATATTATGGTTGTAAATTTTAAATAAATTAAATGTATGTGTAAATGGGTGAATGGGGCCACTTAATACCCTTGTATGTTAAGTTAATTATGTAACCCTTCTAGTAGGTTTTAGTGATTAATTCAATGGACATTAAAGAAAATAATTTAAGAGAACTAAGGTAACTATGGATAAGGGTTTATTAAATGTGGAGTTGAATGTTAATTTCTAAGAGGGAAACTATTTAACCTAGTAAGAGAAATTAATGGACACTTATCTAGTGATGATAATTAAATTGACATTAGAACTGGATTAAGAATATTTAATTAATAATCTAGACTGGATCTATCCTATGAAATGTAACATTGCTGGTAGGAAATTAATTAAACATATATTAGGGTTTGACACCCTTGTAACCTTTTTAAAACAAAAAAATTTGCTGCAACTTTTGGATAATTATTTAAGGATTAATGTGGTTTTAAAGAGCTAAGGGTTCAACACCAAAGACATGACATAGGTGAGTAAGGGTACCTTTCTATGTTCCTAGTCTCATGCTACTTATAAGAAGCACATGCTTAATAAAAAATACTTTGAAGGATGAAAGATGTTATGATTTTGATTTTTTTGATTTATTTTAAATGGAATTTTCCTGTATTGCATATTGTGTTTACTTTTAAAAGATAATTTTCCCTCAAATCTCAGCTCCACATGATTAACAGGATACAAGGGATCATCACCTTATATTGAGATGAGATGACAAAATATATGGCTAAATAAGTTTAGTGTTTTATGTTAGAGAGAGAGCTTATTGTAAAGGAGGATTTTCCATCAGTAAGATTGTAGGCAAGACCATAGGTAAAAACATCTAGAATGGAAGAATATAGAATAGAGATGAGATACAAAATACCCCACAGGAACAAGATTAGCCTATTTCTATAGGTGAAGTGTGTGAATTTAGAATTATGAATTTTCCAATAGATGAAACAATTAAAATGATATAGATATTTTCCAATAGATGAAACAATTAAAATTGTTTGCACATTATGGAAAAGGTCCATATTTATGAAAGTTGAATGGTCTTGATTTATGATACTTTGGCAGATGAGGTCCAAATACACGGAGAAGATAGAAGGATTTTCAATGAAACTATGATTTGATTGACATTGAATTATGAGACTTAGGGGGATAAGGTCCAAGTCAATGGGCGTGTGATTGGATAATTTTTTAATGAGATCGGAAAACCGATGTGAGGATAAAGGTAATTTGTCGATATGGAGAATATTTTGAAATTCATATTCTCCAATACCTTTGTTAATGATTTCAAATGTATCAGATGGTTGGATATTTAAAATGTTCTTTGCATCCATACAATTTTAATTTGTGAATGGAATGATGTGAGGAGCGAAGGATTGATCTATAGATGGGAATTGAAGGCATATTTTAGGATTTATAAAGAAAATATTGAATGTTTCTCCTTTTTCTATAAGAATTCATTGTATTTTATGATTATTGATCAACACTTAAATATGTAAGAATTTAGTGTTTGGGATGTTAATATCCAAATGGTCATGAGGACCAAATGATAGGATTATATTATTTGATGATTTGTGATTCAAAATTGAAATGGAGGTGTGTTGATACCCTTAGGAGCATTCACATTGTGGAGTTCTTGGGTAAGAATGTCTTGATACGGAGACGATCTTCTAGTCAAATCTATGGAAGGGATTTTTAGAGATGTCTTATTTGATTTTGTGTTAATTTCATGAGAAGTGGATGAAGGATTTGCATTGGAATACTGTTTCAAACCAATAATAATTTCAAGATTGATCATTTGAGTTATTATGTATGTGGAAGGTTGCGTTATTACAAGTGTCCAAACTTGTTGTTACATCATTACGACATAACTAGGGATGTTAGGCGTATAATAAGGAGATAAAATGATAAAATAAAAATAATTTTTTGATAATTGAACCTTGTCTTTAGATTCTTCATTTACACCATGTATTAAAAATGGATCATGAAAATATTTCAAGTTCTTGTTTGATGTTTGAAGATAGTTTTCTAAAACACTTTCAATTTATGATTGAACTAACGAAAGAGTATCCAGAGGAGAAGTTCATAGGTTCTGGTTTTGTAGATCCTTATCCCTTGTCATCTTAATCTCAGTGAGTTTCATTGTGTAAAGAGTCTTGGAAAATATTCAATTCTTCACTATAAGTTGTGGTAGTTGATGTGGTTTCTATTTTGATGGTGTCATCATCGATTAAGTATTGGACATAATGGCATATATTTGAACAATGATCTATACAGTGGCCTTTGATGTGGTGCTATTCACAATATTATGATTCTTTATACCACCTAGGTTTTGGTTTTCATTTTGTTAATGGTATTGTGATTGGATATTTTATCATATTAGCGCTTGATAATTTATGAAATACATTAGATAGGCTTTCTCAGAGAAGTAAAATTTTTTGTTTGACTTTACATGGAATAGTTTCTTCACTAGGGAGTGTGATTGGTTTTTTGGTTGATTTCTCAATGACTTGGGAAGCCATATGAGAGATTGTTTTTGACATCTCATGATTTTTTTCTTATAGTTAGAGTTGTTTAATGTTTGGCATGAGCCTACCAATGTACTAAATTTTAATACTAATTATGAATATGTGGTTTGTGAATTGGTGTGAGGTGGTGGGATGTGCTTAGAATTTGGATAAAGTGAATATCAAATTACTTAAGATTTTGGATTGAATTTTGATTGTGCTTAAACTAGACAAAGTGAATGTTGAAGTATAAGATGTGAATGTTAGAAGGGATAGTGCTTAAACTTTGAAAAAGTGAATGTCAAAATATAAGATGTGGGAATTGAAAATGATTTTGCTTAAGCGGGATAAAGTGAAAATCAGAGGATAAAACTTAGAGAGGGAACAATTTGGTTTGATATTTTGACAAAGTGAATGTCAACATATAAGACTTAGGAAAGGAATGATTTGGCTTAAACTTTGAAAATGTGAATGTCAAAATATAAGACTTAGAAAGGGGATATATAATGTAAAGTTTAACAAAATGAGTTTCAAGGTAGGTGACTTAGATAAGAGTGGTTGTGATTAAAATTTGACAAAGTGAATGTCAAAATATAATACTTAGAGATAGAATTAATTGATTAAATGTTCACAAAGTGAATGTCAAAATATGAGACATGAAGAAAGAGAATGAATTTGCTTACCCTTTAACAAAGTGAATGTCAAGATATAAGATGTAGTGATGAAATGAATTGCTTAGATTTTGACAAAGTGAATGTCAAAATAAAAGAGTTAGAAATGAAAAAGTTTGCATAAAGTTTAATAAAGTGTATGTTAAAATCTAAGACTTAGGGATGAAAGGAATTACCTAAATTTTAACAAAGTGAATGTTAATAAATAAAACTTGAATAATGAAAAGGGAGTATTCTTAAATTTTAACAAAGTGGATGTTAAAAGATAATACTTAGAGAATGAAAAGGGGACTGCATAAATTTTAACAAAGTGAATATTAAAATATAAAACTTATCAAATGAAAATGCATAGCATATTTCTTAACATGAATAAATTAGTTATTCAAAGTAAAGACTTTGTGTTTTTGATTAACCTTGATAAAGTGAATATCAATGGACAAGACTTGGATTGAAATAATTTTTCTTAAATTAGGATATGGGTATCAAAAACTTAAAACTTAGACACTGTGATTTCAATTGAACAATGTGCTTAAAATTTGGAAAGTGAATACAAAGAGTAATACTTAAACATGATAATTTTGACTTGGAAAAGAATATGATTTTGACTTGGAAAAGACTATGATTTTGATAAGAGAAAAGAATGTGGAACACAAACTAATTTGATTCATTAATTTGGATGAAAATAATTGTGATAGGGAGAACCATCAAGTAACTTGGTTCATTTGGTCATAATTTCTATATAAGGATCTCTCTCTAAATACCAAGTTTTATTTGAAAAAGAAAGGTACACTAGAAAATTTCTAGTTGTTGGCCTTAATTAAACCCATTGATAAAGTTAGTTGGATTCTACTCCATTCAAAGAATCAAATCGTGGTTGTCACTAAAGATAACCTTACTTATAAATATCACGGGTGTACTAGTTAGATAGGTGGGGGTACCCACTTCATTGGCCAGTTCCCTCAAGGTGCGAACTACTTTGGGGTTCCTATGATACTCCTAACAATGAATTTATGGACCTTTTCCATGCACTTCCCATAGCTAAAGAGGATGGGAATCAAAATATCAACTTGTAATACAAGTATATACAGTTTAATACTAATTTTTTGATTGGTTTTCTCAATCAACACAGCTTGCAGTTGGAAGTTTGATTGAACAACCACGGTAATCTTCTTACAATGTGGTCTTACAATCAATATATTAGTATTTTTTCTACAGTGAAATTAGGATAGAAAACACAAAAGGAAAATTTTACCTTAGAGAGAAGAATGTGGAACACAAACTAATTTGATTAAGTAATTTGGATGAAAATAATTGTGATAGGGATACCTGTCAAGTAACTTGGTTCATTTGGTCAAGATTTCTATATAAGGATCTCTCTCTAAATTCCAAGTTTTATTTGAACAAGAAAGGTGCACTAGAAAATTTCTAGTTGTCAGCTTTACTTTACCCACTTGATAAAGTAAGTTGGATTTTACTTCGTTCAAAGAATCATATGCATTAGTGTCCGTCAATGTATCAAATGAGAATTAATTTCCATTTTTGGAATAACTGTTATCCAATTTCACCCCCCCAGGGTTGAATTGATAACATACATCAGGATTCCCAAGTCCCAGGCTGAAAAAGTAAAACGAGCTCTGAGAGAATGTGAGAAGTTGCAGAAAATAAGCCTGGATCCAGAAAAAAATTGTGAAAATCGGCTAAGTCCTTGTTCTAGAAATATTTGGGACATTGGGACGTAAAGGCGCGGTTCGGCCAAAAAGCCTCCAGGCGGCTGCAAGCACCGGGACAAGTGGGACAAGAGTGCGCGAAGGATGCGAACCGGCCGGTTCGGCTGAAAAGGGAATTTTAGCACCAGGACAGTCGGATCAGGGACGCGTGGGACGCGGAAATGGTTCAGCCGAAGGAGAAGAAAAACGGCTAACTGCTCGGGACATTTGGGCCTTTGAGGACGCGAACCGCCCGGATCAGCCGAAAAGGAGAACTTTTCATACAAAACATTTGGGACATTTGGGACGCGTAAAAGGATGCTGGATCGGCCGGATCGGCCGAAACCGGAAATTTCAGCACAAGGACAAGTGGGACAAAGGGACACGCGCGAGATGCGGATAGCCGAAGGAGCCGAAAGCCAATCAGATCACGCCACGTGTCACCGGTAGAAAAGGGACGAGGAAGCCCATTTCAAGAAGATTTTGTCCAAGGAAGCACTGGGACATTTGGGACAAAAAGACGTGGTGGACGTGAAAATCCGGCAGGCCCATGGACCAATCAGGAACATGACACGTGTCGCCAAGGAAAAAGGTCCAAAAAGTCAAAGGGGCGAGTTTTCGAGCACTGATCCAAACCAATAAGATAGCGCCACGTGTCCAAGTTTAAGGGGCCCACAAGAAAAGCCCGTGAAAAGGTGGAGAGAGGGAATTGCTCAGCGAACCAGAGCCTGCCACGTGTCGTCCAGATGGCAGAGCGTGGGAAAAGAAATTTAAAAATCCGTTTTCACCTGTTTTGTGCCCTAAATCTTCAGATCTTCATATCTTTCGATCCAGAGCTCAGATTTGCACGTTCTTTATATCAACGGAAAGCTGTTGAAATTCTCTACATGATTCTAGGGTCAATCTTGCATTTTGATGCAGTTTGGGGGGAGAAAATTAAGAAAACGTCTCTGACGTGTGTAATGCTTCAACTACTAACTTCAATGCAGCAGACAGCTCGCCGCTCCTGTTAGACAGCCCGCCGTTTTGCCAGGATCCACCGCTTGGATCATAATGAGATGATTTTAAATGCTACCAAGAAGTGGTTGGGGCAGATTCTAGATTTCCTCTCTCTTCCCCCTCATTTCTTCATATATATTGTAAAGAGGAGCCCTTTTTAGAGGTCAGGACATTCTTGTTTTGCATCCTCCCTTCTTCCCTGCTTGCAAGAGAATTTGTGGAGCTTTTCAAACCTCCCATATGGATTGTAATGCCAGTTTTTGCCTCTTGGCCACTGCAATGTACTGTATCGACTCTTGAGCAATATATATATGTTTGTGATTGATTCTCAACCCTCTCATGTATTCATTGCTGTTATTTTGATCTCTTATTGCAGTTTGGTTACCTGTGCATAGTGTTTGTATTGCATCTATGTGGTCTGTGTTAGATTTGCAAAACAAGTGTCTAACATTCCTTGGTGCATCACCTCTGTAGTTTAGGTTTTATTCTATGCATTTTCTCACCCTGTCTCCTTGACAAGTTAGATTAGGTTTTAGTAAACCCTCTGCATTTTTGTGTGCATCTGA
The DNA here is from genome assembly GCA_019776745.2 of Taxus chinensis. Taxonomy (NCBI): domain Eukaryota; kingdom Viridiplantae; phylum Streptophyta; class Pinopsida; order Cupressales; family Taxaceae; genus Taxus; species Taxus chinensis. The sequence goes on from CM034150.1 coordinate 743,010,550, forward strand.
ACAGAGGAATAGGAACCAGCCTTCTCTGGAGAATCATTTCTCATCTTTACAAGTCCCACACTTGGAGAAAGGATTCCATGTTGTGCAATCACACTGGATGCCTGAACATCAACCTAGAAGCCTGATCTGCATCCAGGGGTGCTGTGAGTCTGCAACAACAGTTTTGGCACGCCCGGTGGGACACTAGAGGTCTCATTTTTATTGCAGCAAAGTTGATATGCATCTGCTGCAGTTTTCTTGCTTATAAGAGCTATTATTTGCATATCTGGCGACTCCAAGGGGAAGAATCAACTGGTTTCAGCAGTGCAGGCCTGAAAACTCATGAGAAGAATCACCACAAGGTCAAGAGCTGGAGAAGAAGAGGTGCTGTTTGAATACCTGCAGTTATCTCCAAGAAGAAGGCAAAGAGGAAGAAGGATTCAAAGGTCTCCATCTCCACCAAACAGAACTCTCTCAACTCCTCCACCTGACAGGCCTTTCTTTCAATATACAAGGGTTTTAAGACCGATCAGAATGGCTCAGAACAACCCCTACGTCAACTTCACAGGCAGCAGCCCACTTGCTCTCAATGCACAACATCCAGTTCCTATTGCAGCCTTGAAGAACATTCCCTACTTCACTGGAGAAAATCAGACTACTCCAGGTGATCATGTTAAAGATATTGCTAACCTTTGTGCAATCCATGAAATCGATGAAATGCAAGTAGCTGTCAAATTACTGGCATCTTCATTCAAGGGTAAAGCATTACAATGGTTTAGGAGCCTTGGGGCTGGTTCTATCACAAACTGGAATCAGCTGTGCATTGCACTTCATGAGCAATTTGGAGAGAAGGGAGACAACTTGTCTCTTTTGGAGCAGCTGACAACTATCAAGAGAGCCCCCAACGAGCAGCTGACTGACTTCAACTTCAGATTTCAAAGGTCTTGGGATAGGATTCCAGTGGCAGTCAGGCCAACAGCAGGAGGTGCTTTTCTATATTACCTTAAAGCTTTGAATTCTGATATTTCTATGTTAATTCAATCCATGGGAGGCACAACAATCCCTATGGCTTATAGCATTGCCATTAGAGCCGAAAAACTGTCTTATTCAAGCTGGTAAACTGGCTCCTAGGCCTCCCATGCCCTTGTATCCAAACTTAGAAAATCCAAGCACTAGTCAAGCACCCACTTTGGCTCCTGTTCCCACCCCTAGAAACCAGAGTTCAAATGAAGCTTCCACTTCATCTCCAAGTGCCCCAAATGAGCTTCAAGAGGTCATGAAACAGTTGCAAAACCTAGGCAATGAGCTGGTTACTCTCAAGAGGCAGCAAGCCCAAGGTTTCAGACCTTCCTATCAACCCCAAGCTCAGCCTAATAGGCAGCCATACCAACCACAAAGACCACCTAATCCAGCTGCAAATATGAATCAAAATCAAAGCCAAGTAAGGCCTCCTGCCAATAGACCATTCCAGCCCTATAATCCAAATGCCATATCTGCCTCTAAGGCATTAGTGCCAACACAGAATAACATTGCCCAGGAATATGATTGGTGCTTTCCATGCAACGAGCCTCATAACCAATCCATGTGCTTCAATGGTGCTCTCAATCAAGCACTGATGGTGACAACTACCGGTGTGGAGGGCGAGGGCAGTCAAGGAAACAGCCAACAACCAGAAACATTCCAACAGCAATCAGCCCCAAATGACACCACATTGGTGAACTGGCAAGCAGAAGATTTCTGTGGCATGAATCAGGTAGTTTCTCAAGGTGTTGCAGCCAACACAAGGTCAAAAAGGAGGAATCTGGGTGAAGAACAGCCATTAGCCCCAGCCAATCCACAACCTTCCATGGCTCCACAAATGATTGGCAAGCAGAGTCCAGTTTCAAATACACAAGGGCAGCCAAGAACAGCCCCTAGGCCAACTCAAATGCCAGCTGTTGCTGCCCACGTGCAGGGAGTAAACGTGCAAACCAAAGGACAACAGAGAGATTCTTCATCACCATTCAGTATCATTGATCAGATGAAGAAGACAAACGTTAACATATCAATGTGGGAATCCCTATCTATCCCAGGCCAAAGAGATCTGCTGCAAGCTGCCATGAAGGATTGGACAATTTCGAATCAGCGGGTTCAGATGCAAGACAAAGTGCTTACAAATGCTGCCCAGCCTGAAGGAAGTCATGGAGGACAACAAGGTAAAATGTTGAAGCCCCCTCCTTTCTATGTTTCATTAATCATTGGGGATAAACTAGTACACAATTGCATGATTGATTCTGGGGCAAGTAGCTCCGTGATGCCCAAGAAAATAGCTGATCAGCTGGGTCTCCAATATGAAGTGATATCTAAAGGAGTAGTGCAATTGGATGGGACAGCAATAGCAACAGTTGGAGTGATTAAAAACTTGAGTCTTACCTTGCATGCATGTCCAAATGTTGTTGTCTTACAAGATGTATCAATCATAGACCTTCCACCACTCTTTGCCCTTTGCTTGTCAAGGGACTTCACAGCCAAGATTGGAGGGTATTTGTCTGCTGATTGGTCTCACATGCTGTTTAGAACAAGGTATGGAACTAAGGCTACAATTAGGTCCGAACCCATTGCAAACTTCCATATTGAGCCTTACACCCCAAGTCAGATTAATGCCAATTGCTTAGCATTTGATCAAGAAGATCACCCTAGTACTGATGAGGCTGACACCAAGGTTGGAAGTATCCCAGACCTAACTCTTGATGAATGGGCAAACAAGATACATGCTTTTGATCCCTATCAAGAAGTAGAAGAATCTGAGCTGGGAGTCTATTGTATACACGAAGAAAATCAACCTGTTCCTAGCATCACCAAGCCAAGCCATAATGATGACAACGAGGTATGGCAGCTGTTTTTTGACGGATCAAGGAGTAGGCAAGGTGCAGGAGGTGGAGCCATGCTTGTTTCACCTCAAGGAATAAAGTACTATTCAGCTTTTAGATTTCAATTTGCATGCTCCAATAACACTGCTGAATATGAAGCCTTGGTGCAAGGGATGCATTGGGCAATCAAGAGAAAAATAAAGAATCTGCAAGTCTTTGGGGACAGTGAATTGATTGTAAATCAGGTCAAGGGATGGCATGCTGCCAAGAATGATCTACTCAGGTGCTACAAGAACAGGGTGTGGGACCTCATGGAAGATTTTGAAGGTTTTGGCATCGAATCCATTCCCAGGAAAGAGAATCAAGATGCTGACAGGCTTGCAGCAGTAGGGGCAGCCTTTGACATTACGAAAAGCATTCAACAAGACAAGGTACAGCCAAACATCCACGTGATTGTGAGGCCTTCAGTGCCGGATAACAATGTCAGTTGGCAAGTGTTTGAGAATGACCAGTAAATCGTCAATTTCCTACAAGAAGAAGTTGAGTTCTCTGCCAGGAATCAAGACAAGTTGCATCAGCAGTATGGTGACCAAGTGGTGCAGTTGAGAACTAACAAATTACCAAAAGGCCTCATAACCTTGGAGTCAATCTTCAACCCTGAATGATCAGTTCCAGAAGGAGAAGGCAAACATTCAAGTAAAGGGTGAGGATTCAGAGCCTATTTTAGTGGAAGAAGGCAAAACATTGCAGATTGGCAAAGTAAGTACCTCACAAGAGAAATCTGATTTTGTTCAGCTTTGCCAAGAATTTCCAGATGTCTTCGCTTGGAGCTATGAAGACTTGAGAGGATTCAATCCGAATTTGGCACAACATACCATAGAATTGGATCCAGATGCTAAGCCCATCAGGCAGAAGCAGAGACCAGTCAACCCTCACATTGAGCCTCTGATGAAGAAAGAGCTAAATAAGCTAATAGAGGCAAGCATTATATTCCCGATCAAGCACTCAAGCTGGGTTGCTAACTTGGTTCCGGTCAGGAAGAAGAGCGGAGAAATCAGGTTGTGTGTGGACTTCCGAGACCTCAATAGGGCCTCTCTCAAGGATCATTATCCACTCCCTTCCATGGAACAAATATTGCAAGTAGTATCCGGTTCAGAGAGATTCTCTCTCCTAGATGGCTACTCAGGGTATAATCAAGTGATGGTGAAAGAAGAAGACCAATTCAAGACAGCCTTCACAACTAAATGGGGCACATATGCTTACAAGAAGATGCCATTCGGGCTGTCCAACGCTGGTGCTACCTTCCAAAGGGAAATGGACATGGCATTCAAAGGCTTGATCAACAAGATAGTGCTGATATATCTAGATGATATCATTGTCTTCTCAAAGAATGCAGCAGACCATCTCTTTCACCTCAGGCAAGTGTTTCAGAGGTGTAGAAAGTTCGGAGTATCATTGAATCCCAAAAAATGCATATTCTTGGCTCACGAGGGTAAACTTCTAGGCCATATTGTCTCGAAAGAGGGACTGGCAATTGATCCAGAGAGAGTTGAAGCCATAAGAGCACTACCATTGCCAAGTCACAAGAAGGCTCTTCAAAGTTTTCTTGGGAAGGATCAACTTTGTTCGCAGGTTTATCCCAGATTTTGCAGCCCTTGTCAATCCCATCACCAAAATGTTAAAAAAGAGCATGGATTTTAAGTGGACAGTAGAAGGCAAGGAGAATTTTGAAGCAATCAAAGAAGCTATATCCCAGGCACCAACCCTCATCAACCCAGACTTCTCCAAGGATTTCATCCTCTATGCATTTGGAGGTGATGACACTATCTCTGCCATTCTGGTACAGCAGAACAAAGATAATGATGAGCAGCCGATTGCCTTCTTCAGCCAGAGCCTAGATGACTACGAGGTGAGGTACTCTTTTATTGAAAAGCATGTACTTGCAGTAATCAGAAGCTTGAAGAAATTCAAGCATTTAGTCTCAAACAACAAGGTCCAGTTGCTGGTCTCACATGCTGGAGTTAAGGACTTCCTCCTCAACAAGGATTTGAATGAGAAAAGGGCAGGTTGGATCACCCGTGTCATGGAGTATGACATTGATATCAAGATCACCAAGCTGGTAAGAGGGAAAGGACTGTGTGAGCAGCTGGTTTTGGGGAAGCAAAAGGAAGTATGCAACGAAGAAGAGGCTGTTTTGACAGTCCAAGACAGCCATGAGCCAAGTGGCAATCAAGAAGAAGACAATGCTGCCCCGACTCCCTGCTGGACCCAAGGTATTATGCACTTCCTAAGCACAGGCCTATGCCCTCCGGAGATGAACAAGACCCAAAGGAGACACTTCAGGTTGCAGGCTGTTCCGTACGCCATTGTTGATGGAGTTTTGTTCAAGAAAGATGTGAATGGAGTGCTGCTGAGATGCATTAGCACAGATCAGATTCAAAGGGTGTTGGAAGAGTTTCATGGTGGACCAGCTGGTGGCCATTTTGCACCAAGAGTGACAGCTCTAAAAATCATGAAGGCTGGTTATTATTGGCCTAAAATCTTCAGTGATTGCTATGCATGGATCAAGAGGTGTAAGAATTGTGCATTCTTCACAGGAAAAGAGAAGTTTGCTGCCCTTCCATTGCATCCAATCTCAGTTGACCAGCCATTCATGCAATGGGGTTTGGACTTCATTGGAGTCATTAACCCTAATTCAAGCCAAGGGCATAAATGGATTTTGACAGCCACAGACTACTTCACCAAATGGACAGAAGCAGTAGCACTCAAAGAGGCAAATGAGTCTAGCATCCTAGACTTTTATGAGGGAATAACAACCAGATTTGGTGTACCTGCCACAATAATCTCTGATAATGCATTGGCATTCATTGGATCTAAGGTGACTGAGTGGGCCGTCAAGAATGGTATTTACCTGAGCACTTCATCGAACTATTACCCTCAGGGTAATGGCCAGGCCGAGTCTACAAACAAAAACTTGTTGAGGATCATTAGGAGAACTCTTGATGAGAATCAGAGGTCTTGGCACACCAAGCTGAAATCAGCCTTATGGGCTGATAGGATCACTCCCAAAAGATCCACAGGTAACTCTCCATTCAGGCTTGTCTATGGAAGAGAGGCAATCTTGCCCATGTCACTTGAGTTGCCAACATTGGAACTCATGAAGCAGCTGGAGTTACTTGAATTTGAGCCCATGGAGGTGAGGTATGCAGAGTTGATGGAGCTGCAAGAGATCAGAAATCAGGCATCCCAAGCAATGGAAAAGGATCAAGCTTTGATCAAGAAGACCTTTGATAGAAGGCCAAAGATAGATCTTTTCAAGTTGGAGATCTAGTGTTGAAATGGGATGTGGACAGAGCAAAACCGGGAAGGCATTCAAAATTTGATGCCATTTGGAGTGGCCCATACATGGTCACAAAGTGCAAGAGCAGCAATGCTTTCCAATTGGCCTCATTGGACGGTGAAGAACTGCAGATTCCAGTAAATGGAATCTATCTCAAACATTGCTACTGAAAATAAAAGGTTCACCCTTGTAAATATTAGTCTAGATTTCAATTCCTCTAAGTGCGTATGCACATTGTCTTGTTGTAGTTAGGTTTCAGTTTCCCTAAGTGCTTTGGCGCAGGTTTTGTTGCTCCTGGATTGAGTTTTTACAGTTCAGCGTGCTCTCGTAGAAGGAGTTGCAGTATCAGGCTCATTTCAGGTCATTGCTTATGACTCCATGCCCAATGGATCGCAAAAAAGGGCAACTGGTCTTTTCATCTAGCAGGCAGATGACCCCGCTGAGTCGCCAAATTGTTATCCAATTTCACCCCCCAGGGTTGAATTGATAACATACATCAGGATTCAGGGCCAAGTCCCAGGCTGAAAAAGAATGAGCTCTGAGAGAATGCGAGAAGTTGCAGAAAATAAGCCTGGGCCGAGAAAAAATTGTGAAAATCGGCTAAGTCCTTGTTCTAGAAACAGTCGGGACATTTGGGACACCAAGGCACGGATCGGCTGAAAAGCCTACAGGCGGCCCAAACAGCAAAGGGACAAGTGGGACAAGAGTGCGCGAAGGACGCGAACCGGCCGGTTCGGCCGGAAAGGGGAATTGTAGCACAGGACAATCGGGACATCGGGACGCGTGGGACGCGGAAAGCCGGTTCAGCCGAAGGAGAAGAAAAACGACTAACTGCTTGGGACATTCGGGCTTTGAGGACGCGAACCGCCCGGATCGGCCGAAAAGGAGAACTTTTGCACCAAAAATTTGGGACAAATGGATGTTGGGCCGTAAAGGAAATTGCAGCAAGGATAAGTGGGACAAAGGGACGCGTGGGGCTGGATCGGGCGAAACCGGAAGAATCACGCCACGTGTCACCTGGCAGAAAAGGGACAAATAGAGGAACATTTCGGGTGGACAAGAAATGGACACGAAGCACTGGGACATTTGGGAAAAAGACATGGTGGACGCAAAAATCTGGCATCCGGGCCCATGGACGAAAATCACCAACCATGACACGTGTCACAAGGAAAAAGGTCCAAAAAGTCAAAGGGGCGAGTTTTCGAGCACTGATCCAAACCAATAAGATAGCGCCACGTGTCCAAGTTTAAGGGGCCCACAAGAAAATCCCGCGAAAAGGTGGAGAGAGGGAATTGCTCAGTGAACCAGAGCCTGCCACGTGTCGTCCAGATGGCAGAGCGCGGGAAAAGAAATTTAAAAATCCGTTTTCACCTGTTTTGTGCCCTAAATCTTCAGATCATCATATCTTTCGATCCAGAGCTCGGATTTGCACGTTCTTTATATCAACGGAAAGCTGTTGAAATTCTCTACATGATTCTAGGGTCAATCTTGCATTTTGATGCAGTTTGGGGGGAGAAAATTAAGAAAACATCTCTGACGCGTGTAATGCTTCAACTACTAACTTCAATGCAGCAGACAGCTCGCCGCTCCTGTTAGACAGCCCGCCGTTTTGCCAGGATCCACCGCTTGGATCATAATGAGATGATTTTAAATGCTACCAAGAAGTGGTTGGGGCAGATTCTAGATTTCCTCTCTCTTCCCCCTCATTTCTTCATATATATTGTAAAGAGGAGCCCTTTTTAGAGGTCAGACATTCTTGTTTTGCATCCTCCCTTCTTCCCTGCTTGCAAGAGAATTTGTGGAGCTTTTCAAACCTCCCATATGGATTGTAATGCCAGTTTTTGCCTCTTGGCCACTGCAATGTACTGTATCGACTCTTGAGCAATATATATATGTTTGTGATTGATTCTCAACCCTCTCATGTATTCATTGTTGTTATTTTGATCTCTTATTGCAGTTTGGTTACCTGTGCATAGTGTTTGTATTGCATCTATGTGGTCTGTGTTAGATTTGCAAAAATGAGTGTCTAACATTCCTTGGTGCATCACCTCTGTAGTTTAGGTTTTATTCTATGCATTTTCTCACCCTGTCTCCTTGACAAGTTAGATTAGGTTTTAGTAAACCCTCTGCATTTTTGTGTGCATCTGAACAGAGGAATAGGAACCAGCCTTCTTTAGAGAATCCTTTCTCATCTTTACAAGTATTAAAGGAAGAACTCAAAATAGTTGTTGTTGTGGATAATACCTTAGATCTAAATCTCACGGGTGTACTAGCCAGATAGGTGGGGATACCCACTTCATTACATCTAGTTCCCTCAAGGTGCCAACTACTTTGGGGTTCCTATGATACTCCTCACAATGAATTCATGGATCTTGTCCATGCAATTCCCATAGCTAAATTGGATGGGAATAATATATTAACTTGTAATAAAATTTTGTCAAGTTTAATAATAAATTTTGATTGGTTTTCTCAGCAATGGAAATTTCAGTTGGAATTTTGATTGAACATTCAAGGTAATATTCCTTACAATGCGGTCCTGCAATCAATATATTGGTATTTTTTTTGTAGTTAAATCAGGATATAAAACACAAAAAAAACTTCACTGTTTCTAATTTTCAAAATCACCCAAGAGGGTATGTGAAAAGAGCATACACAGTTTATTTGGCTTGATTAGATCTAATGAAAAGTAATATAAAATTAACCACTTTGGATTGATTGTTTATGAAAACTTACAAGTAAGTGATTAAAAAACAATACTAAAATAATCATTAGAAAAGATATAACTTGTCGGAAAATGAAAAGCATTGCAACGATGTAGTTTATGGGGTTAAAAAAGGTATAAAAGAGATTAAGTTTTTTTGTAGGCATTCCTTCATTTCTGCTTATATTCAAAAGGAAAGATATCAGAGTTACTGAACGATTTTGATGTGTGGTCTTCTTCATTCATGGGGTGTGCTTTGAGTATCTCACTCTTTCCGTTTCTCTTTAATCTATTTACATGTTGGGTTATATACACCTAAAACTCGGGTTTCTTCTCAGCACAATCAGGGACTAATCATCCCAATCCTTTACCAAGTTTAATAATTCAAATCTCCAAGTGCAAGAAAAGAATGAGAACCTCTCCCCTCCCCACAAAATAGATGTATTTCTTCCATGTTTTTCACATCTTTAATTTATGGGAATACAATTTTACATATTAGATTCTACAATTGAGTTAATAATTAATTCTTTACTATGGAAATTGGCTACACTCTTAGTTAAAAGTTTCATCATGGATCGTACCAATACTAACATAACGGGAATCACCAAAATAAACTCTGAGTGAAGTTAAAGTGTGTCTACACACTCAATTATATTTTGTTTTAAGCATGTAATTTTTATTTCATACTTAAAGGAAAGTACAATATAGACACTCAAATTTGGACATTCATTATTTAACACTAATGGTTTTGACAATGGCACACTTGATAAGACAAATACAATCTTTCTATCCTAGCTTGGTACATCCTAAGGTCTATTACCTAACTTGATCCTTAAAAAATTTACATGTCGATAAGTTTTGGAATTAAATGCATGAAATATATAAAAAAACTCAACTTAACAAGTTATACGATCCTCAAATTTCATGTTTATTATCCCTGTGTAAAGCCATATAGTTTTTTCATTTTGTGGTATCCAATCATACCTAGCTTGTATGCTTTTAAAAAAATATATACTTCATCTAATATTCTAAATTCCATATTATTTTTTAGTTAATTTAATCCCTTTGGGTCATCCTTTCTATGAGAATATAAAAATTCAGAACCCTATCTAAACAAGTTAACACTACCTCATTTAAGAACTCGACATACATATGTCACTACATTAATGATACTCACTTCATACACTTACAAAAGGCAACCCAAATCTCCCTAAATCTCAAAAAATCTTATGCACATTAATTAGGGTAGAAATAACTATAGGAATGAAGCATCAAACCATGTTAAGGAATAAAATTGTCCCCATTATGCAAGCATTAAATAATCCCAACTCTACGTATTATAAAGATTCAAACTCTAACTCAATAATTTTCAATGAGTTTCTGAATTTCCAAATCTAATTTCATTCATTTAAATATCATATGATATGTGGATAATGAAGATGTGGTGTGAGGCCACTTTGGGTCAATATTGACATCCAGGAGTGCAAGGATTGCATTTCAACCCAACTAATGTTTATCTTATATGCTCTCCCAATCATGGCTATGGTTTGAGACCTCCCTCAGTATGTTAATAGGAATTCCAATAATGAATTCTAATTAGGATTTGACAATGATACAGATTTTTAGGAAGGTTAAAACTTCAGGAAGTTATAGATCCAGATTCTAAGTAGTTCTAAAACTATATTATAAGCTCAAAATCACACAGATGGTCTTAGAAGATCCATATAGTCCCTGTACTAGAGAGATTTTTCAATCAACAATTCTCGGAAAGAAGAATTCTTATGTTTATATCTTCTAGCTCTAGCACTTGGGACACCCAAAAATTTCATTAAACATATGTAATCAACTAAGTTTACTCAATCCCTTATGTTTTCAAGTTCATATCATACTTTTTACATTAGTGGTAATAATGAATGCATTGTTCTAATATTACATAATGGATGTTGGAAGGGAACTAATTATAACAACCTCATGTATCTCCCCTTTACATCATTTAATGTATTTAATTCACTAATCTATATGATAAATCTAATATGGGGTAAATAATTCAATACAATGAGAAGTATGGAACAAAATCATAGAAGAGTTCTGAAACATATACTTAAATATTTATTTAACTTGCCAATATTGAAAACCATAATAAATTAGTAGTAAGATCATATACAAGGCTTCTATATGAAAAAATTGTTAAAAAAGACATCGAAGCTCTAGAAGTATCTCACATGTTAGAGCTTCCATTAGTATTGAATGGTAGAGTATTTTTCAATTGAATGTTTTTCATGGTTGTATTAAACCTAGTAGATACAGTCAGTAGAGATTACCATCAAGAACATGCAATTATGTTTCATTGACTAGAACACTCACATAGCTTTTCCAAGGAAAATTTTCACTTATTAACTCAACTAGCTCTTGAAACATATTTAATATAAGGGAAAAAAAGATAAAAAAAAAATGGGACGAAAAGAGCATGGTATCCATTATGAGGGTTACATAAATGGGTTGATTTCTTTTAGTCAGAATTACTAATTTACAATCCACTTCATTATATTAAAATATGTATTGGAATTGATTGTGATGTGATAAAATCAAATTAGGAATCATAAATTTATATTCCTTCGTATGTCAAATGAAGGAATAATCTAGAAGATGTTGAGAATCATAGTGATTCTTAAGATGGAGGATAATCAACCTATTCAAGAAAACATGATGGAACATGAAATTGGAATATCATATCTTGGGATTCAACATCACCAAATTATAGAAGTACTAGAACATAAATAGACATTTTGTAAGGAATATATCATGATAGAAAACCACCATGGAATAATGAATATCAAGGTGAGGAGTGGCACAAATAAATGGATAAAGTTCATAAGCACCATGAAATATAATGGTTTGGTTATAGATGATGATATGACACAAAAATCTGAAATGTGGAACATTAGGTGCTAACAAAGGGGGCACATGAAATAGTTATGACACATTATCATCAAGTTTAAAATGCCTTTCCATTATTCATGATAATTCAAGGAACAACTGGAATATGAAAAGTATATGTAATTGGTGACATTCATCATGAGATTATAGACGTAAAATTATCATGTCATTCACATTTTATAATATGTACACTCAACTAGGAGTCATAATTCAATATCTGGGGGATTAATGATCCATTCATAACTTCACGATGCCTGCTCATATATTTTATAGAATCTAGAAGGAACACGAAATTTTTTTTTCATAAGAACAGATGTACCACATTAAGTACATGTTGATAAATGAAATGAGATCCATTGGAGAAAAATTTCTATATTACATTTGGACTCTTGAATTTGTCAAGAATTTCCTAATAATGTAAACATAAAATTTGGAAGTATTTCTATCATTTTGGTGGGATATCTAGGAAGAATGATTCTAGTGATAGATCACTATAAGAGATTAATCCCTGTTCCAAGTTATTAAAGGAAGAACTCAAAATAGTTGTGGCCGTGGATAATATATTTCGATAAGAAGGATAAAATGAGGACTAAATATAAATTCAACAACTTCTCAAAAATATAACATATGTCAATAAAAAAAATGATGACTGGAAGTTATTGATGACAAGAGACAATGTTGGATTAAAAAAATATAGCAATGAATAATTTGACAATAGTATCAACGTTTATTTTGCACTAATGATAATGTAAATAACCACAACATAAGAAAATCACATTCATTCAAGCAACTTGTTGCATGTAGCATTGCAACCAATGTAGGAAGTACTAATTCACCAACTGGAGATCCAAACGACGGACTTAATGTGGAGATATTAATTAGTAATGGTACTATGGCCATGTTAACCTGCAATATTTGTATAATTCAAATCATCATATATAACTTGGGAATGATTTACTAGATACATTGACATATATTATAGTTGACTATGATAATTACTTCAAAAACTTATGTGAAGATAAAAATCCAAGTACAATTCCAATTACATCAATACAAAGGGGATGCACACATAAAATACCCGTCCGATGGTTTGGGAATTAAGAATACACAAATCAAAAGGTCTGAGATATTTTGAAATTTATAATGTAATATAGGAAAAACTGAAAGAAAAAGGGTAAACATTTGTGGTTATCTCTCATGTAAAATTCCTTGGACCTTGGCTAAGAATATTACCATCATTTACATGTGACTACTATGGAAAGATGACACTATGAAAGAAATTTTCCAAATATAAGGCTAAGGAGGAGAGATCGATATCCTTATAAGATAAATAATGTCATGTACTTATAAAATTCTATTTCTATGTATTTATCAAATAAGATAATGTGAATGAACATTTTGATTAATATTAATTAAGTATTTAATTTTCATGTTATCTTATATAGTGCACATTATGTATGATTTTTATACATATTAGATTAGGTAAAAAACAGATTTTGAAGGGATCAGGAACCCTGTACAAACTAAAGATACCGCTTTCAAAGCCCAAGAGAGAAACAACAACCAAAAAGAGCCCACAAGACAAAAAAAGAAACAATTTTACAAACCAAACCTCAGATTAGGGAAGCACCAAAATGAGGGAACACAAGGACTGTTGGTCAAAGCAACTATAACCAGCAAGACCAAGGAACTCAACTTCCAAAACCTTCCCTTTACGAGATCTAAGGCTCATCATGAGGGGCTCAGATACATCTTTAGGCTCATCATGAGGGGCTCAGATACATCTTTACCCCTCTTTTTGTTGTTCACTAGCTTCCATCCCTCCCCTCAATTAGGATCAACATTCTCATCCGGGTTGATAGGAAGGCTAATTTCAAGAGAGATACTACTTTGATCTAGAGAAAACAAAGATACAGGGGGTAACAAAGGGGAAACCCCCTTATCTACTACATGTGGATCATTGACGGGTAGAGAAGGGAGGAGTGGCACTCTCGCTCAGATTCAAATTCATCTCTTCCATAACCCCGACCTTCTCCTTTCCTAGATCACCTATGATTTTCTAATATCTGTGTTACATTATTGTCCTCCTCAGCCTCAACTGTCAAATTTTCTGGGTTAAATTCCTTCCACCACGATGCCTGCCCTTTAATCTGCTTCTTCACAATGTGACAGTCAGTGGCAAGATGTCCAAGGGAAAAACATGATCTACATCTAAAGGGAAGACCTTCATAATCTAGATTTTGAGTCCATGTAAAATCCCTGACTTTGAGCTCCATTGTGGCCGGGAAATCGGCCGTCATATCCATATCCACTAAAATACAAGCATAAGTGGTTTGATCGAAATATTCTGTCCTAGTATCAACATCAAGAAATTTACCCAAAACATTCCCCATAGATCTGAAACATTTGGATGATTTTCAAATTCTTATCTTACTATCATTTAATGCGATGTATGTTCCACATATAAATTTTAGTGATATTTTTCATATTATATGTTAAAGTAAAACTCAATACACACGTATGTTTCTAGAATACATATCTGAGATAGATATATGTAAAAGAAACTGAGATATATTATTCTAGAGGTGTTTATTCCACTTATATCTCAAATACACTATAAGAACCTCCAAAATGATATCCATTGTTGTCTTTCACATAGATTTATCTAAGATATGTATGCCAATATTTTTTGGTATTTAATTTTGTTACAGTGATTATGTATGTTTTATACATATTATTATATCGAGAATTGAAACTAAAGATATTATTCATTTTAATGTAGTTCTAATGTAATTTGTATGGTTTCTTTATTATATCATTCAAATGGGCCGTTTGGGATGTTATTATGTACTTTTTTACTTAGTTATATTATGAAAATGGTTTTGTAGATGTTTTGATATAGTTTGTCTAGTCAATTTACACCAAGAAAAATGTATGCGTGTTTTCATTTTCTTACAATTATTATGTTGCAATCTAATTATTATTTTTTGGAATATGATTTTTGATTATGAACATTTAATATGAAGATCAAAAGATTAAGATGATATATTTAATTCTATAATTCTTTGTAGGGGTTTATTTATATGGGATATCTTGCCATCCCAAACCTTTTTTTAAAGAATTTTTGAAATAATATAAGGACATCCATATTTAAATGCCTTCCATATATGGGGAATTATTTTTTGACATAATTAATCTTCAGATTGATAAGTTATACCATAGTCCTTACAAAACTATGGTCACACAATCATGGGGTTTTTTTTTGGTTATTGTGTGTTTTTTTATAGTTTAAATTGTGACACTTCATAATTATTTAAAAACATAAATGCCCATTCTAATGGTATAGCATAAAAGGCATATTGATTCCATTATTTTTGTGATATAGTTTCCACATGTTGTAATTTTTCAAAGTATCTTCACAAGGGAATGTTAGTTCCCAAAACATTACTCTTTTAGCGCATGAAGAATAAGAAAGAACAATACATACTCAAAACTAACTACTACAAATAAAGCTGAAAAAGTTAGAAAGATTATTATTTTTTTGAGTAAACAATGGGAAGAGGATAGGAACTACAAGGAATTTAGAAGAATACCATGCAAAAATATGAAGCGAAGGTTAGGAATTCAAACATGAATATTTTTTGAGTCCTCATAAATCCTTTTCCATACTTAATGTTATCTTTTCCAAAGATGTTTTTCCAAACTAGGTTAAAAAAGGTTTATTATATTTTCTCATGAAATGCCTATTAAATTTTAGACATGGTTTATGTGATTTGGATAAGGTTCAAAATTAGGATTTCATAGGATATCAGTATTCTTCCTCTCTTTTAATTATTACTCTGTGTAGACACCTTAATTTCACATCTGTCATAAATAAATTAAATCCCCTACCCTCATTTCCCACAAAAATACACTTCGAATTAATCAAATATAATTTAATTAATTATCCATTTCAAATCCAAAAAATAAGCTAATCCTCACCACATGTCATTATTCTCCATGTTTTTCTACTATTGAATTAAAAATTCAAAATCAAATCCTCACCCACTCTTCGTGGTCCCCACTCACCTAAAATCCTTCACTTATGAATTAAAAATCCAAAATCAAATCCTCACACATTCTTCGTGATCCCCACTCACCTAATCTTGCCCACATTTTCAAACCATGATTACTTAAATTATTCTAATTTAATCATTTCCCCAAGGCTATAAATACAGCCTTACCCCTCCCCTCTAAGAGACATGGAGAATAAGCTTGAATGCCCTGTCTATGTTCTTGCACCATTTGAGCAAAGAACATCCTTCTGCCTCATCCTAATACCAAAATAGCATCATCTTGAATCACCCCAAATCTATAATCCTTTTACCCATCTGGTACAAAGTAAGTGGATCATTGTTGCAGCAAGAAGGCCTTGTTCCTTCTTGAAGAAAAGCACCTATATATCATGCAATCGGGGCTCAATCCATATTTCCTAGCCCATTCTGAGGTTTTCTACGAAATGTGAAGGAGGAGCTATGATTATTAGTATTTTACTTCCTTATTATTAGTGTATTTTTCTTAGCTTACATTCTGGCACGCCCGGTTACTTTTGATCTATTACCATTAGTTTCTCAATTAGTGGTTTTATCTATTCTTTGTTTATTAGTGTTCATTATTATCTCATTTGTTATTACCTTATGACCTTCTTTGGTTAATCTTCATGTTGTGTGTAGTGTTTTTGTTGTGCGGTGTCTTGTGGTGCATTTGGAGGTTGTAGTAACAATGACATTACGACACTCTTCATCTCATTTGATCTCCTCATTGCTTAGTGTTTAGATGACAACACATTCATCACTTGCTCTAGATACTCGTGGGTAACCGTGGATGAAAATTTTTGGTGTAAACTACTAATTATTTTCTTACAGGAATTTTTTCGAAAATACAAGCCCTTATCGCATCTATCTAGCCTGAATTATTAAAATTGCATTTCCAATCATCCTTTGCATTTCCTAGGACACCTACCCGGACTTTGCTAAACAAAAAAAAATGCCTTACATTCCAATTTTCCATGACAACACTTCTGGGTAACATTTTTAATGCTCTCCTTTTGTTGTGTTTTCTTTTCTTTGTGAAGATAATCGTAATTACTATTTTGCAATCATGATTAATTCCAATACTTATTAAAAAAATAAAAGAAATAAAAAATCACAAAGTCTGTTTCAATTGTATCTATGTATGCTCTTTTCCCGCACCTTGAAGCAATCTGCAAAATCAGAAACAATCGCGATTGTTTAGTTTCTTGTTCTAACATGGCAAGATTATTTTATGTTTTTAGCTATCATCTCAATCAATTTTATTTCATCACACTATTGATATCTGTTTGGTCATTGGTTGTGTATGCTCTTTTCCTGCGCCTTCAAGCAATCTAGAAAATAAAAACCAGCCCAACAATTGTTTTTCTTCCTAATATTTCATTTGCAGGAAAAACTACTAATTTGTTTTTGTGTAGGACCACATTGCTAGAATATTATCAAAAAACACAAAAACAAATAAAAAAATCCCACAAAAGTACCATCATTCAAAGAATATTGCTGAAACCAAAAAAAATTAACACGCTCAGGTACGCAATTATTTTTCTACTAGTGATTTATTTCAAGTTGGAAAGAACCCTACGTATAATCACATCATCACTTTATTTTTACACGTAGTAGAGGCGGATTTCATCACCACCAAAGCTACACTGGTGACATGGAATTGACTACCACGCACCAACAACATTTACAATTGCATTACACTTTGAGACCTAGTCTCAACACAACGTTCGATATTTACCTTGACCCCTACTCTTCACTTACATGTCCAATGTTGTCATGCGGCACATATGAGTCACGCCTAAATAGCTATAACAACTAAGCTTAGGCATTGTCCCTGTAAATCTTCGGGGAGTTATAAGGACACCATACATGAATTCATCCCCCATCACCTTGCTTACTCTTATTCACAAAACCTATTTTAGGACATGTGAATGATTTACTCCGAAGCAGTGTTTATAGTAAGAATTGGTGAGTCTCCTCCAGTGCTCTAATCTTGACTTGTTCCCCGTTAGCCAATTCTGTCCCCATACTTTATTAGGTATATGTAACTATCCCCTTTTGGGATATTATATAAATACTGCAAAATCCACATTTTACTGAATCGACTTCATTGTTTGATTTTAAACCCTCCTAGTCGTGACCTCATAATAATCCAATGTTAGCTTCAATGATCATTCCACTAACATTGGGTGTAGAGTGAGCCAAGGTGGTAATCATTAGATCGGATGACCTTTTTCGACAGTATAGGACCTATTAATCATGTCTCAAATCTGAAAGTTAATTACAACTGCATTCCCCATCATCTTATAAATGCACTAGAGGCCATTTGGGCTTCGCAAAACTTCAAAAATTAATAACTGCCTTCACCATTCTATTATTTTTCTATGATGAAACTTCTAGGTAACGTTTTAACACTATTCTACTAATTGTTTTTATTTTTAGTGAAAACAAGCATTATCGCTATTTCACAATCATGATTAATTTCACTAAGTAGTAAGGCATGCAAATCAATCTCCATTCGAAATCTGAATCCGCGTATACTAAAACCCTGTGCCTTTGAACAAGCTGGAAACTTGGATTCGGTCGTAACTTGCTCAATACTTCATCTTTTTCCATGAAAGAAAGTGTCAGGATTAACCTATAGATTCAAGAGCTTTCTCTAACTGTCATTTCAATAATCTAAATTTTACTTCATCATATTACTAAATACCCCTTCAAAACAGTTGGTTGTGGATGCTCCAAACCTATGCTCTTCGAGCGGTCTAGAATAAATTACACAACTAATTTCCACAATCACTTTAATAATCATTTCATTTGCATGCTAAAAGATACCCTAATCAAGTCGCCATTTTTCGTAGGACCACGTCGCTAGAATATTGTCAAAAAAATAAAAAAATAAACAAAAAGCCCTCCTCATAAGTATTCACCATTCAACATGAAAAATGCTGAAACTCTCAATAAAAGGTAGCCAATGCTCAGAAAAAGAATCACCCACAAGTAAATTTGTAAAGCTCAGTGAAAATACTTCAATTGGAATATCAACGTTGTGTTTACAATAAATTCATCATTTTGTTTTTGCACAGAGAGAGAGAACATTAATGGGCATGCATCACCAAAGCTCCAAGCATGGAGTGAACATTAAATGATCAATCAACATACCCTCTAAGGAAATGTGACATCCCTTTTATAGAACTAAGGGGTGCAATATTCAATAAAGACCGACCTTTCCCTTTTGAAGGGAAAACATAAACTCTCATTAAAATATTTAATACTAAGACTATGTGCACTTTATTTACTTTTTAATTAAATAAATAAAATTCACTAACCTATGTGCACATTAAACTACCTAAAGAGACTCCCACTTGTAGTGCTAGGCATGCCAAGGGGTACAAATGCAAATGAAAAATAAATATTAATAATGTCCCAAAAAGGGGGACATTATAGTATATCAGGACTAGGGTATATCGGAGGACACATCTTTTTTAGAGTGATAAGAGTTTGCATCTATCATTCCACAACATACTTGTATGACTGCATGAAACAATGATCATTCCTGACAAATTTACCTCCTGAACCAAAACAATTTGATTCACATGATTGCTTGTTGTTTGTAAAAAAAATAGTTTAGCATTGTTTTATCATAAAACTTGGTTTATATCAATGTGTTTATTGTAAAGTTCAAAACCCTAGTTGTGTTCACAAAAAAAATCATTTCTTGACCAATTCAATACCAAGTGAAAAACGTCCAAAAAATCTAACAACACAGACCAACACATCGCACTGATTTCATTAGATTGCTTCAGCCAACAATACATCTGCCATAACTTGTCTTCGGCTATATCTAATTGATATTGAGTGACTATAATTCACTCCCCCATATCATCAATTGTCAAAACATTCTTCATAGTTTGTTTCAAGCTATATCAAACTAATATTAGGTGACTTTTTTGAGTTCACTCATTTTTTTTTCAACCATCGTGTTTATCCAAATCACAGCCAACACAAATCCTTTCATAATCTCATTTTGAGTTATATCACAACCATATTGAGATTAACCTGTTCAAGTTACTTTCCCTGTCAATAATCCAGAGCTTGTTTAAGCCAAACCAATCAACATATTCATCATAGCTTATTTGAGCTATATCCCACTCGTATCAAGTACCTTGTTTGAGTATACTCCTTACATTGTCGTCTGGTAAGCTTGTTTAAGCCAAATCTAAACCATTTTCATTATAGCTTGTTCGAGCTATCGCATATTTATCATGAGTATCTTGTTTAAGATTACTCCTTATAGCCTTACTTGTTAAAACTCGATTGAGCCAAAACAAAGATCACAATCAATAGGTTGATTTCTTCATCGCACCTTTCTCTGTTCTCCCTCTCTTTCAAACGCAATGAATTCATGAAAAACATCACACACTGAGCTATTAGAACAAATTAATAAGATAACAATACAACTCTCTCATATGGCTACCCAAATTAGTATAACGATCACCCAAAAATCCAATTATACAACCTAACAAAGGAATCACTTCGCATAAATTCCAATGATAGTTTACCCCCCTTGGAGAAAGTCTCTCTAGTGTTTTTCATCAACTAAAAGAGGCTAAACTAATAAGATATCCAATTACAAAACCCTTTTGTCGAAGGGGAATATAAGCCGTGTTGGTACAAACCTAACACATACTGTGAATTTCATCACATTGATGGTCATCACATAGATATGTGTGCGATTTAAGAATTACATCCAAGACTTAATTGACAATGACATCATCTCTATAGACCCTTGATGATAACGCTCTTGCAACCAATGACACATTCAATACCACAAACTTTCAATGAAGAGCTGACTACTGTCAAAACTCGTATACATACTGAAATTCCATGAGATCATGACAACAAAGGTCAAGACTCTCTAATTCCAAACCAATCCATATCTTCTTCAAATTTTCTTCCATTAGTTCAAACATACATTGAATCTGTTTTAGACAACAACATTATTCTAACATCTACTGCGAGCTTGACCTTGATTCAAGACTCTCTTTTAACCCAAATAAACATTGAACTTATTCCAACATGTAATGAGATCTTGACCTCACTTTAAGACTCCCTTTCCACCCTCTATATAACTGTAGACACTACAAAATAGATTCCATCATCACACACCGTTGAGCTTGATTATATTATTCCAATATTGTTTCCTAAAATCTATGACCTTTCCATCGAAATACAACCACATCAAGTTTGGACACTTGTGACAATACAACCTGTCGTGTCCATTATGCTTTCAATGATCGATCTTGCAAGTAGGCATCTCATCACCAATGATTCCCACTTGTCAAGAATTCTACATGCATACATTCTATGAGGTACGTATACCCAAGAATATCCTTATTCAACCTTTTCCATCTTTAATTGTGAATCTATCCTCAAATTAATTAATTAATGGAAAAACAGAAACAACCAACCAAATAATACAAACCATCATGGAAAATATTGTCAACACACATGGAAGCTATTAGCATAACTCAAATTTATCCTGCTCTTTGGGCTTACCGTACATCTTACTCACATGCCTACTGGAGCCACTCCCATTTTCCCTTGTTTATGGTTGGTGAAGCCATTTTACCTATGTCAAGATAGAACTCCCATCCTTGAGACTCTCCCTTAAAGATGTAATTAATGAGGATTGAATACTCGACAGTCATAGCCTTCAAGAGCTTGAGCTTCTTGATGAAAATTGACTTAATGCTCTTAATCATCTTCAAGTCTATCAAAATTGACTGCAACGCAGTTATCATAAAAAGGTCAGACCCAGAGAATTTGAAATTGGCGACCTTGTTCTTAAAAATAAAATCAAAAGAATACCACCTTAAGAGCAAGAAAAACAAGTAACAATTGAGCCTAATTGGTTAGGACCCTATGTAATTCACAGCTAAATTTGGGCTCTGGAGCGTATAAGTTGGGCACTAAAGATGGTCAAGAATCTTGATAAACCAATTAATGCAGTTAATTTAAAGAAATTTTATCCTTGAGAAATAGGAATTCACTATTCCGGGAAACAATAAATGTGTACATTGTTCCTTTTTTCTTGCTTATCTCCAAATAATTTAAATTTATTCATTTCCAGTATTGGCAGATATTTTCTGAGATTATCAAAATCACATCTTCATATTTATCATCATGAGACAAGTGCTAATATAGATCCTATTAACTTTGTGAGTATCATACTTCTTATAATATCTCTCATTTTCAGTCGCTTTCACCTATGGTCATACCTATAAGGTATTTTCCTTACTGATGGTAATATATTCCCTTCAACAACATTCTCTCTTTCATAACAAAGCTCTAAAATTTCCTTCTTTACCCAGTTTGTTTGGTCGCCCATCTCAATATTCGGTGTTGAACCCTCGCATCCTACTAGTCATGTGGGGCTGAGATTGGGGGCAAATGTTCCTTGGATCCAAATATAAAGCACTATTGTAAAATTCCATCAATTCAATAACTTATGAATAATTCATCTTCACATCTTTCATCCTTCATAGTCTTTGGTGTTGAGCCCACACTTCTTACCGGTAGTGTGAGACTGGGAATGGAGGAAGGTGCCCTTACTCGTTTACGTCTTGTCTTCGGTGATAAACCCTTGCCTCTTACAGGTGGCATGGGGTAAAGCATAGAGGGTCATTCTCATTTGTAAAAGCATAAAAATATTGCAAAAACATTCAAACATTCAAAATAAAATCAAAAACATTCAAAATATCAATTGTGGACAAAACAAGACAAAAAGGGAATTCACTCGCCCATAGGCTTGTTTTGCCTTCAGTGATGAGCCATTGCTTCTCACTAGTAGCATGGGGCAAGGCATAGGGAGTCATTTCAAAAATACAAAATCTTACAGTTCTTGCAATTCTAGAGCTTCTTTTTTTGTTCGCTCCCCAAAGAAGTGCATTTAGATTCCTAAGTGAAGAGAGAACTATCGCTTCACCTCATATCTTACCAATCAGCAAGCCACGTAACTGTTTAAGTCTAGCATTGTGACTCATAAAGTGAAAGCCATTTTTAAAACCGGTTCAGTAATATTATGAAGAATTAAGTCACAATTTTCCAAAGGGATTATTGTCAGCATTTATCTATATATTCATTATCTACCTCTTGTGTCCTTCTTGATTCTTGGTGATGAGCCCACGCATCTTACTAGTTGTGTGGAGTCAAGAATAGAGTTGGACTTCTTTTCATCATATCATCACCACTATATCATGCCAATAGAATAAGAATTTGTGTTATTCTGAGATATTATGAGTTACCATGAGGAACACAGTACATGTGGATAATATCGTGGTTTATCACCTCTCAAAATAAATCTGCACTCTCGTCCATAAATTGCCAATATCAGTGTGCAAAAAATCTAAAAAAATCTAAAAACATTCCAAAATTGTTAAAAATCTAAAAACATTAGAAAAAAATATCCAAAAATATTTGAAAATTGTCAAAAATCTAAAAAACATTAGAAACAATCGTCAAAACTCCAAAAAAAATTAAAAAAACATTAGAAAATCTCCAAAAAAAACTTCAAAGAAACAATATATAAAAAACATGGATATATATATAGTATATATATATATAATTGTAAACTCCACAAAATCACAAAAAACTCTAAAATAATCAACACAATTCAACCTTTGAACTATTATCCCCAACGAATGATCCAATCACCTTATGACTACCAAATTCAACCCACTTCTCCTCACGTGTAAATCCTCGCTTGGGGCAAATCCGACTCTCATTGTTTCCTTGTTTGAGGATAATGACCCAATCCTTTTCTATGTCCTTGTACCCCTGCTTGGCAGATACATCCGGTCAATCCTTACTGTGGAATATGTTAGGGACATGTTTATTGGTTCTTGTGTTATATTCTTAGTTACAAATTATTAATTGTCTTTCTTGTATCTTGATATATTATAGAGGGCATCTTGATTTTCTGTATCTTGGTGTTTTCTCTAATATACTTATGTTATTCTGATTGCATATCGTACTGGGGCATCATACTTTCTTGATGGCCTGTTGTCTATGCTCTCTTCCACTTGCATATCGTACTGGGGCATCAAACTTTTTGATGACCCCTATCTATGCTATCACGCATATTATAATCTGGTCATCCTGATCTTTTATATCACGATGCATCATGTTGTGTGCTATATTAAAATTAATATGATTTTCATCACGTAAATATCTTCCTGCATGATCAACAACTTACTTTGCACCCCATCTATTCACCCGTACTAATACATTTCCCAGTTTGGGAATCCTACTTGATCACCGTTGCAGTTTATGAATCCTACTTGAAGATTTTTCTCAAGTAGCATTCACTATCCAGTAGCTCCTCCTCCCCCACCATGATCACCATGTATTTTATCCATTCATTCTCACTCCTCATTTTTACTCTTCTGCCACTCATCCCCATATTACCCTTCTCACCATTCATTTCCCCTCTCGAACCCATTTGTATTATTTCCTTTCACTCTTCTGCTTCCAGCTTGACAATCTTACTTAATAACCCCTTCTATATGGGATTCTCAGTGGAGGTTTACCCTCTCTCTAAGATCTTCCCGCTGTAGAAGCTTCTTCACCACCTCCCTTTTCATCAAACAACAATCACCACCACACACATCTTCCCATTCCACCTCTTCTGCTTCTCATTCTCGCATCATTACTCTCACCACATGGGCATCTCAATTAAGGATTCCCCTCACACTCTCTCACCCTTCACTACATATATTCCTTCATCCATTAATGTTACACTCCTTTGTTTCCTTTCTTCCTTGTTATCACCTCATCTTGTATCCTCTTCCACTCAGGCATACATTACTCACTCTTTTCTCATCCTTCCCCAAATCCATCTTATTCCTGGTCATCCTACTTACACGCTCTCGTAGTATGGAAAATTCACTTGAGGGTTCCCCTTCAGTCCATTTTTTCATACCCTATTCCCACCAAATCTATCATCATTCTTCTTCTTCTTCAGCTTGGCGATCTTACTTAACCATTTGGCCGCATGGCAATCTTACTTAAGAATTCCTCTTAAGGTTGATTTTCCCTATGGCCTTCCCCCATCCCATCATATTTCCCCCATCTTATTTCTCCTGCCTCTCGTCGCGATCATCTTCTTCAACCAATCATTTCACCCTTTTTTCCTATACAAGTTTGTCTCTCTCCATGCATATCATCCCTGTCAGTTTGGCGATCTTATGAAACCACTTCTGGAGGTATGAAGATCTTACTTAAGATATTCTCTTAAGCATGACATGTCATCTTGCACTTGTCCATCACTCTACATTCTCACCATCCATATTTTCTCTTCATTCCCCATCATCACATCTCTTTACCACCATTATCACCATCCTCTCCTTGGGAATATTACTTAACCACTCACACAGCATAGAAATCTCACTTAAGATCCCCTCTTAAGGACGATCTATCTTCTTTCCTTTCCCCATCACTACACATCCTTCACCCTTCACTTTTTTTCAGAATTCCCCAATATCACATCCTCTCACCTCCTCTTCCATTCTTGCACACACCACTTCTCGCTTTCCCACTTGTCATCTCCAGTGTCGCTCATTTATAAATCTTACTTAACCACTTCCGTCACATGACAATCTTACGTTAAGGTTCCTCCCTACGCTAAACTCATTATTGTAAAATTTTCCCTCTGCCTCATTCTTCGTTCAATTTTTTGATTGCTTCTTCCAACTGGTCTCTCCTACCAGCCACATTTTCCTCCTACCATTATCCTTTCTCTGCAACTATCATATCACAACATATGTCTAATATCTTTCACCTACAATCACATTATTTTTCCCCATTTTCCCCTTATTGATTCATCATCATTCATTCTGTTTCTTCCCATTATTTTTCATGTCTTGTATCTTCATCCTCCACTCATTCATCCTCATCTTCCACATCCTCTCCTCGCTTCACCTAGTCCTAACTCATCCCACTCTTTTTCTTTACTCTTTCCACTTCAGTCCTCTCAAATTCTCCCACATTTCTACCCACACACTTATTCGCCATTGTTGTAACATTCCTCTATCATTCTTTCATCATCATCTTTTATTCCTGCGCTAATAATTGTTAGTGTACTTTCCCTAAAAATCATCAATCCTCATTTTACACGACCTCGATTTCTCCCTTGGCCCTTCTAGAGTTTAGCTTCATTCCTTCCTTCCTATAAGCCCACCACTCATTGTTAGTGGGATTTCCCTAACGTCCCTTCATTGGCTGTTACCCTTTCCAATCCTGATTACCTTTCTCTTTTTATTCATTTTTTCTCTGACCCTTCATCACCACTCATTGTTAGTGGATTTTTCCTTAACGTCCCCTCATTGGAATTGCCTCTTTTACCCCCCATTCTCTTTTCTCTCCTATTCTTTTCCCCCAGTCCCACCCTTTCTTGTCAGTTCTTCCCCATCTCTTCATCTTCCCTTCGCCCTCTTCAATATCTTTATTGTCTTCATCATACATCCTTTATATATATTTTATCGTAATCCTAGTATCCTCATTTCATGAATTTCTGCATCTTTTCCAATCTATTTCATTCATCCCATCTTTCTTCTCTCTACATTCCTCATACTATTCACTTTACACTTATTATCCCCTTTTTGTATTCCCTTCCTTCTACATCATTTTCTCTATTATCCTCTTCTCTCTCCCACGCCTCGTCTTATTTTACTTCCTCTGTATCATCTTCTTCCCCTTTTTACATCATGATTTCCTCCTTACTTCCCCATTGATAACCTGGCTCTTCAGCATTGTCTCGTATATTTTATCATCCCAACCTCCACATGCATCTCCATATCGGTTTGTTCCATATTCTTTGTCCATGTTCTTCCTCACAAAGGCAACAGTTCCTTCAATCTTCTCCTTGTATTTGCTCTATCCTCCTTTCCTCTCCCCTAGTTTTGATGTTTCTTTTGACCACCTCTTCTTTTCTCTACCACCCCTACCTTTTTGTTCATTCTGTACTTATTTCTCTTCTTTTCTCTACTATTTTTCACACTTTCCTCACCCCTCATAGTTTCTCTTTTTTCTTCATTCTACTTCTTCTTTCATCCTCTTTCAATTTTTCATCGATTTTACCCCCTTTTCCCAACTTATCTTCTCCTTCTTATTTATCCTTCCTCGTTTCTTTCTTTTATCAGCTCTATTATTTCATTCGCTTTCATGCATCCCTCTTTATTATCTCTTTTGCTTCCTTCATTTTGCACATCTCTCTATTTCATACCTTCACCCTCTACTCTGTCATTTTCCTATCTTCTCCTTGTTTTTCCTTCATCATTCCCTTATTCCCCTATCATCCCTCGCTCTTATTCTCTTCTACCTCTTTCATTATTATTTTTGTCCCTCCCCTATCTCCATTACCCTTCATCTTTCTTACTCTTCTCATAATCAACCCCTAATCATATCCATTCCCTTTTCTCTTTCCCATTTCATCTTCCCACACACCCTCACATCTATCATTCAAGGTCCAATTGAATCCTTTCTCCATTTACGTTGTTTGGTCATTCCTGTCTCTTCCACTCCTTTATCGTCCTCTTCTCTTGCAGAATTCATCTCTCCTCTTATCGAGAGCTCTTTCATATATTCCATTCTCATCAGCCCTCTTGAGGGGGGCATCATCACATCTATTCATAATCACATCTTCTCATGACATTTTTGTTTTTGAGGATACCATGACATCCGCCACTCACCACCTTCTATTCTCCCCAACAAACATTCGTTCTAATTTTTATTTTTTTCTTATAGAAAATTAGATTGAATTCTTCCCCCATGTCATCTACTTTCTTTGAAAGGACACTATTTTCGTAGTACCCTTCCAAAGAGGGGAAAATGTAGACACCCTCATTTCACATCTTGTCCTAAATCAATTAATTCCCCTACCCCATTTCTCACAAAAATACACTTTGAATTAATCAAATACAATTTGAATAATTATCCATTTCGAATCCTAAAAATATCATAATCCTTATTACATGTCATTATTCTCCATGTTTTTCTACTATTGAATTAAAAATTCAAAATCAAATCCTCACCCACTCTTCATGGTCCCCACTCACCTAAAATCCTCCACTTATGAATTAAAAATCCAAAATCAAATTCTCACCTATTCTTCATGGTCCCCACTCACCTAATCTTGCCCACATTTTCAAACCATGATTACTTAAATTATTGTAAGTTAATCACTTCCCCAGGCTATAAATACAACCTTGCCCCTCCCCTCTAATACACAGATAATAAGATTGAATTGCCTTGTCTAAGTTCTTGCATCCTTTGAGCAAAGAACATCATTCCACCTAGTCCTAATGCCCAAATAGACTCATCTTAAAGCACCCTAGATCCATAATCATTTTACCCATTTGGTGCAAAGTAAGTGGATCGTTGATACAGGAAGGCCTTGCTCTCCATCTTGAAGAAAAGCAACTACATATCACGCAATCAGGGCTCAATCAATGTTTCCTATCCCATTCTGACGTTTTCTACGGAATGCGTAAAGGAGGGGGTATTATTGTTAGTATTTTACTTCCTTGTTAGTAGTGCATTTTTCCTAGCTTACACTCTATATTATAAGACATGTATGAATTTGAATATTAGTATACAAAAAATAAAAATTAATAAATCAAATATTGGTGCATCCATTAAGATGTATTTTTCAACTTGTTTACAATTACTAATTTATTCTTAATACTACATTTTTATCTGTGCGTTTTCATATTTATCATTTAATTTTAAATTTTAGGATACATTTGATTATGCAAGTTTGAGGTTTATATTCTATCAAATCAAGGTTTATTCCTTTTCCTTGACTTATAATCTTAAAAGAGGCATCAATAAGCATTCAATTTTAATGGATATTTTTTTTTAAATAAAGAAAAGGGGGAATTTTGAAATGTTTCCTAACCTTGTACAAACCAGCCAAAATATATTAAAATGAAGCTTAGAAAGAACATATGAACATCAAAACTAGCCTGAAGGCCGACCATAAACAATCTAAAAGAACTTATCAACCTACCAAAGCCAAATGTGTGTGTGTGTGTGTGTGGTGTGTGTGTGTGTGTGTGTGTGTAAAACCAACAATAAAAATGTTCAGCCTCAACCATCTATTTTTGGACGATGAATAGAATTTTTTTTTCCTTCTCTTTTTTCCCACTATTATCCAATCCTGGGCCTCTTCATCAAAGGATACTAGGATAACAATTTCTAGTTCCATGACTGGAAGCATGTTTCCTTCTTCTTGATTATAAAAATAGCCTTAAGAAGATCCCCATGTACACTACTCAAAACCCCACCTACAATAGCTAATTTCATCATTTCAAGGACTCCCAAATCATCATTTGGATGCACATTTTCCTTTACTCATGTTTCTGGTATGATAATGACTAATTTATCTGTGTCTGAATCTATATAAAAACCCCCTTTGAGTTATCGTTCACCTCCAAATAACACGAGAGGTCATCCTTCCACCAAGTGTTTCTCCCATTCTTACGCCTCACTATCTAAAAATTTGAAGCAATATACCCCATGGAAAATAATCTCTTGCATATGAAGGGCATCACTTCATACTCTAGGGGTTGGGTCCAATTTTTGTCTTGAAATTTGAGCTCAATATTGGTAGGAATATTATTTTAGGTGTCCAAATCAATAAGGATATGGTTATAGGTTATGTGGATGCAGCCCACAATATTAAAAAATTAACAGCCAAAATATACCCATAGCGTTTTTCTAGGCGTTTTTAATCCCAAAATTATTGCAGAAGGTGGGGTGATCTAACCTAGACTTGATTGAGAAGATTTCTATGAGTGGGTTAAAGGAGGGAAAGAAGGGTTTCATGAGAAAATAATGAGATTAAAAAACCTAAAGGATATCAGCAATGACATCCCTATCACATATTGAATTGTCAAAGCATATAAGTGTGTTCCACTTGGTGGACAAAAATATTTTAAAATCCAACTAGTAAATAAATATTAAAAAATACTATACAAAATTTAAAAAATCAAGTAAATTCTGGATGCACTAGTGCACCTTGGTATTTATAAGCTCTAAAAAATACATGTTTGTTCATTTTATATGTGTTTGGTCAAGTTTTGGTTGTCGGACATATTTTGGGAAGGTACAAAATTGGAAAAAAAATGGGGACACAGTTATATGCTTTGGACTAACATGGATATATAGATATATATCTATGCATATATATATGTATATATATATGTATATCTATGTATATATATGTATATATGTATATAATGTATATATATATATATATATATATATATATATATATATATATGTATAAATGTAATAGATTAATATGTATAATATATATGTAGACATATATATATATACATATATACATATATTACATTAATAGAGAGTATAGTAGAGATAGATTAGAGAGATGTATATATGGATGAGTCTGTATATATAGAAGGGAGAAGAGAGAGAGAGCAAGAGTATAGAGATGACATAGTATACAGAGATATAGGATAGAGATAGAGATAGAGACATAGCGAGAGTCATATATATATTATATATCTATATATATATCTAGATATATATAATATAGATATATAATATATATATGTACCTCCCAATAAGGGAAGTTAATGTTTTTAAATCCAAGAGTGGAGGACTTATAAGGTTGGACAGAAACTACTGAATCTATAGATTATACCTTTTTTTTTTTTTTTCTAGAAATAGGATTCTAAACTGATCTATCTTTGCCAAAGGTCATAGAAATGGACAAATCATTTAATTAAATAATATTATAAAATTACTATTTTAACTAACTATATATATGTGCTCTTTATGTTTTCCATCTCAAGGTCTTGGATTATTGGTGAGAAAAAAATATTTTGTAACCACCAACCCAAGTTACATTCCCATTGTGCCCATATGACACTTTCAATAAGTCTTCATGGAGATGCCTTGAGGTAGGGATCAAAATTTTCCATGTGGAGCAAGTAGAACACAATGGGACACTCTGAATGTAGATCATTCGATAGATAGTATGGACCCAAGCCCACCTCCATGTTCATCATAGAAAATTTATCCTAAATTTGCCCCCAAAATTTTAACCTCTTCCGCATACACCATGGAGCATGAGGAGGATCTGTTAATGGAGTTCCTTGAGGAACTTATAGAGTATGGAAAACATTTTTTTACAAAAAAATTGGTTATATGTAAAGTTAAAAAGCTTTTCCCATCCAAAAATACCCTACATCAATGGATACATTTAATATGGACATATATTTGTGGTATTTATCTATGTTCAAAAGTTTTTTTCGTTATTCTATTATGGGATCAAGATGAATTTCAAAGAGAATTGGTGATGTAATCTAGTATTAGGGTAATGAGGAGTTGTCCACCACTCATTGGTTTCTATTTTTGACCTAAATTTCTCTCAGTCACTAAATTTTTTGTTTGGGTTTGGATCCCCAACTTGCCTTTTCACCTCTATCTAGCTCTCAATGTGATAGGTGATTTTTTTGCACCTTCATCAAACATGATGAGAAGATATTTAAATAAATGTTATGTAAGTTTGCTTGAACATTTTTTAGGAGGTCGACCTTAGTTGAGGTGTACTAGATAAACTGAAACTCAAAAGGGGTAGATATCAACACATTCAAGGACCGTTGGATTATGAAAATATATATCATTCAAATTCCACACAAATGGACTCCCATGAAACTTATAAGCTACCTATCCATAAAATAGAGTCCATCTAGCCATGAAACAAAGGGGAAAATCCAAATCCTAAAAAATGGAGTTCTATGAAGCTAGAAGATGATGATTGGGATATAAGAAACCAAAATTCCATAGAACCAAAAACGACTTATCCTTGTGAACATGTTCATCAGGGAGAGGTATACAAACCTTAAATTTTGGAAAGAGGATAAGAGGATATTACCTTATTGATTAATTTTCAGGAGGAGACTCCATCAAGGGGGATGAAGAGAGATAAAAAAATTACAGAAATTAGACTCAGATAAAAAGCTATTGGCTCAGTCGAATCCTAAATAATTGATTTCATACTGTTCTTCTAGAAATAAGGATTCAAATTTGTGATCAATCATGAAGGATCCCTCTCAAGGGCGTGGTAGGAAGTTAAAATAAAAAAATATAAACATGGGAAATATTGATGTTGATTTGGGGTTTTATCCCATGTACTTTCTCGGGTCTGTCCTCTATCTTTTTGCAGACTATTGGCATTTTTTGCTGGCCAATATTGGGGGGTATTTTGTTTTGTCTCTAGCTTATGTTTTTTCTGGATTGTGTTTTATCTTTATATCCTTGAGTCTTGTACAAGGTTATGGGGGCCTTTCGAAACCCTTACCTTTTTTCTATATTAAAATAAGATGCACAGTTTATTCGAATTCAACATTATTTTTTTGTGAAATTTTAAAAATGATCGCACAATGGGAGTTAGGGAGGGGTGGGGAGGGGGAGGGAGGGGCAGATTTTATTAATGTGAGATGTTAATAAAAATTGATGACCTCGAATTCGATGTCCATTTTGATTTTCATAAAGGATTTTTTTTTTCTTATTTGGAAATGAATATCAAAATTTGTGATATCTTAGGAATATCTTGGAGTTAAATTGAGGTCTTCTTGCTAATCAATATAAAATTTAGAGAAGGTGTACTCTTCAATTGGTAAAACAATTTTACAAGTCTGAGACATGGGTCTCAAGATTGATATGTATCAATATTTTTTAAATAGATCTTTATAAGATATAGATGTACTGGTTTATTTACATTGGATTACATGGACAAGTGTAACTTATCATGATATCCAAGAGTGATGGAAGGATCAAGTGTCATAGTGTGAGATGCCAATAAAAATGGAAGACCTTAAATTTGATATCTATTTGATCGTCACACATAATAGATTACTTTTCTTCTTGTTTGGAGATTTCATGACATGATATTCAATAGAGTTTAAAACACTTTTTTTTAGCAAAAATGTTGTTTCATTGGGACCTTTCATTGTGTAAAATTCATGGACAAAGATAAAATCATTTATATCAATCTAAAACCATATAAATTACAAACATAAACAACCATAAGTACTTTTTATCTACACCATTATGGATTCTAACTTACATGGTGGACGATATATAGGTTGTTATTGTATTTTTCAAAGCCTCTTCCAATGATTTATTATTAGTTCTTGTCTTTGATAGGGTGTTATACTTTATAGCATATTCATTAGTTGCAATCTTCTTAGTCAATTAAAATAATATATTTTGTATTACTATTCATTTTTCTAATGTTTATATTTTAATTTTATAATTTCTTAAATAAATTAAAATCAAATAATTGATTTGTTTGATGTTTATTGGTTATTTTGTACTGAGTGGACAATTTTTTCCGTCTTATTGAGTCAAATCTTTTTTAAATGTTTAATCTAATTTTTTTTGCACTGAAACATGCGCTGACATGACAACTTCACTTTAATAGAATAGTTGAACATGAATTCAAAGTTACATCAAATCTATTCAATTTTAATTTCCGCTTACCATTACATATAAAACAAAGCAATAGAAAGAAAATTGATCGCTTTATTTTACACATAGAAGCAATTTAAATCCATAATTCAACCCTTAACAACACAATTATAGCAATTTAAACTCAACATCTAACAACACATATGGAAAAATCTGACCACTACACATTCTTGTCAAAAACATATACAGAAATGATTGCAAGTAAAATTTTAAATTTTTTGATAAGAAAAAAAGAATTGAAAGTAGAAGATCTCATACCATTTGCTTCATTTGAATTGTTTAGAAATAAAATTGTGTCTCTAAGAACTGCAATCCAAGGAGATTAATAATAAATTTAAAGACATCCAAAGGAACTGCAATGTGTGGCCAATCTTGACGAAAAAGAATTCCACAGAATAGGAGATTGAAAATAAATTTAAAGACATGCAAAGGTTCTGTTCGTTTTAGCAATTTCTTTTTAATATTATATTCTTATTATATGTATTAAAAAATTGATGATAAAGGAGCAGTTTCCTAACCTCATAGCGACTGCAAGTAACAACAATATATATTTATTATATTGCTATTTTGCAATTTATATTTGTAAAATGTTTTTTCAAAGTCTTCCTAAAATCGGTACCTTTCAAAATAAAATTAGAAACAGTGCCATATCAAGCAAGAAATTTAATATTTATAAGGTTTATATCTTTTTAAATATAAAGCCATCACCATATATATTAATCCAAAAATTAACACAATTAACCATGCCAATTAACACTGTAACCTATGCAAAAATTTAACCATGTCAATCAACCTCAATCTAATAACTTACACATCACAATTCACATGTCTCACCATTCAACCCCACATTTATTTTTGATTGTATATGATATCTGTTTTTTTAATAGAAGTATTGAAGATGGTTTGATGGAAAATGTAACAACACATTATATTATTATTTTTTAGGTAACAACATAATATGTTACTGGATTATCTATCAAAACTAATGGTGTCTAACAGAAAATATTTTTTTGTGCTTTTGAACACACTGGCAAGTTACGCTCAGTGTTTCTGGAACCCTCTAACTGTAAGAACAAGAGATTAAACAAAAATAAAGAAAATTCAGGCCTTAAACCTGAGTACAACTCTATTTGGGTTTCCAGGCAGAGGCCCAGACGGCACACTGTTCCTTCCAAGTCAAAAACAGGCCCTGCGAATTCACACTGCTCAAACCCCACCCCTCCTTATATCTCTTAAGCAACGCCCTCACGTCATCCACACCATCGTCACTAAGCGGCCAGGGTTCGAATCCCGCGCCTTCCAATCTCTTGCCCCACTGAGCCGCCTTCTCCCTCCGCTCACAATTCTCTGCACAAGCCAACACATTAACCAGGCTCCTCCCCACCTGTCTCTCCACCATCAGCCTCTCGTTACTCGTTCGACCAAAGCTCTCCTCCAGAGAATCAAAATACAGGGTGAAAAACCGATGACACTCACAAAATTGCTCATAAAAATCGCCTGACTCGAGATCGACCTCGTCCTCCACAACCGTCACGATCTTAGGATTCATATTTCTGATCCCGGCGAGCACAGAATCCTTGTGGTTGAGCCTCTGCAACGAGTGAACGCAGTTAATGGCTAACGCCTCGTCGGTCCTGAGTTCGATTCTCTTCAGGTCGAGTTCCTCCTCCGCTTCTTTATACAGCACGCTGTACTCAAACGGCACCCCCATAAGCCTCGCGAATTTCTCCATCCTCTGCCCTATCTCCCTCGTCACAGAATTGTTAGTATTCAGACTGCCGACGATCACCGTCGTCAGACGAAGATTCGGCGTCCCCGTCGTTTCTGGTCGCCAGGGCTTCCAACAGAGTCGGCCACTGAGTACACAGGGTATTGCTCATGTCCACAATATGAAGACTGTTTTCTCCGTCAAATGCCTCCAAAATCGCGCTGTTTGCTAGCAACATGCCCGAACGTCGTCCAAGGACTCGCCTCCTGGAATTTCAAGATCATCTTCCTCATCAAATCAAACGAGCAATTTCTTTCCGCCGCCGCGCATAGCGTCTTGTGACAGCGCGGTCCTGTTTCCGTCATCTTACAGAAAAGCGCCTGTAAAAAATACGACGCCAGCCGCTGTTCGCAGTCGCCGTAAGGGGACGCCAACTCGTTGAGCATCCACAGTAGCTGCTGCACTTTTTCTATTTCCTTTTCCGTTATCGCCTTCGCACAGTCGAGCAATAAATTAGAAGCCCAAGGTCCCGGGATCGATCCCAGACCCTGTTCGAAAAGGCCTATATCCACCGAATTTAGCATGTTAACTGGATCAATATGCGACATGGCCGCTTGGTCCCGTGTTCGAATCTGGGGCGGAAGGAACTGCAGCTCTCCCTTGTTATTATCCATGGCTGTTGTCGCTGATTTTTGATGTGGAATAGCTGTAATTGATGTAGAGCATTCTTGTCTCTCAAGCCAGAGGGATCTGAGTTGCTTCTGGTTGAATAGTATCTAATCTGGACGCTAACAATTTGTCCATACTCTTGACAACTACGGCAGAAGAACGATCAAGTTTTTAAATTTAAATACCATTCGTATGCAATTCGTGTATATATTTATAATATGAATGCAGACATTGATGGCAAAGAAGTTATCTCAGGATTTCGGACAAACCGAAGACCAGTTCAGGTTGCGGACAAATTATTCTTGCTTTGTTTATTTCACAAAACAAAATTTGAGAGTGCCGGGTGAGAGCTATCTGGAAATGAAATAGGAGCGGGCCGTGTTATTATAAGGTGGTGGGTTCCCTAGTCGCTATATTTTATTAGTTTGCCAAAAATATATGCACTACATATTATATTTGACTTTGTCATGTTGTGAATAAAAATGAATTATTATTATTTTTATTGGCACACACCCATATACTATTCTGATATAGGTTGCAATAAAAAAGTGGCTAGAAAAGAATCAGGGGCCTATCTCCATGTTGGAATAAATGAGTTCAACGTAACCTCAAAGGAAAAACCAGTCTCTCAACACACAACATTTCTCGTCAGGAAACCTAGCAAGCACAATCAACAACGTAATTTTATGTAACTCTTGTCAACTAAACGAAATCAAGCAAGGTCGAAGAAATTCAGATCATAAAAATTAAAACTCTAGTTAGGGAAAAACAGAAACCCCAAACTTTGAAAGCGCCACCATGAAAGCAACCAGCGCTAGAGCAAAAAATCCAAAGGAAAACAAAAAATCCATCGTTTGAAATAGAAAGACATTAATTGGAAGCAACAGATTGTAACCTCTGTAAACCTGAGCACCATTACATATCCTTGTCCATTGAAATAACAAATAGAGCAAAGCAGAAACCCCAAGATGTAACCACCAAGGAAGTAAAAGATCACAACCATCCAAAACTTAGAAGCCAGGGACCTTTCCAAACCAAACGCAACCCACTACAGATAGTCGCGTCAAGTCGAAACCACAAAAATTAGAGGAAATAAAAAAACCAAGAGATTTTTTGGAGGAGCCGATGCTTTCTCTCTAACACTCAACACCCCTAGCGCCATGCTCAACATTGGCAAACACTATGGCTAAGGTTTCAATGGAAGGCGCGAAGACACATAGTGCCTCCTTCAACTTTTCCATTCAACTTGATTCCTGCATACCTAATTTACTTAATTATTATTTTAATAAATACTTATATACATTTTTAATTTTATTATATATAATAATATTTATTAAGATTATTTCATTTTTTATAGAATATATTGATTTTTTGTATTGGTAAGTTTTGGAAAAGGGCTCCAAAGGCCATTACAAGAGACATTTCATAATAAAGCTCACAAGAGACAAAAAAATAGACTGCGAATATATTGATTTTATAATATATAACAAATTACTTATTATTTAAAGTTTAATAAAGAATTAATTACTATTCAAATTAGTATAGTTATCTTAAATACATTTATAAAAATGTTGAGAAATATTAATCTCAAAACATTTATTTTAGATTTTTCATATAACATGAATATTAATAATGTTATTTTCTTTAATGACTAGTGATAAATGGTGTCAATTTAGATATATTAATGTGAGAGGTTTGGAAAAATATTCGTAGTAAAAAAGGTTGCAAAATCTAAACATCGAAACAAAATAATATGATTTGTTGATTGACATTCTAAAAATGGAAGACTTCTAAGTGATAGTCAAGACGATGTCAAATTTAAGTTTAGAATTTAAAGTGATCACACTTTCAACATTACAACCCACCACCACCCTCTAATATGCCATTTCAGAATTCCTATCAACATAATGATAATAATTTTCCAAAAATGCCACCTTTTCATAGCAACGAAAGTGCTATAGCTAGTATATGACTTTATCAAAAATATACATTACGAAGGGGTGTGCAGAGTATATTGATTTGTATCCATTGAGTGTTATTTAGATTGAGAAACCTCCTTTTAAGATTTCTCTCATTCTGATTAAGATTTATTGAAGAGAGGTGGGGGTTTAGGGGCAGATTGGTCAAAATCAAACCCTTAACCCATAGCAAGATGGCAACATTTTTGATTCCCTTGTAGTGTAAAAAAGAATATGTTGCAGTTATGTCGAGATAAAAGAGAGGATAAATATGGGAAAAATAGAGAGGGTAAAAAGGGTAGCTAGCGAGAATCAAATCCCTAACTAGAGAGAGAGGGGGTGGGGGGGGGGGAAGGTATCAGGGGGTTTGTTGTAAATGTCTATGAGTTACCAATTTCAACCTTTAATTTGATGTTCATATCAACCATCTTTAAGAAGTTTTTCTTCTTACTTGGAGATGTCAATTGGAAAAATCGTAATATCTTGACTATACAATGAAAATTGGAGGCATTATTGTTTCCTCGGAAAAGAATTTTTCAAACTCTATCATAATGGTGTAGTAAGATTGAAGTCATTTATCATAAATTAAATACAAATCCAAAATAAATACTTTAAGAATTATATTCTTTAACATTTTCCACATAAATGTCTTCAGGGCTTTGAGTGTATTCGAAACTTTTATATTATATATATGGCAAACTTATAAAAACAAAAAAAATGGTGTTAAGTTGAGTTTTACATAAACGACAAACAATAATATGAATATTTTATTTAAAGAAAACAAAATATAATAAAACCATTATAGAAGCAAACGGATATTTGGCGCAATGATACAAGATGCAACTTTAAGGAAAGAGGTAGGCATTCTCTAACTTGGTCAAAGAGATGGGAACAAAAACAAATGTATCATACAAATCCAATTAAAGGAAAAACAAAAGAAAAGATGAAGCACCGGAAAGACGTCATTGTTGACACCCCACAATTGACATAATCACTTAATCATTAATGCTAACATAATCTCGTTAAGGGACAGATTTGGAGTATTAAATATGACATATTGATTCGAGGAGAGATGGGTACTCTTACATTTTGATGGATTAGCGTTAATATTATTGTGGAAATTGTTTTTTTTTTTTTTTTTTTGGGGGTTTTTTTAATTCCTATACAAATGTTTCTTTGATGTTCATTCCACAAATGTGGACAATTATATGCAAGGAAAATTACACATTTTTGGATTCGAGTTCTTGAGGTCAAATCGTAATTTTAATAGTGAAATCGGGAAAAGGATAGGAGTGAACAAGGAAAATAAAGAGGGAAAAAAGGATAAAGAATTGGAAGTAGTTAGAAGTAGATTCAAGATACAGTTGGAACTTAACTCAAAGAAGCCATCTTGGATACCTTGGTATGGCATAAATGGATAAGAAATAGTTTCTAATAAGGAATTTGTGTGGGATTTATATAGGCCTAGAGAAGACTACAATACCCCTCTTCTAGGATATATGTCTCTGAACCCCAAATAGGGAATTAATTATGTGTGATTATTGGAACGAGCTGGATTAGATTACAATTATGTGAGAAATTGAGGTACAACAAGGAAGGTTGAGAGAAATAAGGAACAATTGAGTAAATCATACATTTTACGAATATAATTGACTTCAAAACCTATAGACATATACATAGAAGAGCTTGTGAGAGAACCAAACATCAATCTTGGTAAGCGGTCATTGCACAATATTATTTCCCCTAGTGTTAATGAAAAGATAATTGCAGGATTGTAGTAATAACATATTAGTGAGTGTTAAATACTTATTCATGACTCCGAAACTTTGCAGTATGCATCTATTGTAGAAGTGTGAGTACATTTGTAAGCACTAACCTTCTTCCTTTGTAGACTAGTTAGATTAATAATGGTATTTGTTCATCTCAGCAAGTAGAAAGGAAACCGATTGCGAGAGGAAATATGGCACATGCTACTAATTCATATAGAAATTTGCCAATCATATGATGGGTCCATTCACGTAGAGATTTACTTTCTAGCCTATGATATCAGATGGGGTGCAAAAGGGATCAATGATGATAATACGAAGAAGTGTGAACTCATAGGATCATATGCAAGCCAGATCTTTGAAATTTGTATATATTGTGCATATTGGGCACAATTTCCTCATCAAATGTCTAGAAACATGCTAATTTTGAAATTCAAAAGGGGTAAATGTGTGGGTCAAACTATTCAATATTTTAAGGAGATGAAGTAGAAGCGAGGAGAATATTTCTTGTCTAAATACGACCTTCAGTTTTTTAATTTGATGAATAAAACAACTTTTAACTTTAATGATGCAAGTAAAGTTGCTTGGTTTATCAAAGGATTGTGTAAGAATATTCTATTTGTCATTGCGTAAACTAAGTTTTCAACCAAGGCATAATAAATTGAGGTCGTAATAAGGAGAGAAAAGATTGAGTATTATGGGGATAGTGTAGGTTTTTATCAAAAGAAATAAGCTAAGTGGGAAGCTATGATGTGGAGGTTAGAAAAAACTACAAGAGGGGAGAAGCCAAGATCGAGCATTTGGTACATAGAATACAAAATGAGGGGTATCGTAAAAATAAATCTCCAAGAACTTTGTGGAATAAGTCACTTCTTCCTATAGACAAGAGAGAATAATATTGTAAATTTTTCAAACTATGGGTCCATACAAAAAGAAAATTTTATTTGATGCAACATAATATATGTGGGCCTTAGAATGCAGTATGTAAGTTTTATAAATCATCCATGCATGAATATAAGGATTGTAGAGATGTAATGGAACTACAAGAAGTAACAAGAAACATATTTGTAGTAAAAACATAATTGACCCCAAAACCACAAACATACGTGCCAGAATTGGAAATGGTTAAGGCAGAGGGAAGTTGGGATCCCTCTGGTCTCCTCAACACAATATTTAGTGGACTCTGGCATCTCTATGAAATATTCAAAGATGAGATCCACATTGTTCAAAATATAAGATGGGTTGGGCACCTCCTTCTCCAAAGAATCAAACCATAATGGAATGATCCTCAACCTTAAAAACTGTAAAAGGGATAAAAAGAATTAAAATTAAGGTTAGAATGTTCCATAGAGGCCATACAATGTGCAAACAATGGG
The DNA here is from genome assembly GCA_019776745.2 of Taxus chinensis. NCBI lineage: Eukaryota > Viridiplantae > Streptophyta > Pinopsida > Cupressales > Taxaceae > Taxus > Taxus chinensis. The sequence continues at coordinate 743,051,465 of CM034150.1, forward strand.
GCTACCATGGTGGTTACCCAGCAAAGGAAAATAGGCCTTAACCCCATATATAGTTTACGGTCTTGGCTAATTTGTATGGTCCCCACCCCTTGAACCTTTTCATGCACTATCTCCTCTTTCAATTATAAATCATTCTTTGGGTCATTTCATCTCCTTAGGGTCAACCTTATCATAATATCTAACCTACAAAAGACTATATAAAAAATTCATTATCGCCTTATAACTCACCTGACATTCTTATAAGATCCTATTGCAAACATCATTACAAAGCTTTCAAAGGGTTCCTCAATTTTTATCAAATCAGCTGCACATCATGTAAGGAAGTCTCCTACTACAAGTCTAAAGCACTCAATCAAGTCAAATAGTCTAGCTTCATCCATCTACAAGCATGAAAATATAACAAAGCTAAGAAATAATAAATTCACTGTAATAATTGCACAAGGTTTTCAATCAACATAGAGGTTAGGTCACATTTTTGAGGCACACCATATCTCACTAATACTAGGTTGGGTACATTCTATACTACGTAGTTAGCCAACTATATTGGTGTCAAAAGACACTAGTAAAAAAATATTGGGTTAGTTAGCTATACACACTTACAAAAGCTTTTAGGAGAACTATATGAGGCTTTATTTCCAAAATGAGGATATGTAGTGAAACAATGGGATTGGTTCAGTAGCTGGGATTTTATCCACCCAGGGTGGTTCAAACCTCAAATGTACACACATGATTTCTCCTTTTGTTTTCTAATGTTTTAGTGAAGGTTTCTGTAGGTTTTTACGGTATCTAATTTATTACGAGTCATCAAAAATCATTCCAAATTTGTGCAAACAAGAGTGAACACAACGAGAACCATTTCCAAACAATCAAAGAACATAAAAAGTTTAGAACTAGATGTTCTCCTAGTTTGAAACCATACAATCTTTTTCCTAGACTATATAATTCTTGGCTAAGCCATATAGATACTTTACGATCCCGAACTTGTAAGCACATTCTCTAGCTCCAAAATATTATTTATAGAATCTATAGCTCCAAATATTCCCATCCACTATGTTGTATACTCATATCACTCCTGAATCATCTTGAAAAATTAAGTCTATCTTTCCTCTTGTGGTTTGAGAAATTTAGTTATCGGTTATCAATCATTTAATTCATTTTAAGTTTGAATGAATTATTTTGGTCATGTATAATTTATGTTGGAAGTTAATTAGATCATAATAGTGTACCTATTGCTACCTCTTTTACCGTTCTTAGTTGTTATACAATAACACCATACAAATTAATTAGGGTGTAAACATTTGGTGAACCCAAGGTTGATCCAAGTGCCCCTCATGGTAAGAAATTTGATGTCACTTCTCACTATTATTACCACTGATACATATTTGTCACTCCAAAAGTAACTTTTTAAATCCTCTTCACATCATCCAATAGTTACTTAAATGTTGACCTACTATTGAATACGAGTCTACACCTCAACCCAAACCTATTAATGACAACCCAAAGCTGAAAAATATTTAGCAATCTACCCTCAAAGCATGATGTTGCTAAATCTACCCCGTAATTCCACATTGTTTATTGTGTTGTTCCACATCCCCCATCTTATGATCACATGTTTGGGGCCATGATTGGAACTATTTTCACTATAGCTTCCTCATCGGCTATTTCCTTTTATAATACTTATATGGCACATGGGATTTATGTTTTCTATACTATACATCCCTGCTTCATTTGATCAACACCCCATACACAATGTTTTTATTGATAACACTACTTCCCATAATGTATTCACATTTATTTTAATATGCTATATTTGATATACAAAGACGAATGCTATTGTTTATCACCACACAAACATTGGGCATGTTATGCTACCCCTTATAGTAGGCTTCACTACCCTTTCTCTTAAGTTCTCAGCATGATCTCTTCTCTTACATAATTGTTAGTGAAATATTTTATCAAGGAAAAATGTGTGTTTTCATCAATTCTTGTGGGAAAAATTCCATCCTCTTGGGAAATGGGAGGCTCCCATTTATTGAAATCTACAAACTATGTACACTAGACTAATATCTTGGGTGACTAGAAGGAAGGGAATTTGTGAAAACACCCTTGTTGTGATTATAACACTAGACTCGAGAGGGATAAATTTGTAGATATGCGAGGAGAGAAAAACAAAAAGGGGAATTATATTGATGAGTTGATCAAACATTTCATTAACTAAAATTTAGAGGTGATTCTAGTTTCAATTAGAGGAAATAGGAAAGCACAATACAATGTCATGACAAGATAGTGAAACAGAAAATACAAGACAAATACAAAGCCTCATAAATATATATTCATTCCACAAAGAAGACAAAAAATCATTCAAATTATTACAAATGTAAGCATGTGTTTATCTGAGTGACAAGATGAGAATGGAGAAAAATTTCTTAGGTATTAAATATAATAATATAACTTGCTATAGAGGGAAAAAATGATCCTTCAGAATGGAGAGAACCTTAAAAATTTCTATCCTAAGCCAATGAATTTTCACATTCCCATGTGACCTTTCAACTTAAAGTACAATTCTCAATGAAGAAGTAGAAAATTTTACGTGAGAAAATCCATTTAAAAAAAAAAAATTCACAATGGAGAAATAGAATTCTAGATTGAGAAAATAAGAGGGAGAAGGTGTGATCAACTGAAAATGATCCAGGATGAAGTTGTGTTTTTCCTTAATTATGGAGATGAATGTTGCGACTGAGTATAATCTTCCTTAGTTGCTTCTCTAATCAAGGCATGTCTTATTTGGGACTGAGAAATCATGTTCCACCTCTTATCTAAAATGATCACATTTGGTCATGCTTGTGAAACTCTCTTTCAACTCTCCATCCTACGAGTAATGGTAGCTTTCAAAAATCAAATATTTGTCATGAAAATGATCTATTATCTCTCACATGAATGAAAACTCATCTTATAATAATAATGAAGAATGAAATCACACCATGCATGCCCTAGACTCTGTAACTATGAGGTCTCTTGGATTTTGATGGTATTAAAGATTCATGTGATTCCTCAGTGGAAACATGGAAATCCTCTGAAATAGAAACACTCTTATTCTTTTTGAGATGACATCAAACAACTAATGAATGGAAAATGTATTCCTGAAGAATGTGAGTGGTCACTATCACATCTATTAAGTGGAGAATGGTGTGGAGATCAACAATACACCATAAGCATGGTTCCCATCATGAAACCATTTAATTGATTCAACTAGATGTTTCGTGATAAAAATCCTCTAATACACTCATACTTAGGTTGAAAAATGTGTTTTCCTTCTTCTATCCTTTGGTTAAGATCATTAAAATCCATGTGTTCTATTCTATTATCTCCAATGTCTGAGTATTCAAAAAATAAGAATGAAATGGGCTCGTACATATGGAGTAATGGAACTTCACTCTGTGAGTTTTTGATTTCACAGGATTGAGAGTGATGGTGGAATTTAATGGGGAAAGTGATATGATATTTTGAGATAGTTTATCAAAATTTGGGATTTTGGATTGTTTTGAATGACACTAACAACTGAATTCTCATTTGGGCCATTTCGAGGGAAAAATAAATAAAAATCTTACGATACTAAATTTGTTTGAAATATAGTTCTGATACGAAGAAACATTATAGATTTGTTGATGATCCCACATCATAAACAACAAGAAATAAGAAAACAATTTCTAACTGGGAAGCAAGCTTGAAAAATGGGTTTAATGGAGTAAATGAAAAAATTCATTCCTTTTTTTAAAGAGAAATTATTTTCCAAATGGATTAGTTAATGATTCATTTGAGAGATATAGAGGATGGGAACCAATTCACAGAATTTTGGAAAAGATATCTCACAATGTTTAGGAGAAAATGGTGAAATAATTTCTAGTGAAAAGGGGGTTTTTTGAGTGGTTTTGGAGGTAAAAAGTGGTTGTACTCACATCTCATGCATGTTTTTCATCATAGCACATGAATGATAGCTCTAAAATGAGGTTTTGGTGAGGGTATATTGTTGGAAAAATTTTGATAAGATTTCTTAGTGTGATTTTTGCACAAAGACAAAAACAAATTTTAGTGGTTTTATTAAAACAAGCTTGGAACAACTAAAAACTTCAAGAGATCATGGAAAATAAAATACCCCACAATATGCAATGCTCTTAGTATGAATATAAAATAATTTTGAAGAGGATTATGTGGTTGAAATTTGGGTGGGATTCGACTAAGGAATCAAAAGATACAAGTAAAACAACTTTTAGACAAGCTAGTGTACTGTTGTCACTCTTTCAAAATTTCCCTTCTTTCTAAAAATAAAATTTCAATTTTTTTGAAAAGGTGCCCTTTGGAATTGTTTTAGTGAAGGGAGAAATTCAAAAAAATTAGGAAAATTGTGTCCTTGGAGTCATTTTTAATGATTTACGGCTAAGTCAAACATTTTTGTTCCGCATGTCCCAAGTATTGCTAGACCTCCTATTCGCCAACTCACCGATTTACCTGCACCACTTACCCATCGGCTAAATCGGCCCCGCACATCCTGTATGTCCCAAGTGTAGTCGAAAAATCCATTCATTGATTTGCTGATTTTCTCGCACTACCTTACATATTAGCTAAATCGGTTCCGCATGTCCCACGTGTCCCATGGACCTTCTGTGCTCTCCAAACCCACTTTTATCGCATTCTTCTTAGATTAGGTATATTAGCTCCACACGTCCTTCATATTCCCACATCCCATGGACTATCTGGGCCAAGTTTTTATGAATTTCCCGCATATCACCTTTTTGAGTCGGTGCGGGGTTATTTATTACACATTCATTATTTTCTCTCTCCTTCATTCAAATTCATGGCTGTTTAAAGGAGTATAACTGTTTTATCTTTCCCACACTTGCATGCTCATTTTCTCTTGCTCGTGTCCTTGTAAATTATCCATTTCCCACATCTTTTGTGTTTTCTCTCACATGGATTATGGAGCATTCTGTTGAAGGTTGTTTCTCCTCCTATCTCAGTCACAATGAAGATTCAATACAAAAGGCACACACATCTCTCCTGATTAGAAACTTATGTGCCCTTTTTCGGGGACAACGAAGCTCAACATATTGACCTTGATGATTTTTGGAGCATTCTGAGATAAGATAACCCTACTCCTATCGCACAATTAATTAAAGACAGTGAAATTACATTTGCAGGAGGTTTCCTTATGTTTGTTTAGTGTGCCAATACCATGCTTGATTGTGGGGCATGTTTTAATCCAAAATCTAGGGAGATTGTCAAAATCCATGGTGAAGTGGTTGCGTGACTGGATTCTAGTGCTATCTATGTTGCCCTTCGCATTCCAGCGGTGGAAGATGCTCATACCCTCACCCTTGATCAAGCACAAGAAGTATTTGATCATGATTGTGAGAGATACAAGGCTAGGGTGGTTAAATTGTGGCTGAAAAACCCTAAGAAGGGAGCATCAAGACTTTCTAAATCATTTTTTAGAGTTGATTTTAACGAAGAAACTTTCAGACATCATAACTCTTCTGCCTAGGATCATGGGAATATCCTCTACAAATGAGTCTCATTTTTGGATGTGTCTCTATATAAATATCATTTGTGAAGGGAAGAAGAATTTGAAATGGGGTGAGATAATCTGTGAAAATCTAACAGAGCAACTGGTCAATATTCAGTGAACAAAGACATTCTACATGTCTTCCTATCTCATGTACACTATTGCAACATCTAGGGAGTGGATTGGTTTCTCTTACATCAAAGATAAGAAAGATGCTCCTATACATGAATATTGTCCTCAATTAACCCTGAAAGTCAGTAATCATCACTTCAAGAGCGTCAATGACACTTTCACCATGTACATCATCAAGATTTTGGAATGGAATACTGCTCGGAGATTTTTTGAGGAAGCAAAGACCTTGATCTCTTAATATGGGAGTTTCTTCACTCAATTAAAAAAAAATTCATATCTCAGATTAGCTAGTTTTGAAGGTCCTCCTCTAAAGCTTCCTATGTTTTGTAATGAAAAAATGGCTCGGGTTGAAATTTTTAGGCAGTTAGACAAAATTTATTAGACTTGCAAAGATAAAATGATTGTTGGCATTCATTTCCCTATCACTTTAGGAAATTACACATCTAGGACAACCTCGATGCTCAGTACATTTATAGAACCATTGCACCCCTTACCCTTCATCACTTCAAACCTAGGACTTGCTTTGATATCAAGGGATATATTACTACGAATCTCAGATTAGGTTTCAATCACCTTGCTAATATTGAAGATTATTGGGCTGATTGCCTAGATAAATTTGAGGCCCAGAGAAGGTACTTTGGCAGATTTTCTCTTCAACAAATTATAGTTTTGAATCTCTACAAAGTACCTAATAAGCTCCAAGATGATGATGGATATCTATAATCCATTTATTATGAGAGGTCCATCAAACACACTCCTCTTGAAACCATTAATTGGTTTGCGAGAGAGTAGGATGATTTGAAATAAGTGATCAACCCAGTTTTTGTGAGAACCAAACTTTGGTTTGATAAGAAGATGTAAAGTTTTAGGATGAACAAAGCCAAGTCTTCTTCACAAGAAACTTCCTCTCCTCAGAAAGAAGAACCTGCACTTGATGTTGAGATACGTGAGAAGTCCACTCCTTCCTCTTCGAAAAAGGTATACATGAAGAAAGGCAAGGTTATCAAGCAAGAGAAGATTGTAGAACAAAAGGAGGAGTTTCCTTTGGAGTAGTTACAGGTTCTCATAGAGTTAGAGGATGTTGTTGTTTTGAGTGAGGATAAAAGTGAAGAACTAAAGGAAGAGGAAGAAACCCCTATCAACACTACTGAGGTGGAAAATAAGGGCCAATTTTCTGAATCTCTAGGTTTGGTGGACCCTTCTTCCAAGGATATTGCTAAATATATGCCAACCTCTCCATTAGAAACATCTGTGGTGCAAACATTGAGTGTAATGAGTACAATTGTGCTTAGACCTATTTATCCTTCTACCTCTTCCTCCTCATTTGTTTGGGTCTATCCTTTCTTTAATAGCAAGAAAAGGAAGTCCACTTCTCAAATTGTGGTTCCCAAGTTTGATGATGTGGCAGCCTTGCTCGGTACTACTCCTTCTCCTCTAGCAAAGAAAGAAAAATTACCTCAAGGTTGGTGTCAAATTCTAAGGGTCAACAAGTCATGGAGATTGCAAAGCCTAAGGTGGATAAATAAGAGAAAGCATTTTATTTTCTTACTTGGAACTCAAAAGGATTCCACTTGCAAAATCAACACCTAAAAGGGAGGTTCATAACCTCAGGGAAACTGTCACTAGAGTTATTAAACATGTTGAGAAGGGTAAAAAGAGTATTGAGCAATTGGAAGAAAAAAATCAAGTTATTTCAAGTTTTATAAAATCCTTGTTGGAAAAGGATAAGGTCCTGGATCCTACTCCACTGTCCACTCTTCCACCTCCTCTAGTTATCAGCAAGGATGAAGTTCAAATTATCAAATATATTCATAAACATGCCATCTATGGAAAAGCCATGAAATTATTGGTTGATGGTATGATAGTGTTTGGATTGAACTTCATTGAGGAGGCCTTCAATTCATATGAGAAGGTATCCAAATTATAGTTGAAATTCAACACAACACTCAGTGGCTTGGAGAAATAATTAAAGCTAGGGTGTGAATGCATCTAGGATCTTCATTTGATGAGTAAGACAAATGATCAGATCTTGTTGGCAAACAAAGTATTCGATGAGGCCAAGAACAATCTATTAAGATATTTGGTTTTTAGTGTTGAGTGGAAGATCAAAGTTTTGGAAGAAGCATTAAGAGAACTAAAAAACATGTGGAAAAAGGAGAAGCTTTCAAGGCTTGTGTTCTAACTACTTTCCAAGATATTCATTGTAAAATCCAGAATGAAGACTCGGGTGATCATGTTTCCTTACAAAAAATTGAGGCTTAATTCAATACCTTCGTCAAGGAATATCTCATTAAGGAATAATTGATGTCTAAAGAGAAGATGAAGGAGGTTTTCTCCCTTCAATCACCTATCACTGAGGAAAACAAGGAGTTTCTTGAGAACACAAAGTTTGAAAAGGATATGGAAAAATGCCTTGGTATATGGATTCATGCCACTATTAACACCACCATCCCGAAGTGCATGGAGATAGTTGAAGCATTCAAAATATTAAGAAATCATATTCTTAAGACAATTGACACTTCTAATCCTCCTTTGGATGCTTCTATCTCAGAATCCTAAAGCACCCTGTTAATTTAAGGTTGTAAACCCATGATGTAATACTTGGCTAAAGACCATTTTATTAATGTATTTATAAGTAGTCTTTAATCTTCTAGATTAAAGAAGTTGGAACTAAATGTAACCATTTTGTAAGCTATTTAATGGGCTCTCCATGCCATTGTTGAGAGGAGGTAGGACTCTGATACTTTTGCAATGTAAAGTGAGTTGAAAGTAATCAATAAATAAGATTTCCTGTTGTCTCTAATTTTCCTCTACTCTCTTTTATTTCATGTTTTAAATTTGTGAATCATCAATCTTTCATAGGAAACTTTGTATTCTTATGATATGATTCCCAGAACCTTGTATCTGAGAAATAATATCTAGTGTTGCTAATGTGAATGATTCTATTATGTATCCATTTTGCTAAAGAATGTGTAAGTTTATATTTTGCTATCTATATTACCTGAAAGTACTATTATATTCTTCCCTTCCAGTTTATTTGTTCTTTTATTCTTAGGTATTGATATTCCATCTTGGTGTAAAAAATTTCAAAATATCATAATTCCTAACCAATATGAAAGTTATATATTTGTATATAAGCTCTGTTGCTCATTTTCAATAAGGGAAGCTCTCCCATAAAGAGGAGGGACTTGTTTTCCCCTGACTGTTGATCACTACAAAGTGTAACTTTTCAGTGACTCTGCTAGGGATCTCGTTGCAACGTATCCCTTTCAGAATAACTTAAAAGACTAGATGTGCAAACTGGTGGATCAAAGATACATACATGGTCAGAAATCCCTAGGTGTTGAAGATATCCATTTCCAAACACTGGAACACCAAGGTTTCTCTCTTTCTTTGGAAAGAAAGGATAAAATAACTTGGTCTACAAGAACACTTCCTACTAAAGAAAAAGTCTTTAAGAACAACAATCCTCAAGATCAAACCAGCCCTAACCTCTATGCTCTAGTACTTTCCAGAGTTACAGTTCCCCTCCAGTTAATATTTCCAAGGATCGTAGCACCATTACCCTGAGGAAAATGTGTTGGACATCTTGCCCTTCCTTAACCATTGCATTAATTACCAAGAGGTAACAATTTTTTTTTTCCTAAATTTTGAGGTGATGGAAAAGTATGCCCAAACGAACATATTGCAGCTTTCATTGTAGCACGTGGGATCCTTGGGGTTGAATGTGAGGATGGTTCTATTAGGATATTTGTAGAAACATTACAGGATAATGCCACTAACTAGTTTTATCACCTTCCAGCTAGTTTAATTACTAGTTGGGCTACCATGACAACTCAGTTTGAGCAACATTTTAAACTTGCTGAAGATGTGCATGCCCTCTTGGCCCAAATTTCTCATATTAAGAAAGATACATATGAACCCATGAGGGAGTTTGTGGCTAAATTCAATAAGTTGATTCATAAAATTCCACAAGCCACTCATCATGTAGATCAAATACAGAATTTTTTTTTCCGTCAATGCTCAGTTGCCTGAAGTAAGTTATGCACTAAGGAGGGCTAATCTTCCAACTACGGAGAATGATCAACGATTGGCTATCTGTGTTGAGGATGATCTAATCATGTCTGGTAAATTGAAAAATGAACCCTCTAAACCTAAAACATCTTCTTCTTCTTCCTCAAGAGCCAATTCTAACTAGTTAGTGCAGAAGTTGGCAAATGACTTTATTTCTATCAAGAAACAATTGGATTAACATGCTCCTTACCAAGATATTCGAAGGAAGAATTTTCAGCCTAGGAATCTTTTTCCTTCTTCTCATCCTAAGTTGGCTATTGAAGGCCCACCCATTAAGGTTCTAGTCAATGCAACATGTGAAGTTCAAGAACCTGATGATGAGGAGGAGAATGAATACTATGAGGAACCTGAAGAAGATGTTGATGAAGAACAGGAAGAGCTTGGTGACTCTCAAGTCAATTTCCTCACCGCTAAAGGTTTGGATGGTGAGGATGAATATAATGAAGTAGTGGCTGACATGAATAGTGAGTCATATGCTTTTATGACTCGGGAGAAAATGAACAAGAAGGAAAAAGTGGTATAACTCTCTATAAAATCTAAGGAAGTCCCTGTAACTATTCCAGGGGTTGTAAGGAGAGGATTCTCTAGTCCCACTACCCCCACACAAAAGGTGAGTAATGCTAGTTCTTCTCCTTCCACCTCCCCTTCCAAAACTTCTTTCCTTAAAAATCCTAAATCGGATAAGTCCAAAGTTTCCCTCATTCCTAGTAATGATGCCTCATTCACCTCTATATATTTTGATATCATCGACCACATTAAGAAAAAAATTCAAATCTCAGAGGCAAAATTTTACCAAACTCACCCAAATGCTTTTTCCAAGGTGGTGAAATTCATCAATTCCAAATCCATAACTTCACCCAATCCTTCTAAGGGTCTATTACCCACTCCCTACCCTTCTTCTCAAAAAATTCTTGTGGCTACAGTATCTTCATCTAATGAGAAAATTTAACCATTCTATATAATGCTTCTCATAGCTGGCCACAAGCTCGGTAATTGTGTTATTGACTCAGAAGCATTAGAAAATGTGATGCCTGTAAAATTAGCTCATGCCTTAGGCCTGAATCTAACACGTACTTTTGGTTCCTACTATTCCATGGAGAGCAGGGAAGTCCCATTGGTCAGAATAATCAAAGATCCACAAGTAGCTTTCACCGTTTTTCTAGAGAAAAGGGTTAAATCCACTATTTTAGTGGCGGATATTCCTCCATCATATGGTATGTTACTAAGTAGAATTTTTTGTAGAGAAGTGGGAGGTGAAATTCAAATAGAATCGTCACATGCTCTCATTCCGGTCAATGGAAAAATGAAAAAACTACTACCAGAAAGGCAGAATGAGTACATTGTACAAAATATTGATGACCCAAAAGTATAAATACTCTATGAATATATTGGGCATGGTAACTATATGATCATGTAAGTGGATGAGGTGAAAATTCCTAAGGGTGTGATTCATAATCCTAATGGTGTTTGGACTTTAGAGTTTGATGGAAGCTTCTTTTCAGTTGCTTCTAGAGCTTGTGTAGTGTTAATCTCTCTAGAAGAGAGGATTCATCCATTTTCATACAAAATTTATTTTGAAAATACAAACAACACAGCTGAATGTGAGGCTCTCCTTCTTGGATTGAGAATGTCAAAAGAAATGGAAGTGAAGAATCTTCATGATCATGGTGATGTAGAGTTGATTGTGAAATAGGTTAGGAATCTTTATCAAGTGAAGAATATAAGATTGAAACATTATAGAAATATTGTCTGGGATTCCATTGAGTTTCTTGATGCTTTCTCAATTGATGCCGTACCAAGAGAAAAGAACACTAGGGCTGATTCTCTAGTTGTTTTAGGATCTTTATTGATTCCTCACCCAGATTTCTCTTAGGAGAAATTTACCATTGAAATGATTCATAGGCCTAGTGTGCCGGATAATGAAAACAACTGGCAAGTTTTTAATGATGATCAACACTTACTCTCTTTCCTAGAGCTTAAGGATAACTTTAATCAATTATATTTTGAAGGAAGTGGGAATCTTCCTAGAGAGTATGTGACTCCAAATGGAGATGATATCAAAGAAGAAATGGATCAAGATGGTTGTATCAGGCCGAGGGGTAACAAGATACCCAAAGGATTGGTGAGACTAGAGGATCTATTTGATAAACATGACAGGTACATCAAATCTAAGGCTTCTCAAGGGACTCATCAATCTACTGAGTATGATAAGGTTGATATTAGAAGTAATAATAAACACAAGATGGTAAATATTGAGAAATTCTGCACTCAAGAAGAAAGGAAGCAAGTAGTAAACCTGTTTGAAAGGTATGCTGATGTCCTCACTTATTCATATGATGATCTCAAATCCTTCCATACAAATTAGATGAAACACTATATTCCTTTGACACCAGGGATTAAACATTTTAGATAGAAGAAAAGACAATACAATCCCAAATTTTTTGACACCATTTACCAGGAGATTCAAAAAATACTAAAAGAAAAAATTATCTTTCTTATACATCATTCAACTTGGATCGCCAACATTGTGATAGTAAGGAAAACAAATGGTGAGATTCGGATTTGTGTGGATTTTAGAAATCTGAATTAGGCTTCTTTAAAGGACAAACTATCCTCTCCCTATGATGGATCAAATCTTACAGGATCTCACAGGTGCTGAGATTTTTTCAGGTTGGACGGATTCTCCAGATACAATCAGGTGGAAGTCAGTACCCCAGATTAGTAAAAGACAACTTTTACTACTCCTTGGGGCACCTTTGCTTACAAGCGGATGCCATTCAGTATTATTAATGTCAGTGCTACTTTTTAGAGGGAAATGGGACTTAGCTTTTGGTAGTCTAAAAGTGAAATGCGTTGTTGTATACCTTGATGATTTGACTATTTTTTCCAAGACAAGGGCAGATCACTTTCAACATCTTGAAGTAATCCTTCAAAAATGTAGAGAACACGAAGTATCCCTTAATCCTAAGAAATTTTTCTTCTATGTCACTGAAGGAAAGTTGATTGGGAATATTTTCTACAAATAAGGGATCAAGATAGATCCATAAAGAGTTTAGACAATCCAACAAATTCCTCTTCCTAGAAGCAAAAAGGGTGTTCACTCTTTCTTTGGAAAGATAAATTTCTTGAGGAGATTCATTCTAGATTTTGTAGAACTGACTATAAACATTGCTCACATGATGAAAGGGAAATAAATTTTTGGTTGGAATTCCCAAGGAAAAGAAGCCTTGGAGGATATTAAGAGATCTATTGCTAAAACTCCTATCCTAGCATGTCCTGATTTCAAAAAGGATTTTATTATCTATTGCTATGCTACTGAAAGTACTTTGGCCGCTATACTAACCCAAAAAAAATTATGAGAATTATGAACTTCTAATTGCCTTTATGAGCTATGTTTTGAAAGCTCATGAAATAAAGTATACCTTGATGGAGAAACACACTTTTGTAGTAGTCAAAGCTGTCAAGAAGTTCCGTTTTTATGTCCTTAATTATCACTCTATTGTATTTGTACCTGATATAACTATCAAGTCTATTTTTACACATCAAGAGTTCATAACTAAGTGAGGAAATTGGGTGGAAAATTTTCAAGAGTATGAAATTGATATTAGGCCAACAAAGATAGTCTGAGGTAAGGGATTATGTGAACTTATTGCCAAGGGAGATGTTGAGGAATTTTGCACAGAAGAGGCGGATGTTCCTGTTGTTCTCTTTCTCAGTTTAGAAGATGAATGGTATGTTGATATTGCACATTTTATTACTTATGGAGAATGTCCATCTCACTTAAGTGCTAAGGAAAATAGAGTTATTAAGTTGAGATCTGCACAGTACGTCTTATGGGAAAATTCTTCGTTCAAACAAGGAATTGATGGAATATTCCTTAAATGTTTGGACAGAGAGCAAAAGATGAAATTGTTTGCATCTTTTTATAATCAAGCCTGTGGAGGGAATTTTTTGTCCACTGTCACTTCTCACAAAATTATTTGTGCAGGGTACTATTGGCCGACATTGTTCCAAGATGAATCAAAGTGGGTAGGAAAGTGTGAAGCTTGTCAAAATTTTGTTGGGATACCTAAATTGGCTGATTTACCACTCAAAACAATAATCATTTAAGAACCTTTTCAACAGCGGGGATTAGATTTTATTGGAAATATCAACCCACATTCTAGTGCTGGACACACTCATGTGTTAACTACTATAGATTACTTCAAAAAATGGGTGGAAGCCATTCCAGTCAAAAGTACTACCTCGAAAGTGGTGTGTAATTTTATTCAGGAGAACATTTTGATAAGATTTCGAATACCAAATAAAATTGTAACTGATAATGCTTCCAATTTATCTTCTTCTGAGTTGATGGATTTTTGCTATGGGTATGGAAATTTCTCTTACTCATTCTTCATATTATTACCCTCAAGGAAATGGACAAGAAAAATCAACAAATAAAAATTTGGTAGCCATCATCCAAAATCTTGTCAATGACTCTCAAAGGAATTGGAACAAGAAGCTCTATAATGCCCTCTAGGAAGATAGAATTACACCCAAGAGAGCCATTGGAATGTCTCTATTTCAAATAGTATATGGTGTGGAAGCTCAAATCCCAATAATAATTGAGTTTCCAGCCTTGCACTTGATGAAGGCTATTGAGGATTCAAGTTTCATTAATTCTTTGGATAAAAGGATAATGTTTCTCTAGAAGTTGGATGAAGATAGGAAGCAAGTTTTTGATAGAATCTCTGCTCACCAATACAAGGTAAAAGATTTGTTTGACAAAAAGATAAGACCAAGAGATTTTTAGGTAGGAGAAACTGTCCTACTATGGGATAAAAGGCATGAATCTCATGGAAGCCATGGTAAGTTTGATTCTCTTTGGCTTGGTCCTTTCAAGATAACACACTTTTTTGGAGAAAATTATTTCTATTTGGATTATATGGATGGTTCTTCTCTCCCACTTCCTTATAGTGGGTAGTATATGAAGTTGTTCAAGTCCTAGGTGATTAGGCTATTCTTTTTGTATATTGTGTACATTGTCTTTAATTGGTTTTCTCCCTTGTGTCTTACTTCTTTTCCCCTTTGGTGTGTTGTCTTCTGTATTATTTTTCCTTTGAATCTATTTGCCTAATGGATAATGCACTAGTCTATTTTCCCAGAGTTTTCTTTTGGTTCTTGATCTTGCCTTGTTCCTTTGTCCTAGTCAAGTCATCCCCATAAAGAGCTAGTTGTTGTCACTCTTTCAAAATTTCACTTCTTTCTCAAAATAAAATTTCAAATTTTTGAAAAGGTTCCTGTTGATGCAAAATCACAGCACCCCTGGTTGCAGATCAAGTTTCTAGGTTGATCTCTTAGGCATCCAGTGTGATTGCATAACATCGAATCCTTCTCCAAGTGTGGGACTTGAAAATGAGAAGGATTCTCCAGAGAAAGGCTGGTTCCTATTCCTCTGTTCAGATGCACCAATGAAATGCAGAGGTTTACCCCAAAAACTAATCTAACTACCAAGGAGACAGGGAGAGAGAAATGCATAAAAATAAACCTAAGCTAGGGAGGTGATGCACCGAGGAATGAAGAACATAAGTTTTGCAAAAATAAACACAGACCATATAGACGCAATACCACACCACGCACAGGTAACTGAAATGCAATGAGAGATCAAAATGACAACAATGAATACATGAGAGGATTTAAATTTAATCACAGACATATATATTGCTCAGAGAATCGATTCAATACATTGCAGTGGCTAAGAGGAAACAGTGGCATTACAGTCCATGTGGGAGGCTTGAAAACTCCACGAATTCTCTTGCAAGCAGGAGAGAAGGGAGGAATTGCAAAACAAGAATGTCCAACCCTTAGAAAGAAGCCCCTCCTTACAATTTATAGGAAGAATGAGAGAGAAAAGAGAGAGGAATTCGAAATCTACCCCAACCACCTCCTGAATGCATTTAACTCATCTTATCATGGCAGAAGCGGCGGATCCTGGCGAAACGGTGGGCTGCCCAACAGGAGCGGCGAACTGTCTGCTGCATTAAAATTGTTTGTTGATGCATCACTTCTGTTTGGTTATTCGCGCTAGAGGTGTTTCTTGATTTTCATCCTCCAAACTGAACCAAAATGCAAGATTGACCTTGGAAACGTGTAGATAATTTTACCAGCTTTCCATTGATATAAAGAGCGCGCAAATCCGAGCTCTGGATCAAAAGTTATGGTGATCTGAAGATTTAGGGCACGGAACAGACGAAAACAGATTTTTGAAATTCTTCCCGCGCTCTGCCACTTGGATGACACGTGGCAGCTCTGATTCGCTGAATAATTCTCTCTCCTCTGCCTTTTGTCGGGATTTCCTTTGAAACTTCCTCGTGGGCCCTTAAATGGGACACGTGGCACGATCTTATTTGTTCGGCTCGGTGCTCGAAAATTCGCCCTTTGACTTTTCTGACCTTTACTCCTATGAGGACACGTGGCAGCTTTTGATTAGTCCGCGGTCCTGCCAGCTCTTTCGCGCCGTTCACCTCCATTTGTCCCAGATGTCCCATTTGATTTTGGACCCTCTCGACTTATTTCGGCCGATTCGGACATTTCGGGCATTTTTGGCCCGCTTGTCCCACTTGATTTTGGACTGTATGGACCTTTTTCGCCCGGTTCGGCCGGTTCGTGCCTTTTCGGCCGGCTTGGCACGAAGGCGACCCTCATCAGCAGTTTGCCAATTTTTTTCTTCTCGACTGGATCGGCTTTTCACGCTCGCCGCGTACTTCTGTCCCACCTGTCCCATTTTCTTTTGGACTGCCTGTGCTCATTTCGGCCGAACCGGCCGGTTCGGGCATTTTTGTCCCAAACGTCCCGAGCAACACTCAGGACTAGGACTTAGCCGATTTTCACGATTTTTCCTGGATTGAATTATTTTCCTTTTTGCAAATTTTGATGCATGTTATCGAAATTTACCCTGGGTGGGGGAAATTTTGACAACAGTTTTGACGATTCAGCGGGGTTACCTGCCTGTTAGGTAGAAGATCAGTGGCCTTTTAGCAATCCATTGGGCATGGAGTTATAAGCAATAACCTGAGACAAGCCTGATACTGCAACTTCTTCTCCAGCAACACTCCGAATTGTAGAAAACGACCCGAGAGTAGCGAAACCTGTGCCAAAGCACTTAGGGAAATAGAAACCTAAATACAACAGGACAATGTGCATACGCACTTAGAGGAATTAAGGGAAATCTAAACTAATATTTACAAGGGCAAACCTTTCTTAGTAGCAATGTTTAAGATAGACTCCGTTAACCGGAATCTGAAGTTCCTCTCCATCCAATGCAGAAAATTGGAAGGCATTACTTTTTTTGCATCCCGTGACCATGTAGGGACCACTCTAGATGGCATCAAACTTGGAATGCCTTCCTGGTTTTGCCCGATCTGCATCCCATTTCAGAACTAGGTCCCCTTCCTGGAAGGTCCTTGCTCCAGCTCTCTTATCAAACCATCTTTTTACTACGGCCTGATCCTTCTCAATCATCTGAACTGCATGTTCTCTGATTTCTTCTATTTCTATCAATTCTGCATACCTGACCTCCATTGGTTTGAATTCAGATAACTCGAATTGCTTCATGAGCTCCAAGGCTAGCAATTCTAATGATATAGGCAACACCGCCTCTTTCCCATAGACTAACTTGTAGGGAGAATTACCTGTAGACCTCTTTGGTGTTATTCTATCAGCCCATAACGCTGATTTTAGCCTTGTATGCCATGTTCTTTGATTTTCATCTAGAGTCCTTCTGATGATTTTTAGCAAATTCTTGTTTGTGGACTCTGCCTGTCCATTACCCTGCGGGTAATAATTTGAAGAGGTGCTCAAATATATTCCATTCTTGACAGCCCATGCTATAATTTTTGAACCTATGAATGCTAATGCATTATCTGATATGATGGTGGCCGGCACACCGAACCTGGTTACTATTCCTTCATAAAAGTCTAGTATGCTAGACTCACTTGCTTCTTTGAGCGCTACTGCTTCGGTCCACTTGGTGAAATAGTCTGTCGCTGTAAGAATCCACTTGTGGCCTTGACTTGAATTGGGATTGATGACTCCAATGAAGTCCAATCCCCACTGCATGAATGGATGATCTACTGAAATTGGACGAAGGGGCAGTGCTGCTAACCTTCCCTTCCCTGTGAAGAATGCACATTTCTTGCATTTTTTGACCCATGAATAGCAATCATTGAATATAGTAGGCCAATAGTAACCAACTTTCATGGTTTTGAGAGCTGTTACTCGTGGGGTGAAATGGCCTCCTGCCTCCCTGTCATGGAACTCTTGTAAGATCCTCCCAATCTGACCTGTCCCAACGCATCTCAATAGAACACCGTTGATGTCTTTTTTAAACAAGATACCATCAACAAGCACATAAGGAACTGCTTGTAGTCTGAAGTACCTTCTTTTTGCTTTGCTCATTTCTGGAGGGCACATGCCTATCTGTAGGAAATGTATCATATTCTGAGTCCAACAGGGAGTAGACACATCATCATTTTCCTATTTTTTGATCATCTTGTAACAATAGGACAGCTTCTTTTTCATTACCTGTTTCAACTTGTCAACTTAAGGCAAGCTGCTCACATAGTACCTTCCCACGTACTAGTTTGGTAACCTTGATCTCGATGTCATATTCCATGACACGGGTTATCCATCCTGCACGTTTCTCATTTAGATCCTTGTTCAGAAGGAAGTCCTTAACTCCAGCATGTGAGACTAATAATTGGATCTTGTTGTTTGCGACTAGGTGAGCACTTGAATTTCTTTAAGCTTCTGATTACCGCAAGGACATGCTTTTCAATGAAAGAGTACCTAGTTTCGTATTCCTCCAAGCCTTGACTGAAGAAAGCAACTAGTTGTTCTAATCCTCCTTTGTTTTGTTGTACCATGATTGCAGAAATCATTCCCCACCACCAAAGGCATATAGCACGAAGTCTTTGGAGAAGTCTGGATTGACGAGAGTCGGAGCTTGAGATATAGCCTCTTTGATTGCCTCAAAACTTGCCTTGCCTTCAGATGTCCACTTAAATGCCATGCTCTTCTTTAACATCAGCGTTATTGGCTTCACAAGAGCAGCAAAGTTTGGGACAAATCTACGGACGAAATTGATCCTTCCCAAGAAGCTTTTGAAGAGCCTTCTTGTGACTCGGCAATGGCAATGCTTGAATTGCTTCAACTCTTTCTGGGTCAATCGTCAACCCCTCCTTTGAAACAATATGGCCTAAAAGCTTTCCCTCGTGAGCCAAGAATATGCATTTTTTGGGATTCAATGATACCCCAAATCTTCTACATCTCTGAAATACTTGCCTCAAATGACAGAGGTGATCCTCTGCACTTTTTGAGAATACAATGATGTCATCAAGATATATCAAAACTATTTTATTGATCAACCCCTTGAATGCCATATCCATTGCCCTTTAGAAGGTGGCTCCAGCATTTGATAGCCCAAATGGCATTTTTCTTGTAGGCATAGGTCCCCCATTTGGTGGTGAAAGCCGTCTTGAATTGGTCATCTTCTTTCACCATCACCTGATTGTACCCTGAGTAGCCGTCTAGGAGAGAGAATCTCTCTGAACCAGCTACTACTTGCAATATTTGTTCCATTGAAGGAAGCGGGTAATGGTCTTTGAGAGATGCCCTATTGAGGTCTATGGAAGTCCACACACAACCTGATTTCTCCGCTCTTCTTCCTGACCGGAACCAAGTTCGCAACCCAGCTTGAGTGCTTGATAGGGAATATAATGCTTGCCCTCGATTAGCTTGTCAAGCTCTTTCTTCATTAGAGGCTCAATGTGAGGGTTGACTGGTCCTCTGCTTCTGCCTGACGGGCTTAGCATCTGGATCCAATATCTATGGTATGTTGTGCCAAATTTGGTTCGAATCCTCTTAAGTCTTCATATCTCCAAGCGAAGACATCTGGAAACTCTTGGCAAAGTTGTATGAAATCTGATTTCTCCTGTTCGGTGGCCCACTTTGCCAATTTGAAGTGTTTTACCTTCCCCAACCGGGATTGGCTCCGAATCTTCTCTCTTGACCTATATGTTTGCCTTTTCCTTACGAAATTAGGTCGTTAGGGTTGAAGATAGACTCCAATGTTACCAAACCCTTAGGGAAGCTTGTTTGTCCGCAACTGTACTACTTGATTCCCCCATACTGCTGCTCTAATCTGTCCTAATTCCTAGCCGAAAATTTAGCTTCTTCTTGCAAGAAATTGACGATCTGTTGATCGTCTCTCAAACACCTGCCAGCTTGTGTTATTATCTGGAACTGCTGGCCTTACAACCACATGGGATGTGTGGCTGCGTTTTTTCCTCTTCTGATGTTGTCAACCACATCAAACATTGCTCCAACTGCTGCGAGCCTATCTGCGGCTTCATTTCCTTTCTTGGGTATGGACACAATGTTGAAAGCTTCGAAATCCTCAATGAGGTCCCATACCCTATTCTTGTAGCTCCTCAGCAAGTCGTTCTTTGTAGCATGTTGCCCCCCTAAACTTGGTTGACGATTAGCTCGCTATCCGCCAAACACCTGCAAGTTCTTTATGTCCCTTTTTCCTGGCCCCAATGAAGTCCATGAATCAATGCTTCATATTCAGCCGTGTTATTCGAACAGGAAAACTGGAAACGGAAAGCCGAAAAATATTTGATGTCCTGTGGTGAAAATCAACACTATGCCGCCTCCAGCACCTTGTCTGCTTCTCGAACCATCGAAGAATAATCTCCAGATTTTGTTTTCATCTCTTTGTTCAGGCTGGATGATGTCAGGAATGGGTGAATTTTTCCTCATGTATACAATACACGCCTAATTCAGATTCTTCAATTTCTTTGTATGGGTCGAATTCATGACTTTTGTTTGCCCATTCATCCAAAATTAAATCAAGAATTCCCTCGACCCTTAGTACCTGTTTCTAGATCACTTGAACATTCCACCTGATCAAAAGCTGAGCAATTTACATTGATAGGGCCTGGTACATAAGGCTCAATATGGAAATTGGCAATTGGGTTCTGACCTGATTGTTGCTTTGGCTCCATACCTTGTCCTAAAAATCATGTGCAAACCAATCTACAGATAAATATCCACCGATTTTCGCAGTCAAGTCTCTTGATAGACACAACGCAAAGAGTGGTGGAAGGTCAATCACAGATACATCTTGCAAAACTGTAACATTAGGACAGGAATGTAGTGTTAGAATTAACTCCTTGATGACTCCAACAGTCCCCCACTTGCCGTTCCATCTAACTGTACAACTCCTTTTAGTACTGGCTCATATTTCAAACCCAGTTGGTCCGCTATTTGCTTTGGCATCACCGAACTACTGGCCCCTGAATCCAACATGCAGTTGTGCATCAAGTGATTTCCAACAATCAATGAAACATAGAAAGGCGGAGGCTTCAAATTTTTTCTTGTATGCCCCCCATCATGTTTGCACTGCATTAGTGAGAACTTTCTCATGTCCCAGGTTTGATACATTTTTGGCAGACCAATCAAGTCATTACAGCTTGCAATAAATCTCGTTTGCCCTGGGATCGCCAGTGATTCCCACATGGAAATGTTCACATGTGTCTTCTTCATTTGATCGATGATGTTGAAAGGGGATGAACTGTTCCTTTTGCTGCCCCCCTACTTGGTATAACCTTATCTTGGAGCTTGAGCATGTGCGTGTGTTGCTACAACAGGGACCCTTGGGTTGATTTTGCACATTTGGAGCTGTGTTTGGTCTACTGACCCCCCTGTTGTGTAAGAGTGGGTTGAGAAACAACTAGATTAGACGATTGTCCCTCTTCTATGCTTCTCTTCTATGACTGTGTTAATGGCAGCCATGCCTTGAAAAGGCTGTTGGTTAACTCCACAAAAGTCTTCCGTTTGCCAATTTGCTAATGTGGTTTCTGTTGGGGGTCCTTCTTGTTGCTGTTGATTCTCCTCCTTGGCTTGGATCTTGAGCAACACCAATGGTTTGCACCATCAAGGCTTGATTCAATGCACCATTGAAACATGCTGACTGATTGTGAGGTAGATTGCAAGGGGTAACACCAGTCGTACTCATGTGCCATATTATTTTGTGCTGGTACTAATGCCCCTAGAGGCAGATATGGAATTTGGATTATAGAGCTGGAAAGGTCTATTGACAGGAGGCCTTGTTTGATTTAAATTTGCAGCTGGATTAGGTGGTCTTTGAGGCTGATATGGCTGCCTATTAGGTTGAGCTTGAGGCTGATACGAAGGTCTAAAACCTTGAGTTTTGCTGTCTCTTAAGTGTAACCAGCTCATTACCTAAATTTTGCAGTTGCTTCATGACTTCTTGAAGCTCATTTGGGACACTTGGAGATGAAGTGGAAGCTTCATTTGAACTCTGATTCCTAGGAGTGGGAATAGGAGCTAAGACAGGTACTTGACTAGTACTTGGGCTCTCTAAACTTGGATATAATGGCATTGGAGGCCTAGGAGCTAGCTTGCCGGCTTGAATCAGACAATTTTCAGCTCTAATGGCAATACTATAAGCAACAGGGATAGTTGTGTCTCCCATAGATTGAATCAACACAGAAATATCAGAATTTAAAGCTTTAAGGTAATATAGAAAAGCACCTTTTGCTGTTGGCCTGACTGCCACTGGAATTCTATCCCAAGACCTTTGAAATCTGAAGTTGAAGTCAATTAGCTGCTCATTGGAAGCTCTCTTGATGGTTGTTAGCTGCTCCAAAAGAGACAAGTTGTCTCCCTTCTCTCTAAATTGATTGTGAAGTGCAATACACAAGCTGATTCCAGTTTGTGATAGAGCCAGCTTCAAGGCTCCTAAACCATTGCAATGCTTTTCCCTTGAATGAAGACGCCAGCAATTTGACAGCTACTTGCATCTCATTAATCTCATGGATTGCACAAATGTTAGCAATGTCCTTGACATGATCACCAGGAGTGGTCTGATTTTCCCCAGTAAAGTATGGAATGTTCTTCAGTGCTGCAACTGGGATTGGATTTTGTGCATTGAGAGCAAGTGGGCTGCTGCCTGTGAAGTTGACATAGGGGTTCACTGGTTGCGCCATTCTGATTGGTCTTAAAACCCTTGTATACTGAAAGAAAGGCCGCTCAGGTGGAGGAGTTGAAAGAGTTCTGTTTGGTGGAGATGGAGACCTTCGAATCCTTCTTCCTCTTTGCCTTCTTCTTGGAGATAATTGCAGGTATTCAAACAACACTTCTTCTTCTCCGACCCTTGACCTTGTGATTCTTCTCATAAGCTTTCAGGCCTGACTGCTGAAATTCTATTGATTCTTCCCTTGGAGTCACCAGATATGAAAATAATAGCTCTTTTCAAGCAAGAAACTTGCAGCAGATGCACATCAACTTTTCTGTAATAAAATTGAGACCTCTGGTCACCCACCGGGCCGTGCCAAAATTATTGATGCAAAATCACAGCACCCCTGGTTGCAGATCAAGTTTCTAGGTTGATCTCTTAGGCATCCAGTGTGATTGCATAACATCGAATCCTTCTCCAAGTGTGGGACTTGAAAATGAGAAGGATTATCCAGAGAAAGGTTGGTTCCTATTCCTCTGTTCAGATGCACCAATGAAACACAGAGGTTTACCCCAAAAACTAATCTAACTACCAAGGAGACAGGGAGAGAGAAATGCATAAAAATAAACCTAAGCTAGGGAGGTGATGCACCGAGGAATGAAGAACATAAGTTTTGCAAAAATAAACACAGACCATATAGACGCAATACCACACCACGCACAGGTAACCGAAATGCAATGAGAGATCAAAATGACAACAATGAATACATGAGAGGATTTAAATTTAATCACAGACATATATATATTGCTCAGAGAATCGATTCAATACATTGCAGTGGTTAAGAGGCAACAATGGCATTACAGTCCATGTGGGAGGCTTGAAAACTCCACGAATTCTCTTACAAGCAGGAGAGAAGGGAGGAATTGCAAAACAAGAATGTCCAACCCTTAGAAAGAAGCCCCTCCTTACAATTTATAGGAAGAATGAGAGAGAAAAGAGAGAGGAATTCGAAATCTACCCCAACCACCTCTTGAATGCATTTAACTCATTTCATCATGGCAGAAGCGGTGGATCCTGGCGAAATGGCAGGCTGCCCAACAGGAGCGGCGAACTGTCTGCTGCATTAAAATTGTTTGTTGATGCATCACTTCTGTTTGGTTATTCGCACTGGAGGTGTTTCTTGATTTTCATCCTCCAAACTGAACCAAAATGCAAGATTGACCTTGGAAACGTGTAGAGAATTTTACCAGCTTTCCATTGATATAAAGAGCGCGCAAATCTGAGCTCTGGATCAAAAGTTATGGCGATCTGAAGATTTAGGGCACGGAACAGACGAAAACAAATTTTTGAAATTCTTCCCGCGCTCTGCCACTTGGATGACACGTGGCAGCTCTGATTCGCTGAATAATTCTCTCTCCTCTACCTTTTGGCGGGATTTTTTTTGAAACTTCCTCGTGGGCCCTTAAATGGGACACGTGGCACGATCCTATTTGTTCGGCTCGGTGCTCGAAAATTTGCCCTTTGACTTTTCTGACCTTTACTCCTATGAGGACACGTGGCAGCTTTTGATTAGTCCGCGGTCCTGCCAGCTCTTTCGCGCCCTTCGCCTCCATTTGTCCCAGATGTCCCATTTGATTTTGGACCCTCTCGACTTATTTCAGCCGATTCGGACATTTCGGGCATTTTTGGCCCGCTTGTCCCACTTGATTTTGGATTGTATGGCCCTTTTTCGCCCGGTTCGGCCGGTTCGTGCCTTTTTCGGCCGGCTTGGCACGAAGGCGACCCTCATCAGCAGTTTGCCAATTTTTTTCTTCTCGACTGGATCGGATTTTCACACTCACCGCGTACTTCTGTCCCACCTGTCCCATTTTCTTTTGGACTGCCTGTGCTCATTTCGGCCGAACCGGCCGGTTCGGGCATTTTTGTCCCAAACGTCCTGAGCAACACTCAGGACTAGGACTTAGCCGATTTTCATGATTTTTCCTGGATTGACTTATTTGCCTTTCTGCAACTTTTGATGCATGTTATCGAAATTTACCCTGGGGGGGGGAAATTTTGACAACAGTTCCCTTTGGAATTGTTTTAGTGAAGGGAGAAATTCAGAAAATTAGGAAAATTGAGACCTTGGAGTCATTTTTAATGATTTGCGGCTAAGTCAGAAATTTTTGTCCCACATGTCCCAAGTAATACTGGACCTCCTATTTTCTAACTCACTGATTTACCCACACTGCTTACCCATTGGCTAAGTCGGACCCTCTATTCATCGATTCACCAATTTTCCCACACTACCTTATATATCAGCTAAATCAGCTCTGTATGTCCCACATGTCCCATGGACCATCTGTGATCTCCAAACCCGCTTGTTTCACATTTTTCTTGGATAAGGTATATCGGCTCCACACGTCCTTCTTGTCCTTGGATCCCACGGACTGTTTGGGACAAGTTTTTCTGAATTTTCCCGCATATCACCTTTTTGAGTCGGTGTGGGGTTATTTATTACACATTCATTATTTTCTCTCTCCTTCATTCAAATTCGTGGCTATTTAAAGGACTGTCATTGTTCTTTCTTTCCCACACTTGCCTGCTCATTTTCTCCTGCTCGTGTCCTTGTAAATTAACCATTGCTTACATCTTTGCCTCTGTTTTTTCTCTTACATGGATTGCTGATCATTCCGTTGAAGGTTGTTTCTCCTCCTCTCTCTATCACAATGAAGATCCAATAATAAGGGCACGAACATCTCTCCTCATTAGAAAATTTTGTGCCCTTTTTTTGGGGACAACGAAGCTCAACATCTTGATGTTGATGATTTTTGGATCAGGTTGAGATGTGATAACCCTACTCCTATCACACAATTAATAAAAGAAAGTGGAATTGCATTTGTAGGAGGTTTCCCTTGTCTATTCAGTGTGTCAATACCATGATTTCTTGTAGGGCCTGTTTGAATCCATAATCTAGGGAGATTATTGACATCCATGGTGAAGTGGTTGTGTAACTAGATTCCAGTGCTATCTATTTTGCCCTTGGCATTCCAGTGGTGAAAGATTCTCATACCCTCACCCTTGCTCAACAAAAAACACTATTTTATCATGATAGTGAGAGATACAAGGCTAGGGTGGCTAAATCGTGGTTGAAAAACCCTAAGAAAGGAGCATCCAAACTTTCTAAATCATTATTCAGAGTTGTTTTTAATGAAGAAATTTTAGACACCATCACTCTTCTAGCTAGGATCATGGGAATGCCCTCTACAAATGAGTTTAATTTTTGGATGTGTCCCTATATCGATATCATTTGTGAAGGGAAGTAGAATTTGAATTGGGGTGAGATAATCTTCAAAAATCTAATGGAGCAGTTGGTCAATGTTAAGAGAACAAAGACATTCTACATGTCTTCCTATCTCATGTACATTATTGCAGCATCCAGGGAATGGCTTGGTTTCTCTTACATCGAAGATAAGAAAGATGCTCCTATATATGAATATTGTTCTCAATTAACCCTCAAAGTTAGTAATCATAACTTCAGGAGAGTCAATGATGCTTTCACCATGTACATTGTCAGGATTTTGGAAGGGAATACTGCTAGGAGATTTTTGAGGAAGCAAAGACCTTGATCTTTGAATATGGGAGTTTCTTCACTCAATTCATAAAGTTTTCATATCTCAGACTAGCTGGTTTTGAAGGTCCTCCTCTAAAGCTTCCTATGTTTTGTAATGAAAAAATCACCCTAGTTGAAATTTGTAGGCAGTTAGACAAACTTCATTTAGACTTACAAAGATAAAGAGATTACTGGCATTCGTTTCCCTATCACTCTGGGAAATTATACATGCAAGACAACCCTCGATGCTCAGAACATTTATAAAACCATTTCTCCCCTTACCCTTCATCACTTAAAGCCAAGGACTTGCTTTGATATCAAGGGATATATTGCTAAGAATATCAGATTAGGTTTCAATCACCTTGCTGATACTGAAGATTATTGGGATGATTGTGTAGATGAATTTGAGGCCCGAAGAAGGTACTTTGGAATATTTTCTCTTCAACAAATTATAGTTTTGAATATAAAAAAGGTACCTAATAAGCTCTAAGATGATGATGAATATCTGTAATCCAATGAGTATGAGAGGTCCACCAAACACACTCCTCTTGAAACCATTAATTGGTTTGCAAGAGAGTAGGATGATTTGAAATAAGTGATCAACCTAGTTTTTGTGAGAACCAAACTCTGGTTTGATAAGAAGATGTAAAATTTCAAGATGAACAAAGCGAAGTCTTCTTCACAAGAAACTTCCTCTCCTCGGAAAGAAGAACCTGCACTCAATGTTGAGATACGTGAGAAGTCCACTCCTTCCTCTTCAAAAAAGGTATACATGAAGAAAGGAAAGGCTATCAAGCAAGAGAATATTGTAGAACAAAAGGAGGAGTTTCCTTTGGAGCAGTCACAGGTTCTCATAGAGTCAGAGGATGTTGTTGTTTTGAGTGAGGATAAAAGTGAAGAACTGAAGGAAGAGGAAGAAACCCCTAACAACACTACTGAGGTGGAAAATAAGGGCCAACTGTCTGAATCTCTAGGTTTGGTGGACCCTTCTTCCAAGGATATTACTAAATATATGCCAACCTATCCATTAGAAACATTTGTGGTGTAAACATTGAGTGTAATGAGTACACTTGTGCTCAGACCCATTTCTCCTTCTACCTCTTCCTCCTCCTTTGCTTGGGTTTCAGTATTTCGTTGATAACAAGAAAAGGAAGTCCACTTCTCAAATAGTGGTTCCCAAGTTTGATGTTGTGGCAGCCTTGCTCGGTACTACTCCTTCTCCTTCAGAAAAGAAAGCAAGTATTACCTCAAGGTTGGTGTTAGATTCTAAGGGTCAACAATTCATGGAGATTGCAAAGCCTAATGTGGATAAAGAAGAGAAATACCTTTTAGTTTATGACTTGGAACTCACAAGGATTCCATTTGGAGAATCAACACCTGATAGTGAGGTTCATATCCTCAGGGAAATTATCACTAGATTTATTGGACGTGTTGAGAAGGGTAAATAGACTATGGAGCAATTCGAAGAAAAAAATCAAGTTCTTTCAGGTTTTATAAAATCCTTGTTGGCAAAGGATAAGGTCCTGGATCCTACTCCACTGACCACTTTTCCACCTCCTCTAGTTCTTAACAAGGATGAAATTCAGATCATCAAAGATATTCATAAACATGCCACCTAGGGAAAAGCCATGGAATTACTGGTTGATGATATGATAGTGTTTGGATTGAACTTCATTGAGGAGGCCTTCAAGTCACGTGAGAAGGTATCTAAATTACAATTGAAATTCATCACAACACTCAATGACTTGGAGAAAGAACTAAAAGTATGGTGTGAATGCATCCATGATCTTCATTTGATGAGTAGGAAAGATGATCAGATCTTGTTAGCAAACAAAGTATTAGATGAGTCCAAGAACAATCTATCAAGATCTTGGGTTTTTAATGTTGAGTGGAAGATCAAAGTTTTGGAAGAAGCATTAGGAGAACTGAAAAACATGTGGTAAAAAGGAGAAGCTTTCAAAGCTTGTGTTCTAGCTGCTTTCCAAGATATTCATTGTCAAATCCAGAATGAATTCTCAGGTGATCACTTTTCCTTGCAAGAAATCAAGGCTCAATTCAGTACCTTCATCAAGGAAGTTCTCATAAATGAGGAATCAATGTCTAAAGAGAAGATGAAGGAGGTTTTCTCCTTTCAATCAGCTATCACTGAGGAAAATAAGGAGTTTCTTGAGAACACAGAGTTTGAAAAGGATATGGAAAAATGCCTTGGTATATGGATTCATGCCACTACGTACACAACAATCCCAAAGTGCATGGAGATAGTTGAAGTATTGAAAAGATTTAGACATCCAATTCTTAAGAAAGTTGGCACTTCTAATCCTCCTTTAGATGCTTCTACCTTGGAATCCTAAAACACCCCTTTAATTTAAGGTTGTAAACCCATGATGTAATACTTGGCTAAAGACCATTTTATTAATATATTTGTAAGCAGTCTTTAACCTTCTAGATTAAAGAATTTGGAGCCCAATGTAACCATTTTGTAAGATATTTAATGGGCTCTACATGCCATTTTTGAGAGGAGGTAGGAATCTGATACTTTTTAAATGTGAAGTGAGTTGAAAGTAATCAATATAGAAGATTTCATGTTGTCTCTAATTTTCCTCCACTCTCTTTTCATGTAAATCATCAATCTTTCATGTTAAGAAACTTTATGTTCTTATGAAATGATTCCTAGAACCTTTTATATGAGAAATAATATCTGGTGTTGCTAATGTGAATGATTTTATTTTGTACCCATTTTTCTAAAGTATGTGTAAGGTTATATTCTGCTATCTATATTGCTTGAAAGTACTATTATATTCTTCCTTTTCAGTTTCTTTGTTCTTCTATTCTTAGGTATCGATATTCCATATTTTTGTAAAATGTTTCCAAATATTAGAGTTCCTTACCAATATGAAATTTGTATATTTTTATTTAAGCTTTGTTACTCGATTTCAATAAGGGAACCTCTCCCATAAAGAGGAGGGACTTGTTGTCTCCTTATTGTTGATCACTACAAAGTTTAATTTTAAAAACCAACAGGTAAAAAGGTGGTTTTGGTGGGAATGAGAGGTGGAAATAATTTTTTTCAAGTGGTTTCAAATCCCACACTTGGTATTTTCATGTTTATTTTGTTTTGGAGGGAAGTGGAGATTTTAATGGTCTTTGCATATGGAGGTGGAGATTGGAATTTGTAAATGTAAAGTGAGTTTTCCAGCGAGTTTGAAAACTTCACTCCCAAAATGTGCCTCCAATAGCCTTGGGTTCACTTTCAATGTGATATTGAACCTCCTAAGTCAAAACAGTGTAAAGGGGCTTCCAAAATGCGCCAAGGAAGAGGGGTGGGACCTACAACATGCAAAAACTTGACAATTTATCTATTTTTCCATTACTTTTAAACTTTTGTTGACCAGCCAATGAGATTGAGGTGAAATTTTTAAGGTGGAGTTTAAAAATAGAGAATTAAAACTGAATTTCACCTCCAAAATTCCACTTAGCTCCCAAAGTGTGCTAGATGCACTTAATGATATCATCATGTTAAGGAAGAATTAGATCGTAGAGTGTAATTTTCACCACGGGGTCAAAAATTAACCTTTCTAAGCTGTATAATATATTATTATGACTGGAAAAAAGAAAAAAAAACATCCACCGATATAATTTATAAATTCTGAAAAATGAGATATTCATGATTTATTTCTCAAATTACTACTTTTTCTTAGGAAGGCACGCCTTGAGCTGAATTGCTGAAGGTGTTTGAAACAAGTATGAACCGAACCACTACTTGGGTGATGTAGGTGGGTACAATGTTCTTAAACTAAACCCTTTGTTAGGATACCAAATCCAATTTAGGTTCTAGAAAACTTTAATGTATATTCCTTGTCCATAAAGACCACTGTGCCTCAGTGTCGGGAAGGTTCCTCCTTTTATGCTTCCAAAATTGTCTTACATATACAATCATGTAATATACCTTGTAAGATTTATAATGAATATGATTTAAGCTTGTAACAAGTCACTCAGAGTTCCTGAAACCTTTTCCATAAGTTGACCCTTCATTCTAGTATTCACCAATTCATTTTCCTCAAATAATGCATTGAGAGAAAGCGTTTCTAAGATCATTCTGAATCTCGCAAGATCTAATTTAAATCATAATATCATGGAGAAACCTTTAATATATTTGCATTGAATATAATATAATCTCCTAAAACGATCCAAGGATCTTGAAACCTTTCCTTGAAGATGACCTTTGAAAATAGGCAATTTTGATCAGTTTTGACAAGTTTGACCAAAAAAGGGAAAAAATATCAATAGGGTTGTCAAGTAAAATGCCTAAAAATTTTACATGAAAACAAATGAATTAGACTTGGGGACTTGTCTTGGGTTTGAAAAAGTACAAATAACGCAAGTAAGAACACCATAATCTCACAATATTAAGTAGCTCATTTCCTTATCCATGGGGAAGAATATAGTCAAAGGGGAAACACTTGCTTATGGAATATTTATTGAGCACCACACACACACATAAAAACAATAACATAGTTAGGGAAACACAAAGGGAAACAGAATAGGGAAAAATAAAGAAAACCTATCTCACCTATGTATAAGCGGGGGAAAATCCACTTTTAGTGTATTGTTTTTTCTTCTCTTAGTGTTACCCATATATAGGAAGCACCAAATCATGTTTCTTTACAAACCCATTGATTGGTTTGATGAAGTAAGACCCTTTTCTCAACTTATTGGGAAAGACAACTACTACAATAGGTCTCCATATATATGAGAAAGAGAAATTTGTGTGTTTCTTCTTGAGAGAGTTTGTATGACTCCTCTTCCAATCAAGGATTAACTTGGAAAACTCATTTTATTTTTTGTTATAAAATTACATTTATATTTTCCATTCCATTTTCAAATTTGACCATGCTTTTGATTTCTCATTTTTCACTTCACTACTACAAGATTGATTCTTGATCATACCATAATTTCCATATTCACAACTAGGATTACGCTCTTTGATGGGAATTATCTATTTTCTTGTCATTCTTTGGATGCGACCATTTTTTCTATGTCTTGGTTCTTGGTAAAGATCTTGATATTTCCAAAACCATCAAAGGATTCTTGGATTTATATGTTGACCTATTTCTCTATATGGCTCCCCTCACACACATCGGTTCATTCTCGATATGTTTTTTACTATGGTGTGACTCACATGGTGTATCATTCACTTTAAAATTTAATGAACACAAGGTTTGGGATGAATTATGGAGATCATCAATTTCCTCATCATGAATACCTTGAGCAATAGTATCCATATTCACAATGGAGACATCTTATTCTTGATTGGAATAATTCTTGAGAGACTGAAGAACCTTCTTATCTACATATATTCATCATTGAGAAGGTTGTCTTCTCCAAATGGAAAAGATAAAACTTCATATTCACAATCATACCCATTGTTTAAGTCCTCATGTTGGGTCTTGAGAAGATGACTGAAAAACTTGGGGCTTACATTGCCATAATTCATTGCATATCACTTTTTCCTCATGGTCCACATTACTTATCATCTAAAATCTATTTTGTGGCAAGTCAAAATATCTATTATCCTTATAATCACCACATAGAGAACCCATATCCATATTCAATCGGAAGTGCACATTGTCCAATTCCTGGTTCATCAAATCATCATGTTGTTTCTGGAATGACTCAAGAAAAACTAGGTACTTCTTTGTCAACATAGGAAGCTCAACATCTTCCTCCAAAGTTATGAAATAGTTTCCATATATTGAATCTTGGTATAGAATGTCCACTATTGCGTCATCTTATTTTTGAATAATGTATCTCATCTTTCTTAGAGGAAGGAGATTCTTCATTATACCATTGATTGGTATGGTGGTTTATGAACAATCCACACACACACACACACACACACACACACACACACACAAAAAACACACATGTATGTATGTATACAATATATATATACTTATATGTATAACACACACACACACACATGCCAACATCTTGAAAAACATTTTCTCAACAACATGACCATATGAAGTTGGGATATCTGCCACAAGTATGTTCATCTTGACTTTCTTTTCAGAAAAATATACAAATGCTACTTGAGAATCCTTGACTTGACCAATGACAGGTACTTATTTGGTTTCCATGGATTAAATATCACCAAATATAGTATTGGGAGTGAGACTAAGGGATTTGGAAACTTTGGCGGGAACAACATTGTTAGAGGCACCATAGTCAATGATATAATTACTCAATTTATACCCATTGATAAAAAAAGAGAGGTAAAAGGGTTCTAATTTCATAGAAGTGGATGATATTGAAGCAAGAAGGTTATGAGAAGGAGTGGTATTATGAGTGGGAATTGGTTCTTTCCTAGTGGAATTGATGAAACTAGACTTTGAACTACTTCCTTTCTTGAACTAGACAACTATATCAAATTTCTTGGGATGATTTCTTAGATAATAAGAATAAAAAATTTGGACTTTGGATATCTTGACATGGTCAATGATGTCAAAGGATGAAGAGGTGCGTGCTTGGGGAAAAAAGACATGCTTGCCATGTGTAGGAATTACATTCTTAGAAGTAGAAGTAAAAACTGATTTGACCAGGGAAGTCGAGAGGGAATTACCTTAAGAAATATATGTGGCTTTAGCTTTGGTGGTCTCAGGATTCTTCTTGGATAACTCCATGGAAGTGGGAAGAAGTGATTCCATTTTTTTAAAAATTCACCTCTTAAGGATTTGATTTCTTCACTCGGGCAGCAGAGCAAGAGGCTTTTTTCTATACTTATGAGTGAGTGAACACTGCAAAAGAATAGTTGTTCATATTAACCCTAGAATCTTGATAATATTCATCACATGAGTATTCAGAATACAAAGTATTTGTATATCTGACTTATTCTTCTCTTTCAGGTTCATATTTAACAATTTCATCTTCTTTATCTTATTGGGTTCCACATGTTGTGCTAACAAGAAGAGCCTCCAAAGAATTCCTTTGGGGTAATCCAACAATCTAATTTTGGTTCTGGTTTTGATATGGGGCATACTGAGCCATTTGCTTCTTCAGTGCAATTAGATCATTGAACAAATTTTGTTGTAAAAAATCAATTCCTTCAACCTAAGAGATTTGGAATTTTTTTAATTGAGTGGTTCTTGATCTTTCCTAACATGATAAGATTATCTTCCGCATCTTCATCTCCAACTCCAAGAAAAGCACAAGTTGTGATAAATGCTAAAGTGTGCTCATACGAAGATTGTTTTCCATATCCATATAACTTGGGAGATTTATTTCTCGATGCTTTTGGATTTTCGTGAAGTGGAGGAATCAAATCCAATGGACCAGTGTTATGACCCCAACGTACTGGCTCAACCATCTCTGGAGGAAGAGTATTTAGTGGTTGTGGAGAGAGTAGAAGTGCAATTGGACTAGGATGTGGAGTCTCAAATGGACCTTCAGGATCTTGTCTTGGAATCCATATGGGAGGAAGTATGAAATCAAATGGTTTTGAAAACTCAAATATAGGATTATGAATGAATAAAATTAAACTTTCTTGGTCTTCTTTAGTAAATTTTCTATTTGTCAGTTTTCTCAAAATGATGAATCACTCAAGTGGAAAAAAAAGGTTTTCGATTGGCTAAGGTATAGATATACTTACATATAGGCCACACGTTTTTTTTTTTCATTTTTTTGGTTTTTTGGAATTTTTTATTTTCTAGGATTTTGGAATATATGATGTTTTTTATATTTTTTTGGGAAAATGGTACCAGACAAAGGAATTGTTCAATCCCCAACGAAGTTTCCAAAAACTATTGATGAAATATTTTGTCAAGGACAAAAATGTGTTTTTTTTTCAAGACTCCCAAGAAAAAGTCCCTTCTTTTGGGAATGGGGAGGATCCAATTTATTGAAATACAATATGGAAACTGTATACACTAGACTACAGGGAAAATTTTAGTGGAATTTTTCATAAACTCATGAATATTCGGGTTTTTAGAAATTAAAAATGGTGAATATTTAGCAGTTGGCTGCCACCCCTAGCTCACCAAAAATTTTTTGACTGACAGGTAATTTATATGGGTTAGGTTTCTTACTATTTACACATATAAATAAACTAATGCATGTATTTTCAACAATGTTTCGAATCAAGCTGCGATAATATATTCTGAAGCATAATACTATACATATCAACCGAGGTATAATACATACATGGATGCCCAATCTTTTTTGCAATCTATGGATCCGGCACTACTTTGATACTTTTTCCATCACACCTATACTGTGTAACCTCAATCCCTCCAACCTCAATCCATCCATGTATAATTTGATCAACTACAATCCATCCAATTTCAATCCATCCAACATCAATCCGTAAAACCTTAATCCATCCAACCCCTAGCCCATGTCTGTCCCTGTTCACCAAACCTGTAGTCCGTCCTACACCTATAGCATGCTCGTCAGACATCTTACACCTCCTACCCATACCATTTGACTCTTTACCATCTATACCTTATAGCTGTATTTCAACAGTTAGTATCTACAAACATATCCATGGATTATGGAAAACCAAGATAAGAAGGTTACTTGTAGTTCAAAAAAGAGTAACAAGACATTATTTGGCTATTTTTTCCACTCACAAAAAATGAATATTGTGTTGGGATCTACAGAAAAATATAGGTATGCACTATATATGATGCCACCTAGAATCTACTAAATAAAACCTAGAAAAACGCAGGGGTGATGATAACATCACCCAACCTAAGCTAAGAGCTCACCCAAAGTTGTGCTAAGGTTCCAGGCCCCTCTTTAGAGTTGCTTATGCAGGATGTTAGTGTAATAAAGATACAAAAAAATCAAAACTATAAATAAGCATAACATTCCACATAGCATATTCTAGATCTAGATCTTAGATAATCTTGGATGAGATGATAATTGTAATAAAATTAACCATGTAAAAAATAGCTACATTCATGTTTAACACCATTATCCATCCAATATACTCCATTAAAATAAAATTGTAAAACATAGAAGCTTATTACATTACGAAAATATTACCATAAGCTATACGCGCATCAGATCCAATAACATAACTCTAAAATAATTGTGTCTCTAAACTACATAGTTCACTACTTATTTATAGGGGGTGGGGACTTTCCCTTCACTACCTATGCACTTCCCAAAATAGGTCACATGCTGATAATAACCATGCACCTTTACAATAATACGCACACATGCAAGTGTGCTAATAATAGACATCCTATAGTTAAATGGAAGTAGTAATCCTATTATTATCTCAAACTCCCTACATGGATCTTATCAAACGCTGTATTCCCAAAATATCATTTGTGTGTCACACAATTCTCCATCCTGATGTGTGCTCCACACATTACCTTCCAAAAATATCTTGCATCCATGAAAATGGAAGTTCTGAATCAACTTGTCTTCATGTGCATTTCATTTCCTATCCTTCTGCACCTTTAAATGTGCCTTGTTCCCATGCATGAATCTTTTGTGTGCATACTCCTTATAATAATATGTCTGCTCAACATTACCCCACACTAAAGTACATTGTCATCCCGACAATGGGGTTTTCTTCTGATGTTCCCAAAGAATAAACAATAAGAATTGAAACAATATAATGAATCACTATCCAAAAAATAGACCTCTACTTTATAGCACCCTCCTTTTCAATTGAGAGTATCAAATTTGGATATTCACTTTTGATCTCCACTTCCAATGCCTTCCAGTCATCCAACGCGGTCCTTGTCTTCTCTGGAATGTTTGTGGATATTATATCCAACTCGTCTTGAGTAATTTTCTCATTTTCATTCTGTAATAATTGGAATACATTAGCCATATAAGACATCATTACCTCTAGAAGATCCATTTTCTATGCTATCAACTTCCCAATCTCATATATTCTTTCTTTATGTGGATCTTGGGCTGCTGCAAGGGCTTCACGATTTTTGTTTTACTAGTGCCAATATTTCTACGTGCTCTATTGATTCATCCTTCATGGCCTTTAGAAATTCTTTATCTTCAATTATAGTTTTGTTTCTAATTACCGCTTCTATTGCTGCATAAATATTTAGAGCTTGGTTTGCTTTCTCTAGCTCATCCTTTAAATTCTGGAGCAGTGCCTTATAAGTTGAAATTTTTCTTACCAAAGAGGCACTTAGTCTTCCTACTTCTTATTCAGCATCTTTTGGTGCTGGCATTCGAATTGGTCCATCTTCTAGCACCAAATAAACTAATGTGTGCACATAATACATAGCTGAAGGAAACTTCTCAAGCACCTTAGACTCAAGACAAGGTCTTGCTTTTAGAACGTAGTCAACAATTTATTTGTCCATGCTAATCAAGGCCTCATTCTTCTTTTGTTCTAGGTCCTTCTCTCCTTTTAAACACACTATTTCTGTAGTTTTTTACCTTATTATCTTCAAGTATCACTCTAATAGTGGCATCTTTATCGACGTTCATCCTTCATGGCCTTAATAACTTCTTTATCTTTAATTAGAAAATGCAAAAAAAAGGGTTGCAGAAGGCAAATAGGTTGATCCAGGAAAAATCATGAAAATTGGCTAAGTCCCGCTCAAGGTCGCCTCTGGGACGTTTGGGACAGAAAAGCGCGAACCGGCCGAACCGGGCGAAATCAGCACAAACAGTCCGAAACGCAGCAAGGAAAAATGGGACAAAAGTACGCGGCGGGCGTGAAATTCCGGTTCGACAGAGAAAAAATCGACTAACTGCTGAGAGGGTCGCCTTTGGGACAAGCGGGACAAGAGTACGCGAACCGGCCGAACCGGGTGAAATGAGTCAAGGCAGCCCGAAAAAGTCTGGGACGCGCGGGTCAAAAGTACGCGAACCGGGCAAACCAGCCGAAATAAGAACTTTTGTCCCGGGACAGTTGGGACAAAAAGGCGCGAACCGGCCGAACCGGGCGAATTTGTCCCGGACAGTCCAAAAGCAAATGGGACGCGCGGGCCAAAAGTACGCGAACCGGCTAGATCGGCCGAAATGGGAAATTTCAGCACCAAAACCAAATGGGACAAAGGGACGCACGGGACGCGAAAAGCCGAAATGGCCGAAGGCAGAGGAGAAAAGTCAACATTTGACCCGTGGAACTTCAAACGGCCATAACTTTTGACTCCGAGCTCCGATTTTGATAAAATTGGACTTTCTGGAACGAGCATGACGTCCTCTACGCCACAAAAACTGGATTTCTTAATTTTAATGAGGATAGATATATTTAAATAAAGGAAATGTGTTCGGCTCCAGTCAGTAGATGCTCTTTCCCGTCAAATGACAGAAAACGCCTGCCAGGCCCAAAATAGCTGCCTGCACTCAGAAGGCCATAACTTTTGCATTTCTCAACGAAATCGCACAAAATTGGTACCGTTGGAATCGTGTTTCCGAGCCCGATGCACAGAAATCAAGAAATTCCGGATTTGATCAGAAACTGATTAAGATTTTTAAGAAAACGTGGCCGGATTCAGAACAGTGTTTTATTTGGTAGCTGGGAGTGCATTTAAGAGGCATGGTCATCATTCTTTCTCTGCTGCAGCACATGGGACAGTATGGGGAGCCTTTTGCAAGTAATGTATACCCATTCCACTCAATTTAATGCCTCTTACAGGTGGTTGAAGGACAGATTTCGGGATTTCCACTTTCTCTTCTCTTCTCCTTCTCATTTTTTCTATAAATTGGAGTGTTGGGCTTATTGTAAAGGGGAGAGAGTTTTTGGGTAACAAGGCTCTGTCAAAATTGGTTTGTGAAGCCAGTGTGTTGCAGGCCCTTGTAGTGGACTCCTTGCATGGTGATCCAGGCCCTTATCTTGTAATAGACTGAATTGTGCATACCAGGAAGCAATAAAATACAAGTTTGTGGATGCATCTTCCCTTGCTGTGTTTCCTTGCATTCTTTTTGCCCCTTTAATCTTTCTACAAGTATATTGTGTCTATTTATTATGTTCTTGCAGGAATTCATTATCATTGTGTGTGCTTGGAATATTGCTGTGAATGCATTTTGCTGGATTATGGTGAACTATCATCACCTCTTCTAGTGTGCATTTTGCCTCTGTATTTCACACATTTGGAGATTACTCTCACACCCTCCTTTTCTGGTGTATCACCACTTTAGTGTAGGCTTTAACTTTATGCATCCTCTTTCTCTGGTCCCTGGGAAATTTAGATTAGAACAGTTTGCTTACCCTGCATTAGAGTAGATTGTGGCAGGTAGTTTAGGAGTAAGAACCAGCTTTCTCTGGAGGTCTATCTCAAGTAGCAAGTCCCACAACTTGGAGATAGTACCCATGTTATCCAATCACACTGTGAGTTCAAATACATGCACAGGGGTGCTGTGATTCGCTGATAACAGTTCCTTTGTGCCACCTTTTTAGATACGTTAAACAAAGCATTTCTTACCCACTCATCAGACATTAGAGTAGTCTTAACTGTCATGTGTTTACTTTAGGGTGCCTTCTTCACTCTCCTTGATAGATAAGATTCCTCATAGATGTCAAAATTTGGCTCATCCATATGGGTCTACATGGACTAGGATAATTGTTTCCTTGTGCACATGGTGGCCATGTATGGATCCATCAAATCCCATCCATACAATTCCTTAATGCTTACTATTCTCTAAAACCGGGCACAAATAATTTTTCTTGTATCCTTAGCATAGTCCATACTTTTCACAACATATTCTTCACCATTTCTCTTCATTCTTGGCCCCTTAGGAACCTGAGTGCCAAGGTTTAGAGCTGGCCCTTAATATTCATGAGTGGTAACATGAGTGCTAGGTTGCTCTTGCACCATCTCTTATGCTTCCGTCATCCCTTCCTCTTCATCTTTCATTTCTTCATCTCTAGGATCCTCCATATCTTCTGGTTATACTAGGATCCTTGGTGCTCTCTCCTCAGACTCCTCCACCTCCTCATCCAGCTTCAAATTTATCCTTCTCTTCTTCTCAAGTGCCTCTTTATGAGGGGAGAGTTTAGGTGATCTTCTTACCAGATGCGGTGTTACTGTGGATTTTGTCCTCATTCTTCTAAATAACTTCTTAAACAGGCGTTCTTCAGGGACTACATCCACATCTGAGTCCTCTTCTTCATCCTATGCTTGTGGTGAAGAATATTCATGCTAACTTTCCACTTTTTTTGTGGGCTACCTCTAACATCTATGATCCAAGCCTCCACTATCTTCTTGTTCCTCTTCATCCTCGTCAATCTATATGGTCGTAGCAGGCGTTAGAACTGACACATTCTCCATTATGTGCTTTCCCTTAGGCAACCCTTAGAGCATGAACTCATTCTCCACATACTTATCCTTCTCCAACCTAGGCTTGAGATAAAAATATATGAGCATGGATCCATTTTCCCCAATAGATAAACTTACTGGCTTCATACTTATGACGTCTGAAATAAGCCTCTCAATGTAGGAAGACCGACATGAATATACATATGTTTTTCTTAGGGTGTGGTAGTCACAATTTACCTTATCTACATTGAATTTCAATCTTCCCGCATCAAAAAATATGTGAACTAAGGCCTGGAAGTAGCATGCTATGAAGGCATAATGTAGTTTGCACCATGGACTCCTTGTTCCATCCTTTACGGAAAATCACACGATGTATAAGTGTTTATTCACTGTGAACTATACTTCCTTTCATACTACCAAAGGTAGTTCTTTTGGAATGTGCCATTCCTCCTCAAATGCAACTTGAAGTTGTTCATACCACATTTCTTCCCTTTGCTTGAACGAGGAACTCATTTATCCTTCGCATAAATATTTCTCGAACCTTTCCGTGAGGGACATCTTCTCAGCGAGGTATTCCCAAATTTTATTCTTTGGCCCATTGGGAACTCCAATTTCTACAAAAACAAAAGATAAGAGGATGGTGTCAAAACTTATCTTTTTGCCTATGCCTGCTTGCTCAACAATTGTTTTTGCAATATAACCTGCTAAACTATAGATTTATCCCTTTTTCATCTTCTTTGCAATGTATAGCCACATTTTATTTACCTGTGACCATCTCACTTGATCATTCAACTTTCTAAAAAGATCCACGGTTGCCTGCATCATAGGGTACTTCCTCAATATGTAAATTTCCATTCCACGCAGACCTTTGGTATACCCCAACTCCTTTCTTATGGATATAACCAATGCTTTATCTTTCAGATCACTAAAAATGTCTGTCTCTGTGCCATTCAATCTTATTAATGTTGTAATTAGGGCCGCTGTGAGCCTAACCCTTCATCTAGCAAAATATAAGAAGTCCTCATGGAATCTGCTCATAAGCCACTAGTATAAAGGTTCATATTTTCCAAAGTATGGGAGCTCATATAGTTGATAAACTCCTACTTGCTTAAGCAACTTTTCCCCAGCATCGTCATACACTAGCATATCTTCCACCATGTGCTTGTTGGTCTTCTTATTTAGCAAAAAATCCAAATCTCCCTTGTTATCAGTGGTGGGGTGCTTGTGGTCATTTACTTTACACCTGCGGATGTGGGAATCCCAATATTTCTTGAATATTACTCCTTCTAGGTACTGCATCTCTGAAAAATTTCTCTCAGGAGAAATTTCAACCTCAACTTCCACCTTTTTCTTTACTTTTGTGCCTGGTACCGATGCTTTCTTAGGTGCCATTGTCAAAATTCCACCTTTTATCTTCTATGTCGAGTAAGTTGAAACCCTAGCTTGAATCCACATGCCCTAGCTCAAAACCATGTGCCCTAGCTCCTTCTCGGTGCTTCTAATTTTCTCGAACCCTTCACCAATGGGGACATAAGCCTTTTTGTGCACAAATCTAGTCTCCACATTTGGTTTCCCAACTCTCCACACCTTAACATGATTCACTTGGCTTGGTTGGAATTATCTCACTTGAATAATTGTGATTGTAAAGGTAAAAATGAACTTGCATCACATCCTTATATAAATTTTAAAAAAGTTAGTGCATTTATTGCTCCTTCACCTACCAACAATCCTCTCATTAATTGACCATTTTCAATTTTTTTGAAAGTTTATACGTGGTACAATTTCATGCCCCAGCTATAACCTTCTAGCATACCTTCCTACCATCTTGCTATAGACTTCTCTTCTGTACACTTCCATGCACTGAGTACCTCGCCATTGTGCCTTCCCCTAGTAGTTTCCATGGCTGCTACTTATCTCACGTTATATTGTTCCTTCATCTATTTCTATCTAACAATTCATTTCCATACTTGAATAACACGTGTAACAATTTGTTCTCATATATACCCAATTGTG
The DNA here is from genome assembly GCA_019776745.2 of Taxus chinensis. Classification (NCBI taxonomy): domain Eukaryota; kingdom Viridiplantae; phylum Streptophyta; class Pinopsida; order Cupressales; family Taxaceae; genus Taxus; species Taxus chinensis. The sequence continues at coordinate 743,093,104 of CM034150.1, forward strand.
AATAACAACCACCCTACACCAATGGTATGTGTAGTCTTCTATGTATAAAAATACTTCAGATTGTAATTAGCTTCAAGTGCGCAAACGTGCTTATTAAACAAAACAAAAAACTAAATTGACAAAGTATAGCGACAAAGAAGGAAATACATTAAAGAAAATATAGAAAGGGAAACCTATACTAAATGGCAACATTGCCTTATTACAAAAACCAAGAAGACTTATTTATAGTAGGGCTTCAACCTATGCCCGTTGAAGTAACTGGGTAACCACATTCCATGAAGCACATCTAATTGGAAAGTGCCTGAGTCAAGTATATGAGTGATAACATACAGTCCAAACCAATGCACCTTGAGATTTCCTAGATGGCTAGTCATGTCATGCATTCTGCTTGGGATTTTGATCAAGGGATAATTTTTTGAAAGTTCCCTAAACATCCCTAAATTATGTAAGTGCAGAAGATCATCTCGAGAGCCTTCCAACGACTATGAGAACGTGACAAACGGACATCGAGAGCTCTAGATATGTCTGGTGAAAGTTCGGCCAAGAGGAAAGTCAACTCTAGTCAACTAGTCAATATTGGACCAATCGCACTACGACGTGGAAAAAAGGCGTTGGCGAAATTAGAGGGGTTTTAACCACCGATTTTCGACAATCGTGGAATGGAATGGTGTGTTAGAACAAGAGGCTTAACTTTTATTACGGAGGGGAGCCCGGCTGGTGTGTGGACTATGGTATTATTGCCGACGTGGTGGGTTCACAAGCCACCACTAGTCAAATTCACTCGATTTGCCTATTGGGATATGGCAAGTGGACTACATGATGATCAAGTTAATTATTTTTGATACCCATGGCATGGGTCGAATTTTTATTTACTTGGTAAGTCCACTATACATTATTCCCAAATGCCCCACACACACACACACACACACACACACACACACACACACACACACACACACACACACACACACACACACACACACACACACACACATTAATGTTCAAACATTAGTATAAACCACAATATTACACATTACCCACATAACTCTCCTAATTGCTAACATGCTATGCTTCCACGTAGAGGAGAGAAGGTGGTAAAGCGGTTGTTAGGGGGGCTTAAAGCCATGCGTGGTATTAATCCACGTGGAGATGAGAGCGTGGTATTAAGCCATGCCTCTAATGGTCCAATGACCACTATAAAAGTGCGTGGAAAGGCTTAATAAAGCATAAACTATTATCCCACCACCCTATTTGGGATATTTATCCCATTAAACATGCTTCTCCGCCAACATGGGTATTTAGCCCATTAAAATATGCAAATCCACCCAAATGGAGATAAGCCTATCCCATTTTTCATGTACGGGCTAGGTTAAAAATAGCCTAATGATAATTTTTAATGCATTATTCAAGGGCCCTAATTTTGTATAAATAGGGAACCCGTTCTTTGTAATGGACACACACCGGTGCAACAGAGAAGCTCATTGCTAGAGTGCGGAAAGGCGGACACACAACCCAAGCTTATTATTTGTTAAGCTCATTTGTCAGATGTGTCAACAAATATTTTCTATTGGCCTATTATTTTAGGCAATATTAGATGGAATATTTGTGATTGGGAGTAAAATGTAAACTACCCAATAGGCCCATTGAGCCACACCAATTACTTGCAAATCTTGGATTGTCGACCGGAGTGCTGGTGTCGCATTGATAGTGTCAGGAAGGCTGATCGAAGCTGAAGGAGATTGTGCATCAGGAAAGTGAAGAACAATTCGACTGGTCATTGGAAGTTTTCAAAAAACTAGTGTACTGATAGGCAAGTAAAATTCCATTAGGTTTTCTTATGAAAGTACTATTGTAACTTACAAGTTTTGACTAGTGGAACGGTTCGACCACAAACCTAGAGACGTAGGCAATTGCCGAACTCCGTAATCAATCTTTGTGCAATTGTCTTAAATGTCTTGCATTTTATTTTAAATTGATTACTTACAAGGATTAAATTATCGGCAAATAATTAAAGCCTATATGGGTCCGAGATCAGGTAGTAATAATCTGATTATTTTTGGATCATTTATAATATATGGCATCATATAGGAATTAATTATATTGGGTAATGACTTGGCCTACATTGGGATTAGGTGTTACCCATCCATTAAGAGTAATGTATGCCTATATAAGGAAGACAAGTATCATTATAAGGCAATTCATGTATGAATTTCTTCTTCTACTTGGTAGGTTTTTAATGGAGGTGTCCCTCTAAAATATTTCTATATTAGGAGATTGCGAAGTTACTCTGTCCTTAAGGAACATTATATATATATAGTATATATATATATATATATATATAATATATAATATATATATATATATATATATATATGTATATATATTCTTTAGATATGGATGGTATGGATATTTTTCTTAGATATCCTTTGTTAGAAACCTTGGGAAAAATTAATAATAATGTGTAAATAGAATTCATGAATATATGGTACAAGAGAAAGAATTTTACCCTTGAAGGATATGATACTTAGAAAGGAAAAAAATAAAAGTCATGATAGATTAGGATTATGAATTTCAATATGTTTAGGAAGATAATAAGGATGATTAATGTAACACCCCACAAATTTGGCACACAAATACAACAATAAAAATAGCAGAATAATTTTTTTTTTACTTACATTGATTGATACATGATAACACAAGGGATTTCTTAGAACAACACATAACACATAAGACACTTACAAATAAATTATCTCAAATAGATAACATGAAACATACATGATTCACATCAAGGCCATGTTTTCCCAATTCACAAGGCACAACATAAAATTTCAACTATAGTATAGCTCCTGTATAGGCACCATCCATGAGATAGAAATTTCTTGGTTTACATATTCATTACCTGCATATTTCGTTATTTTGCTTAATTATTTTAAAATCACTTATCATGAAATCTTCATTCATCTTTAAACTAGACTACGTTATCTTTATTTTACTTGACATTTCAGTTGTAATGATTCCCTCTAATTTTGCACATTTCCCTTATCGCAATAGCATGATGTAGGCTGGTTGTTGATAGAAACATATGTGCCCACATGAGGCTACTGGTTTTTTTTCTAAGTATTTTTTTTCTATGTTGCATGTTGTTTGGTTTTACAAGTTATCTCAGTTGCAACAAGGAAGGTTCACATGAAACAAAGGAATTTTATTAATTCAAGAGTAAATAGATTACGTGTTCCTTTCATAATAGAATTTAACCATGAGAGTTACACTATTTTGATTTAAGTTATTAAAAATAACAATATATTCTAATTACTTCCCTTAGATATTTAGCTTGCATCGATCATGATACGTAGTAGATGATTTTTCCTCGAGTCAAAAGGGTCAATCCTGAAGTTTCATTTTTATTCATTTTTTTAATTTAATAATATTTTTAAAACCACATTGAGGGGTGTGTTGATTATGTTCATCCCTTACATATCACAAGTTTCCCATTTACTAGGTTAAAAGATCAATTAGAAGACATTATCTTACTTTTTATTTATTATAAAAATCATCTTTTTCATCTTAGAATGTTCACATCATTCAATTGTATGCGACATTTGATAATAGTCACAAAATATCCTCTCATGTTATTGTAACCCTTACCTCATTATGATGACCTCATGATGACTTCTTTTTAGGTCAACTATGGTTCCTATACTATTTTTCCTTTACTTAGTCACCAAGATCCGAAGGAGTATGATTTCACACTTAAACAAGTTTGGATTATTCCGGGGAAATTTAAGTATAAAATGTGTATTACAAGATGATACACAATTATAATTTTATACACCTTATAACCTTTTAATGACCACCCTTCTTGCTGGTCAAAATATATTACTGTGTGATTCACCCGAATTCTCATAAGAGGTCCACATTCGACTAATTTCCATTAACATTGAAAAGAGGCCTACACCATACCAAAAGGATAAATAAAACACAATTATGATTAGCCCACAACATATGCACAACTAGAAACACTCTTTAAAAGGTATCCACCCTTATTTTTGAAGATAAAAGTATTCAAAACTCATAGGTTTCATATATAGGTATCTTAAGACATGGATTCCACTCATGTTCCAAACCTTCATTTCATAAGTATATAATATGCTTATTGTTAAGTATATTGGATGAATCATGAGTTGTAATTTACATTAGGTTCAACACCTCATTAGGACCAATTATAGAGGTTTATACTAAATAATATATTTTCAAAGTGAAACATAAGGGCACAACCCATCATTACGAGGTTCTATCGAAGCACGACACATGAGAGAAGAACTAATACTTGGTAAAAACTAGCACCCATAATTAGTATGGTCATGGTAAGAGTGGGGATCACTCAATATGGAGAAATATCAATTTGTTCTCAACTATCTATTTTTAAAAGCGTACCTAATAATCAAGCAATAATCAAGGGAAGATGTAGAATTGAAGGGTTTAAAGCACAATTCCATTTTAATTTATATAGAGATACTTAGATTTCTACCTTACTTGATGTAGGTTTCAAAACATAACTATAAATGAAGTCAAGAAGAGCATTAAGTAGTTTTGGATAACTTGTAAAACTCGATAAAAAAAAGCAATTACAAATTTATTTAAAAATCATGCATGACAAGGACAATATTTTATTTGAAATAAATAGAAGGACAAAACTTTATTGTAAAAATAAAAATATAGATATATATTTTATTTTCCATCATCATATATAAATTACAACAATACAGAAATAAATTACAACCACGCCATATTTCCATCTTATTGTGCCCTGTAAAACCATGTGAGCATGAGTCAATGAAAAATCTCTTGCGTGACATTAGTAGGCTCACAAACTATTGGCATAATGTTTGACATGGATTAGAATTGAGCTCCATAGATTTGGTTGATTATTTCTCCCTCAGGAATGGTGAAAAAACGAGAAAAAAAAATATTCATAGAATTCTCATCAAGAGTAATAATAAATAGAAAACAAAAGGTTGAAGAGATAAATAAAGTTGAGGGAAACAGTGATAAGTTTAAAGATAATAATGTTGCAACATATAGATACCCACATCATCATGAGAGAAAAAAAATTAATCGAGGCATGTTAGGGAAAATGAGGTAAAAAAACTATATGGATATACAAGGAATTAAAGGAACCAACACTATATTTATACATGAAATCAATGGATTAGAAAACTATATGACATAGAATCAAGGGAATAATTACTATCACTATTCATGGATGCTAAGGATGAGAAAATATGGACATGGATGGAAAAATATTATAAAATAAAATTATGGAAACATGTTTACAGATGTATCACCCACTAATATCTCATATGGGTGGTTTTATGATTGAGCATGGACACAAGTGTGTAATGATTTGAAGTAAAATTACTATATGGATTCTTCTCATGTTTTGGGGATGAAACATGTCAAGGAGGAAAGGAATGTTATGTAATTTGGGGATATTATATTATAATGTGTATGAGTAGATGGATATTTTTACATGTGGCGCACATCCCCTTAGTTTTTTATATGTTTATAATATATGGTGTCACATAAGGATTAGTTATATTCGGTAATGATTCAGTCTACATTAAGATTAGGTGTTACCAAACCTTTAAGAGTAATGTATGGCTATAGAAAGGAGATGATTATCATTATGAGGTATTTCATGTAGCATTTCAGTCTTCTACTTGGTAGGATCGGTGTATTGGAGGAGTCTACCTCAAAGTTGAATTCCCATATTGGGAAATTGTGGAGTTACTCCTTCCTTCAGGAATATTATATTGTCTTTCCATACTTTAAGGGTATTTTTATATTGGTGAATATATTAAATATTAAGGCATATTTTCCCACTAATAGATAATGTGTTTTGTTACTCCTTTTAATTATAATTAAACACTATTTATTTATTATATGTAAACATCTGATCAAACTCTTGATCCAAAGCATAGTTCAATCATTTTCATAGTGTTGATTCATAGAGTCAAATTTTAAAAATGGGTGACCCTTTTCCCCTTCAATTAGGTGAGTAGGGTGATGATTATTTAGAGGTAATATACTAATATTTATATCCATCAAAGTTAGGAGCGTGTCATGTGTCCGATTGATGAAGTTTTTGAAATATATTTCCTGATATCTATTTACAAGAGGAGCTTGTATAGTGGGTTTTGGTTTAGTTTGGTAAGAAGTGTTATCATTATGTAATAATTTTATTTAATCATCCTTAGGTGGTGAATCTAGATGTATATAACAATATTGTGTGGTAGAAGAAAATAAATTATCATTATGTTCATGTGTGAGCTGATATGGAAGAAATAAGTATGTCTATAAATCTACGACACACAAACAAAGCTATGTTAATAAAGGAAGTATTATAAATAAATTTCCCTTTGATAGGAAATATGAGACCATGGACTAATACGTATTACATTTCTAGATCAATGGGATGATATATTAAAAGACACATATTTGCTTTAAATTATAAGATATAATAAGTAAAAAAATTTGGTCTCTCTTTGATGAAAGGATTGTAAATGCTCATACATTACTTTAGGTACTGTAATATGGATAAATTGGGAAAGAAAATATTCTTCAAAGCTCAAAAAACGTACTGAAGGATTCACTTGAAAAATGATTGAATGAAGATCTTCCATCATTTGTAAGACTCCTAGGAAAGGATTCAAGAAGTGTCCTCTGATTATTACATGAATCTATGAGTATACAATGATACCCTAAGACACACATAAGGAGAAGATATAATATCAAGAAAATTGAATGAAGGAATAGTAAAAATCCCTAGTTAAGGGAGATTGAAAGACCATATGCTGAATGAGATTTCCGTAAAGAGTATTTGAGTCAAAGATATCATAGTAGAGATTTACTTTATATATTTAAGGTATGAAATTTAAATTACAAATCACCTACCACATTCATAAGGAATAAAACCTCTTGAGGATGTATGGAATAAATAAGTAAAGGTTCATTCAAGGTTTTTATTATTCTATTAATTGTAGCCATATTGAAACTAATATATTTAGAACACTTATTCAACTAAATTGGGACATATTCAAGTGAATTCAGACTTCAGTATTTCAAGTATTGGAAGAAATTCATCTCAATTTTTGCGTATATTGGATTCCATTTTTGTCTATATTAGATTCCATTATTACTATTATCGCAGTCCATTAGTAGAAATATTGGATTCCAAATATTGTCATTATTGGAATTATTCTAGTTCCAAATTTACTATTATTGGATTCTAATATCGCTATTATTAGATTCAAATTTGGATATTATTGGATTCTAATTTCACTTTTTTTAGATTTTCAATGTTGAGAGTATGTAAGGCTAGGAACTACAAACTATTATTTTTTGAGCCCATTGTATTATGGTGAGCGTTTGATAACTCTTATAAGTCACAAGCGTTGATGTAAAGTGATCGTTCTCTAACTCTTATATAATTCATGAGAATCGATATAAGGTGAGTCGTTGCTAAATCTTATAAGTCATGATCCTCGATGTAAGGGTGAGCAATACCTAACTGTTATAAGTCATGAGATTTGATCTAAGGTGAGCCATCTCTAAATTTTATAAGTCTTGATCCTATTGTATTAAATGAAAGTGAAAAACTGTCAATGCAAGGTTCACTATCGATAACTATTATAAGTCATGATCCTACTGTATTTAAGTGTGATCCTACACTCTAAAAGTGCGGGCCTCGCACTCTGAAAGTGTGAGCCCTACACTCTTAAAGTGTGATCCGCTCACTCAAAAAGTGTGAGCCCCAAACTCTGAAATTGTGAGCCTCACAACTCTTCAAGTACGGGGCTTGCACTCTTAAATTAGGGCTCGCACTTTCAAAGTTTGATAGCCTCACAGTTTGAATTATAAGACACACGATCTTGAAATTTTGAGAGCCCCACCACTTTATAAGTGCAAGCTCTGCATTATAAAAAGTATGATCCTCACACTTTCAACGTGATATCCTCACACTTTGAATAATATGAGTCTCACACTCTTAAATTACAAGCCTCACCCTCTAAAAGTGTGAGCCTCACACTTTCAAAGTTTGAGATTTGCACCTTGAAAGTGCAGAGTGTCACACTCGCACTTTCAGAGTGTAAAATCTCAAACTTTGAAAGTGCAAGGCACACACTTTCAATGTTTAATATGCACATATCCTTAAATTTGACACTAGGCCTTAAATGCTAGTGGGTGTTATTTTGACTTCTAGTGGAAATCACAATAAAATTATGTTCCCCACCCCCAAAATATACCATATAAAAACTAAACTATTGTTTTTTAGATTGTACAAGATCACTAGTTTTTATTATTATAAACTATACATGTGAGTAATCATTAAAATTAGATAGAAAATTTGGGAGTTTATGTATATCAAAAATTTTATTACTCTAAAAGATAGTATACTGTATGCTTGTAAATTGTTCCATTCTCCATATAAACAATGAGTCACTTCCGTGAGAAAAAAATGAAATAATCCTTGACACAATGTAAGAAAACTGTTTGTGAGAAACACTATGTTACGATCTCGAAGATACATACATTGAACCATTATTTTATAGTTTACATCAATCAAAAAATTCATTTTGCCAGAATTGTATTTTTTGAGTCAAGAAATAACAAAACTAATATGTTGTCATCTTTACATTGAAAGGTTCTATCTGTAAAATTTAAATTTGCTACAAATTCTTACATATACAGTTTTAAATCTTATATGAGGAGTCGTCGCCTTTTTTTGGACAATTTTATTTGCAAAAAACATGAATACATTTACTACCTCTAGAAATAGACTATTTTTTAGATACAAATAGTGTTGATTAAAGTAGCAGAGGAGGTGCTATCAAAGTAGAGACTAATATTTACAAGAAGGTAACAATAGAAGAGTGTATTACATATTTCTTATTTAGCCTTGATGTTATTACATATTCTGGGTCAATGTAACAAATGGCACCCATAACATAGATATAGGTCTAGTGTTTTTCCTAAGGAAATGTAATTGGAAATTCCAAAGGTTGAAAAATTTGCATCGAACTTATAATCCAAAAGAATGTTAAAAATCTTCACATGTGTGTAAACAATGCATGGGTTACAGTCATAATGAATATGTGGCTATCCTTGTTGAGCACCGTGAACAATCTTTAGCCAATCGTTTCAGTCTATCTTAATCTTCTCTGATGATCCTAAATGAAAAAAAATTCAATTAAACACTTGTTAGATTTTCCAAATATCTATTTTACTATGAATGTTAGAGGTTGATTAGACACTTCTATTTCAAATATTGAATCTACAATGTACAGATTCATTTTTTCTTCATAACATAATCATTTTACTCTCACCATATAGGATGTCTGACAAACGCACAGCACAAAGTTCTGTTTACCATGTAATCATAAAACACTCAAGTTTCCAAGTAGAGATAGTGAACATCCATGCAGACTCTCAAGATTCTGATGCTTGATGCTTCCAATTGTTACCACACATCAGTTTCAAATGCAATAAAATTTGGAATTCCTCTCTCTTTTCTCTTACTGGCTAATGACTGTACATTCTCTTTATAGTTTGTGGCTTATAATTATTTCGATCAAATTTATAAATATTTCTTGTAGCACCATATCCAATTACATATTTCTATTTAATGTGTTTTATGTTTTCCGATTTCATTATGTCCCCGTTCATGTGCAGACTGACCAACCTTGGAGAAACTAAATTCAACAAAAAGATGTTTCAATAAAGAAATTGTAATATGATATTACTTTCTAATTTATCATATGATAATATATACAATATGAAATCATGTCTTGCCATGTTAGTTTTAACACCTAACTCCATTTTTTTTGCAAATAATTTTGTAAATACCTTTGGATAATTAGATTTGTAGAAATATTTAATTATGCACAATAGTTATACCGAACCCCAACAGATGAAAACAATTTCTGGTTTTTAGATGGATGTTGTTCATTGCATTCAGCCATAATTTTGTTAGACAAGATCATACATATCCAAGTTTTCCAAATTTTCGATAACAATAAAACAATGTCTGTAGAACCCTGAGCTATTTAAAATATGACTACTATTTCTTGCATCAGTTAATTGATGATATCAAAAAAACCATAAGAAATAAAAAATTAATTGGTACGCAGAGAAAATTTGTGTTTATATCTAGAACTGTATGTAGGAAAACATGAAAAGTTTTTAATGACAGGAATTTCCCCCAGACATATTGTTGTAGGTGAGGTTTCTGTAAAAGAAATAGATCCATTTACATTATCTTATATTATTAGGGAAAGAGAATTAAATTTATTTCCTTTCTCAAAGAGCTCCATAGATTTCAAAATTGAAGACCTCCAAGTTTCCACAATGATGTAGTGTAACTCAATTTTTTTTAAGTGATGGGAAGATAACCATCAATCCACTATTAGCCCCTCTATCCTAATGTTTTACATATTATTTATTACATTTTTGAAAAGATATTCTATAATATATTGATGCTAGTAGCCGCTAGTCTTCACTTCTAGCAAAGATTTGAGATCTTCGAAAAAAACCAAATTTAATAGCGATTAATTGTTGAAATTGCATGGTGCAACATAAAACAATTTTTTTTGTAATGATTTCTTGATTTTTTATAAGTGAAGGAGGGTTGAAGGTGTTAGAGTAGGTATTTACCTTAGCTCATGTTCACCTAGGTACTTTATTTACCTTTATTATATTTATCCTCACCCCACTTACGTGTGTGGATATTTCTTTTATTTTATTTAGATATTAGGGGGGATATTATCTATTTGTTAGGTATAGTTCTTTCCTTGATCTATGGTATGGACTAGATCCTTGATGTCTATTTTTCTTCTAAATTTATGGACTTAACTAGTTCTTTGATGACTAGTTCTTTCCATGATTTATGGATTGATCTACAACCTTGAATAGTTTCTTAGATTGTTATTCCCTTGCCTATATAAGAAAGGCCCATTATCATTGTATTTCATTGAGTTCAATAATAATATATGATATTTCTTCTCATTTGTTTGCAAAGGTTCATATAAAGTTATTATAGCAAATTACTTACATCTTATTGATCATGATGTTTGATTAGCATCTGTGTTCTTTGCTTGGTATGATCTGGTTATCGTTTCTTTTAGAAGGGTCCCTTTCCCTTTACATCACATATATAATGAGAGGATAAATCTAATAAACCCCAATGATCCAACTATACTTTCATGAAAAAATGATTAAGGGCCTATGCCAATAAAACAAGTGATTGGGAATACAAAAACACCCCAACCAGTAAGACAGAAAGGATGATTTGGTAACAATGCAACTGAAAAGGATATATAACAACCAAAAAAAAAGTTACATCCTAATGGATTTTATAGGAACTTCTTTATTTGAATTAGATAACACCTCAATAACCTCAACTTTAACAGGGATGAAAACGGTTTCCACGAGAGGTTCAGGAAAAATATGCTCTTTTCCAGTAGCAGCCCAAATCTTTAACCAATTGTTTGACTCTCGACCTTCCTGGAAAAGAAGATCCCCAACGTGTCAGTTCCTCTTGTACTAGAGCAAGCATATCATCCAAGTCAGGAAAGGGGAGAAAAACTATCTCCCGCCCTCAGTGTCTCACCTCATTTAGACACACTAGACACAAATCACATTAGGACACCAAACCGTTTGTCATTTCACACACCAATGTTGGAAATTGTATGAAAGGCAACATTGGTAAGGCCCATGACAGATGAAATGAAATCTCGTGAAATAAAGACGAAAGGTGTGAAAAATAAGGAGGGCGAGGATCGGTAAATATGTGGAGTGAGTATGCCATCACATGCTTGTAATTAATACAAGCTTGTTAAGGGCCTTAATATAAACCTTCATTGGAAAAGGTGATTAGTTTGGGCAATCAAAATATTTATTTTCAATATTATCATGTGATTTTCTATATAAATCTACCTTTTTAGTAGCTTCCCCATATATAACATGTAAGGTCCAATATGTAATTAATGAAAGAGTACAAAGGGATTTTTTATTCGCACAAGTTTTTTGATCGCCGGGTTAGCAATAATATGAGATTCACATCCAATAATTAATTCATTACTATTCAATTCAATAGCAATGAACCAACAATGTTCCAAAACTTTAATTTATTGATTCATACATTTATTAATTTACATTGGGTGGGATCAGGGTCTGTAATCTACAGTCAAGTACAACCTCGATAATCAATATCGAGATACTATATAATTTAATCTTCAAACTATTGATAATCATTACAAAGTAATTGTTTTATATTTGGTCTTTTGAGTAATCTCAATAATTTTTTACATATACTTTTAATTTAATAATTTGGGATTAATGGTGTGTTTTATTTATGAATAACATCTTATATTCTATTAAGAAGTTAAAATGATATAAGAATATTCACAAAAAAACTTTGGCAGTATGGAAGCACGCCCTAAAGCCACGAGTTTAAACTCAGTAGACAAAAATCCTAAGAGTACATCTGATTACAAAACATCACAAGATAGAAAAGAAAAGAAATTAATCCTTAACTATGAATTACTCACCAACAGTGCACATATCCTTATAATGCCATCAAGAGCTAGACAAGTCTCGAGTATAGACAATTCCCTTGTCTTTATTTCCTTCAAAATAAAAAAATATTAGTGTGGTCTTAAACAAAAAGCAAATCACTTAAAATTTAATTAAAATATTCTAAAACTTCAATATTTCATCTTGTTTTATGATACAAATCATACAGTTGGGAAATACGAATGACTATATTGGGAAAAATTGATTCATACAATATTGTATCAACATGGTTGGTTAAAGACAATTCCTTACACAATATATAGGACAGTGGCTGATAACCTTGTCATCAGTGAATAATTTGCAATCATAAAACAAGCTTTGTTCTTCATGGTCTCAAATCATTCATTCTTGGACAAGACTCGTGTTCATATTTTTCCCTCCATTTTTTAGTAAAATGTTTAGGACTATTTTGTTTAATGGGTTATTTTTGGAAATATGTAGGGCCAAGATGAAGAGGATACGTCTTCACATTTAAAATATGTACTTCTATTATTATGCATTAACAAGTGGGAAAGATAGAGAGTGATTTTTATTTGGTTGATATTTAAAAAAAATAGAAAGTGTATAGCCAAATGAGCACCAAGCCACTCCTTTGAGTAAGTAATGTAGCTTAACAGTCGCTATGCATTTTATTTAATATGAACCTACACAAAAAATTCCTTGTGATGCCATTTCATCTATTTATATGATCAATTATCTGAGCTCTATGTTTTATAAGTATTGTAGCTTAGTGGTCATTAAGCATTTTTTGTAATAAAAAACTCTTTTTTATTTCTATTTTCTCAATTAAGAAACAGTTTAGCCTAGAGGTTGCTAATTTATTCCTTCCTCATTTATCAAACACACAATTGTAGAGCACTATGTTCTATAAGCATTTGAGCTTAGCGGTCGCTAGGCATTTGTTTTATATAAATTATTTTTTATCTATATTTTTTGAAATTAATAAATAGTTTATCCTTGAGGCTGCTAATCCATTAATTTATCAATATACCCTCCGTACCTTTCGACAGTAAAAAATTTTTATATCTCACAAATTTTGCATTTAAGACTTTCACAAAAAATGTTTGGTGCCCAATAATATCTATTACAATGATATGTTATTACAACGCTATGTTTGAAATAAGATATTATTTATCCTAGCTGTTGTTAAATAAGTAATCGATCTTAGCAGTTAAAACATTTTCTTTAATACAAACTATTGTTTGATCCTTCTATATTCAAAATATAAAATCAGTTGAGCCTAGTGGCCGCTAATCTACTCCTCTTGACAAGTAGCAGAGCTTAGCGGTCACTAATCATTTTTATTTTATGCACATCGATGTGTAAAAAAGGAAAAGATACAAAGATGTGTACCTAGGAGTCCATATGGTGTTATATGAGCACCTTGAAAACATTTTTTATTAATCATGTTTCTTCCTGACTATGAAAAGACCTTCATATAGCTTTTGAGAATAAAAATTGTCCATACCTCACCTATCTGCCATCAAAATATATTATGGAAAATACCTAGTGATGAAAACTATCTATTAATATGATATGTTCATAAAGCATTTATGTTATCAATAAATTAATTAGCATATTTTCTACATAATCATTCCTTCTGGTGAGTTTTGAAGCTTAACGGTCGTTAAACATTTTCTTTCACAACCACTATTTGATTGATCTTGTTCAAGTAAGGGAGCATATCATTCGCTAAGTATTTTACTTGATATGAACCGATATAAATTAGTATTAGACACAAAATAACTTATGAGTAATACAAAAGTTGAGAAATCTTTGTATGGTATGTAGTGCAACACTTGGTTATAGAAGGAATGTATAGTCAATAAGATAATATTACAGTTGATGAAAATACTAGTGATTGAATACTATAAAGATATTTATTTACATTGCTGGAAATGAAACCAAGGAGTTGTAGATACTAACGACCGCTAGGATTATGCTCATCAAATACAGAGACAACATAGGACATGCAAAGTTGTTCATTAAAACGTGCTAAAGAGAATATCTTGATCCCTTATAAAATATAAGTATTTATTATTTTCAATTTGGTGTTGCAAAAAAATTATTGTAGTGAAGCTCAACATTCGTTATTTTCTTTCCATCTATAGATACTCTCAAATTCGGGTGTAGAGTAAAATTATGTTTTAATTTTTCTAGAGTAATGTGTAAATAACTCCAAAATATCGACGATAAAGAGATATATTAGAAATTTCACACCACGTAGCAACATTTTAATGAATTACAGTTACACCATAATAATGCATATTTTTATAGGTTATAAAATATTTGTTAATTCACTATCATTATTTATAAATTTCTTAATAAATGTGTCGATTATATAATTGTGTAATTAACTGGTTCAAAATTTCAAGATACCACATTTTATTGGATTTTTTTTGAATTAATGTAGATGATAGCTAAATCATCTCGAACTCGCACTTGATAAAAATTAATTAAAAATGAGGCGTAGATCACTCTCTTAAAATTTATTTATTTTTGTTTTGTAATGTTCACTTCTATTTTCTAAATGGTTTTTTATTATGCTTAAATTAATATTCGTCATTTTCCCACGAGTTCACAAAGAAACTTTTGACACCATCTGACCAATTTATAAAGTAGGTAGTATTAATAAATTTTAATTCCTTGTATCCCACGTAATTCCCTGAATTAACGTGAATTATATTTATAAAATAACGAATTTGCACTAGATAAAAATTAATAATTAACGAGGTGTATATCGCTCCTTAAAAATTTAATTTTTTGTTTCCTAATGTTTAATTCTACTTTCTAAATGGTTTTCTATTATGTCAAAATTAACAATTTTCATTTTTCCACGAATCCAAAAAGAAACTATTAGTGGAAATTCACAGCACCCCTAAAATGACCTATGGATCTGCTTTTCTAAAGCAATGTCATTTGGTGTGAATCCAAAACATTTAGCTTTCCCAAAGTGTGGGACCTTTGCAAATGGGGAAAGCTCTCCAGAGAAGGCTGGTTCCTCTTCCTAAACTACCTGCCACAAGCTATTCTAGTGCAAGCAAGCTAATCTAATCCTAATCTAACTATGCCAAGGAGACAGAGAGAGAGAAAAGAGGGAACAACAAATCCTACACTAAAAAGGAGATACACCAGAGAAGGAAAATGCTGAACATCTATCAAAACTGCCATGGAACAAGAAGAGGTGAGCAATGGAAAGGATGGACAAGTGCATCAGAAAACCACAGATAAATTTCACACAAACAATGTTCCAAAACTCAATGAACACAACTCTAAAACCTGTAATGAACATTCAAACATGCAAAAATACCTAAAATGAAGAGAGGCAATAAGAAGACAAGCAAAACGAGCAAGGATGGACAAATGCATCACAAAACATGTTTTTTTATTGCTCCAGAAGTTTACACAAAACATCATTTTATTGGTAAGAGGAAAAAAATTCCATTACAGAGCAAGGGAGGAGGTTCAAACTCCATTTTAGACCCTGGGGAAGAAAAGAAGGGAGACACAAAGAAGAATGATGAACAACCTTTACAAATGAGACAAATCTGGCTTTTAACCATCGAACAAAATGAAAGAAATGAGGAAAACATGGGAAAATCAAATTGAAACTCCAACCACAAAAAAATCCCTCCAATCTCACCTAAAAATTTATGGGATTCATAGACAAACTCATACGCTAAAGTAAATTTCTCTGCAGAGCAAGAAAGAGGCCCATACTTCATTAATTTTGGTGGTTGGGGGTGTTTTCTGCGTTTTTTGCATGACAGGTATGTTTTCCTATTTTTCTCCCATAAATCTCCATAAAAAATAAAAATAAAATCCTCCATCATGTAGAGGATTTCAATATATTTCCAATGATATAAAGAATGTGAAAAACCGAGCTCGGGATCAAAAGTTATGCCCCTCTGAAGATTTAGGACAAAAATAGCAATTTTAGGGCAAAAATTGGTTTAACGGGCCGAAACTTGAAAATCATCCATTTTTTAAATTTGGGAAAATGTCTCAAAAATTCCCTGCACCCCGCTTCTCCTCTACCACATGGAAATTTTCCATTCGCTGATGGAAACATGGGCTCAAACCTTGCTTTTCCCCTTTGATTATTTTATTGGGAAATATTCCCAAATTTTCCCTGCACTCCACCGCTCCGGTGACATGTGTCGGATTCTGGTTGCTTGGTAGGGGTGCACTTATCTTTCTCCATTATTTCCTCTATCGATTTGGCAAAAAACTAAAGTTTTCTTTGTGCCTCTGACTCCTGCCACTGTCATAGACACGTGTCGCTTCCTCATTGGTCGCGGGCCTTCCGCAACTTTTTCTCCATCCTCCTTTGTGGGCCAGCGGGCCAAAATTTGCACTTTGCGCCCTTTGCCCTCTTTGGAAAATTTTCCAACTTACCTCCGTTAGGCCAACCTCTGCTACCATGTGGTAACTTCTCATTGGCCGTGGGCCTGTCAAGGGAAAATTTCCCCAAAAAAATCCGTTGGGCCATAACTTTAAAAATATTTGGAGTTAGGAGGAAAATTTTAGCTTTTTGGAAAGGGGAAGAAAAATCCTATCTAATGGAGCCATTTCTAGAAACCCTTGAGTGCTTGAAATCTATGAAAATTGAATTTAAAGCACAAAAAAGGGAAGAATGAAGGCAAGTTAGCCAAAATAAGCACGGGGGTCATTTTGGATAACAATTTGGTGACTCTCAGGGGTCATCTGCCTGCTAGATGAATCATCAGTGGCCTTTGAAGCATCCATTGGGCATGGAGTCAAACCTGATAAACTGATTCTAATCTGAACTATGAAAATTTGACCTCTGAGCTACTTGGAAACCCACTAAAACTTGGAGTTGATCTTCACTAACACCCACTGACATCCAAAAACTGCAATGAACATTCAAACTGTAATTAGATTAGCTTGCCTGCACTAGAATAGCTTGTGGCAGGTAGTTTAGGAAGAGGAACCATCCTTCTCTGGAGAGATTTCCCAATTTTCAAAGTTCTCACACTTTGGGAAAGCTCAATGTTGTGCATTCACACTAAATTACATTGCCTTAGAAAAGAAGATCCATAGGTCATTTTGGGGGTGGCGTGAATTTTCTCTAATGTTTTGGCACGCTTGGTGGGACCTTAGAGGTATTCCACTTCATCTTTTACAGGTTGGTGTGTTCCTATGAATATTTCAACCTTTGGAGGCAATTGCAAACACATCTAGTGACTCCATCTGGTAAACAACCCATCTTTGAAGTTGCAAAACTTCGTTTTCATTCCTTTTCATTCCTTTTTCATTCATTCTTCCTTCCATCTCTTCCATATTCTTTCATCCCATAAAGTTGTGCAATCATGACTTCATTTCCATCATGGAATTCACATTTACAACAGCAGTGCCATCCAAATCCACCTCCAACATGCTTTACAACTCCTTCAAATCAGCATTTTGAGCAGATTCAAGATTAACATGCATACCCATATGAGCAATAGTGCCAAAATCAGTTTGGCTATGGTTCTTTCCAAGAGCAGGGGTATGCATACAATGAAGGCAATCAAATGCAAGATGCTGATTTGTTGGAGAAAATCCAAAAAATGGAGATGGGCATGGTGTAATCCAGGGCTCAAGCACAAATGAAATCATTTGGAATCGGTTGTGGAGCACCTTGTCCATGGGTGGGACATTTTCCAAGGCATTATAACCCTCAAGAGAAGCTTGAATTCATGATTACAACACTGCCATTACTTGCAAAGTGGACTAAGGGAATAGAGGTGTATGAGAGGAGTATTCAACAACCTTGTCAATGGGTAAGCACACAATCTAATACTCTTTCTTTTCCTCTTTCTCAATCTGTATCATTTTAGTAGTGTTAAGCTTCAAGTTTCCCATATGCTGCCCCAAATGTTGATCCCATTTCTCCATCTCCTACTCTTCCACCTCATCTCAATTCTTCTATCCCTTTCCCTTCCAAATCCAAATCCCCTCCACAAGAGAAAAAATAAATACCATCCACTCCAAGGAAACAAGAAGTTTCATCTCTTCCACCACCACAAACAAATGAAAAAATGGTTGAGTCACAACCCACCCCTCCTCTTGCATTCCCAAATCCATGTTGGGAAGAAGAAATTGCAAAAATCAGTCATGAAGGACAGCAAGAGGAAGAACCAAGCAAAGAAGGAATGATTAAGAGCTTAGTAAGTTTGGCTCTTAGATATGGGATTGAGAAAATTCCTTTACTGGTGAAGCCTATAGAGGAGGTAAATGTTGAAGAACAAGTGGTGGTTAGGATAGATTTTGTTGTAGCAAAAGAAGAGAAAAAAGAAGAGGTAGATCATCAATCAATTTGCTCAGAATGTAGTGTCCATGTTGGCACTCTACTTGAAGAAGATGTTGATCCAATTCAAGTTGCATAATCAGCCATGGAAGAGGAAAGCTCTAAAAGAGATCTCGCAGCCCCAACTTGTCCTCTAGAGAAATAGATTGAAGAGTTTGACTTGAAAAACTTCATTCTAGAGGAAGAGTTTAATCAAGAGCAAGATTTCCTTCAAGAATTAGAGGAAGGAGAATCTTCTCCAAATCCAAAAGAAGAGGAGCACATTCTAGCTACGGGGGAGAAAAGTGTAGATCCAAAAGCTTTGAGCACAAAGCAGGTTATAGAAGAACCTTCTGTTCTTCTTTCTACTTCATCTCTCTCGACTTCTAGTGTTGAAGAAGAGTTTGATCTCTCAAACTCAATGTTGGAGGATGAACAAAATCATGGTGATAAAGTTGCAGATCAAGAGAAAACCATGGGAGAGGTTGAACATTTGCACCAGGACAACAATGAGGCAATTTATCTTTCAGATTTGGAGGACTATTTTGATGAAGAGGAACCGGTTGAAATCACACCATTTTCTCCTTCATCATCCACATTCCAAACACTTGAGCCTATTGTCATGGAGGATAACTTTCATTTGCAGTAGCCTGCATCTTATAGCAGCTCTTTGGAATCAAGATTGGAAGATTTAAATCTTCCATGTTCTTTACTAAGGAAGGAAAACAACAAAAGAGTTCCATCATTTCTTCCACACCATCCATTCAAGAAGGTCTACAAGAAGACTCCATTTTTGGAGTTAAAAATCAGAGCTATGGGCATTTCAAATGGATCAGACCTTTCCCAATGAGGTATTTGGCTTCATTAGAGCCAAAGGAGAAGTCACAACCAGTCATGCTAGCTTCTAAGCATGAGGATGAGCTAAAAAGTACCAAGGATCAGCTGCCATACCTCTTCAATCCAAATGCAGAGCAACTAAAAAAGGTATTCAATTTGCTTTCAGCTGATACCTTGCTAATTTGGGTAAGAGACCAACTTCTTGTTGATTTTCCACTCATCCAAGCAGCCATACTCAGCTCGAAATCATTTTCATGGCTGCGAATTTTGAAGAAAGGAAGTTATTTTGCACAACCAGTTGCAGGGTTTTTTTAGCCCACCTTTGCTTCCAATTAGAGTAGAGTAGGTAGGTTTTCTTTCAGTAGAAGAAGTACTTGTGCAAACTCTGTATGTTCCATTTAGAGCATGTATCATTTTCAATTTTTTTACATAGTTGTTTGGTGTTGTTTTGGTTTCTCTTGCACAATCCATTTCAGTGGGTTTCCAAGTGGCTCAGAGGTCATATTTTCATAGTTCATATTAGAATTGGTTATCAGGCTTGACTCCACGCCTAATGGATGATTCAAAGGCTACCGATCATTCATCTAGTGGGCAGATGACTCCTGAGAGTCGCCAAATTGTTATCTAAAATGAGCCCCTACTTATTTTGGCTAACTTACCTTTATTATTTCCTTTCTTGTGCTTCAAATTAAATATTTACACATTTCAAGCACTCAAAGGATTCTGGAAATGGCTTCGTCAGATAGGATTTTTCTTCCCCTTTTCAGAAAGGTAACATTTTCCTCCTAACTCCAAATATTTTCAAAGTTATGGCTCGACGGAGTTTTTTGGGGAAAATTTCCCTTGACAAGCCCACATCCAATGAGAAGATGCCATGTGGCAGAGGAGGTCAGGCCGACAGAGTGAAGTTAAAAAATTCACCAAAGTGGGCAAAGGGCGCAAATGAAAAAAACGGCCCGTAAGCTTGTGGAGGAGGATGGAGAAAAGTTTAGAAGGCCCACGGACCAACCGGAGGATGCCATGTGTCCTGTTAGCGGTGGGAATAGGGAGGCGCAGAGGAATTTTTTTGTTTTTTTCCAAAATTACAAAACTCACAAAGGAAAATGTTGAAGTGTAAACCCGCGGGTGAACCAGGAAGCGACACGTGGTAGCAAAGAGTGGGAAAATTTTGGGAAATTTCCCAATGAAAAATCAAAGTAAAAAAGGTGAGGTTTGAGCCCACATTTCGATCAGCTAATGGAAAGTGACATGTGGCAGTGGAGTGGCGGGGCATGGGGATTTTTTTGGAAATTTTCCCAAATTCAAAAAATGAAATTTTTTCAAGTTTCGGCCTGCCAACCCGAATTTTGCCCTTAAATTGCCATTTTTGCCCTAAATCTTCAGAGGGGCATAACTTTCGATCCCAAGGTCAGATTTTTATATCACTAAAAATCTATTGAAATCCTCTACACGATGGAATCTTCAATTTTGATTTTTGATGGAGATTTTTAGGAGAAAAATGGAAAAACATATTTGGCATGCAAAAAACACAGAAATCGACTCCAACCACCAAAATTAATGAAGTATGGGCCTCTGTTTTTCTCTGTAAAGCAATGTACTTCGAAGTATGGGATTATTTATGGAAACCCATCATTTTTCAGGCCCATTAGATGAATCTTGTCAGTGGTTGAAGTCCCAAATCAATTTTCCCACATTTTCTCCTTTCTTCCATTTTGCTCGATGGTTAAAAGCTAATTTTGGCTCAATTATAACGGGTTGTTCATCATTCTTCTCTGCCTCTCCCTTTTTTTCTTCCACAGGGTTGAAAATGGAGTTTGAACCTCCTCCCTTGCTTTGTAATGGAATTTTTCACCTCTTACTAGTAAAATGATATTTTGTGCAAACTTTTGGAGCAATAAAAAATGTGTTTTGTGATGCATTTGTCCATCCTTGCTCATTTTTCTTGTCTTCTTCTTGCCTCTCTTCATTTCAGGTATTTGTGCATGTTTGAATGTTCATTGTACATTTTGGAGCCGTGTTCATGGAGTTTTGGAACATTTTTTCTGTGAAATTTATCCTTGGTTTTGTGATGCACTTGTGCATCCTTTCCATTGCTCACCTCTTCTTGTTCCATAGTAGTTTTGATAGATGTTCAACATTTTCCTTCTCTGGTGTATCACCGTTTTAGTGTAGGCTCTATTTTTCCCTCTTTCTCTCTCTCTCTCTCTCTCTCTCTCTCTCTGTCTGTCTCCTTGGCATAGTTAGATTAGGATTATATTAGCTTTCCTGCACTTGAATAGCTTGTGGAAGCTAGTTTAGGAAGAGGAACCAACCTTCTCTGGATATCTTTCCCCATTTGCAAAGGTCTCACACTTTGGGAAAGCATTCACACCAAATGACATTGCCTTAGAAAAGTAGATCCATGGGTCATTTTAGGGGTGCTATGAATTTGCACTAACAGAAACTTTTGTCAATGTCCCACTTGTTTCTAAAGTAGGTAGTATTAATAAATTTGATTTCCTCGAATCCCACGTTATCCCTCGAATTAACACGCAATATATTTTAAAAATATCAAAGTCACAATGGATAAAAATTAATAATTAAGTAGGCATATATCACTCTATTAAAATTAATTAATTTTTTTCCTAATATTCACTTCTATTTTGTAAATGGTTTCTTATTATGGTTAAATTAATATTTGTGTTTTTCCTGAGTGTTCAAAAAGAAACTTTTATCATTGTACCATTTGTTTCTAAAGTAGATAAAATTAATCAATTTAATTTCCCCATATTGCATGACATGCCCCAAATTAAATGCAAAGATTAATGAAGGGTTAATTAAAAGTACGGTATGTGAATTCCCCCCCATTAAATGTAAATATTTAAAATATCAAAATCCCTCACTTTCGCTTTAAGAAGTGGAAATTCAAATTTTGATATTTCCTATTCCCACTTTTTTTACTTTTCTTAATTTCTTTTGTTGAATGCATTTGGAAAAAACTAAATAAACTGGAGAAATATATATTAGGGTTTCTTTTTTATTTTATAAACATAGAAAAGGAGCTCTTGAAATCAGAATACAACATGCATAAGAACTAATTCATTGCTTTGAGTGCTCAAATCTTGGAGGTTTTTGTAAACAGTAAGTTTTGGTAGTGATCGTAATCGCATTTGGGAGAAAAAAACAAGACATTAAAAAGTGATTATGGATTGATCACGGGTTGGACTGCAAATCAGAAGGCCCACAAAGGATGGAATCAAAAGAGATGAGTAAAAAAGGTTATAGATAGAATCTCGTTGATACTGTGTTTTAGAGAGAATACGTAGCTTAAAAAGACATTATAAAGCACATCAAAATATAAGATACCACTAAAATAGGTATTTATGAAAAGCATCTATGTTATTGTATGTTTACCATAGTTGATGGCTAGAACTTGTAGTTGCTTTCTATTTTCCCAATTACTTTGTTTTTCACCACAATTTGTCCCTGCCTTTCCCTTTGGCGCATTTACAGTTTCATTTAAGCTTATTGTCAGAACCAATTTTTTTTCTGCCCATGACTGAATATTTTTTCTACCCATTCCCGAAGATTTTGTAATCCTTTTTAAAATATTTACTGCTTCCAAAATACCATTATTTATGTTCAGTCATCACTCACGTATTCGTGTCTGTTAAACGGGTACCCTTTTCACCCCTTTTATTTGTTTCTCTATTTTTTTGGATTTTTTTTCTTCTTCATCTATTTTTTCCTATAAGTGCTAACATCTATCTCTAGCAGCAAAAAATGAGTCGCATATTATCTTTTTATAAATCATAATAGTTTGTTTTTTTATAGTATAGGTAATCATTTTGACTTTCTTAAATGCTTTTTTAATATCAAAAAAATATTTATGACTAATTCTTCAATATTCAATTTTAAATTGATTGTGGCGTTAATATACATATTTTTTATATTCACTTTTCCATGTAAAAATAATTAAATGCATTGTCTTAACAATTTTATTATTTTTAGTAAAAGGTAAGCACATTATATGTACTTGTAAATATTATTAAATATAAATATCAATCATTCGTTTTACAAACATATATTCCATTTACAGTTAGTAATGACTTACTTGATAAATGAGCCAATTTAAAGAAATAATTTTTGAATTTTTAAATAAAATATTCCAAGACTAGAGGCTGCTAAGCTCGATGTTTATGAAATTTCCGAGCTATAACAAAACAACAAAAGGAAACAAATATTCTAAGAAAAGTCAAATATTAAACATTTTCCTAAATACATTTTTCAAAAAAGAAGGGAGACTAGTGACCGCTAAGATTCTGGTTGACTCACATACGATACAACTAGGACGGATCACCTAAAAACCGAGATAAGAACCATTATTATAATTAAATTTATGTATTAATTTATCATAATCCTACCATGATATTCAAAGCCTAGCAGCTACCAATGTCAAAGATTATTAAATAACATTGGTGCAACATAAAAAATAATTGAGATTAGTGGTTATTAGGATATTTGTTTCTTTTCATACAGGACAATTAGTAACGACCCAAATGAAAACCTATCTAAGCTCCTTTATTATATTTGGATGTTACAATACTACCTTCTAAGACTAGCGACTGCTAGGGTGGATGTTTATTGTCTTTCTTTGATGTTACATGACAACAAATAGTCAAAGAACAGATTACTTAGAACCCTATCACATGATATTCGAAGCCTAGTAGACGCTAATTTCGTAGATTATTACACTACGTTTTTGTAACATAATAAATACTTAATCTTAACGGACGCTAGGATAATTTAATTATTTTCATTCAAGATAATTTTTGTTTTTTTATTTACTTGTTTAGCCAAGAAGCCTCTGAGTACAACATGCTATTCAAAGCTTATTACATTATATTCCTAGTGGCCGTTAGGATATTTATTGTCTTGCATTTAAGATAATTTATAACAACATGATTGAAAATATAACTATGCTCCCCACAATTATATTTAAATTTTAAAATACTATTTTTAAGGACTGATGACCACTAGGGTGGGTGCTCACTACATTTTTTTCTAGAAAACTTGTGATTCCAAAAAAACATTTTAAGCCTAGTGGCTACTGAGCTCAATTTTGTATTCGAAGTCTATCGGATAAATTCCAAATTAAAATTTAATCCTAGTGATCGCTGAACTCAATAGTATATTCAAATCAATGTTGTTGCAAATTCACAGAGGTTTGAGGTTAGTGACCACTACGATAGTTGTTGTCTTCCATACAGGAAAATTATGAATGACTTGATGGATATTCAAATACATGACCAGCCAACAAATATTTGAAGACATGATGAACTCAAGTTCCTGGGCTATTGGTGAGTTACAAGTAGTTTGTAATCATCAATCCAAGTTCCATTCACATTGAGTTCACTCGATGATTTCAATAAGTTTCCATGTGGACACCTTGAGGTAGGTGTCAAACTTATCCATCTAGACCTAGCGGAACATAGTGGGGCACTTCGAATGCTCCCCGCAATTATATTTCAATTTTAAAAGACTATTGTTAATGAATGACGACCGCTAGGGTGGTTACGCACTACATATATTTATTAAATATTGGTGACTATAAACATAAATTTAAGCCTAGCGGTCATTGAGCTCAATAGTATATTTAAATTTTATCGCATGAATTACAAATTAAGATTTAATCCTAGCGGCCATTGTGTTCAATTTTAAGCCCAGTGGCTGCCGGGTTCAATATGTTATTCGAATCAATGTTGTTACAAAATCACAGAGGTTTGAGGTTAGCAACCGCTAGGATGATTATTGTCTTGCATATAAGACAATTAGTAATGACCTCATGTATATTCAAATTAATGACTAGACAAAAAATATTGGAAGACATGATGAACTCAATTTCTTGGGATACTGGTGAAATACAAGTAATTTTTAATCATCAACCCAAGTTCCATTCCTATTAAGTTTGTTAAATTCTTTCAATAAGTGGGCATGGGGACACCTTGAGGTAGGGGTCAAACTTATCCATATGGACCAACTGGAACATATCAGGGCACTTCAAATGTGGATCACTTCACGGAAAATTAAGGACTCAAGCCCACCTCCACGTCTTGCTTAGAGAAAGTGCTCCTCCACCACTCCAGTTCATAGATCTAGTATAAGAAACATGTTTACCATCCAAAATTTACTAATAGTTCATAATCATCAACCTAAGTTCCATTCCCATTAAGTTCACTAGATGGTTTCGATAAGTGGCCATGGGGACACCTTGAGGTAGGGGTGAAATTCTCCATATGGACCAAACAAATCATAGCGGGGTGCTTCGAATTCTCCTCGTAATTATATTTCAATTTTAAAATAATTTTTTAACTACTCACGACTGTTAGGGTGGTTTCTCATTACATTTTTTTCATGAATACTCATGATTCCAAACAAAAATTTAAGCCTAGTGGCTACTAAGCTCAATAGTATATTCAAATTCTATTACATGAATAGAAAATTAAAATTTAATCCTAACAGCCGTTGTGTTCAATTTTAATCCTAGTGGCCATTGCGTTCAATATGTTATTCAAATCAACATTGTTTAAGCATCAAAGAGACTTGAGGTTAATGGTTATTAGGATACTTTTTGTCTTGCATACATGTCAATTAGTAATGACTTGATGGATATTCAAATACACGACTAGAGAAAAAATATTCAAAGATAGAATGAACTCAAGTTCTTGGGATATTGGTGAGTTGTAAGTAGTTTTTAATCATCAACCCAAGTTCCATTCCAATTGAGTTTATTGGATTCTTTCAATAAGTGGTCATGGGGACACCTTGAGGGAGGGATCGAAAATCTCCATATGGACCAAGAAGAACATAGAGGGACGCTTAGAATGTGGATCACTTGGTGAACATTAAGGAACTAAGCCCACACTTAGAAAATTTTTTCCTCCACCGCACCAGTTCGTAGATATGGTATAACAAAAGCATTTACCATCCAAAATTTACAAGTAGTTTTTAATCATCAACCCATGTTAAATTCCCATTGAGTTCATTGGATGCTTTCAATAAGTGGCCATGCAGACACCTTGGGGTAGGGATCGAGCTTCCCCATATGGATCCAGTGAAACATAGTGGAGCACTTCGAATGCTCCCTGTAATTATATTTCAATTTAAAAATACTATTTTTAACGACATGAGACCACTAGGGTGGTTTCTCACTACATTTATTTCATGAATACTCATGATTCTAAATGAAAATTTTAGCCTATCAGCCACTTACCTCACTAGTATATTCCAATCTTATCACATGAATTCCAAATAGAAATTTAACCCTAGCAGCCACTGTGTTCAATTTTAAGCCTAGTGGTCATTGGTTTCAATATTTTATTTGAATCAACATTGTTGTAACATCATAGAGGATTGAGGTCAGCGGCCGCTAAGATAGTTGATATCTTGCATACAAGACAATTAGTGTTTTTTTCTGGGTCTTTTGGTTTATTGATTATCTTTTGTGTTTTTAATTGGGTGGTGTCCCATCAATCCCCAGGTTCTATGTTCCTATCAAAAGCATTGAATCATTTAAAAAATATATTAAAAAAAAAGATAGATATAAATGATTTTCTAGATTGCACATAACCCCTAAGATGGAAGCTTATTATACTCCCTTCATGTAACATAACAAATTTTAATGAGTTTCATGATTACTCATATTCAAAAAAGAAATTTTCCACCTAGTAGCTGATGAGTTCAATATGTTTATTTATTTATTTTAAAACTATTTTGATAGGGGATTTGAACCGGGGGGTTATGGGACCCCACCCATACAATATAGAATTAATACAAAAACCAAATGATGCAAAAACCCAATTCCCCACAACAAGGAACACCACGATGGGAAGATAAACCAAGAGAACAGACCAAAATTCCAAAATAGACCAAGAAGCACTAGAACCAAACATTAACATGAGAAAGACTCGCTAATAAAGAGAAGAAATTTCTCACTAGCTAGGGTGTGAAACTCATTAAGGTGATTGATAGCTAAACCAATAGGGAAATTTGAAGTAGGTAGATCCAAGGGGAGTAGACTATTGAAATCTAGGTCACTATGCCAACTGGAAGCATACACGTTCTCAACGTGAATGAGTAGTTCCTAGTATTGCTCCTCGAGCGAATGAACCTCGCCCCTGAGACCGATATCCTACTCGTCAACCTCTTCCAACCAAATCAAGGGGTATGGGATGCAACAATTAGCCAATTCATCATGCAAGCCTCCTCTATGAACTAGGTAAATGAAGTAATCTTCTACAACCTCTTCATTCACTTTGTCTGGGTAAAGCAAAAGATAATTGGAAAAAAATGTCATGGCTATATTAGAAGTAGCCCACACCCTATTTGAAGCCTATATATATATGTCACCCAGCACACATTCGATTGCCTTAGCTTCATGAATAGATTCACAACTAAAGATATCCTAAAGACGCCTACGAGAGATGAAAAAATGAAAAGGTTGATTCCCACCACTCACCACACTGATAAATAAAAGGAAATCCCAAGAAAACTATAATTATCCTTCTCAAAAATGGGAAGAAAAATTAGTGAGGAAAGAGGAGCCAACACCTAGCTAAAAAATGAAAGACATGAGCCACCATTAATGATGGATGTGGGTTCTGCGTCTCCCTTCAGGTGAAATGATATCTACCAAACCATTCCAATCTTTAGAATTAATTGAAAAAATTACAATGTCTGGGACATCAATGGCCGCGTTAGCAAGAAGATCGGCAGCACTATTAGACTCCGCTGAGTTCAATATGTTATTATATTAGCGGTTGCTAGGATAATTCTTGTCTTGCATTAAGGAATGTCTAACCTAAAGCTATAAATATTTTTATTTTACATTGAGTCAATATGCCAACGTATGCTTGAAATTAAAATAAGCATGTCAACAGCTTTAATATCAAGGTTTATTGGAAAATGTGATTGTTAGTTAAAAATTACAATACCCCCAAATGTCTTGAGTGTAAATGGGGCATTCAGTGTAATCTGCATAACATGGGTCCATCTCTCAAGTTGTGGGACATGCGAACCTAAAATGGACCTCTGAAGAAGGATAGAGTCCTCTACCTAATCCTAATGCTAAAGTAAACCTAATGTTGAAAATATTCCGAACTAGACCTATCCTAACAATGGAAAGGAGATAGGGAGAGAGAAAGTGCATGAGAAGGGAAATCCTACACTAAAAAGGGGGTGATAACACTAGAAAAATTGGTGAGATACTCTGTTTAGGGAGGATGAAACAAAGAAAAAGGTGTATTAGGGAGGCCAAACAAATGTGACACAAACCCAGATCCTAATTTTTCATCAAAACTCCATGGAACACAACATCATAAACCTACAAGTGAAAGAACATGCACAAAATACAAAAAAAATAACGGGGAGGAAAGAAAATATAATAAATATGAGCTAGGGTTTAAGAAACACCATAAAAAATAATTTTTATTACTTTAAAGTATGCATAGACAATTAGATTTGATGTACAAAGGCATAATTACATTGCTAGGCCCAAGAGAAGGCTCACTGATCAAATGCAATTGAGGGAAAATTTTGCAAGCGTTTCCCCAACTCCCCAAACGTCTCCTTCAACATGAGGGGTTTGATTATATTATATAGCCATTTCACCAACCCTCATTAAAAAGGTATGGGCACCCATACAATATTGATTCTTGAGGGTACTTTTGTCATAAAATACATGGGCACCATACTGCATTAAATATAGGTTGTTGGGATGTCATTTGTTCACCTACCTTTTCCTTCATGGGACTCATGGGATGATAGACCAAGTAACCCATCCAACTGCATCGTACCATCATTGGGAATCTAGCCTCATAACCTGTCTAAGGATGCATCACATGACTTCGACCATCTAACCCTGGGGGGTTAAACATCGTCCAAATGTAGGTCGTACATTACTGTGGTCGCCAACCAACCATATGGTTGTCTATTTGTTGGGACCGACCAACCTTGGTACCCATCCAACCTGGTGACCCGTCCAATCTGATAACCCTTCCAACTTGATGTGTCACCCGTACGCTTTATTATACGTCTAAGAAGGTGACCTGACCAACCCTGTTGACCAACTTATTGCCCAACCAACTGAGTTGACCAGTCGAGCTGACCAACCTGTCTGAACAACCTATTTGACCAACCCAACCGACCAACCTATCTGACCAACCCAACCAACTGACCTGATTTCACAATGTGCTCAACATACAACTTGAACATTTATTGCGGATCGCCTGCTTTCCATGAGTAAGGACCAAATCAACTGAGCCAAAGTATGGGATGTCTTTCTCTTCTAATGGGGTTGAACTTTGATAGTCATCAACAAGTCCAAGAATTATCAATGTCTAAGTCCATTTATGATGATTTATCCAAATTAACTCGGTGGTAAATTTTGGATAACAGTGATGAGTCCATCCAATCAAGATATTTATAGCAAATCTTATCACAAAATTTGTCTATTTAGTAGCTTTCTAATAGGTAATATTTAAGGTCCAATTTGGAGTTAATGAGAGAATGCAAAGGGAATTTTAATGACACAAGAATGATTTTCCCTGAAAAGGTCTGCATTTTAATGACGACTTTTAAATATGTTATTCAGCTCCAATAATTAATTCATTCCTATTCGAGTCATTATCCAAGGGTAAATTACATTCCAGCACTTTACCGATTTATACATTAAAATTTTACTAAATTTCTAGTCATTAGTCACCCTTTTTTTTGCGGCTACCATTAGTTGCTTGAATTCAAGTTTAAAATTAAAAAAAAAACTAGCAATCAAAGTAAGTCACATCAAGTCTCGTGAATAAATTATCCAATGAAATGGTGCCACATAGACAACCCATAAAAGGTGATTTTATATTAAAGAAATGGGTTTCCTTAAATTTATTTGTACTTAAAAGTACTTATTTTAAATCCCTTAAAAATATGTTCACCACATAATTTAAATGTCTAAAAGAAAATATGCATATAAAAAAAATGAACTATTAAAGGGTAGTTTGTAATCATCAACCGAAGTTCCATTCTTATTGATCTCATTGTATGCTTTCAATAAGTGGCCATGGGGACACCTTCAGTTAGGGGTCAAAATTCTCCATATCGACCAAGCGGAACATAGTGGCGTGCTTTGAATGATGATCACTTGGTAGACATTAAGGACCCAAGCCCACCTCCATGTCCCTCTTAGAGAAAGTAATCCTACCATTATATTTAGATTGTCATATTAATTTATCGGAATTCTACCATGATATTTGAAGCCTAGTGGAAGCTAATTTCAAAGATTATTAAATTGCATTGATGAAACATAACAAAGTCTTGAGATTATCGGCCGCTAGGATATTTGTTTCCTTGCATAAAGGAAAATTTATAATGACCCAAATAAAAACCTAAGCAAGCTCCTTTATTATATTTGGATTTTACAATACAACCTTTTAAGACTAGCGACTGCTAGGGTGGATGTTTACTTTATTTATTTTTTGTTCCAAGAGAACAAATATAATCCAATACAAGATTAATTTAAATGATTTTCCTGAATACACATATTCCAAAATGAATTTTTTTGCATTATAGCTGGCGAGTTCAATATGTTATTTGAGGTCTATCACGTGACATTTGAAGAATATTCCACTGCATTAATGTATCATAATAAAGACTTACAATTAGTGTATGCTAAGATAACTCTTGTCTTGTATTAACATAACATAGTATTGAGATTGTTTTGTGGTGTTGGTGTAACATAACACAGTCTTGAGATTAGTGGTTGTTTGGATAATTCTTCACTTGCATTAAGGCCCCTCAAACCTAAATCCATAAATATTGTTTTTTAACATTAACAGAAATATATCCTAGAAGATATAGATGGTAGTGGTTGTCAGTCTTCACTTCTAACAAAAAATTGAAAACTTGAAAAAACAAAATTTAATAGCGAGTAATTGTTTAAATTGCTTATTGCAACACACAACATAAAATTATACTAATGATTTCTTGTATTTTATATTTAAAGGAGGGTTAAAGGGTCCCTTTCCATTTACATTACATATAAACTGAGATGCAAGGGAAAATGCCAAAAAACACAAGTGGTTGGGAATATAAAAAACCCTAGACCAATAAGACAAACAATATGAATAGATAACAATGGAAGTGGAAAAGCTATATAACTACCAAAACAAAGATACAACATGACATATTTTAGAAACACATGTTTATCTAAATCATATGAAATTTTTGTAACCTTGAACTTAATGGGCATGAAAATGGTTTCTGTTGGTGGGTCCTAAAAAATATTCTCTTTTTCTAGTAGCAACCTGATTCTTTAATGAATCGTATACCTCACGGTCTTGCCTCTAAATAAAATCCCAACGTGTAGGTTCCTATTACAGTGGGGCATACATAGCATCGAGGTTTGGAAATTGGAGCAACCTACTTCCCATCTATGAGTTCTCACCATATTTGTCCACTTCAAACAAGAAACAATTTAGGATATCAAACTGTTTGAACAAATATGTAAAAACGTCTGCATGCACCAAACCTTCCTATTTATAGCGAGCATTAGAAAGCAAGGACCATGAAACACTTAAGGTTTTGTCCACTTCCACTTCCATGCCAACCCTATACACTGTCTTGATCCAGTGATGATCCATATCCAAACCCCAATCCTTTTCCAAATGAATGATAAGAACATGACAAATGAACGTTGAAGAAACTTCCACATTTACCCTCAGACGTCCCTCTAGATAAAGATAATAATCTCCAATATCTCCCTCAATTGCAACCAAATATTTCTTAGATTCAAACCAAAAAATGGATTTCAAATGGTGACTTGATATTTTGGTATAAAATCCTATTTCACCCATAGCCGTGGAAAATTACATGAAAGGCAACATTTGTCTAGCCATGAAAAAATAAATGAAATATGGTGAGAAAAACATGAAAGGTGTGGAAATAAGGGGGAGCATTTAGATAAATATATGGATTGAATATTCCATCACATGCTTAAAATTAATACGAGCTTGCAATTGGATTTAATATCAACCTTTATTAGAAAAAGTGATGAGTCTAGCCAATCAACATATTTATTACAAATATTATCACAAAACAATTGGTGTGTCCCTTGATTTTTCACAAAACCTTCCTTTTTAGTAGTTATCCTAATAGATAAGATTTAAGTTCCAATGTGAAGTTAATGAGAGCATACAAATGGAAATTTAATCACACAAGATTTATTATCCCTAACAAGGTCTACTTTTAAACGACGACGTTAGCAATAATATGGTAGTCTCCTCCAATAATTAATTCATCAGTATTTGAGTCATTAACCAGGCACAAATAACTTCTTCTATTATGATCTAATTGTGCTAGGGAAAAGGAACCAATGAACGTTATTGGGTATGTGAAATAAAATACCCTTAGTTTTCTTAATTCAAGTTAAAAACTAAATAAAAACTAGCCAATAAAGTAAGTCACAACAAGTCTCATCAATAAATTATCCAATGAAATGGTGACACATAGACAACCCATAAAAGTTGATTTTATTCTCAAGTAATGGGCTGCCTTAAATTCCTTTATATTCAAAAGTATTTATTTTAAATCCCTTAAAAATATTTTCTCCATATAATTTAAATGTGTAAAAGAAAATATAAACTTTCCTAACTATGTGTCTATCTTTATTACTAACCTTAACTAACGACACTTACCTTTCATTAAACAAAGGTGTTTACCAGTTGTAAATCATTTTTGTGTATATTAGAATATATGGATTACATTTTATACATAGAATATCAAATGAGAACTACATAAGGCGTTAGCCTTCTCGAAGGTATGTATTAAAATACTTGGCTCTGCCAAGGATAGTCCATCTAATATAAACTAATTACAAACAATGACAAAAAAATTGTTGATATTTATTTTGCATCGTTAAAATGGATTCCCTGATATTGTAGAGGCTAGAGGCCGCTAGTCTTCTCATCAACGAATATTGGAAAACATAAAACAAGTATTTCTCTTCATGGCCTCTGATCATTTATTCCTGTGCAAGGTTTGTGTACATCTTCTCCTTCAATCTTTAGTAAATTATTATGGATTATTTTGTTTAATGGGTAATTTCTAAAAATATGTAGGGCCAAGATGAATAGGATATGTCTACAGGTTTAAAATATGTACTTCTATTACTATGCTCCAATTGTAACATTTGTCGATAATGTAGATAGTGCATTTTTCATTGATTAAGTACTTAACGGTCGCTGAACTTTTTCATTGACACCTTAGCGGTCACCAAGAATTTTCATTTCTTTGATGTTCCAAGACAAGAGAAGACAACTAATATTCAAAGACAAGATAGATATTTAACTCTTTGCTGAATACACGAAATTAAAAAATATTTACCACTTTTCTGAATACACATAATTAAAAATATCTAATCTATGAAAATAATGACATCAAGATACAACATCTCATTTCTATTGCACTGTTGAGAAACACTAGTTGTCCTTTTCAATTCCTTATGAAATATTAATTTGTTTAATTTGTCTAATTTGTTTTTCCAGGTAATATGTCTTCCATTGGCCGCACTTTGTTCATGCTAATTCCTTTGAGTGAAGGAGCAGAGGATATGAATAAGATCGATGATGAGTGGTTTTTTGTGGTTATTTTCTGTTGATGAGGACATTGTCAATGAATTCAGTATGGTACTAAATTCAAAAGTTATTGATGAGAAAAAATTCCATACTTAGGTTGAATGCATTGACGTCGAAATGAATAAGTTCCTTATTCTTGACATGGAGTTAGAAGTTTCATGATTTGAGAAACTAGAAATGAAGGTTTCTAGGGAAAATAAGGTGTGCTCTTGTATTCAATATGGTTGGAATTTGGGTAATTTCATGCAGTCAGACAAAACAAGCCATGGAAATTCCCTTGAATTTCATAACAACATGAATTTGATATTCTAAAAATTGTATAGGACTAGGGATACCTCTTTTTTTGTAATTATTTGAATACAAAATATTTTCTTTCTCCACTGAAACATGTAAAGCTATTTACCTTGCCGATGAGATATTATTTATCTAAATTAGAGATATATCCATCTAATTCAAAGTTGCAAATCCTTAAAAAGAATAACAAATTGGCTTTGATGTTGAAGAAAGCGATCAATATATTCGAGCAAACATAAAAGTCAAATGTTTTATTATTAAAATTGTTTTTTTCAATGGTGATGCTTTTCTAGCTGAAGTTTCTAGGTGCCATTTGGAACCTCGAGAATATCAATTACATCATGTGCATGATGATAATATTGACCTTCTTGTCTATTCAATGTTGATTAATGTTATTCCTACACTGAGGGATGCACTTCTTCTTCCCTTTTCACCTTCTACAAAGGAACTTGTGTAACTCAAGGATCTAGATGACTTGAAAAGGGATAAAGTGTAGTTCTACATTCTTGACGGTCAACATATGCTTTATGCCCAATTTTTTTTTTTAGGTCATTACATACTAAGATGCAGTTTAGAAAGGCTCGCATTATGTCTTCACACACCTTGTGAAGACATTGCTAAAATTTTCCAATAACAAAACGATGTAAATAAAAATTGATTTGATACCAATTTTTTTGATGTACTCTGCAAGGATTGAATTATTTAGAGATCCCTAGGATGTCCTTGGAGATGTGAAGTGGGAAAATAAAATTCAAACAAATTTGAAGGTAACTAAACTTAATTTTCACGCATTTGTTTTTAAAATTTAATTTTACAATATGTAGAAAATAAATATATTATTTCATATTTAAATGCAATGTTTCGAGATGCAATGTATTGCTATTTTCAAATTGTCAAAGACAGAGACCCTTCATCAAAAAATGACATTTCTATTTATACCTGAGGACATATGGAAAAAATTGACAACAACCAATAAGTTATTTGAATCCAATGGGCTCGTTTGTTTTCCTTTTAAGGATAACCAGCCTAACTTTCAACCAAATTCATTGGCAAGGTTCACAACAAATTACTTTAGTTCTGCAAGAGGAATGATCGATGAGGAGATATTAGTTATACTAGATGAAGTGTAAGCAAGGAGAGTATGGCTAACTCACTCTATTAAAGCAGACATCATAGTGGGGAATTTAGATATTTATTACAAAAGAATAAAAGATGAAAAAGAGATGAGAGAAAAATTTCTAAAATATGTTAAAAATAAATATCCAGGTATCGTGTATTGGCAGAATGCATTGAAAAAAATATTGTTGAAAAATATGGTGTGCATAATTCTCACTACTCCTAGTTGTATGAACTCTTTGGAGAAGAGCCTAAAGGAAAAATAAAAGATGAATCCGGAGGAAGTGAAAAATTGGAAAAAATAAAATTTGCTACTGAAGTGGTAGAGGTTCTACTAATGGCAGCTCAAAAAATTATAGACTACTACATGAGTGCAATGGAAGAAAATATTCTGCAAAGGTTGGAACACCGAAGACTTAACCTGTCAATGTGCATATCCCTTCCATCTCCAATCAACGATATGTTCTTTTCCATCAAATACAAAATACAAAATGTGTGATCGTAGATTCATGCAATTTTTCTAGTGTACTCACTTTCAATGCAATAATGGACCTTCGTATAGTTTTCCGATCTAGTATTCTATATTGTTTAATTATTTTCCTCATACGTGTTGCTTCTTCAAAAATGTTAAGAGAGACATTAAAAAAATAAATGAAAATGTGAAAAAATAGGGGGGAATCAGTAGTGGAAGGTTGTTTCCAATTTTATGACAGTAGTAGAAAATTTAAGACCTTGTGTATTATGTACACAATAATTGAGGTGCAAAATTTTGATGTTCACGATGGGGATATAGCATAAAATCGCAATGGTTTGGATGGATCATATTTCGCAAAAAAATTTGATTGGAAGATAAATTGTCCTACGAGGAAAGACACATCCTTTTACTTATGAGAGATCTTATGGGTTTTGGTCTCATATGTTCGCTCAACTCGCTTCCTATAATTCTCCGATTATAGTGTTGTACGGCGGGTAGTGATACAGTGTAAGATTTGGTTAACTTAGGTATATATGTGGTTTCTATTATTGAATCGTGTGATCAAGAAATATTCTTACAACATTACCACTGTCATTTGAAAAAATCTAGGTTTATTAATATCACTTTAAAATATTCTATTAGTTTAATGCATTTGAACTGATATATACAATATTTATGTCGACAACCAAACAATGGAGGAAATACACCATCTCTTCCTCTCAACATAAAAATAAAGGAGACGTTGTGGATCTTAGTAGGTCAGTATCAATTGAAATTGTTACCACCCCAGATGTTTCTAAGAAGCCATCCAATAAATCTATAAAAGGTGAGTGGTAAATACTCGTTTTATAAATTTATCGTACAAGATGTTTTCAATTGTCATTGTTTATATATTTTTAAGAAAAAATTCTTTTATTTTTCTAATTTGATGCCTAATGGGGAGGTTGTTTTCACATCACACACAATATAATGGATTCAAGAGGGTATGATATTCATATACAATTCTAAATAAAACCATTTATAAGACCCTAACAATTGAAAGAATAGTATGCAACCCAACATTACATGTGCTACATTGTCAAAAAAACGGATACACAAAGTCCCCCAATGATAATTCATATCCTTTCAGAATATTTTCAAGCTCCCAAACCCATTCATAGTGTATATTTTTTAGCCTAGACATCCTTACTTATCTTTTCCATGCTTTTTCCATTTTCCAGCTTCATTCTATGCATGTTTTGGCCTTTAGTGCTAGGACTTGCCGCCCTGCCTTGGTGGCGGTTCTGAAACTACTGCCCAGGTAGTGTGATGGTCTTGAGAACTTTTTCAATAATCCATCATGCATGTTTTTGACATGTGATTATTCACTTAACTTAACTTTTACGATGTGTTTTGTGAACCAAATTACCTAAAACTAGTCTTGATTGTTTAGTTTTCCTTACCTCTTCTATTTTTAAATAGATTTAATTAGTTTGAAATGCCTCTTCTTTGCCTTGTTCATGAAGGAACACCGCAAAAAATTTCTATATATTCCATGTTTATATTCAAGAAAAAGGGCCTTAGAATTGCTTGTATATCTTGCATAGTATTGTTGCCACAATCCTGCTGGAAATTGCATAGCCAAGCTCTTTTCACTTGCACTATTTGTCTTCCACCTACATTGCAACCAGATTACCTTCAATATATCATTTCTCAAACACCTTCGCCCTGTTGCTACCTTTCCATTCCCAATTCCTTGGACTAATATAGACACACAAAGAAAGAAAGGATAGACTGAGGGGATATATTACTACATAGCTGGATTTACCTCTATTATGTGAATTCCATGTTGGATTTGTTGTTTGATTTCCTTCACTCTTGCAGTTTATCATTGTTACATTATAGAATATAGAGTAGAAATCATTTCCTTTCATTTTCAAGTAATTAGTTGATTTCTGAGAGGTTTTGTGTCTTTCATACCAAGCCCCCCGGTGACGGATCCTCTTCTTCCCATCCCTGTAGATCTGAAGGGGGGAATATCTGTAGGAGGTTGTGTACATATCATAGATCATTTTGAAAAGTTCATGTTTTTAAGTTAGTTTAGCTTCAATACACTCAGAATAGGTGAATAACCACA
The DNA here is from genome assembly GCA_019776745.2 of Taxus chinensis. Taxonomy (NCBI): domain Eukaryota; kingdom Viridiplantae; phylum Streptophyta; class Pinopsida; order Cupressales; family Taxaceae; genus Taxus; species Taxus chinensis. The sequence goes on from CM034150.1 coordinate 743,131,527, forward strand.
CCCGAGTTATCTTGCTTGTTTAGTCTTAGTGTCAAAATATTTTAATTATTTAGAATAGAGGGAAAATTGTTGTTTGTGATTGTAATATTTCAATTTTGTGATTTGTTTCTATTGGTTTCCCCTTTCAGCATAACATATATTATTTGTTTAAGCTTAGTCATGACATAATTTGGACACTTTAAACAAGATCAACACTTAGATCCGAGTTAGGAAAAAAAAACCATAGGGAATTTACTCTACCCATTGATAGCCTCTAAATCTCCCCTTTTCCAATTCAGCTACGGGGATATCACACTACTAGATCTTAGTGATTGATCCTCCTATAGTTAGCTATCCACATATTCAACATCGGCTACTCTGGCATGACCTCAGGGGGTCGAGTGCGAATGAAGGTCACATTTTCATTTTCTTTCCTACAAATTGGTGAACCCTGGCATAAAGGATTAATTGCTTCTTTTTTCCTTTTCTTTCATTGCTATTACATCACCCTCTCCATTTCTTCCCCTATTTTTGGTAGGTATTTTATAATTTCTAAAAACTATCTAGAAGAGAGCTTGGTTTTCCATTTAGATTTGATAGATATTACACCAACAACCAACCACAACAATCCCCTTCTCTTTCGAGATGGGGAGAAAATTACATAAGAAACGTTTAAACCTCCCCTAGTTACACTTCAAACCCCATTAGCTACGTAAGGATGGAGAAGGTTGATCAACCATTAAACATGCAATACAGTCAACCCAATGCAAATCACGTTGTTATCAACAAATGGAACATGTTCTTACCATAGATTCTTGTCAAGACCTCACATTTCCATGCAACCAATAGAAGATGATACATTCACATGAATAGAAAATACTCTTCGTCGGATAGACGAGTTTTTTGACAGAATAAATGCTACCACCTATGATATTTTGAATTCCTACCCTAAGATTATTAATTCCGAAGAAGACAAGAATTATAACACTAAAAAATTCATGACAGGGTATCATGAGCTTGCTCAATCAAACCCTACGCTATAGGCACCCCCAAAAAAGAACTCAATCCTCCCCCAGTAATCTTATTTCTACTTTAGTAGGGAGGATTAGAGAACTAGAAAGTTCCCAAACTTCATAACCAACACTTGCAGTAGGGTTGAACATGGGGTATCTAGTTGACCAACAAAGGATACATCCTTTCCATTGATAAACCAATGCAATATCTTGTTGTTATCTAAATTTTCCCCCTCGGGAAAATTAAAAAAAACAATAACTTGCTTATAGCAAAAATGGAGGATTTGATTCAGTCATGAAGACTTACATTTTGGAGTTGGGGTGAATAAATTTAAAACGAGCCAAACAAATTATAGAGAATTTCGGGGAAAAGAAGAAGCTTTGAAGTCCAAAATTTTTGGACTTATGAGGTGGAGTGTTTCAGCATTTTGGAGATTTTGGTGGGTGAAAAGGGATCACCAAAGTTTGAAATCCTGAAGTCTGAAGCCCAAAAATTTGAAAATTTGGACTTTCAGGTTTCAGAGGTTTTAATGGCCAAACGGGAAAACTAAGAAAAAAAGTTACAAAATCCCAAAGTTTGAAAGTCCAAAAATTTTAGACTTTCATATTTTGGGGTTTCAGAGATCTCAGTGAGAGTGAAGGTGGAAAAAATGAAAAAAGTTTCGAAACCCAAAAATCTGAAATTCCAAAATTTCAAACTTTCAGATTTCAGGGTTTCAGGGATCTCGGAAAGGTTAAGAGTTCCAAAATTCTAAAAGTCCTAAATTTTATACTTTCGGGTTTTAAAATTTCAGAACTCTCAAGACGCTCAAGTGGATGAATATTTTCACGGGTCCGATGTCAAGATATCTGAAACTCTAAATTTTAAAAGTCTAAAATTTTAGACTTTCGGGTTTCAGACTTTCAAAACTCTCAAGAAAGTTGGTAGATGAATAGTGTTTAAATCTCTATAATGGAAATGTTTGAAATTCCAAATTTTTGGATTTCAGATGTTGCATACATTTGGGACTCCAAAAAAGGAAGATCAGTAGTTCGCCATTCTTGCAGAATGACACCCCAACCTTCAGAGGGCCATAACTTTTGACTGGGAGCTAAAATTTGCACAAGAAAGGACTTTATGGAAAGCTTATAGTCTCCTCTATGTCATAAGGTGAGACTAAGTTATTCAAAATGAATAAATACATTCCACCATTTTTGATGGTGTCAGGATTCTCACCTACCAAAATAATGAAGTATGGGATTCCTTTCTTGCCCAATAAGGAATATTACCTCGAGGCATGGGTTTTGTCATGGAACCCATCATTTGTGTTGGTGAATTCAATTCATTATAGGGTGGTTAGATAAATAATTCAAATTCTTCTGTCTTTTCTATCTCATTTCTTCCTATATATTGTAAGGAGGGGTATTTTTCTAAAGGTTAGACAATTTTTCTTTGTACCCTCCCTTATTCTCTTGTTTGTAAGTAGATTTGTGGAGTTAAAACCTCCCATTTAATTTATAATTCAAGTTTATGCCTCTTGGCCATTGTAAAGTAATGTATAATATTTGTGGAGAAATAAAAAATGTTTTTGGATGATTTTCAACCCTCTCTTATGTTCATTGCATCTCCCTGATCTCTCATTGCAATCCCGATTATTTGTGCATGGTGGTTATATTATATTTTTTGGTATTTTGTTTAATGGAAAATTAGGTATCAAACATTCCTTTGGTGTATCACCTCTTTTAGTTTAGGTTTATTTCATTAAAATCTTCTTAACCCCTGTCTCCTTGGAAAGATAGAGTAGGTTTTTATAGTAGATCCTCTACAATTTGTATGTGTGCATCAGAACATAAGAATAGGAACCAACCTTCATTGGGAGAGCTTTCCCCAATTGCAAATTCCCAAAATTTTGAAAAATCTCCATGTTATGCAATCACACTAAGAGTTTCAACCCATCGAGTTGCAGACATTCAGGGGTGTTGTGACTATGCATCAACACCTGTACAACAAGGTTATCTAGTTCATTCAAATCCATGTGATATTCTCATAGGGTTAAACACACAAGGGATGGGTCCTCATCCTTCTCAAGATTATCCTATGTATGGGGCTGGTTGGAAGTGTGTTCTCAAATGCCACCACAACATTCGATGTGATGTTACTTGGTTTTCATGCCTGCTAGTCTATATCCTGGTACTATCCCACCTTACATGTATATGTATTCAAAAATTCCCCAGATGGACCCATATAAAATTCCTGCTCCCTACATGACATATCAAGGGGTGCCATATGTTCTTGTCAATACTTATAATGGTGGAAAACTACACAATGGGTACATACATTGAGTACTTAAAGGAGCCTCTTGACTTCACCATACATGGTGTCATGCTTCCACGTCCATTTTCGTATCTTCCAAAATATAAGGGAGAAGGATACCTGAACGCTCATATCAAGGCCTACGCTACTACTATCAGGATATTTCTTCCTTGGGATGTTGTAGTGGCTAAGATATTTCTAAAGACTCTAAAAGGAATCAAATTGGATTAGTATTATCGTATTCTGGAAGCTTCTATACATTCCTCTAAACAACTTGTTTTCGAGTTCATCAAGGAATTTTACATGAACAAATTTTTGCATACAGGGATTAGGGAGTTCCTACATATTAGAAAGGAGAAAAATGAATCTTCCTCCCATTTCATCTAGAGATGGCACCAAGTTATCTATTCCTCTACAAGTACACCCAACATGGACCAGATGGAACTTTGTAATATTTTATTTCACTTGCTTAATCGAGATACTAAGGAAGAGGTGCAAAATTTTCCTTTTCGTAGTTATGAGGAAGTGTTGGAGAGTGTGCCTCATATTGACCAAGCCGCTATAGATAGTGGGCATAAGATCTATGGTCCCAATGGGAGATTGGTATCCCTAAATAAAAATAATTAAAATTATCAAAACAATGGTTCCAAAAACTAAGGACCTTAGGGTGTGAGTCACAATCATGGTGCTACCATGAATAGTGCTACTGATCAAGCTAAAAAAATTTAGTTTTACGAGAAAAAATAACAATAACAAAAACTTGGGAAATCAAAGAGGCCCTAAAACTTTGTCATCTATCAATAGAGTTGACGTAAACTGTTCCTCTCTAAAATAAAATCAAACCCAAGGACCAAACCCGTATCAAAACTCTAGCCAAGGGGTAATGAATCATGGTTATAACAATCAATTTCAAAACTACAACCGAGGTTATAATCAAGAACAACAAGATGTTTACAAAAGGTCTAGAGATTACAACCATAACATGTAGTTTGGTTTCCATAAGGTTTGAGGTCATGATGATAAGACTTTCCGCAATTACAACAAGTTTCTACAAAGACTTCTCGAAAACCAAAGGCAGCTCTTTGCAGACATGTTCCTAGAAAATCTAGAAAAAACATGCAGCCTAGTCATACTGGACCTATCAAACCTCAAAATGCAAACCCTAAAAATCCTAGATATTCCCAAGTGAATCCTCAAAATATAAACATGGATATTCCAAATGAAACAATGACCATGAAGCCATAACTTCTGACAACTCTCAAGTTTCTCCTAACCTTGGTTCAAACAATAATAATTTTTTTTGGGTTTAGTTGATCTAGAGGTTGAGCCAGAAATTAATACAACTTAGACAAAGGAGTACATTTCAAAACATCTACTTGATCTTTCATTTCTACAGGATGTTGTTCCTACTATTGTAAAACTAGTAGGATCCTATGATTTAATATCATATTTGAACAAGACCTTTTCTCACATTTCATTTCTACATTTGCTAAAGAATTCAACTGCGCATTGTTCTGAATTTCTCAATGCACTCGGTCTTGGTCATTTAATCCATGTTACACAACCTCCTAGTGCTCAAATAAATCACATTGAGTTTGACATACATCTTCCTGGACAAAATGATAGGGATACTAGGTTTATTTTTGATATAGAAAATATGCCATATGATGGTGAAATTGCTTGAAGAGATGATCCTACCTTATTTTTTACAAGTCTGGGTTTATAACAATTGCATTAAGAAAGCCATGATTGAGGATGGGCCTGATATGAATGTGGTTCTATTCTCTTTCTTGTAGAAGTTGGGATATGGGGAGAAAAATTGTTCCTCTATAAGAAACACGTTATATGGGTACGATAGTCTTAAGGTGACCTCAATTGGAACCATAGTTCTTCCAGTCACCCTTGGTCCAAAAACCATCTTGATGGATTTTTACATTATCGATAGCGAAACAAATTATAACATGATCCTTGGGAGACAATGGATTCATTGAATGAAGGTTATCCCTTCTATCTTGTTCTAGGAGATTAGATTCCTTCATTTAGGGAAGGTTTTCATTGCTTAAGAGGGGATCCTAACCCCTTCAATATACTCTTAGAAAACCTCAAGAATAAGAAAGGACTCCATATAAAGTATGAACTTCCTGGGAATCAATTAAACAAACCATCTCCATCAAAGGAGTTAGTCCGATCACCCAGAGTGTACTGAAGGCTGAAGTCACTAAACCAAAAATAGATAAGGATAAATAAATATCTATGGAAAAAGTTCCTACTAAAACCACAAAAAAATTTATGAAACTCTTAGAGAGTGACAATTTGATATTCTTCCCATTTAAACCACAAGGGATTGGTTAGTCTTCTCAGTTTAACATCTCTTCCCTCCAAAGACCTAGGTCTAGATGTGAACATGATAGAATTGAAAAATGAAGAATGGGAATTTGAGATTAAAATGATGCCCATTGAAACCATCTCTGAGGGTTGTTCTATTCTAAATCCCAATTTCAACCCATGTGTGTTTGAAACTAAGCTTGCATATCCATGGGGAAATGCCTCATCATTCAACAAGTGTCACAAGTAAACACAACACTCTACATAGGAAACAAGGCCCGAGCAACATACGCATGTTCACCCACACACCACGTCTCAAAAACGTGACAAATATGTTCACGAACACCTCTTTCAAATAAATGATTTTAATGATTGGACATATACATTTATGGGAAAGGGTTGCAAGTATAAACCAAGAATGGTAGGACCTCATCAATAAAATGGAAATTTTAAGGATCGTGGTTTTCCATTGTGTACTTTTAGGGATGAAGAATTTGATTTTCATCAACTTTCTTCACCTTAGACATCATGACATGTAGTTTCACCTTACACATACTCACAAATGAAATGGTCACCGTGGCCCAAGATCTTTACAAAAAAAATAAAAAATCACCAAATCAAAGCGTGTGAATGAATTGGAAAATGAGTTTGTTTTGATATATATATATATATATATATATATATATATATATATATATATATATATATATATATATATATATATATATATATATATATACTATTATAACTTTGTTTTGAATTCATATGTTTGCAATGTTGGAGCGCTGACACAGGTATATTTCTATATCCCCGCACAAATGGTAAGTCCTCTTGTCATTTTAATTTAGTTTTTATTTTTTGATATTTTTATCTATCTACACTTCAATCTCCTCTTGATTTTATAGGTAGCGACAGTTTGGACAACAACATTTTGACACACAAGCATGTCAGGTATAGCTTCTAACCCCCCCATTTCGAGAACACCATACTCGGACTCTACATTTTATGCCTTTTCATGGGTAAGACACGTCTCTGAGGGGGGCAATATGTACACACCAAAAAATTACATGAGCTACATTGTCAGAAAATGGTTACACAAGTCCCCCAATGATGATTCATGTCTTTTCAGAACATGTTCGAGATCCCAAACCCATTCACAATGTATATTTGTATCCTAGCCACCCTCAGTTAGCTTTTCCACACTTTTTTCTAGCTTCCTACTTAATTTTATGCATGTTTTGGCCTTTAGTTCTAGGATCACTGACCTACCTGGGTGGTGGTCATTTGTTATACGACCACCTCCCTGAGTAGAGTGGCATTCTTGAGCACTTTTTTCTAAATCCGTCATGTGTACTTTCAGCATGCAATGCTTCACTTAACTTAACTTTTAGGATGTGTTTATGAACCAAATTGCCTAAAAATTGTCTTGATTGCCTAATTTTCCTTCCCTCTTTTATTTTTAAATAGATTTAATTAGTTTGAAATGCCTCTTCCTGGCCTTATGCATGAAGGCACATCCCAACATATTCCTATATATTCCATGCTTGTATTCAAGAAAAAGAGCCTCAATTTTTTTTTGTATCTTGCATAGTATTTCTACCACAATCCTGTTGGAAATTATATATCAAAGCTCCGTTCACTTACGTTATCTGTCTTCTACCTGCATTGAAACTAGAATGCCTTCAAGTTTTCATTTCTGAAGCGCCTTCTCCTTCTATTTCCTTTGCATTTCCAATTAATTGGACTCATATAGATGCACAAAGAATGAAAGGATAGACTGAGGGGACAAATTACTAAATAGCTAGATTTACCTCTATTACGTGAACTACAGGTTAGATTTGTTGTTCTATTTCCTTCATTCTTGCAATTTATCATTGTTACATCATATCAAATAGAGTAAAAATAAATTTCCTTTCATCTCCAAGTAATTATTTGATTTACAAGAGGGTTTGAATCTTTCATAACAACCCCCGGTGACAGATTCTCTTCTTTCCATCCCTGTGGATCTGAAGGAGGGAATATCTGTAGGAGGTTGTCTACATATCATTGATCATTTGGAAAATTTCTTGTTTTAAGTTAGTTTAGTCTTAATACACTTAGCACAGGTGGATAACCACATTGAGATATCTCACTTGTTTAGTTTTAGTGTAGAAATATTTTAATTATTTAGAATAGAAGTAAATTGTTGTTTGTGATTGCAATATTTCAATTTTGTGATTTGTTTATACTTGTTTCTCTTTCAGCACAATATAGATTTTTAGTTTTACCTTGGTTAATTGGGACACTTTAAACTAGATTAAAACTAAGACCCAAGTTAGGAAAAAAAACCATAGGGAATTTACGCTACTCATTCATAGCCTCTAAATCTCCCCTTTTCCAATTCAGCTACCAGGAGATCACACTACCAGATATTATTTAATGATCCTCCTATAGTTAGCTATCCACACATTCAACATTGGCTTCTCCAGCATGACTTTAGGGGGTTGAGTGTGAATGAAGGTCATGTGTTCATTTTATTTCATACATGAACCTAAGAAAACTAGTTTATTCATAATATGTATTACCCCAGTGGTCTTTAATATGCTTTCTATAAACATGCTAACATCTATGTAATATTGTATAAAAGAAAGTTGTTTCATGTGTTTTTTTAACATCAATTTAAAATTTATTTTGACTTGATTACTATTTTTTTAAAATTGAATGATCATCACAAGAACATCCAGAGGGGGAGTGTGAGGGAATCCAAGAGAAACTCTCAATCAGTAAGTGTTAAAATTCTAAAATTTTGATTATTTGAATTGGTTAATATCAAATTGTGGAAAATAGAGAAAAAACTACTTCTGTGTAGTTGGCCAAATAGATTATTTAATTATTTTATATTTGGATGGTTTTCTCTATATGAAAAACCAATCTCATAAGGAGTTGGAAATCAAGTTTGGTAAGAAGACTCTCAAATTGCGAGGTGGGATCAAAGAATTTTTAAAGATACTAGTAACAAAATGTGAAGTGACATTTTAGTCTAGCTATCTCTTTTGCGCCGAAGTAGAAAAGATGATTGAGGATTTGAAAAAAATAGCTTTTTAATTCAAACCACTTATTATTTTGGGTAAATAACATTTCTGTTTAGAAGATGAAACTATAGAAAAAGATCTCCAAAATATTTGGAGTAGAGATGGTATTTTTTCGGCCTTAGAAACACATTGTGTATTACAATGGGCCCAAATGGAAACCCTTAGAAACATTTTATTGTGGGGAAGGAATCCAATGAATAAAATTATTTCAAAGATATATGGTTGATGACAAATTTGTACATAAACATATCACATATATTGTGTCAGGGTTTGAGTGTTGCGGAGGGCATTCAAAAATTTGTAGCAAACATAAAATATATAACTATTAATTATTTGATTTTTTTAACAATGAGTTTCATTCATACAGTCATATGGCAAACTTTTTATTTTACATGTTGAAATTAAAAATTTAGAAAATAGCCAGTATTTATATCTTCACTGTGATTGAGATGATATTAGAGTTTTTTAAAATTGTTTTATAAGTTATTTTTGAGTTGTGATTAAATACTTTGATGCCTTGTTTTAATCACTTTTAAAATATTACATTGATTATGAGTTTTTTTTTTAGATCTTATTGTGAAGCCTTGGAAATTACTAGTTGTGGGAGTTTGATATTTTTGTTGTTTGAAATTTCTAGTATTGGTGAAAAAATACCTTATAATATGGTTCTAGATTTTAGATATGGGAATACCAAATTAATATTAACGAGAGTCTAGTGCTAACCTTATAAGTACTTCATCAAAATATTTTGACACTGCCTTATGGTCTTCATTTATGGATTCAACAATGGTGAAATACATGTTCATCAAAAAGTTTAGTTGGCTGCGACAAACCAACATTAGGTTCATGTGGGGATGCCAAGAATGTAAGCTCAAATCAAAACCAAGCCAATAGATACTAGACATTTATGGTAATATCTATGGTTAAAACAATATAATTTTGATTGATGATGCAAGATACTTGTCGGATGAGGTCAAAGAAGAAATTACTCTCAAACCCCCAACATACTGGAGATTTCATGGAAACTATAAGAATGATTCAAAAATCTATATTGAATTATGTGTGTGCATGTGTTTGTTTTCAAAATAATGCTAATATAAGTAAAGACTAACACCTAAATAGTCCTTAACCTAGCAAGAATTGAACAACAAACTAAACACCATCAAGATAAGAATTAAACAAGGGTTAGATGCTAGCATTCATAAGTACAAACTTGGAAACTAATAATGCTAAATATCTAAACTCCTTTATTCTCTAACAAAAAATAAATGAATGGATCTAAGTAAGCTCCATGGCTATCAAAATAGTTTTCCTTAGTATGCCAAGTAACCTAGGAATGAGGGTCTATCTAAGTTGGGCTACAAGACCCCTTTGACACCTCCCATATGACCTAAGCACTTAAGAAAGAGGCTTAACTCTTCAAGATGATGAACTCTCAAAAGGGTAAAAGGCAAGCTCTTAGTCTTTTCTATATGCTTTGCATTCAATCTCTTAGAAAGTTTAGGTGTAAGTAAAAAGATAGGTGGAGGGCTCTTTATATAGCCCAAAGGATAAAGGATTCAACACATTCTCATGAATGTGGGATAAAGGTAAAACATGATTAGGAGTGGATAAGGTTGCTTTATTAAAGGTAACCTTACTTTAGAAGAGTTAATACATGTTTAGCAAGTCATGGGAGTTGGGGGGTGCTTTAATTAATCAAAGGTGATTAATTAATAGGTAGGTGTAAGTTTATAGAAGCCAATTAGAAGAATATTAGTACGATTTAGGCTATTAGAAGGGGATTAAATCAATTAAATATTGATTTATTGGTTAAATGGAAGGGAAATCTAATTAATTAGTCTAGGTAGAAGGGGTGATTAAATCAATTAAATATTGATTTATTGGTTAAATGGAAGGGAAAGCTAATTAATTAATAATAATTAATTAGTCTAGGTAGAAGGGGTGATTTATTAATAGAAGGTCGTTAATTAGGGTATTTGTTGGATAGGAAACTTAATTAATTAGCTTAGTGTAATTAATTAATGATGATATGAGGCAAAATGAGTGCTTTTGACTATATTTTGTTGATTTACGAGAAAGACGATAATTAACGCAATTTAAGTATTTGAATTGTTTAGGCGTAATTATGGGTGTCTACATTTTCCCCTCTTTGGGGTGGCATAAGTGACGCCACTTCAAAGATAGTAGACATGTGGAATTTTGAAGAGGTAGAAGAAAAATTAGTAGAAGTGAGAGATGCCCCTTTGCCCCTCTTTGGGGTGGCGTAAGTGACATCACTTCAAAGATAATGGACATGTGGAATTTTGAAGAGGTAGAAGAAAAATTAGTAGAAGTGAGAGATGCCCCCTCAAGTGTCGATGGGGTGATGAAAGAAGATGATTGATGATCGAAAAAGGTGACAGATAGATAGAAGAATGGGAAGAGGCAAGATGCCCCCGGTAAGATGGAAGAATAGGGGTGAGAGAAAAGTGATGTAGAATGAATATGGAGGAGGGGAGAGAAGAGCGTAGCCTCTAGCCGTTGTGTATTGGAACAATTTCAGTGTCATCATATTTCCATAAGAGCTACATCATCGGTCCTTATGAAAAATATAAGCATACGAAAAATGTAGAATGACATGAAAATCCATACTACGAACGATTGTCCATTGCTAAAAACACTAACTTCATGCAACATACAAAATACAATGCAATACGAGAAAGTGAAAGATGCCTAACTCCATGCAACATACAAAATGTAATGCAATACGAGAAAGTAAACAAGCTAAACTAACAGAGAAACATAATATAATGTTTTTTATTATCAAGCTTTAGTTACAACCTATGTAAATTAATGACAAGGGTTGATGATGGTGCCCCAAGAAAGGATGCATGTAAGGGGAATAACAGAGGACACTTGGGTCCAATGGAAAAGTAATGTGCACTATGAAACAGTACTAGACAACTCGTTGTGCCCTAGAGTATGGATGAAGTAAGCAGCCTAGCTTTTGTTGATGGAGGTAGATAAAGATGATCCACATGTCACACACATGAACAAGTGAGAACCAAAGAGTGACGTTTTGTAGGATGATTTTCAATTTTTAGAAGTTTTCTGAAACATATTTGAATGTTTTTTGATGATTTTTTTTTCTCTAACATATTTGAATGTTTTGATTGATTTTAAAAGTTTTATGAAACTATGTACAGGAAGATGAGGAAGCGTGGATGCCCCTAGTGATAGATGGGATGTACAAGGGCATAAGGCCACGTGCGTACCAGAAAGGTGAAGATGTAAAAATGTCCCAACAATTAGGTGGGAGTATTCAAAGGTAAACTCTTCATAGGTAGAAGTGAGACCCAAGGCCATTATGGATAGGTTCAACATGATGATGAACGTAAACCAATGAAGTGCTGGGAAGAAGCAAGGATGCCCCCAGCGTAAGTTGGCCTAAAAGCACATGATAGAAAGGAAGGAGAAGATTATTTTTGTGGAAGGGGACAAAGGTGTCTACAAACATGGAAAACAAGTAATCTTATACACATGGATGTTCTGAATGAAGTAGAAGAACGATGTGAATGATATGAATGTAGCTTAGAAGCCTCGCGATGAAGAAGTGATTAGCCAAAGGCATAAATCGTGAGACGAGATATGGACTAGAGTAAGAGTCTGAACAAGGTCCAAAAAAGACACTTAGTAACATACTAATCCTGTTTACTCATAGAGATCCAGTGTGTGTACGTGGATTTTATTACCTCTTGAAGTGAAGATTTAATAAAAAACAAGTGAAGAGACCCTAGCCAATGTGTAGGAATGATTTATTTTGATAAGTGATTTTGTGAATGGAGGGTGAAAGGATAGCCGTACATTGCTCCGCTGCAAGCCAAGCATCCATAGCCCCGACGGAGATGTATTTGATTCTAATCACAACATTTCTCTACTGCCAGTCAGGCATCCATAGCCCCGATAGAGATTATTGGAAATACCCCAAGAGAGAGTTATATATAATTTGCTTTTGCTTTGTAGCTTTTAGCTTTTGATTTTTGATTGATTTTGATTCTTTTGCTTTCTGAAAACTTATTTCAGCTCTCTTGTTTGACAAGGGGTTAAGAACCACTGATGGCTTGATGGAAGGAGGTGGAAGTGATTGTGATGACGACATTGGCTAGTGTCAACAAATATCTCCAAAATTTCTTCACAACAAGTTTATTAGATGTTTGAATGTGATAGGATCTCCATGAGGTCAGTCGTTCTTTAATTTACCAAGGTGATAAAAGACTAGGGGCAAACAGATACCATAGAGATAAATGTCACAAAATGCGTGCGAATAAGCTAACCAAAATATCACCGAAGGGATGAAAATGGTAGGAAGACTTGTAGAAGAATAGCAAGGAAGGGAAGAAAGAAATATCCATGTGTACGCAACACCTGATTGCAATGTTTGATCTTTGTACCTTTGATTTTTGTTGTTTTTTTTCTCATGTTTTTTATATTTTTGCATTTGTACCTTGTTTTTTATTTTTATATTTTTGATATTTTTTTTTCTGAACCGTTGTTACTAACAAAGTCACTATGTGTGATAGGATCCAACAACGATGTTTGCGATTTCCTTGATAAGGGAGACTAAGCATGTTTGTTTATCAAGAGTCATGTTTTCCCCAATCCCGATGATCGTGGTGAGTTCACACTCAACAAAGGACTGTGATTTATCCTGAAACATGGATTTTTTATGTGGGAGTTTGAGCTCCCTATCCAGAGGTTTATGCACTTTTTTCCATACTTGATGGTTATGTTGATGTGCGTTCTTGAATCGCGTCTTGATTTATAACTTTGAGATTGTTCCAGTTGTTGGGGGATTTTGAGCTCTTGGAAGTTTTGACCTGAGCTTGATAATGAACCTGTTTGGGTTTCTTATAAGATCGACGCGTGACTTTTCTGATCCTCGAGAAGTGGGAGTAGGAAAGCAAATGCATTTATGATTGATGATAGGAACGATAGATAATGGTAGTGGGCTTGCCACAACCATTGATAGAAGAATATATGTGATAGATGAAAAGGATACGGTCCAAGAATTGAAGAGGATGGGATACCAGGAGGTGAGCCATGGATAGAAGATGAAAGGCTACTAGGATGTGGCCCAAGAATAGAAGAAGAAGGGCTACTAGGATGTGACCCATAAATAGAAGACGAAGGGCTACTAGGATGTGGCCCAAGAATAGAAGAAGAAGGGCTACTAGGACGTGACCCATAGATGTAAGATGATGGATTACCAGGATGTGGCCCAAGAATAGAAGATGATGGACTGGACTCGAGGGTGATCCATACCTAGAAGACAAGGGTCTAGTTAGGCACGTGCCCCAAGAATCAGAAGATAGTGGACTACTCGAAAATGTCCCAAAAATGGTAGAGGGAGGGCTAATAGAAGGTGACCCACACTTAGATGAAGATGAAGGGATACTTAGTGCACTGACCCCATAAGAGATTGTGATTGAAGAATTATGATAGACAAAGAGTTATTGGGTGATGATAAGATATGCCACGGATCAATGTAAGACCAAGGAGTTTCATCACATAATGAAGAATGTGAAGATGGAAGAATAAGAGGAGGATCAAGTTGCATGATTTGAGGCTCTTCCTCCATTTCTTGATAAAAGGAATCAACCTTTTCCTCACAATATGCAGATGCATCAAAGTCTAAAGAGAATCCTTTTCCATAAGTCTGCTAAAGGAATATCTTCATATGCCCCTATAAATGTCCTGATTGTTTCTTCATTCTGAAAGAGATCAATCGGTATGAGTTGTTGATCGAACCACTAGGGGTTGATTAGAAGAAAGAGGATCAATTGGTGTGGAAGACTTAGAAGATGTTTGATAATTATTGATAGAAGAAGATGATGTGGGGGACGAAGAAGATGTGTAGCTAGGTTTCTCAGGAGTAAAAGAAGGTGGTGTGGACCTACCTATATGATGGTATATCATCTGTAAAATAGTAGGATTAAGTCCAAAGTCTATAGATTGCGATGCATGGGTCTGATTCAGATGTTTTTCTCGAAGGACTTTGAGTCACTTGAATATTCAAACAAGAAAGACTTATGTGGGGGTGATTGATGAAGAAGGTCCTGCGAAGAAGGGGAGGACTGTGATCCAAGCAATCACCTTGGATGAATAATAACAAGGGTCTTGTGAAGAAAGAGAGGACCGCGATTCAAGAATTGTATTATACTTCTGATTGGAGGGATTTGGAGTTACGTTTATCTTCAAAGGAAGAAGACGTCGTTGAGGCGACTGATAAAAGGGGTCCTACGAAGAAATGGAGGATCGTGACATGAGAGTCACATTAGATGGTTTATGAAGAGGATCCTACAAAGAAAAGGAGGACCATGACTTAGGAGTCGAATTAGATGAATATGAATAGTAGTTTGGATCTGAATCCTTAGAAGAGTCAGAGGAAATATTTGGATTGGAATCCTTAGAAGAAGAGGAAATGTTTGGATTATAATTAGAAGAAGAGTGGGGGGAACTCGAATAATAATTTGGATCAGATGTGTCCAAATCATACCACCGACTATGAGATGAAGGTGGGGAATGAGTTACCCGTATGATCTCTCTAGCACGAAGAACCAAACGAGGTTTAGTTGTGATGGGAATCCTATGATTTGAATTGCTAAACCTAGGTTCTGTATTTTTGTAAGTATGGGGAACTGCACCATAGTTAGTCATTTTTGGCACTGTTTTAAGCACAAATGTCTAGATCTAGATAGTGTGATGGAACTCCTTCAAAGGGAAGGAAGTGACATGTCGATTTGGGTAGCATAAGGATAACCAACTAGACATTTCGTAAGTATTGATATGCGTGCGTGATTTTCTGAAGAAGGTCTAAGGAAAATAGACATTGTGATGACGCAATATCGATGAGATCGAGACAGATTTTCCTAGAAAATAAGTTTTCTAAATGAATAATCACAAGGAAAAATCATGCAAGTGTGAAACACAAAGCCAATCAACAAGGAAATACACCATATGAAAATGTGATGCAAAGATGATCAACAAGATGTTTTCACTTATGCCAAGTTCAAGGAATTAAACAAAACATAAGTAAAAACAAGGAGTCAATGCGATCTTCCAATCAAGATATATGATGAGCAAGCTCAAACTTGATTAAGACCTATATCTCAAAAAGTGCTAATTACAATTCACGAATGACACAGAAATATCACCAAGATATGTTAACCCACTTTGCGAGAAAGTGAAGTATTGATATCGAGGTGTTATTGATATAACATGCACAAATGGTAACACCTAGAACTCTTTGAAATCGAGGTAATAATAGAACCAAAATAAAAAGCTAAAAGTATAGCTAGGAATAGTTAAAAATGTGTGTAATGTAACCGTACAATATAGGTATTTATGTTGAGTTTACAAGAAACAAGACGTAAATATCGAAATTGTAATAATACGAGACAAACAAGCTAACTCCTCTATGGAAGTCTGCGGTGATGAACTGTCACCACCAATCCGGCACTATGATAATTCTTCACCGGGAACTCCTCGTGCTATGATTATTTACTAATGCATAGCCTTTAGTTTGGTGGATGTAATCTGGAAACAAAACAACAAACATAACACAAGAATACCATCGACTATGATAAGACGGAATGATGACAAATCTGAAATATCAAAGTAAATTATAATATTAACATGAAATTGTTACAATCTCACCCATGAGGTACTTCAAGTGCTATTGACTTCACTTGCCTTTCACCAAGACTATGGGAGAAACTTTTACAATTACACCTCTTAATGACTTCTTCAACACACCTTTAAACTGATGGCTTCCTTTACACACTTCATACAATATTTCTCACTACTTCCTTCTATGCTAAATGAGGGGGGTGGCCTCTCTATTTATAGAACTTCCAGGCTTATCCATCTTATCTCTAAGATAGGATAAGAAATCCACTCTGACGAATCATATTCCATACCTTAACTCTTATCTGTACATGTAAGCTTATCTTTTAAGATAAGATAAACCTTATCATTTTACATGGGTTCCACATTTTTAGACTTTTTACAAATAAAATACACAAAATATTTATGACCTCACTCCTTGTCCTTATTACCAATATAATATTTCTAATTCCTAATCATGTAGACCCTACTTCTCTAATTACCCAAACTTTGACATTTTAACATTACCGGACCACTTACGACAAATATTTACTTTTTACAACATTCCTATTGTACTTTGACTGTTACCATACTCCACATTATTGGCGGCACCGTACTGACGGCACCGTTATCTTCTATCAGACGCTACTACTAATTATACTTAACAACATCCTATTCCTAATACATACATTAATGAAATAGAAATTACGGAGGAAAATTTTAGTGTCGACATCTTCCCCCTTCCTAGCTTCTACTCCGTCCTCGGAGTAGACTATTCTGGTGCTTGGAAAATCTTCAACTTGTCGTGGTTGACCCATTTCGTAATGGGAGTGCCATCCAATTCCTCCAGTCGGTACGTACCATTTTCATGCACAGCTGCTATTTTGTAGGGCCCCATCCATTTTGGAAGAAATTTTCTCTGTCTTCTTTTTTTGTATCTGGAATCATATACTAGAACCAAGTCATTCACATGAAATGGAGACCACCGGATCTTTTGATCAAAGTATTCCTTCTACTTCATTTTCTTCTTATGGCTTGTATCCTTTGCTATTTCCCTCATTTCCTCTAGCAAATGAAGATGTACCAACCTTTCTTTTACTGAATCACTTTCATCCATCCTTTCATTTTTCATAACTCTCACAGTGGGAATATCAAACTCAATAGGAAGAACTGGATCAATGCCATAGGCCAACTGAAATGGGGAGTATCCTGTTGCTGACTTTGATGTTGCCCTATATGCCCACAATGCTGCATGAATCCTTTTATCCCACTTATGTACCTGCAAGGCTGCATCTTTTGCTAGAATTTGACACAACACAAAATTTGTTCGTTCCACCTGTCCATTTGTGCTTGGCTTGTATGTTGTTGCCTTCCTGTGCTTAATAGAAAACTTATTGACTAGGGCTTCTACCACCTCATTAATGAAGTGGCTTCCTTGATCTGTTACAATTTCTAATGGACAACCAAATCTGGTGACAATGCGTTCATATATGAACCTTGCCACTTCATCCATGGAAGCTGTTTTCAATGGCCTAGCTTCAACCCACTTGGTTAAATAATTTGTGGCAACTACAATATACTTATTTTGGCGTGAGGTAGTTGGAAGTGGACCTACAATGTCTATTCCCCACTTTTCAAAGGGACCAAGTGGAAGAATAGGGCATAATGGAGCTGATGAAGTCTTACGGTTACCATGTGTTTGACAAATATCACATGTCTTACAATAATTATAACAATCTTTAAAAAGAGTGGGCCAGTGATAACCTGCATCCAAGATCCTTCTTGCTGTAAGTTGTCCAGAGAAGTGCCCTCCACATGTACCATTGTGGAATTCTTCTAGCAGTTCCTTCCCTTGATCACGTCCAACTGCCCTCTTGTACTGTCCATCAGGTCCTATTCGAAATAATACTCCATGCAGAATAGAATATGGACGACTGGCTTGAGTAATCTTTCTCTTAGTCTTTGCATTGGCACCATCAGGAAACTTGAATTCATTCAGATAATTCCAAATATCTATGTATTCACTAGGGATTGTGTCAAGGGATAACAATGCTGCATCGGGGAAATCATCATCATCACAAGATGATCCTAAACCATCATAGGCTCGAGAGAGTGCATCTGCATTGACATGCTTCTTTCCTGGCCTATCTATAATATCAAATTCAAATTCTTGTAGCAAAATTATCCATCTTGCTATCCTCCCTGATGGGTTAGGCTTATTTACAATATATTTTAGAGCCTGATGATCTGTTACAACTAGAAATTTTTGCCCTAGCAAGTAATTCCTAAACTTCTTTACAGCAAAAATGATAGCCAGAGCCTCTTTTTCAGTTACAGTATAATTTACCTCAGCACTGCTCATTTGTCTGCTCCCAAAGTAAATTGGATGTTCATTCCCATTTTCATCCTTTTGGCTCAAAGTACTTCCTAGTGCTGCATCTGAGGCATCAGTGTACACAATGAATGGCTTGCTCCAATCTGGATTCTTCAAAATAGGTGAAGACACCAGGGCTTCCTTCAGTTGTCCAAAAGCTTCATGCGCCTTATTTCCTGGTTCATAAGTAACATCCTTCTTCAAGAACTGGGTTAGTGGCTGTGCAATCTTTGAGAAATTCTTGATGAACCTTCTATAGTAACCCACATGGCCTAAAAATGATCTCAACTTACTTCTATTCATAGGAAATGGTAAATCTTTGATTTTTGAAACTTTATCAGGATCAGTACCAATACCATCTCTGGATACAACATGCCCTAACAAAACACCTTTAGAACATCCAAAGACACACTTTGTAGGGTTTAGTGAGGCTTGTGCTTCATCTAACCTTTGAAATGTTGTCTCCATCTGGTGCAGGTGGTCCAACTTGCTCCCATAGATGCAAAAATCATCCAGAAATACTCTGATGAAGGTCCCAATGTAGGGTTCGAACACCCTATTCATCAAATGCTGGAATGTTGTTGGAGCATTACACAACCCAAAAGGCATAACTCTATAAGCAAATGTTCCCCAAGGAGTGGTGAACGTGGTCTTCAGCTGATCTTTCTCTGCTATACGAACTTGGTTGTAGCCGCTATATCCATCAGCAAAACTATAGCACTCCTGGCCAGCTACTTCGTCCAAGATCTGATCTGAAAATGGAAGAGGGTAATGATCCTTCTTTGTTGCCTTATTGAGCTTCCTGTAATCAACACAAATGCGTAGCTTCCCATTCTTTTTTATTGAGATCACAATGGGAGAAACCCATTCTGAATTCTCCACAGCAAATATGAATCCTGCATCAAGCAACTTATCTATTTCTTCTTTTACAGTCTTGGAAAAATTAGGATTCATTCTATATGGCATTTGCTTTATGGGCTTAGCACCATCTACCAGCTCAATAGAATGTTCTACCCAACTTACTTGATGGAGTTCCTTGTAATCAAAAGTGAATATGTGTATGTACCTTCGAAAGAGCTGGAGGTAGGATTCCTTCTCACTCTCCATCACAACATCACCAATCTTTATTTGTTGGAGACGATCATCAACTTCTTCTTCAGATAATTTTATGGGGTCATGAGTTGGTGTGACTGGAAGGATATCCATGACTGAAACATCCACCTCACTTTCTTCATCTTCAGTGTCCACTTCACTGGTACTAGAGTAATCAGAGGATGTCCAATCATCAGTTTCATCACTTGAATCCACAGGTTCTGCTTTATGATGTCGAGGGATCACATTTATCTTCACCCTCTCTCTACCACGTCCAAGTGTCATGAAACCTTCATTCCAGTAGTTTCTTGCATGAACTCTCCTTAGCCATGGTCTTCCCAGCAACATTGGGTACGCAACAGTACCATTTTTCATCACCTGAAAGTCTACCACACATACAACACCCATAACAGATATTGCCACATTTGAAACTACACCTTCTGGTTTAGTTTTTCCTTTATTTAATGACCTTAACATAAGTGTTGAAGGGCGATCAATTTTTAAACCCAACATATTCATTACAGACTCGGTCATTACATTAACTGCAGCACCTCCATCAACTAAGACATCATGAATTGAAATACCATTACATAATACCTCAGCTTGTGGAGCATAGGGATCCGCCTCTGCCTCCAAAACAGGGACCTCAACCTCCTTCCTTCGTCGAGCATTGAGTCCACTTCGCAACTCCCACCTCTTCTCAGAAGACATAGCCAAGAGTTGACCATATGTAATATTTGCAGGCCTTTTGGACAGATCTTCCAAGATGGAGTATGGTCCTTGCCCCTGTGAAATCAGAAAATCCTGCACACCCAACTTTCTTCTCCTATGTTTCTTACTAGTTTCTCCTTTCATCTTCTTAGGATCATTTCCATCTTGATTATCTTTTTCTTTCTTTCTTTTTGTTACAAACACATCTACTTCATTATTTCTGCTCTTATCTACTACATCAAAAGAATTCACAGGTGCTTTTCCTTTATCATTATCTCCTTTACCAGATGTAGAAGCTCTATCTGGACAATTATACTTATAATGACCCTTTTTATAACAACCATAACATACAACTTCAGAAATATTTCTTTTTGGACCTCTATCTCCTCCCTGAGAACTAAATTCTTTTCCTTGAAGAAGATTAATAGTTAACTGACCCATCTTTTTGAGCAGATCTTCATACTCAGTAGATGTACTAGGAGAAATATTTGTGCTCACCGGGAGTGGTTGTGGATTCTGGACCAAAGGTGCTGGTGTAGGCTCTACTTTAGCAACAATTTCTTTGGGCTCCTCTTCCATGCTTTCTTCTTGCCTTCTTGCAATCTCCTTTGCTTGTTCAATGGTAGCTGGGCGGTCATACTTCACTCGTTGTCTGATCTCTGGCTTCATCCCAAGAATGAAGTGCTTACATAGGAGATTATCCACACCATTCATCAACCCATCCACTAATCCTTCCTTCCGGATCTGGGCATCGAGCTTCCTCCTTAGCTCTAGAACATGAGCATGATAATCCCTTATCTTCTCCTTCTCTCCTTGGGATAGCTTTGTGATCTCGATCATGAGATCTGCATATTTCTGTTGTTCACCAAATTCTTCAAGAAAACTTTCAGTTAATAAATCCCATGAATTTTTCACATTATCACCTAGTGTTTCAAACCACCTAAGTGCTGAACCATCCAAAAAGGTAGGAAAAAATTCAGTCCATTGTTCCCTTCTTATAAGGCCATTACAAATACAAGATCGTTTAAACTCTTGAATGAAAGAAGAAGCATCTTCATTAGATTGAGCTGAAAAAACAGGAATCTTTCCCATTTTCAAAAGTAACCACCGTGAAATACCAACCCACAAGTACAATCAACAAGACTTATGTGCACAAATAATTGGAATCACTATACTAGAAAGTGACTTTACACCTTTCTACAGTAAAATAGAAATGACCACGGTAAACTATGGTAAAACTTGACTTACTGCGGTAAAAACTGACTTTACTGTGGTAAACACTATTCACAGTAAAAAGTGAAGTTACTGCGGTAAATACTATTCACGGTAAAAAGTGACTTTACTGTGATAAATACTATTCACAACAAAAATGACTTTATCATGGTAACTACTATTCACGGTAAAAATGACTTTACCATGGTAACTACTATGCACAGTAAAAATAAGGTTACCCTCCAATTGATTTTTGACTAAGTGGGAATATCTCTCCAGAAAATCCACCAACGAGGAATGGTCCCGGCAACGGAACCAAAATGTCATCACCAATCCGGCACTATGATAATTCTTCACCGGGAACTCCTCGTGCTATGATTATTTACTAATGCACAGCCTTTAGTTTGGTGGATGTAATCTGGAAACAAAACAACAAACATAACACAAGAATACCATCGACTATGATAAGACGGAATGATGAAAAATCTGAAATATCAAAGTAAATTATAATATTAACATGAAATTGTTACAATCTCACCCATGAGGTACTTCAAGTGTTATTGACTTCACTTGCCTTTCACCAAGACTATGGGAGAAACTTTACAATTACACCTCTTAATGGCTTCTTCAACACACCTTTAAACTGATGGCTTCCTTTACACACTTCATACAATATTTCTCACTACTTCCTTCTATGCTAAATGAGGGGGGTGGCCTCTCTATTTATAGAACTTCCAGGCTTATCCATCTTATCTCTAAGATAGGATAAGAAATCCACTCTGACGAATCATATTCCATACCTTAACTCTTATCTGTACATGTAAGCTTATCTTTTAAGATAAGATAAACCTTATCATTTTACATGGGTTCCACATTTTTAGACTTTTTACAAATAAAATACACAAAATATTTATGACCTCACTCCTTGTCCTTATTACCAATATAATATTTCTA
Organism: Taxus chinensis; assembly: GCA_019776745.2. Lineage (NCBI taxonomy): Eukaryota > Viridiplantae > Streptophyta > Pinopsida > Cupressales > Taxaceae > Taxus > Taxus chinensis. The sequence goes on from CM034150.1 coordinate 743,154,198, forward strand.
ATTCCTAATCATGTAGACCCTACTTCTCTAATTACCCAAACTTTGACATTTTAACATTACCGGACCACTTACGACAAATATTTACTTTTTACAACATTCCTATTGTACTTTGACTGTTACCGTACTCCACATTATTGGTGGCACCGTACTGACGGCGCCATTATCTTCTATCAGACGCTACTACTAATTATATTTAACAACATCCTATTCCTAATACATACATTAATGAAATAGAAATTACGGAGGAAAATTTTAGTGTCGACAGAACCATGCCTAACCATAATGATGATCTTGACATGGGTATCAAGATCACAATGGCTACCAAATGATGTGAAAATGCCTCCGCTCACTTTAGATGTTTAACTAACCCAACCACAAACATGGATGGGCGTAAATGGACATAAAAGTGAGAGAAACAGTTGAATGGGAACACAAAGGTAATCACACCTCTTTTAATCAACAAAGTGTCAAAAGAATATGAAGGAAATAAATAAAAAAAATGCTAGCCTCACTTCGGCAGAGTTTCGCCTCGCCCTAAGGCAAGTAAAAACTAGGTGAAAGTAATACGTCACACGTTTCTCAAAAAGAAGGTTCACAACTCAACACTATTTTAAAATGGTCAAAGTGGGCTCTTGGCCAAAGTATATTCTCTTAGGTGGTTCTCTCGCCCTAGGTGTTACAAAGTTTCCACGAGTGAGCGCAATTTACCCAAATAGTCACACTGACTAGTTTGGGAGTATCTCGGCTTTACTTTACCCCCTTCAAGATTAGTAGGCAACTAGTGCGTCTACGTGTACTATCATTGGGGTCGCCACAACGAACAACCTATAACGCTATCTCACAAAGGAATCACTAGTCAAGTAGGTAGTGTGGAGCACTTCCCGTTTTCTCCACAAGGTTCCCTCTTACGTGGACTACTTTGGGGTTCCTGGAACCACCCCCATTGTTGTAGCTTAAGGCGTTATGCCAAAGGAGTTATGTTCTAGTTGAGCGGAGAGGGACGTACCCTTTTCTGAAACTTGCAATATAGTGTTTTGAATATGTTGTTCTTTTTATCTTGTTTAATTAGGTGTGGTTTGCTTGAACACCTTTTGGTAGCCTGTATAACAACTGTATTAGTAGTTTTTTGATTTCGTTTTGATTCATCATTTCTTTGACAAGTATTTTTAGGTCATGCACTCAAGCGTTAGTAGTTCTCCATTGATAATTGTTCATTCCCCTTAAACCAAAAGTGAAAGATGAAGCTTCCAATTTACCAAATGTTATAAAATGAAGAATAAAGTTGTTTTTGATTTTCAACATCACCCTAAGGTGCAAGAGAAGAGTATACACAAACTTTATCCCAACTATATAGAAATGGAAAACTTCAAATCAAGAGAGTATTAAAAAATTCTTTGTAAAAGGTTCATTCCCTTAAACCAAAAGTGAAAGATGAAGTTTCCATTTTACCAAATATTATAAAATGAAGACTAAAGTTACTTTTGATTCTCAAGATCACCCTAAGGTTCAAGAGAAGATCATACACAAACTTTATCCCAACTATATAGAAATGGAAAACTTCAAATCAAAGGACCATTGAAAAATACTTTGTAAAAGGTCCATTCCCTTAAGAAAAATGAATAATCAAATTTTCAAGTTTAATCCCAATGTTAAAAAGATATAGATCAAAGTTGTTTTTGATTCTCAAGATCACCAAAATGTGCAAGAGAAGAGCATACATATGCTTTGGTCTAAATCGAGTAAGCATGGAAATACAACATTCATTAAAACATTAGTCATGTTAGAAAATGACTAGTTTTAAACTAACAGAAAAACCTACAATTTTTGTAAGTATAAATCCCAAATTTATATTTTCATTGCATAGTTAACTTCAATACCTTTCCAACGCAAAAAAATTTGAGTCATTTTGAGTTCGGGAGCAAACGTTATGGCCTTCAGAAGATGGGTTACGCATATGCTCTTATGCTCACGGGTATGCACTTGACATGCACTCAAAAAATGTCCAAAAAAACGTCCCTTAATCCGAAAAATGGATAAATTTTTCCAACCAAGATTAAATTTTGACAACAACCCATCACATTAATATATGAATAGAAGACTCAACGCTATTAAACATTAACATACATGGTCAAGAATTTAAGATTTCAAGAAATTGACAAAACTAGCATGTAGAATGATGAAAAAGTAAGTTTTAAAAATAAAAATATGATGAAATCTTGAAATTTTCTCACCAAAATTAAATTTTGACAACAACGCACTACATTAATATGTAAATAGAAGACTCAACACTATCAAACATTAACATACATGCTCAATAATTTAAAATTTTCAAGAAATTGACAAAACTAGCATGTAGAATGTTAAAAAAATAAGCTCTAAAAATGAAAACATGGAGAAATCTTGAAATTTTTCCATCAATTCCAATTTTGATAGCACTTCACCTCCTTAATACCTACAAATAAGACCCAACACATGCAAACTCAACAAAACAAGTTAAAAAAATAAGTTAGATCAACATGTGTAAAAGAGAGTTAGTAACCAAAAATGAAATTTAACTACAAAAACTTGAAATTAAGTGCAAAAGACAATGGAGTATGTCCCATCGGGCGTGCCAAATGTGTGCATGTGTTTATTTTCAAAATAATGCTAATATGAGTAAAGACTAACACCTAAATAGTCTTAACCTAGCAAGAATTGAACAACAAACTAAACACCATCAAGATAAGAATTAAACAAGGGTTAGATGCTAGCATTCATAAGTACAAACTTTGAAACTAACAATGCTAAATATCTAAAATCCTCTATTCTCTAACAAAAGATAAATGAATGGATCTAAGTAAGCTCCATGGCTATCAAAATAGTTGTCCTTAGTATGCCAAGTAACCTAGGAATGAGGGCCTATCAAAGTTGGGCTATAAGACCCCTTTGACACCTCCCATATGACCTAAGCACTTAAGAAAGAGGCTTAACTCTTCAAGATGATGAACTCTCAAAAGGGTAAAAGGAAAGCTCTTAGTCTTTTCTATATGCTTTGCATTCACTCTCTTAGAAAGTTTAGGTGTAAGTAAAAAGATAGGTGGAGGGCTCTTTATATAGCCCAAAGGATAAAGGATTCAACACATTCTCATGAATGTGGGATAAAGGTAAAATATGATTAGGAGTGGATAAGGTTTCTTTATTAAAGGTAACCTTACTTTAGAAGGGTTTAATACATGTTTAGCAAGTCATGGGAGTTGGGGGGTGCTTTAATTAATCAAAGGTGATTAATTAATAGGTAGGTGTAAGCTTATAGAAGCCAATTAGAAGAATATTAGTACGATTTAGGCTATTAGAAGGGGATTAAATTAATTAAATATTTATTTATTAGTTAAATGGAAGGGAAAACTAATTAATTAATAATAATTAATTAGTCTAGGTAGAAGGGGTGATTAAATCAATTAAATATTGATTTATTGGTTAAATGGAAGGGAAAACTAATTAATTAATAATAATTAATTACTCTAGGTAGAAGGGGTGATAGATTAACGGAAGGTCGTTAATTAGGGTATTTTTTGGATAGGAAACTTAATTAATTAGCTTACTGTTATTAATTAATAATGATATGAGGGAAAATGAGTGCGAGAAAGATGATAATTAACGCAATTTAAGTATTTTAATTGCTTGGGCGTAATTATTGGTGTCTACATTATGTACATGGTTGAAACTTGCAGGAGAGCACAAAAACATGTGTAGATCATTAAAAATGTTCAAAAGTACAAGTGAAATTTGAATTATATACTTTGCTTCCAAATCCAACAATATATTGTTGTTTTTTATGGAATAAATTAACTACCTCATGGTTCTTAAACTTTTGTTTTGCACATCGATGTTGGATTCTCTGAACAAAAAAATATTTTTTTCCCTAGTTATGTATGGTTTAATCTTAAATACATTTTCAAATTGATAGGAACCTTATACGTAAGAAAAAAATAATCCTAGTGCCCACTAGACAATATAAAATAGAAACATGTAATGCTTATTCAATTGCAGATCCATGAAGGGTTCCCTGAAATCCTAAAACGTCTTTTTACCAGATCTTCATATGTTAATATTAATGATAGTTTTAACACATCATGCATGTCTATGTGGCCATGGATCAAAAGACGGGGGTTAACAGGGGTTTTAGTTTTGTTAATTTTGTTAACATGGAGGACGCATAGAGAGATATCAATAAGCTCAATGGTTATGGTTATGATCTTATTCTCAAAATCGAATGGGCAACTCCTATCGTATTTTCCTAGATTATTTGTATTTTACTTTTTTACCACTTAAGACAATGCAAGAGGTTGAAATTCTATACTTTTTGATGTCTTCCACTGACTTTAATGTAAATGATGATACAAAGGGACTTGAGTTGGTTTCTTTGTTCTTCTAAGAAACATGTTCTCATAAGAGAGTGTATTGTGTTACCAAGTGTTATTCTATGTTGTTCGGTACTTGATGATTAGGAAAATCTATGGGGAATAAACCAAATTAAATAAAAAATAAAAATGATGCCCAGCAGTTGTTACATAGTATAAAATAGAAATAGTGATGGCATCCAACAAAATGTGATGGTGGGAGCTTATAGAGGAGGGTAACGAAGACCTCAATTTTCATCAGTTCCTGCCGAATATCGTTAGGCTAGGTGAAAATGGCCTGAAGTTCTAAATGATTTGTATTCTTCTTTTGTTACCCCTTTGAAACATCCACAAAAATGGTGGATGTTTACTTTCTAGATGATTTGTATTACACTTTTGTTACCCTTTAATAAAATGCAAGATGTTGATGTTCTGTACTGTTTGATGTCTTCAACGGAATTTAACGTAAATTATGATAAAAATGATTTGATTGGGATTCTTTGTTCTTCTAAGAAACATGTTCTCACAAGAGAGTTTATTTTGCTATCAATAGTTATTATATGTTATTTGTTACTTGATGATTTGGCAGATTTGTGGGGATTAAACCAAATTAAAAAATACTTATTTGTGATTGGAAAAAAAGATACTTAAGATTAAATCTAGTGGAGATACATTTTTCGTACTTGACAAGGAGTTTACACGAGAATAATTATTCTTATTTTTATTCATAGGGTTTTACTACGATAACCAAAGATTTGAGTTTCTGTAAACCAATGATAACTTTTCCCCAAACACGTGAGGATTTCACTATGTTGCCCTTTTCTCAAGTTAGGGATGACATTGATTATGTCTGAAAAAGTGAGATGTGGGGATCTTAAATAGAAGAATAATGATACACACACATGCCCCACACACATGCTGAATTATGATTAAGGAGAGTTAGACAAGCATTACATATTGCACTCTTTACAACAATGGGTTATACATTTTAAAAGATAATATTAATGACATTTTCAAATTGTAAAAAATGTTATTCCAAAGAAAAAAATGGATCCTATTGAATGCTAGCCTATGTAAAACAAAAATAGTGATGACATCTGACAAATTTTTATGGGGCTAGCTTTAAGAGGATGATAATGAAGGCCTGGATTTTCACCAGCCACTACCGAATATCATTGGGCCAGATGAAAATGGTGTGAAGAATATCATGGAATACAGTTCAAGGAGCATGACCAGAAGGTGGATCACACTAGTACCATGTGCATCCGCAAAGTGGCCAAAGAATGCCTTAACAATTACTCTCTATAGCACCACAAGTGGCACAAGTTTGGTGTTTCTTCCAACCGAGAACCCTAAGTGAACTTTACAAGCATCTCCTTCAAATAAATCTTGTTAGAGCGCGCCTGCACACGAAGATCCAATGCTGATGATTCAAAATCTGGTGGAGATGCATTGTCCATCCTGGATGGCTCAAAGGGTGGTGCAGTGGATTTAATTAATAAAAAATTTATGTATAATGTGTGTGACTGTCTCTTGTAATGCTTTTTTTTATAATGTGTGTTTATTAATTAAGGGTATCCTTTATTCATAAACTAGACTTTATTTTTGGTGTTCCTCAGACCCCCTTATAGTTGTTTCTTTGTTGGTTTTCTAAGTTTCGCCTAGTGTGCTTGTGGCTCTGGGGCTTGCCCTCATACCACACGCTTATTTTGTTGAGAGAATCTTGTATCATGTTGCATTTAATATAATATAAGATCCTTTTTATGAAATAAACTAGCCAATGCATGGGAAAATGTTGATGACACCATCCATTTTTATTGCGTTGACCTTCCTCACATAGGTCGAGGGACTATTTAATTGGGTTGTCTTTCACCTGTCCTCACTCATTTTCTCACATTTTGTTTATTGTTTTCCCCTTCCCTCTCATGGAATCTACCTATGTTCTATTCATCCTCTTGTGCAACAATAAGCAGGAAATGAATTTCATCTCTAGTGTGTCTTCCGCACAGACTCTAAAGATATTATGACTATGATTGTGAATGTCCCGGTTCTGGATTATCTCCAGAGCCCCTAACAGAGCTAGTGTAAAATATGATATTTATGGTGTCTTCGTGTTTAATTACCTTATGCTACATGAAAATAAAGCAATAGTCATGGCAGTAGCATCCCATTTAATTTACTAAGACCATTGTTTGGGTTTAGTCAAATCTCTAGCAGAAGTATGCCTTTTTTGTCTCTTTGCAAGGTTGAATCCTTGTCCATCACCTTTTTAGGTTGATAACAGGATTTGTGATGCCCTGGAATGTAAAATTCGGGTCCTACTTCAATTTTTTGACTCATTTCAAATCATATGTCGATCTAATGGGGTGTATATCTCTAGCATTCCATCCCTGGACCTGCTCGTTCTCTCAAAACCTATCCCACCCTTTCCTGATCGCATGGAGTACTTAAAGTTTTTTACTTGCATGTCCTTTTCCATTCTCAATATTATTTCACCATTTGGCTAGGCAGAACCCTAGGGTTTCTCTATCATTCGCGGCTCTATGTTTTTTATAGGCTTGATTATTCATGTTACCTATTTGGCCTCATTATCTTTCATACTCATTTTTAGTTTTTCTATGTATTATTTCATCGATAAAAATGTGGGAATACTTGTATGTAATTTGTCCCTAAATTTATTTGACACCAAGTTTCTGTAAAATCTACCCAACTATATTAATAATGTTTATATGTATAATATGTGTGATTATATTTAGGAAATTTATAATACAGTAAAGGATTTAAGTGATCATAGATATCTTACTATATATAAAAGTCTACATAACATTCTTATTTTTGGTGAATTATTATTTGATTAAATTTAATTTACCTCAATAAGCTACACTGACATTACCTAACAAGCATTAAATATAAACTCTCTTACTTTGATATTTTAAGGTTATATTATCTTCTCGACTTCAAACTGTCCACTGAAAAAATTATTCACATTAGTTTAAGGTATATATTAAATTTAAAAAAATTTAGGCACTTTAACAATCAATGTGCTCATAGATATCTTGATAACAATTTTAATTTGCAATAAATTCTTCTGTGAGTTTTGGATTCTAGGATGACAAATAGTATTAAAACGAAATTCAAATTCTTCTTAAAATGAGCTACCATAATTCTACCTTTAGAAAAGGATTTTTAATTTATTTCATATATATATTTAATTACGAAAATATATCCTCTTGACAAGGGTAGTAGGAGAATTTTAATTTTCATTTAAAGTGTAAGTGTGGGAGGAAAATGTCTGCAGTGATATCATGTCCCTTCTTTCGAGGTTCGCAAGGATGGCATAAGGTGATATGGGGGGTTAATGATGAATGAAATCGGACATTTATAACTATTAAGGAGATGTTAATGTTCTTGTAATCCGGGTTTATTCCTTTATTGGAAACCAGGTTTATAACTATTAAAGGTATATTAATGAGAGTACTTCTGGGGTTTATATTTATTAAGGGGAGGTTAACGTTCTTATAATGCGAGCACCGCCGAGGTTTATTCTTCTCTTGGAATTCCTGTGCAGTGTCATACGCGTAGTTTATTAAGGGGAAGTTCATGTTCTTGTAATTTGGGTTTATTCCTCTCTTGGAATTCTAGTTTATTCTTGTATTAAGGCCAAAGGGATGTTAATGTGCATTTACTTCTTTCTAGGAATATGGGATTTATGTTGGTACTTAGTATATTGGTATTGAAATTGTGTGGTCAGGTCTGTGTAACATTGAGCAGAGAGTTTTTATTCATGATAGTTTGGATGTTAATAGGAATATGGGGGAGTATTTGGTTCACACTGAGCCTTAGGATACCAATGATGTTAAATATGAGGCTATTGAGGTGTTTCATGGAATGGGATTTTCCCCTTTCTTAAATATTTTTGAGGGGTACAATAAGCGGCTCAGTAAAGATTTCATATCGGCATGGCATCTGACCAGCACATAGACGGGGAAAATGCGGTGTTGTGGGGAGTAAGGATTGAATTATCAATCAAAATAACGACTTTATTTATAGGCATGCTCATAGAAGGACATGAATTCTACAAACCCAAAAAGGATCCACCGAATGAAATGAGGCTATTTCTGTGAGGTAAGGTAAAACTCACCCCTCATTTTATGGGCTTTCTTAGGAATTCCTTACCTCCCCCATTCAATGAAGTGGCCCTTAAGATAATACACTTTGAAACTCTTCAGGGATGCCAAAAATCTATCTATTATTCCCATGCTTAATATCTTAGACATGGGCATAGTTTTAGTTTTCTATACCATATACTCTTTTCTATATATGCTACCTTGGACAACTAGAAAAAAGGAAAAATGAGTATTCCTTTGCATCAAGGTTTTATTATGACCATTGTGAAAAGATCAATCTTCGATATGGATAAAATGGTTAATGGACATAGTGTCCTGTCAAAATCCCTCAAAGATTATGCTATGGAAGATGAAACTAATTATGAGAATGAGGAGTCTAGAAAATACCTAGAATCGAGTGTAGGGGATGATCTAAATATGGTTAAAGTTGAAGCAGTATAACACCTCCAAGACCTAAAAAAAGATGACGTTAAGGTGGTGGTTGTTAAGAAGGATGAAAAAGGGGAATCGAGGAGGAAAGTTTCATTTGAAACCCAAGAAAAGACTCAAATGGAAGTTCTTGGAAAAGGTGGTGTCAAAGAGGGATTTGAGCTTGCTAAATTGGTTACAGACCTTAGAAATGTGAAATGTGATAGTCGGCTTACTAAAATCACTATCCAGTTTATTCTCAATGACTAACATGTAATGAAGATGAAAGTTGCAGATGTGGCTTAAGTCATAAAGGGTGGCAATACAAAGGTTCTGCAAGAAAAGTATAATAATTTAAACAATGATGTGGATCATCGTAAGGCTATGCTTCAAAAATTCACTGAGTGGAGTATTCCGACTGTCAAGCTCACTTTACAACACCTTCAAACTCTCAGAAAATTGGCTAATAGCTACATAAAATGTGAAGAGTCGGGGACATTCAAGAAGAGGAAAATGGAACTATCTAAAGATGATGTAACCAATTTGGGCAATGACATTGAATCACTAGCTAAAGATTAAACCACTCTAGTGGCAAACTTGGAGAAAATGAAAAAGTAGTGGTTGATGTTAGGTTGTTGTTTAATGTTGTTAGTTCTCAGTTTTTATTGTTGTTAGTTTACTGTACTGGTTGTTAGTTTTGATTATTTTTGGACCAGACTCTATTTTTGTATGGTTTAGTATTGAATATCTTCTCTATCTGGGAGCTTAGTTATTTATAAGGTAGGGTCCCCTCAACCCTCTTTTTCATAATGTTAAGTAATAATAATCTTACTCTCTCAGTGGAATGGTCCACTCCAAGGAATTTTATTTTTATTTTTTTAGATTAAAGAAAACAAACTTTAAAGTAGGCATCTTTCCTTCTTTCTATGGAGTATTTTACTTATTTCCAATTAATAGAAAGATTTTTCCTCACATTTAGTTCAATATTACTTCAATGTAGACCAAATGTAAATTGAGAAACATGGGCAGAAGCCTGATTAACTTTATTAATCTCAATCAAACATTTACATATGAATGAGCTGCAATACTTATAGGTATTGAACAAATGAATGTAAATAAGAAATAGAGTTGCATAGGTGCAACCATATTCCTAAATACATAAGCTTCTAATATTACATCCGGGAAACATAAAAATACAATCAAACAATTATATTGTTAAAACAAAATAACAGCTCCCGTATTGTTTAAATAAAAACAATAAGATGGCTATAATTAAATATAACCATATAAAAAATAAAAAATAAATTATTAATATGTGATGCATAATTAATTAGGATAATAATAATATTTTATCCAAACATTCCGCCCCTTAGTTGTGCATTGTCTCAAGGGATGACGAGAAGAACTCTCTGAACAACTCAAACTTGTCACATTCAAGTGACTTCGTGAAAATATCTAATTTTTTTTCAACTATTGGAAAAAATTGACGTTGTATGTTGTGCTTCAACACATGTTCACATATGAAATGAACCTCTACCTCAATGTGATTTTTTCTCTCGTGAAAAACTGGATTGCGAATAAGTTTGATAACACCTTCATTGTCAACATACGTGGTGGTCGGTTTGTCCTGTGGTATTCCGAGTCCTTCTAGTATGTGACATATCCAAACCACTTCATAGATAGCTTCTCCTATAGAACAATACTCAAATTCTTTGGAAGAGTTAGAAACGAAGTGTGTTTCTTGCTTCCCCATGATATTGGTCCAGATCCCATAAAAAACACAAATCCTAAAGTGGATTTCCTATCATCAATATTTCCTACATGATCTGAATCTAAATATCCAGTAAAGAATAAGTTGTCGTTATTCTTGTATTCTAGACCAAGATCCACTGATCCTTTGAGATATCTCAAAATGCACCTTGCTACTTTCCAATGAAAAAATTTGGGTTCTTACATGAACCTGGATAGATAGCTCACTGCAAAGATGATATCTAGTCTAGTGTAGGTCAAGTAAATGAGAATCCCAATCAACTACCTATAGAGAGTGGTATTTACCTTAGGAGATGGATCTGAATGAGATAACTGCAATTTGTTCTCCACAGGTGTAGTAATATGTGTGCAATCCATCATCCTAAATTTCTCGAGTGTTGTCTTGGTATATTTCATCTGAGAAACAAATATGTGATTCTCTTTCTACCATACTTCCAATCCAAGACAATAATGCATTAACCTGTGATCTGTCATGTCGAACGATTGATTAAGATCTTTCTTGGTTGCATCGATCATCTTCAATGAACTACTAGTGATGACTAGATCATCAATATAGACAACGAAAATCACAATCTCCCCTCCTTGATTTTTGAGGTAAAGATTGGGATCGTATGGATTTCTAACAAATCCATGTCATACGATATGCTCATCAATCTTGATGTATCATTCCTCGGGTGCTTGTTTAAGGCCATACATAAATTTCTTGAGCCTGTATACCTTTGCTTCTTGACCAGGTATAACATATCCCTCAGGTTGAGTCATATAGCCTTCTTCTTGTAAATATCCATTCAGGAAGGCACTTTTTACGTCCATCTAATGGAATTTCTATCCAAATAGTGTAGCTAGAGCAAAGATCATCCTAATCATTTTGATCTTGGTTATGGGAGAAAATGTCTCCTTGTATTCAATGCCTTTTTTGGTGCATACCCCTTTGCTACAAGTCTTGCTTTATATTTGTCCACTGTCTCATCCACTTTGCACTTTGTTTTAAATATCCATCTACATCCAATGGGTTTCTTCCCTGGTGGAAGATCGTTAAGTTGCCAAGTGTTATTCTTCATCACTGATTGATATTTAGAATCCATGGAATCTTTCCAACCTTTTGACTATAGGGCTTCCTGGATAGTAGAGGGCTCATCAGATTGAATAACTCTACTCATCAAAGAAAAGTTAACTTCTTCTCTTGCTTTACTACGAGTTTGTGGTCCAGGGGTGGATGTATTCGGTGGAACATCCATTCTTACATCTCGTAATGTTCTAGTACACCACTTGGGCATATGCTAAACTGTTCCCATGGGTCGTGGTTCTATCTAATCAACACCATCATCCCCATCGTCACTTTCATCTTCTGAGGGAACATCAGCTTCAATTTTTACAACTAGTGAAAAATCTACATCTGGTGAGTCTGGAGGAGTCTCTACTTCCTTCTTCTCAAAAAACTCAACATCTTTACTGGAGTAGAATTTTCTAGTCTTAGGATCCATTAATCTGTACCCATGTATCTCTTCACTGTTCCCAATGAAGACATGTTTTTATGACTTCATGTTTAATTTCTTTCTGTTCTTCTTGGGTATGTGCATGTTTGCTTTGTACTTGAATACTCTAAGGTGTGTAATAGATGGTTTCCGCTTTGACCATGCTTCTTGTGGGGTTACTCTATCAAAAGAAACTATGGGAACTCTGTTCAACAAATACAATATTGTCTTTGCAAGTATATAATCATCGATCATGCATCACACCATTTCCATGATAGTATGATTTCTTCTCTCAACAACACCATTATGTTGCGGTGTATGTGGAGGAGGAATTTGTTGAAGAATCCCATGAGTTTGTAGGTAACCTTTGAACTCATTACTGGTAAATTATCCCCCGCGATCTAAGCAGAGAGTTCTGATGTGATGACCAATTTCATTCTCAACTGCTACTTTGAATTTCTTAAAAGTTTTAGAAGCTTCACTTTTCTTGCGAAGACAAAAAATCGACATTTTTCTTGAATAGTCATCAACACAAAGCATGAAGTACTAGAACCCATAATTACTTGGTTGCATCAGACCACAAAGATCGGTATGAACCAGGTCAAGTTTTCCATGAGCTAGAAATGTACTCTTCTGGAACGAAGCTCTATGTTGTTTTCCTACTGGGCAGTGAGGACACTTGTATGTATCCTTCTGAAGAGATGGTAGCCCATGTACCATATTGCACTGACGAAGTGTCTCGAGATACTTGAAACTTACATGACCAAGTCTCTGATGCCACAACTGTGATGAGGTAGAGTTCTTAGCCACAAGTGTGTGATCATCTATGTGGAAAAAATCAAGCTGGAACATGCGTCCCACATTAGAGGCTTTCGGAACTATTTTCCAGCCTCATGATTTATCTTGAATCAAACATGTTTTCTTACCAAAATCACTATCAAATTCAATTTTTAGATTTTGATCAAGGAGTTGACCGATTGAAAGCATATTCTTTGTCAACCTAGGGACATATAAGACATTTGAAAGTGTATAGTTGCGTGAACCAAGGGGTAAAGAAATGTTTCAAATCCCCTAAACTGTATATGAAGAATCATCTCCCAATGAAACATGATTTTCTGATGGCATGTCCCTCATTGAAATAAACCAGTCTTTATGGCTGGTCATGTGTCAAGTGGCCCCTGAATCGATAAACAAAACCTCACTAGATGATGTGGATGGTTCACTTGATCAAGCAGTGAACAAGTAGTCTTCATTGTTTGACTATTCTTGTTGCTCAACAATATTTCCTTGTTACTGGGGTCTTCTTTTCCAGTTCCCCTTTTTTTACCTATGATTATGGTTAGAATGTCCCTTGTAAGACTGTTTTGTTGATGTCCGGAGTTTCTATATGAACCTTTCTTGTAAGTATTATACCAATAATCTTGTAGGTCATGTCCTCTTTTGAAGATAGGACATTACTTCTTCTATTGTCTATCCCCTTGATTCGTATTTTGACTATGGGATTTTTGATAGGAATTAGGTTTTCCTTTACCTTTTCCTTTCCATTTTTGATGCAAAGAGAGTGCTTGATCCTCTTCATCATCCTAATTATGTATGAATTCCTCTTGTTGCAGTAAGTTTACCAATATGTAAAAACTAATGGTCGTATCTGACACGCTTAATGTTGTAAAAAATGCGGTAAGAAGAGGGGAGTGCTCTCAGAACAATGGGAACAAGAGCATCATCTAATACCGCTTCTCCTAGGGCTAGAAGTGAAGCCCTCAACTCTATAACTCTTCTTAAGAAAGCTTTGATTTTCTCATTCTTCTTAAACTTCAATGTGTGTAATTGACTCTGCAAATTCAGTATAACATTTTTTTTGGCCTCGTATACTATGCTTAACTTATCCCACACTTCTTTGGTTTTTTTGGCACCTCGAATGTGGAGTTTCACATCGTGAGAAACTCCAAACAAGAAGATGAGTTTGGCTTTCTGATCTACTCTATCAAACTACCTTTGTTGTGTTGTATCAGTTGTTGATCTAGTCAAAGTACCCGTCACAATAGGCTAGATTTCTTTAAACTCAAGATGTGTTTTAATTTTTGTCTTCCATGTAGCATAGTTATTTCCTCTGAGTAATTGTGAATCTAGAAGAAAAAATTGGGGGCATTGTTGCCCATTTTTCAGAGATCACTAACAGGGTTTGGCTCTTATCACTCCAGGTATAAGGTCTCCCAATCTATATACCGTCAGTCCAATATACCAAACCTTTCTATATACATGCCCTTCTGATATACTTGGCGGTATGTGGAAGAAGCTCGCCCTCTCTATATACTAGGCGGTACGTGAAAGAGGCGTTAACGTACATGAAAGAATTCAATACGTGGTACCAAGATAGTACTGAAAGGGGTCTTTATGATTATTGACACCGGATCAAAGAAATAACCTCATACATGCACGTAACTTCACTATATACTTGGAAAATTTATTAGTCCAGATTTATGTCATGTAATCATTCATAGATGGATGGGATGGCTCATAGTGTGTGCACTATTACATTATTACCCCTCGTCAATTTAAAGGGTCGATACCCAAACAATGTTGTTGCAGCTATATTAGGTGTTAAGTGTAGTAGTAGTCATGACGAATTTACCCGTAAGTGCTTCCCATAGGCACCGTATATACCAAATGCTGCGAATGAGATATAAGATCTCGTGAGTGTTACAAAACCAATTTTTTACTGTTTTTTATTACAATTTTGGTAGTTACAAAGTTTACAGTTGACTTATGACAACCTGCAAATTAGTACAATATATTGTAGCATGTAACTACATTAAAAATTCTAGAATAAATTGAATGGCAGGGAATTGTTTTTTGTTTTGAGGGCCTTGGTGGCCTCTGGAGCCCAAAATGACCCACTACGCCAAAAAATTACAAAATATAGCTGAAAATGAAATTTATGGATAGTCCTCCTTTAGGAAAAAACGCCTGGAATGAAAAAACAAGCTAAATGGGAAAAACAATTACCCTATGTTAGGTATTTCCTCGCTAAATATAGTTAGTTATAACTAAATTTGAATTTTCTGCTAAAGTTAGCGGTTCCACTAAGTTTTCTGCCAAATTTCAAAATTGAAAAACTTGTGTTTTTGGTGTGATTCAAACCATGCACCTCCTACTCCTATGCCACTTCTAATTATCCAACTTGGCACTATGTGCTTTTGGAGTATGAAATGAACAAACATGTATTTAAAACATTCAAAAAATGACTAACCTTAAAAAATGTGATGTGGCTGAGGCTGCACATAGAGCTGCATGCGTGGCAATGTGGATTACAGTTTCTTTTTCCCAAAAAATGGATCTTTAAACATTTTTATCTCCTTTTTCTCTTTTTATTTTCCTCCAATTTGAATGAGCCACTCTTGTTTTTTATTTGCTTTAATGTGTTGTGTGATACTTGATCGTTGTATTTGACCTCACTATTTTACTTTTTGTGCAGGTTCATTATTTTTATTATAGGGGTCACGAGAGGCAAATAGTGGGCTCGGAGGTCCTTTTGTTGTTGGTGGTATAAAGCCCTTAGGTGCTAATAAAAAACAATAACATAGACTTGTTGATTTCAGCAAAATCGTCTAGAGCAATGAATGTAATGCTTGGTGTAACCAGGCGATCTACACATTTGGAGAGGATCCTAGTTTGAGAGTGTTGAATGAAGGTCATCCAGGGAACCTGATGGAGAATAGCTCAGTTAGCGAGTAATGCAATTTATCAAAATTGGTCTTTTCAACTTTGTGTAGGGGTCGTGGATGGCTCAACCAACAATATAACTTGTCATTGCTTAATGCCCTTGGTATGGGCTTGGCCAAATAAACAAACAAATTTCCAGGAACCAAGAAGAAACACCTCCAAATTTGATAGTAGACTCTTCTAAATACTTCTCTAATATTATAGATAAAACCCCTAATGGGGAGAAAATTAATATTTAAAAAAAAAATTGTATACCTGCAACAAATTTTTCCTAGTACTGGGTGCACTAGTGCGAAAAAAAATTACGTTCCAAACACCTAAAAAAACAGGAGGATGTCGTGAGGCAGGGATGGGGCTGGGAGGTTGTAGGAGGCAACACAGGCTCTCAATTGCTGCAAACACTTCTCTAATCTCCTCTATCTCTAAAGCTCTATCTTTCCACACCTTCTCTGCTTCACAGGTTTAAATTATCACTTTGGTACCAAATGTAAATTGAGAAACAAGGGCAGAAGCCCGATTAACTTTATTAATCTCAATCAACCATTTACATATGAATGAGCTGCAATACTTATAGGTATTGAACAACTGAATGCAAACAAGAAACATAGTTGCACATGTGCAACCATATTTCTAAATACATAAGCTTCCAATATTACATTCGAGAAGCATAAAAATACAATCAAACAATTATATTGTTAAAAAAATATAACAGCTCACGTATTGTTCAAATACAAACAATAAGATGGTTATAATTAAATATAACCATATAAATAATAAATAATAAATTTATTAATATGCAATGCATAATTAATTAGGATAATAATAATATTTTATCATAACACCAAACTTTCTTTGGCTCTAACATGCTTATTATCAAATCATGTGAAAGTAATAAGTAGTGTAAAGTCAATTATTATTTGATTTTCTCTTTATGGTGAGAAGTGCAGGTTTTAGATATATGATTCTTAAAGTACTGTGATGTGAAAATATATTTACCTATTCTATGAGTTATATTATAGTTCCCCTAACAATCATGATGCCATAATAAATTAACTGGATTTTAAAATTAACTGGTACCGAAATATGCAACAGATAAAATTAATTCGTACCAAAATATGTAGCAAATACATAGATACGTAGATGCACTATAAAATTAATTTGTACCAAAATATGTAGCAAATACATAGATACATAGATGCACTATAAAATTAATTTGTACCAAAATATGTAGCAAATACATAGATACGTAGATGCACTATATAATTAATTCATACCAAAATATGTAGCAAATACATAGATATGTAGATGCACTATAAAATTAATTCATACCAAAATATGTAGCAGATACATACATTTAATTATATTCTCATAGTTTGGATCGAAGCCCTCTACTAGTTTCTTCATAATATCTTCAAGAATTCACTAGTTATAGTGATGTTTAATCAAATCATAGTAAATCAACCTAGAAGTGTCTCACATCTCTTGAAATTAATTAGCCTAGCGGCCTCTAGCCTGTATAAAAATGATAAAATACATCTAAACGGGTGTCAAATTTAACACTATGTTGTGGGCTTCATTGCATCCATTGAAGGAAAAGAGAATATGTTCGTTATCCCGTATAAATCAGAAACATGTTCTATACATAACATGTCATAAATAATGCATAGCATCAGCTAGACCATATAACATAGGATAAATAATTGTTGGAGGTCGTTAGCCCTTATAACATAGCATAAATAATGCCTAGCAGATGCTAGCCCTTATAACATAGCATAAATAATGCTCAACAGACGCTAGCCCTTATAACACGGCATAAATAATTTCCAGTGGATGCAAGCCCTTATAACATAGCATAACTAATGCCTAGTTGATGCTAGCCCTCGTAACATGACATAAATAATGCCCAGTGGATGCTAGGCCTTATAGCATAGCATAAATAATGCCAAGTGGCTGCTAGCCCATATAATGGATTCCCATATTTGATTTTATGGATTCCGATATATGGGACTTTGGAGTACATATAAGTCTAATATAGGTGATTTTGGATTCCAATATATGTGATTCTGGATTCCAATATATGCGATATTGGAATCCAATATGTGCAATTTTGGAATCCAATATGTGCAATTTTGGAGTGCAGATAATTCTTATATTTGATATTTTGGAATCCAAAAATAGCTATATCGGATTCTAATATTGGCTAAATTTTTTAACTGCTGACACTGGAATATGTCCTAATTAAGTGAAATAAGCATTTTCAAAATAATATGAGATTTTGTATCCTATGGATATTCCCCAAGTATGTCATGAGGATTTATGGGTGGGGGATAACATTGGGGTTTTAAAGGGAGAGCATTATTATTTTCAAGAAAAGCATCCACACTATGAGGAGAAATATAAATATGTGTATTAATAGTAATAAGAGTATAATCTACATATGCCCATTAGATATCTTTATTCACACTATCATGAATAAGTGATAAAGAGAAATTGAAATATGATCATTGCAAGAATAATCATTCATAATATGTACAAGAGATAAATAAATCACATTGTTAAATTTGAATTGAAGAGGAAGAGTATAAACACGAGTTGCATCATGCATAGTATGTATAATAGTATTTTTGTTTCATTCACGAGGAGAAGAAACACACGTTGTAAAATTCATAGTAATATCTAGGTATTAAAAAAATATTCATCACTAATAAAATAATCACTAAGAAGATCTATATCACTTTTAGAAGAGTAATGGATCCCCTAAATGAGGGTGTGTATGGAACAAATATCGTGAACTAAGTTAGAAAGCCTGAGAGGCTCTTACACAGATGACGACAGCGAGGGCCAAGATCGTTTGGTCGATGATGTACGGGCAATCGCGAGCCACACATGTGGCGGCCGTGGAAAAGTTCACATCAGTTGGCACGTGGAAAAGTTTCGGTTGGCGTGTCGTGGAAAAGTTTGCATCAGTTGGCACGTGGAAACAGGAAAATTCAGCCGAAAGTTAGAAACGTGCCAAAGACAGCTGTTTTTTCCTTTTTTGGCAATTTTTCCCATTTTAGAGAGTTTGATGGAAAAAAATTTGCCATTTTTGGAAAGGGTCCAGGAAGATGTAGCAGCAAAAAATTGCACGTGCCATAACTTTCATTGCGTGGCTCCGTTTCAGGTGTTGTTTTCTCCAAAAGTGTATATTTTTTCAAGCTCTACGCATTGATGGCAATTTTTTTCTTTTTTCATAAAATCTATTTTTTCACCTTTTTTGACTGTCCAGGAAGATGTAGTAGCAAAAACTTGCACGTGCCATAACTTTCATTCCGTGGCTCCGTTTCAGGTGTCGTTTTCTCCAAAAGTGTATATTTTTTCGAGCTCTACGCATTGATGGCAATTTTTTTATTTTTTCATAAAATCTATTTTTCCACCTTTTTTGACGGTCCGGGAAGATGTAGTAGCAAAAACTTGCACGTGCCATAACTTTCATTCCGTGGCTCCGTTTCAGGTGTCGTTTACTCTAGAAACGTGTATATTTTCTTGAGCTCTACGCATTGATGGCAATTTTTTTCTTTTTTCATAAAATCCATTTTTGCACCTTTTTTGACCAAACAACTTCTTGCAATCTTCTGAAAGAATCATGAGCTTTGATTACCTGTAGACAGATTAGTAATTAAAAATACTAGATAGCTTTCCAAAACTCAATGAGTATTCTCCCGTGCTCGGACTAATCATCCCACCTGCCAGCTTGACCGCAACCTGCTTATTCAAATGTTGACTTCACATATCAACAAATGCGTAGGTTTTTTTGTTTCTATTTTAAGAGTTCTTTTGGTGTTTGCACTCCAATTTACGCACCCTCAGACAAAATACTGAAGGCTATCGTAAAGGTCCCAACAAAAAGAAAGCATTAATAGCAATGAAAGAAAATGCTGCAAATACACGGTTTTGGCTGCAAATTTAAGTTTCTTTAATAAAATTTGAGTGTTTTTAAAGTTGTCGAGTATTCCCGAGTATTGGCGAGATTTATGCAATGAGGACATTTGCACATGCCGAAGACTCCACCCCATCCGACAACTAACGGGACACCATTTGAACAAGTCCTAGCGTATGCACTCAACATGAGGATAAATCTAAAATATTTGTATAGCTTGGAAATCGTAAAATTTTATTATGCTGAAAGGCATTTGCACACGCGGAATGCTCCGTCACTTCGGAAAATTACCTAAGCATGGATGCTAGAGATGATTTTAGTAAACCGATATATCGAATTTAGTTTATTAAATTCCATATTAAAAAAATAGTAAAAAAGAAATTCTCAATCAATTGATAAAATCTTACTTTCATTACTACATCAATCCTTAAAGGGTGGTCCTACATCACATGTTTTCCCTACAATTACTCGAGCTTACAACTAAAAACATGCTTGAAAAGTGCTAGAGGAAGTACACAGTGCATTCTCGTCTAGCACAACATGCCTTTTCGACTTCAAATGCTTAACAACCTTGTGTTCAATTAGTCTTGTGTAAAGTTTCAGATTGCTTCCCCAATTTCGATTTCCCCACCTTCACACGTCCCCACCCTCATACCCCTTCTTCGCCCATCTTCCTCTCGCATTGCTCTTTCCCTCCACTTTGACTTCCTCACACGATAGCTTTCGGCATTTCCATCATACACTTCGTGTAGGAAATACAACCAATAAAGTTACTAATACAACAGTGTGAAATACAGATTTGATACAAAAGAATGCGATCTTCACCGTGGTGGGCATGTCTAGCGGGCGAGTCATAGGAATCAGGCATTCATTTTCAACCTACTTGATAACATATGCTCATAATTAATATTCATATAATAAACTACAATTTATTAAGAAATCAAGCAGATGTGTGGCTGAATCTCTGTACCTTTCAATGTTAGTAATTGTTGTCAAAATGAACATATATACAGAACAAAATTGACGTGTTGAATTCCGTGATATAAAAACATACTATGAACCCCAACATGGTTGGTGTGAGGAGAGTTGAAGATGGGGGACATATTGCTTCAGTAGTCCTTGCTGTCATCTACCGCTGCTAAGGCACAAACCATGGATCGATTCTCTGTAGACAGTGTGGGAGGCACAGGCACAAGCACTAGATCCATGAGCATGTTTTTCATGAAACCATCATAATAGGTTTTGAAATCCACGTTGTTAATTTCATGATCAGGGGAACGGAGAACATGATAATGAGAATCATCGCCATCGACAGTGTAATGCACAAGGGAGCTATCCTCCTCACTCTGGACCAGCAGCCTTTCCAGGGGTTTTTCCCTTTCTATAATACCCTTTTTCTCATCAGTGTACGATGAATTAGCATCGTTTAACAGGCCATGGATCTTGTGGGTTGTGATGATTTTCTTTGTCTCATGTTTTATCATGTAGTCCAACACCATGTGACGATACGCTTCATGCAGTTCTTTGTCACCATCCAGCTTTCTGCCAGAGCTCTTAACATACAGTTTCCATCTGCTTTTATGCCCACAATTCTTAAATCCTCTGTCCCTTCCTCCTACCCCTCCTCTGTCCCTTCCTTCTACCCTTCTCCTCCTTCCTCCTACCCTTTGCCTCCTCCTACCCTTCTCCTCCTTCCCCTCCTCCATCCCTTCCTCCTCCCCTTCTCCTCCTTCTCCTCCTCCTCCTCTTCTCTTCCTCCTCCGCGTCTGCCTCCCCCCTTCCTCTACCGCCTCCTCGCGTTTGGGGTTAGAACACTGAATTCTTGATTAAAATTGTGCATATTGAAAGCTTGCAAAAATGACGGACGCCGACGTATCTCTTGAGATCTCTCTTAGGAAGAAATCTTTCTGAAATAAATTTCACACTAAACCTTTGTACAGATCCCCAGAAACTGACCCAAATCTCACCAATCAGCCACGGAGATTAATTTCTTGAAAGATATCATTTACGAATGTTTGAAAATTTAAGAAGTCGTGGTCGCGATTGCGAATAAACTGGGACCCATGCTAATACAAAAACGTGGTTTTATGATAGATTTGTACTTGTTCGAAAGCAATAGATGTGTATAGTGGATTTTATAGCCTGGAAACAATTTCAAGACTCATTGGCAATGATCAAATTTGAAGGGCTACTCCAAATTTCATTGTGAAGGGTGTATATTTATCCAACCCTTCCATGATGAAAAGTAATATATATAGTTACATTTCACATGACAATAATATATCTACTATATACGTCAAAAAAATAAATAATAATTTTTTAAATTAACAAATATATTTAAACACAAAAAATTCCCAAAATCCCGTCAAATATAAAATCTGACCAGACTTGAGTATTAAGGGTATGTTTCTAGTGTAGGAAGGTATGAAACCAAATAGAACACAAACCACATCTTGAAATCCTTCACTTATAATTCACTCAATTTACACATGTTTGTATAAGTTTTATGAAAATAGGGAAATCCATTTCGAGATATAAATTACAGCCTAGCCAGGACTATCCATTTCACAGACTACACCATGATAATTTTTCATTTAAGAAAAATCAGGTTACAAATCCCCCAGTGACGTTGTTGTGTGATCCAAACAACATTTAGCAACCATGGAAGCGCAATTTCCATTGATGATAAGGAAACTAAATGTGCATTGAAAGAAAGTTAAAGAGGAGGAGACAAAATCATTCAAGGACCATAGGCATACCTATGCCACACGTAGAAATCTCATTAGACCATCCATGGGCCATCGCTCACCACTTCAACATTGGATATTCTGTTTCCAAAAAAAATTCATTTGCTCATGTGGTACTGGTATTATTCCTCAATGTTATTGATACCATAGACTCAAAGTATGGAGACTCACAAATGACATGCAATGTACATGACTTCAAAAGCTTTTCATTGTAAACTATAGAATATTTTCAGAGAATCAGGTATTGGAGAATTAGAAATGAAATTAAATGCAGCCATTTAATGGAGTTCTCAATTGTGTTGCAAGTTGTAGCAATCCGGTTCCCAATCCCATCTTGCAAGATTGTTAACATTAGTATTCAAAATCAAACATTTTCAAATTATTTTTTTATAGACATTACTTTTATATTTTCATGGTGAATTGTAGTATTGATATCAGACATTAAATTGGAACTAATAGTATATCCCACTGCCTAATTCCCATTGACTCAATGATTCATTAATTGTGATGAAACATCTACACCCACTTTGGGATTTGCAACTAACAAGTGACAAGGAATTTTTCATTTCATAACTTCTTTTGAAACTTTATGTAATAATTTATACTTCTATTTTGTCAGGAAATTTACAATTTTTGAATTTATTTTGAGGGCTAATTTTTTGTTTGCATTTCTCTGAATGGGTTGCAAGCCCTTGGACGGGCTATGACGGGCTCAAATTTGATCACTGCTCATTGGAGAGGTTTATTCGATTTTGTTATCGGTATATGTGTGTGGGTATTTGTGTTTATATGGTCGTAAAAGGAAAACACATAAACAACAAGAATTTAACCTATAATAATATTACATAAGGTAATACTTACATAAAGTAGTCTAATGATTATAATAATAATTATTATTATTGTTGTTGTTGGTTAAATATAATATTAATAATTATTATTATTCTTATTATTACGCCGAAAGGCGTGTTCTATATTAGAAAGCCCGACCCTTTCTGACAAGCGACAGAGGCATCAACGACTGAAATTTTTTGGTGGGCGAAATACGGACTTATATCTGTCATTCACGTGGTCTCGAACAGTTGGGTAGGAGTGGTGGGAAGGCAAGGGTTCCTGAGGAAACTATGTAATATTAGCAACAATAAAGTACACCCTAGACATTGGCCTATATAATTATTGGAGAAATAGGTGGAGATGCAAGGGTCTATTTATTCGTGAGGTTGGTTGCAAAGCTTCTAAACCTTAAGAGGTAAAGAAATTGGAACATATATAGGAAAAGAGTGAAGGATAAATTTTTAAATCCACTTATACCCGTAAGAGGGCCTCGTGTAGTTTCTGAGGAACCTAAAATTTTAGCTTAAGTTATTTAACTAGAGATCTTTCTCTAATATTTTGAACCCTTTATTTAACATCAACAACTTTGTGTAATATGAAATTTTGACTCTATATGGCATGAAACATTTTTCTAATCGAATAAATAAATAAACATTCCAAAAATATTTTGATATTCTGTTGCAATAGGTTCTGCTGATTTTGATTTGAAATTCACAACTTCCTTTTGTAGATTAAGAGGTCTTCAAGAAATTTTTGTGTACTTGCACCTTGAAAGGAGTGAAGTAATGTTGAGCTTCACGTGGCCATTACTTTCTGGTTGAGGGATTGAGACACTTAGTTGCTATGCAATTTTTCCCAGTTTAAATGTCATTTTCGTATGTTTAAACCATTCATTTGTCATCCATCATATACTTCTTTTCAACAAACAGGGTAGTATATCGTGATACTATTCAGTTGAAAGACTTGGGAACATAGCAATGTCAAAAGACATATTCCATTGTTTGTTCCTTCTTATGAATGACACATTTGTCATTGTTAAAGTTATTCACCATTAAGACTATGATGTATGGTGAGGCAACCGTGTCCTCTGTAAATTAAAGAAATTTGTGATTATCATACAACCTGACATTTTTTCACCCATCATTCCTCAGTATACCATAGCTTATGTCTCTTATGCACATGTTGGGTAGGAATCCAGGATTAATCTTGTCTTACATGGTCCTTGAATTCCCTAAGGATAATCGGAAAAATAGATTCAGAAATGTTTTGTATAACAGTTGGTAACTTAATTCAATACATGTAAAAAATTGTTAGCATTCATAAATTGAGGGCAGCTAATAGATAGAGGTAATGATCTGTTTTATTACATTGAAGGTGTTAGACAATAGGATCGAGGACTTCTATTCGATTTTCCTATTTTTGGACCATGAATTAATTTAGTTTAATTTCATTCTTCAAATCAATATCTACCTAAATATGGAAACGATCTCGGTGTGCTTGATCCTCTTTCTTTAACATCTTTTCAATACTCCTTTAAACATGTTCAATATATTCTAATTGATGAAAGGAGTTTTATCAACCCAAACTTGCTCAGTAAAGTTGATTGTCGTGCCCAAACATTCTCGGTAAAATTGACTACTTCCTTCAGGAAGCTTTCCCTTGTTCCAAAACATTTGCTTTCGGGAATAGGTCTATCATCCTCATTGGCGACCTTCACCAAATTCCACCTATCATGGACATACCTCTATTTTCCAACAATTCCTACGAGGCTAACCTATGGAAAGGCTTCACGACAACCATCTCCCTCAATGTAATCTTCAAGCAACATGGTTCCAGTTCTGCACAAGCATCATTTTGGAACTTATTACTCAACATTCATACTTCTCTCCCTCTCTTTCAAGATTGGGATATCCTTCTGTCAGGAACACATTCCTACCTTTCTGAACAAGAAATCATTGAGTTCAAAGATGACCCCCATCTTTTTGCTAAAAACAGGCCTGGTCAACAACCACAACCTTCAAATATTAAAGTCCCTTAACTCTCCTATGGCTAGATCAATCCCTCTAACCATCAGACATGATGACTTCAGAGAGGCTGATGATGATCAATTGTGACACAAAGTTGTTTGAATCAACCAAAAATTCATGCTTTCTACAAACTTGTCGGTGGAAATAGGAATTTTCAATAGTGTTATTGGCTTTGTCATTGACATAGTCAACAAATGCTCCTCTGATTCCTCCTGGTTTTCTTGTATTTGTTGTTGTCAGATTTGATTGATACTCACATCCTCCTTGGGATGCAAACAACCCCTTCCACGTTCTTGTACCTCCATTTTCCAAAGGTAATTGAGGACAACTACTTCTTTAAATGGCATGGGCATTTTCAACCCACAAATATCAAGGGCTTACTCTGCAGTGAACCACTATTGACATAGGAGGAATATAAAGACAAGGCCTAACCTTCACGACTATATCGTGAGTTCCCTCATTGTCGGCCCTTCGTACCTCTCCTCCTTTTTCATTCAACCGCTATAGAAAAAATTCCTTCGCACCTCTACTTCAGTCACTCTTAATAGAGGAATCTTGCCTTCGATCCCTTCCTTCATCTCTCCTCTCTTGGACTCATATTTTGTTGCTCATTTCTCATTTCACCATGTTCATCCAGTTATTATATACCCACCTGCATTTATGTTAGTCTTTCCTTACATATTTAACTTTCCTTCTGCTCGCATTCGCCTCACACTTTCGGTGTTTTCATCGCACACCCCACGTGCGATTGCTAGTTGGATAAACTAGACACACTTGCATCAGTAATAGATTCTTTCTCTTCTACGTCCTATGTAAGATGATCCACTTGGGGAAGTGAGTGTGTTTGTTATCAATCACTATTACATTAATTTAAATTAGAAATGTGACAAGAAGATGTGTCATCATTGAAGGAAGTCGCCCTACATTCATCATTAGTATTATATTGAAATATGATAGTGGGAACAAAAGTACTAGTAAGTGCAACATTAGCATGTTAAGGCGTAGTGCTTGAATATACATTATCAAGAAGGGAAGAGATAACATCGTCTAAGGGAGATGCTAAAAAAGGAATTTCACTTTATTATTTGAAGGATAAGGCCGGGGAGATGGGAAAATATATGGTGGTAAATAAAGATGTGGTAAAGCTAGTAAGGGATTTTTTAACAATAAGACAACATATTATCCTCAACTATATATGAAGAAAGATAAATAACCCTAACAAACCAAAAATGTGTATGGGCATGATGAGATGGATGGTAATCCTTCTGGTATACAAAAACCTGTGAAAAGCCATGGTTAAATAAACAATAAAAAATACGAGAGGCAATATTATACACCTATTAATAACCCTAGGGTTTTTTAAATCAAAAGTCCCAATCAAACAGGATATGCAAGACCATAAATTAAGTAAAGTGTTTAACAAAGGGGGGTTCAACTAAATGTATGAACCCTAATTAAAAAAAAAAATAGTTTAGAAATAATAATAAACTAAATTAGTTAGAAATAAATTTTGAACACTATACATCATAGATTATAGAGATATATAGTCATTTACTAATTTATAATGAAAACTTGGCTATTTGCAAGCATACCAAACTAATATGTCAATTATAAATGCAAGAGAGATTAGAAAAATAACTTCACTAATTTCAGAGATGTTTAGGATTGTGTCACCACAAAAAATTGGAACTATGAAGGACTATGAACAAACGTGGATCAATTATTCTTCAAAAATATCCTTTAGGGAAGGACCATATAGAAGGGTTAGGACTGGATTATACAAACTAACCCTTCACTACTTTTTTAGACTATTATTTCTTCATAATATAATTTTTTCTAGCTTCCTTCATTGTCATGTTTTCCACAATTTTGTATGTTTGGATCTATATGTAACCCTATATTTCATGCAAGAACCTAAAAAATAAACCCTAGCTATCCTCCAACACACTGAAGAAATCATTATGTCTAAAAATAAAATATCTGAATTCTTGAGTCAAAATGACCTCAACAATCACCATATTTGTGAGTCATCAGTAATTGCACTACATTTCATACTGCATGTAATTCTTTTATTGTTTTGTGAAAAGGTGCATATAACTATTCCTTGACCTACGTTAGTTCTTGTTTTAATACACTAATAACAGGATATGTTGCTTCATTACAATTAAAATTGTTTTGTGTAGATGAGAAATTCATAATTGTGCCCTCTTACGTTGTGTATGTAGTAAGTGGATGTGTCCCTTTCTTCTTTAATTTAGTATGTGATAAGTAGATATGTGTTTTATAGGTAATAAATATATATTTAATGAATATATATATATATATATATATATATATATATATACGAGTTATTACTTTGAAATTCAAAACTTATTTGTGGAAAATACCCACTCAAAATATAGAATCAGAAGAATAAGAGAATAACAAATGGGACCATAAAGAGAAATTTGACAAGGCTCATTATAGAATGGTTGGTGAATCTCTGAAATGGACTTTCGAAATGATAGTGAATCACCATAAAAGCATTTCACTGAAAAGGTGAATTTACATTTTTTTTTTTCATAAATGAGTTTTTGTACACTTGGATGAGTGTTAATCAGTTGTCTATCTTAGTTGTATGGATGCCACATAGTTATTAGATGCCCATCCATTACAGTTCTATGGGTTATCTTATCCACAGACTTAACGGTCCAACCCTATTTCATGAAGTGTTTGGATATTGTTGGATGGAGTCCTTATCATCTAACCTAGTTTGACAGAATCCTTGTTGTCTAATTTGGTTGGACGTAGACATTTTTGTCCAACCTAGTTGGGTGGAGACTTTTTTGTCAAACCAAGTTAAACGACAAGGATTCCTTCCAACCATGTTACATGGAAAATTCTTCGCCCAACCAGGTTAAACTAGAAGGACTCCATCTAACTAGGTTAAAGGGAAAGGAATCTGTCCAACAAGGTTGGATGGAAAGCACTCTGTCCAATAAGTCCACATCGGCATGGTTGGGTGATTTAACTCAAAAAATTTGTACATGAAACTTTGGCACAAGTCCCCATGACCCTTGCCTAGAACTTTATAGCCAATTTTTTGTCACCGTGTGTCCAGTGTCGTGATCCTGGGACCTATATATACATATATGAGGTTCATTTCTTCACTTTTTCCACTAGATCCATAGCACTCTAAACTCTCTAATTTTCTTCTAGACCAACATGCCTAGACTCTAGAACCTACTGTTAATCCTGTCACTCCACTTTCAGTTTCCAAAGCTTTCAAATTTTCAACAATTGCTAGTAACACTTTCACACCTACCGCTCACTCCAAATTCCAATACTAAAATTACATGTTCCCTCAGATCATAATTTTCATTAAACTCAAAGACACACCGAAGGAGTGGATGAAGATAACACAATTCATAGGTCTCGTCTACATGCCCTACTTAGAAATAGATACATCTGTCCACGATTACTTGTTGACTTTTTACAACCAAAAATATGCATAGTTTGCCATTCCCCTGATGGATTGTACAATATATTTCATCATCGAGCTTGCAGACGTGCATCAGTTAACTACATTACCTTTCCAAAATAATCTGCAAACCACTATAAAAGTTATCCTTACTAATGAAGACAAAAACAAATTGGAGTCTCATTACAATGTGCAGGTTGATGGTAAGTTAAATGTTATTTTCAATTGTTTGTTTTCCTGATTTTACTTTACTACCAAGAATATAACATTTCTTGTTTCTTTTTATAGCTCCTACAAATCATTCTAAAAGACTCCTTGTTATACAACACATTTCAAACAAATTCTTTCATGAAATGATATCTCTATTTCAAGTGAGGATTGTGTTGTAGGGAAGATATGTAGACATTCCTCTTTGGGCAGTTTAGTATATATTACATACACTTGTGGGGCAAGAATTTGATTGGTGCACATATTTTTCCAATTGAATTAAAATAGATGTCAACAATTCCCTTGCCAGTTCAAATACATATGATAAATTAAAGATTATTTTCTCTTCTTCCAATTATATTCTTTCTTTCTATCAAGAATCATTCCACCAATTGCAGGATAGATAAATTCTGATTGCATTTAATGATAAAATGATTGGGCTTTTTCTTGAAGAACAACAGGTAACATTTAACTTTAACATTTTATCGATTGCATAGTTTAAAATGCAAATTTTCAATACGAATAGTAAATTTTTATTTTTCATAGAAGAATTATGGCTGCAATATCTCATAAGGAAGCTATTGCATGGGGTAAATCCCCTTGTGAGGTCTCCAGTGATGTTGATATGGATTTGGTAGAATTAATCCCTATAAAATTTCTTTGTCAAATAATCTAGGGGGTCAATAGCTCCACATCATGAATCTTCCATGCCATCACACTTCTCTACATATATAAACATTATTATTTACTCTTTATAATAATTAATTAAGATAATAATATGTGGTATAGTATTTAAATATTTCTACATTTTTGTTTTCATAAATTTTGAGTTTTATGGTATAGATCAAACTCATCTTAGTGTTAAGATTAAGTCATCACGTCTCTAATCATATAATGTAGTGTATAATTAATAATATTTAACATCTTTTGTTTGCTTGCAAATATTTGTTAATAATTTTTATAATACATTGCATTTTGCTTCTTGCAGTGAATAAACCTTCAAAGTAAATTGGAAAAGTCCTCCAGTACCGCCACTGCATATTGTTCAAACAACTAGAAACTTTCCAGGAAAGAATTTAAGGTTTCCTACAGACTCCATAGGAACTATTGTTCTACTTAGTGTAGTATTTCCTAGTTTATCACTAAGAGGTGTCCTCGGCATGACAGACACCCAAATTTTTAACTAGATCAAGCTTGATGGAGTATTTGGGTTTTGATAGTGGCGACACATAAAAGGGTAATTGTTTCAACATGCATAATATGATACAATCTACCATACCTCCTCAGTCACAAACATAGCCAGATGTACATCAAGTAATAGACTCTCCTCCTCGAAGTAAAATTCTACTCACAGTTAATAACAAGAAGTATTTTTCCTTTGAAAATATGATATCATATAGTATGGGAGCAACAATTCAGGAAGTTGTTATGTCTAATGTGGAAACAATGCACAGTTGGGAGAGAAGGGAAAAAAAATTGATCAAAGAAATAAATACATGATACCATAATCACAGTCAAAGGAATTCATTATTCACTTTTGTAGACAGTCAACCAAAAAAACTTGATATTTTGCTAAAATATCTCATTCAGGCATAATTTTTTTACAATAATGATTATGATGATGATATTATGGAAATAACGTTAAACAGGTTGGAGAATATTAATGTAGAAGCCTAGGCATACTACAAAAAATGGGATAAGGACAAAATAAATGTTTTAATTGCAAATGCAAAAAAAGAGAAAGTTGTGGTATGTCATCTCTTACATGCAAAATCGTGATATTATGAGTATTGCAATACATTCTTAAGACTTATCTAATAGACTACTAATACATTTGTATTTCTCTTTTTTAGGAAAAATATGAAAATTTAAAGAAAGAAGTAGTTGTATTTGATGCACATTTGAAGAATGTAGAAAAAATCTTAAATTCATTCATACAATTGAAGGAAAAACTTGTTTTATTAAATAAAGAAAATAATACATTGAAAAGGATAATAAAAGAGCATAAGATGGATCCAGAAATCTTACTGAAGGAAAAGATAGATGTTGATCCATTGCTTTTGTCATCAAGAGATGTTACAATGAAGGACTAGAATATTATTCAAAATATCAATACTACTACACAATATTTATAGGCATCAAGAATTATATCAGATAGAACTATACATACTACGAAAACTATGACTGTTGTGGAAGAAAAAGATCAAGCCTCCCCTGCAACATAAAATTTAAAAAACACAATTTCACCATGTGACAGGCGTGTTGTCACAATTCTGACACTGGCGTAGGACTTAAAATATAGTGGTCAGCCAATTCTTTTATTTTTTATTCTGTTTGGCAGACGTAAGGACAACTATAATTCAGAAACATAGGCAGAAAAGAGGATTCCCTTGTAATGTGTTCTTATATGAGATAACTAACCCCGAATCTTTGAAAACCATTTACAACCCATAAGTTTGTGATTCTATTGGCCGCCAATGCTTTATGAAAATATGTATGTCTTCATAAATTAATCCACCTCTTGATAGAATGAATACAATACTACTTTTAAATTGGAACTATATTTATTGTTGTATCGCATTTATTGAAAATTTTCAACAATTTAATATGCAAATTGCTAATTTAATTTTTGTTCGTTGTTAATGGTTTTAATGTTACGATTTGGATATGTAAACATTCAAACATGGTTAAGTATTCTTATTTAATGTTTTTTTAAATTATCTACATTTCATGCAAATGTAAACTACTAATCAATAATCACATAGATGGATCCAAATAAATCAGTCCTTATTTCAATCATAAAACAAAATATAAAAAAAGAGTTTAATACCACTTGATTATAATTAATGAATATTAAATATATAAATACATCAAATCATTTTCAATACCATCAAAAATATATACAAGAATTTAGAACTGTGGCAATTGAAACAATCCCATAGCAACTTGTTCATTTTTTTCCTAGATTTCAGCTGAATCGGAAGCATGTTCAGTAGATGTGTTTGGATCCCCTAAATCAATCAGAATGATACTGACTCCTCTTATTTCTATGAGTGAATTCCATAATGCAAGTGCTATCTCATAAGGAAAATTTTCCATTGAGTAACTGGATACATACAATCTCAGATAAATTTCTAAATTCCTATCCGATTTGTTTTGGACTATTGACTTTACAAAGGACAATGAAATGAACACCCTCTCATCTTTAACAAAACCTAGAATCATTCTTTGAAAAGGTTCATATAGATGAATATACTTGTTCAAATCCTCTTGCAATATACTACTTTAATAAATCTTCTTCCAAAGTCTTCTAATGGAACAATTTTCATCAAGCTCCTCCAGAAATTTAAATTGCTCTAGCATAATGGTAGTAAAGTCAATTGACTGATAAATAAGTAATTTTTTTGAAAAATACCTTCTACAGAAACTTCGTTAATCTATTCACAATTACAGAAATGATCTGTTAGACTAGTCATGTATTTGATAAATAAAGTACTCATGGCTGGATAAGGTAGGCCTCTAGCTGTATTCTAAAATTGTGGATTGACAACTACCATTGCTTCATGTAATTTATCATTTTTCAATATTTCACGTATCTCTATAGATAAATATTGAGAATTATTATTTGAATTTATTTCAAGCGTCAGACAATACTGTGTCAAATAAATTGCATGTTACTCTAACTTATTCCATTTTAGAACCCGACAAATCTACTCTTTTATGAAAAGTATGAAGTGGTATCTCTTTCCCGTGTGTTTTTATACAGATATGATCATGTATATTTAATTTTAAGAAGAAAATAGGATTCTTAAGGTTTGTTAATGCATTCCAACTTTCAAAAACAAGACCCTCAAAGCTTCCATCTAATGTATATAAATTATCTAGACTTAAGCACACATGCTTTCTTAGTCTTATGAAGTTTGTTATATAGCTGCAATGCTCTTGTGCATGTTTCATCATAACATTTATGTCCTTCAACATAAGGAAAAATACCACATACTGTGATTAAAGATTCAATGTCTGTTAGATGGTACAAAATATCTTTAGCTTTATCTACATCTTTGTGGTATTTAAACATAAAACATTTCAGTGAAGGATATTCTTCAAATATTCTATAGGAAGGCTCATACATTAAAATCCACCTCGTATCCACATATTTGAGAAGTTTTTTCCCATCAGTAATTCCTATTGCAAATTTATGAAATTCTCAAAAATCTCTTTGGACTACTAGAATAATAAGCATGCAAATCACGGATCAGCTCCTCCACTTTGGCAATATTTTCGAATGTGCTCACAATTTTGTAGGCTAGATTCATTCTATGAGCCATCCAATGAATTGCAATCATATGGGGATTAACAATGTTTTGCAGTCATACACAAAGACCATTTTTCCCCCCTGCATGACAATTGCAACATTACTTCCAATACAAATTAATTTTTTTGTAATGGTGAAATCATCCATACCTATAATATCCTTTTGACTTGACACCACCAATTTGTAAATGTTTTCAGAATTGCAATTTTAAGTTATTTTATGAACTATTAAGAGATGGGGAGTTCTTACTTCATTTGCAAATGTGTATACATGAATACAAACCTATGAATTATTGTCCACTGTTGTAACGTTAAAAATTGAAAGGGAAATAAAATTTGACTTTTGAATAGAATCTTTCAGATCCTCCTTTTCTACCAGAGCAAGACATTTTGTAATTTCCCAACTATCGGAATTTGACCTATGTGATTGAGGAATTGTTTGTAAGCCAATAACCTGATACAAAATTTAATTTTTTGAGAAATCTGAAATGGGAATTCACTTCTTAAATATATGGAATATAATAGCAAATTGAATACTTTTTGCATACATTTCAGTCTCCATAGATTTTCTTAATTATTCTACAATTGTGCCACCTTTTTCATTTATATTTTTCAAAAAATTTGGTTCTTTTTATATTCTTCTCCATATTTAACATGCAAATAGTCTATTACATATTTCCATTTATGAGATCTTACTATACTCCCATCCTTTTGCTTATGGGAAATCTAGATATTCCCACAGTGTGTTTCAATGGTGTCTATTTTTAGTTGCATTGTGTAATCCTCCCCTTTTTTCCAGCTACATATTTTACATCAAGATTGTGTTGGAACATCATTTCAATTTTTTGTGTCCATAGGTTCAATAAATGAATATTTGGCTTCCCATTCAAACTTGAAATTCCTTTCTATTGTCTATTTGGTCCTCTTTCTTTTGATAGATTTTTTTATGTTCTTCAACTTCAACTTGTGCATCTGGGTTCTCAGTAAGAATATCTTGATCCTCACGTCTACATTTTCTGTAAATAGACATTAGATTAGAAGCTTCCTCTATTGTTGGTGTTAGATGATAATTTGATAAATATTCTTATACTTTGATGTCATCAAGGGAAGGAATGTTTGAATTAACATATAAAGGATCATCGACATCTAGAAATGCATTAGTTTGTGAAGGTGTTTGAGAAATTTAAGCATATAATTTTATTAAAGTGTTACAAAAATAGTATTAGTTATTTATATTATTAATACCACTGAATAAACATAAAAAAGAGTGCACATAGTTTGAAAAAAAGTATGAAAAATATAATTATAAAATTCTCAAATTTTGTAAATTAGTAAACTATAAATAGTAAATATCGATATTTTAAACAAATTTAGACACAACCTTTTCTTTTGCAATTTTCCAAAATAGTCAAATAATGTCTTAGCACCCTTTCTTGAACTTGTTGTAACCTTCTTACTCTGGTTTCCTAAATCCTTGGTATTAGTACCTTTCTTAGAAAACGGCTCACCTCTGATTGAATTTGGTAGGAAGGCTAGCAGTTGGGGCACTACTTTAGACACCTAGCAGCTGGAGAACAAACTATTGGATGGCTTATTGTTGCAGTCAAACAACTAATGGCTGGACAACTTATTATTGTAGCTAGATGGCTATCTATTGGTCGAGTTATTGTTGAAGTCAGACGACTAACATTTGGATGGCTCATTTTTTGACGACTAATAGTTGGGTGGCTAGTGGTTGTACGGTGACTACTTGGACAATGATCAGTTAGATGGTGAATGGTTGGATGACGATCAGGTTTGTAGTCACTCTAGTGGTTGGACGAATTTTAGTTTGGTGACAAAGCTTGTAGTCGAATTGGTAGAAGTTGGACATGTTGTTGTTTGTCTTTGGTGGAAAAAATTTCAAAAATGGTTAGACAGTTGTATATATATTATACAGATACCTAAATTTTATATATAGTAGGTGGTATTATACTTTGGTAAATATCTGCATAGTGTGATTTGAAACGTTGGCGAATTACATGCATAAATTCATTTATATGTCTAAATTCTAGGCGAAATGACCCATACTAAGGACCCGTCGAATGAAATGTTTAATAAATTAGGTGGTAGGTTACTATTAAAAATTCACCATTTCCAATTTCCAAAAACCTAAATTTTTGCAAGTTTATGAAAAATTGCCACTAAAATTTTCCCCTGAAATTAACCGAAAAGGAAAATAGTTCAAGACCGTATAGAATGGTCATTATCGTAGTATGGTCTAGATCTTGTTATACGGTCTTGGTGTAGGTTCAAATATAAAATAATAATGAGTAGAAACAGGTTGAGATCTATGTAACATGGTTCCAAATCTAACAAAAGAGGTAGAATAGTAATGCACAGGTTCATATCAAGCAATAAAGAGTAAAACAACAAAACACTCATACCCATAAGACATGGTTTCATTACTCATACCTAATATACATATAATTCCAATAATTTAAGCATAATATAATAATGATTTTGTACAAATTTTAGTGTCTATAGTATCAGTGTGAAAAAAAATAAACTCAAACATCAATGATAATGATGACTAACCCCCCATGGAACTCTTATTATACATTGGCCAATAGAGCATAGTAACATCAACATTATTCTTTCAAGTAGCCCTTACGGATGGGTCTCTTATAGAGGTCATAAATGATGTTTATGCACTTGGATTTGAATATTTGGACTTACATATAAATGTTGTAGTATGGATTGATAACTACATTGGTCAAACATGGGACCAAAATAAAGGATAAACGATAGTTATGATACCTTTACCACTAGGTAACCATAGAAAAAATTTTGTAATCATGGCATGGGAAATTACTAAAACTAAATTCCAGGACTAACACTTGATAAAATAATAATAAATATTGGTAAACATGAAAGAAAAAGGATTAACTTTTATAACTATATATAAAGTTAAATCAATTCAGGGCCTTCACAGTGTCCAAATTCTTTTTCGAAAAGTATTGAAAGTTGAAAAAAAATCAATAAAGAATTTTTTAAAAATAAGGATCTTTTCTACAATTACTCTCATTATAAAAAATTTGAGCATGCAAATAACAATTTCATTTTATTATTTTCAATCTCCTCTTCATTTTGTACCTTTACAAAACATCCATTTTTTGGAGACTAGTGGGTCATGCATAAACAGATACTCAACAACCATAAAACAATACAAACAAGATATTCTATTGACCTCAATGTTGATAGGTTCATAAATGATTTCCTATTTATACATCAGTTTGCATAAATTTAATCGACAAAAATGATGTGCAATTGTCTATATTTAGAATCATTTATTCAAGTAGACAGTTCTCCACTCCTACATATGTTTACCCTCTCCTATTCTTACTGCGTAGGATACAAACATGGTTGCTACAAAGCTTAAATCTATTTTGAATTCATCTGCATACAAAAGGAACTTTATCCTATGGGTTTTAACTTCGACACAGGATTGGGTCATAAGAACAAAATCACATCTTCAAAATAGAATGCATTGTTTGTATAATCATGTCATTATAGTATTACAATAAGGCAACGATATGAGTGATATCTTATTAGCATCAATAATAAGAAGAAATATAAAACAAAGTATATCCTAAATTTGAATAAAGCACGAATGAAGAATAGGATTTCAGTGTGTGGGTGTACCTATCACCAACCAAATTCTCAGAAGAGCTGCCAAAATGATTGTAAATTAAAAAAGGCTGGCAAAGCAGCTTAGTACTTGCAATCAGTTTATTTCATTTGCCCTAAAAGAATAATGATTATAGCTCAAAGCATTGCCCTGTATACCCCCAGCATACGAATATGTGATGCCACTAATTTATATTTACAGATTACTAAAGAATGCTAGCAAAATTTTATTAGAGCATTTGTAAGTATACATCAACTTACGTTTCAACATCAAGGCTTAATAAATTTACTATTGCACCTGCCCTTCATATTAATATAATAAACCATGTAGTTACATAGTAATGGGTGACTGGATAACACATGGTCCAACAATTACACCTTGCTTGTTACTAGATAAAAAAAAAATGCTACAAAGGCTATAAATTATACAACGCCCCAATACAT
This sequence comes from Taxus chinensis, assembly GCA_019776745.2. Classification (NCBI taxonomy): domain Eukaryota; kingdom Viridiplantae; phylum Streptophyta; class Pinopsida; order Cupressales; family Taxaceae; genus Taxus; species Taxus chinensis. Next base: position 743,191,698 of record CM034150.1, read on the forward strand.
TCATCTAGAGTCAAAAAGGAATCACCATGTGTCATATTTTTCACTTTATGCCTCTGCCATTACCAAAGGATGTTTTATTTGCTAGTATGACTAGAAAGCATCATACAAAAGCAAGGATGAAGGCTCCACAGTTAGGCTCTGTAGACAGAGGATTCAATTGTCAACTATCTGTGATAAAGATACCTGCATTTAAAGAGGTGCCATAATTCCCCACCATGGGGATGGAGATCCAGCAAGATTCTTCATGGTAGGTGGAAGATATCATCCACTATGGAGTGTTATCAACCCCTTTCCCCTATGGGTTTGGCTCCAACCCAGCCCAAAAGAGGATGGGGCAAAAGGCCAGTTTCACGTGGGATATTGAATGCTATGTACCTTGGGGTATGATAACATACAAATATATATGGTTTGATGCAAAATGCCAACATGTCAATTCACGAGAGATCCATCTTAGTTATATGTATGGGTTGAAAAATGGGATCTAATATTATAATGTATATGGTTTGATGGAGATGCCTGACATGTGGCATCTCCATCAACCCATATATATTATATTGATCATACCCCAAGGTACATAGCACACATGCCACAATTTGGGGAATTTTCCTGTCTTTCTTAACATTTTCGGAAACCTCTCAAAAATTAAATTGGGGTTTGTGTTCAAAATCTTGTGATTTCTGATTTTTGGCTAAATTTTAGCCGAAAGGGTTAGAACACGTTTTGATCAAAAGGGTCTATTCCTAAAACCCTAGTTTTGTGGATCATGGGATGGTAACTTTTTTTGGAGATGAACATGATTGATACTAGAGAATGGTGGAACAAATTTAGGCATAAATTCTCTCAACCATCAGATATTTGGGTCTTCAAATTGTGGAATAGTGGCCCTACACAGATTTGGTTTTCTGAGTTAGAAAAGGAAAAGTCTAATTGGTCCTTGGAGGAACTGGAACAAGTTTTCATGGACATATGGGAAACAAAAGAAGAATTTAATGATAATAGTGAGGAAGAGGATGAATAGAAGAAGAAGAAGAAGAAGAAGAAGAAGAAGAAGAAGAAGAAGAAAATGTTGATGATGAATTTGTTACACATACAATAGTGCATCTCCAAAGAAGGAAGCTTCAATATTTCAGTTTGAAGGGTGTATTCAAAGGAAAAATGTAATTGTTTCCATAAACCCTAGCATGCAAATATAACTTCATCAATATGGATGTAGCTCAAAATCTACATGTACAAGCAAAACATATTAAGCAGAATCTCAAGTGGATGGTAAGCATATTCAAGTTTTTGAAGATTTAAAGCTCTCTATGGATAAATATGTTTACATTCAGATTTTTATGCTTTAGATATGGATGGTATGGATATTGTTCTTGGATATCCTTGGTTAGAGAAATTTGGATTAATTAATCTTAATGTGCAAAAGAAATTCATGAAATTATGGTACAAGAGAAAGAAAATTACATTGCAATATATCACACTTAGCAAAGAAAAAAGTAATGTAAAATTGGATCATGAAGATGAATTTGAAGATGGTGAAGAAGGGAAATAAGGATGAATCAGAAGGAGAGGATGAAGAACATAAAGTCACAAATAATTTCTCTACTCAAGATAAAAAAAGAAGTAAAAAAACAAGGTGGAAGAGGACAAGAAAGTTGAGGAAAAGGTTGATATGGTTGAGTATACGAAGGTGGCACCATATCGACACCCACATCTATCATGAGAGGAAAAAATCATGGAGACATGTTAGGACACATGAGGATAGAAATGCATATGGATATACAAGGAATTCACCCAGTAATAATTTTGGCTATACATGGAATCAATGGAACAATAATTATATGACATGGAATCACAGGAATAATAATTATGGATATGCATGGATGCCGAGAAGGAACACATATGGACCAGTATGGAACCAGATGAGCACAATGGAATATGGAATCAATTTTGGAGCTAGCATCACCCCACTATGATTTCATATGGGTGGTTGGATGATCGAGCATGGCGACAAGTGTGCAAGAATTTAAAGTGCACTCATTATATGGCTTCTTCTTATGTTTCGGGGATGAAACATGTCAAAGAGGGAGGCAATGCTATGTACCTTGGGGTATGATAATATAATATATATGGGTTGATGGAGATGCCGACATGTGGCACACATCCCCTTAGTTATATGTATGGGTTCACATGGGATATAATATTATAATGTATATGGGTGGATGGAGATGCCGACATGTGGCACACATCCCCTTAGTTATTTATATGGGCTCACATAGGAATTAGTTATATTGGGTAATGGGTCGGCCTAAATTGGGATTAGTTGTTACCAATCCTATTTAAAGGATGTGAGTATCATTATGAGTAGGTCATGGTATGTATGAGTTGATTCTTATACTTGGTAGAGGTATATTGGAGGTGTTCCCCTCGAAGTGGATTCCCATCTTGGGAGATTGTGGAGTTACTCCTTCCTTAAGGAGCATTGTATGGTGTTGCCCTACCTTAAGGGTATTATTCTGCATATATTGATTATTAGGGCATCTTTGCCCCCCATATATTGTGTTTTATTATATTCTGCAATTTATTGATTTATTATATGCAAGGTTCATATCAAGTGGTATCAGAGCATAGATTGTGGGTCAAACTTTAATTGGGTCTAAACCCTAATTTTCCATTGATTCAGGCTATATTTTGAAAACATGCTATGGAATATTTTCAGATCTAATTTTTTTGAGCATAGTTGTGAATTTTTCTGATAAAGATACAATCCAAATTTTAGAATTTTTTGAGGTTTTATGGAAATTGCATTTGTTACTTGTTTTGCCTAAATTTTCTTTACAGGCTATAGTTTTTGGAAATAATTTTCAAAATTTTTACACAGTATTGTGGTAATCTCCTTCAGAAGGCACATGTTAAACATTTCAGAATTTTTGGATGGGATATTTTTTCAAAGTTATTACGCAGTTTTATGTTTTTTCAATATTTTACTCCTCAGGCCGCAATTTGAGGAATTTTTAGGGAACAAATTTATTACATTTTCGGAAACCTCTCAAAATTTTAAATTGGGGTTTGTGTTCATTTGATTTCTAATTTTTCACCTGAATTTTAGCCAAATCCAGGGTTAAACATGTTTTGATCAAAAGGGTCTATTCCTAAAACCCTAGTTTTGTGGATCATGGGGATGGTAACTTTTTTTGGAGATGGCAGGATTGATGCTAGAGAATGGTGGAACAAATTTAGCTCATAAATTCTCTCAACCATCAAATATTTCTTTTCTTCAAAATTGTGCATTAGTGGTACATTGCACAGATTTGGTATTTTCTGAGTTAGAAAAGGAAAAGTCTAATTGCTTTCCTTGGAGGAACTGGAACAAGTTTTCATTGACAGATGGGAAACAAAAGAAGAAATAAATGAGGAAGAGAGAGAAGAAGAAGAAGAAGAAGAAGAAGAAAAGAAAAGAAGAAGAAGAACCTCAACATAGAAGAAGAAGAAGACAGAAGAAGAAACATCAGAAGAAGAAGAAGAAGAAGAAGAAGAAGAAGAAGAAGAAGAAGAAGAAGAAGAAGAAGAAAATTTTGATGATGAAGCTGTTACACAGGATAGTGCATCTCCAAGGAAGGAAGCTTCAATATTTCAGTTTGAAGGGTGTATTCAAAGTTCAAAAAAGGTAATTGTTTCCATAAACCCTAGCACAAATATAACTTCATCAATATGGATGTAGTTCAAAATCTACATGTACAAGCAAAACATATTAAGGAAGCTCAAGTGGATGGTAAGCATATTCAAGTTTTTGAAGATTTAAAGCTCTCTATGGATAAATATGTTTTACATTCAGATTTTTATGCTTTAGATATGGATGGTATGGATATTGTTCTTGGATATCCTTGGTTAGAGAGCTTGGGAACAATTAATCTTAATGTGCAAAATAAATTCATGAAATTATGGTACAAGAGAAAGAAAATTACATTGCAAGATATCACACTTAGCAAAGAAAAAAGTAATGTAAAATTGGATCATGAAGATGAATTTGAAGATGGTGAAGAAGGGAATAAGGATGAATCAGAAGGAGAGGATGAAGAACATAAAGTCAAAAATAATTTCTCTACTCAAGAGAAAAAAGAAATAACAATACAAGTTAAGGAAGAGGACAAGAAAGTTGAGGAAAAGGTTGATAAGGTTGATCCATACGAAAGGGCACCATATAGACACCCACACCATCATGAGAGGAAAAAATCATGGAGACATGTTAGGAAACATGAGGATAGAAATCCATATGGATATACAGGGAATCAGGAGGAATAATTTTGGATATACATGGAATCAATGGAAAAATAATTTTATGACATGGAATCACAGGAATAATAATTATGGATATGCATGGATGCCGAGAAGGAACACATATGGACCTAGTATGGAACCAGCATGAGCACAATGGAATATGGAATCAAGTTTGGAGTAGCATCACCCACTAGGATTTCATATGGGTGGTTGGATGATCGAGCATGGTGATGAGTGTGCAATAATTTAAAGCACACTCATTATATGGCTTCTTCTTATGTTTAAAGGATGAAACATGTCAAAGAGGAAGGCAATGCTATGTACCTTGGGATATGATAATATAATATATATGGGTTGATGGAGATGTCAACATGTGGCACACATCCCCTTAGTTATATATGGGTTCACATGGGATATAATATTATAATGTATATGGGTTGATGTAGATGTTGACATGTGTCACACATCCCCTTAGTTAGTTATATGGGCTCACATAGGAATTAATTATATTGGGTAATGGGTCGGCCTACATTGGGATTAGGTGTTACCCATCCTATTTAAAGGATGTGAGTATCATTATGAGGGGATCATGTATGTATGAGTTGAGTCTTCTACTTGGTAGAGGTATATTGGAGGTGTCCCCCTCGAAGTGGATTCCCATCTTGGGAGATTGTGGAGTTACTCCTTCCTTAAGGAGCATTGTATGGTGTTGCCCTAATTTTTTCTTTGCTAAGTGTGATATCTTGCAATGTAATTTTATTTCTCTTGTACCATAATTTCATGAATCTATTTTGCACATTAATATTAATTGTTCCAAATCTCTCTAACCAAGGATATCCAAGAACAATATCCATACCATCCATGTCTAAACCATAAAAATCTGAATGTAAAACATATTTATCTATAGAGAGCTTTAAATCTTCAAAAACTTGATTATGATTACCATCCACTTGAGCTTCCTTAATATGTTTTTCTTGTACATGTAGATTTTGAGCTACATCCATATTGATGAAGTTATATTTTCTTCTAGGGTTTATGGAAACAATTACCTTTTTCCTTTGAATACACCCTTCAAACTGAAATATTGAAGCTTCCTTCTTTGGAGATGCACTATCCTATGTAACAGGATTCATCATCAACATTTTCTTCTTCTTCTTCTTCTTCATTCTTCTAATTCTTTTTCCTCTTCTTCTTCAATTATCATTAAATTCTTCTTTTGTTTCCCATTTGATGATGAAAACTTGTTCTAGTTCCTCCAAGGACCAATAAGACTTTTCCTTTTCTAACTTAGAAAACCAAATATGTGTAGGGCCACTAATCCACAACTTGAAGACGCAAATTTCTAATGGTTGAGAGAATTTATGCCTAAATTTGTTCCACCATACTCTAGCATCAATCCTGCCATCTCCAAAAAAAGTTACCATCCCCATGATCCACAAAACTAGGGTTTTAGGAATAGACCCTTTTGATCAAAAACATGTTCTAACATTTTTGGTTAAATTTAGGCCAAAAATAAGAAATTACTTAACAAAAACCCCAATTTAATTTTTTAGAGGTTTACGAAAATGTAAGAAATTCAGGAAAATTCCTTAAATTGTAGCGTGTGGAGCAAAATAGTGAAAAACAATAAAAATGAAATAACTCTGACAAAATAGATCCAATTTTTTCTGAAATTTCAGTGGTATCACATTTGAATATAGTGCCATCAAATTTCCAAAAACAATTATTTCCTAATTCATCATTATTCATAAGATATAGATGAAACCATAAATTAGGGTTTCAACCCTAAAACGGACACAACTTTTGCAAAACAGCTCCAAAAACTCTGAAATTTGAAGGGAAGATCACTTGAACTATTTATCCACTCCCTACAAATAAAATATATGAAAAATTCCAAGTCCAATCTCTAGATATAGATGAAATTAGGGTTTCAACCCACAAATTGCCCGGATCACTGCTCTGATACCACTTGATAAGAACTTTGCATATAATAAATAAATAAATTGCATAATATAACACAACACAAGAGATATGGGTGGGAAAATATTCCCAAATACTCAATATATGCAGAAAAACACCCTTAAGGTAGGGAAACACCATACAATGCTCCTTAAGGAAGGAGTAACTCTACAATCTCCCAAGATGGGAATCCACTTCGAGGGGGACACCTCCAATATACCTCTACCAAGTAGAAGACTCAACTCATAATCCATGAAATCCTCATAATGATACTCACATCCTTTAAATATGATGGGTAACACCTAATCCCAATGTAGGCCGACCCATTACCCAATATAATTAATTCCCATCTGAGCCCATATAACTAACTAAGGGGATATGTGCCACATGTCAGAATCTCCATCAACCCATATACATTATAATATTATATCCCATGTGAACCCATACATATAACTAAGGGGATGTGTGCCACATGTCGGCATATCCATCAACCCATATATATTATGTTATCATTTCCCAAGGTACATAGCATTGCCTTCCACTTCGACATGTTTCGTCCCCAAAACATAATAAGAAGCCATATAATGAATGTGCTTTAGAATTATTGCACACTTTCCACCATGCGCGATCATCCAACCACTCATATTAAATCCTAGTGGGTGATGTTGCTCCAAACCTGATTCCATATTCCATTGTGCTCACTCCTATGTTCCATAATGTCCATATGTTGTTCCTTCATCATCCATGCATATCCATAATTATTATTCATGTGATTCCATGTCATATAATTGTTGTTCCATTGATTCCATGTGTAGCTAAAATTATTCATGTGATTCATTATATATCCATATGGATTTTTATCCTTATGTGTCCTAACATGTCTCCATGATTTTTTCCTCTCATGATGATGTGGGTGTCTATATGGTACAAACTTAGTATCCCAACCTTATCAACCTTTTCCTCAACTTTATTGTCCTCTTCCACCTTGTTTGCTATTTACTTATTTATCTTAAGTAGAGAAATTATTTGTGACTTATTATTCTTCATGTTATCATCTGAATCATCCTTATTCCCTTCTTCACCATCTTCAAATTCATCTTCATGATCTAATTTTACATTAATTTTTCCTTGCATAAGTGTGATATCTTGCAATGTAATTTTCTTTTTCTTGTACCATAATTTCATGAATTTCTTTTTCATATTAATATTAATTGTTCCCAATGCTCTCTAACAAGGATATTCAAGAACAATATCCATACCATCCATATCTAAAGCATAAAAATTGAATGTAAAACATATTTATCCATAGAGAGCTTTAAATCTTCAAAAATTTGAATATGCTTTCATCCACTTGAGATTCCTTGATATGTTTTGATTGTACATGTAGATTTTGATCTACATCCATATTGATGAAGTTATATTTGTTGCTAGGGTTTATGGAAACAATTACCTTTTTCCTTTGAATGCACCCTTCAAACTGAAATATTGAAGCTTCCTTTCTTTAGAGATGCATTATCCTGTGTAACAGCTTCATCATCAACATATCTCTTCTTCTAAACTTCATGCATAACATCTTGAACATCAAAAAATTTCTACGCTTCTTCAACATCTTGTTCTTCTTCTTCTTCTTCTTCTTCTTCTAATTCTTCTTCTTCCTGATATTATCCTTACATTCCTCACTATTATCATCCTCTTCTTCTTTTGTTTCCCATCTATCCATGAAAACTTGAATTCCAGTTCCTCCAAGGACCAATTAGACTTTTCATTTTCTAACTCAGAAAACAAAATCTATGTAGGGCCACTAATCCAAAATTTGAAACCCAAATATTTAATGGTTGAGAAAATATTCTGCCTTAAGTTTGGTCCACCATACTTTAGCATCAATTGCACATCTCCACAAAAATCTACCATCATCATGATCCACAAAAACTAGGGTTTTAAGAATAGATCCTTTTGATTACAACTTGTCCTACCCCTTTCAGCTAATATTCAGACAAAAATCAGAAATACAGAACACATACCCTAATTTAATTTTTGAGATATTTCTAAAAATGTAAGAAATTAAGAAATTTGTTTAATATTGCGGCATGGAAAAAATAGTTGAAAAAAATAAATCTGAAATAAATCTGACAAAATAGATCCAAAATTAATGAAAATTTCAGTGGTATCACCTTTGAAATATATTACCAATCAACCCAAAAAAATTATTTCCTAATTCATCATTATTCATGGAAGATATAGATGAAACTGTAAAATTAGGGTTTTAACCCTAAAACTGGCACATATGTTTCACAAAATAGCTCCAAAAATATGAAATTTGGAGGGAATATCACTTGAACTATGATCCTCTCCCCATAAAAAAGTATATGAAAAATTCCAATTAGATCTTAAGATATAGACGAATCACCAACATTAGGGTTTCATCCCACAAATTGCCCGGATCATGTTCTGATACCACTTGATAAGATCCTTGCATATAATAAATGAAAAAGATAATTTGTTGAATATAATGCAACACAAGATATATTGGAGAACCAAGATGACCAAAATATCCAATATATGTCAGAATAATACCCTTAAGGTAGGGAAACACCATGTAATGCTCTTTAAGGAATGAGTAACTCCATAATCTCCCAAGATGGGAATCCACTTCAAGGGGGACACCTCCAATATACCTCTACCAAGTAGAAGAGTCAACTCATAAATACATGACATAACTCATGATGATACTCATATCCTTTATATAGACATATTACACTTAATGGATGGTTAACACCTAATCCCAATGCAGGCCCACCCATTACCTAATATAAATATTTCCTATGTGACCCCATATATTAAAACATATGACTAACTAAGGGGGATATGTGCCACATGTCAACATATCCATCAACCCATATACATTATAATATCATATCCACATGTGAATAGAATAAACCTTATATAAGAAAGGTAATGCTGCCTCATTTCCTAACCCATCAAATCATATGATACTACATTTATACACTATCCCAACACTGTATAAAAGGTACATGAGCTCCCTAGAAATATAACACCAAATAACACAATATTCCAGATATAATGATCTCAATATGCAATTATAATAGCTTTCCACTTTGAGGGGGCAACCTCCAAACCATACAATAATACTCAAATTCTCCAATGATGATGAAATACTACCTAAATCCCCTATATATAGTATTCATATGTATGGCCATCACCAAGGCCGACCTACTAAGCATGATAAAGTATAAATGATATGGTAAGCCACAAGTCAGCTACTCATATCCTAATTGAAGCAAGGGTTAAGTGGTGTAGCATGCCCTTCCCCTTCAAAGCAAATGATTTTTTTTTTTGCATAGTTTTCCACCAATGGTTAGCGTTTTAGATCTCATTCAGGATGTTTAGATATCTTCTAAGCATGACTAATGACTAGAGTTTGACAACGACTTACTTTTCCAGAGAGGAAATGTTAGGTTGTGGAGCCTATTTTCATGTGAGAAAGTGTTGAAGAATGTACACTAAGAGTACTGTACACTTTCCACAGTTGTCTCACCGAGGTTTGGGGTCGGGCCGGGTCGGACCCTGAGCGGGGGTCCGGGGGCAGTAGCCCCTAGTAGCCCTGGGTAGTAGGGGTTCGGGGGCGCAACCCCTAAAATTTTTTTTGGGCCTTAAAACATGCCTGATATATCGGGAAATGTGATTTTCTCATATGGGTAGGTTTTTTGACCCATAGGTTTATGGGACGGTTTTGGCCCATGGTTTTGATACCCATGGTTTTGTAAAACTGCTTAAGGAATTGTCTATTTATATGGTTTTGTGCATATGGTAGATATAATATAAACATTGCATGTGTGCTTTGAATTTAGGTGTGAATTATGTAGAGTTTTTTTAGCATAGCTCCAAATCTGAGCAAGTGATTCTTGGTGGACATAGCCCAAATTGGGTGAACCACATTAAATACCATCTCTTTGTGTTGTGTTATTTTGTTCTACACTTTTATTTGATATCTGTAATATTTTCTGCATATTAGTTTCTACTATTACGATTCTGTGAGGGATTATTCCACATGTTTTATCCCTTATTTCCTAACAAAAAACACTTATAAAAATCTGCAGAGCTAGTATCCAAATAGGTACAAGATGTATAATAGGGTCAAGACCATACATATGGTCATAAAATAATTGTATGATCCTACCCTAGGACAATTTCCATTCACAATTCCAAGAACAAAGCATCATCAGTCTTAGATCTCTCAGTTCCAACAATACACACACCCAAAACTTCCCAGATCCATCTATAAATAGCTAATTGCACTCATCCCCTTATGTTTTCAAGTTAATATCTTGTTTTTTTCATTACTTTCAAGTATTAATATGTTATGCTATTGAATGATTAATGTTGGAAGTTAATTAATATGAATAACCTCTTATAGTTCCCCTTACATCCTTTAGTGTACTTAATTCATATAATCTAATAAGTGTATAAAATTTTTGGCAAACCCTAATTGATAACCAAATTTATTATTCCAATCCTTGTGTTTTATCTTTGTTGATTTTGGTACATCATGGTTCCAAATATCATGGATCATTATCATCATTTATATCTCCTTTCCATGGGTTCTTGTCCTTGCTCTGGTGGAATCTCCTATCACTATAATCAACCTACACCCTATGATGATGTCTTTTTTAGCTCTCGTAAGCATACACATCCTACTTCTGATATCTTTACTATTTTTTTTTCACTATTAATGTTGATCATATCCAAGGTGAAGGCTCTAATAAGAACCCTAAAACTCACTCTCATGATCTGATCCTCAAAAGGAGGCACAAAAACTTGCACATATCCACTTTTGGAAACATAGTACAGGCCTGCAGAGTGCTCGTATTTGGATTGTGCACACTCAAAGAACCACTCTGGCTCAAGTGTCTATTATGTTGATATGAGGATCCACCTTGATTGACATAAGTATGATTACCCATCATATGCATACTAAATTTTTGCATGAAATCCTCCAATCTTTGCCCAATCCTATCCACATCTTCTTTTCTGGCCACCTTAGATTCGAGGTCTCTCAGGTTAAACTCAAGTTGACTTACTTTATGGTCTGTCGAAGTAACCCCTAACCATAAGGAATCTGTAGTTATATCTTTTGTTTCTAACTCCTCAACTAATATTTCATCATTTTCTGGTGTTTTACGTAGAGTGATGAGATTATTTTTTCCTCTTGTGGAAGGCCCTGCCATGATGCCCCAAAATAGTAGGATGTAGGGATCACGGTCAAATTTTAGGGTTTCAGATTTCGATAAGAAGTTCGGAAAAAATATAAAAAAACTTAAAGAACAAACCCCAAATAAATTGTGTTTTTATTTCTAAAAATGTAACTAATTTGAATAATTTTTCACAATTTGCACCCTAGGCAGAGATTTTATGAAAAACACTAAATTCTTAATAACTTTTGAAAAATAAATAAAAAAAAGTCTGAAATTTTCAGAGAACCTTACTTGAAATTTTTTACAACTCTGGTAAAAATATCTCCCACCAATTAACTTTTTCTCACAATATATGGCGGAAACAAAAAATTAGGGTTTATGCCCTAATTTTGGCCCAGATGGCTGGGTGAGTGGATCCTCTAACATGGACCCAAATAAGGTGGCCATTGGGTAGGCGAAGCTCAGGGTGGAAAAAGATAAGGATCCATTGTAGCCCAACTCATATTACATGACGAACTATCGTAGTGATAAAAAAGCTACTACAAATGAGAAAAATCCAAGGCAACCTTGGTGACTTGAGCTTCAATTTGTATGCAAACAGTAGACAAAATAACCACCTTATCATTGGAGTAAAATCATATAATAAAATGATCTTTCTTGAAAATTAAAGAATTGCAAGGTTTCTAGATCTAAAAAACAATGCATGCATGAACCAAATTCCAATATTAACAATATAACTAGGCCAAGGGATAAAGTCACCAAATAAATCTAGATGCCACAGGAAGAATTCAGGGTGATATGGTTGGAACAAAGAATCAATCCACCTCCAAATAGATTTAGCATGGGGAAAAGACCAGAAAGTGGTGTATGAATGACTCAGGACTAGAACAGAAAGAAAAATTTGGAATAGGAATCACCAATATGACTAAGCCTTTAACCCATATGAAATCCTTGGCAGACAAGACACCATAGAAAATGGTTAACTTTGGGCTCAAGAAGAGGATTCCAAGTATGGGAAAGCTGATGAAGCCAAGTAGTGGTCTATGTAGAGTGTAACCCCCATCGATCATTAAGCTTATCAATGGTCGTTGTGAGAGGACATAACAGTTTCTAAATGACCTGAGTGTTATATCGGAGGAACTGAATTTTACAATTCCACTGCCAATCACACCACCATGCTCTAGGAGGTTGGAGTCCCAACTTATGAAGAACAACATCCAGAAGGAGATCTTGAATTTTAAAGATAGATTGGAAGTCTGAGTTGCTTAGGTTGAATTTAACTTTAAGCTTGGGCCAAGGAATCTAATCTCTACGATGCACAAGATCCTTAATGCTATGAAATGCCCTTGCGGTAAATTTGAATGACTTTGATTCCTGGGGTTTTTGCAAGTGGAAAAGTGCCTTCAGTGATAATAGGATACCACCAGATGTTCTGTACGAATTACAAGAAAGGATTGTGCGAAATCTATCCTCAATCCACCTCATTAAAGGCTTCACCTGCTCAAAGGCTTTCCAAATAATCTTAGTGACAAAGGTATCAAATAGTTTGACAGAAGCAGAAGTGATAATAAGATAATACAGTCCAATTCTACTCTAGCACTTCTTGTTGTAAGCGGTGCCAGATTCAATACAATGTCGTAGAAGAATTTTCCAAGTCTGTTTACTCGAAATACACTGCATAACCAATTTGCCACATAAAATCACACTTTGCGGAGAAACATCAATGACTCCCATACCTCTTAGATCACTAGGAAGACAACAAACATCCCAAGAAACTCTGTGAAAACAAGCTGAACTAGAAATTTTTCACCATAAAAAGTCTTGAAGTAGATTGGAAAGCCAATTGAATGAAATGCGAGAAGGACACCAGCAAGAAGAATAATAAACATGAGTAGCGGAAAGAATTTTGGTGCAAACTTGGAATTTTCTAGCCAGAGATAATGGTTTGGAAAACCATTTGGTAACTTTCTACTCCACCTTGTTAAGGACATAATTCCACAATGTCACAGAGTCACTGCCAAAAGAAAAGGGAATGCCCAAAAATATGAATTGCTCTCCATGATCAATCCATTTCAAGCAGTAATCCTTTAACCAATCTAGAGGAGGTAAATAGATCTGACAATATCCAAAACAACCCAAAACTTAAAAAAATGAAACTCTAATACAAAATGAACAATCAATAAAAAGTAGTACTGAATTATTAAGAAATATTATTTCACTACACTATAATTAATGAGGTATAAAATAGTGATCTATGCGCCCGACCTTGTCACATAAACGCTAGTGAAAATCATTGTAGATGAATGTACTTAGTGAAAGAAAAATTATTGTATCTATGTCTTAGAGTTCGGAGGAGAAGAAGCACCAAATAAGTTATCCCAAGAATGTATTGTTAGCCTCATTGATTTCCTCAAAGGACTTGGCAAAACACATGGGTAGGGTTTCACTATCCATGTAACCTTTGGTGTCTATCACTTGGATTCTCACAATGCCCATGTAGCTCACTACCATTACAAAAATGTGTCTGCAAAACCCTCAAAACTTTTGTAAGGGGGAATACTACATGCATCTTCAGTATACATATGTTACATGTAACTTCCAGGAATAAATTTTAATTCCCCTGAGGCAAATCACATACAGAGAAAAATAAGCTTTTAACTAGAGTTCGACACATGGCTATCTTGTCCATTGGGCCGACCATATTTGATATTGTCAATGTTGCATTTGTGAAGGTGCAATACACATGTGCAGCAATTGTCTCCATTACACGTTTTAGTTCTAAACTATTATTCATTTACTTAGTGTGGAAGTAATAAATTGACAACTAACCTTAGTTAGCATGCACAAACTTGGTGAAGCCACCTCTCTACACCAATCAAAAACTCAATATAAACAAATACAACTAAATTGACATACCTCTTGGCCAACCAAACCCAATAGTCGACTGATAAAACACTCTCCTTGCGACATTTTCATCATATTCGTGATTTGTTTTGCTTTTCTAATGAAATCTAATGGACTCTCCATGGTTGCAATCGATGGGCTTTAACAACATGAACAGACCTAGTACGTCCCACGCTTTGGACCAATCAGAAAATTATAACAAATTAATGTTTTTGTTTATTAAATACCTGATTGATCCAGAGCGTGGGACCTACCAGGTTTGTACGTGTTGTTTAAGGATCGCCGGTTGCGGTTGCAATGAGCATTGGGATTTGTAACAGCCGAAAGGGATTTCTCCATGGTGCTGAACTGTTAGGTTTCAGCATTTCTTCTATATTCTGCAAAGCTAGCTAAAAAAAATAAGATACGATATGATACTCTGCTCAAAACTAAACCTAAATAATTGAAAATGGGACCTTCAGTCCGGAAATTGTCCTGGTGTTCATTGAGACAAGCCCTGTGACTCTTAAATTCCCAATTTTCAACGTATTTGTTGGTATTTTATGCTCTTCTCCTGTAATACACATAATTATCCACAAGAAATAACCAGGTATAACTCTATAAATGGTTAGAAGTTAGAATAAAGCGATTATCGTCCAACCATATGGAGAAAGAATAATCTTCAACTATTTTTGAACGCCGTAGAATATCAGCCCCTTAACCACATCATTTACCGTCTGCCAAAAATATGTTAAGACTCTAAATTTAACTTCTTAATAGCTAGGAAGTGAGAGGATTATTAAAAATATAGCATGAGAGATAGAAAGAGTTACTCCTCCAACGGAATTCTTTATTTTTCTGATTTCCTCCTATGGGAAGGTGACGGAGGATATGAATTTCGGCAGCATCTCAATGCCAGTAGGCCCCCGAGTAGGCATTTTACTATCTACCATCCATCTCATTCTCAGAAAGGTTATAATGATATCAGAAACAGGGTACCACATTACAAGCACCAGCATAAACAGCCCATGCAATATCCCATTAAAAAAATCAGAGAAAGCCCATGAACTAGTTGTTTTCCTGGGAATAAATTTGGGTGAAAGAAAGGTGAGGCGAAGATCAGGATTGTCTGCTCGCGTGACGAAGTTAAACAACAAAGACGTGATGGAGGTGCCGTCTCCTAATGAATGATGCATGTTTACAATCAATGTGGCTCTTGCCTTGCTCGTATTGTAGTTGAGAATGTGGAACTCCCAGAAAGCGCGACATTTCCGAAGAGGGGTGAGCTGTATATTCACAAACTCATCCTTGTCATTTTGGCCAGGGGGAAACTTTGGAACAAACACATGATCGTCAACGTTTACATCAACTTTCTCACAACACAGCACGCCATGTTTATCCTTCGTCTGCAATTGAGAAAGAAAATCCTATCCTCATATATTCAATAAAATAAAGTTACATTATGTACCAGTAATACTTAGCATAACTACATTAAGTTACATACCATTAAACAGCAAAATCGGGGATTGCGTGGTAAAAGTCTATCGCTAATGGCTTTCTTAATGCTGTACACATCCATGGGTTTTTCCAACTCGAATATGGCTTGAACGGATAATGAAAGCAAGGAAGAACTGAATGCATGCCCGAGGGGACTCACCGGCTCTGAATCTTGTATCGACTTACCTTCTATCGACTTACCTTCAACATTGAGGTCCATTGATACCAAACACTTCAATATCATACAATGTTCTGTCGTGTAATGCTAATATGATGGTAGATTTATAACATTACCTAATCATATCTTACATCTGTACTCATAATGAAATGTTGAGAAACGGTGGAATGAATGGCTTGAGTTCAATCTGTAATGCATGTAGGTGAGTTAATTTATGAAACATACGGATGTTTGTTTGAACCAGATTAACATTTATTGGCACGTTCATACAGGCATGTTGCCATTTAGAAAACAATTTGACAATTCTTAAATTAATAATGTTTAACACTTATTAGTATTAATTTTTTGATTGGAAGAGAGTACGAACCCCACCAAGTATTTATAGTTCAGATCATCCTTTGATATTACAGAATAACATTTATTTCCAAACGGTTAGAACGGTGAGTAAATGGATTTGGACATTTCAATCTCTTCAAAAAAAACAGTTGTCCCACTAAATGCTCGTTTGGCATGGTATCTAATGAGATACCCAAATCTCAGGATTTGTCCTACAATAACATACCAAGAACTGTGCCAATTTACGGTCGTCAATAACTCCTGTACTATCTTAAAAAAATAATAGATCATACATTGAATCTACGGTGGTTTTTAACTTTTGTATATGGTCGATTCGATTAAATATCGATTCAGCTGTTTTTATTGTAGTCTACGTTGATACAGTCAGCCTTAAAGCAAGCATGCCTGAATGGTTAGACAGTTGATACAGTCACCCTTAAAGCCTATGGAATGGAGGTCGATTGATCGATGTGATGCAGTACATGAAGGCACCCGGCATATAAATCTTCACACGACGTGCGTTTCAACTTAAGAAAAAAAAAAAAAAAACATTTAAATGCTCTATGTTAAAATACTGTTTTGATTTTTGCGATGACAAAATATCTGCACCCTCTACACGAGTTTGAATCGATAACAACAAATTTAAGATCCAACAATCTTGACGTTGATCTCAACTCAATTCTAATTACCCTAATTACGCCGAAAGGCGTGAACTATGTTAGAAAGTGCGAGGGTCTCTGACACGCCGTACCGTCGTGCAGCACTCCAAACCGTCCGCTTCGTTTTCCGTATCATCGACCAAATTGATCTGAGCCGTCCACGCGTTTATTGAAGGTGCATTCAAAAACGTCATTTGCGCGAATACTTCGTTTGCTGGCATTTGCTGGCATTGGTAGTGGCGCCATTAATTACCGGCTATTTTTAATACGACGTTTGATTATTCTGTTCCACTTCCCCGGTTTGAGTCTCTTTTAGCCATCACCATGGAATGGGTATTTGTCTGGATAAAACATTTAATTCATAAGTAATGATTCTATTTTATCTCTTTTGTATTTTTTTAATTTTTAATTTATTTATTTTATAAATATATGGCAGTTCCGTATGGGTGAACTTTTTATCGGGGCATATTCTGGCCGCCACCATTCCCAGGCAACAGTTTGCTTTGGTTCAGAGTAAAATGTATCCTATTTATTTCAACACCATGGCCTATGGCTTGGCAACCTGTCTTATCACGCACTCCGCCATTCATCCATGGAAGCCTGAATCGAAATTTCAGAGTTGGCAGGGCTACACTGTTAATTTCTCTTCTATTTACACTCATCGACATGCTCGTTTTGGAGCCCCGAACAACGAAGGTCTTTATTAAACTCACCTAGTGAGAGAGAGAAAAATATACAAGTGTATATAAGACTCATGATTTTTGTTTTGGTCGATGCGCAGGTATTTTTGAGAAGCTGAGGATTGAAAAGGAGGAGGGAAGGGGCACTGACATCGCAGCTATAGTGGATCATCCTCGTCATAGACTTGCAAATGGCAGAAATGGAGATGATGTGACGAAATACAGGATGGTGCTGGTGAACAGAAAATTAAAGCTTCTTCACAGGGTTTCATCCTCTGTAAATATGCTGACATTTATGAGTCTGTCATGGCATCTTGTGTATCTGTCATCTTATATTAAAAGCTGAGTCGAAGCGGGGAGAGAGAGAGTTCAGGCATTTTGGTGAAAAACATCTGGCTATTTGTACAAAAAAGGTTGTAGATAGGGTGTTTATGTAAATTGATACTTTTGGTGACAGTTCTGTGCACACTGTAACACTAACGACTCATGTTTACCGGTTAGAGTTTGTAATTAGTGTTCAAAGTTTATAGATTATGTAAGGATGACATCACATGTTTTTGCATTAATAATTATTTCAACTCCCAAAGTGGGTGACACAAAAATCTCTTTTAAGTAATAGTGTTGTAATTATTTTTGTTTTCGTAATTACGTCGAAAGGCGTGTTTTAAGTTAGAAAGTTCGGGGAGCTCTGACAACGTCCAATGGTGCACATACTCTGCATCGTCGACCATCTTAACGGTGGAAATTACCCGTCACCATTTCTTACTGTGCATAAATCAATAAAATAATAGAATCAGAAATCACCGATTTACCCGACCGAGGGAGGGCGTTGCGCCCCACCAGCGTGTCACACCCTGCGCACCGTTTCATGTCTTTCCCCAATGTGACAATCCTTGTGTCCGTTAAACCGTACAGCGTTAAAGACTGAGCACCTCCGCGTCAATCTGACGACATTGAACCCCTCGCTCGTCGCCAACCGTTGGATCTCGCCGCGCGATGTCCCGCATTTTTTCATCATGTTTCGTAAGGCGGCGACAGTGGACATGCGGATGTGCCGAACAAAGCTTGGCATATTTATTTTTTTCCCGGCGAGATCCCGCATTTTTTCATCATGTTTCGTAAGGCGGCGACAGTGGACACGGATGTGCTAACAAAGCTTGGCATATTTATTTTTTTCCTTTAAAAAAAAGGCTAGACGGTGTACGCCCTACAAATAGGATTATTTTAATAATAATAATAATAGAATAATGGTACAAACTCACCGCTAGTGTGATTTGCATGTTGTATTTGATTTTCCCAATGTTGACTTGGTGCTTACCTATCTCTATACGAATAATAATAATTACGCCGAAAGGCGTGTTCTTAGTTAGAAAGCCCAGGGGGCTTTGACATCATTCAACGATACAGATCTTCTACGTCGCTCGACCATCTAAACGGTGGAAAATACGTTGAATCTCCTCCTGCATGGACCGATCTCTGCCTTACACGTGGGTTTGGTGCGTTTTGCAAAAAGCGTGGAAAAACTCGCGACCGCACGGACCGATCTCTGCCTTACGCGTGGGTTTGGTGCGTTTTGCAAAAAACGTGGAAAAACTCATGGAAACAACCGATCTCTGCCTTACGCGTGCGTTTGGTAAAAAATTGCCATTTATGGAAAAGGTCCGGGAAGATGTAGCAGCAAAAACTTGCATGTGCCATAACTTTCATTTTGTGGCTCCGTTTTCAGGTATCATTTTCTCTAAAAGTGCATATTTTCTCGAGCTCTATGCATTGATGGCAATATTTTTTTTATTTTCATAAAATCCATTTTTGCACCTTTTTGGAATTGCCAACTGTTATTACGCCGAAATATGTTAGCGTTTATTATGCCGAGAAAATAATATTTAATACTCCTTTGCTGCATCCAAGAAAATAAGCAATGAAATCGCTAGTCGTTATTACGCCGAAAGGCGTTAGCGCAAGGGGAAACCAACAAATTATTCACCGATCGAGATGCTTTGGTTGTCGATGTATGGGGAAACAAGATTCTCACATATGGCATTAAAACAAAGGCATGATAATGTGTGTAAATATATGCAAAATATATAGTTGTATAGTTTGTATGCGTACTTTTATTTTAAAATATACGCAAAATAAAATGTTAAAAAAAATTGTATGAGAATTTGTATTTGTCAATACATTCATCAAATTATACAGTGGGCAATATAGAGATATTCAAAAGAAGATTCAAAATGTCGATTTATATGGAGGTTTGTTTCTTTATAATAAGTGACGGAATCGCAAATTGTTATTACGTAGCGAAAATAATATTTTATATTCCTTTGTTGCGGCCAAGAAAATAATGTGCATTAAAACACAAGCACGATAATGTGTGTAATAAACATTCCTATTTTTTGTAAGTAAGTTATTGCCTCGTTATCCGATGTCCCTCTAAAGACTCGTGTTCTCGCTTGCGCATGGACCTGAGAGCGTCCATTGGACGGAAATAGTACTATCCTATAAACAATCTCTCCATACTTACGTCGTTAGAGGCCAACACGAGTTGCTCTAGTTGTATATATAAGATTAGGGAATAGCATTTGAAAAATAACAAAGTTTTTACTTTTCGGGAAAAGCAAACAACGGTTTAGGTGTTGTTATAGACAATATAGACTGTTTCGTAGATGTGCAACGCACAAACTTGATGACAATAACTCGGTTTGATTTGGACGATCGGACGAGGCATCCTGGATCGTGTGGTGACTTAACCATTCCCCTCAGTCACATTGTCGTCGGCTCTAAGTTCACGTGCTCAAGAGAATGAGGAGCGAGACGAGGCATCTCAGATCATGCAGGGACTTAACCATTCCCCTCAGTCACATTTTCATCGGCTCCAAGTTCGTGTGCTTAAGAGAATGAAGAGAAAGAAACAAAGCAAATTAACTGAGCATTGTCTCATCCAAGGCTTGTTTAATGGTGGGCTCTAGCCATTCGATTTGTGAATATCCCAAAACCACCTCAAACCGGAGCTCCCGATACGTCATCTGACAAGCCAGATTAAACGTTCGTCGTATGTTTTTCATGTTTTTATTAAGCTTGAGTTATTATCCTGAAAGGCATTTCCACGAGTAGAAGCCTCCTCCCCCTCTGACAACTGACACAAACATGAACGATTACAATTTATTTGGTTACCAAAGCACTGACATTTATCAATCGTACCCGTGGTGTGCAGTGGTTGGAGACAACTTGTCACATGTCAGATGACCAAAATTGTTGTGAGGCCTTCAACATTCTGCTCTTCCAACTCCGACTTTGTATCTTTAAAATTGAATGCGTCAACTAATGGACGAGAAGAATGGTTGTGGAGCAGCTCCGGATCGTCATATAACAGTCAATTGTCCATCTTTGCCAAGATCGATGTTATAATATTCGCCAGGGAATCGTCCTCCAGCTCTAGATTCCATGTGTTGAGATCCCGCACGTGAAAACTTGAATCCATCTCTGAAGTAGAAGAAAGGTTTTCGCCATCTTCTATGTCGCATTTTTAAATCTTGTCATCATGACGGTTTGTCATGGACATATCGATAGATTCCAAGATGTAATCCGAGAAGGACACGCAAGAACCGATCCATGATTCTTCGTCCATGGCGAGGAAAGTGTGTTGGACGAAACTTGCACCTTGGTCGTCTAAGGCCATAAGAGCCACCAAATCCTTCTCCATGTACTGGACAAGGCTCGATTCCCAGTCTTGTTGGGCCAACATAATGGATGCAAAGCCATGGTAATTACTAATTACAGAGTAAGATGAATTGATATTATAATTTGTGTTAGCTAAGAAATAATGATTGTTCTAAAACATTTTTGGGATTTTTAATTTTTTTTGGGAAGTCATATTATCATCATTCATTATAAAATTGACATATACTTTAGCTTGAGTTAACCCCTCCCATGTTTCAACCCCTCCCATGTTCCAACTATCGTAATTTCCAGAGGTCGCCGAATGCAATTACCAATTAACTTGGCTTGATTGTTTCCAATCCAAAAAACTCAAGGATTTACTTTGAAGAGAACCACTATTGAAATTGGGGGCATGGAAACACAACGAATTTCCTTCACAACTATATCGCTTGTTTCCGTGTTGTCTTCCTATCAGATCTTGCCCCTTTTTCCACTCATGTCACATTTTATCAGCAACAATTTTGCAATCACGCTTATAAGAGGAATCCTGTCTTTGTTCCCTATTCTTAACAATCCCCTCTTATTCAATGGTGGACCTTCCCTTTCAAGCTACTCCACTTCTTCTGGACCTGAATCTTTTCTACTTCTCCACTTTTCACTACTTCATTTTGTTTTTCATTTACTACCTACAAATATCATATTACTTTGTTGTGTTTTTTAATTACTTTTCTGCCTTAATAATATTTTGATTTCGGCGTTAACATCGCACACCTCACGTGTGATTGCTAGTATGTTATACCAATATGGACATTATAGTTTTCCACTATAATTTGGATGTTTTTGGTAAAGTGTTATTAAAATAAAATTATGATGATTCAACAATAGTATTTCAATGGTATCGGCATCTCCCCTAGCATTGTTTTTGGTATCCCTTTCAAGTACGCTTTCAATATATATTTATTGAATTGTGTCCGCGAGACCTCCTTGGAGATATAATCCAAGGAGTTAATTCTCAAGCCTTGCAACAATGAATTTAACGCCACCCAAAGTGGAATGCCTTGAAAAGTTGTTTCTTTTTTCTTTATCGGATACAACAAAAATTTGTGAGCTCAAATATAAGCCTAAAGTCCTCTTGTGTTTTTGCATAGCCAAAGAAGTCGAAAAAACATTCCTCTTATGAAAATTCTAGACCAAACACTTTAAACGATGTAGTGTCGGGACATATTACATCAATTTTGTTTTGAACATATGACATGAGTTTTTTAACGTTGGTTTTTTGACACAAACATTAATTTATTCTCAATATAATTATTTTCATTTGATGTGTTTGTGACTTAATCTCTTGTTTATTACTTTATATGTTAATGTTTTCTCATGAGGGTTATGTGCATACATGATCTTCGACTTGGGTAACGATCTCATCTAACTTCATCTATTAGATCCATTTTGGCACCCAATCACATTGTGTGCACCTTGTTACGTATGTAAAAGGATTTATTAGAAATATATTTTTGGGTGAAAATTCTCAAATATTGTATCATTAAAATTTTCCTGAAAATGATAAAAACTTATTTCTTTGTGAAATTCATGGAATTTATGCGAGATCAATTTATGTGTCCAATACAATAGTGTGGCATCACTTAACCTAAGAAGATGAGAAACATTCTTGATATTAGAATCTTAGGTTGTCGGTATTAGTCTAAGAAAACCTACCATACGATTTGAGGCCCCACTTCGAAATGCCAACTCCATACAGTTTTCAGTCCTAGATTAGAAGCAATGTTGTTTAGTTTGATGTCTCATATTTCAAAGAAAACAAGTCTTTGGAATAGGCACAACCCTCATGAAATATGTATATAATCCATAATATTCAATTATATTCATTTTTTTCCTTCATGGGATCTTTTATGAAATCTTCTTAGACTATAACAATGGTATTTTTTATTTTAACGTCTATATTTCTGAAATCATCTCCACTTCTTATCATTAAATATATGTCTAGTTTTAGAAAATAGCATTTACTGAATCAATGGACAATATAACATTAATTTTTTATAAACATAGAAGATAGCAACTCTAAATATAATAGTGAAAAAGTTGGCTTTAGTAAAATAGTTGTGGAAAGTTTGCAAGATATAGAAAAACTATTGGTTTCCATCACCATTTATACCATTAGTTCAACTCAAGTTAAATATGTAATATATAAAATACCTCCCATGTTTTCTACTTATTAAATTTAGTACTGCACATGAGGATATATAATCTAACCTAAGTAAATTTCAAGCCTTCTTCCAACCAATCTGTAACCACCCAATGTTGAATTCCTTAAATTCTCTCAACTTCTTTCTTCATCTCACTCAAAAAATGTATATTAGCTTGAAGACGAGTCTTTGAGCCTATTGAGTTCACAAATATCCCAAGAAGATAAATTAAAAAATTAATCTTATTAAAATTATGGGCTAAAAAATTAAGAAGATTTAGTATCGGTAGCACTTTCATCATTTTTTACAACATATGATTAAATGTTTATATGTTTAAATGTTAATGTAGCGCTTTCATAATCTCTTGTTTATATGTTTAAATGTTAATGTATTCTCTTTATGGTTATGTGTGTATATGGACTTCAATAGTTGGTGGAGGGATTTGAGTTGTTGGGGTCTTTAAACTGGGTTGAACATATCTTATGAATCTTTCTATTGGATCCTGTTAGTGCGAAATCAAAACACCCCCAAATGAGTTATGTAGGTATCCTTTTCTAAGGCAGAGTCATTTGGTGTGCTTACATAACATTGAACCTTCCCTAAGGTGTGGGACCTTGCAAAAATAGGAAAGCTCTACAGATTAAAGGTTGGTTCCTATTCTTCTGTTCAGGTGCATACGTGAGAACTTGCAGAGGATCTCTCTTTATACCTAATCTAAACTTGCCAAGGAGACAAGGGTGAAAGGAAGACATGAAGTCAAACTAAGATATAAGGTGATGCACCAAAGGAATGATGAACATTTGTTTTTCCAATGGACAAAAACTAACCAAATGCATACAATAACTAAGCACAGACAACTAGATCTTTAATGAAAGATCATATGAAAGAAAAAGAGACAAGAGAGGATCTAAAGTTGATCACAAATGTGTTTTATTGCTCTGCAGATTGATACAATGCATTACAAAGAGGATAGAAGGTAGAAATGTATTACAATATAGTAGAAGGTCTGAAACTTCACAAGTTTCTTTGCCAGAAGAAAAGGGGAGCTTGCAAAACAAAGAATGTCCAACCCTTTACAATGAATCTCTCCCCTATATTTATAAATTTGATCATATAGAGGAAAAAGAGAGAGAATCGAGAAAAGTAGGTTGAAGCTCAACTACTGATGTTAATGCCTCTAATAGAATATGCCCCCAAATCCGTCTTTACCATATCAATCCTTGGTTTGGTGCCTTGAAGGAAGAGGAAATGGTAGAAAAGATCGAATCCGATTTGATTGTTGAGGCAAAGAGATCCTACATTAAAAAAACTTGCAGACATTTCTTCATTTTTCACCTACCAGGGCTTCAGAAAAATGATTATTTATCCATCCATGGTGTAGAAGATGTCGAGATTCTTCCAACGGTGTAAGATTTGTAATATTTCGAGCCCTGAGTCGAAAGATATGCCCCTTCGAAGTTTGTATCGAGTCCGTACAAATGGGTAGGAAAACAATTTGAAAAATGGGTGCCCCTTAGATATGGGACACATGACAACTAGATTAGAGCAAAAATTGAGCTTGTAGGTCTGCAATTTATCTTTTTTCCCTTTTGCGTAAAAAGATGCAAAACTCGAAAAACTCCTGCAGCCCCAAAGCACCACTTGGATACGTGGCACCCTTTGGTTGGCTAGGGGGAGGTGCTTCCATCTTTATCTTTTTGCCTTTTTGACAAAAGGAAAATTTTCACCTTTTCCTTCGACTCCCTGCTTTGGCTTTGACTCGGGCTCGAATGTTGACTTTTTCCCTTGGGTGGAGTTATGACCCATTTTGTGACTTTTTATCTTTTTGGGATGAAAAAGAGTGAAAAAATAACTTTCCCCCCGACGGCCCGCTTTCATTGACTCGGGCCCAAATGCTGAATTTTTTCCTTTGGGTGGAGTTGCGGCCCATTTTTTATTTTTTTGGCTCTAAATGGAACATGCAGTAAATGGAACATGCAGATCATGCAAAGCACTTAGGAGAAAAGTCAACCTACACTATAGAAATGCAATGCACACAAGCACTTAGAGGAAAGAGAAACTAAAATGATATGTACATGGTGAGAAATTTCCTTTTAGTAGCAGTGCTTAAGATAGATTCAATTCACTAGAATATGCAACTCCTCACCCTCCAATGTAGATAATTGGAAATCATTGCTACTCTTACATTTTGTGACCATGTAGGGACCACTCCAGATGGCATCAAACTTGGAATTCCTTCCTATTTTTGCTCGATCTGCATCCCATTTCAGAACCATATCTCCTTCCTGGAAGGTTCTTGTTTTTTCTTTCTTGTCAAAGCATATCTTGATTGAGGCCTGATCCTTATCTATTGCTTGGAGAGCACGCTCTCTATTTTCTTCTAATTCCATCAGCTCCGCATACCTGGCCTCCATTGGTTCAAATTAAGACATCTCTAGTTGCTTCACGAGCTCCAATGTTGGCAACTCAAGTGATATAGGAAACATTGCCTCTTTCCCATATATAAGCTTGAATGGAGAGCTACTCGTGGATCTATTGGGTGTTATCCTATCAGCCCACAAGGTCGTTTTGAGCTTTTTGTGCCAGGTCCTCTAATTCCCATCAAGATTTCTCCTAATGATCTTTAGTAGGTTCTTGTTTGTGGACTCATCTTGGCCATTACCTTGAGGGTAATAGTTTGATGAATTGCTCAAGTAAGTCCCATTCTTAACAACCCATCTTGTGATCTTGGAACCTATGAATGTCAATGCATTTTCTGATATAATGGTGGTTGACACTCTAAATCTGGTCACCATCCCTTCATAGAAATGTAGTATACTAGACTCATTGGCTTCCTTGAGTGCCACTGCCTCGGTCCACTTGGTGAAATAGTTTGTTGCTGTCAGAATCCATTTTTGGCCTTGGCTTGAATTTGGATTGATGACTCCAATGAATTCCAATCCCCATTACATGAAAGGTTGGTTGACTGAAATTGAGTGCAATGGAAGTGCTGCTAGCCTTTCTTTGGCTTTGAAGAATGCACAACTATTACACCTTTTGATCCATGCATAGTAGTCACTAAACACTCTAGGCCAGCAATAACCCACCTTCATGATCCTGACTGTTGTCACTCTTGGAGCGAAATGGCCTCTGGATGCTTCAACATGGAATTCTTGTAACACTCTCTCAACCTAATTTGTTTCAATGCATCTCAGTAGAATGTGATTGATGTTTCTTTTGAACAAGACACCATTAATAAGAGCATATGGGATGTCCCATAGCCTGAAATGTCTTCTCTTTGCTTTATTCATCCCATGAGGACACATTCCTGTTTCGACGAAATGCACCATGTCTTGGGTCCAAAAAGGAGTAGGTACATCATCACTCTATTCTTCTTGATATCATGTAGAACAAAAATAGCCTCCTTTTCCCTATCTGCTTCGTCCTGTTGACTTGATGCCAGTTGTTCACACAACCCTTTCCCATGGACCAGTTTAGTGACCCTCATATCAATTTCATATTCCATGACATGAGTGATCCATTCTACATGTTTTTCATTTAGGTCCTTGCTGAGAAGGAATTCTTTAACTCTCACATGGGAGACCAATAATTGGATTTTATTATTCGACACCAGGTGCTTGAACTTCTTTAATCCCCTGATTACTACCAAGACATGTTTCTCGATGAAGGATTATCTCACTTCATAGTCTTCTAGACCTTGACTGAAGAAAGCAATTGGCTATTCTATACCTCCCTTGTTCTGCTCAACTAAGATTGCAGAAATTGTGTCACTGCCACAAAGGCATATAGTATGAAGTCCTTAGAGAAATATGGATTTACGAGAGTTAGGGCTTGTGATATAGCTTCTTTGATGGCATCACATATTTCTTTTCCTTTAGCTGTCCACCTGAATGGTAAGCTCTTCTTGAACATCAATGTTATTAGTTTAACAAGGGTAGCAAAGTTTGGCACAAATCTGTAGACAAAATTGATTTTTCCCAAGAAGCTTTGAAGAGCTTTCTTATGGCTTGGGAATGGAAATGATCTTATTGGTTCCACTCTCTTCGAGTCAATTTCCACTCCCTCCTTTGATATAATATGGCTTAGAAGCCTACCCTCTTGGGCCAAGAATATGCATTTTTAGGGTTTAATGACACCCCAAATCTTCTACACCTTTGAAACACCTGCCTTAGGTGGAAAAGGTGGTCTACTGAATTTTTGGAAAACATTGTAATGTCATCCAGATAGACCAGTACTATTTTTTTGATCATCCCTTTGAATGCCATATCCATTGCCCTTTGAACAATGGCTCCGACATTGGACAATCCAAATGGAATTTTTCTGTAGGCATAGGTGCCCCATTTGGTGGTAAAATTTGTTTTGAACTGATCATCTTCTTTCATAATGATCTGGTTGTACCATGAGTAGCCATCTAAGAGGGAAAATCTCTCTGATCAAGACACTACTTGCAAAATCTACTCCATTGAAGGGAGTGGGTAGTGATCTTTGAAAGAGGCTCTGTTTAAGTCTTGAAAATCTACACAAAACTTAATCTCTCCATTTTTCTTCCTGACTGGGACCAGGTTTACAACCAAACTTGAGTGTTTGATTGGAAATATGATACTTTCCTCTACTAGCTTATTTAGCCCTTTCTTCATCACAAGCTCAATTTGTGGGTTGACTAGTCTCTTCTTTTTCCTAATGGGTTAAGCAACTAGATCTAGGTCGATTGTGTGTTGTGCTAGCTTTGGATTGAACCCTCTTAGGTCTTCATAGCTCCAAGCAAAACACATTTGGAAATTCTTGGAAAAGTTGTATAAATTCATACCTTTCTTGTTCAGTGGCCACTTTACCAATTTGAAGTGTTTTGTCTTCTTTGACTGGGATTGGCTCTGAATCTTCTCCTTTGATCTACATGTTAGCCTTCTCTTTTCTAAATTGATCATTAGGGTTGAAGATAGATTTCAGTGTCACTAAGCGTTTGGGAAGATTATTTGTATGTAGTTGTACTATTTGATTCCCTTATTGCTGTTCTAATCTGCTTTGGTTTCTAGCTGAGAATTTAGCTTCTTCTTACAAAAAGTTAATGATATGTTTATCATTCTCGAACATCTACCAGAATGTGTTGTTATCTGGCACTACTGGCCTCACAACTATATGGATATGTGGCTGTTCTTTGTCTCTTTTGATGCTGTCGACCACATCAAATGTTGCTCCAACTGCTACAAGTATATCAGCAGCTTCATTCTCCTTCTTGGGTATGGGCACAATGTTGAAGGCCTCGAAATCCTCCATGAGATCCCATACCCTACTCCTGTGGCTCTTGAGTAGGTCATTTTTGATAGCATTAAGTCCTCTGACTTGATTGGAAACCAGTTCACTATCACTGAACACTTGTAAGTTCTTGATTCCAAGATTCCTTGCCCAATGAAGACCTTGGACAAAAGTTTCATATTCATCAGTGTTGTTTGAGTAATAAAACTGAATATCTGAAGGCTGAATAATATTTCATACCTTTGGGGGACATAATTATAGCTCCTCCTCCAACTCCTTGTCTACTCCTTGAGTCATCAAAGAACAATTGTCATACCCCATTGTCATCCTTATATTCTAGCTTAATTAAGTTGGGAAGAGGATGATTTTCTTCATGTAGGAAGTAGACAACTAGCTTAGATTATTCCATCTCCTTATAGGGGTCAAAAGCATGTCTTTTGTTGGCCCACTCATCGAGAGTCAAATCTGGGATACATCCCACCTTGGTATATACTTCACAAGTGCTTAGGAAGTCTTCTTAATCAAAAGCGGAGTAGTTGGCATTGATTGGGCTAGGCACATAAGATTCAATATGATAATCAGGAATGGGTTCAGATCTGATTGTGGCCTTTGTCCCCATACCTTGTTCTAAAGAGCATATGTGACCAATTAGCAGACAAATAGCCTCCAATTTTGGCAATGAAGTCCCTGGATAGACACAAGGTAAAATCTGGTGGAAAATCTATGATTGAAATGTTTTTCAAAATAGTTACATTGGGGCAGGCATGTAGAGTGAGGCTGAAATCCTTGATGATTTCAATATTTTTCACTGCTATCCCATCTAATTGTACTACCCCTCTAGATATAACTTCATATTGGAGACCCAATTGATCAACTATTTGTTTGGGCATCACAGAACTACTAGCCCTAGAATCAATCATATAATTATGCACCAATTTATCTCCAATAATCAATGAGACATAGAATGCAGGAGGTCTCAGGTTCTTACCTTGTTGTTCTCAATGGTTCCTCCCAGGCTGAACTGTGTTAGCAAGCACTCTCTCTTGTTGGTTAGGGGGTTGATTTGAGCTTGACCAATTCTACATGGTAGTCTGCAACATATCCCTCTGCCATGGAATGGCCAATGACTCCCATAGTGAAATGTTCACACTTTTCCTCTTCATTTTCTCAATAATATTGAATGAGTTATCCTTTTTCTGCCCCTTCCCAGACACACTTCTTTCTTGCACATGGGTTGTCACAACCAGTTCTTGACTAGATTTGGAATGTGGCTTGGATTGGTTCTATATGTTGGGACTTATATTTGGAGTGCTAACACCTTGTGGAGTGATGGAAGGTTGAGGGTTACTTGAACTCAGCAGTTGACCCTCTCTAATACTTCTCTTCTTGGACCATGTATTGGCAGCCACACTTTGAGAAGGAGCCTGATTCATCACATAGAAGTCCTCATCTGCCAATTTACACTGAAAACACTGAAACGACAATGTTCCATGAAATCCACAAGGCAGACAACAACAAAAATCTCGATGAAACCCACATCACAATCCACCATGGAAATCACAAAGAACACCACCAGACAGTTGTGTTAAATGAAATCCACAAAGTAGTCAAACAAAGAAATCACTTTAAAACAGATGAAACACACACATCATCCATTAAAATCACTCAAAACACCATATACAACCATAACCAATGAGACCCATAGATTATCTATTGAAATCACTCAAAACGCCATTAAACAGCCATATTCAGTGAAACCCTTAAAATCAAACACATAAATCACTTAAAACACCCTAAAAGAGCCATGATCCATGAAACCCACAAGGCAATCAATCATACAATCCAGATCACAGGCACCCACAAACCAAAATCGCCCTCAAACCCCAAATACATAGATCTAGACTATCACACCAGAGATCCTCATAATAGATAACTATACCAAACCAAATAAAAAAAAACACCATCTATGTTTTCCTTCCGTAAGGCATCAAGTAATCACCATGTTATAAGCCTTTTCTCCCAATGGTGTTGCTCTAGAGATTTTCTTGTGTGTTGTTCCAAAAACACCCACTGATCTAAGAGTCATCCCTCAAAATCCTCTTAGACATCCCAAACAAAACAAATCTTCTCCTTAAAGGGACTCTGTGGTGTGGTGTGTGATTGCTTCCTGGCTCCTCCAAAAGTAAACACGTAGCACTCACCTACAGACAGGTCAAGCAGGAGGCAACGATGACAAGCACATCAAGTTACAGAGCGTCGTCGTGCAGGATCAAGTGCACATTAGCCACGCCTTCGACGTAATTATGGTATATTACTTTTATATATGTTGTTATAGAGTAAGTATAAATATTCTATGTGAGATTATAGTCTTAAATGAATAATGATTGTAAAGTCTTAAAAGTAATTGAAAAAGGAATTTAAGAGGCATGCCTAACTTGGGTTAGTAAGACATGCATTTAGAGCCATTTGACTTGGATTCATTTTGTAGATTATGAGGCTCACAGAAGAAGAGGAGAAGTCCAAGCAAGTGTACTCAATCCCGAATCAATCAAAGTGATAAAAGAAATTAAAAAAAACTCATAGATAAGAATATAATGACCCCTTAATGAATTACATTAATGAAATTTTTAAGAGACCGAAAATAAGAAGATAGCAAAACTAATGGCACCAACCAAAATTCTTAACAAAAATTTGTAACAAACATTTAAACAAGTCATAATTTCATTACTTATATATAATATTTTAACATAATAACTTTTATTTATGCCTATTGGCCACTAACAAGCACCTTGTTAAAGATGATGTTGCTAGTTTTAAAAAAAAATCTCGTTACTTAATATATCATCCCATTACTCCAAGTAACATCTCCATTACTACTTTAGTCTGCGGTTGGGATTGGTAATTAATATATGTGATGTGGGAGACGTGGCATCGGGATTGCATTCAATGGTATAACTTTCTTTAATGTCAGTCCAAACTCGTCCCTCATGTCCATCTCCTCGCTCCTCATCCCCGGCGGAAGCTTCCACTGGAATGAATGCAGCAAGGAAGCCACAACCAAATGCACCATACGAGTCGCCAAAGGAAGGCCCACGCAAATTCTCCTCCCTGCTCCAAATGGAATCAGCTCAAAGTTCTGTCCCTTATAATCCATCTTCCCATTCTCGCCTTCCAAAAATCTCTCTGGAATAAACTCCAACGGATTCTTCCAGATTGTAGGGTCCCTGCCCATTGCCCATACGTTCACCATCACCTGGCTGTCTTTGGGTATCACAAATCCCTCGATCTCGCAGGCGCTCTCAGCTTTGTGGGGCAGCAGCAGAGGAGCCGTAGGATGCAATCGGAATATTTCTTTCACCGCTGCGTGTAGATAACTCAGACGATCTAAATCAGATTCTTCAACTCTTCGATTTCCACCAACTATTTCATCCAATTCTCGTTGCACTTGCATCATTTTCTGTGGATTGCGAATGAATTCTGTCATGACCCATTCTACTGTGGTAGCAGTCGTTTCAGCACCGGCAATAAACAGTTCCTGAAATAATAATCATAATTATACTCAATCAGAAATCTTAGACGAGAAAAGAATCTATTGCTCAATTGTGTTTTCAGTACTTACAGATATCAAGACTCTAATACCAACGAGAGTCAAATCCTGGCTTCTACAATCCAGCAGAACGTCGAGAAAATCCTTCTCGGAGTCATTCTGCTCAACGTTGTTGCTTTTGGCGGCGATCCTTTCGTGTATGAACAAATCGCAAAAATCATGTATACCCTTCAAATGTTTGCCCAACTTACGGCGGAATCCCTGAGGATCCAGACACCGGAGAAACGGAAAATAGTCCACCACGTTGGGCGTTGCATCAAGCTTCATCATTTTCCAAATGGTGTCTTTGAACCCCACGGAAGCCGGATTGTGTGGATCAAACAGGCTGGTGCTGCTGAAGATCATGTTGCCCAACAGATTCAAAGACGTGTAAAACGCCATGTGCCCAATATCTACAGACTTTCCCCTCTCTTCAAAAATGAGTCCAATGGTGCGAAATACTTGGTCTCGTCTGAGAGGCTGCAGAGCTTCTATTCTTTTGGCGCTGAAAAGCTCAGAGGCTGAAATACGTCTAAGATGCCGCCACTGCGGTCCATATTCGCCCCAAATTAGGGAGAACCTGTGATAGGAATGTACCTTGGCTGCGTCTACAACTGACCTCCCGGCAAAGACGTGGTCGTGCGTTTTGAGGATCTGCTTGGCCATGGCAGGAGAAGAAGCCACCACTGTTGTTTTCATGCCGAGACGGAGTGTCATGAGAGGGCCGTATTGCAGAGAAAGGGCGCAGAGAGATTCGTGGGGTCTTCTCCCAAGCTGAAGGAGATTTCCCAGAATTGGCCAACCAGGAGGGCCAGGGGGTAGACGATGAGGCCTTAACCTGCTCTGTTTCGATCTCCATAGAAAGTAGAATAGCAGAAGCAGTGCAGCGGGGAGGATGAGAGAGTAAAAGATATCCATAGAAATTGAGCACTTAACCTAAACAACTTCGCTTGGTTCTCAAGTATTTATGGACAAAATTCAGATCCAGAAGTGACATAATGTCATAAACTCCATAACTGCCAAACGTTTTAAAAGATAAAGAGATTTTATTGTAGTTCCGAGGATTGGTTATGCAGTCGAAGTCAATTATAAGTTTTACCAACAATATGAAATTGATTTCTTCAGTAAGTGTTCTATAATGGTGCCGAACGGTGAGATGTGATGGTAGTCTGTTTGACCCTCACAATAACTATTAACATAAATTTTGTCAACTACCCTCTCACTTAATTTTTTTTAATAAGTTTTTAATTTTAGAAAATCAATTAATAAAATATATATATATATATATATATATATATATATATATATATATATATATATATATATTATCTTCATCATTCCATACAATATATAAACATAATTTAATGGAATTATTAATCAGATTGATGTACAAAATGTAAAATAAAAATCTTGAAATTGGTATTTATAAATATTTTCAAATAATTATATTTAAGATATTTTTACTAATTAAACATATTAACATAGTACATGAATTTATGACATATAATATAACTTTTAAATAATTTATATAAATAATAATATTCATATTTCAAATTTACAAATTTAAAAAGATGGTGACCTCAAAATTTTAAAGTTAAACATACTAAAAACATGTAAATATATTTTAAATTTAAATACCGAAATTTATTATCATTGTTAAAACTTAACATTTAATATTATAAAATTGTAATGATACCAACCAAATTGTGCCCTTGTTAATTTTGTAGAAGAGGTGTTTTAAAAGAGGCTTGAACTGTTTTATCATGTATATAAGATTCATGCAAGGACTATTTTTTTGGAAAATATTATGTTAATTTTGTATATTAATGATAAATGTGATGGAGGTTTCCAGCTTATTTCCACTTCTTTCTTAATTTACATATTTAGTATTCTAAAATATATTAATAGTGTTTGAATAATACTATAGGTTAGAATTGGAGGTTGGCTGATGATTAAACTCTTATTATTGTAGTGGAGGTCAAGATTCGGTGACCAATGTTTATGATATTTCTTGTTACTTTATTTATTGTATAATGTGAGATTAATATATTGTCAACACCCATTATATTTTGAGTGGAATTTGTTAGCAAATCATTCATATAAGATGAAAGACTAGGAGTAGTTAATGATTTTATATGAAGGAAAGAGTATGTTATGAAGTCAACAACCACATACATAGAACAAATCAAGGGGTTTCTATTATAGATTGTCAACAATATTACTAAATCACTAGTTACATATCGATGTGTTGAGATTTTAAATACTTTAATTTATTCTCACTCAATATGTACCAGTTTGTTTTTGACATGAGAATATTTTTACCATATTTTCTGGCTACATATTCTAAAATGAAATCAAGATGCAATGTTTTCATGCTGAAGGAAAATTTTGTCTAATGTTATGATTTTGTCAACCACAATGTCCAACTCAATGAGTTTCCCACATATATTGGTATGTCCTTAATAGGGGAACCACCTGTTGCACCTTACACCGCCATGAACATATTTAGTATTTGTATCGATATTTTCTCACTCGTTATTGCATCAAATGCATGGTTCACTCTTACGAATCCTCAGATTTTACACAACTATATCTTCTCAACATCCACATGAAGCATTATAAGAGTTACACAACTTGCCAAGTGAGACCTTCATAATTGTACAACATGGAAAGGAATGTCATTTACAATTAACTTTATAGGATTAAACGAATAAATTAATATTTTAAATTATATCAATGGAATGTGAGGATAAGAAATAGGAAAATGATTTAACAAAATGAAATCTTTATCAAAGGGTTGGACTAAATCACATATATTAGAATCAAGCAATATACCAACATACAATGATAAGAAGTAGGAATATTACACTTGGTATTATGTTGTATAATACAAGATGGAAACATGTTTTGTGTCACGGGTCGGTGACATGTTTTGTTTTGCTAGCAACTAACATGAGGTATGTTTCCCCCTGGTGGCACGTTGTATGCTACAAACATGTAGCATGTTGTATTCTACCATATGGTAGTGGCATGATAATTCTACCATCCAACTACATATCTAACCAATCATTGTGTACCACATGTACTCCTCTATAAATAGACCAATTGCACTATTTTATTCACATTTAGAAATCCCTCTCATCTATAACTCACAAGGCAACCACAACCCCATTTCCCAACTCTTCTCAACACATACCATCTAGAAAAATCTATATAATCAATGCCACTTCCATTATGGTTCGACCTATGAAGGCCAAAACACCTTAACCACTTGTTTGTAAATTCACATAGAAGAACTTGGTGTTTCCTCAACTCTTGAATATATTGGTTGATACACATTATTTTTCTCAGTTGATCAAAGATATATAGTAGTTTCATTGACCTCCTCTACATGAAAAAAATTTCAACATAATTTTAATTACTAATTTATTTATTAGACTAGGTGAAAAATAGATTTTGAAGGGATCAGGAACCCTATACAACTGAAATATAAGCATCAAGTCACAAAAGATAAACATCAAGGTACAAGACCCCGAATGGGGCATTGCATTCTCCAATCATTTAACTAATAGATTATTTCTGCCAGTGTCATTATTAAACTAGGGCTATGTCCCAGGTTATATGTAAGGAAACCCTATGCGTTTAGTGATTTTGTCAATTCCTTTCTAGGGGGTTTGTTTCTTATGTTTTATATTAATTCTCTCCTAATCTACAAAAATGTAATACTAAACTACTGAAACGACATTACTTTAATGAAATGTGTTAAAGGAAACACTTTTCTCTAATTGAAATGCAAACACCGAATTAAAATAAAAGGATTGAAATAACACGCTTTGAATCAAATTTGGACACTCTAAATTGAAATTACAATTAAGGAAATAACACACACTAAATTGAAATCATAGTAAAGGAAATAAGTAATTCAACTTAAACTGTAACTTATCAGAAAATCATGTGCGTGCATAAACGTAAAAGACTCTAGTCACCTTGGTCGAGTGGGCCCTTGTTCTTCCTTGGGAGAGAGATAATCTCAACAACACGGGATGTTAAAAACAACATCTAATATATTGATTCAGAAAAGATCCATAACATACTTAGTATATAATTGGAAAGTAAATACTAATTGTTATAAACTATACTTCAGATTATCAATATCAACTATCTACTAAATCATTCTTCAAGGAGATGTCTATATAGATATAGTTGGTTACATATCACGCCAAAATTGTCCGCACTTAGTTCTTCCACTCACAACCCTATTCAAGTTCATTAAATCCTATGGAGCTGCTAAAAATTATATCCATGTTTATAGTTTATCTTTAGAAAAAGTCTTCCATGACTGCATGACGGCTTCAAACTCAAACTTGATTACAATTCCCAGCATTGGTAGTAAATGTCCATTATTATCCTACATATGTCACCACATTTCACTCATAGATGTGGCTAGTAGGGATTTACACATTAACCAATTTGCATCATCATAATCAAGATAAATGCATTAAATTCACTAGGATAAAGCTATGCAAAGTATCACCATGCACTTAATTAATCATATTTTAAAGGAAAATCAATAGACACACAATTATTCAAATAATGAACTCATCATCTCCCCTGTATTGTACCTATTGCATGTCTGTATACAACCTTATCTCTGTCTTGCTCTCTACCCAAGTTATTGAGCCATTTCATATTCTTTGAATTGATCAGCATACTTCTTTCTAGTGCCCTTACATCCCTGAGTTGTGGAAATAATCTTGACCTAGGCTGTGAAACTATCATGTCACAAAGTAATGTTTTTCTGACATGTGGTCAAGGAACTAAGGAGAAGAGGTGGCCTTTACTGAAACCCAACCCATTCATCACTATATTTGTTGTTATTCTTTTCAGATAAGTTCCAAATTATTGGTAGAAATGCATCACCTCGCCTCATACCCCAACTTATATTCTGAGGAGAAATTACTTCTCTTCTTTTCAATGGTAAATATAAGGTATCACATCTCTTGTCACAGGCCTTCCTAGATTCACCAAAATATTGCTAGATGAAGGCCTCAAAATCCTCTATACAATTATGAAAAACTTATGAATTGTTTTTATAATTTCCAATGTGATAATACAAAGACCGAAAATTATTCTTCATTGATACATCAGTGCAGTGAGTCGGTTGAATGAAAAAACCAATAGAATGAGTTGTCTGATTAAAAAAATATGTTTGTTCACTCCAAAGAATATGGTTTCTTAACAAGGACTGAAATGCCTTAATATGAAAATATCCCACAAATAGATTAATAAAAAACTCGGGAACATTTTTGAATAACATGTTATGAAGATAAAACTCACACAATAGGTTTTTAACTTTAGGGGTACTATTATGGTAAATATCTCAAAATGTTTCACCATCTGGTGCAACATGAGGTTCCTTGGTGTATAGTCTCGTTGACTTCCAGGAATAGAATTACTCCTAGATAAACATATTGTAGACATAAGAAGGTTTGTGGTAAGCACGTAGTTTAAACGCTAAGGGACACACACAATCTATGATTGATTCCAAATTACTTTTCTCATTTGTGCCATCATCTATTTCCTTTTTAAGTTGTTTGTTTGATTTGATCAAATCCTTATTTCAAAGATATAAATGATTTAAATCATTGAATAAATTAAGATAGACGTATCGTTGTCTCTTAAGATTGCTAACCTCTACTTTCAAAGAAGTAATTTCCCTAACCTTCTCTATAGTCATTTGCATGAATTCATTTTGCAAAGATAAATTAGTTTCATGCATACATTTTAATTTCTACTTTAGGGAAGCAATTTCATCTTGATGACATTTCAGCACCACATATCCATGGGATTCTGGGCCACCCATCTCCTCTGAAATAGATTCCGGAGCTGCAGTCTACATTTTTGGTATTGAGGGTACTATCAGAGCCTTTTCCTTTGTTGTAGGAGCTTCTTCCATGTTAGAGTCAATACATTTTGCTTCAAAAATGGTGGGTGAAAACTCATCATCTTTGGACTGTGCAACTGGAACAGTGGAAGTACCATCTTTATCCTTTTATTCTATAATTAGGGCAAAATTCTCAATGAATACTACTTGCTGAGAAGTTTCAGGTTTTCAATAAAGTAAAAGAGCATCTTGGCCTTGTTGTCATAGAGAAATGAGTTGGGTTGATGTTATTTTCCTTAGAAATTTTTTGTATGGAGGGAATTTGGTATTGATAATAAGATTCACCCAGGGTTTCTGTTGAAGGTTGGGGCACCGAATCAAGCTTAGGATGAATGTTAGGATACTGGTGTTTAATTATTCTCTTTTGCTTTGAAGTCCCCTCAACTTTGATGTTCTCGAGTCTCTACTTGAGTTTATAGAAAACCTGATGTGATAAAATGAGGTGAATGAGCCATGGATGCTTCAAGGCATTCTTTCCTCCTCCATTCTTATATTTACAACCCACCTTAATGACTACGCCAACTAGACACTTAGGTAAATTGACCCTGAGTTCAAGTTTTGTGCATCCTCTTTTTAAATGAGTTAAAAATTTTAGAGAATCCTCTCCAAGTACAGATGGCTAGCCATCACAAATAAATAATTTATTTTCCAATCTGGACACCTCTTTCCATATTCTAGGAAGACTATTGCATTGAATTCCCTTCTGAATACCAAGAGGAGTGATAATTACCTCTAGAAGAGTTTCACCCTCTCCATGAAATAATGGTATCAAAGAGGAGCATTGGTCATAAATCTGAGACCAAAATCTGGCAAGCCAGAGAGGTCAGAAATGATACGTCTATTGATCTCAACCCCCTTCCCTCCAATTTGACATCATGTCACATCAAAATTAATTAAGAATTCATAGACCAAGTATTCATCAAAAACTTCAAATTTCTAGATGAAATCCAACCACCCGACATCATGAAATATTTGGGAGATGGTGGAATTCCTTAGCAATGTCTTAGGAGAACCAAGCTCAAACTTCGTTTTCTGACCCATGACGTGGATGACTATGGAAAATTTTTAGTAAAATGGCAGAAGCGGAATTGGGAGAAATCTCAGAGTCATAGTATGAATTTTTTGACAATGACATGTTTAGAAAATTTTAATTGTTTAAATTCTCCAATGCCTTTTAATTGTTTAAATGCTCTAATGCCGATGCAAAATTGGTGGTGAACAAAGTTGACAAGACATGATTTATATGGGAAATTTTAATACATAGAACAACACAACTAAAATCATACTAAATACCCATACCAACTGTACTTTCTTACAAGCCATGCGTCCCCTTCATTAAAACATGACACATGTGGCACATATTATTATTATTATTCATTAAGCCTTGCCCTATTTTGTGCCACAAGATTTGATTTGTACCGCCTATAAATGTATTGGGACCTGATTCATGTGTCAAATTAATTATGAAGAATTAATGCAATGGGGAAAATGCTTCAAAATCCAATATCTGTATCTAAGTAAAATTCGCTTGCCTCTGCTAGATCAGCTCACCTAATTTTGTGGATTTCCACTTCCTTCGCTCATAGAATGAAAATGGATTAATATACATTCTTATAATTGACATTCCTAGCCTTTATTGAAAACATGAATAAAAAAATAAAATCTATAGGGGAAGAAGATCAAAAAAATAATTATCTTCCTTTATTTGAAACCCAAAAAACTACTCTATTTCGGAAGAGCCGAACTCTTCCACTGAATCCATTTCATCGCATAGCAGGATATCCTTGTTGAAGGTATCCTTCTCCAGTGGTCTTTGGTACATCTGTAGCCTATGGCCATTAACCATAAGGGTTCTTCTATCTCCATCAATAGGTAGTAGTCTCACAGAACTGTTGTCATGGAATTTCTCAATTTGATAAGGTCCCAACCATCATCTTCTCAGCTTGCCTTTGAACTGCTGATGCTTAGAATCAAATAGTAAAACCGAATCTCCTTCATTAAAATTTGTGTTTGATACAAGCATCGTGCCTAGTTTTCCTCTGATTTTGGAGAATTTCTATTTGTTACTATGCTTCCATTGTCATCTTATGCGATTCATTTAGCTGCATCACTCTATCATGTTGTGCTTCATCTACGTCAATTCTTATTTCGAGTGATGTTATCCAAGTCTGCAGTTTGAATTCCATGGCTAACAGTGGATTTTTCCATACCCAAGTTCATATGGGGAGAAACCAGTAGTTGTCTTCTAGGTTGTGGTGTAGGTCCATATTACTTCTGATATTTTGGGTACCTATTTCTTCCTATCTGCTTTGAAAACCTTGGTCAAAATTATCTCAAGCTCTCTATTTGTGACCTCCACCTACCCATGGGATTGGGGGTGATATGGTGATGATTTTTGATGCTTGATTTGGTATATCCATAGGAAATCCTCAATCATGTTAGACACAAATTGAGGTCCTTGATATGATACAATGGCTCTAGGGGCACTAAATCTAAGCATAATCCTATTGTAGACAAATTCATATATAACATCCTCATTAGCAGATGCCAATGCTTGAACCTCTACATATTTCATGATGTAATTAGTGCACACCAATAGGTACTCTTTCCCAAAGTATGGGAGATCAAATGGTCCAATGAAATCAATTCCCCACCTCTTTAATGGTCCTAAGACCAGCTGAGGGTTGAGAGGCATTTCCATGGACAATTTAGGCTTCCCCATTCTTTGACATGCATCGCACTACCATACATAATTCTTGAAAGAATTTTGAAGAGAATGCCACTAATATCCAACTCCAAGGACCTTGTGAATTGTCCTCTTCACTGAGTAATTTCCTCCTCCAGGTTCATCATGAAAATCTCTAAGTATGTCATATACTTCATTCTACCGAACACAATAGTGAAGAACCATATCCAGATAACATTTACATAAAATTCCATTGCACCATTTGTAAGTTACAATAGTTTTAACTAATATTCTTCGTTCCTTATTAGTAAAATAGGTAGGAAAATTCCCTGTAGTTATGTAATTTGCAAAATCAACAAACCATGGAGGTTGAGTTTATACTGCAAACAAGTGCTCATCCGAAAAATGATCCTGGACTGCTTCTTCATCTCTTGAAACATTCAATCTTGAAAGAAAATCATCAACAACATTATCCTTCCCTAGCTTATCAATAATGGTTAAATTAAATTCTTGCAGCAAGAGTAACCATCTAATTAATCCTACCCCCTAACAATGGTTTATTAATAAAATTTCTTATGGCCGAATGGTCAATCTAATCAAAGATTTTGTATCCAGTAATGTAATATCTTAATTTATTGAGAGAGTAAACAACAACTAGAAATTATTTTTCTATGGTGGTATAATTTATCTTCGTAGGGGTTAGATTCTTACTGATAAAATAGATGGCATGCATATGATGTTCCTAGTCTTTTTGTCAAAGAACAAATCCCATTGCTGTGTATGAAGCATCCGTGTGAATATGGAAAGGTTGCCCCTACTTGGGTCCTCGCAAAAATGGAGCAGTGGTTAACTTCTCTTTCATAATCTCAAAATCCTACTGACATTGAGAAGACCATTTTAAAACACAATATTTTTTTAGTGAAGAAAACATAGGTGTAACAATTTTACTAAAATATTTAATGAACTACTTGTAATACCCTTCATGTTCAAGAAAAATCTTGATGTTAGTCTGATTTGTTGGCATAGTAAATTTGGTTATTACCTCAATATTTTGGGGTCGACCTGTATTCCTTTGATAGAAATATGATGACCTAAAACAATTCCTTGATCAACTATTATAAATAAAATTCTTGACTCAGTTGCTTCTGTTGACATATAGTTTATATATTTTCAATATTATCTA
This sequence comes from Taxus chinensis, assembly GCA_019776745.2. NCBI lineage: Eukaryota > Viridiplantae > Streptophyta > Pinopsida > Cupressales > Taxaceae > Taxus > Taxus chinensis. The sequence continues at coordinate 743,233,885 of CM034150.1, forward strand.
GAGATTTATCAAAAGTTGAACCATGGATGGTAAAATAATCCATGTAAACTTCAACACAGTCATTTGTAAGATCCACAAAGATGGCTAAAACTTCCCTCTAGAAGGTAGCAGGTGGGTTACGAAGTCAAAATGGTAGAAATTTATACGTAAATGTGCCCCACGCATAAATAAAGGTGGGTTTATCCTAATAAATAGGTGCAATATTAATTTGGTTATACCTACTAAACCCATCCAAGAAGGATAAGTACTTCTTTTCTACCATATTTTTTAGGACATGATCAATAAAAGGAAAAGGAAAGTAGTCTTTCTTAGTGGCTTTATTAAGTTCCCTATAGCCTACAGATATTCTCCATTTCCCATTTTTATTAGGAACTATAACTAGTGGTGATACACAGTGACTATCAGATATAAGATAGATAAATCCCACCTTCAACAATTTTTCTATCTCACTTTTGACTATGTCTCTCACTGCTGGATTAATTCTATGTTATGGTTGTCTCACAGGTTTAATATCCTTAGTGTAAATATGATAAGCGTAGATGGTTGGATAGAACCCTTTCATGTCAGCATAATCCCAAGGAAAAGCTTGGAAATGATTCCTCAAAATTTCTACAACCTTAGTCCCTTGACGAACCTCTAAATTATTAACAATGGTCAGCTCTCTCCCTATGTCAACAATCACTTGTTTGGTATCTTTTAGAATAGTAAGCTCTGCATCAGCAATTAAATAATTCAATGGTAAAACATGAGACTGAAGGATGTGCAAAATAATCATATTTTCAAGAGATGTAACCTTGGCTAAAGAACGAAGGAAATTAATGACTGTACATTCTTCATGCTAAGCATAGGTTCCTATAAAATTTTCATTAGAAATGTCACTTACCAAGGTAAGATTTTTGGCTGAGCTCAATATAGATGTTTCCATAGCCATAGTTCCAATTTCCATAGCCACAACATCTACTTCAGCAGACATTATGTGTGACTCAACAATTTCTTCCATGGTATTTTTCATTGAAATGGTCGCCAGATAAGAAGAAATTAGATTGTTAGTATCTAAAAATTCTACCCATACATGTTCACAAACATCCACATATGGCCTAGTAGGAGGATATAATAAAATATTATCTGATTTTTTACCATTTGAAATAGTCATTTTTCTTGATCTACAATCAATATATCTTGCAATAGTAGCCAACCAGGGTCTTCCTGATATGATTGGGTATCCTAACATCTGAACTTGAGGCTGTAAGACGATAAAATCCATAGGATACTCCCAAGATTCAACTGTGACCATTACATTCTCAATTACTCCATCAGGTATAGCAATAGATTGATATGCCAATTGGAGAATGTTATTGGTTGGTTGCAATCCCGTGAGACAAAAAAAATTGAACATATTTGGAGTTATAACATTGATGGCAACACATAAATCCCACCAAAACGTTAGATATTGACTGACCATTTACAAAAATAGTGATAATTGGACTCCCAGGATCCCCATATTTATGTCAAATAAGCTTTCCAACAACAAGATCAGCTATATTTCCATCCACTTTAACCATTTTTGGGTATTTATTTTTTCTTCTTGGTTTCTTTATGCACTAGTCTCTAATTGTCTGGTTTAACACAGTAATGTCCCTAATTTCTCTCAGAAGTGGGACCTCAATAGTCATCATGTTCAAATCCTGAACTAGCGTTGTTTCTTCTACAATCTACCATTATTTTAATCACTCAGGGAAAGGAGCTGTGTAGATAGTCTTATATTTTTCTTGGCTGTTCCTAGTGGCTTGTGTTTATGGAATATGTCTATTTTATTCCTTTTCCTTAGGTGCTTCTTCTCACAAATTTTCCTCAGGTATTTATGTGATAACAATAGGAGGATTGTTGAATGTTCTCTCTGACCTCAGTCACATATTAAGGATAACACTTACCTGCATTGTATTAATTTTTCTACTTCATTGATTGAAGTTGTTTATTGATTCTTAGGATTGGCTACAGGCTAAGATGGAAGTTGAGTTTGTGTTTCCTACCCTTGTTGTTGGTAATTAGGTAATGGGGCCATTAAATCTTGTTGTGTCCTCTGTTGATTAGAATTATGTTGAGGTGACCATTATTGTTTTTTCTATGGTTGTGCATTGGTAGGTCGTGTCCAACCCTGTTGACTCTTTAGAGTCATCCATGGTGGTGGATGTGGATAAACCATCTAGTTTGGTGTTTTCCACTCAATTTTTCCCTAATTAGGTTGAGGAGTCTCATTAGGCCATGAAATTACTTAGGGATTCTGAGAAGGTCTAGGGGCTTACATAGTTTGATTAATTGGTTTCTGAACAAAGTTTACCTCTTCATTTGCTTGAGACATGGCATTCACTCTTTGTTTCAATTGAGGAAAGAAATTTCAATGATTAGTATCATGATCAAGGAAATAAAAAATCAAGCACATGTCAGTGATATCCAAAGGGCATTTTCTCAAAGGATGTCTCTTTCTGCATTTAGGACAATAGATGTCCATAGGTTCTTTGGAAACATTAGTATGTCTTTCAGCCCATCAATGGTTGATGTCGATTGTGAATAGATGTCTATTTTCATGTTAGCCATTTTTTTGAGAAGTTTTGATGTACCTAGTTCAGCCAGCTTGGATGTTTTTATCTTGTTTATACCTCCTTTTGTTCTAGAGTAAATTATATATAACTCAGTAATCTTTGCCATGCTATGTTTATGCACATCACCTCCTCCCATAAGATGGAGGGAATTCTTGGTTTCCTCATCAAGTCCTTAAAGGAAAATTTTCTTAGTGATATCTGCATGTAACTTATAACCACTCCTACGATGGCGAAAGAGAAATATATTGAGATAATATTCTATATTTTCATCTTCCTTTTTCTTTATCTAGAAGAACTCCTCTTTCCTATCTCGTCCCCTACAATAGTCTTGATATTTGTCCAAAAAGGTTGTTTCCATGTTTGCCCATGTGTGAATGGAGTTAGGGGATAATCCCATGAACCACCTCATAGCAGAGTCTTTGAGAGTGGAAAGAAAAATTTTGATTTTGTGATTGTCAGTTCAATAATCATATGTCTAGAAAAGAACATTTATTTGAAATAGGAACTATTTTGGGTCTTCTATAGTCATTCCTCGAAAGATAGGGAGGATGGATGCAAATATATTTTTCATGGGTGCATCCTCATCTTCATCTAGGACAATGGGATAGGTAAAAGTTCTACCCATGGGTCTTTCATCATTACCATTGCCTCCCATTTCTGAAGACTGGTATGGTTGTAAATAGGATGATGTAGAATGTTCAAAATGGATCTTATGCATTGCATTAGATTCAGTGTCACTTTCAGTGTTCTTGAAAAGTTCTTTGTTTGGAGATGTTCTTTGAATATTAAGAGGTATAAATATCCTTCGAGAATCCCGTGGCATGTGCATAAATATTATTTGTGTAAACAAGGCTCGGGACTCCTAAATATTTAATACATGAGATTCATTAACACCCATAACATGTAAGATGGATAAAATTATGTATTGTGCTTATGGTTTCCCCGGAAATGGTGTGAAAAAATGACAGATCATTGTATTCTCCAATCATTTAACTAACATATTATTTTTTCCAGTATCATTATAAAACCAGGGCTTTGTCTTAAGTTGTATGCAATGAATGTAGAGTAGGGATGGAATCCTGTAGATTGTATTAATCTGAATCAATAAGGTTACAATATATGGACTACAATACTTATAGGTAATATACAGTCATGTGCAGAAAAAACAGAGGTTGCACGGTTATAACTAAAAATACAACAGCTTCCATAATACATCCGGGAAGCAACAATTAAATTAATACAAAAAAGGATTAAGTTGTAACTATGCAAAAAATAATCCTATAACTATAGAATAAGAAAAATATGGTTTAAAAACCATATAAAAACAATGAAACCCTATGTGTTCAGTGATTTTGTGGATTCCTTTCTCGGGGCTTTGTTTGTTATGTTTTCTATTAGTTCTCTGCTAATCTACAAAAATATAATGCTAAGCTACTAAAAAACATTACTGTAATGAAATTTTTTAAAGGAAATACTTTGCTAGAATTGAAATGCACACACCGAATCAAAATAACAGGATTGAAATAACACATTCTAAATTAAAATTACAATAAAGGAAACAACACACACATAATTGAAATTGTAGTAAGGGAAATAAGTAATTTCAATCAAACTATAACTAATTAGAAAATCATGTGCATGTATAGAAGTAAAAGAATCTATCATCCTTGTAATAATTTTGACTAAATGGATTATCTTGATTCTATCTCGAATTGAGTGAGTGACAATGCTATGAGTAGAAGTACATGAGGTGGAAAATATGGCAGAAGTTGGCTACAATTTTCATAAGCATCTAAGGATGGATTCTTAAAGGAATGACATGTATTTTATGGCTAAGGGTGAACCCATGAGAAGTATTCATCATAGTTTGAATGAGTTCGAGGATTATGAATGTAGTGTTATGAAATAACAAGTAGACTTAGTTTGTGTAGTTACAAATTTGAAGGGAAAATGATTGTTTGAATTTGGAAAAATTACATATGATAAGGTGGTTGCACATGCAATTTCATTTCCCCAAACTTTATAGGATTCTAGAAGTGTAGGCCGATTGGATTTGACTGGGATGAGGAAGTAGAGTCCAAGTGGGGTCTAAGTGGATATGAAGTGGAGATAATTAATCATTTATTTAATAAATGCTAATTAAATTGGATACATAAGGTGTAGGTATTAATTTAATTAATTCCAAAAGGGTAATAAAATTAACTTAGTTAATTCTAAGGTTTATGATGTAAAACATGAATTAATAAATTAAATTAATCAATTCTAAATGTTATGAAGGACAACTGGGGATAATTTGGAAACATGTATGTAGTTTTGGGATGTCTACATTTTCCCCTCTTTAACGTGTTATTATGAAGTAATAACGGTTTAAAGATAGTAGACATATGCAGATCGGTGAGAGGAATACATTAAAGCATTTTGATTCCTCGATGAGTAGGATGGTAAGGGAATGCCCCCTTAAGTGGGTGGGCGATGTGATAAAGTGGTGGACAAATGCTAAATAGGAAGAAAGTGAGGAATTTGAAGAAGTATGGGAGGGAGACTATTGGTAGCATGATTGTCATTTGGAGAGTAAAAATTTAGAGAAACCTTATTTTACTATTACACAATAGAGTTGACACCATGATTAAGAAGGAATCAAGGAGTTTAACCCATTACATGGGTAAAAACACACACAAATAGAAACAAAAAGGGAAAAAAGAAAAAGAAATCCAATATTCACTATAAAAGTATGCACCATGGCTATAAGGAAGACAAGATGATAACAAAAATATGTAATTGGTTCAAAAAGAAAATATCTACAATACAACACAACTTTGAAAAGAAGACAATTAAACATTTCCCTGAGACATGTAAAAATGATTATTAAACAGGTGCAAATGCTGCCAAGCACTAAACTTATGAAATTCATTAGGATGGGATTATACTAAAGAACAGACTGATGCTTAGACACTCCTCAAGAAACTAATGTTAGATCCACATTGAACATTGGTCTAAAAGTTTAAAAAGATCATTTCCTCTTAGAAACAAATTCATGAATTGCAGGGGAGGTAGAATGAGAGCCAAATTTTCCCCAAGTGAAGTTATATCGTGAAAGAAACAATTTATTTGACTTTCCCCAAGAAGAGTTATTTACATGCAAAGGAAAGATGATGTTTTGTTATAGTCATAAGATTGGAATGATCACTATGGTAATAGTTAAAAATTTGATCTTATCAAGATTGTATTGAATTGTTAAAATATTTATTTCATATGTTTTCCAATCATAGGATTTCTATGATTATTTTGAATTTTTGTTCAAATTTTTGTAATCTTTGTGATTTTTTTTAATTTGTCTTAATATATGATTTTTAATGGTTTTAAACAAACTCTTAGACAATTATGATGTAAATAAGAGGGGCGGTATGTTTGTTACACCTAATTTATTATGGATAAATGATGTTACTGAAAGCATAAAACAAGCATGTCAAACAAACCCAATATGAGTAGGAAGGAACTACACCAAATTTATATGTGAAATAAGATGCTAATAATTAACCTACAATTGGTATACAAAAATAAAATACAACAAAATGAGAAACTAAAAGAAGAAAAATCAACGTCACAATGTTGACCAACCAAAACATTAGAAGACAATTTATAATAATGATGTCTCTTAACACTCCTAATGTGTTCTGGATTAAGGAATTAGAAAGATATGAATTCCCCCATGTTATAGCTTAAAACACAAGAGGATTGGATCAGGCCAAAGAGTGGAGTGATGCTCAGATATTCCAGAAAATAATATTATCATATCTCATTGAAGTTTGATATGTATTGAATTAAAATGTGAAAACCAAGTGTTCCCTGAGAAAAGGTATATTAAAAATGGGTAAATAATTGATTTCCTCAAGTATAGATATACAACAGAGGCATAAAAAGTGATTATCAAAAGATGATCTAGAACGATTGTGAGGAGCGTCGTCAAATGGTAAATTTTTTGAAATGTGTTATCCAGTTACTGAGATTTTTTCAAACATTTTGTTAATGTTTTACTTTTTTTCTAGTTTTATACAATTGTTTCTTTTTAAACATATTTGAATGTTTTTGTATTTGGAAACATATTTGAATGTTTTTGAAGTTTTTAAAAACATATTGGAATGCTTTTTGTAGAAACATGTTTGAATCTTTTTTGAAGTTTGGAAACATTTTTTTTTTTTTTTTGAATTTTGAAACATATTTGAATGTTTTTGTATTTTGAAACATATTTGAATGATTTTTTATTGTTAAATGTATTTAAATGTTTTTGGATTTTTTGACACGGTAAAGGGTGAACTGTTTGAAATCATGTTCAAATAATTGTAAGCATTTCATGTTCCATTGGTAAAATGTATATGATATAGTTATAGGATGTATTAATCCACTCATGACTCCACGCAACTAGGAAGATGCAAGGGCTCATCACCAAGATCAAAGAAAGATGTGAGAACTACGAGAATAATGATATGAAAATGAAGATGATGAATGCAAAGACACAAGGTATAAAAATGGTCCATTTGGGAAAATGTGAGTCATCTCCAGTCAAGATTACTTGAATGAGTCCAAGATGATATCCTTTTATAGGTTTTTACTAGACTTAGATCCAATAATGAATTTCTGATGGACAAGATCCAGTTGAAGGAATTGTTGTCTCTCTTAACATAAGAAACTTCTTGGGATGCTTTTGATTTAGATTTTTTGAAGGATTTATTTTATTCAATTTTTATTTGAAATTACCCCTAAATATACCCCATTCCACAAGTAATATAAAAGGGCTAAAAAATGAATACCAAACCTAGTCGAGTTAAGATACCTCCCTTCATTCTCAGTTTCATACTACCAGTGAGAATTATGGGCTTATTACCAAAGAATATGAAGTAAAGGAGGTGTAATAATTAATTTTTTTATTTTTTAGATTTTTTTTTCTTGTATGTTTATATTGTGCTTGTTGGGAAGGAATGTTCTGTCCCCAAGTCTCGGCCTTCTGTAACTAATAGGATGTAAGGGTTCAACACCATAGACTAAGATGGATGGTCAAAAGGTACATGTAAAGAAGTTAGTGATTTTTTTAAAAGAGAACTTATTTCAAAGGAGGAGTTGCCATCAACAATATTTAACAAAAAATTGTAGTCAAAAATATCTAAAATAGTAAAAACCATAACATGGATGAGACACAAAATGCCCAAGATGAACAATATTAACTTGTGTTTTATAGAAGAATAATATGAAGATATGATGATGTCATGATTAATACATCTTCCAATAGGTGAATCAACAAATTTTTGTTCAGTGAATTAACCTTGAAAAATACTTTCCCTAGTGCGGAGAGCACTCATGTAATAAGTTTAGGTTATTAAAGTTGTATGGTCCTGATTTATAAGGCTTAGGCATAAACCATCCAAGATAATGGATTAGCTAGAAGTATTTTAAATGCATTGATGATTTAATGGGTTTTGATTTACAAGACTTGGGTGGATGAGGTCCATGTCAATAGAGTGAATCAAATTTTTTGGCAAGTCCTGTTGCAAAATGCTTGGGTGGATGATTTCCAAGTCAATGGAGTGAATCAAAAGCTTTGATGAGTCATGATTTACGAGACTTGGGTGGAAAAATTCCAAGTCAAAAAAGTGAATCAAAATATTCTAGGAGTCCTTATTTACAATACTTGGGTTGATAAGGTCAAAAACAACAGAGGGAATTTGAATATTCAAAGGGTCTCGATGTACAAGACTTGGGGATATTGGTTCTAAGTCAAATGAGAGAATAAAACGATTTTATGTGTCCTAAAGTACAAGACTTGGGAAGACAAGGTTCAAGTACAAGGATGTATGATTAGAAGAATATTTTATGAGATCGTAATATCCATGTGATATTATAGGTAAGTTGTTAACATTGAGAATATTTTGAAATTCGTATTCACCCGTGAGTGAAAGAATGCAAGGAAAGAAGGATTGATCTCTAGATGTACATCTGACACTCCTTATAGGCAATAGATAATGAATAATCAATGTTGCTCCTTCAAGGAAGTGGAATGATTTATTTGATTAGAGATTTACAATTATATCTCGAAATGGTTATGTGAGGCTACTCATAGGTATACATACCTCATAGAGTGTATGCATGTGGACGTATTGACATGTAGGTATTGTTGCTAAAGAAATGCCTAAAAGATTTATCATTTGATGTATTATGGAAATATAAAGCTACATTATTGCAAGTGTCCCAACATTTTTGTTGTCAAGACTATGGATATCGGTCATAGGAGCTAACATTGAAAGAATATACCATAATCAGTTCACTTAGTAAAAGTATGGTATATCACATTCATTCGAAGGGTATTAAATAATACCCTTAATTCTAGTTTTAACCTCTGTTAATTCAATTGACAATCCCCCTCTTGTTATATTATTAGATTGAAAATACCCCCTATTTTTTCCATGTACCTTACTTACCAATTTTCCCTTGACAAATTTATTTACCCCTTTTTTATTTCTGCCCTAATATATTAAATAGAAAATGTATCATATTTCTCACTCATTTTTTTTAATATGCATTTTCTCTCAAGAGATTGTTTGAAGTCATTTAAGACCTATTACAAATTTACTTATAAATTTTGAGCTTTACTCATTTATTAATAATTCTTCAAATAATTAAGATGGTGAAATAATATAACTTGTGTTGAAAATCATTCTCAATCCTAGTTTTATACCATCTTATTATTTCTTGGTTGAGTATATCTTAATTGAGATTTATTTATTCAAAAAGATATTATAATTTAACTTTATTATCACACTCCTTAACTTGTAATTTTAAGGTATTTAGTATTAAAAACTAGGGTTCAAATGTTTTAGTTCTATATTATAATTAAACCTCCCTTTCCTTTGTCCCACCTCTCTAACCTACCCCGAATACTTGATTCAAAATATTAATAAATTAAACCATTTCACCCTCTCATCTCTATTGGTATATTGAATTTACTTTTATTAGTTATAATAACCTCAATATTAACTCACGTGCTAGGATATTGCCTACCTAATGAACCCCCCAATGGAATATACTTAGTATCAATGTTGTTTGATGATGCATCCTCTTCTTTAAATTTTTCATGTATATAAACAGTTGAAAGGGAGTCATAAAGAAAGGTAAATATTTCACCTAATGTTTGAATGGTGTTGTCCTAAACAGGTGCAATGTTTGATTTAATGACCGAAAGAAAATTTGGAGAAGAGATTGATTGATCTTGATTGAGAGATAATTTAATTTTTTCATCATGATCTCATAGAGTTTCATTATGTATCGAAGTTTGGACAACATTCAACTCTTCATTAGAATTTATACTAGTATACGTGTCTTTGTTTATGATAGATTCATTGTCGATATCTATAGAAATGAATCCATCATCAATTAAGTCTTATATGTAATGGGGAATCATACACATATATCTACTTGATGACTATTAATGTGATGGAAGTTGTAGTATGTATTGGGTTTGAACCAATATGGCTTAGGTTAACCTTTGACAAAGCATTTTTTAATTTCATATTTCATCATTCTAGCCATTACTAATTAATGATAGAAACTACAGATAATTTATCTGAAGGATGTAAAATAATGTTTAAATTTACGTGGAGTAGTTTCTTCACTAGGTTTTATGATTAGATTTTTGGTTGAATGTCCATTAAGGTGTGAAACCACATAAGAGAGTTGTTTTTTCATCTTAGTAAGTGTTTTGAGTAACATCTTGTTTGATGTCTTACACGAATCCATAAATTTTGAAAGAGGGGAGGAACAAAGGAAAGTGTGATAGACTATTCAAACCTTAGCAAAGTAAATATTAAGAATGAAAGTGAAAGAAGGTGAAGATGGGTTACTTGACCCTTTATAAAGTGAATGTAAAGATGGAATAGCAAGAAGATATAAGATTTGATAAATTAAAACTTAGAAAATTAATGCTAAGAGGGGTTAGGTGAAAAGGTTAGTTTCCCAACTCTTAAATAAATTATTGTTAAGATAAAATGGACTAAAAGGCAATAAATGTTCTTTCCTCTTTTACAAACATAAATGTTAAAAGAGAAGAGACTTAACAAGGTTAGTTCTCTCAAATATTAACAAAATGAGTGTTAAGAGAGACTAAAAGATTTGAAAGTTCAACTATTAATAAGACGAGTGTTAAGATATGACATATTTGAAAGGGTGTGAAAAGTTAGATTGAAAAGTTAGATTGAATAGTGCTAACGTAGAAGAGGGGATTGAAAAGTTAGATTGGAGGACTCTTAAAAAAAGGAGAGCTAAGAGAGATGAAATGGTTGGAAAGCTTTATCAAACCTTTACAAGGTGAATGTAAAGATGCCAAAGGTTAGAGAGGTTGGCTTGCTCAAATCGTTAAAAAATGAGTTTTAAAAGAGGAGACTTGCAAACTTGATGAAAACGATTGACTCTTAAAAAATGAGTTTCAAAAGAGGAAACTAAACAATGGAAGGGTAGTACTTGAATAATGACAATGCGATTGTTGAAATATAGAGGTGAAGAGACAATGATGAAAAGACCGAATCTAAACAAAGTGAATCTGAAGATACAATACAAAAGGGGGGAATTGATTAAGGATCTCAAATTATAGTAAAGTGAATGCTTTAAAATAGAGGAGTGAATAATTATGAAGATGAATAAAATTAAAAAAAATTAGTGCTAAATTTGATGACATAATATGGTGGAAAGCTTGAAGTTCAAATATGTAAATGTTAAACTTAAGAATTAGGAAAATGATAGATTATTGTGATCTTGATCGTGCTTGACCATGATAAATTGAGAATCATGATATCAAGACTTAGATAAACGAATGATTGTGCTTAAGTTCAGATATGGATGTCTGCAACTCAAGAATTAGCTTCGATTGCAATTTGAAAGATGGACGAAATATAAAGTGAGGACGATGGTGCTTAAGTGAGGGATAAATTATCAAAAACTCAAGACTTAACTTTGATTGCAATGTGACAAGGTAGAGAGATAGAAATTTTGGATGACAAGAGTGGAACAAAAACTTGTTAATATGAAAGAAATACAAGAATGATGTAGTAAATTTTTTCCTTTACCTTAATTTAGCTTGGTCATGGTGTGGAAGCCTAGAATATAGTTTTCTCCCTAAATGTCAACAATTTATATGAGTGAAGGAAGTACTATTACTATTCTACGGATTTACTTTACCCTTTAATATGATAAGCTGGATTTTATTTCGCGTAAAGGATCGAGTTAGGGTCACCACTATGGATATTTGTGACTCTAATATCTCACAAAGGCATACTAGTCAGTTGGGTGGGGGTACCCATTTCATCAACCAATGCACATAAGGTGCTAACTAATCTGGGGTTCCTGCGGTACTCCTCACAATGAGTTTTTGGCCCCTTGCCATACACTTCCCACAGTTATAGTTAGAAGAAGGAAATAATCCCAACTCATAAAATTTTAAATTAAACTTAATTTTATAACATTTAATAAAAAGATGGTAAGAGGTTTGCTTGAATCAAGGATCAATGACAACATGCAGTTAGTAGTTTGATATTGATAAGAATGGTCCTACAAAAATTTGTTAATTTTTTTCCTACGGTGAACACACATGAGAAAAAATGAAAAATAAACAAATAAACTCACGTTTATTATTTTTAAGAACACTTATACAAGGGCAATAAAAGAGCATATCTTAGAGATTTTTGCAATTAGTTTCAAAAAATATGATTTACGATTTCATGAAACATAATTAAAATAATCCAAAAAACATTAGTTACGTTGAAAAAATCCTCCAAGAAGTAAAATAATGAGACAAAAAACTTCCAATAACCCTATATTTGAAAGTGTCACAATTATTCGATTCTAACTTAATTGATTAAAAACTAGCTAGTTGGGGACAATTTTAGTAAGAAGACCTAACTAGTTAAGAAGAAACTAATTAATTAATTCAAAATATGTTATCCTAAGTTAAAAGAAAAGGAAACCAACAATAAATTTTAACCTAATTTGTAAAAAAATGACCTAGTTTGAAACTTAAAAGGCCAAAATCCTACAATGTAAGTTTTTTATGCATGGCGATGGAAAATTGTGGGCTCGGCTTAACCAAGTTAGGGCCGAGTCGATGTTTGTGTATGCGTGTTTGTGCAGGGCTCACAGGGAACATAGAGGAGGAGTTCAGACGAGTCAGTGGAATGGCGAGGCCAATGGATCATGTGCAAGGTTGAATACTCGATGGCTCAAAGAGGGGGAAGTTGGATCTAAGCTATGATGGATTGAGTAAGGCGGTAGCTTAGTGCTAGTATCCATGAAAAAAGGGGTGAAAGGGTTTGTGAACTAGAGTGTAGAGGTAGGGTTAATGTAGATGTGAGAGTGAGGTTGAAATCATTAATAGTGTGATGGATACTTAACCGCAACAGATGAAAATGATGTAGGGGAGTGTGGTGGGGATCCTAGCTCATTAAGATGTGGTGGGGATGTAAGAATAAGGTGTGAAGAATTGGGGATGTAGTGGGTGTTGGATGCTTGGTGGTTATAGTTTTTAGCTTCGTGGTGGCTCGGCACATGGGAGTAATCTCGGATAGGTCTTGATGAGTTGAGCAGTATGGAGAGATCTAGGCTCGACGAGGAGGAATAAGGATGAAATTTGGGTGAGTTGGTGAGAGAGCTCACTTCTAGTGCAGGGGTTGAAGGGTTAAGAAAGTTGAGAGGGTAGCTATGGATCTCGATTCAGCCGAGTTGGGACTGAGCTAGGGAGGAGAGAAATGTAGGGTGGGGTTGAGTAGAGGGTTATCGGTAGCTTAGTGGTGAGCTCAACTAGCTCGAGGGTTATCCAATCTATGAAAGATCCCAGGGAGCTATGCAAGAGATTCAAAGTAGTAGAAACAACTCCAAAAGTAAAATAATATGACAAAAAAATAAGATTTCCATATCCACCCAAGACTAAGTAGCCTACTAAATTTAGAGGAAAAACCTTGATGTGGGGAAGGAAAGTTTTTTTATTTTGATTTTTTTCTTTCGATATTTTCTCATAATGCCTACACAAATACATATACAATAAAATAATTTTTTTTTATGATTTGTGTAAATTTTGATTCCTATTTTCAAATGCTCCCAACATGCATAAAAATACCTACACAAAAAAAAACAACAAAAAAACACACCAAACACAAATGTTAATCAAATAAAACAAAATTCACCAAAAGATTAGTAAATATTAAAATATTCATTAAAATATGAGCGAAAAAATGAAACATAAATGAACAAAGTGTGGGCAAGTCCCGTCGGACATGCTAGAATGTAAGCACAAAAAAACCATGCATAAATGGAAAGATAAGTAAACAAAGAAAAAAAATCTCCTTCATGTTTTCCTTGCAAACCTTAGATAATGTTATGGAAGCATTTAAACTTGTATAACCTTGTAAGAATTCAGATTGTGGGTGCTCTTGATTCGATCTCAAAATGAGAGAGTGACAATGCTATGAGAAAAATTATACAAGGTGATAGTCTTGGTAGAAGTTGGCTGCACTTTACATAATATTACAAGGATGGATTTGTTGATGCAAAATTACAGCACCCCTCGAATGGCCTAATTTTGGATGGGGCATCTGGTGTGACCTACATAACATGGGACCATCTCTCAAGATGTGGGACTTGTGAACTTGAGATGGTCCTCTAGAGAAGGTTGGCTTCCTCTACCTAATCCTAATGCTAAACTACTTCTAAGGAAGGAAATGTGAATATCTACTCCTAATCTAACAATGCCAAGGAGAAAGGGAGAGAGAATACATGCAAATAAAAAGATCCTACACTACAAAGGTGATAGCACCAAGAAAAAGGGGTTTCTGATCACAATCTGGGCTCCCTGAAATGAAGAGAGGTGAGAAATGGAGAGGGTGGACAAGATTCACCAAAGACACGAGATAAAGTTCACACAAAACACCACTTCAAACCCATTAAACAAAGCTCCCATAACCTACAATAAACATCAAATATATGCACAACATACCCTGCAATGGTGAGAGGTAAGAAGAGACAGTAAAATAAGAAAAGGATGGACAAAATGCATCAAAAAAAAGATTTTATTGCTCTATGAGTTCACACAATACATCATTAGTGGGAAAGTGGAAAGAAATGCCATTAGAAAGCAATGAGAGGAGGCTTAAGCTCCACATTCAACCCTAGTAGGGAAGAAAGAGAGAAAAATGACCCACCTCCAAAAAAATTCCCCTCCTCACAATCTATATGAAGAATATGAGAGAGAAAGGAGGAAAAAGAATCAAATCCTTCCTTAACCACCCCAAAAGAGCATTGAATTCACTTGTAATAATGATGGGTTCCACTACAAAAATCCATGCCTCCATGTGTTGTTTCTTATTGGGAAAGAAATGAATCCCGTACTTCATTATGGTGGTAGGTTAGAATCCTGACAACCTCAAAAATGGCGGATTGTATTTAAAATTATTGGTGGGATTTTTTATTCATATTTCATTGAATTGAAATGTTGATGCAAAATCAATCACCCCTAAAGTCTGCAACTCGATGGTTTGAGACTCTTAATGTGATTGCATAACATATAAATTCTCCCAAAGTGTGGGACTTTGTGAATCAGGAGAGCTCTCTGGATGAAGGCCGAATCCTATTCTTCTGTTCAAGTGCACACATTCAACTTGCAGAGGGTCTATTCTAAACCTATTATAATTTACCAAGGAGACAAGATAAAGGAGATGCAAGATATTAAACCTAATCGAATAGAGGTGATGCACCAAAGGAATGTTGAACATTTGCATTGCTCTTAAACACAAACCATTAAAAATGTGAAACAATATCCATGCATAGATGAAATAAATTGTAATGAGAGATCAGGGAGATGCAAATTAACATAAGAGAGGGTTGAAATCATCCAAATACATATTAATATCACTCAAATAATTTGATACGATCCATTACACTTGCCACGAGGCAATATTCCATTACAATTGGAATGGGAGGATTGAAAACTCCACAAATGCACCTGTAGGGAAAAGAAGAAGGGAGGGCGCAAAGTGAGAGTTTCCAACCATTAGAAAGTACCACTCCTATACAATCTATAGGAATAATTTGAGAAAAAGTTAGAAGAAATCTAGACTCTTTTTCAACCACCCTAAAATGGAAATGAATTCCTCTACAATAATGATGGATCTCACTGCAATACTCGTGCCCCCATTGTTGTTCCTTGCTGGGAAAGAAAGGAGGAACATTCTTCACCATTGTGGCAAGTGGGAGAATTGACAACATCAAAAATGGCAAACAAAATCATTAATGGTGGCAGGTAAGTAGCAGGTGCCGAGAGATTTCCAAAATGTCCTCTCCCGCTCAAATCCAAGCTTCCAGTCAAAATATGGTTGCCATTTGGAGGTCAGGGTTGAGTGTTTAATGTAGGCTCACAATATTTGAAAGAGTATTCCCATACAGGGTCCAAACGCTAGCCCTGTGCATTTTAATATTCAGCCCCCTCCTTTCACTCTTGTAGTTGCACCGAATCGACACGTGGCATCGTCTACAGGCCTGCTCTATTTCCTTTGTGCTCTTGCCAAGTCCCTTCTGCTTGTCGAACAATATGTCTGACTCTAGACACGTGGAGCCCTACACACAATTTGGAGATCCTGCTTGGACCTAACCTTTGGAGATGCATCAATGAGGCACATGACATCTTCTATGGCTCTGCGACTTTTCAACAGCCAGTGAAACCCTTTTTAGAATCTGGCCACGTGGAGGGTTGATACTTGTTTGGGGACATTGCTTCTACTATGCCTTTAGAGTTGTGCCAAAGAGACATATGGGTCTTCCACTGACCCTATTGTACCTAGCCCATTTGGCCCGCGGCCTTTCTCAGTCCCTGACTACATGGTGGGGTGGGTGTTTGTTTGGGGACCACCTTTGCATTTGACCCTTGAAAGAGCACGGATGAGACACATGACGGCTTCCTCTGACTTTTTCTTATACTTAGCCAATTTAAGCCTTGAGTGAACACTTCTTGCCTCATTCCTTTAGATGAGTAAGGGGCCCCACTATGTATCATACCAAAACCATTTTACAGGTGAGACCTCTGTGGTTAGCTCTCAAAAATCTGATGGTGGGGACACTTGGCATCATCCACGGGCTGCCTCTTGTTTCCTTGTGTTTTGGCTTAGTCCTTTCCTATTTGACGGAGAAATATTTCTGACTCTAGACACATGGAGGGCTCGCGCTTATTTGGGACCTACCATTTGGGTCTTACCTTTGAAGTTAAGATGAGCTGATGCATGGATCCTTATGCTGGCCTTAGACCTTTCAATGGCCGACTCTGTCATTCCCACCCATTTAGGAGCAACTTGTTAGACCCTAGACACATGGAGAGTCTATGCAAATTTGGAGACCCTACTTGGACCCGACCTTTAGAGGTGCACCGTTGAGACAAGTGGAGGCTTCCACAGGCTCTGTTCATGTTAAGACTTTTCAACAGATGGTGCAACCTTTTCAGACTATGGTCATGTGGAGAGCCCTCACTCATTTTGGGACCCCACTTTGAATTCTACCCTTGGGAGTCGCAATGATGAGGCACTTGTACGACTGAACACAGTTCTTTTTCTCTTCTTCTAGTTGGATCATTCTCGGCTTAATTTTTTGATCGAATGCGAGCCCACACGAATCAGTCGACCCCTTCATTTCCTCTTTGTTTTGCTGCATATGACCAATTTTTCCTTGGGGTGGGGGAAAAATGTAGGATAACAATTTGGTGACTCGCGGGGTCACCTTCCTGCTAGGTGGAATGGATCAAAATGCCTTGTTGCATCCATTGGGCTTGAGAGTCATGGATGGTAGCCTGATACTGATCTCTACGCTCAAAACCAGAAACTGACGCTTGCATCCTGGTAATCCAGAAACCTACCCCACTGCTCCGCACTCTGAATTCTCATATGATAAAATCTTGAAGACCTGAGATTTCTAAGAGTAGAAAATTGTCTTGAATTGTAGTTTTCACCTGATTCTTAGAAATGGACTACTACAATATCCACCCAGAGGCACATCGCATAGTAAAATGACACACCTCTGGAGCAAAAAAAACCTATGCCAGAAGCATCTTAGGGAAATTGAAACCTAATATACAATAAGGACAATTTTCATACGCACTTAGAGGAATTAGAAATCCTAGGCTAATACTGTACAAGGGTGATAACCTTCCCCTTCTAATAGCAATGTTTGAAGATAGATCTTCGTTAACTGGAATCAGTAAGTTCTTCTAGCCATCCAAATGTAGCCAGCCATTGGAAGGCATTCCTACCTTTGACATACTAGTGACCATGTAGGGGCCACTCCAAATGGCATCAAACTTGGAATGCTTTCCTAGTTTTTCTCGATCTACATCCCACTTCAGAACTAAGTCCCCTTCATGGGATATCCTTGGATCTCTAACTTTCTTTTCAAATAGCTCTTGTTGATCAGTGTTTGATCCTTTTCCATGGTATACACCGCATGTTCTCCTTAGCTTCTTCTAATTCCATCATGGCTCTGCATACCTGATTTCAATAGGCTCAAACTCAACTAGTTCTAGTTGTTTCATGAGTTCTAATGCTGGAAACTCAAGTGATATAGGCAGAACTGCTTCTTTCCCATATACAAGCTTGAATGGAGAGCTTCCTGTAGACCTCTTGGGTGTGATCCTATCTGCCCATAGAGCTGATTTGAGCTTCGTGTGCCAAGTTCTCTTATTCTCATCAAGATTCCTTCTTAATTATTCTCAGTAAGTTCCTATTTGTGAACTCTGCTTGGCAATTACCCTGAGGGTAATAATTTGAAGAGGTGTCTTAGGTATAAACCATTCTTGACAGTCCTATTCAGTAGATCTTTGTTCTGATAGGAATTCCAATGCATTATTTGATATGATAGTAGCAGGGAAACCAAACCTTGTGACTATCCCTCCACATAAATCGAAGATGTCTGGATTCATTTGCCTCCTTAACTACCACTGCTTCAGTCCACTTGGTGAAATAGTCTGTTGGCATATGAGTATCCACTTGTGGCCTTGACTTGAATTTGGGTTGATCGCTCCAAAGAAGTCTAATTCCCATTTCATGAAAGGCTGATCTACTAAAATTGGATGAATTGAGGCACGACTGCTAACCTTTCTTTCCCTACAAAGAATGCACACTTCTTGAATTTCTTGATCCATGAGTACATAATCACTAAAAACCATAGGTGAATAGTAACCCAGCCTTAATGATCCTAAGAGCTATTACTCATCGAGAAAAGTGGCCTCCTGCTTCCCCATTATGGAACTCATATAATATATGTTCAATCTGGACTGTTCCAATACATCTTAATAGAACACCATTAATGTCCTTCTTGAATAAAACACCGTCAACAAGCACATACGGAATGGCATGTAATATGAAAGTACCTTCTCTTTTGCTTTTGCTCATTTCTGGAGGGCACAAACCTATTTGGAGATAATACACCAAGTCTAGAGTCCAACATGGAATGGGTCCATCGTGAGTTGGCTGCTCCTTGACCATTCAGTAGTAGTAGGATAGCCTCTTCTTCATTTGTTTACTTAGCTTGTTGTTTGGATATGCAAGCTGATCACACAAACCCTTGCTACATGAACTAGCTTGGTAACCTATGATCTCAATATCATACTACATTACACGAGTGATCGAACCTGACTATTTTCTTGTTCAAATCCTTATTTAGGAGAAAATCCTTGGCCACCAGCGTGAGACACTAGAAATTGAATCTTATTATTCGAGACCAAGTTTCTGAACTTCTTTAAACTCTTAATGATGGCAATGAGGACATGCTTTTCAATGAAAGTAATACCTTACATCATAATCTTCTAGGCTTTGACTAAAGAATGCTATGTGGTTGTTCTGAACCTTCTCTATTCAGTTGTACCAAGATAGCTGAGATTGTGTCTAACCCTCGAAAACCACACAACATGAAGTCCTTTGAAAAGTATGGGTTAATAAGGGTTAGGGCTTGTGATATTTCATGATTGATAGCCTCAAAACTGTATCTTTACCCTTCTGTTGTCCATTTAAATGCAAGAATCTTCTGTGATCATCATTGTTAAAGGCTTCTACAAGAGTGGAAAAATCAGGCACAAATCTATACAGAAAAAGTTTATCCTTCGCAAGAAGCTTTGTTGAGAGATTTCTTGTGATGTGGCATTGGAAGTGTTCTAATGGCTTCAAATCTTTCAGGGTTAATTGTTAACCCTTCTCTTGAGACAATGTGGCCCAAAAAATTTCCCTCGTGTGCCGAAAATACACATTTCTTTGGATTTAATGACACTGCAAACCTTCTACACCTTTGAAATACTTTCCTGAGGTGAAAGAGGTGGTCTGTTGCATTCTTTGAGAAGACAGTGATATCATCTAGATATACCAACACCATCTTGTTGATTAAGCCTTTGAATTCCATATCCATATCTCCCTCAAACGTTGCTCCAACATTTGAAAATCCAAATGGCATCTTCTTGTAAGCGTATGTGCCCCATTTCATGGTGAAGGTTGTCTTGAATTAATATTCTTATTTTACCGTTATCTAATTATAGCCTGAGTATCTATCTAGCAATGAAAACCTTTCGGAGCAAGCTACAACCTGCAAGATTTATTCCATTGATGGAAGTGGATAATGATCCTTGAGTGATGCTATGTTTAGATCATGGAAGTCCACACACAATCTAATTTCTCCATTTCTTTTCCTCACTAGCACCATGTTTGTAACCCAACTTTAATGTTTAATAGGGTAGATGATGCTATCTTTAATCAGCTTGTTCAACTCTTTCCTCATGAGAGGTTGAATTTGAGGATTTACCACCCTTTGCTTATGTCTGATAGGTTTAAATCCTAGATCCAACTCAATAGTGTGTTGTGCCAACTTTGGGTTTAAACCTCTTAAATATTTATAAGTCCATGCAAAGACATTTAAGAATTCTTGACAAAGTTGAACGAATTCAGATTTTTATAGTTGGGTGTACTTACCTTGCCAATTTGTAATGTCTTGCCTTCATCTATTGAAATGGGATCTGAATCTTCACCCTTTACCTGAATGTTTGCATTGTCTTTCTGGAATTGATCATTTGGGTTGAAGATTAATTCCAAAGTTACAAGACCTTTTGCTAATTTGTTAGTTATTAGCTGTATCACTTGGTCACCATAACCACTATTACAACTTGTCTTGGTTTCTAGTAGAGAACTCATCTTCTTCCTGTAGAAAATTGACAGTTTATTGATCATTCTCATAGACTTGCCAACTTTTTTTTGTTGTCTGGAATAGCTGGTCTTACAACCACTTTAATATGGGGATGTGATTTCTCACTCTTGATACTTTCTACAACATCAAATGTTACCCTAATTACTACCAATCTATCTGCTACTTCATTCTTCTTCCTTGGGATGGAATTGATGCTAAAATCTTCAAAATATTCAATACGATCCCCTACGTGATTCTTGTAGTTTTTTAATATAGCATTCTTGGCAGCATTTTGTCGTCTAACTTAGTTCACAATTAACTCGTTATCTCCAAAGACTTGTAAATTATTAATACTTTTCTTTCTTGCCTAATACAATCCGTGAACTAAGGCTTCATACTCAGATGTGTTGTTAGAGAAATAAAACTGGAAATGGAAAGCTTAGTAATATTTTGTACCTTTAGGTGAAACAAGCATAGCTCCCCCTCCGGCTCCTTGTCTACTTCTTAAACCATCAAATAATAACTTCCATACCTCATTATCATCTTTGTGGTCTAGCTTGGTGATGCTAAGGAGATGATGATTCTCTTCATGTGAATAATAAACTCCTACCTCAAATTCCTCCACTTCTTTGTACAGGTCAAAATCATGCCTCTTGTTTTCCCCATTCATCAAGAGTCAAGTCTGGGATGCATCTAACCTTAGTATCTACTTCATAAGTGCTTGGGAGATCTTCCTAATCAAAGGATGAACTATTTTCATTGATTGGACTCATTGTATGAGGCTCTATGTGGAAGTTTGCAATGGGCTCGGATCTGATCATAGCCTTAGCTCCATACCTCATTCTAAAAAGCATGTGTGACCAATCAGCAAAAAAATAGCCTCCAATTTTAGAGGTGAAGTCTCTTGACAAACACAATGCAAAGAAAGGTGGTAAGTCTATGACTGATACATCTTGCAATACAGTAATGTTGAGACATGCATGCAATGTGAGGCTCAAATCACCGATTACTCCAACTGTTGTTACTATTGTCCCATCTAATTGCACCACACCTTTAGAGATGACTTCATATTGAAGACCTAGCTAATCAGCTATTTGCTTTGGCATGACTGAGTTGTTTTCTCCCGAATCGATCATGTAATTATGTACCAATTTTTCCCCAATGATCCAATGAGATATAGTATAGTGGGGGCTTCAAATTCTTACCTTTGTGTCTTCCTTGATTTTTCTCCTTGTTGAGATGCAATGGTAAGAACCTTTTCTTGTTGATTGGGTGGTCAATTTGATGCTGACCAGTTAGTCATAGCGGATTGTAATAGGTTTGTTTGTCCCAGGATAGCCATTGAATCCCACATTGGGATGTTTAACATTTGTCTTCTTCATCTGGTCAATGATGTTGAATGGGGATGAGCTATCCTTTTTTTTCCCTTTTCCCCTGCACATTCTTCTCTTGTACATGGGTTGTTATAACTAGTACTTGAGCCAGTCTAGAAGGTGGCTTGGGCTAACCCTACACATTAGGAGTTGTGCTTTGATTAGCCATACCTTTTTGAGTAATAAAGGGTTGTGGAATGTTTGAATTTGATGACTTCCCTTCTCAGATATTCCTTTTCTTAGACCATGTATTTGTTGCTACACTATGAGGAGGTGATTGATTCATACCACATAAATCTTCAGTCGACCAATTGACAAGTGTGGTCTCATTTGGAGATGCCTCTTGCTGAGTCACCTGCTACTGCTTATTTCCTTCCTGGCCTGTCTCTTGTTCCACACTAGTCGTTGTCACCATAAGAGCTTCATTCAAAGAACCATTGAAACACATTGACTGGTTATGGGGCTGATTGCATGGGAAACACCAACAACATATTCTTGAGCCATGTTATTTTCACTGGTACCTCAAGGCTCTGGATGTGGATTCTACAAGAGGGTCGTAAGGCTCAAATGTCCTATTAGCAGGAGGTTTTAGTTGGTTCTGATTTGTAGGTTGGATGGGTGGTTTATTAGGCTAATATGGAGGCCTGTTGGGTTGATTTTGAGGCTAAGATGATCTGAAAATTTGAGTTTGTTGCCTATTAAGTGTCACCAACTCGTTACCCAAGTTTTGCAGTTGCTTTATGAATTCTTAGAGCTCATTTGAGGATCTAGAAGATGAGGTGGAAGCTTCAGTTGAACTCTAATTCCTTGGAGTAGAAATGGGAGCTAATGTGGGCGCTTGACTAGTGCTTGGAGCTTTTAGTTTTTGGATATAGAGGCATAGGTGGCCTAGGTGCAAGTTTACCAGCTTGGATTAAGAAATGTTTTGGCTCTAATAGAAATGTTATAGGATGTGGGTAAAGTTATACATCCCATGGATTGAATCATCATGGAAATATCATAATTTGAAGATTTTGGGAAGCAAAGAAAAGCACCTTCAGCTATTGGTCTCACGACCACCGGAATTCTATCCCACGTATGCTGGAATCAGAAGTTGAAGTTATTAGTTGTTTTAAAAAGGATAGATTATCTCCCTTCTTCCGAGATTTATTGTGAACAACCATGCATAAATGGTCCCAATTCTGAATAGATCCCGTAGTTAGACTCCTGAACCACTGTAAAGCTTTACCTTTAAAAGATGAAGCCAACAACTTGAATGGAACATCCATTTTGATGATCTTATGAAGTACATAGACATTTGCAATATCCTTGATGTGGTCAATTGGATTCATCTGGTTCACTCTAGTAAAATATGGAATGCTCTTCGGTTCTACATATGGAACTAGATTTTGTGAATTGAGAGTCAACGGGATGCTGCCAGTGAAATTGATGTAGAGGTTGGGATGTGCCATCTTGATTAGTCAGAAGACTCTAGTCGATTTAATGAAAGGCCTACTAGGTTGAGGTGTTAACAAGGTTATGCCTTATGGAGATGGAGACCTTTGAGATCTTCTTCCCCTTATTGCTCTATCTGGGGATAAATGTAGATAGACAAAAGCCTCTCCTCTCTAGTTCTTAACCTTGTTTGTATTCTTTGCATGAAATTGAAAATCTTGGACTGCTGAAACTAGTGGATTATACCCCTTTTGAAGTCGCTAGATGTGTGATTTCATAGCTTTTTAAAATCTGGGAACTCACAATAAGTTCACATCAATATTGTTGCAATAGAAATGAAGACTTCTTGTCCCATCGGGTGTGCCAAAACTGTTGATGCAAAATCACAACACCATTGAAGTTTGAAACTCAATGGGTTGAGACTCTCTATGTGATTGCATAACATGGAGCTTCTCCCAAAGTGTGGGACTTTGCGAATCAGGAGAGCTCTCTGGATGAATGCCGGATCCTATTCCTCTATTCAGGTGCACACATTAAGATTACAGAGGGTCTATCCTAAACCTATTCTAATTTACCAAGGAGAGAGGCTTAGGGAGATGAAAGAGATTAAACCTAATCTAACATAGGTGATGCACCAAAGGAATGTTGAACATTTGCATTTCTCTTAAACACAAACCATTAAAAATGTGATACAATATCCATGCACAGATCACCAAAATTGCAATGAGAGATTAGGGAGATGAAAATAAACATAAGAGAGGGTTGAAATTATCCACAGAATTATTTTTACTACTATAAGAATTTGATACAGTCCATTACACTTGGCCAAGAGGCAAGATTGCATTAAAATAGGAATGGGAGGTTCAAAAACTCAATGAATTTTCCTGCAGAGAAGAGATGAAGGGAGGGTGGAAAGTGAGAGTGTCCAACCATTAGAAATTTCCCCTCTTATACAATATATAGGAATAATTAGTGAAAGAGGTAGAAGAAATCCATACTCTTGTTCAACCACCCTAAAAGGGCAATGAATTCCCCTACAACAATGAGGGGTCTCGCTGCAATACCCATGCCCCCATCGCTTTTCCTTGCTGGGTAAGAAAGGAGGTCCATTCTTCATCATGGTGATAGGTGGGAGACTTGATAGCCTTGAAAATTGTGGACCAAATCATTAATGGTGATAGGTGAGTAGCAGGCGTCAAGAGATTTCAAAAACATCCTCTCCTACTCAAATCTGAGCTTCCAGTCAAAAGATATGGCCGTCTGGATGTCAGGGTTGGACGTTTAATGCAGGCTCACAATATTTGAATGAGTCTACCCATACATGGTCCATGTGGCAGCCCCACACATTTTAAAACTTAGCCCCCTCCTTTCACTCTTGTAGTTGTGCCAAAGAGACACATGGCTTTGTTTGTGGGTCTTCTCTATTTCCTTTGCACTCTGGCCAAGTCCCTTCTGCTTGTCGAACAATATGTCTGACTCTAGACACATGGAGCCTTATGCACATTTGGAGACCCTACTTAGACATGACCTTTGGAGATGTGCCGATGAGGCACATGGAATCATTCGTGTCTTTGTGACTTTTCAATAGCTAGTGAAACCCTTTTTAGACTCTAGCCATGTGGAGGGTTGGTGCTTCTTTGGTGACCTTGCCTTCTATCGTTCCTTTAAAGTTGTGTTGAAGAGACATGTGGGGATTCTTCTGACATTGTTGTACCTAACTGATTTAGCATGCCACCTTTCTTGGTCCTTGACTATGTGGCGGGCTGGCGCTTGTTTGGGGACCACCTTTGGATTCAACCCTTGAAGAAGTGCTGGTGCGACATGGGATGGCTTCCATTGATCCTTTCTTATACTTATCCGATTTGGGCCTCGAGTGAACACTACCTACCTCATTCCTTTGGGTGACTAATGGGCCCCACTATGTATAATACCAAAACCCTTTTACGGGTGGGACCTATGTGGTGAGCTCCTAAAACTGTGATGGTGGGACACTTGGCATCATCCATAGCCCACCCCTTGGTTTTCTTGTGTTTTGGATTAGTCCCTTCCCTGTTTGGCGAAGCAATATGTTTGAATCTAGACATGTGGAGGGATCGCACTTGTTTGGGACCTACCTTTTGGGTCTTACTATTGAAGTTGTGCCCGAGCTGACACGTGGCTCCTTCTGTTGACCTTAGAACATTTCAATGGCCGAATCTGTCAATCTGGCACTCGCTTAGGGACCTTACTTTGGATTCTACCCTTGGATTTGTGTCAATGAGGCACAGTGCCCCCTTCCATGGTTCTTTTACTCTGCTTCTAGTTAGATCATTCTAAGCTCAATTTTGGGATCGAATGCGAGCCAACATGACTAAGCCAAACCCTTCGTTTCGTCTGTGTTTTGTCAGATTTGACCAATTTTTTCCATGGGGGTAAAATTGGGATAACATGACCTTCCACCCAATTTTTTTCCAA
The DNA here is from genome assembly GCA_019776745.2 of Taxus chinensis. Taxonomy (NCBI): domain Eukaryota; kingdom Viridiplantae; phylum Streptophyta; class Pinopsida; order Cupressales; family Taxaceae; genus Taxus; species Taxus chinensis. Next base: position 743,259,977 of record CM034150.1, read on the forward strand.
ACTGATTTGGGTTTGGAGTCTATTCGTGCAAGATCCACATGGAAGCCTCACACATTCTTAAAATTTTACCCTCTTTTAGGGTCCTAGGAAAGTGACATGCCGACACTTGGCACCATTCATGAACATGCTGCTTCCTTCCCTTTGGTGAGTAAAGGGCAGCAATATATATAATTTCCAAATCTCTTTTCAGGTGGGAGCTTTGTAGTTAGCTCCATGTGGAAATCCTACAGGATTTCCAAGACTTTTACACCCCCTCCTTTCACTCTTAAAGTTGTGACGGTTGGACACTTGGCATTGTCCACGAGCCTATTCTGCTTTCTTTGTGTTTTGGCTAAGTTCCTTATGTTTAGAAGAAACTATGTTTGACCCTAGACACGTGGAGGGCCAGCTCATGTTTGGGGACCTGCCTTTGTATTTTACCTTGGAAGTTACGTTGATGAGAGTGTGTGGAGGCTTCTATTGACTCTCCCCCATGTTTAGACTTTTCAACGACCGGTTCTTCCTTTCTTGAGATCTAACTACATGGAGAGCCTGCACTCATTTGGGAATGTAGTTTTGGATTTTTACCTTTCAAGTTGCATCGATAAGGCATGTGGAGGATTTTTGCTGACTCTCCCCATGTTTAGACTTTTCAATGACCAGTTCTGGCTTTCTTAGGCTATGATTACATGGAGAGCCTGTGATCATTTGGGAACCCACCTTTATCACACCCTTTTGAAGGTGCGCTGGGCTGACACATGGCACCTTCTGCGGTTCTATTGGTTTTCTTTGAGTTGACCTTGTTCTGGGATCAATTTTGACTTACCGAGTTAGCTTTATTCTTTTTTTCAACCGTCCATTTTCCTAAGATCCCCAAAAATTTGAAGTCTGACACTTCAAGCCTTTCTCCATTTACTTACTTGAGCTTTGGTCTATCTTAAAGAGGTGCATGAGGAGGATGTTGATCTAATCCAAATTTTTTGTTGGCATGCAAAGGAGGGCAAGAGGGGATAGAAAAGAAGGCACATGAACAGGAAGAAGGGAAGAAAGTGAGTGTGCGGGAGGAAGTCGTGAAAAGGGGAAATGGAAATGGAGCAGAATGCAAAGGAAGAAACATTAAGACGTGTGAGGGTGCGTGAATGGATTATAAAAAGAAATCAAGGTGTGAAATAAGATGCAAGCGTATGAGTGGAAATTAGAGAGAATGCACATGCGTAGGTGCACGCACCACAGAAAAGAACACATACTTGCGAAAGACAAGTATGTAAGTAAGGCACGGATATCCAAATTAGGAAGGGTGCACAATGGTAGAAAGAAAAGAGGGCATGTGATAGGAAGACCCAGAACTTATCTCATTTGTAAGGCATCTGTAGAAGGGTGTGTGAAAGAATTGTAAGGTGTGAGGATAACGCGTAAGGAATACAGTCTATGCAAAGTGCCAGATGAGCAATCCTAGGGGTCATAATCTAAAATGTGAAGCACCAGAGCTAGAGTGAGTAAAATTCATCCGAATAGCTAGGAGAGTTATTTGGATGACAATTTGGTGACTTTCGGGACCATATTCCTACTAGATTAAGATATTCGTGGCCTTAGGAGTGTCCATTGGGCATGGAGTCAAGCCTAATAAACATAATTCTGATTTGAATCTCCCAAATCCTATCCCCTGAGCCACCTAAAAACATTATTGGAACTGAAGCTGATCTCCCCAAGTGCTACCTTCAATGTACTACACACGAGCAATAAAAACACCACAACACACTATGTATAAAAGGGAAATAACATACATGCCCCAGGTGGAACATGCATAGTGTGCACAAGCACCTTCTTCTCCTGAAAGTAAACCTACCTACTCTACGCTAACCAGAAGCAAAGGGAACTCAAACAAATCCTGCAACTGGTAGGGATTAATAGCTTCCCTTTCTCAAAATAAGCTGCCATGTATATGATTTGGCACTGAACATGGCTTTTATTATGACTGAAAAATTGACATGAGGCCCAATCCTCCACCCAAATCATCAAGGTATTAACTTATTAACTTGAAAAAAGACAAATACCATCTTTTATTTGATCTACAATTGGATTGAAGAGGCATTAAAGCTGATCGTTGGTACTTTGAAATTCAATTTCATGCTCCTAAGTAAGCATGACTGGTAGTAACTCTGAATCTTACTCCAATGAAGGCAAGTACTTGATTGGGCAAGGCCTGATCTACTGAATTTTCCCATTGAATGGAATCCCAACTTCAATAATGAAGTCTTCTTGTAGACATTCCTGGGTGGATGGTGCAGAAGAGATGGGATCTTCATACTCTTTTCCTTCCTTCGTTGTTTCTTGAAGACTGACTTGCTCTTTGATATCCTCTTCCTCTAGCATGAAATTTGTAAAATAAAAATCTTCAATTTAATACTCTAGAGGGACTATTTAGGGCAGCAAGGTCTTCTTGGTATCTCTCCTCTATCATGGTTTCATCAATCAAATCAGGCCCTTCAAATGAAAGCAAAAAAATCTTCAATAATGCTTCTTCATCAAGTGGATTCAACTTTGATTCGATCTCTTCCATTTGCTCCTCTTCAATATGACTTGGAGCTCATTATTCTTCCCTCCATCCTGAATGATTGTGTAGTTTGGATTGGATCGAAATCCTCTTCAGAAAAAGTTCCATTATGGACACTACATTTAGAGCATATGGACTGCTGATCTTCTTGTTTCACTACTGCTAAAAAATCAGCCTTAGCCACCATTGGCTCTTCAACTTTGACCTCCTCCATTGGATTAACCATCAAGGGGATTTTTTTAATCCCAAATTTGAGAGCCAATATTACCAAGATTTTGATCATTTCTTCTCTATTTGGCTCTCCTTCCTGCTGCTTTCCTTGACTGGTTTTTGGAATTTCTTCCCAACATGGAATTGGGAAGGAAAGAGGAGGAGTGGATGGGGTTTCAATTGATTTTGAAAATTTTTGTGGTGGTGAGGGAGGTGAAATTTATAATTTCTTTAGAGGGAATGACTGTTTGGAAGAGAAAAGGGAAGAGCAATTGAGATGAGATGGAAGATTAGAATATGGAGAGGGGAAATCAACACTTGGGGGAGCATATAATGGGCTTGAATCTTGACACTTCTGAAATGATAAAGCTTGGGATGGAGAAAAAGGAGCATAAGGGAGTTGGTGATTGACTTGCCCATTGACAAGGTTGTCTTGCATTTTTTTTGTATGATTCTATCTCCTCTGTCCACTGTGCAAGTTGAGGCAATATTTAAACCATGAAGTCAAGCTTCTCCTACGGCCTGTAATGTTTTGGAAAAGGGCATTCCCATGGAAAAGGTTCCCTACAACCAATTCTAAAATCTTTCATTTGAGTTGTATCCTTGGATTGAACCATGTTAGCCTCAATTCTTTGAATATTTTCCAATTGATCAACATTCTCCATTTGAATGTTTTCATTATATGCATACCCTTGTTCCTCATATGTTTCATAAGTAAACTGGTTTTGACATTGCTCATATGGGTAAGCATAATGGTTCTCAATTTAATCATAATGTTGATATAGATGAGTTGTGAAATACTTTGGAGGTGGACTACCCCACTGCTATTACAAGTGTGAATTCCAAGATGAGAATGAAGCCATGAACTGCACAACTTCATGGATGGTAGAAGATGAAAGATATGGAAAGAAGAATGGGTGGAAATGGATGGAAATAAGTTGTAAGTCAGAGAATGGGTTGCAGACCAGATGTAGTCCACCATAGATGCTTTGCATGTGCCTCTAAAGGTTGAATCTCATCAAGAACACATCAACTTGATGAAATGAAATTGTAAGGTTCTTCAAACCTATCCCACTGGGCATGCCAAAACTGTTGATGCAAAATTAAAACAACCCCCCCGAATGGCCTGATTTTGGATGGGGCATCTAATGTAAGCTACATAACATGGGACCATCTCTCAAGCAGTGGTACTTGTAAACTTGAGATGGTTCTGTAAAGAAGGCCAAATTTCTCTACCTAATCCTAATGCTAAACTACTTCTAAGGAAGGAAATGTGAATATCTACTCCTACTCTAACAATTCCATATAGACAGGGAGAGAGAGAGAATGAAAATAATAAATCCTATACTATAGAGGTGATAGCATGAAGAAAAGGGGGTTGTTCATTAGAATCTCAGCTACTTGAAGTGGAGAGGGGTGAGCAATGGAGAGGGTGGAGAAGATGCACCATAGACTAGAGATAAGGTTCACACAGAACACCATTTCAAACCCATTAAACAAAAATCCCATAACTTGCAATAGTTACCAGATATATGCAAAGTATACCCTGTAATGGTGGGAGGAAAGAAGAGACAATGGAATAAGCAAAGGATGGACAAAATGCATCACGAAAAATATTTTATTGCTCCATGAGTTCACATAGTACATCATTAGTGGGCAAGGGCCAAGAGAATTCCATTAGGAAGCAAAGAGAAGAGGCTTAAGCTTCACATTCAACCCTAGTAGGGAAGGAAGAGAGAGGGGGTAGGAGAGGAAAATGACCCACCTCCAAAAAAATGCCCCTCCTCACAATAGATATGAAAAATATGAGAAAAAAAGGAGGGAAAAAATTGAATCCTACCTCAACCTCCCCAAAATAGCATTAAATTCACCTGTAACAATGATGGGTTCCACTACAAAAATCCATGCCTCCATGTGTTATTCCTTGTTGGGTAAGAAAGGAAGCCCGTACTTCATTATGGTGGTAGGTGAAAAGCTTGAAAGCCTCAAAATTGGTGGACTGTATTTAAAATTCTTGGTGGGCTTCATGATTCATATTTCATTGAATTGACCTTTTGCCAATATTTTTCCAAAATACTTTGGGTTTGGAGTCTATCCGTGTAAGATCCACATGGAAGCAAAGTGCATTCTTAAGATTTTATCCTCTTTTAGGGTCCTGGGAATACGATGTGCCAACACTTGGCACCGTTTGTGAACATGTTGCTTCATTGCCTTGAGTGAATAAAGGGCCCCACTATATATAGTGTCGAAACCCCTTTTCAGGTGGGACCTTTGTAGTTAGCTCTAGGTGGAAAACCTTGCGGGCTTCTAAGACTTTACCCCCTCCTTTTACTCTTGAAGTTATGATGGTTGGAAACTTTGCATCATCCGCGAGCCTACTCTACTTTCTTTGTGTTTTAGATAAGTCCCTTTTGTTTAGGAGCAACTATGTTAGACCCTAGACACATGAAGGGCCAACCCACATTTGGGGACCCGCCTTCAGATTTTACCTTTGAAGTTACGCTGATGAGGAACATGGAGGATTCTGCTGACTCTCCCCATGCTTAGATTTTTCAATGGCTGGTATTTTCCTTTCTCAGGCTCTGACTACATGGAGAGCCTACACTCATTTTGGAACCTACCTTTGGATTTTACCTTTGAAGTTGCGCCTATGAGGCATGTGGAGGATTTTTCTGACTCTCCCCATGCTTAGAATTTTGAATGGCCAGTTCTGCCTTTCTCCAGATCTGACTACATGGAGAGCCTACACTCATTTGGGAACCCACCTTTGTCACACCTTTTGAAGGTGCATTGAGCTGACACATGACACATTTTGAAGGTGCGTTGAACTGATACGTGGCACCTTTTGAAGTTGTACTGAGCTGAAACGTGGGACCTATTATCCAAAATTCACCCCTCAAGGTAAATTTTGATAGCATGCATCAAATTATTGAGTCCCAAGCAAGTAGATTGATTCAATGCCCAAAATCATGTTTTTGGGGCCCCTTTGGCTTCTCTATAACTCTCTCATCCAAGGAAAAATCCCAAAGAGTTAGGAAAAATTGAAAAAAATGCAAAAAATGAAGTTGTAACCTTATTTTAATGCATTTCAGGTCTGGAGGCTATGGGTCATACTAGTGCAGATCGTACCAAGGTTTGTCGTACCAAGTTTGGAGCCGAAAATACAAAGGAATCGGCTAAGTCGGAACTTTTTGTCCCAGGTGATCTGTGAGACAGTTGGGACATCGGGACGCACAAAGCTGAAATGGCTGTAGTCAGTGAAAATTGGAAAAAGCAGAAGCTTTTGTTCTGCGTGGTCTAAGATAGCTGGGACAAAATTACGCGCAGTACGCGAATTGGCTGATTTTCCACAAGTCAGTCAATTATGGGTGGTGCAAATATTTTCATCCGTTACAGTTGGGAGAAAAGTATAGGTGGGATGCGTAAAGTCAAATTTGCCACACAAGGAGCCAAGCTAAGCTTGAATCGGCTGATGTGGAAGAATGTGTCTGGGACAGTCGGGACACGCAAACCTGATTTTGCCACAATACCTGTAATTCAAAGTAAAAGTAAAAGTTTGACCTCCCGAACTTGTAACGGCCATAACTTTTGACTCCGAGCTCCAATTTTTGTGAAATTGGACTTTATGGAATGAGCATATTCTTAATTTTTACAAGGGTAGATATATTTAAATAAAATAAACATATTCAGCTCCAATCAGTTGATGCTCATTCCCGTCAAATGATAGAAAACGCCTGCCAGACCAAAAATAGCTGCTCGCACTTAGAAGGCCATAACTCTTGCATTTCTCAAAAAATTTCACAAAATTGGCACCATTGGAATTGTGGTTCTAAGCCTAATGTAAAAAAGAAAAATTACAGATTTGATGAGAAATTAATGGGGATTTTTCATAAAATGTGGCCGGGTTCATGACAGTGTTTTATTTGGTAGTTGGGAGTGTAATTAAGATGCATGGTCATCATTCTTTCTCTAATGCAGCACTTGGGATAGTATGGGGAGCCTTTTTAAAGTAACGTAAAATCATTTCACTCTATTTAGTGCCTCTTACAAGTGGTTGAAGGACAGATTTCAGGATTTCCTTTTTTCCCCTTCTCTCTCTCTTCTCATTTTCCTATAAATTGGAGTGTTGGGATTATTGTAAATGGAAGTAGTTTTCTTATAGAAAAGCTCTGTCAAAATTGGCTTTGTGAAGCCAATGTGCTACAGCCCCTTGTGGTGGACTCCTTGCATGGTGATCCAAGACCTTACCTTGTAACAGATTGAACTGTGCATATCATGAAGCAATAAAATATAAGTTTTTGGATGCATCTTCCCCTGCTGTGGTTTTCTTGCATTCTTCTTACCCCTTCAACATTGATTAAAAGTGTATTGTGTCTATCTTTATGCTCTTGCAAGGATTCATTATTATTGTGCATGTATGAAACATTGTTGTGAATGTATTTTCAGATTGTGGAGAATTATTATCACCCTTTCTAGTATGCACTTTACTCCTAGTTTTCACACATTGGAAGACTACTATCACACCCTCCATTTATGGCATATCACCACTTTAATGTAGGATTTTATTTTATGTATTCTCTATCCTTGGTCTGTTGGAAAGTTATATTAGAATAGTTAGTTTACCCTGTATTATATTAGATTGTGGCAGGTAGTTTAGGACGAAGAACCAACTTTCTTTGGAGGTCTATCTCAAGTAGCAAGTCCAACAACTTGGAGATAGTACCCATGTTATCCGATCACTCCGTGAGTTCAAGTATATGCACTTGTGTAAACATAAGGGTTGCTATGATTCAGTGATAAAATGACCTTCTGTGGTTCTATTGCTTTGCTTCGAGTTGATGCATCCTAGGCTTGATTTTGACTTACCAAGTTAGCTTTCTTTGTTTTTTCAACCATCTGTTTCCCTGATATCCCCGAAAATGTGAAGTCAGAAACTTTGAGCCTTTCTCCATTTTTTCACTTGAGCTTTGGTTAGTCTTGAAGAGCTACTTGAGGAGGATGCTAATATAATCCAAGTTGCTTCTTGGCGTGCCAGCAGGGCGTAAGGGGACAAAAAAGAAGGAACACATGCAGGAAGAAGGGAAGAAAGTGAGCACACGAGACGAAGGTGCAAAAAGGAGGAAATGGAAGTGGAGAAAAATGTGAAGGAAGAAATAAGAATGCACACAAGGGCACATAGATGGATTGCAGTAAGGAAGTGAGGCATGTGGAAAGATGCAAGCACGTGAGAGGAAAGCAGACATAATGTGCACACGTAGGTGCACACGTCGTAGAAAATAACACATACTTGTAAAATAAAAGTATGGAAGAAAGGCACATATATCCAACTGAGGAAGGGCACACAATGGTAGAAACAAAAGAGGGAATGCGACAGGAAGATATAGAACTTAGCTGATTTGGAAGGCATCTGCAGAAGGGTGCGTGGAAAAATTGCTAGGCACGGGGAGCACACAGAAGGACTACATTCTATAAAAAGTGCCAGATGAGCAAGCCTATAGGTGTGTAACCTAAAATGTGAAGAATCAGAGCCAAAGTGAGAGTAAAAGTCATCCAAATAGATGGGATATTTATTTGGATAACAGGATTCTCAAAGGAATGGCCTACATTTTATAGATGAGGGTGAAGCCATGAGAAGGGGATCATAGTTTGAATGAGTTCTAGGATCATGAATTTACTTTAATGAAATAACAAGTATGCTTAGTATGTGGAATTTTTTTTTAGGGGCAGTGAATATTTGAATTAGGTAGAAGATACATCTCAAAGAAGGTGGTTGGACATGAAATTATTGTTGCCCACCCCACCTTTATCAGGATTCTATAAGTGTACTTCCAAGTGGAGTTGAATAGGGATGTAAAAGTGGATTCGAAGTGGGGTCTAAGTAGATATGAAATGGAGATAATTAATCATTTATTTAATTAATGTTAATTAAAGTGGCTAAAGAGGGTGTAGGAATTAATTTCATTAATCTCTAAAATGGTAATATAATTTACATAATTAATTCTAAGGTTTATGACGCAAAGCATGAATTAATTAATTTAATTAATACATTCTAAAGGTTATGAAGGATAATTGAGGATAAGGTTGAAACAATTATGTTGTTTTGGGGTGTCTACACTAACTCATGTTTCACTATTATAACACACATTAATCTTCAGTTGAGGAATATGTATAGGTCTCATTTTCTATGTTTGTTAACCATTTGATTTGTGTAAGGGTTGTTGATGCATATGTTCCTTCTAAGGGGGTGCCTTAAGGGGCCTTCCAAGATTGGAGTGTGAAAATAATTTCTCACATGGGATAGACCTAAAAAAATTGAGAGATCTCACTATTATGTGATAATTACCTTACCATTTCCTTGTTTTCCTCCCTTTGTTCATGTTAGGAAATCTATGGTTAGTTGTCCATTGGTATGTATGAGTGAATAACAATTACATATGTAATTATTATCAAAGTGATTTTAAGTTAGTAAATTAGTAAATAATAATTCCTAGGGTAATTATTATTTATAGGTAAGTTGGTTGATGAGCCCACGAAATAGCCCATTTTATATAATATTTGACACTCCTTGTCTTTGCATATATAAAGTGGATCTAAGTGTAATCTTTAAACTTGTAGTTTATATAGGATGAAATAGAGATTATATATCATGGTTAATGCTTTATAATTCATTGTTATATTTCTTTTAGCTATTTCAAATGATTATTGGGAAACATATGTCAATTTGTTTATATGCAGTGCATACTTTGATATCATTGTTGAATAAGGCATTTTGAGAATTAAGCACCATATACAACCAACCTTGTAACATCTTCAAAGTATCTCATATAATCTCAAAATATTACCATTTCAATACTTCAGTGGGTCTAGAGGTTCCTTCACTACCTCTGGAAATGCTCAATAGTTCTATGAGTGGCTCCTTAAGCATATGTTTGGGAAACACTGAAAAATAGTCATCAAGGATATACACAAACAAAAATCTGATTGCATATTCAGATTTATATCGGAAAATCATGCAAGTTAAAAAAATTTATCTTAATTTGAGTTTCTATGCAAAATTTATATCGATTTTAAGAATTCTTCAGAGTCTTCCTAGAATGCTCCAAATTTGAAGTAAGTTCCTCTAGCTCACTTCAGAGTACCTCCAACTCTGAAGAAAGTTCCTATAACTCACTTCAGATTACCTATAATTCCGAATTGAGTTCCTCTAACTTATTTTGGAGTTCCTTAAACTCACTTCAGAGTGTCTTTGGAATGCTTTGGAGTTGATTATTATAGCTTCAGAGATGGATATTAGAGCTCTGAGGATGAATACGAGAGTTACATAGATGAGCATAACTATAAGGGTGGAAATGTTATCTTTTTTTGGAATTCATTCTAAAAATAAATAGTTCTATAAGTGTTTTATTAGTTTTAAAATTAAGTGGAATCACTATTCATTTTGATTGTCAAAAAATAATGTAATAGAATCATATTGTAAGATAATATATCTCCATATTGTGTGGATATTGATTATTTTTGGATAGATTGAAATCATACTTGATAATATTTGATAGATATGTATACCTTAATATATTGCAGCCTTCAGGGCCATCGAGGAGTTCATCGAAGGTCATGCAAGAAGTGTTTCACATCTTAGCGGTGTCCCGGCTACACTTTGGGGCAATGAGAAAGAGAGCAAAAGAACCAGAGAGGAGCTCGATAAGACGGATGCTGCTCATATGACCACGTTGGGCATGTATCATGCTTGGAAAAAAGTAAAGATGAGTATTGATCAAGCGGCCAAGAAGTAGTCCTGACTACTTTTGCTGGTCCTTATTGTTTTTATTACTGCTTCTTGGCTGTAGGCTTGCTGTTTTTTTGCCGTTGTTTTGCTGTTAAGTCTCGTTTGTGTAGCTGTTTCTGGGCTTCGATGTTCTTTGCTGTAACTTTTGTGCTTTACTACAGCTTCTCTGCTCCTCTCTCTTATTCCGGCTTTTAGGCCTTCTTTTGTACACAAGGGTATAGTCCCTTTCAAAAAACTATTTACCAATATTAAAAAAAAAAAACAAGGAGTTGGTTGGAAGCATGAAATTATAAATGTAACCTCCCTCACCTTTAAATGTAATCACCATTTTTTTTATCAATTCAAAAATTCCATTATGTCCATTTGCAAAGATTACTGATTAAAATCCTCTTCCAAGGAATGAGTTGACCACGCATTGCAAGGAAGATGGACATGTTTATATTCATTTATTTTTCCATTCTTTAAATTTTTATGTTGTCTTTTTATTTGTATAATGTAATTATTATTTTGATGTGCAATATGTTGTAAACCTAGAGGTGTATTATTGTTTATTATTTCTTCCTAATTTAGCAATTTTTTTTCTTGCAAAGTTTTATTTCCTTTCCTGTAATATGTGTGTTTTTTCTTTTCATGCAAGTTTGCTTTAATTTCTAGCAAAGAGTGTTTTTTAATTTTTTGCAATGTTTGTTTTAATTTCATGCAAGAGTTTTTTCCTTTCATTCAAGTGTGTTCGAATTCTTGTAAGTGTGAAATTAAATTTCTACAAGTGTGGATTTTTGGGTAGAAGGGAGCATTTACCGAGATCTATCTCACCTTTTGTATATAGCCTTCAAACAACAGCCTTGGATTGATGTTATTATTATTGGGGATTAACGAATCTCATAATTTGTAACTTATTATTAGTGGTTATATAGAATAAATATAAAAAATATATATTGTTAATTGAGTTTTAAATACTCACTTAAATTTAGTTTGAGAGGTTTGAGTGGTTATAGATAGGTCTCCTAAGTTATAGGGGAGATATTACCTATATATATGGGTGTATCAAATATGTAACTTAAGAATGGGAATGGTTTTATTGTTTGTATATTATTTAATTATCCTATGATATTTCTTAAAATATCTTCATTTCCTCCTCCACAGTTCAAACATCACATCTATTATGTCTATTTATCTCATTATTTATACTTTGTTTCTACTTATTGCATGCTTTATCCATGATTCTGGTCACCCTGCACCTTTTTCATTTTCCTTTGTTAACATTATGGCCTCTATCTCACATGTTTTTCATATTATAAGCTTAGAGTTTACCCCATGGCTGATGCCTTCACCAATGGGTGATGGTATCAGTTTTGGATTTTCCATAACCGATGCCATAAACCTTGGTGATGGTGTGAAGTATACATACTCCATATTATTTTTTATAAATCGCCACAAAAAAATCACTTTTTCGTAAATGAAGGCACTTATAGCTTGCATATTTTCACACTATTTCACACTTAATTATAGGAATTGCAGTCTCAAAGATTACCTTTGTGCATTTAGGTCACAATAGTGAGTAGGACTGGAGATATTTTTGTTGATATTTCCCCTTGAAAATAGTATGGGGAGTAGTGTTATCAACAAAAATGTTATGTATGGGGTGGTGGTCAACTGAAGTAGGGATGTATAGTGTATAAAACACAATCTGATGTGCGATATAAGTATTATAAAAGGAAATAGTTGATAAAGATGCTATAGTGAAAATAGTTCCAATCATGGCACCAATCATGTGATCTAAAGATGGGGGAGGTGGAAAAATATGATAAACAATGTGGAATTACAGGGTAGATTTAACAACATCTTTCTCTAGGGGTGGATCACTAAATATTTTTAGTTTTGGGTTGTCATTAATAGGTTTGGGCTGAGGTATAGACTCATATTCAATAGTACCAACATTAAGTAAGTATAGGATTCCATGAATAATATTTAAAAATTTATTTTTCAAGTGAAAAATACATTGGTGGTGATCATAGTGAGGAGTCACATCAAATTTCTTACCATGAGGGGTACTTGGATCAACCTCGGGTTCACAATTTATGTTTAAACCCTAATTTATTTCTATGGCGTTACTGTATAACAACTAAGAAGGGTAAACGGGTTAGCAATAGGTAGAATACGATGATCTAATTAACTTCCAATATCAATTGTACACAACCAAACTAATGCATTCAAACTGAAAATGAATTAAATGATTAATAAATGATAAGTAACTAGCTCAAAGCACAAGATGAAAGATAGAATTAATTTTTCAAGATTATTTTGTATTAATACAATTATAGAAAATAATGGAATGTGAATATTTGGAGCTATAGATTCTATAAAGAATATTTTAGAACTATAGAATGTGCTTACAAGTGCAAGACCATAAAGTATCTATATGGCTTAGGAAAAAATTATATAGTCTAGGAAAACGATTTTTATCTTTCGGACCAATAGGCAATTTAGTTCCACCATTTTTATGTGAATTGATCATGTAGAAATGGTTCTCGTTTTGTTTCAATCTTGTTTGCATAAATTTGGGATGATTTGTGATGAATTGCAACAAATTAGAAACCCTATAAGCCTATAGAATCCTTCATTAAAACATTAGAAAACAAAAGGAGAAAACATGTGTGTACATTTGACGTTGGACCACCCTGGGTGGTCATAATCTTAGATATTGAACCAATCCCATTGTTACACTACATATCCTCATTATGGAAATAAATCGTCATGTAGTTCTCCTAAGTGCTTGTGTAACTATGTATAGCTAAACAAACCCTAAGGGTTCCATCATGTTACTCAACACCAATATAATTGGCTAGATAAATAGTATAGAAAGCACCCCTCTTAGTATTAGTGAGATATGGTGTGGCTTAACAATGTGACCTAAACTAGATGTATTGATTTAAACCCTTATGTAATTATTAGAGTGAATTTACTCTTTATTATAACATGTCTCTATTATATTTTCATGATTTTAGATGGATGAAGCTAGACTCTTTGACTTCCTTGAGTGATTTGTACTTGTAGTAGGGACTTCAATAGATGATGTGCAACTGATTTGAGAAAATTTAGGAACCCTTTGAAAGAATTGTAATGATGTTTATAATAGAAGCTTATAAGAATGCCACATGAATTATAAGGTGACACTGATTTTTTTATATAGTCTTTTGTAGGTGAGTATTATGATAAGGTTGACCCTAGGAAGATTAAATGACCCAAAGAATGATTTATAATTGAAATAAGAGTTAGTTATTGAGAAGATTCGATGGGTGGGGTTGTATATATTAACCAAGACTATAAACTATATCTAGGGTTAAGGCCATGTTTTCTGTTGTTGATAACCACCGTAGTCCCATTGTTGTACATTTAATGACCTATATAGAGTATTATAACCTTGATTTTACTTATTTTATACCTTGTATAGTCCTTAATGTTGAGGATCATTCCATTAAGGTTAATTATGTGGTGAAGGAGGTGCCCAACTCATCATATTTTGTGAACAATGTGGATCTCATCTTGGACTCTTCTATGGAGATGGTGGATTCCACTACATATTACGTTGAGGAGACAAAGGATCCCAACTTCTTGTAGGATCCATTTCCTATCCTTGCACATAGGTTTGTGGTTTTGGGGTAAATTAGGCTTATAGTACAAATATATTTCTAGTTACTTCTTATAGGACCATTAAAGCTCTGCAATCCTTATATTAATGCATGGATGACTTATTAAAATTACATACTACACTCTAAGACTCATGTATATAATGTTGCATCAAAGGAAATTTTCTTTTCGTATAGACCCATACTTTTAGAATTTCACAATATTCTTCTCTCTTGTCCATAGGAAAAAGTGACTTATTCCACAGAGATATTGAAAATTTATTTTTATGGTACCCCTCATATTTTGTTCTATGTACTAAATGCTCAATATTGAATTCTTCCCCTTTTAATTTTTTTCTAACCACCACATCATAGAATCCAACTTAGATTATTTCTTTTGGTTAAAACCTACACTATCCCCATAATCCTCAATATTTTTTTTATCTTTATTACAACCTCAATTTCTTACACCTTGGTGGAAAACTTGGTCTGTGCATTAACAATTCAAATATTTCTACAGAATCCTTTCATAAACCAAACAACTTTACTTGCATCATCAAAGTTAAAAGTTGTTTTATTCATCACATTAGAAAACTAAAGATCACATTTTAAGAAATATTCTCCTTACTTCTATTTGATCTTAAAATATTGAATAGTTTGACCCACACATTTACCCCTTTTGAATTCCAAAATCAGCATATTCTAGAAATTTGTTGAGGAAATTGTGCTCAAATGCACAATATATACAAATTTCAAAGCTCTATCTTACATAGATAATATGAGTTCACACTTCTTCATATTATCATTGTTAATCCCTTTCTCACCCCAACTAATATTGTAGGCTAGAAAGAAAATCTTTGGGTCAGTGAAACCATCATATGATTGCAAATTTCCATATAAGTTAGAAAATTGTGTTAGATTTTCTCTTGCAATCAGTTTCCTTCCTCCTTGTTGAGATGAACAACTACCATTATTCTAACTAGTCTACAAAGGTAGATGGTTAGTGCTTACAAATGAACTCACACTTCTATAATAGATGTGTACTTCATAGTTTCAGAGTCAGAGGAATTTTTACTAGATTAAGTTGATTTAGGAAAGCTTACTAGGTATTTAAGGCTCACAGAGTTGATATTGCTACAATATGCATTTATCTTTTCATTAACACAAGAGGAAAACAAATGCGCAATGACCCTTTACCAAGATTGATGTTTGGTTCTCTCACAAGCTCTTCTATGTCTATGTTTATAGGTGTTGAAGTGAATTATGTTTGAAAAATGTATGATTTACTCAGATGCTCCTTATTTCTCTCAAATTCCTTGTTGTGCCTCAATATCTCACAAAATCCTAATAAAATCCAACTCGTTCCAATAATCGCACATACTTAATTCCCTATATGGTTTTAGACACATATATCCTAGAAGAGGGGTATTGTCATATTCTCTAGGCCTATATAAGCCCCACATGAATTCCTTATTGGAAACTATTTCTTCTCCATTTGTGAAATACCAAGGTATCCAAGATGGCTTCTTTTGATTAAGTTTGAATTGTACCCTGAATCTACTTCTAACTACTTCCAATTCCTTATCCTTTTTTTCCTCTTTTTTTTCCTTCTTCACTCCCATCTTTTTCCTAATTTCACTATTAGTATTTCAATTTGACCTCCAAGAAATCGAATACAAAAACATGTAATTTTCCTTACATATAATTTTACATGTATTGGTGGAATGAACATCAAAGAAACTTTTGTATAGGGATAAAGAAAAAATTAACTTAAAAAATGCAATTTTCACAATAATATTAATGCTAATCCATCTAAATGTAAGAGTGCCCACCTCTCCTCAAATCAATGTGTCATATTTAATACTCCAAATCCATGTCCCTTAACGAGATTATGTTAACATTAATAATTAAGTGATTATGTCAATTGTGGGATGTCAACAAGGAAGTCTTTCCAGAGCTTCATATTTTCATTTGTTTTCCTTTAATTGGATTTGTATGATACATTTGTTTTGGTTTCCATATCTTTGACCAAGTTAGAGAATTCCTACGTCATTCCTTAATGTTATATGTTGTACCATTGTGTCGAATATCTGTTTTCTTCCATAATGGTTATATTATCCTGACAAAGGCAAGGATATTGTCCTCACACTAGTAATTACATACTAGCATTAATTCCCATTAGATTGTGCCATTTTTATTTAAATGGTGATAGGCTAAAGTTTGAAGCTTTGATTTTGTAATTTTGGAAAATTTGAAACTTTTATTTTGTAATGTTAGAAAATTTATATTAGTTATTCCCTTTTTTTTTCACTATAGATGGGCAATGTTGGGATAATACGGGACAGTGGAATAGTGATATGATTCAATAACAAAAAATCATGCATATAGGACATAAACAATTCCCCACAAAATCTACAACAGTGGAAGCATAAACTGGAATAATCCAAATCACTAAAAGTACACACACACATAACAAGCATGTACCATGGTTCACCCAATGTGGGCTACATCCACCAAAGATAGAGATCTCGTATATATAATATAACAAGAGATTACAAACTAACTCTTCTACACAAGACTACATGTATCTCCCCAAGAGTATCTCCTCCTCCTAGATCTCCAACTGGATCTGCTTGAGTACACTAAACCATGCCTCCATACCACCACTTATGTCTCTTCCAGATCTCTAACTAGATCTACCTAAGTGCACTACAACTGTGCCTCTCAAACATAACTAGATCTCACATACTCGAAGCTACCCTGCATCTTCCACTGTGCAACGAATCTCTCACTTTATTGTGAATCTACAAACAAGACCTCTATAATATCTACATCTACATGGATCATTAATACATGATCTCATGGATCTACAATGTAAGACTAGATCTACATAGATCTATAATACAAGATCTCACCAATATATGGATCTACAATAAGAAACCCTATGTGCTTTACATACTATGCAATCCATTACATGAGACCAAATAATACAAAGGAAATATAGTACAAGACATTACCCTCTTCTCACCATTCACATGTACATGTTATTTCCTTCTATCCATATCCTATCCATGGAGAGTCTATCTTCATGTAACCTGTTCTTTCTTTTTCTTCTTCCTCTTTGTCTTCATCCTCTCGGTATCTTGAGAGAATCGAGGATCTAATGTGATCCCTCTCTTGAATCTACTTCTAAACCCTAGATTTCATGCTTATAAATGTGTATATAAACTTAGGGCACATTAGCCATGTAATTACATCCAATAAATCTACTTTAATGCTAAAGATAGATTTAATTCTTGAGAGTTAATTAAAACATCATCGCATAGGTAACCGACGCCGATTAGCCTTAACCGCAGCCAGTTCCTACTTGCTCTTATTGATGCAGGTCATGTCTGACCGATGACGGTTCTGGGTGACCGATACTAGTTCTCCCTTGACTGATGACTGTTGTTGTATTTTCCAACAAGTTTCCATTGCATGCTCAAGTGAAGCTATTTAGCTCCACAACCTAACAATCTCCCACTTTGAGATAAATTATTGAACCTCTTTACCCATACCTAGACATCACTGTCCTCAACACACCATGAAGACCATATATTCTTTCCTTCAAAAATTCTCTCAAAGAAAAATAAAACTAGGAAGATCAAACCATCTTCTCAAACCAAGAAGATAAAACCATGACTTACCAAACCTGCATGAAGCTATACCTGATCCGTGATAACCGAGCTATCTATACATCAATATCCCACAGAATCATAATGCTAAACCTCTTATGAATCCAAGTCATCATGACTAACACACCTACAAGAGCTCCCCCTCAAACTGAAGTATTGAGCTTCAGCTGCAACCATAGCCATACCTATAAAACCAACCATGTTCTCCATCCATCTATCCATGTATCCATGCAACCACCAATGCAAATGACCAAGACAAGTCAAACTGGAATATGTGAAAGTAAAACAAGATCCTGTGTAAAGACAACCCAAATCAGTTCTAACTACAACAGTGGGTGATCAATCCACAAACATGCATAACTCAAAGTATCCAAACAATGCAATCTGCAAATCCATCCCTACATAAACAATTGGCATGTCCAAGATAATTATCTATAGATAACATCTCTCAAGGAGTAACATAGTAACCAAGAGGAAACACAAACATCTGCTACTCATGCTCAAAGCATACATGTGCAAATCAAACATCTACATCATCATAGACTCACAAAACTAAATCTATCCAACATGTACAAACTCACCATGTACATCCATCAATATCACCATCTCTCCAGAAGCTCCAAGTCTACCACCAACTTACTCCAAAGCCGAATATGAATCCTGTTGCTCATCAATGTTAATAACATCCATGCTAAACCATGCCACTAATACCAAGTGCAAATACCAACATACATGTCATCAAAATAATCTGCACAAACCAACCAAGATGAAAGCAAAATCAAGGGCACCATCTAAAAATGGTAAACAAACATTGATGTTAAACCTGTGTGACCAAACTGACCATGGTTTCCTCTAACTAACCTCGGTCACTACCTGAGTGACCACGGTTAACAAATGATTGACAACAGTTAATCCTAACCAACACCGATCTCTATGAAAGTCATATTGTCTCTTTTAACCCTTAAAACTCTAAAACATTTCTCTATCATCTTCACCCAGCTGAATCTAACCATCAACTATAATCCCATAGGGATATCCAAGCACCAAAAAATAAACCAGAAGTGACATCACAAAGCAATAAAATCAATATACCTGTAAATCCGTGACTATCCTCCAAAACCAACTAGTGCCTCTACCACTTTGAATAGTAGCAATATCCTCTCACTCTGCATGTGCATCATGTATTCAATCCTGCAATTCCAACAACCATGGATTTCTCCCACTGAACATGAAATCCCCTGCACTACCTGCTAATACGTCAGTGAGAAATAAAACCAGATGAAAGACCTATAAAATTGATTCCCTTTCTTCTCTGAGAATACTTCTACATCACAGAAGTTTGGACTTCTTGTGAAGTAGGTGGATCACCTTCTTTCCATCCGTATGTACTCATCATCTCTCGTTACTTGTAACTGTGTCTAACCATGACTTTTCATTTAGGATCTCATCCTTAGACTAGAAACCCTTGTCCTCAATATTCCACACACAACCAGGAAATAAAATTCAAACAACAACAAGAAACCATGGTGTAAATTTGTGCACATAGTCCAAACATAATATCAATTGCTCCAAACAAAAGAAATAAAACATGAACCATATAGAGAGACCTGACTCAAAGTCCCAATGGACTAACTAGGCCAAATCCTTCCACTTTCTGATCCAAACCATTGAAGTGATCAACAATGTTTCTTCCTATACACACTATGCCAAAAACCATATCCTTCAAACTAGGACACTGAACCAACTACCCTCTCTTGCTACAAAAAAAACCTGTATAAATAAGTTGCCACAAATACCAACCACAGTCATCCCCTAACCCACCATGCTTAGCTGACTAGTATCGATTCCTCTATGATCGACCTTGGTTCTCAGACCGATGTCAATGCTACTGGAACGAACCCAACACCACACAATTTGGCATAGCACACCACACTAGGCCTACTTTAACCGAATCCGATAGTTGGACTGATCCAGTCATTTAAAGAATCATTTAAATCTCGTACAAAGAACAATACAAAAATCCATGTAATAAATTGCATCAAGATGAAACACAAAACCTAACCAGTACCAAGACACTCAACCACATCTTTAACTAAAATACATGCTTCTCTGATGGAAGCTCTGTCTTCATTCTATGCTACTCGCCTTTCTACCGAATCCCGTGCATCTAACTGCACCAAAGGATGCATAACTGCTCCTTTTCTCATTCTCATATCTAGATCTGTAGTCCCAAATATGCATGTGCAACCAAAATAATATAAGCACTACAATAATGAGATAAAACCCTACCTCAATAACTAGATCTGCAATCTGACCAACATGCTTGTGCCTCCAAAATTTGGGGACACCTCAGCAAACAAGATACATTCTATGTATCTTTCCATTTCTTCATATCTGTGATTTTTTGTTTATACCCAGGCTACACAGTAACCGACCACGGTCACCTCTGCCAATGCCAGTTTCCACTTAACCGATTTTGGTCACTGTAATTTCCAGCAACCTTACTCTTCCATCTCCCACTTGAGATCAAATCTCTTCCTATGATCTTTTCATTAGGAAAAACAAACAATGCTCTGATACTAGTTGTTGGGATAATACGGGATAGTAGAATAGTGCTATGATTCAATAACAAAAAATCATGCACACATGACCTAAACAATTCCCCACAAAATCTACATCAGTGGAAGCATAAACCAGAATAATCCAAATCACAATAAATTACACACACACATAACAAGCATGTAACATGGTTCACCCAATGTGGGCTACTTCCACCAAAGATAGAGATCTCATATATATAATAAAACAAGAGATTACAAACTAAATCTTCTACACAAGAGTACATGTATCTCCATAAGAGTATCTTCTCCTCATAGATCTCCAAATGGATCTTCCTGAGTACACTAAACCATGCCTCCATACCACCACTTGTGTCTTCTCTAGATCTTTAACCTACTTGAGTGCGCTACAACTGTGCCTCTCAAACATAACCAAATCTCACATACCCGAAGCTACCCTACATCTACCACTGTGCAGCCAAGCTCTCACTATATTGTGAATCTGCAAACGATACCTCTACAATATCTTGATCTACATGGATCAATAATACAAGATCTCATGGATCTACAATACAAGAATAGATCTACATAGATCTATAATACAAGATCTCACCAATATGTGGATCTACAAGAAGAAACCCTATGTGATTTGCATACTATGCAAACCATTACATGAGACTAAACAATATAAAGGAAATATAGTAGAATACGTTACCCTCTTCTCACCATTCACATGTACCTATCTATTTCCTTCTGTCCATCTCCTATCCATGGAGAATCCATCTTCATGTAACCTGTTCTTTATTTTTATTCTTCTTCTACATCTTCATCCTCTCGGTCTCTTGAGAGAATCGAGGATCTAATGTGATCCCTCTCTTGACTCTACTTCTAAAACTCTAGCTTTCATGCAAGTATAAATGTGTATATAAACTTAGGGCAACTTAGCCATGCAATTACATCCAATAAATCTACTTTAATGCTACAGATAGATTTAATTCCCAAGATTTAATTAAAACAGCATCACACAAGTAACCGGTGCTGGTTAGCCTTAACTAAGGCTGGTTCCTACTTTCTCTGACTAATGCAAGTCCTCTCTGACTCGATGACGGTTCTAGGTGACCGATGCCAGTTCCCCCTTGACTGATGATGGTTGTTGTATTTTCCAGCAAGTTTCCATTACATGCTCCAGTGAAGCTATTTATCTCCACAACCTAATATGCAAGTGGATGTCCTCTTGGCATTGAATGCATTTACTATTACCCATTTAATGTTGTTACCCACTTAATGCATTTACTATGCACTATGCAAGGTAGATTGATTTTGTGTGGTTCGAAGGTGGAATTGTTTCTTGGTTTGAGAGTGCTCTATGCCATTTGCATCGACTGCCCAAAGATGATCCAGCCTTGAAGAACAACAAGGTGAACTCTTTTGCCATGACTTCTACACAGATAAAAATATTTGAAAATATTTCATTTCTCTACCTAGAATATGGGTTTTTGGGATTCTTTGTGATAGGCTTTGTTCGATATATATTCTACTTTCAAAACGTAAAAAAGGCTATTCCAAAAAAAATCAACGGTCAATGCAATTGGGCTCCAAACTTAAACGGGTTATTTTCTTCTATTGTTTTTTGACATATCAAGCTTAAAATCATGATTAAAGTCGAGCACTAGTAGTTCAATGTATTAAAAATAAACACAAAATATTATATAAGAGTACCAAAAATCCCGCCTCGTTTAGTGCAAACTCAGATTGTGTTGTCTCAGAAGCCGTATTTGTAATGAGAAAGAAGGATTGCAGACAAAGCAGAACCTTATCAATAATAATCCAATGGAAACTTATTTGAAGCACTAAAAATACCTTTCTAAAACCTCAGATAATAACAGATTGTGATTGGTATTAGGATATAGTGATTCTATTACAAACATGCTTGGATTTTCTATAAATATCCCTCGTTATACACCATTCTTTATTTTTTCTTAGGTTTGCATGTTAAAGAAGGCCCACAGAAGATGCTTACTTGATAGGACCTAATTCAACGTTTTTTTTTAGAGTATTGACAAGTCATCAATCACCTGTTCTAACATTATAGGAAAGTAAGGGAAATACTTTATCTTGGATACAACTAATTGTCAAGTATATGTGTCTTACATTCAACTAATTGTGTAGGATATTTTATCTTATACCCAACTAAAGCTCGGATCATACGGAGATGAAGATATGAAAAGTAGAACCCAAGATCTGTAAACAGAAGTGAGAACCTTGCTAGTCATTGCAAAGATCACTGATTCTACATTTTTTAACTGGATGCAATACTATATTGGAGGGTGCAGGGTATTTTCCCTAATAAAACAATATTCTATTTTTGGTCTAGGGTATTTTTTATCTAAAAGGATTTGACATATTCAAGAACTCACGTTGTTGAATCTGTCACAAAATGGTAGCTGCTTTTACATATTTTTTCCCAAATTGATTTAGATGTAGACTTAGTTAATATTATAAATAGTGACATTGAACTCATTCACATTTAAACAATAGAATATTTTTTCATACTTTAATAACCAAGAAATACCAACTCATGTACTATTTAAGGTCCTCCATTTTAAATTGCAATTTTTTGCCATCAACTAACATAGAATAAATTTATAAATTAGAGATAAATGTTTCTAATAAATCTTTTGATTTCCATGCACAGTTGCAGATTTCATCATGATACATGGCTGATTGGGTATTTATGCTTTAGCATTGATTTAACACACCACCCTTTGAAAAATGTGAGATCTTTCACATATGGTCCCCTATTTTAATAGGCTTGCTTATGCTTTTCAACGTGTGCTATATCCTAACAAGTTCCCTTAGTGCTATAGGGAATGTTAATGGTATATAGTTTCAATCTGCAATATTCAAAAGCAA
This sequence comes from Taxus chinensis, assembly GCA_019776745.2. Taxonomy (NCBI): domain Eukaryota; kingdom Viridiplantae; phylum Streptophyta; class Pinopsida; order Cupressales; family Taxaceae; genus Taxus; species Taxus chinensis. Next base: position 743,283,274 of record CM034150.1, read on the forward strand.
GAAGAAACTTCTCTTTTAATGAAGTCCACCGTGCGTCAAATAACAAAGGTTATATTTCGCTATTGATTTTTCAAACAAGTGGGTATGGTGGAGAGACAGATGGAATGTTGTTATCAAATAGCATCAATATCATTAGCAAAAAATTATTGATGAAATATTTTGATTATTGTGACAGCTACATTTTGATTTTTTTACTGTTGTTGAAGTGAGGGAAGACAACTTCCCTACTAGCTTAGACACTTTTTTTTTATAGCTAGGAAAAAATAGTAAGACTAGAATGGCATCACTTCCTCCCTTGAAATAGTAGCAACACCAAAACCTCCTCCAAACTTTACAATTCCCGTTCACTCTTCATATGATCTATTTAACCAATATTAATTCAAAAATAAATTCATAAAATAAATTTTGAATTGCCAACTTTAACAAGGAAACACTCAGTAGATGTTATCATATCTCTTTCTACTTTAATTGATTATAGAACAACATTTTTGGTATTAGACCTTTTGATTTTTCTCAATTATTAATTTATTTTAAGCTTAACAATGTTTATCCAAATGGAAATATTATGAGAACTACATTCAAACACATGGTCAGTAAACAAATGATTTCAATTTTCAACTAAGAGGGAAAATGGATACATGCCTACTGTTTTATACCATTGAAGGATAATACAATGCTTTAATGTATTAGCATGGTGTGTAGACAGGCAATGCTAGTTCATTTCAAAATCATCAGAGACAACAAATAATATGAATCAGGAAAATACTGGGAGAATATAAACAAAATGATAAAATTATATGGGTACATTTTTCAGACAATTCTAGGCTATCTGAAATAAATAATAAAAACACACTAGCACAATGTAAGAAACTTACTTTATGAAACTATACATCATAAAAAACATGACATTATGAAGAAAACTTTGATGGTCAACAATGGTCATCTAATCAGAATTTTGTCACAATATGAACAAATGCTTCATCAGGCTCACCGCTAAACCACCAAATCCCTTTCCTTGGTTTTATTTCATCCCAAACTAAATAGGCATAGATGACTCCCAGCAACATGGCACTATTGTTTTTATACAAGTTATTCCATAAAAATTCACATAGGACTAATTTCTCTTCTTCCTGGGTCTACAAATTTTCTCCAAGGGAATGCATGAAGAAAAGAATTATGTAAAACCTTAAATAATTTGGAGGATTGATCAATTCCATGAAAGAAAAGGATATCATCCCTAAACCCTTAATAGAAATAACTTCCAGAATTCCATCTCAACCAACATGGTCTATCACCAAATTTGTCTGTATTTCTAAAGATGGGAAATGCTGGAGGAAAAATAGATGTGATCCCAAGGCAATACAACCAGGGTTCCCTACCATGATTGAAACTCTCAGAATTCCAGTCCCCTGGCAACCATCTTCAGATGCCATCTCAAGAATCTAGCTCCTAAGCTTTGTTAAGAGTAAATCCAACATCATGGGAAAAGGTAACAAGTCCATAGGTATTGATCTTCGAACCTGTTATAGTTTTGTTGCTGTATACTAGAAAGAATGAGTTGACATCATTGTAAATGAGGAAAATAAAATTACTCCATCTATGGTCTCTTTCATTTCCAAGTAGAGACTTATTGGTGATGTTGTAAAGAACCATTTCACTTTCAAACCGCATTTAACACCATATTTTATATGAAGAGATTCATGGGAAAAAAATTCAGTGATGATTCAATACAGAGATACCTTGATACATTAAATCCCTATTCACCTATAAAAAAAATCTTCTACTCTCCTCTTAGAATTTATTTTTAGAAATTGAAATATAACGCAGACACAAACAGAGCACTTCTTTCATTGAATTTTTTTTGAATACATTATAGCAAACAAAACATACTTTACCTTGAAAAAATATTGTTCTTCGTCACACGCTCAGTGCACCTTTGTTGCCTCGAACATAATGCATAATGCTTCCAAGACATTAATCCTGTTTTACATTTCACGACAATCACAGTGGACCAACTGTGTGTGGATTATGAGTTAAACATTTTCTTCAGAAACAAATGATTTTTCAATGCAGATTAATGCATGCCACATGTTATTTTATACAATTGAAAATATCCAAAGAATATGACACATTTCCATGCATTTTTAAACTCAGGGAAAATTTTAGTGTTGAATTTTCGTAAACTCACAAAAATCGAGGATTATGGAAATTTGAAATGGAAAATATTATGTTATTTAGAGCCGACTTATTCACCAAAAAATTCAGCCGACATGTCCCTTATACTATTCCTTTTGCCTAGATTTTACACATATATAAGAGCTTATGAATGTAACTCACCACCATTTCGAATCATATCATGCACATATTCTCCAAAGTAAACATAAGAAAATCCTCAGCCGCCAATACTGAAGTCTGAAATCTGAGCTGTCCACCCATAAGGCATCCAAATCTGATCCATCTAGCCTTAAACTGACTAACTTTTCAATCTAAACCATCCAACTCTATTTCGTCTAACCTGAGTCGTGCAACCCCTAGCCATCCAACCCTCTAGCCATCCAACCCCTAGCCGTCCAACCCCTAGCCACCCAACCCCTAGCCATCTAACCCTAAGTTGTCCAACCCTAATCCGTCCAACCCCTGGCCGTCTAACCCCTAGCTATCCAACCCCTAAACCGTCCAACCTATAGCCGTCCAATCCTTAGCTGTCCAACCCTTTACCGTCTATTTTAAAATCCTTAGAACATAATATCCACCCCTAAGGGTCTAAGTAGTAAGTAGTCATGGATACTATAAATAAGGGTAAGAAGATTACAAATTCAGCAAGTTCAAAAAAGGGTGCCAATACTTTGCTTGGCTATTTTGGAAAATCACAAAAAACAAAGTTAATTTTTTCTTCAGCTAAAAATATCGATATGTGGAAAGTGTTATTTACTTATTATTTTATCTTATAGAATTTAATAATTATGTTTATGATACTGTTCTTGGAACTCTTTGACATTTGTACTATGTGAAAATTTAACTATAGATAAGATTAATACTATATAAGTAACAATTTTATAAAATTAATTGCAGACGTTTCGAAAATTCCTTCACAAAATAATCAATTTATAGATATTGATGATCCAATATATGTTGAGCCAAACATTTTGTCCCTTGATGAAATAGAAGTACAAAAAAATTCATCGAACTCTCAGGATACACCAACAAAGGAAGCTTCTACTCCAAGGTCTATTTCCAAAGAAATAAGACATGAGATTCAAAAAAAATTTGTTGATAACCCAGATGCAGAAGTTGAATCCCATGGAAAAAAAAGAAAATATGTTAGAAGAAAGATGTCAAACTGGATAATTAGAAGGAAATTCCAGTTTAAATGGGTTGCAAAATATCCTTTTATTGAACGTATACACTTAAAATTGTAATGATGTTCCAACACAATGTTAATGAAAAATATGTGGTTGGAAATATGGGAATGATCACACGATACAACTCAAACTAGACACAATTGAAAAACACTATGGGAAAATATACATTTTCCAAAAGCTTAAGGATAGCAGCATAGTCAGAACACGTAAATGGAAAGATGCAAAAGATTGTCTACATGTCAAATATGCAGAAGAGTACAAAAAGAAGCAAAAATGTATCAAATATGTAAATGAAAAAGGTGGGACCATAGTAGAAAAATTGAGCAAAGCTATGGAGGAAGAAATGAAAGAAAAGGGTATTCAATTTGCAATTGTATTTCATATAATGAAAAGGGGAAGACCGATGTCAGATTTCAAAGAAAATAAAATGTTGTATCAAGTTTTTGGTTTAAAGAACATTCCTCAATCTCATTGGTTAGATACCAGTAGTTGGGACATTGAAAAATGTATATCTTTGGTAGAGAAGGAGGATTTGAAACTATCTGGTCAAAAGGAAAAGTATATTTCCCTTTCTTTAGATGAGGTTACTGTAGTCGATAATACTTCATGGATATGTATTCATGTTTACATATTTTCTAATGAAATGAGGACTCCACACCTCTTGCAAATTTATAAAATGACATAGAATTATAATTCTACAAATATTTATAAATTTGTGGTCTCAAATATGAAGGATATCGTTGTAATGGATGACTTTTCCATTGCAAAAATATTAGTTTGTGTCAGAAATGATGGTGCAATTGTAATGCAGGGAGCCATAAATGGTCTGTGTGTTAGAATTCAGACAACTATTTCTCCGTATATGGTTTCTATCCACTGCATGGCTCAGAAAATGAATATATCCTACAAAATTGTGAGCACATTTAAAAATGTAGCTAAAGTGGAGGAATTGATACGTGATCTCCATGCCTACTATTCTTGCAGTCCCAAGAGATTTTTAGAATTTCCAAAATTTTCTATTGGACTAATAGAGGGAAAATAATTTCTCAAAGATGTAGATACTAGATGGATATATATGTATGAACATGCATGTAGAATATATGATGAATATCCTTCACTGACAGGATTTATGTTTAAATACCACAGGGATGTAGATAAATTTAAAGATCTATTGTGCCGTCTAACTTACATATAAACATTACTCACACTTTTCGGTATTTTTCCCATGTTGAGGGAGCTTAATATTTTAACGAAGCATGCTCAAGATCAATATTTCTACATTACAGACTTTATAAGACTTAGAAGATGTGTTTTCTGGAGTCTAGAAAGTTTATATATTTCTGATGGGAGTTTTCATGGTGCTGATTTTGAAAATTGGAATGCATTGACATATTTGAAATATTCCAAGTGCTTCTTAAAGTACAATATAAATGATCATCTGTGTATAACAACATAAGGAAAAGAGATTCCACTTCATACGTACCAAAAAAGAATTGATATGGCTAACTCAGAAATAGAAGAAGTAAAAGTGACACGAAATTTATATGATGCAGTATTAATCGAAACTAGGAATAAGTTGAGAAAGATCTCTGAATCGTTAGCTAAGGAGATCCGCGAAAGATTAAAAAATGATAAAATACTTGAAGCAATGGGAGTTATAAATCTGTAGTTCTAGAATTTGTCTAGCAGAAAACCTTATACATCTATCAGTCCTTTATTTGTCAAAAACATGGGTGATTTTAGTGATCAGTTTTGTAAGATTGAAGAGATAAATGGAGTTTTTGTAGAAGGAATTTTGGAAAGAAAACTACTTAGTTCACAGTCAATGGATTTTGCTAATACAATGATACGTCAAGTTCAGCTTCTACAAAACCCACATGATTACAGTGCCATGAAAAGGATTTGGAAGGATATCTGTTCTAGTAGTATTCTAAGTAAAGATTTGAGTGAGTATATTAAGTTGTATGAGCTCTGTCAAACAATGATTTTGGGTTATGTGGAAGATGAGAGGGTTTTTAGTGCACTATCATTTTTAAAGTCAAAAGTTCAAAACAGATTGGATAGGAATCTAGAAAGTTGTCTCAGATTGTATGTATTGAGTTACTCAGTGGAGTATTTTCCTTATGATAGAGCACTAGCATTGTGGACTTCAATAGTAGATAGAAGAGGATTAAGTAATATTCTGCCTAGCCCAAGGGATCGAGAAACATCCAAAAATCATGCTACACTTGATTTCCAAGACACAAATGAAAGTGTTGCTCTAGGACTGGTCGAATTCACATAGATTTCATTTCTTCTATACATTATTGAAACTACTTATGTACTTCATCTAGTGATCAAAAATTTCAATAAATGCAATATTATATTTATCATTATTTAATCCTTCGCCATTAGAACAATGTCATTATATGTTTTAATTATGCCATTTATTTTTTTATGTTTGGTTTTCAAATTTAGACTGAAATAAGGACACATTCATCTTTTATATCTGTTAATTTATTTATTTTACATGTGCAACAATTAAGAAATGTAAAGAAATAAAAGAGTGTAAATTTAATCAACATTTACATAAACAATAGAAAAGAAACATAGTTTGTATTAATATATAGTAACATAATACAATTCTAACTTCCAAAGTTCTTATAAACTTGATTTTTCATGTGGCGGATTACTTTATGAAAAAAGTACAATTTCATAAAGCATTGTCGGCCAATACAATTAAAAAAGGGGTTGTAATAACATCTCAAAGCTTCTAGACAAGTTCTGTCATATAAGGACACATTACGAGGTCATCCTCTTTTCTGCCCATGATTCAAAATCATAGTTTTCCTTACGTCTACCACACGGAATAAAAACTAAAAAAGGCTGGCCACTATCTTTAATTTTTAATCCCTACGCCAGTGTCAGAATTGTGACAACACACTTGTCACATGTTGAACTTTACTAACTTATCAAATTTTATGATCCAGGTGAAGTTGTTTCTTTTCCCTGCGTAAGAGATGGGGGAATAACTCATGATGCCTAAAGATCTCCTACTGCAGTGTTGATATTTTCTAGTATATTCAGCTCCTCCCTCGCTACATCTCTTGTAGAAAAAAGTGTTGCATCTACATCTGTCTTTTCCTTCAGTAAGAATTTTGGATCCATCTTATGCTCGTTTATTATCCTTCTCAATGTATTATTTTGTTTATTAATAACAACGATTTTTTCCTTCAACTGTATAAAAGATTTCAGGCTTTTGTGGGAATTCTTCAAATGTGCTTCAAAAATAACTGCCTCTTTCTTTAAATTTTCATATTTTGCCTCCAAAATAGAATTATTAAATTTTTAGTCGATCAGATAATATGAAAAAATATATTGTTGTGGTTATAATATCAGATAGTTTTTACTTTTTCATGTAAAAGTAAATGCCCACTCACAACAACTTTCTCTTTTTTTTGCATTTTCTACAAAAAAATTAGTCTTTTCTTTAGACCATTTGTTGTAGTAAGCTTGTGCTTCAGTATTGATATTCTCCAACTTGTTTAGCATTATGTCTATAATTTCATCATTGTAATCTTTACTATATGAAATTGTTCCTGATTGAGATTTTTTTATCAAAACATCCTGCCATGTTGGTTGACTCTGTACAACAGTGAACAATGAATGCCTTTAAGCATGATTATGGTATCTTGTATTTATTTATTTTATCAAAAAAATTCTCTCTTCTCCTAAGACTGCACCAAATCCACATCAGACATTACAACCTCTTGAATTGTTTCCCCCATAATATCTGATATCAGATTTTCTAATATAAAATGTGTTTTTCATCATCTGTTTGTGGAGCAGCCCTTGGGGCAGGAGGATAGTCACTGAACTATATTCCATGCACATTTTTTTGTTGAGGCAGAGTAGATTGAATCATATCATGGGGGCCAAAATAGTTACTCTTGTTTGCATTGCTACTATCGAAGCCTAAATACTCTTCATCAAGGGCAATGTTGTTGAAAAGTTGTGTGGCTGTTACACTTAAAACACCACCTAGTGACAGTCCAAGAAATTTAGTTGTAGCAGGATGAACTACTCTTGCTGACTTTTCAGGAATCCTAATGTTCTTTCTTGAAGTCCTCCTTTATGTTTGTACTTGATGTTTTGGAGGAATTGGTGGCATCCTTGCAAGTGGAACATGACTTGAAACCATATTACCTGCATGAAGAAAACAACAAATTGTTGGAATATAATGGTTGGGCTTTGTAAATGATAAAAAATTGTAAGGAAACAAATAATGCAAATCAAACTACTGTAAAATATACATTGCATAGACAGAGACACAATCATGACATTTTGATCTCAACACCCCGAATGAGTTTGATCTTCATCATCAAAATCAGTAGTTTCTGAATACAATACATGTAGAAAATATTAGTAGAAATATTAGAGTACATAATCTATAATAATTGTTTGAATTTATAATTTATATAAAAAGATAACTTCATTATTCATACCTATAGTTAAATTTGATGGTAAACGTGTTGCCATATCGACCCCCTAGGTCACTTTTGATGAGGTCTTACTAGTGTTGATTCTACTGAATCCAGGTCAGAATCAACAAAGACCTCTGGAGGGGCTTTACCTCTAGAAATTTCCTCCATATGTGATGTTGCAGCTATAATTTTTCTCTGCAAAATAAAATCATAAAATTATTATTTTATTTAAAATATTGAAATTGAAATCGTTATAACAAGTAAACAGTAAAAGTAACTGTTACCTATTGTTCCTAGAGACTAAGACCAATCATCTTATCATTGATTGCAGTAGGAATCTTATGCTACGTCAATTCGTAGTACGCTTCATTATAGAAAGCAAGAATAAAATTACAACAAGAGAATATAGTCCTCGATTTATCAGTTTGATTGGCTTTGCGGGCATGGGAGATATCTGATTTTACTCTATTGGATAAATAACTGTACCAATCAAATTATTGACCTACTAGTGTCCGTAATAAATACTGCACTACCCAATATAGAATGTCTAGAAATCTACCATGTAATACAATCCTTACCTGAAAAAGTGAAGCAATTGCAATAAAGTATTTGTTTGTAATACCTTGTAGAAGAAGGCCTCTTGATGAACGATTAAGAGGAGATGCAATTACAGAAAAGAAATGTTAGATACTTTGTGTGGTCGAGTAATGTTAAGAAAAAAATAATTTAAAAATAATAAACTTACCATCAACTTGTACATTGTAATGAGACTCCAAAAACAATTTGTCTTTGTCTGTAAGGACAACCATTGTAGTAACGGGTAGCTTATTTTCTAAAGGTAATCCTGTTAACCGATGCACGTCCTCTGGTTCAATAGAAAAATAAATTTGATGACATTTCGGATGCACAAAAAGAATGGAAAATTGTCCATCATTTTCATTGTAAGAGGCGAGTAGGTAATCAAGGATTGATGTATGAGTGTTGAATTGCGGCATGTTCACAAGCCTAGAAAATTCTGATTTTTCGAGCCAATCCTTTGGAGCATATTTTTCTTTTAGTAAAGCTAAAATATGTGGGAACACAAGGTTTTGGTATTGAATACTTGGTGTAGTAATAGATGTGGTACTGGCCTTTGCTAAAATTTGGGAGAAGTGAAATTTGGGTGTAAAATTTGAGATCTGAGAGCACTGGAAATTTAAGTATAAAAGTGAAAAAGTGAACCTTGAAAGGGTATTTATAGGACCTAGGGGTATCATTAATGAAAATTAAAGTCATTGGTATCAAAGCCCAATGCACGCCGTCCAACCCCTCATTCATCCAACCCACCCATCAAACTGTCCCGTCCAACCCACCACTTCCAACCCTTGTCCATCCAACTCCTCACTCATCCAACCCACCTGCCAAACAATTTCCCATCCATCCCCATCCCATCCAACCCCTGCCCATCCAAATCCTATCTGTCCAACCTACCCATCCAACCATTTCCTGTGCAACCCACCCATCTAACCCACCTATCTAACCCACCGTCCAACCCACCAGTACAACCCACCCATACAACCCACCCATCCAACCCACCTGTCTAACCCCCCATCAAACCCACCCATCCAACCATTGACCATCCAACATTTTACCATCCAACCTCTTTCCAACCCACTTGTCCAACTCACCCATCCAACTTGTTTGTCCAACCTGCCTGGCTAAAATTATGAAAAAAGGGAACAATGCTCTATGAAATCGCCTTTGCCATAAATTTTTCTTTTTCAGAAATTCGCCAACAATTCGAAATTCAATTTATGATATTTTCCAACAATTCGAAAGTAATTTTTTAGAGGGGGTCTTCTTAAAATGAACCATGTCTAAAATGCATTTGTAATACACTTTCAATAGCCTTTTCATTATCCTCATATTAATATTCACCACAACACAGTCAAAATAATTTGGTTACCTTTTTCATAATTTTTTATGTTACCTCTTCCCATTTTAAGAATCTAATATTTCACCTGTGTTAAACAAAGTTTATGAATCTATACAAAAATTTAAGGATATTTACAATCTGTTTTAAAAAAAAAAATTCAACTACCTCCAAAATATAACTTTAATGCCCTTCATTTGTACAAATTTGAATTAGATGTTGATAATTCCCTCAACCTACATAGTGGATTCAAGTAGTGCCACTAACAATTGGAATGGTGCATCCAATTTCAGGTATAAATCTAGTGCAAGAAATTGACAACAAACCTACTACTTGCACGTTGCCTTGAATTTCTTAAACAACATCATAATCAAGGGAAAAACAACTCCTACGCTAAAGTTATATTCGCAAATAGAATACCATTTTTTCGATTACAATATTTTATTCAACCTTCTTGAATATCCATTTCTTTTGCACAATACAACTTTATTTGATTACAAATGCAATGCCCACACAAAATCCTATCAACGCAAAAGTCAAATTGAACACTTCTAACATGTCCTCCCTTATGATTCATTAGATCTATCCCCTTTCGAACACACAATTCCCACTCAAAAACACATAGACCAAAAGCATCCAACGCAACAAAAAGAAAACATTACCTTCGGCAGGATTTTCCATATCATGGCCTTGTTATATTTTGTTTTCTTTAAATACAATATTCGTATCATTGTTTATCATTTATGTAAAACTCAACCAAACACCCTTTGTTTTGGTTTTATAAGTTTTTCGTGGATACATATATATCTTATGGTGTTTTTATAAGTTTTGAGTATACTCATAAGTCTTGAATACATTTATCTCGAAAATGTTAAATAAATAGAAATTTAAAGTATTTATTTTGGATTTTTATTATATTTTTAAAATATTTCTTATTACTTTATGATAAATAACTTCAACCATACTACACTATTATGATAGAATTGAAAACTTATTTTTATATGAAAAAATAATTGTTATAATTTTTATTGTATAGTTAAGATAATACGATTTTGTAATTGGCATCTCTAAACAAGAAGAAAATTTTCTTAAAGATAGTGGAATGGACGTCATATTAAAGGTTGAAAGTTTTCCATAATGTAATTTTATGCCAAATTTGAGATCAACCATTAATAGTTAACTCATAGACATTTACAAGTCCCCACCATGACCTTTGGTTGCCATTAACTTCTCTCTCTCTCTCTCTCTCTCTCTCTCTCTCTATATATATATATATATATATATATATATATATATAATTTTAATATAACATAATTGACAACATCACCATATTTATCATGCCACTGGTTAGGGTTTCGAAATGGCCAGCTATCCCTAAACCATTACTTATCCTTGTCACAACTTTTATCTTACCACTAGTTAGGAGTTTGATTTCGCTAGCTACCCTTTTACCCTATCTCTCATTTTCACCATATTTATCCTCTTATCTCTCAACATAACCATAAAATAATTTTTGTACACTACAATTAAATCAAAAATGTCACCATCTTTCTTTTGATATGGGTAAGGGGTTTGATTTTACAAACCCCTGTATGCCCATCTCTCCTCAATAAAATTTAGTCAGAATGTGAGAATCCTCAATAGAAAAGGTTTCTCAAACTAGATAACACTTAATGGATACAAATAAATAAATTCTGCACACCCAACCTTTATAATGAAATATCCCTTCTGGGATACCCCTTAAAAATGCACAAAATATTAAAAAATTGTAGCTAAATAAAAAACTATTTTTTTTTAAGATTTTAACAGTTAGGACAGTGAACACTAGAAAATTAATATTTCCCAAAATATCCACCCAATTTACTTGAAAATTTAAAGAGAGCTTGATAATAATATAAAGAACATAAGAAAATTGTTTTTGGAATATTTTAGATAGTAAAATGCTGCTAGAAAATTACAATGTGCCCTAGACAGCTGGGAAACTTCTAAAATTCATAACTCTCCGATTACAAGTGTAAAAATTATGAGGTTTTGGAAATAAAATTTACAAATATAGGAGATGATATTCTAACCTTTAGATCTGAATTCGTACAAATGGAAACCCCTCAAATATAGGCTAGAATATTACAAACAAGTCACCTAGCTTGGAGAAAGGCTGGAAATTGATGAAAATGCCTTCAAAGTGATGTTAATCCCTTCTCAAATGGTTTTCATAAATATGATCTGAAAAACCTCTGATTATCTTCACAAAATGTCTCAAAAACTTCTAAAATATTCCTCTAAAAACCCTAAAAATATCTCTGTAAATCAGCCCTGGAAACAACTCCAAAGTGACAAGCTGGGGTACATCTCTCACTACCAAAGAATGCCCTTCTAGCTAAGGATGGATCTCTCACCACCAAATCTAGGGTTCCTATGGGATTTCACTCCACAAGCTATAGATTTTCAAATAGTAGTTGCACATGAAAGAAGGTAATTAGGTATGCAATAATCCCTTTTCCTTTCTCCACCAACTCCTTATATAACTTCACCAAGGCAAAAGAGCTCCAAAAAACCCAAGTCACATTTTTCCCTTTGAAGGGAAAATAAAATAAAATAAACTTAAGTTACTTTTCCCTTTTTAAGTCGTCATGGTCCAAAAGTGACCACCAAATGGAAAATTAGAATATTAGTACCATGTGGCCCCTTCTTAACGATAAAACATAACATCTAGTCCTTCCAACGCACCTTTTTGCGTATGTCAATGAAGAATAATAACAAAATGGACTAGATATTCATACCCAATAGCTCCCACCATCCATAGCTGCTTGGGTATGACCAAGGCTTGGACTCAAACTGGCCCTTAGGCCTTTGGTTTAGGAAAGTGGACATTACAGTCCTCCCTTCCCAAATTTTGCTTGTCCTCAAACAAATGCAAATTAGGATGCTGCAAAATCTACTCTCCCTCCCAAGTAGCATCCTCAAGTGGAAATCCCTTCCATCACACCAAATACTCGGTGATCACTCTTCTCCTAATCCCCCTCTGTCTCTCTTAAATAATGGATTCTAGTTCTGACACCAACTTTCCCTCCTCATCTAGTGGTAGAAACTCTGTAAATCGTACAATATGTTGTCTGAGTGCCTTCTTAAGGCATTAAACATGGAAAACATTATGTATCTAATTGTTCTCTGGTAGCTCTAGCTCATATGCAACTTCCCCAACTTGAGGAACTACTCGATACAAACCATAAAAATGTAGTTTCAATTTCTTTGCACCCTTATGCTTTAGTGAGGACTTCCTAAATGGCTACAAACATAGGAATACTAGATCCCCAACCTCAAAATACCTCTCTATCTTGTGCTGATCTACATATACCTTCTATTGATTCTGTGCCTTCTAAAGGTTGTCTCTGAGAGCGTTCAGAATATCCTGGTTCTCCTGTAACCAATCTCGAGCTTTGGGAGCTCAGCTATCTGGTAATACCAAATCCACAAATTTCATAGCATCATAACCATACAAGGATTGGAAATGAGCCATACCTATGCTCATATGGTAGGTGGTATTGTAGAAATACTGACCCATATGTAACCATCTAATCCATGCCCACAGATGTTTTGTCACATAACTCCGCAAGTAGCCCTCTATGAACTTATTGACTATCTCCATCTGCTCATCTATCTGTGGGTGGTAGATAGTTCTAAGAGTCAACTCTGTACCTGCTAGTTTGAATATCTCCTATCAAATAGTGCTCATGAAGATCTTGTCCCTATCACTGAAAATATTTTTATGCAACCCATGTAGCCTAAAAATACCTGTATAGAAGATCCGGGTCACATCCACTGCCTCATTCCCCTTGGGTAGGGAAAGCGAAGTAGAATACTTAGTTAACTGATAAAATACAACATAAATGCATCTATGCTCATGCACCAATGGAATCCCTATGATAAAGTCCATGGATATGCTTTCCCAGTTTTGTTCAGGAATGGGGAGAGGATGAAGCAATCCTGCTGGAAAAAACTACTTGGATTTGGTTTTTTGACAAACCATACACTCTCTAACATGATTAAGGACATCGTCCTTCAACCCCTTCCATGAAAATCTCTCCTGTATAAACCTGTATGATTTGAAATACCTAGGATTCCCAGCTAGTGGTGGATCATGTACTACTAAAATGATCTTCTCCTTCATTTCTAATCCTGGTACAAGGAAAATCCTATCCTTGTAGAAAATGAGATCATCCAATACTTTGTATCAGTCATCTTGTACAATACCATCCATGATCTCACATGTAAAGTTATTTTTGGAATACTCAACAAGTATATGAGCCTTCCAATCCACTGAAATCTCAAACATACAACTAAGCATAGAAGTGAGGTAAGGCCTCCTAGATAAATCGTCAGCAACAATATTATTCTTATCTCTAGTGTACTCTATGTCGAATTCATATGTTTGTACCTTGTTCACCCATATTTTCTGGCAACCGTTGAGCTCCTTTTGTCCCAAGAAGAACCTCAAACTGTTGTGATCTGTATGAACCTAAATTTTTTTTCCCACAAGGTACTGTCTAAATTTGGCCAAAGCATGCATAATGGCCAACATTTCATTGTCATAAATTGAATATCCTCTCTCCATGGGTTTCAATTTTTTACTCTCATAGGCAATGGAATGCTTATCTTGTATGAGAACTGCCCCAACACCCTCTTCTGATGCATCACACTCTAAAATGAATGGGCAGGAGAAATCTAGTAATATGAGAATGGGACATGAACTCATCACCTCCTTAAGGTGATAAAAAACCTATTGTGCTACCTTTGACCAAGAAAAATCCCCCTTCTTATTAAAATTGGTCAATGGTGCAGTCAACCAAGAGAAATTCTTCACGAACCTCCGATAGTATGTGCACAATCCCATGAATCCCCTCAAATATATCAATGTCTTAAGTAGTGGCCAATCCATAATTACCCATATCTTCTCTCTATCCACCTTCATTGTACCCCTAACAATCACATATCCCAAGTATAGAAGTTTGGTCATGTCAAACTGACACTTAGAAGCTTTCACATATAACGAATTAGCTTCTAATATCCCCAATATCTCACTAAGGTGCCTGATATGGTCCTCCCAAGTCATGTTGTAGACTAAACTATCATCAAAGAAAACCAATACAAACTTCCGCAAGTGGCGGTTGAACACATGATTCATGCAAGACTAGAATGTTGTTAGAGAATAAGACAATGCGAAGGGCATCACCAAGAACTCAAAGTGATCGTAATGACATCTAAAATTTGTCTTATGCACATCCTGCTCCCTGAATTTGATTTGATGATATCTAGATCGCAAATCTATTTTTCAAAAAATAAATTGCACCATGTATCTCGTCAAGCAACTCATCAATGTATGATACATGATACTTGTTTTTTATTGTCTTCTTATTCAAGGCACTGTAGTCCATACACATCTGCATGGTCCCATCCTTCTTGTTCACCAATACCACCAAAGAAGAAAAAGGGATGGAACTTGGTCTAATATGCCCCATATCAATGAGCTCATGTATAGTCTTCTCGATGTCATCCTTAAACTGTATGGGGTGACGGTACGGAGAAGTAACCACTGGTCTAGCATCCTCAATCACAATCACATGCTCGAATCCCCTATCTGGAGATATGCCTGGAGGTATGTCACCAAAAACTGCACTGTCTGTCCAATAAGCCCTGTATATCCACATGATACTCCTACTGTCCGTCCTCTGAATTCTATGTCAAAACCAAACAATGTACTTCCCAATCCACCTCGTTGTTCCTATAAATCCTCTCGATCCTCTTAGCCATAACAACTTGGGGTGCATCTGAAGATAAGCCCCTCAAGATCACATTCCTCCCTTCAAACTTAAACTTTAGCTCCATTGTCTTGAAGTTAGTCTGAAACTCACCAAGGGAATGGAACCACCGTACTCTAAGCACTATGTTGGTCTCTCCAATACCAACAATATAGAAATCATCAGTAATTGTATAGTTACCCATCGTGATGCTCAATTGGGGAACCCATCATGTGCATCTCATAGAATCTCCATTGTCTACGACCACGTTAAAGCCCTCAAAGTTCTCTTTCTGTAACCCTCGCCTCTCAACCAATGAGGCATCAATAAATTTGTGGGTTTCCCCACTATAAATGAGTACCATTACTTGATGTCCTTGCAAAACTCCCATAACTCTGAATACCTTGTATCTCAAGGTACTAGACAAAGTGGTGATAGTCTCCTAGGGAAAGGTCTTGTTATCCTACTCAACACCCGCACTATCTAATGCATCATCATCATCATCCTCTAATCCCTGTGTGTTCAAATCCTTGTCACAATCACTCTCCTCAAATACCTCTATGAATTGGGCCCTCCCTCTACCCTTGAAATAATGTCCTGGAACCCAAGGTGTGCAAAAATCGAAACATATTTTCCTTCTCCTCAATTCCCCTCTGTCCTCTCTAGATTTGAATGGTCTCTAGGTTGTATCTTACCTAGGTGGAGGTACCTTTGGTTGTGAACCATTGGATCTAGAAGGGAAATCCTTAGGCTACACTTGAGGTGGAAACCTCGACTTAGGAGTGGATAACTCCAAGTCACGAGCTATCCTAATAGCCTCATGCAAAGAAGAAGGCTCAAATACCTTCACAAATCCAGCGAGAGCATCTGTCAAACCTACTGTGAATAGGGAAATCAACCTCATCTCTGTGATATCAGGTACCATGACCAATAGTCTTTGAAAATTTATGATATAATGATCCAAGGAACCGGTTTTCCTCAAATGAGTCAACTCTCTAAAACACTTGTCGGGGTCCATCCTATCAAATCTGCTCACTAGCCTCTTTCTGAACTTTGCATAAGTCGTGATGTATGTGTCCCTATGTAATCAACCCATGATGCCACCAATCATGAGCATCTCCCTCAAGATGTAATATTGTAAACTTAATTGCATATTCCCCATGCATAGGATTCAATTCGAATTATGTCTTCAACTTCTGAACCCAAGACTATGCAGTACACTTCTTAGAACCGTCGAAGTGTCGAATAGAAATTTGTCCCAATCTCCTTTGCATCTCTGGTACCTGTACCTGATGATCTCTCCTAGGCCTGCTGCCAATCTTCATTTTGCAATATTCCTAGAATGACATGTTGTCACGAAAGCCATCACTTAATTTCTAGTACCTTTCCCAACAAGACTCCTCATCTACAACATCCACTGGCTTCCGTACTTGTGAAACTTTTGGATCCTTCAAGAAAGAAGGTTCGTGAAACCCCAAAGGCCTGGTAGAAGAATGGGGAGACCGCTTCCCTGAATGTCTACCCTCACCTCTTGGACCATGTTGTCCCCTATTTCTATTTTCTCCTCATTCCGCATGAGCATCAATCTTGTCCTGTGCTAATTTCTCAGTGAGCTGGCTCAAATAGAGTTTGGGAGTCTCATGTTGCTTTACCATGTTGGTGAACAATTGTTTCATCAGATCTACACCTATATCCTCATTGTCTCTGTCTCCCATTTTCCAATCCCAACAGGATGGAGAAACAAATGCTCTGATACCATTGAAATATCCCTTGCGGGATACCCCTTAAAAATGCACAAAATATTGAAAAATTGTAGCCAAATAAAATACTGATTTTTGGAGATTTTTAAAGTTACGGCAGCGAACACTAGAAAATTAATATCTCCCAAAATATACACCCAAATTACTTGAAAATTTAAAGAGAGCTTGCTAATAATATAAAGAACATAAGAAAATTATTTTTGGAACTTTTTAGATAATAAAATGATGCCAGAAAATTACAGTGTGCACTAGACAGCTGGGAAACTTTGAAAATTCATAACTCTCCGATTACAAGTGTAATTTTTTTGAGGTTTTGGAAATAACATTTACAAATATAGGAGATGATATTCCAACCTTCATATTTGAATTCGTACCATTGGAAACCCCTCACATATAGGCTACAATCTTCCAAACAAGTAACCTAGTTTGGAGAAAGGTTGGAAATTGATGAAAATTCCTTCAAAGTGATGTTAATCCATACTCAAATGGCTGCCATAAATCTGATCTAAAAAACCTCTGATTATCTTCACCAAATGTCTCCAAACCCTCTAAAACTCCTGAAAAATATCTCTGTAAATCAACCTTGAAAATAGCTCCAAAGTGACAAGCTAGGTAGATCTCTCACTACTGAAGAATTCTCTGCTAGCTAGGGATGGATCTCTTACCATTGAAGCTAGGGTTTCTATGGGATTTCACTCCACAAGCTATAGATTTGAAAATAGCAGTTGCACATGAAAGAAGATAATTCGGTATGCAAGAATCCCTTTTCCTTTCTCCCCCAACTCCTTATATAACTTCACCAAGACAAAATATCCCCAATAAACCCAAGTCACATTTTTCCCTTGTAAGGGCCAATAAAATAAAAGTAACTTAAGTTACTTTTCCCTTTTTAAGTCTCCATGGTCCCAAGGTGAGCCCAAATGCAAAATTAGAATATTAATACCATGTGGCCCCTTCCTAATGACAAAATTTAACATCTAGTCCTTCCAACACACCTTTTTGCATATGTCAATGAAGAATTATAACAAAATGGACTAGATATTCATACCCAATAGCTCCTAGCATCCACAACCCCTTGGGTATGACAAAGGCTTGGACTTGAATTGGCCCTTAGGCCTTTAGCGTAGGATAGGGGACATTTCAGATAATGTATATTTTTGATAAAGTCATAAACTAGCTAGAGCACTTTCGGTGCTATGAAAAGGTCGCATTTTCTGGAAAATTATTATTATTATGTTGAGAGGCATACTAGAATGGCATAATGGAGGGTGGTGGGGGGTTGTAATGCCATAAGTGTGATCACTTTAAATTTGAAACTTAAATTTGATGTGGACATGACTATCACTTAGAAGTCTTTCTTTTTTAGATTGTCAATCAAAAACTCATATTATTTTGTGTAAATGATGGATTTTAGAGCTTTCTTTTCTGTAAATAGTTTTTCAAGCCTCACACATTAACGTATCTAAATTGACACCATTTATCACTATTTATGGAAAATATGTCATAAAGAAAATAACATTATTAATAATCGAAATGTATGAAAAATCTAAAAGAAATATTTTTTAGATTAATATTTCTCAACATTTTTATAAATATACTTAAGATATCTATACTAATTTAAATAATAATTAATTTTTTAATAAACTTTAGATAATAAGTATTTTTTTCATATTACAAAATATTAATGTATTCTATTAAAAATGAGATAATCTTAATACATACTGTAATTTATAATAATATGTAAATTTTATAAATATTTATTCAAATAATAATTAATTAAATTAGATATGTTGGAATTGAGTGGAAATGTTAGAGGCGGCACCATGTGCCCTCGCCCCTTCCATTGAAACCTTAGTTGTTGCGTTTTCTCAAGTTGAGCATTGCTCTAGGGATGCTGACTGTTAGAGAAAGCGAATAGGGTCCTTGCGGTTCCTACGGAAAATCGCTTTGTTTTTAATTTTATTTCCTCTAATTTTTAGGATTCGGCTTGAGGCGTCTCTTTGTTGTTGGTTGCGTTTGGTTTGGAAAGGTCCGTGGCTTCTAAGTTTTGGATTATTTTGATTTTTTACTTAATTAGTGGCTGCATCTTGGTGTTTATGCTTTGCTCTATTTGTTACTTCAATGGACAGGGATATGTAATGGTGCTTGGGTTTACGATGGTTACAATCTATTGTTTCTAACAACATCTTTTTATTTCAAGCGACGACTTTTTGTTTTCCTTTGGATTTTTGGCTCCAATGTTGGCTCTTTTCATGGCAGCGCTTCAAGATTTGTGGTTTTTGTTTCTTATGTTGTACTATATTTTGCCTAATCGGCAAGGGTTTTGTAAGATTGGGTTGTTAACTGTGCTTGCTAGGTTTCTTGACAAGAAATGTTGTGTGTTGAGGGACTTGTTTTTCCTTTCAAGTTATATTGAAGTGATTTATTCTACACATAGATAGGCCGCTAACTTTTATGGAACCACCTTTTTATTGCAACCCTCTATATCACAATAGTATATGATGTGTGCTAATAAAAATAATAATAATTAATTTTATTCACAACTACTAATTTTGTTAAAATTGCAAATAAAAAATACAGGACAAAGTCAAATATAATATGCAGTGCATATATTTTTGGCAAACTCATAAAATATAGCGACTACGGAACCCACCACCTTATAATAACACGGCCGCTTCTCTTCTCATTTTCAGATAGCTCTCACCCGGCACTCACAAATTTTGTTTTAAGGAATTAAAAAAGGCAGAATAATTTGTCAGCAACCTGAACTGGTCTTCGGTTTGTCGGAAATGCCGATATAACTTCTTTGCCATCAATTTCTGCATTCATATTATAAATATATACACGAATTGCATATGAATGGTAATTAAATTTAAAAGCTTCATCCTTCTTCTGCTGTAGTTGTCAAGAGTATGGACAATATGTTAGCGTCCATATTAGATACTATTCAACCAGAAGCAACTCAGATCCGTCTGGCTTGATATACAACCAGAATGCACTGCAGCAATTACAACTATTCCACAAAAAAATCAGCGACAACAGCCATGGATAATAACAAGGGAGAGCTGCAGTTCATTCTGCCCCAGATTCGAACATGGGACCAAGCGGCCATGTCGCATATTGATCCAGTTAACATGCTAAATTCGGTGGATATAGGCCTTTTCGAAAAGGGTCTGGGATCGATCCCAGGACCTTGGGGTTCTAATTTATTGCTGGACTGTGCGATGCTCAACGAGTTGGCGTCCCCTTACGGCGACTGCGAACAGCGGCTGGTGTCATATTTTTAACAGGCGTTTTTCTGTAAGATGACGGAAACAGGGCAGCGCTGTCACAAGACGTTGTGCGTGGCGGTAGAAAGAAATTGTTTGTTTGATTTGATGAGGAAGATGCTCTTGAAATTCGAGGAGGCGAGTCCGTGCATGTTGCGGAAAACGACGCGATTTTGGAGGTATTTGACGTAGAAAACAATCTTCGTATAGTGGACATGAGCAATACCCTGTGTACTCGTGGTCAACGTTGTTGGAAGCCTTGGCGACCAGAAACGCCAAGACGCCGAATCTTTAATGGCCACATTTTACACCCACAAATACAATGTTAAAAATACTAGAATAATTTATTTTTTTGACTTACATTGCTCACTAAACAATACCACCAGAGTTTCAAGAAGAGAAACTCAACAACGCATAAAACACTTACATAAGTCATCGACTCACATAGACACACGACAACACCATATACATGTTGATGCCACACTTTCCCCAATGAACGAATACTAATAATGACCCAAACATAAAAATGGACCCAAGGATTGACAAACCCACAACACATCATTACTGTGATTACAACTTAGTTACGATTAACATTGAAAAAGAAAAACATTATTATGCAAAGATAATTTTCTCTTTTTATTTCACATGTAGATTCTTGAATTCATTTCACATTCAACTTACAGTTCGACCATTTAATTTGGCTTTTTATCCTTTACGACAATATCCATAACTTACGTAATCATTTGCCATATATCAAAATGCATACAAAGTTCCTGATTCTCTTGTTCTTATGTTAAGATTAGGTTTCTCAAACGTTTCTTCAATGTTTAAAATTTTCTCTTGCCACACAAGTTAATTCGACGTGATGTCGAGAAAAAAATCTTAGGACTCAAGGGAGATTTAGATTCAAGATACATGTTCCCACAAACATTCTTCGATCACAGTATCTTGATTTCCCTATCATAGTGAATATAGTTAAAAAATTGTTGAATCCATTCAACATTTCCACATCAAGAAATTTTATTTGGGTTTATATGTATCTTTAGTTTTCTCAAAGTTTGATCTCACCAAGGGCAATTCATATTCTTGATAACACGTGAAAATGTCTAATTGAGTTACAAGGACTCCAAGAGTGACATTATTCCTAACTTCAAATCTTGTTTTACTCTTATATGCTTTACTCTTACATTGCACCATGGTCTCGTTAATAACATTGTTTTATAATATTTCTAAACAAAATAACACATACTTTTCACTAATGGATTCACTACTACAACGAGTGTAACCTAACACGAGATATCCCATTTCTTTGCTCTTATACATTACAATATTAACCAAATGTTACAACCAAGACATCCACTTGTGTCATTTAAATCCTACCATGATGTCAATCATAAGAATATCACCTACTACATTTGTTCGGTTTTTGGGCACTCATTAGGGTACAAAGGGAAAGTAGGCATAAGGGGTAACGAGACCATTTTATTTTGTTTCTACACTTCTCTTAAGTCAACTTAATTTAAAATACAATTGCATTTGCTAAGAGTAATGAATTATTTCCACCTATAAGTTAACCCCTTAATCAACCAAGTTTTGGTTTAAATCCAATTGTACCTAAGGATCAATGCCCCAACTAAATATGAGTTTAAGGTGAAAGGAAAAAATTTATGCTAAGTGAAATTCAAGAAAGACCAAGGTGCTATGTTGCTAGTAACCAAGGTGACACATTCATCTGTGAGGAGCTAAAGATATCATTAACAAGAGTTTAAGTCATAGGATAACTGTATCACTAGCTCCACTTTTGCTGGTCCAAGAGGGTTTTTCTCTATGTTTAATGTTGGTTTCCATGAGCACTACCTTAAGAAAATCACATTTTCTTTACTACACACATGGTTTCCAATCCTAGAAGGGAACTACATACTGTGGAGAATGTTGGACCATGTCGTGTCTATACATTGGGTTCATGAGGATAACACTAAGCATAAAAGAAATGACAATATACTCATACTTGTGATCTTATTTATTTAATCTAGAAGGTGTTATCAAGCGTAAGGATTTTATTTTTCCTATGGTTTTAGTTTTCTATGCTAAGAGAAATCACACAGGAAGAGTAGTTATACATGAATTATATACTAGGGTTGATTGTTTTGGTTAGATTCCTTTACTACATTTTCAAGGTAAGAGACACAACACTAATTATTTAATCGTCTATTGCACACTAGAAATTGACTATAAAATAATAAATTTGATTTCATTTAACATACATATCCAACCCCTCTTGCTTTTTTACATACGAAAATCTAAATCAAAATGACACCTATGATTAAATGCACATTTCCCAGGGCATTCCTACAACTAGCATCTCATGCATATTACCAAATTTCAAATATAAAATTTTCTATTACATTACCATTACATTAAACATATATACATTTTCCAATAAAATATATGAACTAAAATAATAAATAATGAATTTCATGACCCCCTTTCACCATCTTTCTTGCATCCTACAAAACCATGTGAGCATGAAGCCAATGATAAATTGTTGGCATGGCATCCACCTAGATCTAGCATAATTAATGTTTTTAGTTTCCATTTACATAATAATAATAATAATAATAATAATAATTTTCATTCGAAAGGAGATGGTTAGAGATACATGTTTATTTCATTTCAATTCATTTCTTAACGAATGAGAGAGAAACAAATAGGGAAGAGAGAGAAACACTATTTTGCCAACAGTTCAATTTCGCACAAAAAGTCACACTGTAGAGTTTCAAACAGTTATTTACAAATGTCAAGAAGTTTCCATAGTGGTTTGGTAACCTGACAGGTGTCCTACAAATTTGTTTCTACGTTTTCCTTCTAGTTGTAAAGGAGTTCAATTAAGGCTCAGAGGCTAAAAAACTACTTTCAAACGTTGTCCTCCGATGAGAAAACACACCATGACTAAGTTTCTATGTGTCTTCCTATATGTAGTGCCCACTTCCCTTTGACACCTTTTGATATTGATTATGAAACTGTTGACTATACTTATGGAAATTACTGTAGCTTTTGAGTTGGTGTGATGCCCTCTAAAACAACCCACTTGAGACCCAAGAACAACCTAGGATTAGTTAGGAAAATTATGGAATAATTTTTTTTTTAAAGATTCTACAACCAAGTTATAAGACAACAGTTGTCGCAAGTAAGTTTCAAAGCCAAAAACTATTAATAGCTTATAGTTTTATTAATACAACAACTATAAAAGATCACAAGGTTCAAACATAGGGTTAGATTAATCTATTAGGTTAAGAGGGTAATTTCTCACTAAAACACTCTCTAACAGGATTAAAATATTCTACTTGATTTTTCTAAAAATTAATGCACTAAAAACTTCCAAAAAAATTCCCAGTAGATAGGAAATTTCCTCACCTTTTTGGTGATATAAAGAAGTCCTCCTAACTCCTCATACTTCTCAAGTTATGGGTCGGAGGACCTTGGGAGGAAACTTTTTTCAAGAGTGGCTTTGAGGGCCTGGGGAAGAAAATTTTCCCATGCGCAGGCCGGTGGAGCGGGGAGAGTTTTAGTGCATTTTCCATTTTGAAACAAAAGCATGATCTTCCTCTGCGCGCCCGCGAGCCTGAAGAGGACACATGTCGGCATTTCAAAACTCTGGCGGAACATCGGGCCGTCGGAGGATTTTAAGACAATGATCCCTTTTTGGCCAAAAGGCGCTATGGAATAAAATGATCTGTGCCTCCGCCGACACCCAAAGTGCCACGTGTCACTCAAAGATTGGATGCGGCCCGTCATGCCATCGGAGCAATTTAGCAAAATTTGACTTTTGTGAGAAAAATGTTTAAAGACTTAAAAAACTCTGTGCCTCCATGGATGCATCGTAAAGACATGTGTCAGCCATCCATTAGATGTGGATCGGTGGGCCGGCAGGAGAATTTAGGAATTTTTTCCCAAAAAATTTCTGAAATGCTAAGCTTAAAAGGGGATTTTCTCATCCATCGATGCCTTGTGACACCACATGGTAGCATCTGATTGGCTACGGTCTAGCGAGGTGGCAGATGAAACTTAGAAAAATTTCCCAAATTATTGTAAAGGTTAAATTAATAGTTGTGGGCCTGCGCAACCACGAAAAACAAGCAAAAAGGAAAAAGCGGGGCGGTGTGTCCGCAGGAATTTTTTTCAAAATTTTTTGACAAAAAGAAAGGGTTTCAGGTCAGCAGAGCGGTGGGGGAATTCGTGCCTTTGGTGTTTTTGACCAAAAAGTGCTAAGGGAAAATTTGGGCCCGTGGGTCCACCAAGGAAATTTTTCCCATTTTTTTTTTGACAGTTAGGAATTATTTTTGACACCAAATGAAGAAAAACTTCAGGGGGCCATATCTTTTTATTGGAAGATTGTTTTTGGGTAAACAAGGACTTTTTGGAAAGCTCTTGACATCCTCTTTGCATATGAATAATTAATTTTTCATTTTTTTAATGTTTAAGGGGTCAATTTCATGAAAATGATCTGTAAGATTTTAAAAGGAAAGCTAGTAAATTTTAACTTATGAAATTTTAATCAATTGATCTTCTTCCTCCCTCAACATGTCAATTAGACATAGATAATTGTTCTTAGATGGATTTAGGATGGATTTGGGAGGTAAGTTCGTTTGATTGAAACCCAATTTTAAAAAAAATACAACTTTGATAGCAAAACGGCCGGATTTTGCTAAATTTTTAAAGAAATTCCTTAAGTGTTTTTGTCCAATTGAATTCATTTAGGGCATACTATTTCAGTTTAATCATTTATTTTTTTTATTTCATTATTGCAGGTTCGAACTATGTGTTCTGGTTAAAGTATTTGCCAATTTGAAAATAAAAAACAGAGATCTAATTTTAAAGGATCTATTTGCCATTTTCATCTTCCAAGTATTAGAATTCATTCAAACTCTAATCTAATACATGAATTAGTTGATTGTCCCATCCATAATTACTTTAGAAACCATACATGCAATTTACTAGTCTAAGAACATAAATTTATTACATGGTTCAAAAGACAGAGTTTTGTGTCATCCATAAAACGTATATACTCCTAAAATTCAAACAAAGGAAAATCAAAGAAAACACAAACTCAGATTGGTCAAAATTGGAGGTAATTCCAATCCATGGGAACCCCCGTATTGTGAATTTTAATCAAAACGACAAGATTATTTCACAACATAACACAAGTTGCTCAAGGTGACCATTGTCGAATCTATCTAGAATTCCAATGTGGTTGGTCTCCAATTCCCATCTTTGATTCTTGTGTTCATAATCACCTGAAAAACACACAGTATATCTCTCCTTCGGCCTCGTGGATGCATTACGGAACATCCATATTCAATACAATGTATATGCTTTATAAATCATATACGAGTTCATCCACTACAAGTGGGAAGGGTTACAATAAGATTTCATCTCAAGCAAGGGACTGTCAAATTGTTTTCTTTATTTCTCCTTTTCTCCAGAACAACAACATCTCAGATTCTATATTTCATCCAATTATGATCACAATAAGATCAGGGGAAATTGCTCAACACTAACTCCTACCCAACCATCACGAAAATTTTGAATGTCAAAAGTAGAAACCATCCTGTCAACAACACATCATCGATCCCCATACCATAATGTCTCTCTAATATGTGAATCCAACATGGCAATTATAGGCTATCCATCGACGTCCATCAATAATCAACAGTACCTCTATTGTCTAATCATCATACTAAGCCATAATGTAGTTTACAATAACATCCATGTATGAAAACCAACATTGAATCAAAATCAAAAAAGCCAATAGGTGTCAAAGAAACTATGACGGATGCTACTTATGCCTTCCAACTAGGTCAAATGGATATCTAGCTTCACCTAATTTCCAACCATGCCAAATTCCATAGATCCGTGTATTCGAAATCCCTAAAAGTGCACTACAATTATGCCTACACAAATTTTCCCTTCAATACCTCAAATAATTCCTTTTCAGCATGGCTAACCTCTTATGGCACCCCATCACTACTACAGAAATGCAAGGTATTTCTTTGTAAGGTGGAACCCAAGTCCCAGCTCTATCCACACTTGGTTCCTCCCAAAAGACACTTTTTCCTCCCACAAAATAGGGACCCCGGTTAGTCTTCTCCTAAAACCATTCCTAGGCCATCTATCCAACTATTAAAAACTACATATGCCAGATTGATTCACCACAATATGGGAATTTGGTATAATACTTGAAAGATTAGCATTACAACAACTGGGCTCATGACCTCTCCATGATGGAGTAATCCGTTCTTAAGTTCCACACACATATTTTAATGAATATGTATCCCAAGGACTAAGCAATCCAAGTCAGGGAAGCACAAGAATGGAACAGTCTTCTATTAATGGTAAAAGGTTCTACAAAGTCTAGAGCTCCTACCCAAGAATAATAAGAAAGGGTCAACACAAAAGGAGTATCCAAACGTGAAGCAACAAAATATACAAGAAGCAAGAACACTTCTCGGCAGAGCATTTTATACAACAATAAACACAACTATTGTATGACGAAAACAAATATGCAGTAGATTCCACATCACCAACTAGTAGAATGAGACCCCAATCCAAAGGTTGTCAGTCCATGATATGATTTCTAAGGTTCATTTTAAATAAGTTTTTGTTGTTGACTTGGAGGAATGATAATCTTACTTATCATAGTCAGAATTTTCCAGCTCCATATCTCATTTAGAATTGTCAACTAATTTCAGGGCCATCAAGAAGAATAGCCTAATGGAATAATATGGGCCTATATAAGGGCTTACAAAGATGCATAATGAATGTTCTAGACCTCTATACTCCCCAACCATAGGTGAGAGGGTCTTGGTGAGCAAATTTAAGAGGCATGATGATCAAGTTTAACTTATCCCACAAGCCTCCTGAGAAGATCAGTCTCCTCTAATCACAATGGTAGTCGACCATTCCTTAAAATATGCACTGTTTCTAAAGTCCAAATTCACTCACCACATCTCTTACAAAGGCAATAACGGTGACAACATTGAATACAAGAGTCAATTCACTCTACTAGACCTCCCTACTTTCTTGTGTCCCAATTTAAATAGATAATATTTTCATCAAGTGACCAGTAGCAAAATAACGATCACATTAGATACCAGCAATTTATCTCATAATCCAAACATTGATTCCATAATCTATCACCAATCTTAAGATTAATCTTATACTAGGAGATTCAGATAGATATCTAACCCAATCAAGATAGGATTCTAGCATAACCCTAGTGTGACGTATAACTATGTAGTATCCTCATCTGAGAATCCCTCACACAAACAAGTACACAATTAAAGTACAAGTTCCCAATGATGACCTTGTAAGACATAAATCATTCCAGAGCTCTAATGGGAGACTAGTAAGGTGGACGTAGATCCCCTGAAGTCTATTGAAGGAGTCTTTTGACGGGTCAAAACACAAGGGAACCAAGGTTCAGTCATCATGGCCATATCAGAACATCCAAAATAATATAAATAAAATTCTAAAATCATCACTAGATATATGAATCACAACAACATCTAAGCAACCTAACAAGGTCATTTACAATTTTACTCAACAACTATATCATCATCAAATAGTTTCCATTTCTAGGTCTACTCACAATATCTAAATATCACGTGTCTGAACAACATCCATAATATAACCATGGTCAAACAGTCATATCATCATCAATATATAAAAATGTCTCTAATAATCATCATGCATCATAACTAAATCAAGGTAAAAAATTATCCATGATCTAACATCTAACATCTTACTATAATAAATCGATAATCATGTCCATAATATAATCAGCAGTATCATGATCAGTATCAAAAGGTGTCCAAGGGAATTGGGAATTACATTCCCCTCCCCTTAGACTCGAATTCCTCTAAAAGAAGTCTTGGAAAAAAATGTGGAAACTGAACTCGTAGTGATGTAGCATCCTCCCATGTAGCCGTAGTCTCATCAAATTTTTCCCACTGCACCTAGACTTGGTCAATTTCTCTACTTTGAAGGCCCAAGGTATTGTGATCTATAATGCAAACGGGCTCCACCATCACCTTCCCCTGATCCTACACCTACAATGATGTCTAATCTAGCATGAGAAGGATCTGCAACATATCTCCTAAGAACTGAAACATGAAACACATCATGTACGCAAGACAAGCTAGGTGGTAATGCTAGATGATAGGCCAAAGGGGTGATACGCACCAAGATCTCAAAAGGACCAATGAATCTAAGAGATAACTTAGAACCTTTTCCATAATGGATAGGGCTCTTATTTGGCCAGGCATAAAGGAACACCTTCATGCCCACATCAAAACTACGGTCGGTCTTATGCTAATCTGCGTACTTCTTCTACCTGTATCCTCTTGTCCCTCATGCAGTCTCTATCTAATCAAAACCATCTGTTGCTCCATGTCCTACAACAAAGCTGGTCCAAGAGAAACCCTCTCCTATAACCTATCTTAACTAAGAGGTGTCATGTACTCTCTACCATACATATCCTAAAAAAGAGCCATGCTTATAGAACTTTGAAAACTATTATTATAAGAAAAATCCACCAAGTACATGTACTCCTCCCATTAAGACTGCTGATCCATCACATACATCCTGAGCATGTCCTCTAAAATTTGATTCACCCACTCAGTCTGTCTATTTTTCTCGGAGTGATATGTTATGCTGAAGTTGATTCTCATCCTGAGAGCATAATACATGCATAGTAGTCCAGAAATGGGAAGTATACAAAGGATTGCAGTCACAAATAATCTTCTGCATGAAATCCCGTGCAACCTGACAATCTCATCAAGATATACCCATGTGCCACTGTACTAGCAATATAATTGGTCTTCACTGGATGAAAAATGAGCCACTTTTTTCAATTTATCCATCGTGACCATGATGGCATCATTGTGGTATCTCAACATCGGTAGCTCAACAATGAAGTCCATGGAAATGGTGTTCCATTTCCACTCCGGTATAGCATGAGGAAAGAGAAGGCCAGCTGGATGTTGATGCTCGGCCTTCACTTTCTGGAACTCTAAACAACATGACACCAACTGAACCACGTATCTGTGAAGTCATCTCCAATTATACAACTGTCTCAAGGTGGCGTGCATCTTCTTCACCCCGAGATGGGCTGAATAGGGTGCATGATGTGCCTCTGCCAAGATGTCCTGCCTCAAGCGTCCATCTCTGGGAACATAAATCCAACCTATGTGCCTGAGAAGGCCATCTTCCTCTAGAAAAAAACCATCAAACTTCCCTTCAAGCGGTCCTTGGGACTCAATCTCTACTCGAACTGCAACATAGAAGTTGTTAAGAGGAATCTTCTGAAGAATCTTACTCCACAAATATGTGCCCACTAAAGTGGCCATAATCACATGTCTCCATCTGCTGAGAGCATCTACCACCTACATTCTCCTTCCCCTTCACATGCTCTATCTCTATATCATACTCACAAAGAAACTCCATCCAACACCGCTGACGAGCGTTGAGATTGGGCTACGTGAAGAGGTGACGAAGACTCAAATGATCAGTCCTGACTGTGAATCTCTGACCAAGAAGAAATTTTCTCCATCAAACCAAAGCATGCAAAACTACGGCAAGCTCAATATCATGAGTCAGATAATTAAGTTCATAATCTTTGAGTTTGAGAAACTCAAAAGCCACTACTCAACCCTCTTACATCAACCCACCTCCAAGACCTGCTAAAGAAGCATCCGTGCAAACAAAAAAATCACCCTGTGGATCCGGTATTGCAATAATAGGTGATATAGTGAGACATTCCTTGAGTGTCTTGAAGGCCTACTCACACCTATCTAACCAAACAAACTTCTTTCCTTTCAGCCAAAGGGAAGTGATGGGGTACAAAATCTGAGAGAAGTCCTGGAACAAACCTCTTGTAGTAACCTGCTAATCCCATAAAGCTACGCACCTCAATCACAGCAGTGGGTGCTAGCCAATCCATGATAGCTCTAATTTTTGAAGGATCGATGGCGATACTTTCCCCATAAATGATATGACACAAATACTGCACCTCTGTCTTAAAGAATGCACACTTCTCCAAGTTCCCGTAAAGTTGTTGCTCTTGAAGACACTAAAGAACCTAGCAAAGGTGCCCCTCGTGTTAATCCTTGTGCGTGCATGAGTAAATCAATATGTCATCCAGGAAGATGAGCATGAAGCGATCTAAGAAGGTCCTAAATACCCCATTCATCAAACTCATAAACATTACAAGGGAGTTCGTCAAACCAAAAGGTACCACTGTGAACTCATAGTGGCCATATCTTGTACGGAAGGCGGTCTTATAAATGTCCACCTTTGAAATCCTCAGCTGATGGTAGCCTGACTTAAGTTATATCTTAGAGAAAGTTATGGCTCCCTTCATCTGATCAAATAAATCATCAATGCGTGGAAGGGGATAGTGATTCTTGATCGTTACTTTGTTTAGCTAGCGGTAATCAATATACAACCACAAGGATCCATCCTTCTTTACAAAGATCACTGGTGCACCCAAAGGGTATACACTAGGAAAAATTAGGCCTTTCTCTAGAAGGCCCTCAAGTTACAACTTGAGCTCACAGAGTTCAGGGGTAGTCATCCAATAAGGTGCTCATGAGATAGGCTCTGCTCCTGGAACCATATCTATATGAAAATCTATCTCACATGGGGGTGGTAACCCCGGTAGCTCCCCTGGAAAGACATCATAAAACTCTCTCAAAATGGGATTATCATCTAGCGATGGTCCACTAGACCCATATTATGATCGGTCACTAACTGTGATAGCAAACATCTGAAAACCTCATCGCACACACCACTTAAGTTGCATAACAGAGATGGTGTGAGTAGAAACAGGTTTCCTGACCCCCACTATCACTGCCTCAACTTCTAGATCATCTATACAAGATATGATCTTGTGGTAACAATCCTCTCTGGCTATGTGTGTAGATAACTAGTCCATGCCCAAGATGACTCCATAAGAGCCCAACAGAAGGATACAAAGATCCAAGGTAGAGGTTAAAGGTCCCAAATCCACTACAAACTCCTTTACTAAGGATTCAATAGAGATCTTTGCTCTAGAAGACATCTCAACATCCCAATTATGACCCTTCCTAACTGCTACTAGCCTACATCACTCTACTAAAGATGGTGCAATAAAAGAATCAAAAGAACCATAATCAAACAAGATGGAGGTTATGAATACCACCAATGTTACCTGTAGTCTCCAATGACTATACTCTGATGCTCTGCCTTGCGGTTCTTGACCGTTGCATACATCCTATGAGTGAACCCCATGTCACCAAAAGTAGGCTCTAAGATTTATGCCTTACCCTTGTTATTAGGGTTTTTTTTGGGCAGTCTCTCCAAAAATGTCCAGTAATACCACACCCAAAAAAACTGCCTGATCCTCTCCCTTATGTAGAAGGTCCGAACGGTACTCTGGACGTCTATGGTTTAGATCTTGATGGTCTTGTTTTAGTCTATTGAGGTCTCTGTTGGCGATCTCCTGATGAGTGATCTCTCTGGGAACCCTATATCCTTATGGGACCCCTAGGAGGAGGCCCCCATACTTCGGCCTCTCTATGTATCAAACCTTTGTGGAGGTCTATAAGTTGGGCAGGACTACTGTTACTGTTTTGGTCTAAAAGATGACTGTGCTGAACCTTGTCCACCATGAGGAAGAGGTACTGACCCCCTCAATTTTCTTGTCCTACATCTAATTTATGTGGCTCCGGACTTGGTCTCTAGCCTGCTGGGTCTTTCCCAAAGTCTTCTTTGCTATATAGGCCTTCTTGAAGGCCTCAGCTAATGTCTATGGACAATGGATCTGTACTGCACCTCTAATGTCTAGATTCAAGCCCCAAATGAACGTATGGATCCACACTTGCTCATCCTACATGTATTCAACATACTGGAGTAGATCCAAAAATATAATCTCATAATTTGCTACTATAAGAGATGTCTGTCGGAGGTCATGAAACTCATCTATCCACTGTTGTATGAACCTCCGTGACAAATATCTACTCTTGAATCACTCCTCAAAGAGCTTCTAGGTAACTGTCTCAAAATCAACATTGATCTTTTACTCCTTTGTCCTCCACCATACGCCTACTCCATCCATTAGAAGATGGATCGCAACATGAGCTTTCATGTTGCTAGAGAAAAGGTAGAGCTTGAAGCACCCACTCAAGCTCACAAACCAAGCCTCTGATTGAAATCCACCTATGTCACCCAGAATAATGAGTTGGCCATAGTTTCAGGATCTCCCTGATATGGTCTCTAACGATGGTCCCCTTATGGCAACTACGAACAGTGGCTAGTGTCATATTTTTTATAGGCACTTTTCTGTAATATGAGGGAAACATGGCAGCGCTGTCACAAGACATTGTGCGTGGCGATGGAAAGAAATTGTTTGTTTGATTTGATGACGAAGATGATCTTGAAATTTGTGGAGGTGAGTCCGTGGATGACGTTCGGGCATGTTGCAGAAAATGACACAATTTTGGAGGCATTTGAAAGAGAAAACAAACTTCATATAGTGGACATGAGAAATAACCTGTGTACTCAGTGGTCGACGTTGTTGGAAGCCTTGGTGACCAGAAATGATAAGATGTTGAATCTTTAATGCCCACATTTTACACAAACAAATACAATGGTAAAAATACTAGAATAGTTTATTTTTTTGACTTACATTGCTCACTACACAACACCACGAGGGCTCCAAGAAGAGAAACTCAACAACGCATAGAACAATTACATAAGTCATTGACTCACATAGAAACACGACAACACCATATACATGTCGATGCCACACTTTCCCTAATGAACGAATACTAGTAATGACCCAACAATAAAAAGGGACCTAAGGATTGGTAAACCAAAAACACATCATTACCGTGATTATAGCTTAGTTACGATTAACATTTAAAAAAAACATTATTATGCAAAGATAATTTTCTCTTTTTATTTCACATGTAGATTCTTAAATTCATTTCACATTCAACTTACAGTTTGACCATTTAATTTGTCTCTTTATCCCTTACGAAAACCTACATAACTTACGTAATCATTTGCCATATATCAAAATCCATACAAACTTCCTAATTCTCTTTGTCTTATGTTAAGATCAGGTTTCTCAAATGTTTCTTCCATGTTTAAAATTCACCCTTGCCACACAAGTTAATTCGATGTGACGTTGAGAAAGAAAATCTTAGGACTTAAGGGAGATTTAGAATTAAGATACATGTTCCCACAAACATTCTTCAATCACAATATCTTGATTTCCCTATCATAGTCAATATAGTTCAAAAATTTATTGAATCCATTCAACATTTCCACATCAAGAAATTATTTTTGGGTTTCGATATATCTTTTGTTTCCTCGAAGTTTGATCTCACCAAGGGCAATTCATATTCTTGGTAACACTTGAAAATATTTAATTGAGTTACAAGGACTCTAAGAGTGACATTATTCCTAACTTCAAATCTTGTTTTACTCTTATATGCTTTACTCTTACATCGCACCATGGTCTCGTTAATAACATTGTTTTATAATATTTGTAAGCAAAATAAAACATACTTTTCACTAATGGATTCACTACTACAAGGAGTGTAACCTAGCACGAGATATCCCATTTCTTTTTCTCTGATACATTATAATATTAAGCAAATGTTACAACCAAGACATCCACTTGTGTCATTTAAATCCCACCATGATGTCAATTATAAGAATATCACCTACTACATTTTCTCGGTTTTGGGCCAATCAGTAGGGTACAAAGGGAAACTAGGCATAAGGGGTAATGAGACCATTGTATTCTGTTTCTACACTTCTCTTAAGTCAACTTAATTTAAAATACAATTGCATTTTCTAAGATTTATGAACTATTTCCACCTGTGAGTTAACCCCTTAATCAACCAAGTTTTTGTTTGAATCTAATTGTACCTAAGGATCAATGCCCCAACTAAATATGAGTTTAAGGTGAGAGGAAAAAATTTATGCTAAACGACATTCAAGAAATACCATGGTGTTATGTTGCTAGTAACCAAGGCAACACATTGATCTGTGAGGAACTAAAGAGATCATTAACAAGAGTTTAAGTCATAGGATAACTATATCACTAGCTCTACTTGTGCTGGTCCAAGAGGGTTTTGCTCTATGTTTAATGTTGGTTCCCATGAACGCTACCTTAAGAAAATCACATTCTCTTTATTACACACACGGTTTCCAATCCTTGAAGGGAACCACATACTATGGAGATTTATGGACCATGTCGTGCCTATACATTGGGTTCGTGTGGATGACGCTAAGCATAAAACCTATGGTGATAATCTCATACTTGTGATCTTATTTGTTTAATCTAGAAGGTGTTATCAAGTGTAAGGATTTTATTTTTTGCTAAGGTTTTAGTTTTCTATGATAAGAGAAATCACAAAGGAAGAGTAGTTATACATGAATTTTATACTAGGGTTGACTATTGTGGTTAGATTACTTTATTACATTTTCAAGGTAAGGGACACAACACTAATTATTTAATCATATATTGCACACTGGAAATTCACTATAAATAATAAATTCGATTTCATTTAACATACATATCCAACCCCTTGTGTTTTTTTACATACGGAAATCTAAATCAAAATGACACCTATGATTAAATGCACATTTCCGAAGGCATTCCTAAAACTAGCATCTCATGCATATTACCAAATTTCAAATATAAAATTTTCTATTACACTTCCATTACATTAAAAATATATAAATTTTCCAATAAAATATATAAATCACAATAATAAAAAATGAATTTCACCACGCCCTTTTGCCATCTTTCTTGCATCCTGCAAAACCATGTGATCTTGAAATCAATGATAAATTGTTAGCATGACATTAACCTAGATGTAGCATAATTAATGTTTTTAGTTTCCATTAACATAATAATAATAATAATAATAATAATAATAATAATAATTTTCATTTGAAAGGAGAGGGTTAGATACACATTTTTATTTCATTTCACTTCATTTCTTAACGAATGAGAGAGAAAAAAATAGGGAAGAGAGAGAAATACTATTTTGCCAAAAGTTCAGTTTCACACAAAAAGTCACACAATGGAGCTTCAAACAGTTATTTACAAGTGTTTAGAATTTTTCCATAGTGGTTTGGTAACCTAACGGGGGTCCTACATTTTTTTTTTTTACATTTTCCATCTAGTTGCAAAGGTGTTCAATTAAGGCTCGAAGGCTAAAAAACCACTTTCAAACGTTGTCCTTTGATGAGAAAACACACCATCAGTAAGTTTCTATGTGTCCTCCTATATGTAGTGCCCAATTCTCTTGGACACTTTTTGATATTGATTATGATACTGTTGACTAGACTTATGGACATTACTGGAGCTTTTGAGTTGGTATGATGTTAGACATTAGAGAGCATGGATTGAGGTTGATTTTGATTCATATTTAATGCATGTGGATTATCAGAGACATTTTATATTTATGTTAATATGATGATTGACATGGTTATATCTATATATGTGTTTTGGAGATGTGTTATTTCATCATATTGAGTAGACCCTGATAATTGAACTAATTTTATGATCCCATGGTTATTAATGGAATTGTAAATGATATCGTTACTTGATTGATGATGTTTTTATTTATATATAGATGAATTTGGAGTTATATTGTATATTTATTTTGGATGATTTCGATGCGGCCACAAGGCCGAAGGAGGAATTTGTGTTTTATAGGTAAACATGTCACAACAAACATCAGGGGATTGGAGACCAACCACATTAGAATCCGAGATGAATTCAACAAGGGTCACCATGGCAACGTGTTTTTGTTATCTTTGTTTGTGTGTGTGCTTGTTGTTAGGAGTTCCCATGGTGGGAAATCACATTTAATTTGACCAAGGGGTTTTGTCTACTCTTTTATTGTGTTCTCTTTATTTAATCTTGTATGTGATTATTTGGTGATGTATTCCCTTTTATTATTAATTTAAATTGGTGTCAAGATTAGTGAGTAATCATGTTGTTAAATTAATTAATTGGGTCAAAAGAATTCATTTATTATTGTTGATGGATCTTGGATTATGTGTTGTAAGTAATGTGTAATTAGCTTGGAGTGTTAAACACTCCACCTTCATTTTGAAATTTAGATCTGTCCTTAGAGGATGATTTTGGAGGCTTGTGGGACAAGTTAAACTTGTTCCACACTTCTTAAATTGTTATACAAACCCTAAATATGGGTTAGGCGAGTAAAAAATAGGATTCATTATGTATTTTGGGAAGGTAAGTTGTAAGTTTTAATTGTACTATCTTGCATGAAATTAATTTTGGTCCATAGAGTGTGGACTTGGTTTGTGTGTGTAAGTAAAATGTCATTTATTCACCCACCTTTTTAATTGTGCTTTGGAGTTTGAAGTTGACTTGTGAGGTGGAGTTGAGGATGAGTGATGTGGCATCCTACATGGAGCCACCTCATCCTCCTCTCTCCCTCTTCTATTTATTCAAATTCACTTTGTTGTTTTGGGGGGTTACTTCATTCATTTTTGGATTTCATTTTGGTTACCTCTTTTGGTTTTGAGCTTTGGTAATTTTGGGAAGAGAGTGAGAGATTTTTGTTGAATGGTTGTGGATTACTGGAGCTTTTGGACAGTTTGGATTGGAAAAATCTTGTTGTTGAACTTTTGGAGCAAACTCTACCATGGAGAGGTAGGAGCTTGGCTCTTGGAAATGTTCTTCTTTTATTTATGCATATGTGAATGCTTTGAATATTTTGGTATGTTGTTGGCTAGTTGGGTAGATTGCCTAGGTATGGTGTAGGATAAGACTATGGGGATCTCTTGTGAGGAGGCATAATATTTTTGGGGAGGTATAAGTGTTATTGTGGAGGGAGTTGGGATTGGGTTCCACCTTGTAAAATGAAATAGCTTGCATTTCTTTACTCATTATGGGGTGCCATAAGAGTGTGGGGAGGCATAATAGAATGGGAGGTATAAATGGGAGGTATAAGGGCATGTAGGGGTTTTGAAATGATATATATATATATATATATATATATATATATATATATATATATATATATATATATATATTGGTGGGATTATCTTAAGGTGGACACCCATTTCCCCATTGGGAGGTATAAACAACTTCCCCCAGGTCTTGCTCCTTTGGCTTGTGCATGATGAAGCCTGAGTATTGTTTGTTGTTCTTCCTGTGGTTGCAAAGTGTAGTATGTATTTGGACTATGTTCTATTTGTGAAAATTGATTTTTGTGTTGTGGAATCTTGTTTGTTTCTATGAGTTGAAATACATCTCTTATTGCTTTGTGGTTGGGGCTTGGGGGCCAATGAGGAGGACTTCTCCTCTTCATTGGAATTCTTGGTTGGGTGGAGAGCATTTCCTCTCCTCATATTTTTGTTGTGGATCAAAAGATATATGGTGAATCTTCTTGTTGTTGTTCTAGAGTTGAGGATGAAGACAATTTTTCAGTTTCTCCTTGGGTTTCTTATTGTGAAATTTCCCACTTCTAGTGGATGACATTATAATATTATTTGTGGTAGAAATTTACTATGTTTTGGAAATGGAACCTACATTTGAGTGTGAAAGATGTATATTCTGTAAGTTGTGTTTGAATGAATGAAGGAATGAGAAAGTTTTAGTTTGTATATTTTTGCAAACAGAGAAGAAATGTAAAAATGAAGTGTTTCATTTAATTGAATGTTGATTTAACTTCCATCCAATGGTGTTACTCTTGTCTAAAACTTGTTGTTGTAAATATATTGTAAACTCTATGTTGAAGGCTAGAAATGCCTATGTTAAAATTATTGCATTCCTCTGTATTAATTGATTGACATGTTTTGAAAATAGAATCATTTTCTTGCTTTTCACGTATTGTATGAAGCAAAGTTAAAATTGCAAATTAGTTTGGAACGAACTTAAAAATTTAGAGAATGGTAAGGAAAATAGATCAATTTGAGTTTAAATATTTTTTACATTGGATTCTCTGTAAAACCTACAAATCAATCTAACAAAAACATACAGAGTACCCTGCAACATTGAAAGACAAGATAAAATATAAAATGAACTAAGGATGATCAAAACACATTTCAAAATAGTTTTGTATTGCCCTTGCAATTTACACAGTTCGTATTTAATCGGGAAAGAAAAAAAATAATGAAAATTCACAGAAAGGAAGGAAACTTGTTTTGAAACTCAATCCATAAACTAATCCCTACAAAATCCATCCAAATATTTCCAAGTGCAATCCTCCATGTCAGGTTTGGCATGTTGAGGAAGAAAGAATGACAGATTGAATTAATTCTGTTAAGTTAAAAAGTCCAGTTCACATTTTAATGGCAGGAAAGACGTTTTCTTAAAATTGACCCACAAGTTTTCCAAAATTAAAATTTTATGCTTCATATGCAAAGGGGAGGTCAAGACCTTTCCAAAAAGTCCTCATTTTCCCAAATACAAGCTTCTAGTCAAAAGTTATGGCCATCTAAAGTTTTCGGACTTTGGGCAAAAATTTCCTTTTCCCAAATTCCTTCATGGCCCGTAGCCTCACAAATTCATTTTTTAGAAAAAAATCTCCACGACTTCGCGGGACCGCAAATTTAAACTTTATTTTTTTGAAAATGGAAAAAAAACTTAAGTCTCCCTACAGGTCTGCTTCCTCGCGTTTTATCACTGTGGGTCTGACACATGGCATATTTAGGCTTCGGTGGAGGCACAGATGTTTATTTTAACCTTGATCGCCTTTGGCAAAAAATCTGGCAAAAATTTCTAAGTTTCCCTATCAGTCCGCCTTCCCACCTAGGTCACTGTTGGAATGACACGTGGCGTCTCTAGGTGTCGGTGGAGGCACAACTCATTTTTAAAACTTTTTTCCTTCTTAACAAAAAGGCTAGAAATCCAAATTACCTCCAATGACCTACCTTCCCGTAATGGGCTTCCACATCCCCACTTGAGGCTTGGGCAAACATGTGGCTTCCCTGGCATCAATGGAGGTGCGGGGGTTTTTAAACCTTTTTTTCCCTACAAACGAAAAGAATTAAAAAAATTTCTTCCGACAAGCTGCCTTCCCACGTGGGCTTAACAACATTCCATGTCCCTTGTGGCTTAGGGAAAATTTTCTTCCCCAAGCCCATAGGCCTACCTTTGGGGAAAATTTTCCTCCCCTAGCCCGCCGGCCTGTAACTTAAGAAATATGAGGAGTTAGGAGGACTTCTTTATATCATTGGAAAGGGGAAAAATTTCCTATCTAATGGTATTGTTTTTAGGAAAATTTATAGTGCATTAAATGTGTGAAAAATCAAGTTGAAGTTCAAGATGAGCGTGAGAGTGGGTAAATGGGAATTTATCCCTTTCTAACATAAATGTTTATTTTCTAAATCATGGGTTGACCTTTTAAGGGGTCACATTATGGGGTAAGTGAATTTTTTCTAACCCATGTTAATGTGAACCTTGGTTATTATTTAGACCTGGAGGAATTAAATACCTAAGGCATGTAATTCCTTTGGCCACTTTAAACCTTCTAAAATTTACTAGAGAACATTTAATCTTAGAGTTAATTTAATTATTTATTAAATTAACACCTAAAGGAAATTTAAAACTATACTTGGTTTAGTTACACTCATTAACTTGTATGTGGTCCTCAATATTTGTTACAACGAGAAAATTTTATTCTATCTAATATATTTGTCCTTGATACTTTTTTTATTATTGTGACAATTGTTGCTAACAGGTTGTTTGTAGTCACACTTTAAACAAAAAAAAACATTTGCATAAATGTTCCTATCTAAACCTAGGTTGTTCTTTGGGTCTCAAGTGGGAGTTTTAACAAGCGTTACACTTGGGATACATGAAGCAATGGGTTCAGGAAGCTTGGACCCTTGGGCACACTAGAAAACATGAGACATGAATATTAAACCTAGCACAGTTTTATGAACCTAATGGAAACAACTTGGGTAGTTGGAATTTTCAACCTATTTTAGGTCGAAACTATGGAACACCATCCAAAGGATTAATGATACTGGAACTCTCGCATTGGGTTTACTTACCCTCTGTATAGAGGGGATACTTCAGAAGATGAGGAACTGAGTCCTTTCACATAGATTGCAAGTAGCAACATGTTTTTTAGAGCCTCCAGATCGTAATTGGTCCAGTTAGACCTAGTCCAACTGTGACCATAGGCTTACAAAATAGACTTGAAAAACTATCTAAAGGATTGTTAATACCCAACTTGTACGCTCTAGGAAATTATCTAGTAAAAATTAATCGAGGTCTGTGAAAGTGGATAAGGATCTTGTAACTCAGGGTCTAGACATGATGAGCCGTAATGAAACCTAACTTTTCACATTGAGGCTCATGTATCCTACAACTACGACATAGTGCAACAGGGAGTATAGAAGGAAGAGAAATATCCTGATGATCAAACAAGATTGATCTAAGGATTTAGAGCAGAGTCACCGTAACAGAGGGGACGTAGGAAAGACATGTACTTTCTGGAGCTACAAGGATTAGGTTTACAGAGTCCCTAGAAAATAGGGATTGATTTAATGTAGACAAGGCCTAGGGGTTGCCAACATTTTTATAGGTGCAGACTCATACTTCAAATTTTCAGATCTTGAATGGCTACTGACCAGTACTCATGGTATTGGTTGTGACACAAGTGGATTTCAGATCATCAGGCCTAGTTGAGTGAGCTTGAGTCCAGGTGTTTCAAGGAATATTGGATCCTTGTTCTACATTATACACAAAATCTTGTGTTGGAATCCGATTATTCTAAGGGATTGGAGCTATGGTAATTCTAGTTTGGATTTTATCTTATTGTAAATGCAAAATCAAACAAAAAGAATTATGAAAGATTTGGAGAGAAGGACCATTACCTAGGAGCTGAACTAGTGAGGCGGTAGTTCAAGGTGTTTGACATTGTACTTATCGAGGGAGGTTTACTTCAGTAGATGAGATAGAGTGATATTTCATGATCCAACTTGACAGTGAATCTTTGACAGTAGCTGAGTATGGAGAGTCAATTTCTAGACTTCCAGTCATATTTATGAACAAACTTGATCTTTGCAGGATGAAAAGGTACACCCCGTCCATCAATCAAGTTCATCCAATGAACTTTTTGAATACCAAGATGCCTTGGGGCGGGTACGGTGTGTATCCATATGTTTTTAGACATTAGTTGATGTCGTTAAGAAGGCAATATCATAACATGATGTTGATAGAAAACTAAGGGAAGGCACTACAAATTCTTATCACCACAGACACTGCGCCGCCGTAGTTCTTAGGGAAAGTCTCATCCACAACCATTTTTAATGCTCCTAGAGGACAGTTGGGAGCTATAATTGAGGAGTTGAATCAGATCCTGAAATAAACTACATTTTCTAGAGAGTGTATAAGGCCTTCATCAACAAACCCAATCTTGTGCATAACCTAAAGTCAATGTAGTCAACAACAATCTCTCCCACCATATAGACCTCCAGAACAATTTGATGCATAGAGGGGGTCAGAGAATGGGGCCTCCCATCTAGGAGTCCACATTTTAGGACACAAGGTTAGTCAGTAGGAGATTCATCAGCAGAGACCTTAGTAGTCCACTATCCAGATATGCTTTCATTGATCCACATCCATAGACCTATTCCAGAGTACCATTCCGACACCTGCTGGGAGGATCATGGGAGAGGAGGAATGCAGGGGGAGAGTGAAAGAGACAAATCTTTCATGGTTCTGGTGTTGCTAGAAAGTTTTGGAGAGATCTTGGCGCCATCTGAACCCTAGTAACAAGTGTAAGACATACAATCCATTAGAGCCTATTTCTATTGGTGATTTCAAGGGGCATGTAGTGGTTCATTGAATCTATGTAGCGGTTACTTCATACTCCACCTTTTCCAAGGATGGCAATTTTTTGATACCCATTCTTAAAGTTATCCATGATTGAGATGACAAGTAGCATTGGTCAGTGTTCCTACCACCATTATGTTTGATCCTGGTTCTTCTAATTTCCTTTATTGGACACCATCTTTGGTAGAGCGATTGCAAGCTGGGGTGGCAAGTTAGGTAGAGGCCACTCTTCCATCTGGGATGTCTCAGATGGCTTCTGTGAAAGCCAATGAAATCATTGTATTTTTCCTCATTAGTTAAAGAAATCTTGTAGTGGGAAATAATCAAGAACCTTCACCACTGGGCCTCTGGGAGAGAGTGATTTGTATACCTTCCATCAAGGGTTCATATGTGAGTCATCTTGGGCTGATGGACTGGTTATTGATACACACAAAATCCAAGGGTGGATTTTTCACCATCAACTGATTATATCATAGTACAGATGATCTAGGAGTTGAGTAAGTGATATTAGGGGTTAGGAGACTTCCGTTTCCATGGCCACTGTAGAATGTAGTACCATGTAGTTTAAGACAGAGTATGGTGTGATGGGGTTATCAGATGTATGAAAATCTCATAGATTAGAATGACATATTTTTTGCAGAGGATGAAGTCTCAGTGTGACCAGTCTCATTATGACCAACCCATGTCTTTTGTAGAGAGCTTTTTGATGTCTATTCCAGGGGAGCTACCAGGATTGCTGTAACCCGCTACATGAGACTTCTAGATTTTCAACATAGATCTGGGATTCTGGGAGTAGAGCCCTAGATCTCAATGAGCACCTTATTGTATACTACGCAAGGAAAGTGACCCCTGGGTAAGTGCACAAAGTTGGTGGGAGAAAAAGTGGACAAGAATTTAGAAAAAATAAAAACATGTACGCGTTCTATTATAACACGATCGTGTTTTGAATTGTTCAGGTTTGGGATTTACCGAAGTATAACGCGTACGTGTTACATAGCATGTCCATGTTACATAACGCGTAGGCATTATAATGCATATGCGTTACATAACACGTACGTGTTATGCTTACTATATTAAAAAAAAGCCTAAGGCTCTATCATTTTATCTGCCTCAAACGTGAATTTCAGAGCTTAATCTGTGCCCTCACATTTTTTCATTCAGTTGGATCTCAAGCTCAAAGGATTATTTCTGGATCACTGGGAAGATCTGAATCTACGATGTGCACTACGGAGAAGAGGTAAGCACAATTCTTGTCTCAAAATTACATTGAAATATGATAATTATAGATTAAATTTTGAATTGAATACATATTTTTTATTATTATAGTTAGAGGTCGAGGGAATCAACCACAAGTAAACCATGATTATTCCTATCATCCCTCCCGACACTCCCACAATTTCTCAACATCCCCTGGGTAGTCAAGAAGATTTTGCAGCCCACATAGTTGAATTTTTTTTTGAAATTGAGGATTTAATCAAAACAATGAGGGATTCACAATCTACAAACCCCCGCCATGCCTCTCTTGCAAACACATTAGAGG
The DNA here is from genome assembly GCA_019776745.2 of Taxus chinensis. NCBI lineage: Eukaryota > Viridiplantae > Streptophyta > Pinopsida > Cupressales > Taxaceae > Taxus > Taxus chinensis. The sequence continues at coordinate 743,327,258 of CM034150.1, forward strand.
CATTACTTATTCAAATTGATGCAGCAATAGTGAAAAATTTATTCATTGGACAACTTACAAAGAGGGTTGTAGGGTTTATTATTCCAAAAAATTGTCATATGTGGATGTAAAGAAAAAAGAAATTTCAAAAGACCTCATATTCACTTTAGTCACGGACCCCCACACTAATTTTCCTATTCTGTTGTCATGTAAATGATTTCCCATCCATTGGTGCAATAATAATTTGATTAAAAATATTTTTTGGGACTGATGGTGGATGGTGTTTGATTTTCCACCTTGTAATAACAACGAGGTGCCACTATAATTTTTGATGAAACTCTATTGCGAGTTTATCCTCAACGAGATCCAAAATTATTTTGATTTCTAAGATTTCCAAGATTGAGGAAAATAATCTGAATAGGATCGACCTGGGGGCACAACATGCACCTGTTTCAGTAGGATAGATTCCCTACAGAGAAGCCCCTTCACCCTAAGATTGTCCCTGAAGAATTGAAGGAGACAATAGAGATTGATACACTCCACGGGATTTAGGGGCTATTTGCGACCCTTGTTCAAAATACGAGGGAGATTTCTAAGCCAGATGCTCACTAAGGTACACAAAGTATTCCCTCAGGGGTGTACTAGTATGAGACCACATCTTTGCTAGTCATGTGGTAGCATACGTTTGCGGCCCAAGGAGGACAATACTTTCATGCGTACTGATTTTGGTGCACCTGGTGCTAGGGGTGCACACGATAATCTCACTATGTCAGATGTCCTTTTGAGTGATACATTTGGATTACATTCATTAATGTCACCTTCACAGGTAATTTTTTTTATGTTTCTTTATGTGTGTTACAAAAAGTTTGTAGTACTTGATTTACATATATATGTTAGATTTTTGAAATAATTGTCTTTATACATGTATATGCATTGATATTAAAGCACACGGGAGGTGCATCTTCATCTCGACCATAGGCGGAAAGCACCAGCCATACACATCCATCTATAGAGGTAATTTAGAATGTTAATTATGCAAAAAATTTCACATACATGTGTGTGTGTGTGTGTGTGTGTATATATATATATATATATATATATATATATATATATATATTAGTTTTGAAGTCAAATATATGTATGTTCTTGTATGTCCATATAACTCATGTGATATACATGTTTGACAAAGATATTTATTTCACTGAGACACCCCACCATCTTTACCACAAGTAGATAAAGGTGTTACCACTGCGATTTCATCTACGCAGGCAACTCACTAAGGTATTCAAACAACACGTAAATTTTGTTAACTTTATCGTGTAATTCATATTATGTTAAATTACATGTTAGTAATGTCTTTCATTGTAGAATTATTAAATTATGTTAATAATGTCCTTCATTCTGAATATATGTAGGAGTTACTTGTGACAGGTAGCATCCCTATTCATTTGATTCACGGGCATGGCAAGCGTAAAAACAATAGTTATATATTGATAACATTAGTTAAAATAATGTCATTATGTACGTACATGTACTTAGTTCTTTTTTCGCTAATTTTGATGTTAGATTTTTTTATATTATTTTTACGTAGGGAACTTTAACCCCCTTCATTTTGACTTCAAGGGCATGGACTCCTACTATCTCATTCATCTTCATACGCCTCGTTCGTACTGCAGGAGCTCCCGATGACTCATCTAGAGCGCGAGATGCCAATTTGGCATGATCGACAACTTGTGGTAAGTTTGTGTATTTATGTAAATATTTTCATTCTAGCATGGTCTTAAATACATGTTGAAAACATATATAAATTAAGTTTTGACAGAAAAACATTGTTTACATTTATAGACTCATCTACAAACGAGTATTCAATGGAGGATGAATCAAAACATGGGCTCGGAACGATCCAAAGTCATCTCATGGATCTCCATCTTCATCTAAGGGAGGGTCTTCTTTGAGTAAGGCCAACAGAGGGATAGTTTTTGATGAGTAGGAAATATATATGTCTTACACGACCTTTTTTTTGTATGCCTATGTGCATGGCATTGTATGTACACCTATATGGCAATTTGAAATTGATGGTATATGACTTTTTTGGGAATTTTTTGTATTTATTATGTACATTAAAATACTATTTGGACACTTGATAATTTTGTATGAGACCTTACATTTCTGAGATTATTTTCACATGAAACTAATATGATGTACATGCACTTGACAACATTTAAGACATTATGGATTTTTTTTTCATTTATTGGTGATGTACATTTACTATCATTTTCATTGTATAATATGCATCAAAATTTGGAAATCAATATTTATATAATGTATTTATATAAATATTTACCTAATCTAAGTAATTATTCATTCAATTTACCAATGCACGTATATGTGTATTTACCTTACTTGTGACTTCTTCTTTCTCGTGGTCTCTTTGTACTGAGTTCCTATATTATCATGAAATTATTACATTCTTCTATGATTCTTACTCTTCTCCCCTGTTAAAGCACCCTAGAGTCATCTCAATTTGATGCCTTTCATATGTTGGTATTCTAATAATGTCTCTCCATATACATTACTCCAATGGTTGAGAATGTCTCCAGATGTAATGACATTCTGATTTAGACACTCAATGATTCTTGATTGTCTAATCCTGTCCAATTCATGTTTAGTACCTTTAAAATCTATAAGCACTTCAAGTTATTTGGAAATCACATCACACCCTCTCACTAGGCTTGATGACGACCCCTATCCTTTCTGAGGAAATTTTAAAAGAATCCATGGGTTTATCATAGCATAAATTATCAATGAATGCAAGGTCACCAAGTCTATAGGCCAGCTGAATCTCATCTAGAACTAAAAAAGAAAGATTTACTAGGCAATTGATAACTCCCGTATTTTCTTTGACATACGCCTATCAAATTCATTCTTAAGCCAATCTAGTCATTCAGGGATCTTAAGGGACTATGCTTGGATGAGGTATCCTAAAAGCACGAGGAGTTTAGGGAACCAAAACAAAGCCTCCAATAGTATTTTAGTATCGTATCTGATGAGATGTCTCTATGTGTCACAGAGTCTGAGAAATCACATGTTGAAGATATGGAGTGTTTGGGCCTCAGGGCTCTTAAGGGACTATTCTTGGATGAGGTAGCTTGAAAGCATGGGGGAGCATAGGGAACCAAAAAAAAATCCTCCATATCCAAGACCTCCACGTTGGGGCCCTCTACAAAATCCTCTCGCGGATTTCTTCATCTCCATCTAGTTCTCTCGTTGTGTTATTGTTTGCAAACGAATGGAATAGTGCAGTTTGAGTAAGTGGAGGGTTTGCAAGAGGTTTTAGTTTGTAAACGGAATCTCATGGGACCAAACCAACTATGCCAACACTTTAGGGTGTCCTAGTGAATGCTAGTGGAGGCTTATTTTTTCTTCCCTACGCTCCCCATGCTTTCAGGCTACCTCGTCCAGGTGTAGTCGCTTAAGAGCCCTAAGGAAAAACATGCCATATCTTCGACGGGTAATTTCTTAGACTCCGTGGCACCTAGAGATGTCTCATTAGATCCAATACCTCAATCTTAGGGCCCTCTATGAAATCCTCTTGTGTTTTTCTCCATCTCCATCTGGTTCTCTCGTTGTACTATTGTTTTCAAACGCACGAAATAGTGCAGTCTAAGTCAGTGTAGGGTTATCAGAGGTTGTAGTTTGCAAATGGAATCTCGCAGGACCAAACAAACTATGCCAACATGTCAGGATGTCCTGGTGAACATGATTAGATGTTTTTTTTTGTTCCCTATGCCCTGGTGCTTTCAGGCTACCTCATTCGGGCGTAGTCCCTTAAGAGCCCTAAAGCCCAAACACGCCATATCTTCGATGGGTGATTTATCAGACTCCGTGGCACCTAAACACATCTCATCAGATCCAATACCTGCATGTTGAGGCCCTATAATAATTCCTCTCACGGTTTTTCTCCATATCCATCTGGTTCTCTTGTTGTACTATTGTTTGTAAACACGTGAAATAGTGCAGTCTGAGTCAGTGTAGGGTTGTCAAAGGTTGTAGTTTGCAAATGGAAACTCATGGGACCAAACCAACTACGCCAACACATCAGGGTGGCCTGGTGAATGATAGTGGAGGCTTCTTTTATGTTCCCTACACCCCCCGTGCTTTCAGGATACCTCATTCGGGCGTAGTCCCTTAAGAGCCCCGAGGCAAAATCAAGCTATATATTTTCAACAGGTGATTTCCCAGACTCCGTGGCCCCTAGAGATGTCTCGTTAGATCATAGACCTCCATGTTGGGGCCCTCTACAAAATACTATTAGGGTTTTATCCATCTCCATCTGGTTCTCTCGATATGTTATTATTTACAAATGCATGAAATAGTGCAGTCTGAGTAAGTGTAGGGCTGTCAGAGGCTGTAGTTTGGAAACAAAAGCTCGTGGAACCAAATAATCTATTCCAACACATCAGGGTGTCCTGGTGAATGTTATTGGAGGCTTTTTTTTTGTTTCATATGCTCCCTGTGCTTTTGGGCAACATCGTCTGGGTGTAGTCCCTTAATATCCATGAGGCCCAAACATGCCATACCTTCATCGGGTGATTTCTTGGACTCTGTGGAACCTATAGATGTCTCATTCAATCTGAGACCTCCACATTGGTGCCCTATACAAAATTGTCTTTCAGTTTTCTCCATCTCCATCTGGTTCTATCGTTGTGATATTGTTTGCAAACATGTGAAATAGTGCAGTCTGAGTCAATGTAGGGCTACCAGATGCTGTAGTTTACAAACGGAAGCTCATGGTACCGAACCAACTATTCCAACACATGGGGGTGGCCTAGTGTATGCTAGTGGAGGCTTCATTTTAGTTACCTACACTCCCCGTACTTTCCGGCTTCCTCGTCTGGGCATAGTCCCTTAAGAGCCTTGAGGCCCAAACACACCATTTATTTGACGGGTGAGTTCTCAGACTCCGTGGCACCTAGAGACGTCTTGTCAAATCTAAGTCCTCCATGTTGGGTCCCTCTACGAAATCTTATCATGGTTTTATCGATCTCCATTTAGACCGAGTCAGTGTAAGGTTGTCCATTGCTAATTACCTGAATAATATAGGTGGTTCATACAATATAGGTGGTGAAATGATAATTTTAATAAGATATTTTTACAATATAGGTGGTGAAATAAGAATTTATGTTTGTTGTTCCTTTCTAATATTTAATATCTCTTAGCTTCACTTGGCTTCAATAATAATAAATTCTCTAGTGACAGTGCCAACCACGTAAAGGTGGAAGCTTTTTTGGAACCACTAACCTATATAAACATGTTAGTAAACAATTAAATAGAATTTTTAAATCATACAAAAGTTAAACAAAATCATTGAATTAAATATTCAAATTAAATTCATGAAGAACATACCTTTGCAAATTCAATCCAATGAATTGCAAGGATCAACTCTATTCTTGATAGTAACAAGAATTGCTTCATGATCTGATTCACGAACCTTCAATACATTTTTGTTTGATGACCAACATCAATGTTTGATCAATTTAATATTTGTTGAAAGAACCAAATGTGAATAGTGAAGTATCTTCCAGTTTACTTTATAGTCTTCAAATAACCAAAAGTTTGATTTTTTAATAGGATATCGTTGAAGCCAAGTTCCAGTGACTACCACTCATCTAGTGGGATACTCAGGGTCTTCACCATCAATGATTGTGGAAGTCAATTTTTTTACCCTCTACACAATGAGACAAGAATTAGTTTGTCCCCTCTTCATTAAATTCCATCGCAATAATTGAAAAAATGTGCCCTATGTATCACAAAGTAAAACTGTTCAGTCAATTTATATATACATTAATATTTGACCATTTAATAATTTATAAATCTAAAACATGGCATGTACATATATGTATGTACCTTGTTGCACTAAATCATAGACTTAGTCAAAGTCAGGTGATGTTTTCATTTGATCTGAAGACCCTAAAAGTTGTAATGCTCGTGGAACTTGATGTGTGTTAAGTGGAATTAGAGGTCTACAAGTCCATTCATCCATGCACTGCTGCGAATCACATTTATTCCATGAAAAATCAATGCATGATATAGAAAAACATGTCATGCACCTAGTATAAATAGTCCAAGCATTTGCATCTAAACTATGGAATGAGTGCATATCACTTGATCCTGCAACTGTCATACAATATTCAAAGTTTTCTAGATGTTGTTCCTCTATGAACAAAAACTATCTACGAAATATTGATCACTCTTGAGATTCATGGCCCATATTGTTAACACACCAATCAACAATGTTTTTTGCATCTGTAAATTTAACACCATCCTTGAACTTTAACTCTTCTCTTACAAGTGCTCTTTTCACACATGCTACTACACCATCATGCTCTCCTTTTCCATGCCCTGCCTCAGTAAAAATTCAGATATATTGTACATGTGTTTCTTTGTGCATCTTTCTTAGCCAATAAAACATTTTTGCATTCTTGAATTGTGATGTGCAATTTTCTAACCAAATGTAATGTTGATCGAAAGTAATGTTCCTCTCATTCAAGTTTGTATAAAACACCTGGAAACACCCTTGTACATATTCTATAGAGTGTGTGTGATCATCACTAATGTAGAAATTATACTCTCTTAATTTTTTTGATCTTGCTCAGTGCTTTTAGGAGAGTGCATGAATTTTATATGCAGAAAAATAGAAACTTGCAATGAGCTATAGTATTGAGATTGAACCTCCATTTTTGGTTGCAATGTGTAATAATCTGTGAATTCAACTACTGAAACAATAATACCAAGTGGAAATGTTTCCTTTCTTAAATTTAATTGTTCATCCAACCATCTAGTTCTATGTGTGTGCCTTGCATACTCATAAAAAATTTCCTCTCTAAATTTGACCATATATTCTGATACAGGTAATTGTTTTATAACAAGCTCACACCTCTTAGATTATTTTCCTTCTTATAATTGATATGCCACCAATTTATATTTGGTGAAATAAACCAATTATTTTCCTATTGAATATGTACTCTCCTCATGGATACAACTTTTCAGATTTGACAAGCCACCGCATACATTACACGTTCCATATAAACATGCTTTGTTACAAAAAAAATTGTCTTGTTGATTTTTCACAAAATATTGTCAGAATAAATTCCCTTGAATATTTTTGTGGGAAATTTATTCCACACTCATGCAACATGATGTCAGTATGCAAAGCATGATGTATTTGACAAAAAAACATCATAATGATTTGAAAATTCAACATGATGCCTGCAACAACAAGTGGTACGTGAGTGATTGATTTTCACATACAAGGGTTTTCTCATTTCAAATAATCTTCGGCTAATGTTAATTTTTAGATTTTCATTTTTAAAATTAGAGAATAATTTTATTTGATTCATATCTAAGAAATGATTTGCACACGATTCACGATTACGAGAACCTATTCTTCTTTTTATTGTATCTCTTCTATTTGGTGACACCCTTGTGTTCTCATTCCAAAATTTTACAATTAATTCTTTTAGAATATCAAATGTATTCTTTTCTTTTTGTGGAAGTATGCTAGAGAAAGCCCAATAGTCCTTGTTATTGACTAAATCAATACGTTTACGTCTCTCTATTGCTTTCATTAGTGTTTTTTTGGTAAGCTTCAAAGCACTGCTTGTTTTTCTAATCAAGCGTTTACTAACTGTTTTATCACTTACTATACAATTAGTTAGTGCACGCCGTGTAGCATTAATATCTTTGGTGCACCTTTGGCACCTACATTTTGGTATGATTTATGTATGTTTTCAATAATTTACGGATTTTGATCAACAACATTATATATTCTTAACCCCAGGGTCTTCATTATAGGTCTCATCTTAATTAATTTCATCAATGAATCAAATAATTGACATCTTTGTGTGTCATTTAAATTATCAAAGTAATCATCCCAAATTCCACTAGCTTTTTTCTCGCATTTCTTTTAGACATTTTGTTAGGAATTGGTTTTATATTGTTTTCATCAATTTAAATAAATTGAATTGGTTTTCTTCACGAAATGGAAGGAGGTGTTCTTAGACGTGAAGATTCATTTACAAGGTTACTTTCTTTATTCATTGTTTTCAAATAAATTTCAGGATTAACATTTGGAATCTTAAGTAAGTGTTCAACAATTGAATTCATATCAGTTTCTTCATCCATACTAACATTATCATTCAATTCAATATCATTATTCATTGCAAAATCATTATTCTCTACATTTTTATTTCGTATTTCATCCCCATTTTCTAATACATTAGCTACATTTGATATAGTGGACGTACCTTGCCCTGCTCAAAGTTTTTGCATTCTCTTTAATTTCTTTATTCTCTTCTCTTCCAATTGCTCTGGTGCCTTGTTATTAACTTTCCTCTTATCCTTAGCTCGACGTTTATCACCCATGATTAGAAAAAATCAACTAGTGGGGTAGGGGAGAAAATGAACTACTAAAAAATCATGCAAGAATGTAGCAAAAATTGCAGACAAAACAAAATTTTTGTGGAATTCTCGTGAAAGAGATGAAAGGGACGTTGGGGGGCCATAATATATAAAACAAAGAAAACAACATACGCGTTATGTAATGCGTATGCGTTATGTAAGGTGTATGCGTTATAGGCCATATGTGTTTGCATTTTCTCTTTTCCCAAGCCATGCCTCAAGGCTTGGGATCCAGTTTGGATCCCCAAGCCTGAGGCATGGACTTGTACATACATAGCAAACAATGAGTTTTTGCAAGAAAATGTAAAAATTACACTTCCTAGTTTAGATAAATCAAAATAAAGCAATCACTCCATTTTCAAATAATTATACCACAATGTAGAGCATAGTTTCTTCTTTCTAAAATTATAAGTTTTCAAAATTTTCTGACTAATATAAGGTTTCCATATTATTTATTTTCTAACTATGCCTTTTTATAGCTATTTTTTTAAATGTAAATATGTCTATCTTTCATTGTGTATCTTTTTTTTGGGTGATCTAAATTTAAAAAAAAACTACCCCAAACTAGGCATAATTCTATACATATTAAAAAAAAAACTAATTTTAGATATTTTTTGAGGCAGTTGATGGGGGGGGGGGGGGCAGCACGGTCGAAGCTCTGTTATTTTTCAATACATAAATTTCTATAGTATAAATATCATTAAACTAAATATATATTAGCTAAAAAAATCTTTTAAAATGGAGCCCAAACTAGATGCTCCTAGCTATCTTTCTACCAAAGGGTTTTCAAAAATACTAAATGGTGCTAAAAAAATGTTGGAAGCATGAAAGTCATTCTATTATGTTTTTTAACAAAACGTTGCTGGACCGCCAAGTAGCAATCTGTTGGTATTTGAAGCGTGAGTCATTATTTGTTTTACCCACTTAGAAACTATATTCGATTTAGTAACAATAAATGTTTTTTTGGTTTTAGTATGCTTCAGCTTTTGGCCCTCTAGATGTTGATGCTCTTCAAAATGCCCATACTAGAGGGAGTGGATGATCACAATCAAGTCATGCCCATTTGTTCGAACCATAAACCATTCCTATTAACAAAATCTTCTGGCAATTTTGAGATATGTAATGGTAATCGATCAGTGGTTTATACTACATCGAAATCAATGAAGCTAGTACAAGTTGAAGAAGCGGATTTTTGTTAGGAAATAAGGGATAAAATATGCAGAATAATCCCTTAGAATCGCAAAGTAGAAACTAATATGTATTATAGATCTCAAATAAAAGTGTAGAATAAAATAACATAACACAAAGAGACAGTATTTAACGTGGCAATTTCGGCTATGTCCACCAAGAAACTTGCTTAGATTTTATTACAAGCCACCACTCTCTCAATACAATACCCATCCATTTGGAGCTATCTCAACAAACTCTAAGAATTCACACCCGAATTCAAAACACATTTGCAATACATTTACTCTATCCATCTTCATATGGGTAGACATCTGCTTAAGTAGGTTTACAAAACCGTGGGTATCAAAACCATAGCAAAAACTGTCCCATAAACCTATGGGTTCGCCCTACGTTTCCCATTTTTCGAGGTCAAAACATTTTAAGGCCTAAAACATTTTTTCTTGCGCTCCTGAACCCCCACTGACCCCCACCCAGGGCCCAGCCCAGCCCTGAACCCTGGCGATGATACATGAAAAGTGTATAGTACTCTTAGTGTAAGTCTTCAACACTTTCACACATGAAAAAATAGGCTCCACAACCTAACAATCTTTAGAGACTAGTTTTCCTCTGAGCAAGCTTCTCAACCCTTCACTAGTTTCTGTGAAGACCAACCAAAGCTGAACACAGCTTCAGTTTTTCCCTTGTGACCACCTTGGTCATCATGTCTGCAGGATTCTGATTGGTATGAATCTTCTCCAGCTTCAACTTCTCTTCCTTTCCTAATGAAATGGTACCTTAAATATTTTGTCCTAGAGTGGAAAGAAAAGTTCTTAGCTAGGTGTATAGCACACTAACTATCAATCTCCATTCCTCCTGCTTATGCCCTAACTCCTCAAGCAATTTCTATAACCAAATCATTTCCTTTGCTTGCTTTTGTGGCAACAACATACTCAGCCTCTGTGGTTGACAAAGCCACCAACTTTTGTAGTCATGAAATTAGCTCACTGTTGTCCCACCTACAGTGTAAATATAACCTGTCGTGATCCTCTTGCTGTCTACATCTCCATCCATATCTGAATCTACATAACCACGTAAAGTGGTGTTTGATCCACTGTAGCACAAAACTATCCCCATGGTCCCTCTCAAATACCGAAGGATCCACTTTACTGCTTACCAATGCTCTTTACCTGGATCACTCATAAATCTACTCACAGCTCCCACTGCATGGGCAATATCAAGCCTAGTCCATACCATAACATACATCAAACTACCAACTGCTGATAAGTAAGGTACCTTGGACATTTGGTTTCTCTCCTGCTCTGTCTTGGGACACTGCTCCTTTGATAACTTGAAATGGCCTACCAAAGGAGTCCCAACCGGTTTAACATCCTGCATATTAAACCTCTCCGAGACCTTCTTAATGTACTCTTCCTGAGATAAAGTCAGCTTCTGTTCCTTCCTATCCCGAGATATCCTCATACCAAGGATTTGTCTGGCTGCACCCCAAATCCTTCATAGCAAATGATTCACTTAGCTGCTTCTTGAGTATTTTTATTTCCTGCATGTTTTTACCTACAACCAGCATGTCATCCACATACAAACACAGGATAATATAACTTCCATCCTCAAATTTCTTTGTATACACACAATGGTTAGAATACCATCTGATATAACCTTGCTCCATCATGAAGCTATCAAATTTCTTATACCATTGACATGGAGCTTGTTTTAGGCCATACAAGCTCTTCTTCAGTTTGCACACCATCTCCTCTTTACCTTTGACTTCATATCCTTCTAGCTGCTACATATATATCTCCTCCTCCAAATCACCATGGAGAAATGCAGTCTTTACATCTAACTATTCTAAGTGCAAGTCTTCTACTGCCACTATTCCAAGAACAGTTCTGATAGAAGTCATTTTTACTACAGGAGAAAAAATCTCATCAAAATCTATACCTTTTTTTTGTGCAAACCCCTTGACCACCAACCGGGCCTTATATCTTTTCTTTCCTCCTTCTTCCGCTTTGAATCTAAACACCCACTTATTTTGTAATGCTCTTTTTCCTTCGGGTAGCTTTACCAAATCCCATGTCTAGTTCTCCATGAGAGCCTGATGCTCCTCATCCATGGCTTGCTCCCACTTCTTCCTGGCATCTACCTGCATTGCTTCATCAAAGCTCTCTGGTTCTCCACTATCAGTGAGTAATAAATAATAAAGAGAAGGAGAAAAATGTTCAGGTTCTCTTCTTACCCTAGAAGACCTCCTCAATATAGGAGTTTGGGGTTCCTGTTGAGGGGGTTCCTGAACTAATTCATGTGTCACTTTCCCATCTGGAAGATCCTCTACCGCTACATATTCTTTCTTGGATTCTTCCCTATTTTCCTACAACTGCTTCTTATACATGATTTTCTCATTAAAGACCACATCCCTAGATCAAATGATTTTCTTGTCCTTAATACTCCAACATTTATATCCAAAGTCATCACCACCATAACCAATGAAAGTACATGTTTTTGATTTAGCCTCTAGCTTAGTCCTATCATCCTTGTCTATGTGAACAAACACCTCACATCCAAAGACTCTAAGAAATGAATAATCAACTTTCTTACCATACCAAGCCTCCTCGGGTATGCCTCCATCCAAGGCACTTGAGGGTCCTTTGTTTATCAAGTACATAGCTGTGCTCACCGCTTCTACCCAAAAAGAAAGAGGCAGTCTTGCATGTAACCTCATGCTTCTAGCATGTTCCATTATTGTTCTGTTCATCCTTTCTGATACCCCATTCTACTGCGGAGTACCTGGAACCGTATTTTGCCTGTGGATTCCATTCTTAGTAGTAATCATCAAATTCATTGCTACAATACTCCCCTCCATTATCTGACCTGAGACATTTTAGCTTAAGACCTATTTCATTCTCTACCAAGGCTTTCCATTTAACAAAAGTGTCAAATACATCTGATTTGTTTCTAATATAATAAACCCAAACTTTCCTTGTTGCATCATCAATAAAAGTAACATAATAACTTGAACCCCCAAGAGATGATACCTGAGCTGGCCCCCACACATCAGAATGCACCAGCTCTAACTTACTCTCTTTCTTTGTAGGTCCAACCTTGAGTGCTTCTGTTTCCCATATATGTAGTTCTCACAAAAATTGAAACCTATTTCTGTATATCCAGGGAAATTCTTCTTTATGATGTTCATGCCCTTATGGCTCATATGACCGAGCCTATAGTGCCACAATGTTGTATCTGCATCTGAAGCCACAAGATTACAATCATTAGTACTATCAGTGGTTAAATACAAGGTTCCAACCTTCTTACCTCTTGCCACCACAAGAGCACCCTTGGTAACCTTCCAAGAGTCTGATGTAAAGATCACAGTACAACCATCACTTCCCAACTGCCCTGCCAATATCAAATTTCATCTTAATTTAGGCACATTTCCGACATCCTTCAATAGCCAAGTATTCCCATTCTGCATCTTAACCTGAATAGAACCTTTTCCAACTATGCTGCAAGGCTCATCATCACCAAGAAAAACATGCCCAAAATCTCCTTGAACATAATCAACAAAATAATGCCTATGTGGAGAAGCATGGAAAGAAGCCCCTGAATCTAAAACCCAAGATTCAGTAATATTGTGCAAAGAAAGAATCAAAGCATCCTGACATACATTACCCGTTGCCACATTTGGCTTCTTGTTTTCTTCTTGTTGTTTCTTCTTATCCCGAAGCTCCCAACAGTCCTTCTTTACATGCCCAGGCTTTCCACAATTCCAGCATACAATCTTGTTCTTGGATTTTGACCTTGCCCGATCTTTTGATTTTCCACGGTTTCCTTTATTCTTCTGTCTCCCTCTAGTTTCCACTGTCAAAGAATTCCCTGAAGTAGAAGATTCCCCAAAGATTTTTCTTCGCATTTCCTCACTTATAATCACCCCTACAACATCCTCAAACTTCAACTTCGAGTTAGCTGAAACCGAGTTACTTACCACCATTACCAGGCTATTCCAACTCTCAGGTAAAGAGCACAGAATTAATAAAGCCCTAACTTCTTCATCAAATTCTATTGTAACCGAAGCTAGCATATTCACTACCATATTGAAATCATTTAAATGATCTACTACTGAGCTATTCTTAGACATCTTCATATTAAACAACTTTTTCATTAAAAATATCTTATTAGAGGTAGAGGGTTTTTCATACAACTTCCCTAATGCATCCATTAGATCTTTTGTAGTCTTTTCCTTTGAAACATTAAATAATACCAAAGATGCAAGATTCAGCCGGATCATTCCAAGTGCCTTCCGATCCAACAAATCCCATTCTGCATCTTTCATACTCAAGGGTTTGTTCACCTTCTCAGAAAACGAAGTATAAAGATCCTTCTGATAAAGGTAATCTTCCATCTGCATCTTCCAAAGACTAAAATTATGCCGGTTGAATTTATCAACCCTAGATCTTCCTTTATCTGCCATAGCTCCCACTCAAGCTAAGAAATTTCCCTGCGATTCAACACTTCAGCAAACCAAACCAGGCTCTGATACCAATTGTTAGGAAATAAGGGATAAAATATGTGGAATAATCCCTCACAGAATCGCAACAGTAGAAACTAATATGCAGAAATTATTACAGATCTCAAATAAAATTGTAGAATAAAATAACACAACACAAAGAGACAGTATTTAACATGGTTCACCCAATTTAGGCTACATCCACCAAGAATCACTTGCTCAGATTTTATTACAAGCCACCACTCTCTCAATACAATACCCAGATCCGTTTGGAGCTATGCTCAACAAACTCTATAGAATTCATAGCCGAATTCAAAACACATTTGTAATACATTTGCTTGTCCATCTATCATATGCATAAGACCATATAAATAGACAACTGCTTAAGTAGTTTTACAAAACCGTGGGTATCAAAACCATGGGAAAAACCCGTCCCATAGACCTATGGGTCAAAAAACTTGCCCATATGAGAAAAACACGTTTCCTGATATGTCGGGTGCATTTTTCGAGGCCAAAAAATTTTACACCTAAAAAATACAATACTCTTAGTGTCCAGTACTCTTAGTGTACAGTCTTCAACACTTTCACACATGAAAAATAGGCTCCACAACCTAACAGGAACTCAACCTAACGAGAATTGAACTCACGAATGTTGAGGAACTATCAATTAAATGTGTTCACTCATTGCACCGACTCAACAACAAAGATTTTGTGCTCTCCACGATTAAACATATGAATCTTAAGATTGTCACTGTTGTGGAGAATGATTTCGATCTCGAGTCCGGTGATTTTTATGAGAAATTTTGTGAGTGTCGTCAGTTTTTCAGCCTATATTTCAATTCTCTGGAGGAGATATTTAGTCATATGAGTAACGAGAGACTGATGGTGAAGATACATGTGGGGAGGATCATGGTTAATGCGTTGCCTTGTGTGTAGAGAATTGTGAGTGGAGGGAGAAGACAACGCAGTGGGGAAAGATATTAGAAGGTGCAGATTCAAACCCTAGGAGATTAGTGAATATATTGTGGATGGCATGAGGGTGTTTCTTAAGAGATATAAAGAAGGGTGGGGTTTTAGTAGTGTGAATTTACAGGGGGTGTTTTTGACTTATAAGTTGTAGTGTGTTGTCTAGGCCTCTTTCTAGAAACCCAAATAGAGTTGTACTTAGGTTTAGGGGATTCAAACCTAAATTTTATTTTATTTTTTTGAACCTATTGTTATCAGAATTAGAAGGTTTGAGAAACATTGAGTGTAACTTTCCAGTGTGTTCAAAGCTTTTATTTTTTGAATATCTATTTTTTAGAATTAGAAGGCTTGAGTAATGTTGATCATAACTTGCTTGTTGGGGGAGCTTGATTCTCTCACGATTAACACAAATATTCTTTGGGTTAAATATAAAAATGCAGTAATATATTATGTTGTCACTTAAAAAATAACAACGTAGTGTGTTATATTTTTTCAAACTATGGCTAACACTTTGTTAAAAATAAGAAGCATCATATAAAATAAAAAAAAAATGTATTGTTGAATGGTAAGACATATATCTTGTGATGTGGAGGTTATTGGAGGTTCACATGGTTAATTTTATGCATATATTCACCTTGTTGACTGAAAACATACATAATTACACTGAAGGCATTCCCCCCATGGGAAAGGCCCTAGTGCAGAAATTCTGCGAATGTGTTAAATTTGACAATTTGACAAATCATTTTGACGTTTGTTCTTTTTTTGCCTATTTTAGCTTTTCTCTAATATTTTTAATAATTAACAATGTTAGCTATTTTTTAATTAACAATTTTATATTTTCTCTCTTATATTTAATAAAAAAAAATTCAATTAACAATTTTAGATTTTATCTCTTATTTTTAATTTTTATTTTTCAATAATTAACAATTTTGGATTTTGTTTGTAGTACACACATGATCTAATTCTAAGAAGATAAGTGATTTTAAGATAGTTATTAGAGCTAAAAATAGAAAATTAGTGAGCCGGCCAAGCCCATATATATCCAGGTTAGAATGAATCAACTATTACAGGTACATGTGAGTAGTAGCATAAAAACTTAGGGCATGCAAGTGATGAACAAAACTAAGAAGTAAGATTGATGTTTCAGACACTTCTTTTGGATTGGTAAGTTATGCTCCATACACCTTTTCACAGTTCCTTTAAGAATTTTTGGATGAAGCGTGAGTGTACTTACAGTTTATGTTAAGGTTTAATATTTGTTGTTTAAAATTATGTGTTTTTTGTATGTCAGTTTTTCCATAATTTCATCTTAAATGCGTGTTTCCTTCTTATCTTATTGTATGGACGAGTCTTTGGCTTCATTATCATCCATAAGGTTTTCGAAATTTATTATGGGAATCATAAGCATATTTCTTCTGAATTCATTGTATCTTGATACACTTCTCTCCATATCACGATAAACTAAAAAAATCAGCCCAAAAAACATAGTTAGAAGAAATTTAGGCTATTGATGGATCTTATCAACAATGAATATGAATTTCTTACTTTCAAGTGCATCCAAATCTATTGTAATCAATGAACAAAATATAGACTCCTAGAGAGCACATATCTATACAACATGGTCCACATCTATAAGGCACTCTTTTAGAACAACATGGGTAAGACGTTTAGGGTTGGAGACAATTAAGTCTTCTTTATCTGAAATAATATTACAAGAAAATATTTCATGTCTATCCTCGGGCTTAAAATGAATATTGGATCTAAAAATCCTAGAGACCCTTGGCCTCCTAGTATTTTTGTCTCCCTCTTTTCCCATAATCATATCAAGGGATTTGTGAAAGGAAATTGAGTTACAATCTTTTTTGAGCCACTTGTTGTGAACAAGAGGTTGTTCTGGAAACTCAAAACTATCAGCACGACTAAAATAAGAAAGGGACATGTTCTCCATTACCCTCTGACTTGCCTACATGTTCACTCTCATTATCTATGTCAATCCTAAGACCACTTTCACCTAGAAGGCACAAATTCAAAGATTCAAGATCTTCCTTAGAATCCACAAGAAGCAACAAACTCTGACTGTGCACCCCATTAAGAGGATGAGGATCTCGTGAAATTATTTCCCCAAACCTCTTATATCTACTAGCTCATGGAAGAAATCTAGTTTGTAGAAATTGCCTCAAGTTATCTTTATGCACACCCAAAAGAGAAGAGCTCAATAATGAAGAACAAATTGACTTCATTAGTGAAATGAGTAGGGTTTGTGCCCTCATTTTGAAACAAGTCTTCATTTCTTTTGTTCTGAACTCACAACAAACTTCAGTACATTAGGCAAGCCAAAGAGTATAAAAACTCTTTGAGTGTTTTGAAATTAGAAATAGAAGTCATCCCTATATCTGACATTAGCAATATAAGTCATCCAAATGAATGACATTAGAAATACAAGTCATCCAATTAGGGTCTTGAATGATAAGGTCTCTCATAGCTTCATTTCCAATTTTTTGTACCTTCCTTTCTCCATGAATTCCTATTAATTTCCTTAGATCCACTCTGTCATAACATAAATTCATGGGAACTCACTATAAATATTTACATTATTTGGGAAAATTAGAAAGATTAAAAAATAGACATGGTTAGTTATTTTTTTCTATTCTTATTTTCGAGATGATATTGTGGTAGTGGTAAAACACTTTAAGATACAATTTTCAGAGATTGAAAAAAATATGCTTCAGACACTTCTTTTGGATTGCTAATTTATGCTACAAATACCTTTCCAGAGCCAAGTGCATGGTCATAGCAACCTTTTACGATCAGATCCAAATTTCACGGTGACATTCATTTTTTCTCCATAACACGTTTCTAGGTTTAGATTTTTGTATATGGTCTTTGACAGTGTTGTACACAAAGACATGCCATTTTTATCCCTTTGAATTTGTCGTATAGTTGTTGCATCTATTAATTAGGTGAATTTCAAGTTTATGGATGTAATGTTTTTGGTCAGTTGAAAAAAAGGGCAAAGAACGACTTATTAGTTTCATTTTAGTATATTAAGTTGAAATAAGAAAAAATATGCAGTCGAGAAGAAAAAATTAGAGATTTCCCAGTAAACATTAGTGACTTTTCTTCCATCAAAGCAAGGATCCATAGTCATAGAGAACAAAATAAAAACTAGACCTATGGACAAACACAAAAAATAGCTTCTATGGACAAACACACTAGAGCCTCCCCATTGAAAAGTAAAGAATTATTTGTAATGGGTGAATAACTATTTGTAATGGAAGAAGAGGAACTGCTTCATCTTCAACAAAGAATTTTTACCAATGCTACTTAGAAAATCATATTAATATGTAATAGAGGCCTAGAAGGGTTTAGTTCTAACTCTTTGGTGATGTAGTATGCATTCATTTAAATCAAATTTCTTGCTTTAAAAATTCCCTTTGAAAAATACAAAACAATGTTTTTTTATTGTATTTATTTAATTATTTTAAAGACATTTGTATTTATATTTAAAGAATTTATGTATAAATATATATAAAAAATGACAATCAAATTTTAAATATGCAAACTACATGTAAAGGTTATTGCAAATATATGTAATTATTTTATGGTAAAAATCTCAAAAACGAAATGGGGAAATATTATTTTTGTAGAGAAACATCTGTGTAATTTCTTCTAAACCATAATAAAAAAAATATAGTTTATTATCTTCTTATGTATGGCCTCTACTAATATACAGTTTTTAATAACTCTTTATAATGTTTTTGGTTTTGTTGTGTTATATCTAAGAATGAAATTGAAAATACAGAATAATCTTAATGGAAGAGTCCCTCCTTTTAAATTCACAGATACATTTAGTTTTATTAACTTCCTATTTCATTTTTTGCACGATATTTGTGATTCCCTTTCTCTAGTGGTAAAGAAAAGAGTTTTGTCTCTAGAAAAACTTCAGGTGGGTTTCAATACTAATTAAAGTATTTATTCAATTTTTCTATTTATTGCATATTATGGACTAACAAATTATTGTAGAGAATTTTCATGTTCTTTGGTTTTGATTGTTCCATTTATAATTGTAGTTGGCTCCAATCCTTTTTCTGAAATGAAATGTGGGAGAACATGCCTTTGTAAATGACATGATTCATTGTGTGCTTAGGGGATCATTCCCCAATGAGGCCATTTTGAAGAGTCCCAAGTTGGACATTAGACTGATCATCGACAAGGATTTTAAAGTTTCCTATCATACCAAATAACATCTTTGGGGACTAGCATACTTCTTTTTCTTCTCCAGTTTAATATGATGCAGACTAGAAACACAGTTACCGTCCCCACAACGGGATTGAAATTAACTATGGCTCTCTTATAGAGGGAGGAATATTTTAAGTGTATTCAATGTGTTGTTAATTTTTTACATTGCATGCAACCGAAATCACATATAACAGTGATAGCCAAAATGATTAGAGATCACCTCCACATGATACCAACATCCCCAATTTTTCTCTCCACAATCCAAATAATTGGAGGCCATTCATGAGGCTTCTGTTTTATTTATGATTCTAATGAAGATGCACTGAAATATGAACCACCCCACAAATTGAAGAGAATGGGAATACCAATTGATGCATTTGCAAATTAAAAAAAAATACAAGAAACGTGCTAATAACATTGCACAAGAAAAAAACAAGAAATTTGATTTAAAGAAATAGCTTGTATTGGTTAGTTTATAAGTGTTTGTTTATAAGTGTTTTTGAAACCAATTGTAACTCATACCAAATAATTCCGTGTATGTATTGTGGAAATATATATCGGACAAAGAATCAAACTTTTTAAACACATGTTCAGATTTTGTAATCCAACAACTATGGATTTCTAATTTATTTATCATTGTATCTCCATATAAATACCTATAGTTTTCTTACTTCAAGTGTACATATTTTTGTTATTATTTTCCATCATATTTTCTTAACATAATAATATGTAATTCAGTTCAAATAAATGCATGTATATATTGCAGTGGAATATATGGATCACAGAATCTAACTTTTTAACATACGTGTTAAATTATTCCTTTATACAATTTCTCACTTATTTAAGTAAACCAACAACACATTTTTAATGTGTTCTTCATAATATCTGCACAAAAATACATACAGTTTTAGAATTTAGAGAAACAACCATGCAAATTTTAGTTGTTTTCAACCAAAGCTTTGTACATTATATCACTTTTTTGCATAGTGAATTGTTAAAGGGTTAGACTTCATGTTTGAGATTTATAGAAAACACAAATTAATGAGGAAGACAACTTTAAAGGTTTTCATTCTTTACAAATGTGTGCTTTCTTGAACACGTCATTAATTTCATGATTGAATGCCCTACCAGTTTACATTTTCCACCATATGTTTGCAGAATTACCACTATATCGAGCATCTTTTAGTTGCCATGAGAATAAATTTGACAAATGAAGGAATTTCTCAATTGATTGAGGGAGGTTTCAATGTTGACCCCACATTTTAGATACTGCACTTGTCCTCCCTAAGGTACTTCTCAACACTGGTGCCTAACATCGTGTTGACCTTTCATATGCGATACATTTCGAGAAAACACTTCTACCCTCCAAATTTGCAAGTTGTGTAACCAACAAATCAATACAAGAAGGCTCCATTGTGTGATGACACAAATCCCTTGCTAGAATGATCAAAAGTGAACTATAATCTACATCTCATTCTCAATTACCAATGTACACAAACTCCATATATTAATTGTAATTTATTTTTATTTGTTTTTTCCATCTGTTGCTCAATTCTAATTTTATCCCGATTTTCTTTTCCATTACAAGATTGTTCTTATCATTGAAATGGATGTTATTGTCAAAACACATTTGGTAATCGGTGCTCCAATCTGACTACAAAACCATGCTCTTGAACACAGTCAGTTGCCACAAATAGATGCAAGTGAAAACCATGTTAAAAAATATTTTGAGAGAACACCAACTAAAATAAGTTCTTTGAATACATCTATGCGCATGTGGTTTGTAGAGTCGTTCCCTACCAAAAAAAACCCTTCGTGTATATCACAATGCAAGGGGAGATGGTTTTGGGTTTGGGTTTGATTTTATAGATCAGGAAAGAGGGGAAATTCACATCACCTGTTTTAATAAGGCCGCCACAAAATTTTATGAGCATATAAAAAATGGGAAGCTATATATAATTTTGAATGGGAGATCGTGAGGATTCCTGATGCAAAGCTATGTTATATCTATTTGAACAATGTTTTGGATATTTTCCTGCAAGCATATTCAACCATAACTCCACTCATAGAAAATGAGGATACAATACCTTCCCATCACTTTCACTTCACAAAAATTAAGGACATACCTGCAAGCATTGAAAATTCAAAATTTGACTTGATTGTCATTGTTCTTGTAATGTCACCAAGCTCAACAATTTGTAGGCATGACAAGTCATAGTCAAAGAGAATAACTCTTCAATTAAATGACATGTCGAGATTCAGTGTAAGTGTCACATTTTGGGGACAACACTTAGATGATAAAAGAAAAGAACTAGAATACATGCTTTCTATAACACCTCTTCTGGTCCTTTTCTTGAAAGGTACTCGCGTCTCTAGTTTCAATGGGAGCTCAATCAACACTGTTTCAAGTACAAACTGTTACGTCAAACCTCAAATTTTAGAAACCAATACACTTCATAATTGGGTAGATTCCAATTACTAATACCTTCCAGTGCCCTCTATCACAAGCCAATCTATGTGCCCTCCAAAAAGATTGACCTCTGTAACAACAATTTCGGAGGTACTACATATGGGGAACACTGAGAGAAATGAATGGGCCATGGTTACTATAGAAATCACAAATATAAGCATGGCCAAATTTTTTTACAAGGCATGTCCTCTTCAAAAAGATGACAAACAATGCAGGACAAAGGTGAGAGATAATGGCAATGGTTTATGGTTATCTTTGAGTTGCAACATACAAGTTCAAAACTATGATTATAGATATACATTCAGGATCGATATAAAGGACCCAAGAGGAGAACTTCAATCAGTTACCGCTTTTGATGATACAACTAAATTAATCATGGGTGTTGAAGCTAGTGACCTCCATTTATTGTTAATAGATGAATATGTGATTAGTGAAATTATAAGTAATGTCATCGGCAACGAATATTGTTTTACACTTTCATTGAAAAAAGAGACATAATGCAGAAACAACAAATTGAAATGTGTCATCCTCAGTTCAAAGAAAGTGAAAAATAATGCAAATACTATGTAACCTTTACACAAGGCTTTCTAACCGACCCTTACCTTCAAACATTTCACCCTCACCCATCCCAATATATAATTTGAACTATCACCAGTATGTTTCTTTTTTCATATCTATGTTTCACTTTTTTTCCTCCTTTAAAATAAAACTGTTATATTCACTTACACACTTACACAATATTGTGTCCTACTACAATGTGTATTTTACATACTATTATGTGGTTGGATTAAGTACCTCCCTTCCAGAAACAGTGAGAGATTGAACATCCAATATCAAACTATGATATACATATGGAGAGAAAACATTTGATTGCCAACTGATACTTTCCCCCTATGTCGTTCTTAAGTATATTGCAAAATATGATTCAAAATCAAATCAAAGTTCAGACATATATCACCAAATCCACATTTTCAAGAGATGCTGATGCAGATTCTCTAGTACATATTGAGATCTGTAAAATTCTAATAGAAAGTGTTGTTGAACATGAGATAAGCGCACAAGAAAGATGCCACATGTAGAAAAAAATGCCACTTTTTATTTGCAGCCATCCATTTGTATCATTAAATGTTGGAAAAAATATTATGAGACGTGTCGTTGAAAGTGACACCGATGCAAAACAAAAAAAATAAATTATTGGATGCATATAAATTTCATCCTACAACAATGGAACACCTACCACTTATTCAAGTTGCTCGATATTAGAGCTACAATAAGAACCGTAAAGGTGATAAATGGAAAAATTTACGATCACAAGCAATTGTTTGGGTCCACCTTAGATTTGTGGATGTCCCAGCAAAGGATTCAATGTCATATGACCTTTTCTGTTGGTCAAAACTCATTTTATACAAACCTTTCAAAAATATTGCCTCTGAATTTTGCTAAACCCCACATGACATCAACGACACTTGGGACATGTTCAAGCACAACTATAGGCTGCCGCATGTTTTACACACTACTGCAAACACAAGACTTGCTACATATGTTAGTTTTGACTCAGAGGATTAATGTAGTATTCAACATGAACCAATGGAAGAATGGAAGGTATTTGCAAAACTTCTTTCGGGAAACAATACGTGTCTTTACAGTCTTGATATGTTGGGGAAATGATATTTCAACGTACACTATAATTGGAGCATATATGACATTCTGCAAAATTTACAAATAACTAGTTCATAATTCATTGAGAGAAAAAAGGAAGACATAATTAACAATAACATGCATGTCATACCACCATATACCACACTTCCTTTTTCTTTAGAACAACGACTAGCTCTTGATACCATAATACACCATTCAGCAAACAAAACCCATTTCACCTCCACTAAGATTGATAATTCAAGGAATGAAAGGAACATGAAAATCATTTCTGATAAATAAATTCTAGAATACATTCACAACATCAAGCACATATCCCTCACCTCTACTTTTTCTTTGCCCCTACCGGTGTTTTAACATTTAACATCTCCACATCCACAATCCACGCAACCCTGCATATTCCAATCAAAGAACTAAAATCCCTTGAAGGTAGTGCGTTATTGTATTTTGAAGAGTAGCTAAAACATATAGAATATGTTCTTATTGATGAAATGAGTTTCATTGGCCCAAAGTTAGTAATAAAAATTGACAATAGGCTATGTGAAGATTTCCCACACTCAAGAACATCTAAATTTTGGAACAGATCAATCATCCTCCTCAGTGACCTCAACCAATTACCACCAATCTTGGACAGTATGATTTATGAAAGTAATTCCTACGAGAGAAACCATTTGGAAGGGATTTAATTCTTCCATTACATTGCAAATAATATTTCAACAACAACGAACAACCAATGCACTAAGTTTCATTCTGGAATTTATTACTCCACCTGCAAGATTCAACCCCTCTAATTGAGGATTGGAAACTCTTAATGTTTCACATATATACACACCTAACTTAATAAGAGCTCACAATTTTTAATGATACACCACATTTGTTAGCAACAAATGATCTGGTTGAATCCCACAACCTTCAGATGTTAAAGGAATTAAACGTTCTGATCGTGTAATGCATTGTTGAAAGTAAAACGAGGACTGAAATAGGAAATCATGAGGATGACCAGTTGGAACAAAAGAAATTGGTTTACAAACAAAAAAAATCATGCTTATTACAAATTACTGTGTTGAATTAGGCCTCGTAAATGGTGCAATAGGAACAATCACCAACATTGTCTATGGTTCATCAATGCAACCACCAAAATTACCTTTATGTTTTGTTGTCAAATTTGATAGATACAATCACCCATATTGGGATTCCTCCAACCCATTACATATTCCCATGCCCCATATTTTTTGAGGGAATCTAAGATAATTGATCCGATTAAAATGGCCTCGAGATTAACTATCCATAAGTTGCAGGGACTTACTTTACATAGATCAACCATCGACATAAGAACCACTGAAAGGAAGGATCTTACTTTCACAGCTTTCTCTAGAGTTCCCTCGCTTGTAAATCTACACATTTCAACTTCTTTTTCATTTGAGAGATACTCAAATATGGCGCACGTACCAACACTTGGAGTAAGAAGAAATGAGGAAGCAAGACTACTATAATCACTCAACCCATCGTAAATACTACCCTCTTCTTTGATAGCACCTCCAGTACTACTATACTCAACACTTCTTGTATCCAAAGTGACACTGTCATTCAAGAGGTATCAAATGTAATCATGTTTATTGAAACTAAAATTTCCAACTAAAGGCTACCATTCATGATATAAAAATTGCACATGTATACAAATCTCATTATCTGTACGCAAATCTACATTTATTTGATGTTGTGAAATATGATTAGCAACTTTAAATGTATAAAATTGTAACAAAATTAAATGTACACATACAACATTTCAATGTAATGTTTCATCTATATTCCTATACTAAAAATATCAATCACACACATTATCAATTGTACAATAAATGTTTTTCAAACAAAACACCAACAAGACAACCGATGCACAACTATCAAAATAAACCCGAATTAAATACATACAACATCAACTAAAAAATAAATTAACTATCGAAAACCGTATCAAATGTATTAATGTACAAATTTTTAACAAGTTTGAAATGTAGAAACAACCTTAAAATTAAGTGGCCCATCTATATTTCTACACTTACAAAATCAATCACACCCCTTATCAACATCAACTAAAAAAGTAATAATTATGCCTCTAAATCAAATAACATATACCATTCAGCATTCACATTGCATCAAACACATGCGATTGCTAGTAGATATGAATTGAATATGGAGTTAACATATTCGTAAGATAGATTTGTCCCTTGAAAAAGTTTCTGTCTTGTTTTGTAGTTTATTCAATGTTTATATTTTCAACTCTTTTAAATTGTGAAATTTGTTTTTTCGAATTTTTAGGTTGAAATTATTTTTTCTGTTTAAAATTAGGTAAATTGAGTTTTTTTTTTGTTAATATGTTTTTCCAATGACAAAGTCAATTAGAATAACAACATGAACTAAAATAAAATCTTGTAGTGTATTGATTATAATATTTACAATGGTTTTAAATCATTTAATTTTGAAATTATGATTGGATTTTCTACCCAATTAAAATGATTATAATTGCCAATTGATATTCAATATTTTTAAATAATATTTTTTGAAAATTATAAATTTAGATATATATTATTTGTATATTTTTATGATGAACGAAAAAGATAAAATATAAATCAAAGTATTATATTAAATAATAAATTCATTTGAATATTTAAAATTAAAATTAAATAATAATTTATTTTTGAGTGATTAAAATATAGTTTATTTGGTTTTCCCGCTTTCTACACGGATCCTTTAAATGTATATTCCATGCCTTCTCATATTATATTTATATATGTTGTTATTATTATGCCGAAGGCATTCCCCTTTGGGAAAGGCCCTTGCAGATGTTTTTGCAACTGTCTTAAATTTCACGGCCTTCCGCATGATTTTTGACATTTTCCCACTTTCATTGGTCTGTCTGAGAAAACAATGGAACCAAAGGCAGAGAAGAAACTGAAAGAGAATAATCCCAAGGAAAGGAAGACCATGCATGATAACATTCATAAAGAGGAAGAGATTGCATGGACCAGTGGGAGCAGGAGTGAGACAAGGGTTTGGGCTCGGTGATAGAGATATGACAGAAAGAGGAAAGTAGGATGATTTCATATTCATGGGTGCATCGTGTTTGTAGATTCATCAGTGCATCATGTCTGTAGATTCATGGTTTCACCACACATCTCTTATAATGGTCTAGGAAGATGATATCCCTTCCAAAGTTATTCTTGATTTGATTCTTGATGGAGTAAGAAAGATATTTAACTTAGATCCAACCAAAATAGTCCAGACCAAGATGATTTTTTCCAGATTTTGTGTGAATATTTCAGTAGGTAATTAAGTCTCTTCCTTTTTTATCTTTCTTATTTCAAGCCAAGAGACTTGGATCCAAAAATTGGAGTTCCAGAAGTCCCCTATTTTTTTAATGGAAAATGTAGATTTGTATGCCATAATTAATCTAGTGGTTTCTTAGCCAAGGTGCATACATGGAATGAGAAGGTGCTTCATGTTCTGGAGCCTACGTTGAAGGTTTTGGTTTCTCTTTACCCCTCTCGGGTTTTCCTTATTTCCCTTTCTTTACTGGTAGATTCTCTTTGTGGATTGGTCCAAATCATGAAGTATATTACCTGTTTTCTTATGATGAGGGTGCTTTGAAACCGTCTTTCAGGGAGGGCATCTCATATTTGTCTAGCTCCCTACCAAGGATTCACAGGGATGTTGGTCAACCATCCCTATGCTCTAAAATTGTGCATGATGTTGATTCTGATTCTGACTCAGATTCTTTGACCTTATAGCTTGAAATATGGAGACCATGGTTCAAAATTGAGCTCGTCATAGCCCTTCCAAGGCCTCAAACCAGTCATAAAATGGCACTGAAGAAAGATGGAATTGAGAACAAAATAAAGGTTTCCAGCACTCATGCACTTAGTATACTGTCTAGATCATTTCCATCCTCAACAAGGGCATTGGACAATAAGTATGCCTTCTTCTTAAGGCCCATGTTTGAGTTTCTAGCTCAGACACAGTCCCCATTCATGGTAGACATTTACCCCTATTATGCCTACAAATATTCCCCTCACAAAGCATCTATGGAGTATGCCTTATTCAAACCCAACGATGGTGTTATTGACACCAACACAGGTATTGTCTATATTGAATCTGTAAGGGGCAAAATTTAAGTGTAGACATAGAACCTTTAAATTTAATGCTTAATCTATATTACAACACTTACAAAATCAATGAAACCCTTTATCAACATAAACTACAAAAAATTAACTATCTTGCTAAATCAAATAACGTATATCGTTTGGTGTTCACATTGCAGTGTACACATGCGATTGCTAGTTATAGCTTAAATTTGATATTTTCTTGTGATGTACTCGATTTATATATTTTTTGTTTTTGTGATTGATATATACGACGATGAATTTATATTTAAAAATATATAAACCTTATAAATAAACATTAAATTTTGGCACTCTTTTAAAAAAAAATTAAACTTTGAAAGGCACCTATTTTAGGAAGGCTTTGAAAAAACATTTTACAAATCTAAACTGCAAAATAAAAATATAATTACACATAGAGGCTATCGTTGTTACTTGTAGTTCCTTTGGATGTCTTCAAATTTATTATTATTCTCTATGACAAGCTCTTCTATTCCTTTGAATTCTTTCTAATCCAGACCGGCCACAGATAAATATCAGTTTCTAACCAGTTTGAAATTGGCTTAGTATAACCTTTGCATGTCTTTAAATTTGTAAGTAATCTTCAACATAAGCTTTCTTACATTGTGGATTTATTTTAATCCATTGAGATGATCGATAGATAGATTGAATGAAGCAAATGATACAAAGAACTAATTTTTATCCTTTCTTTCCTACAAACAAAACTATTTTTTTACACCCAATCATTTCTCTATATATTTTAACTAGCAATAGCACCTATTAATTAAAATGATATTAAACTTACTATTATTATGATAGATATTAAATTAATATTAAAATTACTATTATTATGATAATAATTATAATAATATTTGTAAGTGTAATTATGCCGAAGGAGTTCCTCCTATCGAAAAGGCCTTTTTCGTCCTTCACCCCATTTTACCTAATTTTTTACATTTTTTTTTAATTTTTACGCTAGAACTCGCATATTCACGTCCTAGGGTTTCTTAGTGGTTAGGTAAGGAAACTTTGTTTGCGTTTGGCATATCTACCCTACAACGGGTTTTTAATTAGGGGCGGGATTCCATTCTCTACATTTTCCATTGCATGAATCCAAAGATTGTTACGGACGTACAAGAAAAGATGGACCTGAATTTCGATGATTTTATTCTCTATTTCAGCGAGTGTTTGAGGTTCGTTTCTTTGTTTTTTTAGTCGTTGGAAGAGAGATTTTCCAGGACCAACAATGAGAGACGGATGATGGAGAACCAATGCCAAGAGAATGGTCAATATTTTGGCCTGTAACCATTTTGATGTATGCAAGAGATGTGAGAAGGTTTTGCAGCTTCCAGGCTCAAGGACATGGGGTCGTACCTAGGCCAGATTATTCATCGCAAAAAAAAAATGCAGATTTTTGGTTTCTTCACCTATAATTTTTTCTGGATGCTCTTCGCTACCAAAATTTTCAATTGGGTGGTCTTGATAACCCAAAATTTTCATTTGGATCTTCTGGAATTGATTGACTCCTTTTTTTAAAAGCAGTGTAAACCCTAGTAAGTGCCTGAAAAAGTCACTCTTGATTCATATTCAGAACATGACCAAATCTACGTGCCTAGGAAAAAAGATCCAACCAGGCATGAGACTTATTCAGAGATTTTCTCTCCATTTTTTATGTCGACCTAGATATTCTGACTGTTCATTGTTACTAGAAAAAGGTGTCATACTTGAGTGAAGGCTTGTTTGAGGGCAATATGGGTTTTAAATGGCCAAAAAAGAGTTAATGGTGACATCTGGGGTTCATGTTGTTGCAAGTGGATTGGTCATTTGATAGTAGGTCGACATGGTCGAGTGAGTAGAAGCTTCAGAGATGAAAATGAAAAAACCAACTTGATGAACAACCAACTTGATGAGACCTTAAAGATATTTCTTTCCACAGCTAAGCTTTGAACTTGGTTTTGAAAATAAGTGTGGCTTAGTGTTTGAGCCCTTAAACTTACCAATTCAAAATTAACCCCTCCCCCAAACCTCAATAAAAAAAATTCAAATTCATACTTTAGATTTATTATCTCTTGTAATTTTTTGGGTTCAAGTATATGATATTTTTTCATAGGTTTCAACGTTTATTTTTTTGTAGTTTTAAAAATAAGGTAGTAGACTCTTGCAGAGACTGTGGGTAAGTAATAGGCCTTTTGTATTTTTAAATTTTTGATGTTTTCATAAGCAACGTCGAAATTCTGAGGTTCCAAAGTAGGATATATACATGTAGTATGTGAACATGTTGGCATATTTTCTTTCTGTATTAAATATGATTATTCTTTTACCATGGGTGTAGAATTTTAATTATTACTATTTCACCAAATAGTCATTGTCTGTCACTTTTCTAAGTTTAATAAGATATTGTAGTTCCAATATCTAGAATTTATTAGATTATTTTAGTTATATCTTAACTCAATAGAAAATTCACTTAGAGCAATCATCATTTTACCTGCTACAAAGCTTACGATCAACAAGTAAAATCTAGTTCTTCTTTATGTGCAATATGATAGTGGGTGTATGGTGGTTGGTGACACATTTTCAAGTCACTGACTATTATATTTTTGGGATTTTGGGGATGTTGGTGGTGGATCTATAATTTTAAGCAAGCCCTTGGCTTCTTCCACAAGAAAATTAAGAGGCTTCAGATCCCTAAACAGGTCACAAAGTAGAAAAATGATATATCTCAAATGTTTTCTAGAATAAAAATGAGAACTGAACCTCCCAAATAGGGTGTAAAATTCTATAGTCTAATAATATCTTAGTAGGGGGACTGAATTGGTACATATGCTATGAATTAGGACAAAAAGGCCTAAGAAAAGGAGACCTTGACCCAGGTTGTACAAAATTATGCATCTTGGCATGTTCCTACGATTGGTTAGTACAAAATTCTTTAGTTTTCTAGACTTAGAATAGATTGTTTCTATCATGTAAGAATGTTTAGTGGTGGATGTAGATTTATTCACTTAACCATGTCTCTAGGGTCTAACAAGCATTATGCTATTGCACCCATATATGGAAATGAATTCCTTCTTCCTTAGTAGACTTTGGAAAAAAATTCTCTCTGGTATTAAACCCATATATTTAATGAATTCCTTCTCCCTTAGTAGATTTTGTAAAAAAAATTCCTCTTACATGAGTTAGAATTTTATAAGTTTTCAAAGTCGTCATACCCAACACACATGGTTTTGTTGAATTCATGAAGTAATCACCTTGTCTTGATGGAGCCATGGATGGTTGCATTTTTTTTGTGAAAATTGTGAAAAATAGGTGTGATTAAAGATTGTACTGGTTTTTTGGAAGGAATTGGATCCTAAATTTGTCAGCCAACATTGAATTGAACATGGTAGAATAATAGTGTAAGGCTACCATGAAACTTGTACAAAAAAATGGGGTCTATGTGGTTATTCTATCGAAAGTGAACCTACCAGATTAAAGAAAATATATTTGAAGGTTTGATAATATTTAGTTAGAGATTTGGAATTTCTCTTTTCTTAATACCACGAGCAGTTGCCATGTAACTCCTGACTGGTTTCTTCACACAAGCCCAACCCGATTTGATTGACACTGAGGGAAAGTAAAAAAATCAAGAATCATATTCATTTCATCACTTGACCAACTAAATGTTTTATCTTCATTGAAATAAATTGCCTACAACGAACTTAAAGGAACTACATCTTGTTATTTTCAATAAAGAAGAGAAATTTGGCGATGATGAGGTTAAAAAAATCTATAATTTATAGCTAGAATGCTTCTAATAAAAATCCAATTTATGGAGATTCGGGGCATAATTTATTCATACGAATATAACACACATTTTGAATCTTGGTATAGAGAGCCGAGTCATAAACATTTGTAGGGTTGCCTAATTTTGTTTAGAAAGAAAAATTGTTAAGTGACTGATTACAACATAAATTCAGTGATGTTTGTATTGCCAAACATATTCAAAAAATTGACTTGATCCCTCGAGATATTTCCTTGTTGTAGTGTTTAATATGTGAATATGTGGTCTCACTACACCAAAACTACTATCACTTAACCAAAAAAACCCGTAATAAATACTACCCTCTACTTTGATAGGAGCTCCACTACTACTTTACTCAACACTTCTTGCATCCAAAGCGACAGTTTCGTTCAAGGGGTATCAAATGTATTCATGTTTAGTGAAAATAAAGGTGGCCACAAAAGGATACCACTCATGATATAAAATATGCAAATGTATAGAAGTCTTCATGTATTCATGTGTAGTTCAAATAAAAAAGTCCGCAAAATGCTACCACTCATGATATAAGATTTACAAATGTTATATATGTACCACTTGTACAAAAATTGAAATGTAGAATTAAAACCTTTAAATCTAATTAATGCATCATCTATTTTCCTACACTTACAAAATATCTGACACCACTTATCAACATCAACTAAAAAAGTAATAACTATCCATCTAAATCAAATAGCATATACGGTTCGGCGTTCACATTGCATTGTGCACATGCGATTGCTAGTTATAATTACCATAGATTGTAGCATCTCTGCTAAAACTTGTTTTTTTCTGTATCTATTGAACAAAATTCTTCTTCACACAATCATTTTCTTTGTTTTTTTAGTTTTCTAAACCCCATATTTTTCTCATCCTAATGAATAAAAAAAATCGTTAAAGCTCTATAACCTAATTTTAATTCTAATAAGATATTGCTTTCTGATTTGTTGTCTGATAGTCTATACAATATGAAATCATGTCTAGCCATGTTAGTTATATCGCCTTACTCCATTTTCTTTGTAGAGCCTTTTGTAAATGTCTTTGGATGATTTGAATGGTACAAAGATATAATTATACACAATACTGTTATTGAACCCAAACGAAAGCAAATAATTTCAAGTTTTGACATGGATGTTGTTCATTGCATTGGTCCATAATTTTGTCACTGTAATGCCCCCAACCTACCTTGTCTCGGTCAGCATTATCTCCTGCTTGGCGTGGGATGGAGGGAATTCTTGTTTTTATTGTTGTTAGGGGCCTCTTTGTGCGGACTGACTGCGTGGAGGATGGAGACATTAAAATATTGACGTGTTGGAGTCTTCTGGCTGGTGGATGTACCTCATTTATTTTGTCTGATTTGCAAATCTTTCCCTAATTTTTCTTGTTGTTTGCTGCGTGGAGGGTTGGTGTTTGTGCAGGACTTTTGTACTCCTTTTCACCTGCTACAGCCTGCATTTATTTTTCTCTGGCGCTGGCCGCTGAGCTTTCAATCAAGATTTTATTAATTGTTCTTCCCTGTGTTTACCTTTTACCGGCTCTGGCTCATCGTTCTCTGAAATTTTCTGCAGCGACTCAACTTTCTCTACAGTATTTCCATCTATGATCACGAGTCTGTGTAAATTTCTGCTCGGATTTTGCCTTCTTTGCACTCCGTGCACTAGACTGCTTGGCCTCCACATCCTCTGCATTTTTCTGCTCGGCCTTTACATCCTCCTCATTTTTCTGCTTCGCCTCCCCATTCTCTTCTTCTTTCGGCGCTGAAGCTACAAGCTAGTGAAGCCGGCATGTTGCAAAATAATAGAAGCTGTTTTGTTTTGAGCGCTTCCAACAGGCAGGCTGTCCAGCTATGTTGTTATCTGTTCTTTTCGACTGCATCCTCAAATTCGGGATTCTCCTTCAAGATATTTTCATCAAAATCGATTAAGTGATAGTGAGAGTGTTACCAGGAGACCCGATGAAATTTATTACAGAGATTCTCTACTGAGACCTTGCTTGTTCTACGATGTAACTCATGGAAGAGGATCTCATAGAGGTGGATCTGTTTCATATCAGAATATTCATGAAGCACAGTTTGCTTTGCAAGAGAGATTTTAGGAGATCGATGAAGGATAGAGGAATTAAAAAGAAACTTGGTGTAGTTGGATTAAAGCCAATAAAAATGGCGCATGCTTTTTGTGTTGGTGACAGATCACACCCACAGGCACAGGAGATCTATGCAATGTTGGAGAAAACGTCTTGGGAGATGAAGGTAGCAGGATATTTTTCAGATTCAGAACATGTGCTGAGTGAACAGGGAAAGTAAAAGTATTCCTCTGCCACAGCATCAGTCCCTTGGAACAAATGCTTGTTTGTTACCTTCGTTTAGAAAAATTGTTGGAGTAAAGGCTGCTCCTGAGCATACAACAATTGAATTAACAGGGACTGAAAGGCGTCTACATCAAATGAGGAAAGTTTGCAGATCTCTATGAAAGAGTGCATAGCATTTTGCTAGAATCTAGGGATGATACAACCAGGCCTATAGCGAATGCAGAACTGTGTTGAGAAAGGTTATTCTGTCATTAATATTAAGTCTCCAGACCAAAACTTCTCTTTGACACGATTTTCCCTTTAACCGACATGCAATATGTTGTATTTCATGGGGCAGTTGATTCGGACGGACCACGATGCATTCCAGGAGTACTACATCAGTGACATATGGATGGCTGCCCAGTGAACTCGAAGTAGAAAGGCAAAGAATAATCCTTGTTTAGAGGCAGCTATAGAAAGAAGAATCTCTGTGGGAATGAGACTTGAATTATGCAGTTGTGCCGAGTTGGTCTTCTCTCTGATGTCTCGCATATTCTGTGAAAATGGCCTGTCAGTCACTAGAGCAGAAGTGAGCACCAGGGGTGACAAAGTAGTTGCATTGAAGCAATCTATTGACTGGTCAACCTTAATTGAGGATGCTAAGTCTAGGGACTGTTTTATGGATATGGAGTCTGTACCAAGAGATTGTTTTTGGTTATAAAGCCATCTTCTTTTGCTTTGTCTCAGACTAGGGCTGCTCCTATTATGAGAGCACCAAGGTTAGGAGGTCCAAATTAGAAACAATCAGATGCATATGGAGATGGTGGAGGTGTTTGGATGAATGACGAAGGATCAAGTTCAATTGCCAAAAATGGGGCCTACAGAAGTTCTAGGGCTAATCTTGGAGCGGTGTTGGGAGGATGATGGCAAGTATTTTAGACCACCCACCCTGGCCGTGAACTCCTACCTGTGCCAATGTGAAGATGTTCGATGTTTGGGCGCCCAACGAGCTTGAAGAAAATGGAATTAGGCTTGGGTTGCTGTTGCAGGCCCTGTCCATCTTGATTTCGACTGCGGGAGCTTAATCAGGCACGATATTCTCTATACCATTGATTCTTATGCTGTTATTTAACTGATTCAATTAAATAACTCTAATCTTCATATAAATGTCTCGTGTGATGGTATGCTGTTTGGTTTCCACTTCCCTTGCTCTTTTGTATTTTTTTTTGGCGTTAGAAATGATTGCGCTGGTTGAAGCCTTTTATATTGTTTTCTGGGTTTTAATAAATATTAGTTGGGTGAACTTGTTCTTAGTCTAATAAAACAAAAGAGGTGGGGGTCCTGCAATGAAAATTCCCGAGTTCTTTGTGTTGGTCTCACGATTTTGAATGTTTTATCAAACATTGTCGTTGGACTCAACTTTATAGTTCCTGTTTTGTTCTTATTCTTGTTTCGGTTCGAGATCTGTAGTTCTGGTTTATGTTGGGTATTTGCGAAATAGTGATTGAGTACTGTGAGTGCATTGTGTATAGGTAAATGATGCTATTCCTGTCTCTATCCTTTTCTTTTAGTTGTTTTAGGTTCTAGTAACCCTTTTTGGTTGGCTTAGTGTGTGCTTAGCTTGACTGATCTTTGAATTGAGCCAAGTTGATATTACTCTCAACTAGGTTAGTTGCTTTTGTTATTTTTTTAAAATCGCTCGAAGAAATACCTTTATTCTTCAAGCGTCATGGTTGATCTTCATAATTTGATATCAATTCATGTTCACCGTTTGGAGATTGTTTTCTTTGGAATTCACCTTCTCTCCCTTGGTGACTGTTGTTTGTTTTGAGGAATGTAGCTGATCCTATGGAATGTCTTCTGTAGACGTTACTCACATTTCTTTTGGATAGCTTAAAATGTCAGAGGAAATACTCTTTTTCGTACCTTGATTTTGTTTCACACGTGTTGGAGGATACGAGATCTACTGGATCATTATTGAGGAAGTTTTCAAATCTTAAAATTGGGATGTTGGTTTTATGCGTAAGAAATTACCCTACGTTTTGCTCCATAAAGATGTTTAAATTTCATTCTCCTGTGACTTAGAGGTTGGTGTGTTTGGAAACTCATTGGTTGACTGGTTTTTGTGATGCTCGCTGTGATACGACCTCCTTGCTGTCATTGTAGTAGAATGGTTACATGTTGACCAGAAAGGTTAAAGTCAACTTGTTGTTGACGACAGATCCTTTGGAAGCTATGTATCCTGTGTTGTGTTCTTGGGAATGATTGAGTAACCCTCCTGTAAGATTTATAATGGTTATGTTTGGTCTTGCCAAGTTTGTCCTTTTTCTTAAGACATTCTCTTGATTAGAAGAAAGTTTAATAGAAGGATTGTTAGGATAGGATGTGGCCCATACGGGGTCATTTGTGCGTTTCATTCCTTTTCTTTTCAATTTATTTATTCTGTACTGACATAAAATTAACTGTTTTAGGCACATCACCTTAATATGAATGAGTCATGTTGGTTTAGATATTCTCATGTCGATTGATTGTTTGGGATCTTCCAGTGGCATAGTGAATCCTTGGCTTGGTGAACTAACTTAAACAAATAGGGACAGATCACGTTTGAAATTAATTCCCTTCTTGTAATTGTTTTTGTTTCGAAATGTTATCTTGTTAAAATGACGGTCATTATTGTGATATGGGTGAAATTCACTATGAGGTTTATTAACTGCTCCTATGAGAAACTGAGAATTAAATAGAGTTAGTGCCGTCCCTTTTTATTTAGACATTTTATGCTTTTGGACAACTCTTTAATTGCTCTTGTTTAGACTCTTGGATTATTGTTTTCTTCATCAACGGTGCTTTTCTTCCTTGAAACAGTTAGATAACAACATATTGTCTTAATGTTATAGCTTTTATCGTGCTCAGTTCTTGCGAACTGACATGTGCTAACAAATGTGCAGGAGGATTTCCTGAGTAGAAAAGAAAAAAAAAAGAGAGAGAAAAAGAAACACGTGTAGAAAGTGGATTCCAGCCTTCTTAGGAACTGCTGTTGTACGAATGTTTTTCTTTTGCTTTAAAACATTGGTATGGAAATTGTGGAGACTATTTAGAAGGCATTGCGTTATAATTTTGTATTGTTCTCATGTAGGTTGTTATCGTTTGAAAGTCAATTTGAGAAATATTATTGTCAATAAGATTAAATGAACTTGCTTTGACATGCGTATCCTTTGTTGAATTTTCACTTTTCAGAATATGATTTATCCTTGAATTGTCAACCTAATTATAATTATCTAAACTTGAATCAACTTACATCACTTTGGTTACCTTTGGTCATGTGTCGTTTGGTAGAGGACTATGTTTTGAACCTAGCAAAAAGAAAACAAGAGAAACAAATATACCTTGTGATCCCACGTAAACTAATCAACAATCTCTTATTGTGGTGAGTCCTTAGAACGGTCTTAAGGTGAAGTCAATGATTAAATCTTGGAAGATAATAAAATTATAATAAATAGAAGGAACTTGATTAAGAAACTCTTCGATCTATCTTACCCGTTGAAAATGTAAACAGTATACTTATGTCTATCTCTTCAAGTGAAGCCCAAGTGAAACCTTTAATAATTCTGGTTAGACTCTTGCCCCCAATGAAATCCTTTTTAACCACTAATAAGATCTTAATGATGAATCCAAGTCTTAGACAGTCATGTACTGTAAAAATAAAATAAAATAAAAATATGACCGCTTAAAAGGGTAAAACATATATGTTTAAAAGCACAACGTTGAAAACAGTTTGATGAAGTTAAGAGCCTTGATAAACTAACTGCCTCCTAACCAATGAATAAGTTAATCAAGTTAATGAAGCAACCTCTTACCATCCAATAATTGGTTTACACTGTATATTAACATTAACAAGGTAGGGGAAAATTCTTCAAAGGAGACATGAACTTCAGATTCTCCTATCATGATTCCTCTGGGAAAAGTAAAGAATGTAAAAACACTTACAGCTAAAACATGAATCTAAAGAAACCTTCTGTGGGAAGACCTTGTTGTAAGACTGCATACTTTAGATGAACCATTGTGTCCTTAGTGTGTGCCTCATGTTTATCTGTAACCAGTGTGGGTCCGTGTTGTGGAAAGCATGTCTTTGGTTGGTTGTATTCCCTAGAGAACTTGTGTAGTGTCGTATTATCTTCAAGCAAGTCAAAAAAAAATATCCTGTCTTTTACCGTGTTGTTCGTGTGTTGAAATGTTGGTGTGTTACACTTGGTATCAGAGCATAGGTTCATGCTCTCGAACCTATGGGCCAGATTGGTGTTATATGATGATGTTACATGGTGGTGGTGGTGTTACATGATGATACTGCATGATGATGATGATGTTGCATGATGGTGGTAGATATTGGAAGAGTGATGTGCTTTAAACGTGATGTGATTAATGTCGTAATTGTGATATTGTGAACGCACGTGATGTGTATGTCACTTTGTGCGTGTTTGTGATCATGTTGATATGTTAGGGATGGGAGTATTCTCTCTCCTTCTTGTGGGGAAGAGTTCACGTGTGAATTATTGTTTGTGACGTGTGAAAAGAATTATAATGTGGATGACGTAGTGTTGGAGCATTGTGGCATATTGTGATATGTAGGTGTATCAATGTGTTGTATGACTAGATTGATGTTAAAAGAGATGAGTTGTATCATGATGTTTTTACCATGTTTTGAAGTAATGTGGGTGTACCACCTTGTTATGTAGCAATGGATGTTATGTTGAGATGTACTATGTTCATCGTATGTATGACTGTGCAAATATGTAACGCTTCATGTTGTGATTTTGGGTCATACGGTGAGTGTATGAACCCTATCGTGTGGTGATTGCACTTTGGGTGTAGGATGTGGTAAAGTGATGTGTTACACTTAGTGAATGTATGATTGTGATCTACCTTGTATATGTACCACCATTGTGTTAGTGATGTAGTTACATGTTATGTTGTGAACCTTACGCTAACCGACCCTGAGGGAAATCGGTAGAAGTGTATGTTGAGAGTGAGGAATGGTGTACCATGGGTCAATAACTCGAGTCAAAACTTGATTTAGTAGATAACATGTGATTCTTTCCTCTCTCCCTATGTGGTTGCATGTATGCAACCTAAGTTCAAACTATGACTATGTTTAGCCTTGTCGAAGTGGTGGCGGGATGATTCAGATGGAGGTGATGACAGTTGTATTATTGATATGTATTTTACGAGTTGAGGCTCGATGTTCCGAGTGCTAGCAACTCGTTGAGTACCCCTTGGTGGCCAGATAAGGCCACACAGTTATCGTAATGTGACATTATTATAAGTTGATTTTATTCGTAAATTGAGCTTTTTATTTTATTTTGTAAGGACCAGCAGCTTTTCTTGATTGCCATGCTTTACAATTTTGGGCATTTCCTTGGTTTGTGGCACTAACATGGGGATTTTGATACTAACTATGGCTATTTGGCCATTTATTTTTGCTTGATTTTGGGTCTTCTTTTAAATTTGGAATTTTACCTGCCTTGCCCAAGGCTTGTACTTTGCCACTTGGCACTTTGATTGGATTGTTGTGCTGGTTCTATTGTCGTGATGTGTGGAATAGGGTCATGGGATGCACCATGAAATGGTTGGACCTATGGACCCACTTCGTTGTATGGGGGTACGCCCCAAGGAGTTACAGATAACTAGCGGGTTGTTGAACCACGCCTTATTATGTCACTTGGGTTAGGAGTGTTCGAACTCTATGTGTCTTGGACCATAGGGTCAACCGGTCTTGAGGGAGGCATAAGAGTTTAAGGGAGGCATAAGAGACTTGAGGGAGGCATAAGAAGAGGCATTTGAGGGAGGCATAAGAGACTTAAGGGAGGCATAAGAGTTTGAGGGAGGCATATGATATTTGTGTGTATGGTTGATGTTCTAGGATATATGTTGAGTTATTGTGATGTTTTGGTAGTGGTCTTTTGATGTATGTGTTACTCATGTCAGATGGATATGTGTTGTGATGTTGTGGATATGTCATTGATTCCCTTGTGGACACTATGTACCTATAGCATGGTTTGGTGTTATGTGAGTGTTTCATTGATGCAAATTGAGGAAATGTCTGGTGGATTGTAGTACTCTTTTGTTTGAGTATTTTAAATGTCAGTCATTGATGTGTGACGAGTACTATGTTATGTGGAGTGTGCCTATTCTATTCCATATTTGTGCAACCTTTTGTGGTGTAATACAATCTTGAAGCATATACTTGTGTACTTATGAATCTGTAGGGTCTTGTGAACCTGATAGGGTGTTGTGTTAGCAGCTCATGTTGGGCACCCACAATAAGGAATAAATCAAAACTCTTCAACGATGATATATTTTTTTTTAAAGAAGCTAAAACTAGAAATAATGATAATGGAAAGAGATTAATGAAATGATGAACAAGAAAGAACTGCCAATCTTCATAGAACATTGAAAGTTAAAAATTCTACCAAATGTTCCTAAGGCTACCTTGTGACCATGCTTTAATCAACTAAAATTTTATACCATAGGGTGTACTTTCTCCTTTACCTGTTCTTGGTTGTGAACCATTTACTTTCCTCTGTGTAATGTCGCATCGAGGACGATGTTTTCTTAAGGGGAGGAGAATGTAATGCCCCCAACCTACCTTGTCTCGGTCAGCATTATCTCCTACTTGGCGTGGGATGGAGGGAATTCTTGTTTTTATTGTTGTTAGGGGCCTCTTTGTGCAGACTGACTACGTGGAGGATGGAGACATTAAAATCTTGACGTGTTGGAGTCTTCTGGCTAGTGGATGTACCTCATTTATTTTATCTGATTTATAAATCTTTCCCTGATTTTTCTTGTTGTTTGCTGTGTGGAGGGTTGGTGTTTGTGCTAGGCGCTGAGCTTTCAATAAGATTTTATTAATTGTTCTTCCCTGTGTTTACCTTTTGCTGGCTCTGGCTCAACATTCTCTGAAATTTTCTGCAGTGACTCAACTTTCTCTGCAGTATTTCCATCTATGATCACGGTCTGTGCAAATTTCTGCTCGGATTTTGCCTTCTTTGCACTCCGTGCACTAGACTGCTCGGCCTCCACATCCTCTGCATTTTTCTACTCAGCCTTTACATCCTCCTCATTTTTCTGCTTCACCTCCCCATTCTCTTCTTCTTTCGGCGCTGAAGCAACAGGCTAGTGAAGCCGGCATGTTGCAGAATAATAGAAGCTGTTTTGTTTTGAGCGCTTCTAACAGGAAGGCTATCCAGCTATGTTGTTATCTATTCTATTTGGACTGCATTCTCAAATTCGGGATTCTCCTTCAAGATATTTTCATCAAAATCGATTAAGTGACAGTGAGAGTGTTACCAGGAGACCCGATGAAATTTATTACAGAGATTCTCTACTGAGACCTTGCTTGTTCTACGATGTAACTCATGGAAGAGGATCTCATAGAGGTGGATCTGTTTCATATCAGAATATTCATGAAGCACAGTTTGCTTTGCAAGAGAGCTTTTAGGAGATCGATGAAGGATAGAGGAATTAAAAAGAAACTTGGTGTAGTTGGATTAAAGCCAATAAAATGGCGCATGCTTTTTGTGTTGGTGACAGATCACACCCACAGGCAGAGGAGATCTATGCAATGTTGGAGAAAACATCTTGGGAGATGAAGGTAGCAGGATATTTGTCAGATTCAGAACATGTGCTGAGTGAACAGGGAAAGTAAAAGTATTCCTCTGCCACACTGCATCAGTCCCTCGGAACAAATTCTTGTTTGTTACCTTCGTTTAGAAAAACTGTTGGAGTAAAGGTTGCTCCTGAGCATAAAAAAATTGAATTAACAAGGACTGAAAGGCGTCTACATCAAATGATGTTTGCAGATCGTGACTATGAAAGAGTGCATAGCATTTTGCTAGAATCCAGGGATGATACAACCAGGCCTAGAACTGTGTTGAGAAAGGTTATTCTGTCATTAATATTAAGTATAAGGACAGACCAAAACTTCTCTTTGACACGATTTTCCCTTTAACTTACATGCAATATGTTGTATTTCATGGAGCAGTTGATTCGGACGGCCTTGATGCATTCCAGGAGTACTACATCAGACATATGGATGGCTGCCCAGTGAACTCGGAAGCAGAAAGGCAAAGAATAATCCACTGTTTAGAGGCAGCTATAGAAAGAAGAATCTCTGAGGGAATGAGACTTGAATTATGCAGTTGTGACCGAGTTGGTCTTCTCTCTGATGTGACTCGCATATTCCGTTAAAATGGCCTGTCAGTCACTAGAGCAGAAGTGAGCACTAGGGGTGACAAAGCAGCTGCATTGAAGCAATCTAGTGACTGGTCAACCTTAATTGAGGATGCTAAGTCTAGGGACTATTTTATGGATATGTAGTCTATACCAAGAGATTGTTTTTGGTTATAAAGCCATCTTCTTTTGCTTTGTCTCAGACTAGGGCTGCTACTATTATGAGAGTACCAAGGTTAGGAGGTCTAAATTAGAAACAATCAGATGCATATGGAGATGGTGGAGGTGTTTGGATGAATGACGAAGGATCAAGTTCAATTGCCAAAAATGGGGCCTACAGAAGTTCTAGGGCTAATCTTGGAGCGGTGTTGGGAGGATGATGGCAAGTATTTTAGACCACCCACCCTGGCCGTGAACTCCTACCTGTGCCAACGTGAAGATGTTCGATGTTTGGGCGCCCAACGAGCTTGAAGAAAATGGAATTAGGCTTGGGTTGCTGTTGCAGGCCCTGTCCATCTTGATTTCGATTGCGGGAGCTTAATCAGGCACGATATTCTCTATACCATTGATTCTTATACTGTTATTTAACCGATTCAATTAAATAACTCTAATCTTCATATAAATGTCTCGTGTGATGGTATACTGTTTGGTTCCCACTTCCCTTGCTCTTTTGTATTTTTTTTTTTGGCGTTAGAAATGATTGCGCTGGTTGAAGCCTTTTATATTGTTTTCTGCGTTTTAATAAATATTAGTTGGGTGAACTTGTTCTTAGTCTAATAAAACAAAAGAGGTGGGGGTCCTGTAATGAAAATTTCCGAGTTCTTTGTGTTGGTCTCATGATTTTGAATGTTTTATCAAAAATTGTCGATGGACTCAACTTTATAGTTCCTGTTTTGTTCTTATTCTTGTTTCGGTTTGAGATCTGTAGTTCTGGTTTATGTTGGGTATTTGTGAAATAGTGATTGAGTACTACGAGTGCATTGTGTATAGGTAAATGATGCTATTCCTGTCTCTATCCTTTTCTTTTAGTTGTTTTAGGTTCTAGTAACCCTTTTTGGTTGGCTTAGTGTGTGCTTAGCTTGACTGATCTTTGAATTGAGCCAAGTTGATATTACTCTCAACTAGGTTAGTTGCTTTTGTTATTTTTAAAAATCACTCGAAGAAATACCTTTATTCTTCAAGCGTCATGGTTGATCTTCATAATTTGATATCAATTCATGTTCACCGTTTGGAGATTGTTTTCTTTGGAATTCACCTTCTCTCCCTTGGTGACTATTTTTTGTTTTGAGGAATGTAGATGATCCTATGGAATGTCTTCTGTAGACGTTACTCACATTTCTTTTGGATAGCTTAAAATGTTAGAGGAAATACTCTTTTTCGTACCTTGATTTTGGTTCACACGTGTTGGAGGATACGAGATCTACTGGATCATTATTGAGGAAGTTTTCAAATCTTAAAAATTGGTATGTTGGTTTTATGCGTAAGAAATTACCCTACGTTTTGTTCTATAAAGATGTTTAAATTTCATTCTCCTATGACTTAGAGGTTGGTGTGTTTGGAAACTCATTGGTTGACTGGTTTTTGTGATGCTCGATGTGATACGACCTCCTTACTGTCATTGTAGTAGAATGGTTACATGTTGACCAGAAAGGTTAAAGTCAACTTGTTGTTGACGATAGATCCTTTGGAAGCTATGTATCCTGTGTTGTGTTCTTGGGAATGATTGAGTAACCCTCCTATAAGATTTATAATGGTTATGTTTGGTCTTGTCAAGTTTTTCCTTTTTCTTAAGACATTCTCTTGATTAGAAGAAAGTTTAATAGAAGGATTGTTAGGATAGGATGTGGCCCATACGGAGTCATTTGTGCATTTCATTCCTTTTCTTTTCAATTTATTTATTCTGTACTGACATAAAATTAACTGTTTTAGGCACATCACCTTAATATGAATGAGTCATGTTGGTTTAGATATTCTCATGTCGATTGATTGTTTGGGATCTTCCAGTGGCATAGTGAATCCTTGGCTTGGTGAACTAACTTAAACAAATAGGGACAAATCACGTTTGAAATTAATTCCCTTCTTGTAATTCTTTTTGTTTCAAAATGTTATCTTGTTAAAATGATGGTCATTATTGTGATATGGGTGAAATTCACTATGAGGTTTATTAACTGCTCCTATGAGAAACTGAGAATTAAATAGAGTTAGTGCCGTCCCTTTTTATTTAGACATTTTATGCTTTTGGACAACTCTTTAATTGCTCTTGTTTAGACTCTTGGATTATTGTTTTCTTCATCAACGGTGCTTTTCTTCCTTGAAACAGTTAGATAACAACATATTTTCTTAATGTTATAGCTTTTATCATGCTCAGTTCTTGCGAACTGACATGTGCTAACAAATGTGCAGGAGGATTTCTTGAGTAGAAAAGAAAAAAAAGAGAGAGAGAAAAAGAAACACATGTAGAAAGTGGATTCCAGCCTTCTTAGGAACTGCTGTTGTACGAATGTTTTTCTTTTGCTTTAAAACATTGGTATGGAAATTGTGGAGACTATTTAGAAGGCATCGCGTTATAATTTTGTATTGTTCTCATGTAGGTTGTTATCGTTTGAAAGTCAATTTGAGAAATATTATTGTCAATAAGATTAAATGAACTTGCTTTGACATGCGTATCCTTCGTTGAATTTTCACTTTTCAGAATATGATTTATCCTTGAATTTTCAACCTAATTATAATTATCTAAACTTGAATCAACTTACATCACTTTGGTTACCTTTGGTCATGTGTCGTTTGGTAGAGGACTATGTTTTGAACCTAGCAAAAAGAAAACAAGAGAAACAAATATACCTTGTGATCCCACGTAAACTAATCAACAATCTCTTATTGTGGTGAGTCCTTAGAACGGTCTTAAGGTGAAGTCAATGATTAAATCTTGGAAGATAATAAAATTATAATAAATAGAAGGAACTTGATTAAGAAACTCTTCGATCTATCTTACCCGTTGAAAATGTAAACAATATACTTATGTCTATCTCTTCAAGTGAA
The DNA here is from genome assembly GCA_019776745.2 of Taxus chinensis. Lineage (NCBI taxonomy): Eukaryota > Viridiplantae > Streptophyta > Pinopsida > Cupressales > Taxaceae > Taxus > Taxus chinensis. Next base: position 743,372,203 of record CM034150.1, read on the forward strand.
GCCCAAGTGAAACCTTTAATAATTCTGGTTAGACTATTGCCCCCAATGAAATCCTTTTTAACCACTAATAAGATCTTAATGATGAATCCAAGTCTTAGACAGTCATGTACTGTAAAAATAAAATAAAATAAAATATGACCGCTTAAAAGGGTAAAACATATATGTTTAAAATCACAACATTGAAAACAGTTTGATGAAGTTAAGGGCCTTGATAAACTAACTGCCTCCTCATCAATGAATAAGTTAATCAAGTTAATGAAGCAACCTCTTACCATCCAATAATTGGTTTACACTATATATTAACATTAACAAGGTAGGGGAAAATTCTTCAAAGGAGACATGAACTTCAGATTCTCCTACCATGATTCCTCTGGGAAAAGTAAAGAATGTAAAAACACTTACAACTAAAACATGAATCTAAAGAAACCTTCTGTGGGAAGACCTTGTTGTAAGACTGCATACTTTAGATGAACCATTGTGTCCTTAGTCTGTGCCTCATGTATATCTGTAACCAGTGTGGGTCCGTGTTGTGGAAAGCATGTCTTTGGTTGGTTGTATTCCCTAGAGAACTTGTGTAGTGTCATATTATCTTCAAGCAATTCAAAAAAAAAATCCTGTCTTTTACCGTGTTGTTCGTGTGTTGAAATGTTGGGGTGTTACAGGATTACTTGCTTAATCAACATACTTGACTGCTGCACTAAGTTGTAAAGTCATCTCTGACCTCTATGATTCCTCTTAAATTATCTTACATAACCCCCATGGTGTATATTTAAACTTGCAAGTGAACATATGAGTCATACAAAGGAATGTGCAAAAAAAATTACACAAGAAAAAGGAAAGAAATTTGATTTTAAAAAATATCTTGTATTGGATCATTTATAAGTGTTTTTCAAACAATTTGTAATTCGTTTCAAATAATTCCATGTATTTATTGTGGTAGCATATTTCAGACAAAGAATCAAACTTTTTAAAATACATGTTCATTTTTTTGTAAACCAACAACTATGCATTTATAATTTCTTTATCATTATATCTCCATACAAATACTTATAGTTTTGTTAGTTCAAGTGTGCATATTGTTCTTATTGTTTTCCATTGTATTTTCTTGACATAATATTTTCTAATTTGTTTCAAACAAATGCATGTATAGATTTTGGAAGTACATATGCGACACATAATCTAATTTTTCAGCGTACTTGTTCAATTTTTACGTGTAATTGGACTTCATGTTTATGTGTAAGTTTAAATACGTCATATAAAAAGTGAACAATGTTATGTGAACACATCCTTCGTTTCATGTTTGACTACACTACAAGTCTACATTTTCCACCATATATTTGTAGAACTCCCACTTTCCTGAGCATATTTTACTTGCCATGGAAATAAATTTTACACACAAAGGAATTTCTCAAATAATTTAGGGTAGTTTCAATGTTGACCTTACATTTCAGATACTACACTTTTCCTCCCTATGCTCTGTTCTCAACACATGATTCCAACATCGTATTGACATTTCATATGGGATACATTGTCAAACATCACTTCTACCCTATAAATTTGTAAGATTTGTAACCGAAATATCAATAAAAGAAGGCTCCATTGTGTGATTACACAAACATTATATTAGAATGATAAATAATTAACTATAAGCTCCCTCTCTTGCTCAACTACCAATGTATATAGTTCACATAAAGTAATTCTAATTTATTTCTATTTGTTTTTTCCAACCATTGCTTAATTCTAATTTTTCCCATTGTAGGACTATTCTTATCATTGAAATGGATGTTGTTGTTGAAACACATATGCTAATTGGTGTTTTAACCCGACTACAATCAAATGCTCCCAAAAATAGTTAGTTGCCACAAACAGATGCAAGTGCAATCTAGGTTAACAAATATTTTGCGAGAACACCCACTCAAATAAATCGATTGAATACATCTTGCGCAAGTGGTATATACAAGGTCATGCCCTAGAAAAAAAAAATCCTTCATGAATATCACAATGCAAGTGGAGATGGTTCTATTTTTGGGTTTGATCTTGTGGATCGAGGAGGAGTGGAAATCCACATCACTTGTTTACATGAGGCTACTAAAACATTCTGTGAGAAGATTGAAAATGGGAAGTTATATATAGTTTCCAATGGGAGGAATTAGAGGATTGTTGATGCAAAGCTATGTTACAAAAATTTGAACAATATTTTGGAGGGTTTCCTACAATCGTCCTCAGCCATAACTGCTCTCATATAAAATGAGGATAAAAATACCATCCCATCACTTTCAATTCACCAAAATCAAAGACATACCTGCAAGCATTGTTATTTCTTGTATTGATTTGATTGGCATTGTTCTTACGATATCATCATGATGAACTATTCGTAGGCATGACCAGTCCGAAACAAAGAGAAGAACTCTACAATTAAAGGACATGTCAAGATTCAGTATCACTGTCACTTTATGGGGACAAAACTTAGATGAGATAAGCAAATAACTTGAAAAAATTATTTATATACCATATCTTCCGGTCCTTTCCTTTAAACTTGCTCATGTCTCCAGTTTCAATGAGACCTCAGTTCAAACTGTTTCAAGTACCAAATTTTACGTCAACCCTCTAATTTCATAAAATACTACACTTTATGGCTGGGTTACTTCTGATGAATACTCACATCCGACACCCTCTATCACAAGAAAATATCTGGGTCCTCCAAATAGCTTGACCTTTGTATCAAAAATTTCACAAGTCCTACAGATGGGGAGCACTGAGAAAAATGAATTGGCCATGTTTACTTCAGAAATCCCAAATATCAGAATGGATAATTTTTGTATACGACATGTTCTCTTAAAAAATATGACAAAAAATGCAAGAAAAAAAAGTGTAAGAGCATGGAAATGGTTCATGGTTTTGTTTGAGTTGCAACATTAAATTACAGAACTATGATTATAAATATGCACTGAAGATTGATCTAAAGGACCCAATAGAGGAACATCAATCAGTTACCAATTATGATGAGACAAATAAGTCAATCATGAGTGCTGCAGCTAGTGACCTCCACCTAATTTCTATGGATGAAGATGAAACTAGTGAAATTACAAGTAATGTCATCAGAAATGAGTATTTCTTCACACTTTCCTTGAAAAAAGAGACATACTATGGAATCAACAAAGTGAATTGTGTCATCCTCAGTTCAAATAAAATGCATAACAATGCATCTCCTCCATAACCTGCTTTGCATAAAACGTGCTCACGTACCAACAGTTGGTGTAAGATAAAGGAGGATTCAATACTACTATCACTCAACCCATCGTAAATACTACCCTCTACTTTGATATCACCCTCCACTAATAATTTACTCAAGACTTCTTATATCCAAGAGCGGCAGTGTCGCTTAGTGGGTATCAAATTTATTCAAGTTTGGTGCAAATGAAATTGGCCATAAAAGGATACTGCTCATGATATAAAAACTGGAAATGTATGGAGGTATTCAACTATTCATGTTTAGTTGAGATCTCATGATATAATATTTTCAAATGTATTTGTATGAATTTGTAAAAAACTTGAAATGTACACATAGAAGCTTTTAATGTAATGTTTCATCTATATTCCTACACTTCCACTATCAAATACACCAACACAATCTCCCCAAAATAATAACAATCCGCATCAACTACAAAATTATATTAACAATCCAAAGCGATATGAAATGTATCAAATTTATACATTTTTAGTGAGAAACAAATTGGCCACACAATGCTATTCCCTTTCAAGATTATTACAAATATATTGTGTCTACTTTATACTCTGTATGGATTCATTCTCATTGTGCATGTATGGGATATTGTTGTGACTGAATTTACTAGAATGTGGATAAATCATATCACCCCTTCTACTATGCACTTTGCTTCTACTTTCCACACATAGGAAGACTACTATCCCCATTCCCTCCTTTTCTGGTGTTTCACCACTTTAGTTTAGGATTTTTTTCATGAATTATCTCTCCTTAGTCCCTTGGAAAGCTAGATTAGGATTAGATAGTTGTAGTGCCCACATTTTAATAGCTTCAGTTGTTTTCTTTTCTCTTTACTCATAAACATGTTTCAGCAGGGAGTTGATATATTTTGGACATTACATTAGGATATTTGATCATATTAGACATGTATGGAGATTTAGGCATATAACACCAATTTAACTTAATTACTATGTTGTCACCTTATCTTGTGATGTCATGGATACTGATTGTTATGGTGTTATTCGGACCTCATTTATAATTGATGGATACTCACTTTGATTGAATGTTTGGATTCTATGAATGAATGTCACTTTATCGTTATGGCTAACTCATGGTAGATTGTGTATAATTATGCTTGTTGTCACATTTTTGATTCCAGAATGATGATATGCTAGCATATAATTATTTGAATTCTCATTGATTAGTTGATTCACATTTTATCTGACAGGTGCGTTTAATGTGTGTAATGAGTGTGTAGGTGTCAGGTCATAAGAGAAAGTGGAATTCAGGCTAACTACACAATTTTGCACAAGCAGCCCAAGGGGCTAAGCCCTAATCATGTTTATTGTATGAGGCCTTAGTATAAGATTTTATTGTTTTGGGCACCATGACTGACCCTCATTTGTAATCTAATATGTATGGTAATATTAATCTTGCTTAGGGTGTTTAGTTGTGTTGTAAACTTGTTTTGGGGACTTAATGTCCCCACTTGCATTAAGTTTTGAGTTTGATTAATGTGGTATTTAATTAAAGGGGATTAGGGTCACAGGTAAACCATTAGGTGGGCCCCACATCCTTTACCCTTATGCCCAAATGTGTGAAACCATAAATTGGGCTATTTTAGGCATTTTTAGTGACCTCTTTTTTAGTTTGGGAGTTCACTTATCATGAAAATGGGCCCTTGGACCCTACCTAATAGGTAGGGGGCTTATTTCTGAGGCTTAGAGGGAGTTTCCATGCCATTTTTCCTTCCTTTGGTCGCGTCCATGCAAGGTGGATGGGTAAGTGTGCTTTGTTAAAAGTTGCAAAAGTTTGTTTTGTTCATTTTGAGTAATTTGGGAGAAGAGGGTTAAACGCTATTTTATCCTTTCTCCCTTTTATTTTGAGAATATTTTACCTTGAGGGAGGAGAGGGGTGACACATGTCACCCCCTCATTTGTGAGGATTTTTTTTGGCTCCTATGCAAATTCTCCCTCATGGGGAAAGAAGAGAAATTTTTTTGCGGGGGAGCTTTTGCTTGGAGGCTTGTGGATTTTGGAGCTAGAGCTTACTTGGACAAAGAAAGGGAAAAGTTAGAAGTTGAGAGCTTTTGGAGGTAGGATTCTTGAGTTCATTCTTGTGTTTATTGGATATTAGGTGTTAGCCTTGTTTGTTTAAAATGTATGTTCTACTTGGGTGTTACCATTTGTTGTTATGTGTGTGGTTTTATTTTTCTCCATCCATCATATGGCATGATGGATTTTTTTGAGTTTGTGGGGGAAGAGAGAGGGATTTTTCCATCTCAATCCTCATTGCTTGATGGAAAAGCCATGTAGAATATTAGTTCCTCCCCTCAAATGGTTTGAGGTGGGGAAGGTGGTTCATATGGCTTGAACCCCCTTCCCCATTCTTGTAGAGGAAACCCCTTTGGGTTGTAAAATCCCCCCAAGAAGGATTTCGGTGAATGGATGGAGAAATAAGGAGGGTTTGATGACTTTGGAGGAATAAAGAGGGTGTGGAGATCTTTGCTTTGTGTAACCCATGTTGGTTAAACTTTTGGAATTTGGAGAACTCTTTCTTCTCTTCCCCATTTTAGAGGTAGGATATGGTTTCTCCTCTTTTTCATCTTTGCAAAAATTGGTGTTTTGTTTTAATATTTGTCTTGTCTTTATGTGAATGTAATGTTGGTTGTCATCCCTTACTCTTGTGCAAAGTTGTGTTTAGTAGTCCTCTTTCCCATGGGCTTGGGGGAGGCTAGCATGCATTCCAACCTTGAAAAGGCATGTAATGATGCCTAAAGGTTGGGTGGTCAAACAAGCCTTGTTCTCTTGAAATTGGATCCTTGTTAACCTTCAAAAGTTGGAGTTCATATGGATGATAGTTGGAGCCTCAAGATTGAAGATTGCTGGAGTAGCTTTGGTGGCATGGTCTTTTATGGTTCTCTCCTTGTTTTGGAAAACTTTTAGCCTTTTGATAAACATGTGTTCTTTGTTAAAAAAAATATTGAAGTGAGCCTCTTTGTAAGCCTTCTATTGGAATATATGTATAGTGCATGGAAGCATGTGTGTTCAAAGTGATGTTCTTCATTGTTGTAAAAAAAAAATGAAAAAAAAAAAGAATACAAATTAGATTTTAGCTTAAAATGTGGTTTGGAGAAATTATTCTTTGTTATTCTTTCATGAAGTAGTTCTTCCCTTACCAAAGAGCTTATTTGTAATGTAGAGATTTTCTCCTTGAATCCAAAGCTAGATACTTTGTGGGCATGTTTTCTCCAATAGAAGTGTAAAATGAAATGTTGAGGCTCTTGAGTAAAAGGGTATCTCCTTATTGTTAACATTGGAAAAAGATTAAAAATTAATTTTTGTATTGAAATGGAAATTTGGTTGCTATTAGAAGTTGTTGTTCAAAGAAAAGAACATTGTTATTTCTTGACACTTATTTCTTGATTCAAGTTATTTATAAATCTAAAAATCTGATTTGTTGTTCTCAAAAATAAAATTAAATAAAAAAAGTTCTTTTGAGTTGGAATAGTGAAGTAAAACAAGGCTTTAGTTATTTTCTATTTTCTTTGGAATGAAAGCACTTGTAAAGCATTTGTTGAAATATAGTTCACTTGTTCAATGCAATTCCTTCCTTTTATCTGCAAAACGAATTTTTTTTTACAATTTATATTAGTGTAAATAGTTATAAAGAAATTCCACAATAGAGATAAAACTAAATGCAAAAATTACATATTTTACCAATTAAGAGATGCAAAAAAAAAAAAAAAAATCCAAATATTGATAGATTATTTACTAAATAAAAAAAAATAGAATATAAAAAGATATATCATAGATATATATTTTATAATAATATATATACCATATCTAAGTTATATAATATTAATTTAAAGAGAATATATATATATATATATATATATATATATTAAAAAACAAATAAACAAATACAATAAAGTAACAAAGGAGATGTGGGAGGGGCCGAAGCCCTCCCCCACACACTGTGAACCCACTAGCCTATGGCCCTAACCGCTTCTACTGCACGCGGCCCCACACTTGCGCATCCCACCGCATCCCCCTACGTTGTCCCGCAGCCTCACTGTCGTCGCTCTCCACATGTGACTCTTCCCTACGCCTTGCCCCTCCTCCTCTACGCAGCCCTTTTCCCAACATACTTCGACACAGCTGCGCAGGCCTCTCTCTTCCACATGCAGCCTCTGCACCTGTCCCCCACATGGGATTACATGCCTCTACCCTCGCCCCCCACCCCCCACCTGCACAGCCCACACCCAACTCCTCACGTCCACCCCTCCATGCAAGCCACCGCCCACCCATTCCCCCAAAAGTAAGTTGTGGCTCCTTTTTATTTAAAAAAACCTGGGCATAAGGATGTTTAGGGAAACTTTAGGGTAAAATTCGAAATCAATGGTCAAGATTAGATTTGATCCAAGGGCCCTAAATCAACCCTACACTCTCTTAAGTCATAGTAATCAATGGGGATGTGAAATAAAATAAAAGGAGGGTAAGTGGGAAATAATTAATAAAAAAAGGGGGAAAATAATTAATTTTAAAAGGTGTGTGGATTTATTTTGGGGACCTTAGTAAGCTGATTAAAAATAATTAATTAGTTTGTTTTGTATAAATTATTGTATAAGTTAAATTATTAACGAGAAGTTCTATGAAAGGAATAATTTTTATGAATCTCTTTAATATATATATATATATATATATATATTACACAAATTAGTCACTTTTGGTGTGATTTTAGGTGTCCCAAGGCGGGGCATTACGTTTGGTATCAGAGCAAAGGTTCGCACATGTGGACACTCTGGGTAATTTTTTTTACTAGTCAACCATATTTTAATAACATTAAAATAAATAAACAAAAAAAACTCATCATTAAGCACTATAACTTAATAATCTCTTCGCTCACCTCGTGCACATGATGGCACCCATGAGACAACATTTGGTTAGGGGTTTGGGGCATAGTTCACCTACACTCGAACCGCCAGCACCCAAATTAGGGCCTCAGATCTTAGATGCTCTTGAGCAGTTGATCGGCGTTGTGTAGCAGCGTCTTCCACCACCATAGGAGGCGAAAGAGGAGGAGATTCTGTTAGAAGGTGAGGAGCCGATAGGTGAGGATGTGCACTTAGAGCCACCAGAGCACGATACCTTAAGGCAGGAGATGTCATGTAGCCCTTCCATTCACTACGAGAGGGTAGCCTCATACCATCATAGCCGCTCACACAGTCTTGAGGGACCATTTGGGGATAGGTGACCCCACTCACATGTTGGGCTGCATTGCTAGGATCGAGATATAAGCAGTGTGATTAGAGACCTTCTTTGCTTGGAGCCACCCAATTACACTGGATCTATGGATGGTTTTGGGGCCAAGTCATGGCTCCTAAGCTTGGATAGTTGCTTTGGTTTGCACTCTTACGAGAGCAATATCAAGGCCAAGTTTTTCATACACCTCCTCCACGATGCAATATGCATTTGGTGGAGGAATGAAGAGTAAAAGCTCCATCTAAATCAAGAGACAGTGACCTAGGAGTTGTTCAAGGAGTGTTTTAAGGCTTGCTATATGTCATAGAATTTCATGTAGAAGAGTATTGATAAGTTTCATTATTTACGGCAGGGCTCTTGACACAGTAGCACAGTATGAGAGTAGGTTCCTGGATCTCCTGTAGTATGCGGACTATCTGTAAGACAAAAAATTGTAGGCAAATAGGTTTATTCGAGGCCTGAATACAAACATAGTAGGAGAAGTTAGGATGTTATCTCCTCGCACACTTGAGAAGGTTGTTGAGAAGGCCTACTTAGCTGTGGAGAATAGGACTAAGGCATAGGAGCACCGAGATAGAAAAAAGAGCAAATTTTCAGGAGAGGATATCAGGCCTTTCAGAGTTCAGAGGTCACGGGGTACAGCAACATCCCTTAGAGGAGGATTATGTCCTCCACTAGCAGCTACGAGGGCTCCACCGCACACACAAGTAGCGGACACAACATCATGGCCACCAACAACAAAAGGCTAGATAGACTCAGGGAGCTTTCAGAGAGGTAGTACTAGAGGTGGCTTTGGTGGAGCCAAGGATAGGAGATAGGGTACCTCAGCAGGTGCAACCAGCCTCACATGCAACATTCTTACTAAGATTAGGAACGATAGGTTCAGTGCACCAGAGTACAGGAGGGACCCCATCTCAGAGGGGTATATGAGGATGTTTTATTTTTGGGTACTCCTGATCACTATGTGGGTATGTTTCCTGCACAAACCCGCTATCATGGATATGATAGAGAACTCTATAGATCTGAGCAGATTGATGGGTGATGTGGGACACACCCATCGTGTACATGCAGCGGTTGATAACCATCTAGGCCGACCATTAGGCCACAATTATTGAGATGATAGGTACTATCAGGGGTATTTCTGTCTCAATACTTTTTGATTCAAGTGTTTCAGATTCTTTTATATCTCCTTTTGTGGTGGACCAATGTGGGGTAATGGTGGCTAGGCAACCAGATAGTTAGGCAAGTTGAGTTGGCCTCTGGGGAGAAACTCATCGTGGACGCATATGTGGAGAGTTGTGTACTTGATTTGGGAGTATTCTCCACTACTCTTGACCTCTGAGTTATTCCTCTAGGATTCTATTAGGTCGCCGTTGGGTATGGATTGGCTCGAGGCTCATTAGGCTAAGGTAGATTGCAAGAAATAAGGCCATTGAGTGCCAAGATGATCTTGGGAGTGAAGTTGTGATATTCAGGGATGTAGAGGCCTATCTCTTTACGCATGATCTCAGCTAAGAAATTTAAGTGAAGCATGCACAAATGTTTTCAATTGTTTCCTATGACCATCAGTGATCAGTCAGAGAGCACCTCCATAGAATTCACCCTTAGATGATCATGTAATTTTGAGGGAGTATGCAGATGTGTTTCCAGGAAAGCTTCTAGGGTTACCACCCCACAGAGAGGTGGATTTCACCATCTGATTTAGTGCCAGGATCCACACCAGTTTCTAGGGCACCCTATTGGATGATGACTCCAGAGCTTGCATGACCTCAAAATTCAATTAGAGGAGGTATTGGAGAAAGGTCTCATTTGTCCTAGTGTATCTCCTTAAGGAGCATCTAGTCATATTTGTGGAAAAGAAGGATGGTTCTCTCAGACTTTGTAGTAGAATTCAGGTAACTCAACAAAGTCACAATAGATAACCATTATCCACTCCCTAGGATTGATGAATTGTTTGATCAAGATGTGGGGAGCTGAGAGTGTTCTCCAAAATCAATATCAAGTCAGGGTATCATCAGTTGCACATTTCGGATGCAGACATCCATAAGACATAGCTTTTCGCACATGTTATGGGCATTATGAATTCACAGTTGTCCCTTTTGGTTTGACCAATACCCCAGATGTCTTCATGAGCCTCATGAATGGGGTATTTAAGACCTTTCTGGATTGACTTTGTCTTAGTATTCCTTGATGATATATTGATATATACTCATTCCAAGGAGGAACACAAGGAGCATTTGAGGCAAGTACTATAGGTTTCAAGAGAGCATAAGTTGTATGGGAACTTGGAAAAATGCAGCTTCTTCCAGAAAGAGATTCAGTACTTGGGTCACATCTTATCAAGAGAGGGTATCTCAGTAGATCCTTATAAGATGCAGACTATTATGGATTGGCCAAGCACCTACATCAGTTACTGAGGTGAGTATTTTTATGGGCTTAGTAGGCTACTACTATAGGTTTGTTTAGGATTTCTCTAGGATTTCTCACCCCATTACTTCTCTGCAAAGAAAAGGGAAGAAATTTGATTGGACAGAAAGGTGTGAGCAGGCCTTTCAATTGCTTAAGGAAAGGTTAAGTATGGTGCCCATCTTAGCAGTTCCAGACCCTGATAGAGGATTTTTTTTGTTTACACTGATGCATCGCCAGAGGGCTTAGGATCCATTCTTATGCATGAGTTTCAGGAGATTGCCTTTGAGTTGTGTAAGCTCAAAGACTATGAGCTTAACTATACTAGTCATGACTTAGAGCTTGCAGCAGTTATTCATGCGCTTGTGCATTGGTGACACTTTCTTTTGGGTAGAATCTTTCATTTTGACGACTAGATCAATCACGTAACTTGCAGTATATCTTCTCATAGCCAAACCTTAACACTTGATCAATGACGTTGGATTGAGTTCTTATGTGAGTATGACATGGAGGTACAGTATATCAAAGGAAAGGAATAATGTTGTTGTAAATGCACTTAGTAGACTATGACATGTACCTGCTTCATTAACACTACTGTCTAGATTTAAGAGGTATGATTCCTGAACACCTTCCAAAAGATAGGTTTTATGAGGGAGCTAAATAGATGTTGGAGTCATAGGGTTCATTAGAGGGCATATATTCAGGGTGCATTTTAGAGACAGATGGTTTACTTCGGTTTCATAGACACATATATGTGCCTAAGTTAGGTGATCTGTGTAGATTCATCCTCACAGAGGCTCATTGAGGTCCATACATGCGGCACATATAGGAGTGAAGAAAATGCATGCCAATCTGAGGGAGTTATATTATTGGCCAGGCCTTCCATGTGACATAGCAGATTTTTTTACACAATGCCTTGAGTGTTAGAGGGTCAAGGCAAAGCATTCTCATCCCGTATAGGAATCTTACATCCTCATGATATTCTAGAGTAGAAATGGGATGTGATCTCCATGGAATTCATTGTAGGAATCCCTATCTCTTCTTATCATCATGACGCCATTATGGTCACTATGGATAAATTGACCAAGGTTGCTGCATTTCTCGCTAACCAAGGTCACCTATAATGCACAGACCATTTCCCAAGTATTTCTGGATGACAGTGTTAGATTAGCATGGAATTCCGAAAGACCATCATCAATGACAGGGATACCATCTACACTTCAGTTTTCTAAACTTCCTTTTAGGCTGCTCTGGGTACTCATATTAATTTTAGCTAAACTTATCATCCAGAGATAGATGGACAAACAGAGAGGGTTAATTAGGTACTAGAGAACATGTTGAGGATGTATGCGATGGACCATTAGAAGAAGTGGGAAGACTATCTTCATTTATTTAAGTTTGCATACAAAAAAACCTATCATAGTTACATTGGTATTGCTCCTTACCAAGCTTTGTATGGACGACCTTACAGGACACCTTTGAGTTGGGACAGACTAGATGACAAGATTATTCTTGGACCAACTTACCTTCAGGACTTAGAGCACCAGGTTGTTCTGATTAGACAACTTCTTGAGTAGGCTAGAGCATGCCAAAAGGTGTATGCAGACACCAAGAGAATTGATCATCACTTCTCAGTGGGTGACAAAGTTTTCTTGAGAGTTTTCCCTGATAAGAGCCCAATCCATTATGGAAAGGGTTCTAAGCTATCACCTTGTTTATGTGGGGCCTTTTTATATTTTAGAGGTCATCGATCTAGTTACCTATCACCTAGCTTTGCCACCACACCTTGCATGGGCCCACGATGTATTTCATGTTTCTGTTCTACGTAGATATGTACCAGATGTTTCTCATGTTTTGGATTGGTTGGCATTACAGGTAGAGGATGGAGGGTAGTGGAGTCTGGAGCCCGTACGCATACTAGAGCACCAGAGGTTGACCCTTCGGGGTTAAGACGTGGTCACCAGGTTAGAGTGCAGTGGGACAGATATGATGAGACAATAGCTACCTGGGAGGATGCTACACCATTAAGGGCCAGATATCCCTATCTCTTTCAGTGACTTCTAGGAGGAAGCCTAATTTTAGGAGAGGGGGATGATAGTGCCCACATTTTTATATCCTTAGTTATTTGTTGTTCTCTTTACTCATAGACATGTTTTGGGAGAGATTCGATATATTTTAGACATTATATTAGGATATTTGACCTTTTTAGACATGTATGGATATTTGGGTGTATAGCACCAATTTGACTGGATTACTATGTTGACACCTTCATCATATGATGTTACAAATACTAACTGATGTGATGTTGTTTGGACCTTGTGTATATATGATGGATACTCACGTTAGTCACATGTTTAAATTTTATGGATGTGTCACTTTATCATTATAGCTAACTCATGGTGAATTATGTATAATTGTGCTAGTTGTCACATTTTTTATTCTAGAATGATGATATGCTAGCATATAATTCATTGATCGTTAGTGAGTAGATTTATATTTTATCAGATAGGTGTGGTTTAATGTGTGCAATGAGTGTGTTGGTGACAGGTCATAGGAGAATGTGGGATTCAGGGCAGCTACACAATTTTTCACACGCAACCCACGGGACTAAAGTCCTAACCGTGTTTATTATAGGAGGCATTAGTATTAGATTTCATTATTTTGGGCACCAAGATTGAACCTCCTTTGTAATGTAGTATGTCTTGTAATATTAATCTTGTTTAGGATTTTTAGTTTGCTGTTGTAAACTTGATTTGGAGAATTAATGGTCCCCACTTACATTAAGTTTTGAGTATGGTATAATGATGTGTTTAATAAAGAGGAGATTAGGATCACATGTGAGCCCTTGGGTGGGCCTCACATCCTCTATCACTTGTGCCCAAATGTGCCAAACAAGAAATTTGGGCTATTTTAGGCATTTTAAGTGACCCCTTTTTAGTTTGGGAGTTCACTTAGCATGAAAATGGGCCCTTGGACCCTACCTAATATGTAGGGGGGAATTAATTCCAACACATAGAGGGAGTTTCCCTCCCATTTTCCCCCCCTTTGGTCACATCCAAATAAGATGGATGGGTATGTGTGTTTTATTAAAAGTTTGCACAAGTTTGTTTTGTTCTTCATTTTTGAGTAATTTGGGAGAGGAGGGTTAAACAGCTATTTTATCTTTTCTCTCTTTTATTTTGAGAATATTTGGCCTTGAGGGAAGAGAGGGGTGACACATGTCAACCCCCTTATTTGCGAGGATTTTTATTGGTTTCTCTTCAAATTCTCCCTCATGGACAAAGAAGAGAAACTTTTTTTTGGAAGCTTTCTGCCTAGAGGCTTGTGGATTTTAGAGCTAGAGATTTCTTGGATAAAGAAAGTGGAAAAAAGATAGAAGTTGGAGAGGTTTTGGAGGTAGGCTCCTTGAGTTCATTTTTTTTTATGTGTTTATGTACATGTTATATCTTAGTCTTATTTTGTTTAAGATGTGTGTGCTACTTTTTGTGTGTGGCTAGTTTTTGACTTATGCTGTGTTGTTTTATTTTTCTCTATCCATCATATGACATGATAGATTTTTGTAGTTTGTGGAGGAAGAGAGAGGGATTTTTCCCTCTCAAACCTCATGGATTGTTGGGCAAGCCTTGTAGGATTTTAGTTACTCCCCTCAAATGGTTTGAGGTGGGGAAGGTGGTTCATATGGTTTGAACCCTCTTCCCCATTCTTGGTGAGGAAACCCCTTTTGCGTTTAAAAATTCTTCCAAGAAGGATTTTGCTGAAAGGGTGGAGAAATAAGGGGTGGTTTGAATGAATTTGGAGGAATAATGAGGTTCTGGAGATTCTTGGTTTTATGTGCAACCAATGTTGGCTACCACTTTTGGCATTTTGAGATCTCCTTTCTTCTCTTCTCCATTTTGGAGGTAGAACATGGTTTTCTCCTCTTCTTTTTCCTTCTTTCACAAAATTTGATGTTTTTTTCTTAGTATTTGGCTTGTCTTATGTGTGAAAATAATGTAGGTTTGTTCTCCCTTAATTTTGTGCAAAGTTTTTGGATAGCTATTCATCTCTTCCCATGGGCTTGGGGGAGGTTAGCATGTCATTCCAACCTTGGAAAGGCATGTAATGATGCCTAAAGGTTGGGTGGTTAAACAAGCACTTGTATCTCTTGAAGTGTCGATGGCTATGTGAACCTTAAAAAGACTTAGAGTTCAAAAGCTTGATAGTTGGAGCCTTAAGCTTGAAGATTATCTTGAGTATCTTTGGTGGCATGGAAATTTATGGCTCTCTCCTTGTTTTGGAAAAGTGTTCAACTACTTGTTGATAAGCATGTAAATCTTTGTTAAATAATATTAAATGTCAAGAGACCTATTATTGGTAATATCCTTCCATGTTGGGATGTGGATGGTATTTTGCGTGGACTAGCATGTTGTATTAGTTTCAAAGTTACTCGACTCCTTCATTGTTGTATTTAACAAAAAATAAAAAATAAAAGAAGAATTGGTATCAGATTTCAACTTACATGATAGTGGATTTGTAGTGTATTTGTATTCTTTGTTGAAATGGAAGCATGCTATTAAAAAAAAAAAGTTTTTTTTTCCTGTATTGAAAGGTTGTTGTCTTCATAATTGAAATGATACTATAGATTGTTATCCTTGAATATGAGGCTAAATACTTTGTGGGCATTATTATTCTCCAATAGAAGTGTAAGTAATTCTTGTAATTGTTGAGGTTCCTTTAATAAGAAAGGGTATGTCCTTCTTGTTGGAGTCTCTCTTTGAAAATGATTAACTAGTTATTTTATAAGCATGTCTTTCACAATAGGAAATGTAATCGCTATTATAAGTTGAGAGCTCTAAAATAAAAGTTTGATACTGTCATTTCTTAAAACTTATTCCATGATTCAGGATTATTGAAAACTTTAAGAATCTGGTTGTTGTATCTCAAAAATAAAATTTAAAGAGTTATTTGGAGATTGAATAGTTAAGTATTGGAAGGAAATATTAGTTCTTTTGATATGTATCTCCATTTAGAATTAAAGCTATTTAAAGTACCAAGATCATTTTTTGAAACCATAGTTCACTTGTTAACTGCAAGTCCTATCTCTATATGATCTTTAGAAATCTGAATTTATTGTCACACCAGGAAGTTGCATCTTAGTCTTCTTATTTATAAAAGGAGGGTGGGGGGAATTTCCATAACCCATGATTTTACTAACTGTAGTAATCTACATATTCTCTACAAATTAATATGATGCAAATATGAAAAGTCCAAATATTGATAGAATATTTACTAAATAAATTTATTATGAAATGTATCTTCATAAGTTACCCATGTTACTTTATACATTGTCATTTTAATATATATAATATATCTATATGTAATAGTCTAAGATTTATTAGATTTATTGCCACATACATGCTATATATATATATATATATATATATATATATATATGTATGTATGTATATATATATATTTATATTTATAATTAAAAAAAATATAACAAAGGAGATGTGAGGAGGGTCAAACCCCTCCCCCACACGCGCCCACCAGGCTATAGCCCCATCTGCTACTGCTATGCCGACCCCCCTACGTTGTCCCTCCCCCTCACTGTCACCGATCTCCTCCACGGCTCTTTCCTATGCCCTGCCCCTCCTCTATGCAGCCCTTCCCCCCTTATTCCACACAATCCTCAGCCTATCTCTTCCCCATGCGGCCTTTGTACCTGTCCGCCACAGCCCACCATGCATGCCACTACCCCTCTAGCCTCCCAACAAAAAAAAAAGAAATATAAAAAAACTTTGCTACTCCTCTTGACAAAAAAATTACCTGCAAATTTCTACTGTGTGGATTCTTCCGAATTTTAGATAAAGAAAATATACATAAACAATATAATATATTCATAAATTAATTTTAGTGAGGGTTTCCTTTACAATCCTTTCAACAACAAATTTTCCATGGCTCTTCAAATCAACATGCACAAACAAGAAAGGAAAGCAATAAAAAAAATTCAAATGAAAACAAATGAGGAGAGAATGAAACCATAAAGATGGATTAGGTTAGTTCTAGGGTAACGTGAGATCTAGGGTGAAGATTATATTATCCTAGGGATCACATTTAACCCTACACTCTATTAAGTCATAGTAATTCAATGGCGATGTGAAATAAAATAAAAGGAGGGTAAGTGGGAAATAATTAATAAAAAAGGGGGAAAATAATTAATTTTAAAACATGTGTGGATTTATTTTGGGGACCTTAGAAAGCTGATTAAAAATAATTAATTAGTTTGTTTTGGGTAAATTATTGTATAAATTAAATTATTCACGGTAAGTTCTATCAAAGGATTAATTTTTATTAATCTCTTTAAAAAAAATTTACCCAAAATTTGTAGTCACTTTTGGTGTGCTTTTCGGTGTCCCGAGGCAGGGCATTACAATAGTTTTTCCTACATTAGAGTAGATTGTGGTAGGTATTTTAAGAATAAGAACTAGCTTTCACTGGAGGTCTATCTAAAGTATCAAGTCCCACAACTAGGAGATAATACCCATGTTATCCAATCACACTGTGAGCTCAAGCACACATACTTGTGCAAACCATAGGGTGTTTCAATTCAGTGATAACAGTTACCATTATGTAATAATTTTATTTAATCATCCTTAGGTGGTGAATCTAAACATATATAGCAAGATTGTATGGTAGAAGAAACTAAGTTATCATTATGTTCATGTGTGAGTTGATGTGAAAGAAATAATTATTTCTATAAATCTACGACACAAAGACAAAGGTATGTGAATAAAGGATGTACTATAAATAAATTTCCATTTGAGAGGAAATATGATACCATGGACCAATGCGTGCTACATTTCTAGATCAATGGAATGATATATTAAAAGACACATATTTGCTTTAAATTATAAAATATAATCAGTTAATAAATTTGGTCTCTCTTTGATGAATGGATTGTAAATGCTCATTCATAAACTTAGGTCCTGTAATATGGATAAATTGGGAAAGAAAATATTCTTCAAGCTCAAGAAAAGTACTGAAGGATGCACTTGGTAAATGATTGAATTAAGGTCATCCATCGTTTGTGAGACTCCTAGGAAAGGCTTCAAGAAGTGTCCTTTTATTATTACATGAATCCATGAGTGTACGATAATAACTAAGACAAACATAAGGAGAAAAAATAATATCAAAAAATTGGAATGAAGGAATAGTAAAATACCTAGTTAAGGGAGATTGAAAGATCGTATGTTGAATGAGATTTCTGTAAAAAGTATCTCAGTCAAAGATATCATGGTAGGATTTACTTGATAGAGTTAAGGTATGAAATTTAAATTAAAAATCACCTACCACATTCATAAGGGATAGAACCTCTTGAGGATGTATGGAATAAATAACTAAAGGTTCATTCAAGGGTTATATTGTTCTATTAATCATAGCCATATTGAAACTATCATATTTCAAAAACGTATTTAACTAAAGTGGGACATATTCCAATGAATTAAGACTCCAATATTTCAAGTATTGGAAGAAATCCATCTCTGTTTTTGCGTATATTTGATTCCTTTTTTTGTCTATATTGGATTCTATTATTACTATTATCGGAATCCATTAGTAGCAATATTGGATTTGAATATTTTCATTTTTTGAATTATTCTATTTCCAATATCACTATTATTGGATTCCTAATTTGGCTATTATTGGATTCCTAATTTGGCTATTATTGGATTCCAATTTCGTCTTTTTTTTAGATTTGCAATGTTGAGAGTATGTAAGGCTAGAAACTTCCAACTATTATTTGTTGAACCCATCGTATGAAGGTGAGAAGTCATGAACTCTTATAAGTCATGAGCATCGATGTAAGATGAGTGGTCACTAACTCATTTAAGTCATGAGCATCGATCTAAGGTGAGCGGTTGATAACTCTTATAAGTCATGAGCCTCGATGTAAGGGTGAACGGTCGCTAAATCTTATAACTCAAGAGCATTGATCTAAGGTGAGGAGTCACTAAATATTATAATTCATTAGCCCATTGTATTAAATGAAAGTGAAAAATCCTCGATGTAAGGTTAATTGTCAGTAACTATTATAAGTCATGATCCAATTGCATTTTAGTTCCATCCCACATGTTTAAAATTGTGAGCCTCGCACTCTGAAAGTGCGATCCATGTACACTAAAACTGTGAGCCCCACACTCTGAAAGTGTGAGTGTCAAACTCTTAAACTATGGGGCTTGCACTCTGAAATAAGGAATCACACTTTGAAAATATGAGAGCCTCGTAGTTTTGAATTGTGAGCAACAAAATCTTGAAATTTTGATAACACTACACTTTGAAAATTCTGAGCCTCACACTTTTGAAGTGTTATCCCCACACTCCAAAGAATCTGAGACTCACACTTTGAAAGTGTAAGCCTCAGCCTCTGAAAGTATGAGCCCCACACTTTCAAATTTTGAGATTTACACATTGAAAGTGCAAAGTCTTGCACTCATACTTTCAAAGTTCAAATATGAAACTTTGAAAGTGCGAGGAACACACGTTCAATGTTTAGTATGCACATATCCTTAAATTTGACATTGGCCTTAAAAGCTAGTGGTGTTATTTTGACTTCTAGTGGAACTCGCAATAAAATCACATTCTCACACCAAAATATACATTGTTACAACTTGTTGGTCCGAAAGTCTGTCGCTTGGGCAGATCTATGGATAGACGAGCCAACAGTGTGCAGGGCATGGCCCCTCTTTGAGTCAGCAAAGCGAAACTGGTTTATTGCTATTCTACCAGTAGGAATCTATGCAAGTCTCACAGATTCTGCCTTCGGGGGTTTGGGATCTCATCCCAGTAGGGGTGTTTCCGATTGTAAAAAGAAAGGAAAGGAAAAGGGGATGAAGAAAGAGCAGGTCCGAAGGAAGAAAAGAAAAGAATTCCAAAGTAGAAAGGTCAGAAGGTTTATGTTTTGGGATTGGTAGTAAACAGAGCCAAACCTACTTGCATAAACGAGCAAAGCAATACTGATGATAAATAAATGACAATAAAACAGAAGCAGATCCAACAGAATAAACACACAGATCTAACGTAAGAAAGATCTAATGCACATAACATATGTATTCATCACAAAGTCTAAATATTGTATTAATATTTTTCTTCTGTTACAAAAAGCTCAAAGTCTTTTTTCTTCACTTCTATTTCTCATCTGAAAGATATTCATCCATCCATAATACAACAAGTATATGGGATATTTATAGAAGAAGAAGAGAAAAGCAAGCCAAAAAGGAGCCAACAACTATTTACAAAGATAGTTACAAAATATCTAAAAGTCATGTTGACTTATGTTCTTCCAAGTTTATTTGCTGATCTGCATGAAGAAGAAGCAACACCCAATCCAAAAAGGTTGTATTAGCCATTTGATTTTCCATTGAAGTGTTAACAGAAGAAAGAGTTAGTTATTTTGAGGCTCAGGGCGCATGGCGCATGAAAGCTGCAGGGTGCATTTTGTAAAGGGCGCATGAAAACATTGTGTTACATAGAGACAGGATGCACCAAAGGCGCATGGATTTTTCATGTTGCATTGGGATTTGGTGTGCCCTTTGGCACATGTATGGTTTGTGTAACAATAACTTTTTGTGCGCCAAAGGGAATATGGTGCGGCACACGGAGGGTTTGCACAACATGAATGTTTTTGCGACGAGGAAAGCACCTGCGCCTTTATAACTTCATACTTGGTGCAGATTAAGCCGGTGTTCCGCAGTTGCGGGGTGCGCCTTGAGGGGCGCATGTTAATGTGATGCAGCAAGGAAGGTTGGTGCACCAAGGTGGGCGCAAGGCTAGCGCTTGCATCATGTGAAGGAGGTGCGCCTTGAGGGCGCAAAGATATTTGATGCAACAAGCATGATGGGTGTGCCATTGGCGCAGATTTTATTCATGCTGCGAGGGGGACAAATGCGCCAAAGGGAAAAACAGAGTTTTTTACATGGTTTAGCCTCTCCTTTATCCTTTCTAAGATTGTTTGGTAAATAAAATGGTTAATCCAAAGTGATTCAGACCATGCTTTTAGAAGAACTTCCCCTACCAACAGCTTTGGAAAGAGGGGGAGGAAAAAGGAAAGACAACAAAAAGGGAGGGGCTAGATCGATATTCAATATTTCCAAACTAAAACCAGACCACCAAGCACACCAAGAACCAAAAACGTAAAGCGCACGAGAGAGAAAAGAACCTCTTACCTGGATAAATAGTGAGAAATGTGCAACGGGTCCACAACGTGTTGAAAACGACGAGGCAGGGGCTGACAGGCTCAGAATAAAAATCACGTGCTTTGCGTCTGGTGAAAATGACATTTGTAGGCGTGTAAATACACATATATAGGTTAGCTAGCCATAAATGCGCCACCAACTTTGTAAAGGGCACATGAAAATTGCTGTCGACATAGGAAAGCATGCACCCTTTGGCGCACCAAAGCATTCGCCAGCATGGAACTAAGCGCGCCTTTGGTGCACCAAAAGTTGTGTCGCCATGAGATTATGTGCACCTATGGTGCACCAAAAGGTGGTACGACAAAAGTTTTTCCAACATGAAGGCACATGTGCCTTGGCGCACGCAGGGAAGACTCAACATACAAGGTGCACCAAAAGGTGTGTTGACACAGGAAAATATGCACCAAATGCTTTAAAGGGGGCGCACCAAAAGTTGGTGTTACATAGTAATTCCATGCGCCTAGCCAAAAAAGACCAAAAAGACTAAGTTCGGAAAACCAGATTTCCCGGAAAGGGATTTTGCAATGTTCCGAACGCAAGGGATCCCTAACGAGGGATCAAAACAAAATTTTCGGTATGGTTATTGGTAAAATTGCCCTTGTCAATTTTACGGGATAACAGCTAGCTCTTTCTGGGGACTATCCTCGAGTAAAATTGGGGGTAGAGAATCCCAGATCTCATGTGCCTATCCATTGGGTAACAGAGTCAAAAACAATGGCGACCGGAGGGAGAGCAAAAGAAACACACAACAAACCGAAAGCAACCACACAATGAAAACAAACACACAACGAAAGAAAACTGTACAAAGAAGAGAGCAAGCTCTACTTCCTGAAAATTTTCAGATGTTGCCTGTTATAAGGAAGCAGGAGCTTTGTTCCATCCAGATATGAGAGATAGAAGCTATTATCTCCGTTGAGCTGCTTGATATTGAAGGGCCCTCTCCACAGGGAATCCAACTTTCCGTGCATGCCTTTTGGCTCTCTTCGCTTGTCCCACAAAAGGAAAATATCTCCCACTTGAAAATCCCTCTGCTTGGCCTTCTTATCAAACAGTCTCTTAACTAGATTCTGATGTTCGGTGATCCTGTCAACCACCCTTACTCTCTTTTCTTCAAGTTCTACTAGATACATGATCCTCTTTTCTAGAGAATTCTGGAAAGTTTCATCTTCAATGGCTCGTGCCAAGCACAGAGCAGGGAGTTCAACAGAAATGGGAAGCTCGACATCAGTGCCATATAACACTTGAAAAGGTAACATACCGAGAGACCTCTTGGGGGTAATGTGGTCTGCCCACAAAGTGTTATATAAGGACTTGTGCCACATTCGTTGATTTGCATCCACTAACTTCCGTATGATGGTCACCAAGTTCTTGTTGCTGGATTCTACCTGACCATTTCCCTGAGGGTAATAATCTGAGGCATGAGCCAAAGTTATCCCATATTCATAGCAAAAGCCAATAACTTCCCATGAGGAGAAGTTAGAAGCATTATCAGCAACGATTTTGTTGGGCACGCCGAACCTGACAATGATATTTTCTTTAATGAAATTACAAACCACCTCAGAAGTGGCATGCTTGGCAGGTATGGCTTCCACCCACTTGGTGAAGTAATCCATTGCTGTAAGGACATAGCTATGTCCGGCACTCAATTGAGGATTGAGTGCACCAATAAAATCAATTCCCCATTGCCTGAATGGTTTGTTGATAATAACCGGCCTTAGGGGAAAGGCAGCCAACTTGGGCTTGCCGACGAATTGCTGGCAAGGTTCACACTTTGCTACCCAGGTAGCTGTATCTTGGAAGAGCGTCGGCCAATAGTACCTGGCTCGGATGATCTTATGTGCTGTCACGGAGGAAGAGAAATGCCCCCCACAGGCTGAATTGTGAAAACTTTCCAGTAGTTTTACCTGCTGGGGTTTGTCAACACATCACAAAAAGACGCCATCTATCCCACGTTTATATAAACCATCATCCCAGATGACATATTTAGCTGCTCTGAGCTTTATAGTGCACTTCTCCTTCGCAGTTAGGTGCATTTGGTATTCACCATAGGTGAGGAAGAAAGCGATATTGGAATACCATTCATCACTAGTCGCAACAAATAGGACCAGAGGCAGCGAATCAGGTTTTTCCAGCCGGTCCTGTGCTTCATCGGTGTAGTCACCCCTTTCATCAGGGTTTTTTGAATCTTTGTTTTCAGCCATAAGCTGACACAGGCCCTTGCCCCTCACCAGCTTGGTTGGTTTAATATCCAGGTCATACTCCTGGACCTTTGCGATCCAATTTCCTCGCAAGCTTCCTAACTCCTGCTAAGTTAGAATTGATTTCACTGCCATGTCAGGGACCACCACCATCGTATGCGAGTTTAGAATGTAATACCTGAAATTCTTCACTGCTTTGACAATGGAAAAGGCATACTTTTCCAGTTGAGTCATTTTTAGTTCGTGAGGCTTGAGGGGAGAACTCATGAACGCAATCAGAGATTCGATGTCCTTTGAATTCTTTTGCATTAATATTGCAGACACAATATGCTCAGATGCATAACTATACATGATGAAGTCCTTGGAGAAATCGGGACATACCAGGACTGGCGCGTGAGCAACAGAAGCTTTTATTTCTTCAAATGACCTTTTCCCCTCTTCGCTCCATCTGAAATTTGGTGACCCCTTCATCATGTTCAATATGTGACGAGTCTTCTCAGCAAAGTCAGGAACAAAACGCCTGAGAAAGTTCACCTTTCCGAAGAAAGAATGAAAACCAGTCTTGCTTGTAGGTAGAGTAAGGCTTTGAATAGCCTTAACTCTTTCGGTATCTATCTTTGTTCCTTTTTTGCTAACCACATGCCCTAGCAACTTTCCTTCCGTGACTCCAAAAACAAACTTTTTTGGATTTAGGGAAATCCCATGTTCTCGGCACCTGGAAAATACTTGCTCCAAATGATCACAATGATCATTTCGTTGTTTAGAGAACACAGTTAAGTCATCTAGATAAACCACAATGACTTTCCCCATCATACCTTTGAATGAAAAATCCATGGCCCGCTGAAAAGTGGCGCCAGCATTAGTTAGGCCAAAAGGCATCCTGCTGTGGGAAAATGTACCCCAGGGAGTAGTGAATGCTGTTTTAAATTGATCTTCAGGTGAAACTTCAATTTGATTATAGCCTGAAAAACCATCAAGCATGGACAGCATCTCTGATCCAGTTACTGCTTGCAGAACTTGATCCATTATCAGAAGTGGGTAGTTGTCTTTCAAGGAAGCCTGATTCAAATTGCGAAAGTCTACGCATATGCGTATCTCACCATTTTTCTTGCGCACTGGCACAATATTTTCTACCCAAGTACTATGATGGATAGGAAAGATGATTCTCGCATCTAACATCTTCTGAATTTCGCCCTGGATAGTACCCGAGATCTTAGGATTATAGTGCCTCTGCTTCTGGCGAAAGGCTTTGACATCTTCTTTCAACGGGATGTCATGTTGAACGTCCTTTGGCTTAAAAGACTTTAGATTGGCATAGGACCATGCCAACACATCCATATATTTCTTCAGCAACTTGAAAAATTTCTGTCTCT
Source organism: Taxus chinensis (assembly GCA_019776745.2). Classification (NCBI taxonomy): domain Eukaryota; kingdom Viridiplantae; phylum Streptophyta; class Pinopsida; order Cupressales; family Taxaceae; genus Taxus; species Taxus chinensis. The sequence continues at coordinate 743,396,899 of CM034150.1, forward strand.
CTTCAGGCATGCAACATTTTCCAATGTTCACAAATTGCGGGTGCTCTATCGAACCTATATTGACCTGTTCGGTTTCTGGGGATGAGTTAGGGTCATCTCACCTCTTCTTTTTTACAAAATGGTCATGCCTGTCGAACAACCGCTCCATAGAAACCAGGCCCTTTGGGATTTTATTTCCTTTGAGCTGACATATGCCATCATTCCCTTCAGATTCATCACCTTGATCGGTGACTAATTCACGGCAAGTGGAAGTAGATCCTTCAAAGTGTAATTCTTTAAAATTTTCCACCTTCTCTAGAAAGGAAATGAGTTGATTATCATCGTTGAATACTTGCCAGTGCTGAGAATTGTCTGGCACGCTCAGGCGGAAAACCACCTCAATGGTGTATTTGTTTGTTCTCAATCCTGGGTGAGGAAGCATGAGGGATGCTAAAACAGCCAATGAATCAGCCATGTCATTTTGGGCTCTTGGAATGGATTCAATCGAAAAAGCATCAAACTGTTCAATGCTGTCCCACACCGCATTACGGTAATGCCTGAGCCTTTCATTCTTCACTTGGTAAATCCTTTTAACTTGATTTACAACTAGCTCCGCATCACCTTGTACTTTCAGATTTTTAATCCCTCTTTCTTTTGCGGCTTGCATGCCAAGTAACAAAGATTCATACTCAGCAGTATTATTTGTGTTAAAAAACTGTAACTTGAAAGAGAGAGGAATGACTTCTTCCTCGGGAGATATTAGCACGGCTCCGGTGCCACATCCGCTGGTTGCACAGCTGCCATCAAACTGCAAGGTCCAAATCTTGTTAAGATCTCCTTCTTGAATGAGAACAACCATTTTATCAGACTCGGTAGACAAGAAATAGTTCCCCATCCCTGATGATTCAAAAAGGATTTGAGCTTTGGGGTCCTCATAGCTAGTAACCAAGTACTTCTTTTTTGATTCCGGCTCCAAAGTCTGCATTACACCTTTGACGGGAATTCTAGCTTTAGACCAGTCCATATGAATTTCCCCACCAACTTCGCTGCAAAAACTTCTTCCCAACAAAATTCCATAGGCTGCCGGAATGTCAGCAACGAGGACTGTCATCTTTACTCTTTTATCTGGGAATGCCACAAATGCAAATTACACGTCTTTGATTTGGCCAATCAACGGAACCTGCTTGGTTTCCAAGGAATAACATCTTCCGAAAGGCTTGGTAAGAGTGAGGCCCAGAGCATGAGCGACTTTTTCCGGCATGACATTATCAGAAGCCCCAGAATCAATTATGCAGTTACTCAGCTTGTGTCCATTGATTAGGAGGGAGAGATAGAAAGGCTCTATCTTTCCTGATGCCGATGTTGAAGTAACATTTATGTGGGATTCAGGGGGAGTGGAAAGGATTCCTTTTGGGGAAACCTGATTAGATATAACAGCTTGACTCTGAATATATTTGGTCAATCTTATAAGCTGTTCGGGATTTGACTGAAGGTACTCAGCTTCAGACATTTGGATCTTGGTCTTTTTTGCATGATCTATGATATCAAACATGGCCAAGGGTTGCGTTGGTGAAGGAATGAGTCCCTCACTTCGCGATGATGGAATAGGATTACTGGTCTTGGTAGGAACGTGAGAGGACTGATTTAGAGGAGAGATGGGGGGAAAGGATTTCCTTGTAAAAGATTTGCCAGGGAGTTGAGTAGGAAGAGGATTACCTCTTTTAGCAATGATCGGAGGTGCGTTTGACACGGCCTTCTCTTGCTAGACATGGGCAGCAACTTCCGCTTCTTTTCCTTGCGAGCGAGTAAAAACAGCATATGACTGTCTGCTTGCATATCCCTGGGTACCCTCTTCTTCATCAGATTCTTCCTCATCAAATTCCATATACCCGATAGTAGAGTCGCCAGTCGGTTCACCGACATCTTGATCATTTTCACCCTGAGACGAAGGTTCTTCATAATACTGCTCTTCTTCTTCGATTTCAGCCAGAGCATTGACCGGAGGAGCCTCAAGTGCCAACCGTGGAGCGGTTGTGGGTAAGCGCGACCTTTGTGAAACATTGTTAGGAACGAAATTCCTTCGCGGAATATCCCGATATGAGGAACTAGGGGAGGCCTGGGCCAACTACTTCTTTAATGCAAGCAAGTCATTTGCCATCTTTTGAAATGCTAGATCAGACGAAGTAGTGGGCGAAGGGCCCAAAGATTTAGGCTTGGCTGATTCCTTTTTCAATTCGCCAGATATTATCAAATTATCTTCTATACGAATGGCAGTGGCTTGGATGAGAATTAAGGTAGCTACTCGCTCTTGAAGGAGTAAGAAACTAACTTTCGAACTCATAGCGTTCACGAAGAAACATTTATGATTTTTCGGTGTTGGAAGCATGGCAACATGGACACGGTTGATTAGTGCATTGAACCGGGTGATAAAATCACGCATGGTTTCATTGGCCTCCTTCTTTAGGTGAGTGATCCGTGATAATAATGTAAACGCATCCTCTGAAGGCTTGTATCTGTCTTCAAAAGCATCTCGCAAGGTGGCCCAACTGGTAATAGATCTGGCTGGTAAATGTTGAAACCATTTAGCTGCAGGTCCTTGTAGGGTTTCTAGAAAAAGGCGAACCGACACATCTTCATGAGTTACATCCAAAATACTGCATGACATGATGAATGCAGATATGTGGGAATCCATACTTTGATTTCCACTCCCGTCAAATTTGGGAAAATTCTTTCGGTTTCCATGAGGGAGCGCGTGAACTGGATGTGGTAAAGCCAAGGGACCCATAACATTTCCCCATGGTACCGCCATTTGAAAGGACGGAAAAAGAACGCGGGCTGGAAAGGTGGTTCCGCTGAGTAACAAGGCACTACAAAGGGATGTGGATGCCCCTTGTGAAAGATTCTTCCTTCGTGAAGATGAGACACTCCTGGATGACCGGTCAGCCGAGCTTAGCGCTGAAAAGCATGCCGGTGTTATGCTGAAATTATGCCTTTGAAGCAGATCGAAAGTAGGATCAGCTTCTCCACGGGCTCTCCTGCTACGCGTAAAAGGTTCACCCGCCAGTGTACCTTCCAGATCTGCAACGTTATGGCGCAGATTTAAAATTTCTTTTTGGCTGTACTTGCTGATTTTCTAGTTTTTCTGTCAAAAACCAGCAGCATATACTTTTCTAAATATTTAAAAACTATCCTCTTCAGAAAACCAATTGTGGTTAATGACAAATAACAAGGATAAAATGACAGAGAAGATTAGCAAGCTGATTTTTGGATCTGGTTTTGACTTTTTCAAAGAGTTTCAAACTTTTGGTAAACATTCAAAAATTCAGATCTACGGCAAAATACTGATTTTTATAAAAAATCAATGAACTAAAGATTTGTAACTAGGCCAGATCTATGGATCTCAGAAGAAAATTTTCAATTTGGAGCACTTTTGCAAAATTTTGGATTTTTAACAAAAAATTCGAGATTGCAAACAGGCGGTGATTTTCCTAATTTTTTCTATTTTTCTATCCTACCACCATCATAGATCTGATAGATATGTTCGATCCCCAGCGGAGTCACCAAAAACTGTTGGTTTGAAAATCTTTCGCTTGGGCAGATCTATGGATAGACGAGCTAACAGTGTGCAGGGCATAGCCCCTCTTTGAGTCAGCAAAACGAAACTAGTTTATTGCTATTCTACCAGCAGGAATCTATGCAAGTCTCACAGATTATGCCTTCGGGGGTTTGGGATCTCATCCCAGTAGGGGTGTTTCCGACTATGAAAAGAAAGGAAAGGAAGAGGGGATGAAGAAAGATCAGGTCCGAAGGAAGAAAAGAAATGAATTCCAAAGCAGAAAGGTCAGAAGGTTTATGTTTTAGGATTGGTAGTAAACAGAGCCAAACCTACTTGCATAAACGAGAAAAGCAATACTGATGATAAATAAATGACGATAAAACAGAAGCAGATCCAACAGAATAAACACACAGATCTAACGTAAGAAAGATCTAATGCACATAACACATGTATTCAGCACAAAGTCTAAATATTGTATTAATATTTTTCTTCTATTACAAAAAGCTCAAAGTCTTTTTTCTTCGCTTCTATTTCTCATCTGAAAGATATTCATCCATCCATAATACAACAAGTGTATGGGATATTTATAGAAGAAGAAGAGAAAAGCAAGCCAAAAGGAGCCAACAACTATTTACAAAGATATTTACAAAATATCTAAAAGTCATGTTGACTTATGTTCTTCCAAGTTTATTTGCTGATCTGCATGAAGAAGAAGTGAGACCCAATCCAAAAAGGTTGTATTAGCCATTTGATTTTCCATCGAAGTGTTAACAGAAGAAAGAGTTAGTTATTTTGAGGCTTAGGGCGCATGGCGCATGAAAGTTGCAGGGTGCATTTTGTAAAGGGCGCATGAAAAAATTGTGTTACATAGAGACAGGATGCGCCAAAGGCGCATGGATTTTTCATGTTGCATTAGGATTTGGTGCGCCCTTTGGCGCATGTATGGTTTGTGTAACAAGAACTTTTTGTGCGCCAAAGGGAACATGGCGCGGCGCACGGAGGGTTTGCACAACATGAATGTTTTTACAATGAGGAAAGTGCCTGGGCCTTTATAACTTCATACTTGGCGCAGATTAAGCTGGTGTTGCGCAGTTGCGGGGTGTGCCTTGAGGGGCGCATGTTAATGCGATGCAGCAAGGAATGTTGGTGCGCCAAGGTGGGTGCAAGGCTAGCGCTTGCATCATGCGAAGGAGGCGCGCCTTGAGGGCGCAAAGATATTTGATGCAACAAGCATGATGGGTGTGCCATTGGTGCAGATTTTATTCATGCTGCGAGGGGGACAGATGTGCCAAAGGGAAAAACAGATTTTTTTACATGGTTTAGCCTCTCCTTTATCCTTTCTAAGATTGTTTGGAAAATAAAATGGTTAATCCAAAGGGATTCAGACCATGCTTTTAGAAGAACTTCCCCTACCAGCAGCTCTTGAAAGAGGGGGAGGAAAAAGGAAAGACAGCAAAAAGGGAGGAGCTAGATCGATATTCAATATTTCCAAACTAAAACCAGACCACCAAGCACACCAAGAACCAAAAACGTAAAGCACACGAGAGAGAAAAGAACCTCTTACCTGGATAAATAGTGAGAAATGTGCAACGGGTCCACAACGCATTGAAAACGACGAGGCAGGGGCTGACAGGCTCAGAGAATAAAAATCACGTGCTTTGCGTCTAGTGAAAATGACATTTGCAGGCGTGCAAATACACATATATAGGTGAGCTAGCCATAAATGCGCCACCAACTTTGTAAAGGGCGCATGAAAATTGCTGTCGACATAGGAAAGCATGCGCCCTTTGGCGCACCAAAGCATTCGCCAGCATGGAACTAAGCGCGCCTTTGGTGCACCAAAAGTTGTGTTGCCATGAGATTATGTGTGCCTATGGCGCACCAAAAGGTGGCGCAACAAAAATTTTGCCAACATTAAGGCGCATGCGCCTTGGCACACGCAGGGAAGACTCAACATACAAGGCGCACCGAAAGGTGTGTTGACACAGGAAAATATGCGCCAAAGGATTTAAAGGGGGCTCACCAAAAGTTGGTGTTACATAATAATTCCATGCGCCCAGCCAAAAAAGACCAAAAAGACTAAGTTCGGAAAACCAGATTTCCCGAAAAGGGATTTTGCAACGTTCCAAACGCAAGGGATCCCTAACAAGGGATCTAAACAAAATTTTTGGTATGGTTATCGGTAAAATTGCCCTTGTCAATTTTACGGGATAACACAACTCAAGTATTATTTTTTTAGATTGTATAAGTTCACTAGTGTTTATTGTAATAATCTATACATGCAAGTAATCATTAAAATCAAACAACAAAGTTGGGATTTTATGTCTATAAAAAATTCTATTACTATGAAAGATATTAGACTTTATGCTCGTCAATTGTTCTATTCTACGTATAAACAATGAGTCACTTCCGTGAGAAAGAAAATGAAATAATCCTTGACACAATGCAAGAAAATTGTCTATGACAAATGTGATTGTACGTGCTCCAAGATACATTGAACCATTATTTTATAGTTTACATCAATCAAAACACTCATTGTGCCACAATTTTATTTTTATGAGTCAAGAAATAAGAAAATTGATTTGTCATCATCTTTACATTTAAAGGTTCTTTATGTACATTTTAAATTTGTTACAAATTTATACATATACAGTTTTAAATCTTATGTCAGGAGTTGTTGCCTTTTGTGGAAAATTTTATCGGCACAAAATATGATTACATTTACTACCTCTAGAACATGACTGTCGATTTGGATATAATTTTTGTTGAGTAAAGTAGTAGTGGAAGTGCTATCAAAGTAGAGACTAGTATTTATGAGTAGGTATCAACAATAGCGTGTATTATAGATTTCTTATCTAGCCAAGTGATGTTCTTGCATATTTTGGGCCAATGTAATAAATGGTACCCATAACATAGGTATAGGTGTGGTGTTTTCGCGAGGAAATGTAATTGGAAATGCCAAAGTATGACAAATTTACATCGAAATTATAATCCAAAAGAATGTTATAAATCTTCACATCCTTATAAACAATGCATGAGTTACAGTCATAATGAAGATATGGCTAGAGGTTGATGATCCTATACGAAAATAAAAATTAATAAAACACACATTAAATTTTCCAAATATCCATTTTACAATGAAGGTTGGAGCTTGATTGGACACTTCTATTTCTAAAATTAAATCTACAATGTACAAATTCATTTTTCTTCATAACATAATCATTTTACTCACCATGTCAGATGTCTGACAGACTTCTATTTACCACTTAATCATAAACCATCATGTTTCCAAGTGGAGAAAGTGAACATCCATGCAGACTCTCAAGATTTTGATGCTTGATGCTTTCAACTATTACTACATCAGCTTCAAATGCAAGAAAGCTTAATGGGTAGCGATTATACATTCTATTTATAGTATTTGGCTTAGAATTATTTAGATCACATTTATAAATATTTCTTGTAGCACCATAGCCAATTACATATTTCTCTTTAATATTTTTTGTGTTTTTCATCATGTCATTGTTCATGTAAAAATTCATGTCCATGTGTAGTACGACCAACCTTGGGGAACCTAAATGCAACAAATAGATGTGTCGATAAAGAAATTGTAATATGATATTGATTTCTTATTTATCGTCTGATAATCTATAAAATATGAAATCATGTCCTGCCATGTTAGTTTTAACACTTAGCTCCATTTTTTGTAGAGATTTTTGTAAATAACTTTAGATGATTTAAATGGTAAAAAGCTATAATTATGCACAATAGTAGTACTGAACCCCAAAAAATGCAAACAATTTCTGGTTTTGAGATGGATATTGTTCATTATGTTGGGCCACAATTTTGTTAGACAACATCATACATATCCAAGTTTGATAAATTTTCAATAACAATAGAAGGATGTCTCTAGAAACCAAATTATTTAAAATACAACTACTATTTTGTGCATCAGTTAACTGGTGATATCCCAAACACATAAGAAACAAAACTGAATTGGTACATAGAGAAACTTTGTGTTTATATCTACAACTGTATGTAGGAAAACATGAAAAGTTTTTAATGACAAGAATTTCGCTAAACAGATTGTTGTAGGAAAGGTTTCTGTAAAATAAATATAGCCATTTACATTATCTTCTATTATTAGGGAAAGAGAATTAAATTTATTCCTTTCTAAAATACCTCCATATATTTCGAAAGTGAAGACCTCTGGGTTTCCACAATGATGTAGTGTAACTCAATTTTTTTTAAGTGATGGGAAGATAATCATCAATCCACTATTAGCTCCTCTATCCTAAATTTGTACAAATTGTTTATTATATTGACGAAAAGATATTCTATAATATATTAATGGTGGTGGCCACTAGTCATCACTTCTAAAAATGAATTGACGTCTTCAAACAAACCAAATTTAATAGCGATTAATTTGTTAGCATAGTATACGTACCTAATTTTTATTATTAGACTAAGCTTCTATCTATTCCATTATTCTCTCACCTACATCAATATCTTCCAACTTCAATTTAGGGGAATATTGTTTATTTCCTCTCCTATATAATGTACGTACTACTTCATAATAATACAAGGTGTGTAGAGTATTTCACTCCACATTCTTCTCTCCTATTTGCCTCCTACATTTTGGTATCAGAGCACACTTGATCTCTTCCTGTGCGTCTGAAGGAGAAAATTCTAACATAGGGGAGAAAAAAAGGTGACCTGCGTGCATCGAATAAGTCTTCTATTTTATGCATAGAAAGGATTACACATTTCTGTACTTTGTTGAGGAGCAGTTTGATATTTTTTTTATTTGAGTATTCATCCGCTTGCTGAGTGGAAATGATTCTTCAGTGTCATTTCACTATTGATTTGTGGAGTCTGGCTTTATCTTCAACAAACGTTCTTAACTATTGATGTGTGGAATGTATGGAGTCTGGTGAAGGAAGAGTTTTTTTCTTGTGTACGTGGGAGAGGATCTAAGAAAAAATCCTGGAGAAAATTGTGTGCAGCAGGAGAAAATGCGTGGAGAGTAGATTTACAGTTCCTGTGTGTAAGAAGATTAAAATCTTCTGCTGCGTGATTGATTTTCTTACCTGCATAGAGGAGGATCAGAACAAAAGCTACTTGCTGTGTGGAAAGTGGAAGGATAATTTATTTTTGTGAGATTTCTTTTCTGCAGACACCAAGAATCATTTCCTTTGGAAAACACCTACGTAAAGAGTTAGAGCAGCGTGGGAGAAAGATGCATACTTATGCGTGGAAGATTGAACCCAATTCTATTGTTATGATTTTTTTGTTTTATTTGTTGCAGTAAATTAAAAAAAAAAGTTGTGTGGAAGTATAATAGTAGTGCATGAAGATTTTATACTTGCGTGAAGACAGAGAATTATTCTACATTTGCATGAAAAAGTAGCTTCTACTTGACTGTTGCATGCAGGAAACAGTGACCTGCAAGGAGACTGGCTAGTGCAGGAGAAAACTCTCTTTAAATCAAATGAAAGAAATCTTCACCAAGACAACGAGGAAGTAGCCACTACATAAACTACATTGAATGTTGAGCATAGATAACTCGATTGAGAGCATCAATAACATGGTCACCATAGCCAAAAGTTATAACATTAACTCGCCAACCAGAGAACACCATGAAGAAACTCCTGAGAGCTCTGGGTTCTACTTTGCTTTGCTGAACGAGCTTCGGAATACTAGCAATCTAGCCTTCGACAAACTAGTTTGAGAAGGAATTCTTGAATACTTCCTTTTCGATGTCAGCTACCAAGCAAAGTGACTTCAGGAAGAATTAGAATCCAGGTATGACGTCGACTGCGATGACGAAGAAGAACACCCCACAAAGCATCAACATCTCACAACATGTGAATATCACAAGCATATAAGAGCCAGTAATTCTCATCAGTGAGTCAAAGTTGTAATAAATCTTGAAATAAATAAATAAATTATTACAATGTCTGCTCCGAAGTTGCTTCTTTCCAATGCTTAGTTGCTCAAAGGGCCCAATTTTATAGTCTGGAAAACAAAAATGAAGACAATCCTTCAGTTTGAAGGATTATGGGGCATCCTGACTAGATCGGTTCCCATTCCCATTGCTCCTGATGAATTAGTTAAGTACGAGACGGCTAGTGTGAAAGCCTTTATGCTAATAATGCTTAGTATCAATGACGATGTGCAACCACATGTTCGGAATGCAGACAAACCAAAGGAGGCCTAGGGCAAGCTGGCAACAATCAAACGAAGATTCTTCATCTTCAGTCAAAGTTGCACACCCTCTCTATGGGGTCAGATGAGAAAGTGGAGGAGTTCTTACGTCGTGTGGCTGAGCTGTGATTCGAGTTATTGGCACTCACTGAAATGGTGGATGATAAAATTCTCGTCATAATCACCTTGAGAGCACTCCGTTCTCAATTCCGAGTGTTCGTTATGACACTGAATGTGTCTAAACAAATAGTGACATTCAAAGAGCTTGTGAATTTGCTGCAGCAAGAAGAGGCCATCACTTCATCCCATGAGGAGTCTCAGGATAAATCCCTATTCTCAAAGGCATACCATGGCTAGAAGAATCGGAAGGGTCCCCCAGAGAAGACAAGTAACCAAAACAATAGCAGAAAGATCACAAGTCAAAGAGGCAGTGTCACATTTGCAGAACCAAAACTCATGACACTGATCAGTGCTGGTACAATAGCTTGAAACAAGGATCTTCAAGTCAAACTGGAATGTCAAGGTGCAAAGTTTTTCAAAAGTCCAATCGACGTCCTTGCTAGAGAAAGTAGAAGGGACATCTTGTAGCCCAAGAAGATGATGAATCTGATGAGGAGACATTAGAAGGATCCCATGGTGGTAAGAACCTTGTACTCGTCTCTCAAAATTCTCAGCCCACGAAGAAAGTCTGGTTGATAGACTTTGGTGCAAGCAAACATATGTCAAGTGAAAAAAATCTATTTGATTCACTACATGAAGAACCAACTGGAGATCGGGTTCGGATAGCCGATGAAAAATAATATGTTGCAGAGGGAATTGAAAATGTCGCCATTCCTTTGGGACCACAAAAATGTACACTTACAAAGGTACTATATGTTCCTGGCTTGACTAGCAACCTCTTGTCAGTTACTCAGCTCTTAAATCATCACCTTAAGGTAGAATTTCTTGTTCAAAATGGCATTAAATCATGCTTAATCTCTAGACAAGGTACGGTTCTTGCTAAAGCATTTGTAAAATATAAGTTATTTGCTTTAGATATTATTTCATCTTCTGTAGTAGATTTATTTGTTTCTCTAATAGAATAAACTACCCTATGGCATTTTAGATATGGACACTTGTTGGTTAGTTCATTGCACCAGATGAGTTCAAAAGCAACGGTCCATGAACTACAAAAATTGTCTAATTCCTTGCCTATTTTCCCTGGCTGTCTTGCAGGAAAACAACACAGGGATTCATTTCAGAAAAGCACTTTCCATCCCAAGAAGCATCTGGAGGTAGTTCATACCAATCTGAATGGCCCATTGCTTACTTCATTTTCAGGATATAAGTACTTCCAACTGTTCGTGGATGACCACTCTCGCAAGATGTGGGTATATTTCCTAAAAAAGAAAAGTGAGGCTCTTCAAAATTTTCAGAACTTCTATCATCGTGTTATCAAAGAGCCCAAAAAACCACTTCTTCTACTCCACTCAGATCGAGGGGGGGAATTCACATCAAATAAGTTCTTGGCCTTCCCGAACCAACAAGGCATTAAGCAACACCTGACTACTTCCTACACGCCCCAACAAAATGGCATTGTTGAGTGTCGCAATCACACAATGATGGAGATGGCTCGTTGCATGCTAACAAATTCAAATCCAGAAGAAAACTATTGGGATGAAGTAGTACAGATAGTTGTATATCTTCTCAACAGGGCACCAAAAAAGATTCTACAAAATAAAATGCCAGAAGAGGTATGGAGTGGTAGAAAGCCATCAATTTCTCATTTACGAGTATTTGGTTACACAACATACATGCATGTCCCAGCTCAGAAGAGAAAGAAGGTTGAGTCAAAGTCACTCCCATGCATCTTACTTGGCTATAGCACTACCTTGAGGTGTACCGTCTCATAGATCCTGAGACAAAAAACAATATACGAGAGTCATGATGTAGTTTGTGATGAGTCATATTTTGACTCAATAGTATCAATAGAAGATCCACTTCTAACCCCCTCTCACCGACTAGTCTCCGAATCAAATGATGAGCTAAAGGAGACTACTTAGAGAAAAGAAATGTTGCCAGGAGAGCTATTTGTTGACCTTGGAGAATTAGAGAATGTGACTCCACATCAATCCACACGGTAACAACACAGTTCTTCTCAAAAGCAACCAAGTTCTCATCCGAAGTGGGTACAAAGCACTATCAATGACTCACATTTTCAACAACTCCCAGATACATCATCCGGAGTCAAAACAAGGAGTCAAATAAGAAATGAGGTAAACTTTGCACTCATGAGTTCACTGATTGATAGCTTCAAGCCTGATAATGTTCATGAAGCACTTAGTCAACCTTAGTAGAAGGAAGCCATGGATATAGAAATTGACTCACTCAAGAAAAATCAAACAGGGGAACTTATCGATCCGCCTACAGGAAAGACACCCATAGGCTGAAAATGGGTTTTCAAGACAAAATATAAGGTAGATGGATCCATCGAAAAACATAAAGCACGACTTGTAGCAAAAGGATGTGCTCAGAAAGAGGGTATCGAATATGAAGAAACCTTTGCACCCAATGTGAAGGTGAAGACCATCATAGTAGTTTGTGCAATGATAACACAAAAAGGATGGAAACTTTAGCAGATGGACATCAAGAGTGCTTTCCTAAATGGTGATTTGAAAGAAGAAGTATACATGACCCAACCTAAAGGATTTTTTGATAAAGAGCATCCTAAAAAGGTATGTCGTCTCATCAAATCATTGTATGGACTGAAAAAAGCTCCAAGCGCATGGTATATCAAGATCAACGATCACCTTTTGTAGCATGGGTTCAATCCTAGCCACTTAGATTCTAATTTGTATATAAAGAAGGTAAGCAAGAAATAGTCAATATTGTTGTGTATGTAGATGATCTTGTGATCACTGGAAGTTCAGAAGATCAGGTTAATAATGTAAAGAATGATCTCAAAAGAACCTTCAACATGACAGATTTGGGGCTACTACTTTACTGTCTTAGCTTGGAGATATGGCAAAAATAGAATCACATTTTTGTCTCCCAGACAAAGTATGCCAAGACACTCCTGGAAAAGTATAGAATGTCTGACTATAAACCTATATCCACTTCCATGGAAAAAGTTAGATTCTAGGACTCACCTCAAGTAGATGCTACTCTCTATAGGTAATTTGTTGGAGGACTCATCTATTTGACATATACCAGACTAGATCTCTGCTATGATGTCAGCTATCTTTCCAGGTTCATGCAGGAGCTGAAGAATTGTCACTGGAATGTAGCAAAGCATGTTTTTAGATATGTCCGAGGAACAACTGATTATGGTTGGGAATATAAGAAGAATGATCAATTCTTCTTACAGGGATACGTCGACTCGGACCACGCTGGATCTATTGATGACATGAAGTCAACTACAGGATACATATTTCATCTCAAATCTGGACCCATCTCGTGGATAAGCAAGAAGCATAATGTTGTTTCTATCTCATCCACAGAGGTAGAATATCATGCCACATGAGGAGCTATGTGCGAAGTGATATGGTTATGTTGTATTTTAGATGATATGGGAATTCCTAAAAAACATTCACTTATTCTCTATTGTGACAATCAGAGTGTGTTGAAGCTCATGCAAAATCCAGTCTTTCATGAACAAACAAAGCATATTGAGATTGATTTTCATTTCATTCGAGAGAACGTCTTAGACCATCACATTCAGCTCCATTACTATCCTACAGAAGCACATGTTGCCGACATTCTCACAAAATCTCTTAGAAAAGTGAAATTTGAACTTTTCAGGGGTCACATTTGCAAGAATAATGTAATAAGGGGGGGGATGTTAGAATAGTATACGTACTTAATTTTTATTATTAGACTAAGCTTCTATTTATTCCATTATTCTCTCACCTACATCCATATCTTCCTCCTTCAATTTAGGGGAATATTGTTTATTGCCTCTCCTATATAATGTGCGTACTACTTCATAATAATACAAGGTGTGTAGAGTATTTCACTCCACATTCTTCTCTCCTATCTGCCTCCTACATAATTGTTGAAATTTCATAGTGCAACACACAATAAAAAATTTATTAAAGATTTCTTAATTTTTATAAGTGAAGGAGGGTTGAAGGATCCCTTTCCCTTTACATCACAGATACAATGAGAGGATCCATCTACAAGACCCAAATGATCCATAAATAATTTTGTGAAAAAATGCTTAAGGGCCTATGTCAAAAAACAAGTGATTGGGAATACAAAAAAAAAAGACCTGTAAGACAGAAATGATGATTTGGTAACAATGCAACTGACATGGTTATATAAAAAAAAACAAAGTTATAGCCTAATGTATTTTAGAAGAAATTATTTATTTGAATCTGACAACACCTCTGTAACCTCCACTTTAATGGGGATGAAAACAGTTTCTGCAGGTGGATTTGAAAAAAGATGTTCTTTTCCAGCATCATCCCGACTCTTTAACCAACTCATGACCTTCCTAGCGAATAATATCCCAATGCGTCAGTTCCTCTTGAAGTAGAGAAATCATATCATCTAGGTCATGTAAGGGGAGTGAACTATCTACCACCCTCGGTCTTTCACCCCCTTTGGACACACTAGACATGAATCACATTAGGACGTCAAACCGTTTGTACAACTTTGAAAAAATGGCCAGGTCCAAATAAACCTTCCTATTTATAACGATCCTCACATAGCAAGGGCCACAATGAACTCATGGTTTTTTCCATTTCCTCTTCCATGCCAACCCTATACATTGGCTTGATCCAGTGATGACACATCTCTAAATCCCAATCCTTTTTCAGATGTATAATAAGAATATGACAAACGAACGTTGAAGAAAATTCCACATTTAACCTTAGACGTCCCTCTAGAGGAAGATAATCATCTCCAAGAACTCCCATAATAGCAACCAAGTCTTGATTTGTTTCAATTTGAAAAATGGATTTCAAACAGCAACATGAAATTTTTGTATAAAATTCCATTTCACGCACCGGCACAGAAAAATGCATGAAAGGAAAAATTGGAAAGAACATGACAGATGAAATGAAATCCAGTGAAATAAAGATGAAAGGAGTGAAAATAAGGAGGGGAGCATTAGGAAATATGTGGAGTGACTATGCCATCACATGCTTGTAATTAATACAATCTTGTTAGGGGATTTAATATTGACCTTTATTGGAAAAGGTGATGAGTTCAGCTGATCATCGTATTTATTTCCAATCTTATCACATGATTTTTTATAATACCTTCCTTTTTAGTAGCCTCTCCATATATAACATGTAAGGTCTAATCTGTAATTAATGAAAGAGTATAAAAGTATTTTTATTCACACAAGTTTTTTTTATGATGACATTAGAAATAATATGAGAGTTGCCTCCAATAATTAATTCATTAATATTCAATTCAATAGCAATGGAAAAACAATGTTCCATCACTTTAATTTATTGATTCATACATTTATTAATTTACATTAGGTTAGATCAAGGTCCATAATCTAGAGTCAAAGAAAACCTCGGTAATCAATATCATGATATTGTACAATTTAATATTCAAACTTTTAATAGTCATTAAAAAATAAACATTTAATATTTGGTCCTTTAAGTAATATCAATAATTTTTGCATATACTTTAAATTTACTAATTTGGGATTGATGGTGTGTTTTATTTTTGAATAACATCTTATATTCTATTAAAAAGTAAAATAATATAAGAATATTCATGAAAAAAAATTGTGGTATGGAAGTGTCATCACCAATCCGGCACTATGATAATTCTTCACCGGGAACTCCTCGTGCTATGATTATTTACTAATGCACAGCCTTTAGTTTGATGGATGTAATTTGGAAACAAAACAACAACAAAACACAAAAATACCATCGACTATGATAAGACGGAATGATGACAAATCTGAAATATCAAAGTAAATTATATTAACATGAAATTGTTACAATCTCACCCATGAGGTACTTCAACAAGACTATGGGAGAAACTTTACAATTACACCTCTCGATGGCTTCTTCAACACACCTTTAACTGATGGCTTCCTTTGCACACTTCCTACAATATTTCTCACTACTTCTTTCTATGCTAAATGAGGGGGGTAGCCTCTCTATTTATAGAACTTACAGGCTTATCCATCTTATCTCTAAGATAGGATAAGAAATCCACTCTGACGAATCATATTCCATACCTTAACTCTTATCTGTACATGTAAGCTTATCTCTTAAGATAAGATAAACCTTATCATTTTACATGGGTTCCACATTTTTAGAATTTTTACAAATAAAATACACAAAATATTTATGACCTCACTCCTTGTCCTTATTACCAATATAATATTTCTAATTCCTAATCATGTACACCCTACTTCTCTAATTACCCAAACTTTGACATTTTAATATTACCGGACCACTTACGACAAATATTTAATTTTTACAACATTCCTATTGTACTTTGACTATTACCGTACACCACATTATTTGCGGCGTCGTACTGGCAACGCCGTTATCTTCTATCGGACGCTACTACTAATTACACTTAACAAAATTCTATTCCTAATACATATATTAATGAAATAGAAATTATGGAGGAAAATTTTAGTGTCGACATCTTCCCCCTTCCTAGCTTCTACTCCGTCCTCGGAGTAGACTCTTCTGGTGCGTGGAAAATCTTCAACTTGTTGTGGTTGACCCATTTCGTAATGGGAGTGCCATCCAATTCCTCCAGTCGGTACGTACCATTTTCATGCACAGCTGCTATTTTGTAGGGCCCCATCCATTTTGGAAGAAATTTCCTCTGTCTTCTTTTTTTGTATCTGGAATCATATACTAGAACCAACTCATTCACCTGAAATGGAGACCAAAGGATCTTTTGATCAAAGTATTCCTTCTGCTTCATTTTCTTCTTATGGCTTGTATCCTTTGCTATTTCCCTCATTTCCTCTAGCAAATGAAGATGTACCAACCTTTCTTTTACTGAATCACTTTCATCCATCCTTTCATTTTTCATAACTCTCACAGTAGGAATATCAAACTCAATAGGAAGAACTGGATCAATGCCATAGGCCAACTGAAATGGAGAGTATCCTGTTGCTGACTTTGATGTTGCCCTATATGCCCACAATGCTGCATGAATCCTCTTATCCCATTTATGTACCTGCAAGGCTGCATCTTTTGCTAGAATTTGACACAACACAAAATTTGTTCGTTCCACCTGTCCATTTGTGCTTGGTTTGTATGTTGTTGCCTTCCTATGCTTAATAGAAAACTTATTGACTAGGGCTTCTACCACCTCATTAATGAAGTGGCTTCCTTGATCTGTTACAATTTCTAATGGACAACCAAATCTTGTGATAATGCGTTCATATATGAACCTTGCCACTTCATCCATGGAAGCTGTTTTCAATGGCCTAGCTTCAACCCACTTGATCAAATAATCTGTGGCAACTACAATATACTTATTTTGGCGTGAGGTAGTTGGAAGTGGACCTACAATGTCTATTCCCCACTTTTCAAAGGGACCAAGTGGAAGAATAGGACATAATGGAGCTGATGAAGTCTTACGGTTACCATGTGTTTGACAAATATCACATGTCTTACAATAATTATAACAATCTTTAAAAGAGTGGGCCAGTGATAACCTGCATCCAAGATCCTTCTTGCTGTAAGTGGTCCAGAGAAGTGCCCTCCACATGTACCATTGTGGAATTCTTCTAGCAGCTCCTTCCCTTGATCACGTCCAACTGCCCTCTTGTACTGTCCATCAGGTACTATTCGAAATAATACTCCATGCAGAATAGAATATGGACGACTGGCTTGAGTAATCCTTCCCTTAGTCTTTGCATTGGCACCATCAGGAAACTTGAATTCATTCAGATAATTCCAAATATCTATGTATTCACTAGGGATTGTATCAAGGGATAACAATGCTGCATCAGGGAAACCATCATCATCACAAGATGATCCTAAACCATCATAGGCTCGAGAGAGTGCATCTGCATTGACATGCTTCTTTCCTGGCCTATCTATAATATCAAATTCAAATTCTTGTAGCAAAATTATCCATCTTGCTATCCTCCCTGATGGGTTAGGCTTATTTACAATATATTTTAGAGCCTGATGATCTGTTACAACTAGAAATTTTTGCCCTAGCAAGTAATTTCTGAACTTCTTTACAGCAAAAATGATAGCCAAAGCCTCTTTTTCAGTTACAGTGTAATTTACCTCAGCACTGCTCATTTGTCTGCTCCCAAAGTAAATTGGATGTTCATTCCCATTTTCATCCTTTTGGCTCAAAGTACTTCCTAGTGCTGCATCTGAGGCATCAGTGTACACAATGAATGGCTTGCTCCATTCTGGATTCTTCAAAACAGGCGAAGACACCAAGGCTTCCTTCAATTGTTCAAAAGCTTCATGCGCCTTATTTCCTGGTTCATAAGTAACATCCTTCTTCAAGAACTGGGTTAGTGGTTGTGCAATCTTTGAGAAATTCTTGATGAACCTTCTATAGTAACCCACATGGCCTAAAAATGATCTCAACTTACTTCTATTCATAGGAAATGGTAAATCTTGATTTTGAAACTTTATCAGGATCAGTACCAATACCATCTCTGGATACAACATGCCCTAACAAAACGCCTTTAGAACATCCAAAGACACACTTTGTAGGGTTTAGTGAGGCTTGTGCTTCATCTAACCTTTGAAATGCTGTCTCCATTTGGTGCAGGTGGTCCAACTTGCTCCCATAGATGCAAAAATCATCGAGAAATACTCTGATGAAGGTCCCAATGTAGGGTTCGAACACCCTATTCATCAAGCGCTGGAATGTTGCTGGAGCATTACACAACCCAAAAGGCATAACTCTATAAGCAAACGTTCCCCAAGGAGTGGTGAACGTGGTCTTCAGCAGATCTTTCTCTGCGATACGAACTTGGTTGTAGCCGCTATATCCATCAGCAAAACTATAGCACTCCTGGCCAGCTACTTCGTCCAAGATCTGATCTGAAAATGGAAGAGGGTAATGATCCTTCTTTGTTGCCTTATTGAGCTTCCTGTAATCAACACAAATGCGTAGCTTCCCATTCTTTTTTATTGAGATCACAATGGGAGAAACCCATTCTGAATTCTCCACAGCAAATATGAATCCTGCGTTAAGCAACTTATCTATTTCTTCTTTTACAGTCTTGGAAAAATTAGGATTCATTCTATATGGCATTTGCTTTATGGGCTTAGCACCATCTACCAGCTCAATAGAATGTTCTACCCAACTTAATTGACGGAGTTCCTTGTAATCAAAAGTGAATAGGTGTATGTACCTTCGAAAGAGCTGGAGGTAGGATTCCTTCTCACTCTCCATCACAGCATCACCAATCTTTATTTGTTGGAGACGATCATCAACTTCTTCTTCAGATAATTTTATGGGGTCATGAGTTGGTGTGACTGGAAGGATATCCATGACTGAAACATCAACCTCACTTTCTTCATCTTCAGTGTCCACTTCACTGGTACTAGAGTAATCAGAGGATGTCCAATCATCAGTTTCATCACTTGAATCCACAGGTTCTGCTTTATGATGCCGAGGGATCACATTTATCTTCACCCTCTCTCTACCACGTCCAAGTGTCATGAAACCTTCATTCCAGTAGTTCCTTGCATGAACTCTCCTTAGCCATGGTCTTCCCAGCAACATTGGGTACGCAACAGTACCATTTTTCATCACCTGAAAGTCTACCACACATACAACACCCATAACAGATATTGCCACATTTGAAACTACACCTTCTGGTTTAGTTTTTCCTTTATTTAATGACCTTAACATAAGTGTTGAAGGGTGATCAATTTTTAAACCCAACATATTCATTACAGACTCGGTCATTACATTAACTGCAAGCACCTCCATCAACTAAGCATCATGACATGAAACCAACATAATACTCAGCTTGTGGAGCATAGGGATCTGCCTCTGCCTCCAAAAACAGGACCTCAACCTCATTTCTTCGTCGGAGCATTGAGTCCATTCGCAGGCTCCGCCTTTCTCCGAGACATAGCAAGACGTTGACCATATGTAATGTTTGTAGGCCCCTTTTGGACAGATTTCCAAGATGGAGTTTGTCCATCCCTTAAGTGGTGTAACGGTAGCGTATAGGGCTTCTTTATGACTTCACTTTGTGTGTCCCCGCGTTTTTGCTTCCCCTCCTCCTATATACGTCCCCACTGTCCTTTGTGTACTTTTAGTGAACCGTATGTCACGTTGCTCAGTAGTTATGTGACACAGCTCAGCTATCGTCTTCTCACCCTAGTCTCTCCATGCCCCTCGTGTTTGGTGATCCCAACATCACATATTACTCTTACACCAGTACCCTTCGCCGGCCATATATTCCCATGTTGTTTGTGGGAGGTATCCCTTCGTATTTATTACTTCGCTCTGCAGGCAAACATCGACTCCTACGCCTTCACCTAGGACGTCAAGGTACACATGCAGTTCGACACTGGACCACCCACAATGTTACTTCATTTCGAGAAGGCATCCTACTTCACTACTCAGTCGCCTGTTTTAACCTAAGGAGAAAACTTTATTTGTGCTAACACCGGCCATGGTGGTTGTGAAAATCTCCGGGACCTCACTACAGGCAAAATTGATAGGATGTACTGTAACAACAAGTTCAGTCCTATATGTCTCTAGCTTTTACTTGAACGTGAGTGATTGATAAACGCAGCTGTATAGGATAGGTTCAACCAAAATGTTGCTTTGAGGTCCTCTATTAAAACTTCATGAGTCAGATAAGATATTGATAACGGCTTGTGTGCAACTTGACTATGAGTTCTCTTACAACGCCAGTCCTTATGATGCACAATTGCGTTACTGTCATGTGGAAAGCTTACGTTGTCAAAAAAGTTGGAAGTTTACCTATCATTGACCAGACGTGCATAGCTTGATATTCCTGTGTGCTCTCTCTCCAAAGAAACTGGACAGTGCTCAGTATACAGGGCATCGATTCATCGGAAGTCGTTAATGTCAAGATCCTCAATCGCTGTTCCAAGCTGCCGTCCTTCCTTCTTCGGATCTCCCCTGTGTGACCTCGAGTATCTCCGATACCTCCCCTCAGCTCTTTAGAACACGAGCATGATAATCCCTTATCTTCTCCTTCTCTCCTTGGGTTAGCTTTGTGATATCAATCATGAGATCTGCATATCTCTGTTGTCACCAAATTCTTCAAGAAAACTTTCAGTTAATAAATCCATGAATTTTTCACATTATCACCTAGTGTTTCAAACCACCTAAGTGCTGAACCATCCAAAAAGGTAGGAAAATAAATTCAGTCCATGTCCCTTTCTTATGAGGCCATTACAAATACAGATCGTTTAAACTCTTTGAATGAAAGAAGAAGCATCTTCATTAGATTGAGCTGAAAAAACAGGAATCTTTCCCATTTTCAAAAGTAACCACCGTGAAATACCCAACCCACAATTACAATCAAACAAGCCTTATGTGCACAAATAATTGGAATCACTGTAATAGAAAGTGGACTTTACAACTTTCTACAGTAGAATAGAATGACCACGGTAAACTATGGTAAACTTGACTTACTGCGGTAAAAACTGGACTTTACTGTGGTAAACACTATTCACGGTAAAAGTGAAATTACTGCGGTAAATACTATTTCACGGTAAAAAGTGAAGTTACTGCGGTAAATATTATTCACAGTAAAAAGTGACTTTACTGTGATAAATACTATTCCAGCAAAAATGACTTTGTCATGGTAACTACTATTCACGGTAAAATGAGTTTACCATGGTAACTACTATGCACAGTAAAAACAAGGTTACCCTCCATGGATTTTTGACTAAGTGGGAATATCTTTCCAGAAAATCCACCAACGAGGAATGGTCCCGGCAACGGAACCAAATGTCATCACCAATCCGGCACTATGATAATTCTTCACCGGGAACTCCTCGTGCTATGATTATTTACTAATGCACAGCCTTTAGTTTGATGGATGTAATCTGGAAACAAAACAACAACAAACACAAAAATACCATCGACTATGATAAGACGGAATGATGACAAATCTGAAATATCAAAGTAAATTATATAACATGAAATTGTTACAATCTCACCCATGAGGTACTTCAACAAGACTATGGGAGAAACTTTACAATTACACTTCTCGATGGCTTATTCAACATACCTTTAACTGATGGCTTCCTTTGCACACTTCCTACAATATTTCTCACTACTTCTTTCTATGCTAAATGAGGGGGGTAGCCTCTCTATTTATAGAACTTACAGGCTTATCCATCTTATCTCTAAGATAGGATAAGAATCCACTCTTACGAATCATATTCCATACCTTAACTCTTATCTGTACATGTAAGCTTATCTCTTAAGATAAGATAAACCTTATCATTTTACATGGGTTCCACATTTTAGAATTTTTACAAATAAAATACACAAAAATATTATGACCCTCAACTCCTGTCCTGAGTACCAATATAATATGTCTAATTCCTACGTCATGTAGGACCTATCTCTAATTACCCAAACTTTGACATTTTAGATTTACCGGAACCACTTACGACAAAAAGTACTTTTTAAAACATTCCTATTGTAACTTTGACTATTACCGTAATCCACATTATTTGCGGCCGTGTACTGGCAGCGGCAGTTTTAATTCTTCTATAGGGGGAACTTACTACTAATTAACACTTAAAAAAATTCGATTCCTAATACATATATTAATGAAATAGAAATTATGGAGGAAACAATTTTTAGTGTCGACAGACAAACCACACCCCAAAAGCCCTGAGTTCAAACTCAGAAAGAACAAAATCATAACTAGTACATCTGATTACAAAACAATCACAAGACAAAAATAAAAAAATTAAGCCCTCAGCTATGAATTACTGACAAGCAATGCGTAGGTAAGATCTTGATAATACCATCAAGAGCTAGACAAGTCTCAAGGATAGACAATTCTATTATGTTGCATTCCTTCGAAATGAAAAATATCGATGGTGGTCCTTGAACAAAAAGAATCATTTCTTGAAATTTAATCAAAATAGTCTAAAACTTCATAATTCATCTTGTTTCATGAAGTAATCACTATATTGGGAAAAAATGATCAATACAATATGTATCGACAGGATTAGTTAAAGACAATTCCTTCACAATATATAAGATAGTAGCCAATAGCCTTGTCATCGGAAGGGAATTAATTGGCAATTATAAAACACACTTTGTTTTTCACAGTCTCGGATCATTCATTCTTGAGAAAGACCTGTGTTCATCTTTTCCTCCATTTTAGTAAAATGTTGGGACTATTTTTTAAGGGGTTATTTATGAAATATGCAGGGCCAAGAAGATGAGGATATGTCTTCACGTTTAAAATATGATACTTCTAATATTGCGCTCTAACAAGTGGGACAGGCATCAATGATTTTATTTGGTCAATATCTTTAAAAAAAATAGAAATAGTAGAGGCAAAGGAGGGCCAATGCACTGCTTTTAGTAAAAAAAGTAAGTAGCTTAGCATCACTTATTATTTCTGTTATACGAAAACCGGACGTCAGCACCATTTCATCCATTCATAGGATTTGTTAGCTTACTTGCTATGTTCTAAAGTATCGTAGATTAGTGGTAGTTTAAGAAAATTGTTGTAATTTTGTAATACGATTTTGTTTATTTCCTTTTTTCTTATGAACAAATAGGTTAGCCTAAAGGCCCAATAATCTATTCCTTTCTCATTTATCAATAAACATCATGTGAGAGCGCTATGTTTTGTGAACGATTCGAAGCTTAGCGGTTGTTTTGTTAGCAAATTTTCTTTTATTACAAAACTGTTTTTATCTATATTTTCACAATTAATAAATAGGTTATCCTAGAGGCGAAATATATTACTTTGCTCAAATGACCTCACCTAGATTAAAGTAAAAACATTTTTTTTATATTCACAAATTTTGCATCGAAAAACACTTCACAAAAAATCTTAGCGCCTAATAATATATATTGATTAAGATAGGTTATTACAATGTTATGTTAGAAAGAAGATATTGTTGAGCTAGCGATCAGAAAATAATTCCTTTTTACCACATTCCTATTGACTTTGACTATTACCGCTCCACCTTATTTGTGCGGCTCGTACTGGCAGCGCCTTAATCTTCTATCTGGACACTACTACTATTACCCTTACCAAATTCTATCCTAATCATATTTAAGAAATCGAAATTAGTGAGAAAATTTTAGTGTCGACAGAAGCACCCCCAAAGCCATGAGTTTCAAACTCAGAAGAAAAAACTCCTAATAGTACATCTGATTACAAAACATCACAAGACAAAAAATAAAAAATTTAAGCCTCAGCTATGAATTACTGACAAGCAGTGCGTAGATTTTGATAATACCATCAAGAGCTAGACAAGTCTCAAGGATAGACAATTCTCTTCTGTTGCATTCCTTCGAAATGAAAAATATCGATGTGGTCTTGAACAAAAAGAATCATTTCTTGAAATTTAATCAAAATAGTCTAAAACTTCAATAATTCATCTTGTTTCATGAGGTAATCACTATATTCGGAAAAAATGATCAATACAATATTGTATCGACAAGATTGGCTAAAGACAATTCCTTCTACAATATATAAGATAGTAGCTAATAGCCTTGTCATCGGGGAATAATTGGTAATTATAAAACACACTTTGTTCTTCGTAAGTCTCGGATCATTCATTCTTGAGAAAGACCTGTGTTCATCTTTTCCCTCCATTTTTAGTAAAATGTTTGGGACTATTTTTTTAAGGGGTTATTTATGGAAATATGCAGGGCCAAGAAGATCAGGATATGTCTTCACGTTTAAAATATGTACTTCTAATATTGTGCTCTAACAAGTGGGACATGCATCAAATGATTTTTATTTGGTCAATATTTTAAAAAAATAGAAATAGTATAGCAAAGTGAGGGCCAATCCACTACTTTTAGTAAGTAATGTAGCTTAGCAGTCACTATTTATTTTCTTTAATATGAACCGACGTAAAAAATTCCTCACGGCACCATTTCATCCATTCATAGGATTTGTTATCTGAGTGCTATGTTTTGTAAGTATCGTAGATTAGTGGTCATTAAGAAATTTTTGTAATACGATTTTTTTTTTTATTTCCATTTTCTTAATGAACAAATAGTTTAGCCTAGAGGCCACTAATCTATTCCTTTCTCATTTATCAATAAAAAATAATTGTAGAGCACTATGTTTTGTAAGCATTCGAGCTTAGCAGTTGTTAAGAATTTCTTTTATACAAACTATTTTTAATCTATATTTTCAAAATTAATAAATAGTTTATCCTTGAGGCTGATAATCTATTACTTTCTCAAAATACCTCCCTAGATTTCAACAGTAAACCATTTTTATATCTCACAAATTTTGCATCGAAAACTTTCACAAAAAATTCTTAGTGCCTAATAATATCTATTAATATGATATGTTATTACAATGTTATGTTAGAAATAAGATATTGTTTAGCCTAGCTATCAGAAAATAATTCCTTTCTATAAGTAATCGAGCTTAGCAGTTGCTAAGCATTTTATTTAATAGGAAATGTTGTTTGATCTCTATATTCAAAATAAAAAATTAGTAGAGCCTAGTGGCCGCTAATCTACTCCTCATGATAAGTTGCAGAGCTTAGCAGCTACTAATCATTTTCATTAATGCACATCGACGTGTAAAGAATGAAAATATGCAAAGGTGTGTACCTAGCAGTACTTATGGTGTTATATGAGCACCCTGAAAACATTTTTATTAATAATATTTCTTCCTGACTATGCAAAGACCTTCATAGCTTTCAAGAATAAAATTTTTCCATACCTCACCTATCTACCATAAAAATATATTATGGAAAATGCCTAGCGACGGCTAATGTATATTACTATGATTTGTTCATAAAGCATCTATGTTATCAATAAATTGTTTATCCTATTTTCCACATAATCACTCCTTCTTTTGAGTTTTGAAGCTTAGTGTTCACTAAGCATTTTCATTCACAACCACTATTTGATTGATCTTGTTCAAGTAATGGAGCATAGCAGTCGCTAAGTATTTTACTTGATACGAACATATATAAATTATGTGTTAGACACAAAAGAATTTATGAGTAATATAAAAGTTGAGAAATCTTTATATGGTATGTAGTGCCACACTTGGATGTGGCAGGAATGTATAGTCAATAAGATAAGATTACTGTTGATGAAAATATTAGTGATCAAATACTATAAAGATATTTATTTATATTATTGGAAATGAAACCTAGGATTTGTTGAGGCTAGTGACCGCTAGGTTTCTACTGATCAAATATAGAGATAACATACGACATGCATAGTTGTTAATTAACAAGTGCTAAAGAGAATACCCTGATCCCATATAATATCTAAGTATTTATTATTTTGAATATGGTGTTGTGAAAATATTATTGTAGTGGAGCATAACATTCACTATTTTCTTTCCATATGTAAGGTACTCTAAAATTTGAGTATAGAGTAAAAAAATGTTTTAATTTTTCCAGAGTAATTCGTAAATAACTCCAAAATATCAACGATCAAGGGATATATTATAAATTTCATGCCACATGGTAACATTTTAATGTACTACAGTTACACCATAATAATGTAGATTTTTATAGGTTTAAAAGTATTTTTTAATTCTATCGCTAATTAAAAATTTCTTAATAAATGCGTCAATTATATATTTGTGTAATTAACTGGTTCCAATTTTAAAGATGCCACATTTTATTGGATTTTTTGTTATTAATGTAGATGATAGCTAAAGAATATAGAATTCACACTTGATAAAAATTAATTATAAACAAGGCGTATATCGCTCTCTTAATATTTTTTGTTTCGTAACATTCACTTCTATTTTCTAAATGGTTTTTTATTATGCTTAAATTAATTATTTTAATTTTGACATGATTTCACAAAGAAACTTTTGACATCGTCCCACTAGTTTCTAAAGTAGGTAGTATTATTAAATTTTAATTCCCTGCATCCCACGTTATTCCCTGAATTAATGTGAATTATATTTATAAAATACTAAATTTACACTAGATAAGAATCAATAATTAACGAGGTGTATATCACTCCTTAAAAAATTAATTTTTTTTATTTCCTAATATTCAATTTTGCTTTCTAAATGGTTTTCTATCATGTCAAAACTAACAATTGTCATTTTACCATGAATCGACAAAGAAAATTTTGTTGATGAGCCACTTGTTTCTAAAGTAGGTAGTATTAAAATAAATTTGATTTCCTTGAATCCTCCGAATTAATGTAACGCGCACTATATTTTAAAAATATCAAATTCGCACTCGATAAAAAATAATAATTAACTAGGTGTATATCGCTATATTAAAAATAAAAACTTTGGTTTCCTAATATTCACTTGTATTTTGTAAATGGTTTCTTATTATGGTTAAATTAATATTTTTGGTTTTCCTGAGTGTTCACAAAGAAACTTTTGTTGTTGTCCCACTTATTTCTAAAGTAGACAAAATTAATCAATTTGATTTCCTCGTATCACACGATATGCCCCGAATTAAATGAAAACATTAATGAGGGGTTGATTAAAAGTATGATATGTGAAATCCCCCCATTAAATTCTAATATTAAAATGCCAAAATCCCACACTTTCTCTTTAAAGAGTGGAAATTCAAATATTGAAATATCTTATTCCTACTTTTTTTAGTTTTTTTAATTTCTTTCATTGAATGCAATTGAAAAAAACTAAAAAAATTGGAGAAATATATATTAGGTTCTTTTTTATTTTGTAAGCATAGAAAAGGAACTCTTAAAATAAGAATACAATGTGCGCAGACACTAATTCACTTGTACGAGTGCTTGCCTTGTTGAGGTTTTTTTGAATGGTAAGTTGTGGTAGCGATCTCAATCATGTTTGGGAGTGCACAAACAAGACAGAAAAAAGTGATTGTAGAATGATCAAGGGTTGGAATTTAGATCAGGGGGTCCAAAAAGGACGGAATCAAAAGATACGAGTAAAATAGGTTGTAGATATAATCTTGCCGATATTGTGTTTTAGAGAGAATACGAGGCTTAAACAGACATTATCAAACACATCAAAATATAAGATACAACTAAAAAAAGAATTTACCAAAAGCATCTATGCTATTGTATTTTTACCCATAGTTGATGGCGGCCACTTTTAGCTGCTTTGTATTCACCTAGTTCTTCTGTTTTGCACGGCAATATGTTCCTCCCTTTCCCTTTAGCGCCTTTGCAGGTCTGTTCAATCTTCTTATCAAAACCGCATTTTTTCTGCCCATGAACAAATATTTTTGTTCACCCACGACTGAAGAGTTTGTAATCCCTTTTGAAATATTTAATCCTTCCAAAAACCCATTTTTTATGTTCAGGTGTCGCTCAAGTATTTGTGTCTGTTAAACGGGTTCCCTTTTCAACCCTTCTATTTGTTTCTCTAGTTTTTTTCTTCTTCTTCATCATCCATTTTTTCTCATAAGCATTGGCATCTATCTCTAGCAGCAAAAAATGAGTAACATATTCTATTTTTATAAATCATAATGGTTTTCTTTTGTATAGTATAGGTAATCATTTTGACTTCCTTAATAGATTTTTTAATATGAAAGAAAAAGTCATCACTAATTCTTCAATATTCAATTCTAAATTGATTGTGGAGCTGATATACATAGTTTTTTATATATATTTTTTCCATGTAGAAATAATTAAATGTGTTGTCTTTACGTTTTTTATGTTTAGTAAAAGGTAAGCACATTATATGTATTTGTAAATATTATTAAATATAAATGTTAATCATTCTTTTTACAAACATATATTCCATTTACAGTTAGTAACGACTTACTTAATAAATGATCCAATTTAAAGTAACAATTTTTAAAAATTTAAATAACATATTCCAAGACTAGAGGTCACTAAGATCATTTTTTATGAAATTTCCTAGATATTACGAAACAACGCAAGGCAAGAAATATTCTAAGACAACACAAATAATAAAGAGTTTGTTGAACACATTTTTATAAAAAGAAGGGAGACTAGTGGCCGCTAAGATTCCGGTTGACTCGCATACAATACAACTACGATGGATCACCTAAAAACTAAGCTAAGCACTATTATTATATTTAAATTTTCATACTAATTAATCAAAATCCTTCCATGATTTTCGAAGCTTAGTGGTTGCTAATGTCAAAGATTATTAAATAACATTGGTGAAACATAACAAAGGCTTGAGATTAGCGGCCGCTAGGATATTTATTTCCTTGCATACAGGACAATTAGCAATGACCCAACTGAAAAAATAACTAATCTCCTTTATTATATTTGGATGTTACAATACTACCTTCTAAGACAAGCGATCGCTAGGGTGGATTTTTACTTTCTTTCTTTGATGTTCCAAGATAAAAAATAGTCAAAGACCATATTAATTAGAATCCTATCACATGATATTTGAAGCCTAGTGAAAACTAATGTCATAGATTATTACACTGTGTATGTGTAACATAATAAAGACTTAAGATTGTTGGCCTCTAGTATAATTTTTGTATTTGCTTGTTTAGTTAGGTGGTCTCTGAGTACAACATGTTATTCAAATTTTATTACATTATATTCCTAATGGACACTAGGATATTTTTTGTCTTTCATTTAAGAAAATTTGTAACAGCTCGATTGAAAATCTAACTATGCTTCCCATAATTATATTTAAATTTTAAAACACTATTTTTAAGGATTGGCGACCACTAGGGTGGGTGCTCGCTACATTTTATCCTGAATATTCATGATTCCAAATGAAAATTTAAGCATAGCGGTTACTGAGTTCAATAGTATATTCGAAGTCTATTGTATGAATTCCAAACAAAAAATTTAACACTAATGGCCGTTGAACTCAATAGTATATTTGAATGAGTTTTGTTACAAATTCACATAGGCACGAGGTTAGTGGCTGCTAGGAAAGTTGTTCTCTTCCATATAGGACAATTACTAATGACTTGATGGATATTCAAATACACAACTAAACAACAAATATTCGAATACAGGATGAACTCAAGTTCTTGGGCTATTGGTGAGTTATAAGTAGTTTGTAATCATCAATACAAGTTCCATTCCCATTGAGTTCAAAGGATGCTTTCAATAAGTAGCCATTGGAACACCTTGAGGTAGGCATCAAAATTATCCATATGAACCTATCTGAACATAGTTGGGCACTTAGAATGTTCCACACAATTAAATTTCAATTGTAAAATACTATTTTTAATGAATGACGACTACTAGGGTGGGTTTGCACTACATATCTTTACTGAATACTGTTGATTCTAAATGGAAATTTAAACCTAGTGGTTGTTGACCTTAATAGTATATTTGAATTCTATTGGATGAATTGGAAATTAAAATTTAAGCCTAGTGGCTGTTGTGTTCAATTTTAAGCCCATTTGTAGTTAGGTTCAATATGTTATTTTAATTCACGTTTTTGCAACAACGCAGAGGCTTGAGGTTAGTGGCCACTAGGATAGTTGTTGTCATACATAAAGGATAATCAGCAATGACCTGACATATATTTAAATTCATTAATAGACAAAAAATATTGGAAGACATAATAAACTCAAGTTCTTTGGCTACTGGTGAAATACAAGTAGTTTTTTATCATCAACCCAAGTTCCACTCCTATTGAGTTCGTTGAATGCTTTAAAAAAATGGCCATTGGGACACCTTGAGGTAGGGATCAAAATTTTTCATATAGACCATGCAGAACATATTTGGGTGCTTTGAATGCGGATCAATCGGTGGACATTAAGGACCCAGGCCTGTAAGGAAATAAGGGATAAAATATGTAGAA
Organism: Taxus chinensis; assembly: GCA_019776745.2. Lineage (NCBI taxonomy): Eukaryota > Viridiplantae > Streptophyta > Pinopsida > Cupressales > Taxaceae > Taxus > Taxus chinensis. The sequence goes on from CM034150.1 coordinate 743,427,489, forward strand.
TAATCCCTCACAGAATCGTAACAGTAGAAACTAACATGCATAAAATATTATAGATCTCAAATAAAACTGTAGAATAAAATAACACAACACAAAGAGACAGTATTTAACGTGGTTCACCCAATTTGGGCTACGTCCACTAAGAATCACTTGCTCATATTTTATTACAAGCCACCGCTCTCTCAATAAAATACCCAGATCCATTGATTTAGAGCTATGCTCAAAACACTCTACAGAATTCATATCCGAATTCAAAACACATCTGCAATGTTTACATTATATCTACTATATACACAAAACCATATAAATAGACAACTTCTTAAGTAATTTTACAAAATTGTGGATATCAAAACCATGGGCCAAAACCGTCCCAAAAACCTATGGGTCAAAAAACCTGCCCATATGAGAAAATCACATTTCCCGCTATATCGGATGAGATAAAGTGGAAAGTGTATAGTACTCTTAGTGTATAGTCTTCAACACTTTCATACATGAAAACAGGCTCAAACTTCTTCATATGGACCATGCGAAACATAGTTGGGTGCTTTGAATGCGGATTGATCGGTGGACATTAAGGACCCAGGCCCACCTCCATGTCTCACTTAGAGAAAGTGCTCCTCCATAACTCAATTTCATAGATCTTGTATAATAAAAGTGTTTACCATTTGAAATTTACAAATAGTTCGTAATCATCAACCCAAGTTCCATTCTCATTGAGTTTATTGCATGGTTTCAATAAGTGGCCATAGGGACACCATAAGTTAGGGGGAGAAATTTTCCATATGGGCTAAGTGGAGCATAGTGGGGCACTTCGAATGCTCCCCACAATTATATTTCAATTTTAAAATACTATTTTTAACTACTGACGACTGTTAGGGTAGTTGTTCACCACATTTCTTTCCTTAATTGGCGTGATTCCAAATGAAAATTTAAGCCTAGGGACCACTAAGCTCAATAATATATTTGAAGTCTATCACATGAATTCCAAATTAAAATTTAATCCTACCAGCCATAGTGCTCAATTTTAAGTCTAGTCACCACTGAGTTCAATATGTTATTTTAAGTAGCATTGTTGCAACATCACAGATACTTGAGGTTAGAAACCGCTAGAATAGTTGTTGTCTTACATACAAGACGATTAGTAATGACTTGACAGATACTCAAGTACACGACTTGAAAAAAATATTCAAAGATAGGATAAAATCATGTTCTTGGGCTATTGGTGAGTTAGAAGTAGTTTGTAATCATCAACCCAAGTTCCATTCCCATTGAATTTATTGGATTCTTTCAATAAGTGGTCATGGAGAAACCTTGAGGTAGGGGTCAAACTTCTCCATATGGACCAAACAGAACATAAGGAGGTGCTTTGAATGTAGATTGCTTGGTGGAAATTAAGGACCCAAGCCCACCTTCATGTCCCACTTAGAGAAAGGGCTCCTCCATCACACAAGTTCATAGATCTGGTATAAGAAAAGTGTTTACCATTCAAAATTTACAAGTAGTTTTTAATCATCAACCCATATGACATTCCCATTGAGTTCATTGGATGATTTCAATAAGTGGTTATGGGGACACCTTGGGGTAAGGATCAAACTTCCCCATGTGGACTAAACGAAACATAAAGGAGTGCTTCAAATGTTCCCCGTCATTATATTTCAATATTAAAAGACTATTTTTATTGATAGGTGATTGCTAGGGTTGCTTCTCAGTATATTTATTTCATGAATACTAGTGATTCCAAACGAAAATTTAAGCCTAGCAGCCGCTGAGCTCACTAGTATATTTGAAGCCTATCGCATGAATTCCAAACAAAAATTTAACCCTAGAGGTCGTCGTGTTTAATTTTAAGCCTAGTAGTCGTTGGGTTCAATATATTATTTGAATCAACATTTTTGCAACATCACAGAGGATTGAGGTTAGCAGTCGCTAAGATAGTTGTTGTCTTACATACAAGACAATTAGTTTTGTTTTAGTGGGTCATGTGGTTTATTGATTATCTTTCGCATTTGTAATTATGTGGGATCCCGTTAATCCCCATGTTCTAAGATCCTATCAAAAGCATTGAATCATATAAAAAAAATCTAAAACAAGATATATATAAATGATTTTATAGATTACATGTAACCCCTAAGATCGAAGCTTATTATACTCCCTTTGTGGAGCCTAAGAAATTTTAATGAATTTCGTGATTACACATATTCCAAAAATAAATTTTCAGCCTGGTAGCTAATGAGTTCAATATGGTTTTTTTTGGACTTTTAAATGATTTTGATAAGGGATTTGGACTGAGGGGTTATGGGACCCCACCCATACAATATAGAACCAACACGAAAACCAAGTGACGTAAAAAATCTAAGTCTCCACAATAAGGAACACCACGAAGGGGAGATAAACAAAGAAAATAGACCGAAGAACCAAAACAGACTAGGAAGCACTAGAACCAAGCATGAACATGAGCCAAAAGAGTGGCGGAAATAGCTACTTTCCCGCACCTACCACTTCCCACTGAGAGGCTTTACTAGGAAAGAGAGTAAATTTCCCCCTATCTACAACTCAAAAATTGTTAAGGTGATTGATAGCCGAATCAATAGTGAAACAAGAAGTAGGTAGATCCAAGGGTGGAAAACAATTGAGATCCAAGTTGTCATACCAAGGGGAAGCATACACATTCTCAGCATGAATGAGTAGTTCCCAGTATTTCTCCCCGACCCAATGAACCCCGCACCTGAGACTGATAGCCTATACGTCAACCTCTTCCACCCAAATCAATGGGTCTGTGATGTGATAATCAGCCAATTCATTATGCAAGTTGCCTTTGTCAACTGGGTACATGAAGTACTCTGCTACATCCTCTCCATTTTCCTTGTCTAGGTGAAGTAGAAGACAATTGGAAAAAAATTTGTGGCTATATCAAAAGAGGCCCATGCCCTATTTGAAGCTTGCATATATGAATCACCCAACACATATTTGATTATTTCAGCTTCACAAAAAAATTCATAATGAAATACATCCTGAAGAATCCTACGAGAGATGGCCGACGAGAAGTTCGATTCCCACTTCTCGCCATGCAGATAAATAAAAGGAAATCCTAGGAAAACCATAATTCTCCTTCTCGAAAATCAGAAGAGAGAATATTTAGGAAAGAGGATCCAACATGCCACTAAAAAATGAAAACACATGAGCCACCATTAATGATGGATGTAGGTTCCATGCCTCCCTTCATGTGAAATGATATCTACTAGACCATTCCAAAATTTAGAATTGCACGAAACAAATGCGAAATTTGGAGAATCGATGGCCATGTTGGGAAGAATATCGACATTGCTATTAGCAGCCGTTGAGCTCAATATGTTATTGGATTAGCGACTACTAGGATAATTATTATCTTGCTATAAGGCCCATCTAACCTAAAGATATAAAGTTTTTTTTACATTGAGTGAATATTCCATCGTATGCTTGACATTAATAAAAGAATGCCAGCGGCTTTAATATCAAGGTTTATTGGAAAATGTGATGATTCCAGCCAATCAAAATATTTATAGAAAATCATATGAGAAAATTGGTCTACTTATTAGCTATCTTAATAGGTAAGATTTAAGGTCCAATTTGGAGTTAATGAGAGCATACAAAGGGAATTTTAATCACACAAGAATGATTTTTCCTAACAAGGTTTGCATTTTAATGACGATGTTTTAATATAGGAGTTGGCTCCAATAATTAATTCATTACTATTTGAGTCATTAGCTAGGGACAAATTATGTTCCAGTGCTTAAACTTACTGATTTATACATTTAAAATTTTACTAAATTTCTAGTCACCCATTATTTTTTCGTAGCTACCATTAGTTGCTTGAATTCCAGTTAAAAATTAAATTAAAATCTAGCAATCAAATTAAGTCACATAAAGTCACATCAATAAATTATCCAATGAAGTGGTGCCACATAGACAACCCATAAAAGGTGATTTTATATTAAAGTAATGGGTTTCCTCAAATTTATTTGTAATCAAAAGTACTTAATTTAAATCCCTTAAAAATATGTTCTCCAGATAATTGAAATGTCTAAAATAAAATTTGTGTATTAAAATAATCATGATATATTAAATAGTAGTTTGTAATCATCAACCCAAGTTCCATTCCTATTGATTTCATTGTAAGATTTCAATAAGTTTTGCTTCGAATGCATATCGATCAACAGATATTAAGGACCCAAGCCCACCTCTATGTCCTACTTAGAGAAAGTACTCCTACCATTATAATTAGATTTTCGTATTAATTTATCAGAATTCTACCATGATATTCGAATCCTAGCAGCCACTAATGTCAATTTTATTAAATTACATTGGTGCAACATAAAAAACTCTTGAGATTAGCAGCCACTAGGATATTTGTTGCCTTACATAAAGGACTATTTATAACAACCCAAATTAAAAACTAAGCTCCTTTATTATATTTGGATGTTACAATACTACCTTCTAAGACTAGTGACTATTAGAGTGGATGTTTATTTTCTTTGTTTGATGTTCCAAGACAAAAAATAATCCAATACAAGATTAATTTAAATGATTTTCCTGAATACACATATTCCAAAACAAAAAAAATTGCATTGCGGCCGTTAAGTTCAATATGGTATTGGAAGTCTATCGTATGACATTTGAATCCTAGCGACTGCTAAGGTCGTAGATTATTCCAAAACATTGGTGTAACATAATAAATACTTAAAATAAGCAATTACTAAGATAACTCTTGTATTTCATTAACATAACACAATCTTGAGATTATTTGGTGGCGTTGGTGTAACATAACACAGTCTTGAGATTAGCGGCTACTAGGATAATTTTTCACTTGCATCAAGGCCCCTCAATCTAAATATATAAAAATTGTTTTTTATATTAATGGAAATATATCCTAGAATATATAGATGATAGTGGTTGCTAGTCTTCACTTCTACCAAAAAATTGAAAACTTGAAACAAACCAGATTTAATAACGAGTAATTGTTTAAATTTCTCATTGCAATGCACAACATAAAATTCTACGAATGATTTATTGTATTTTATAGTTAAAGGATGGTTGAAGGGTCCCTTTTTGTTATAGATACAATGAGATGGAAGGGAAAATGCCAAAAAAACACAAGTGGTTGGGAATACAAAACACCCCAGACCAGTAAGCCAGACAGTATGAATAGATAACAATGGAACTTAGAACGCTATATAACCACCAAAACAAAGATACAACGTGATAGATTTTAGAAACACTTATTTATCTGAATTAGATGACATCTCCATAACCTCGAATGTAATGGGCATGAAAATGATTTCCATTTTTCAGGTCTAGAAAAAGGTGATCTTTTCTAGCAGCAACCCAACTCTTTAACCAATCATATGCATCATGACCTTTCCTACGAAGAACATCCCAACTTGTCAGTTCATGTTGCAGCGGTGCAGACATAGCATCTATGTCAGGAAATTAGAGAAACCTACTTCCCATCGACAAGTTCTTGAAAAGTTTTTCCACTTCAAACAAGAAATGATTTAGGGTGTCAAACTAGTTGAACAACTCTACAAAAACATTTAGATGCACCAAAAATTCCTATTTATAGTGAGCATCAAAAATCAAGGACCACAACACACTTAAAGTTTTTTCCACTTTCACTTCCATGCCAACGTTATACACTATCTTGATCTAGTAATGACCCATCTCCAAAGACCAATCCTTTACCGGATGAATTATAAGAATATGAAAAATGAACATCGAACTGATTTCCACATTTACCCTCAGACATCCATCTAGAGAAAGATAATAATATCTAAGAACTCCCTCAATTGCAACCAAGTCTTTCTCATATTCAAACCAAAAAATGGATTTCAAATGCTGAAGTGATATTTTGGTATAAAATCCAATTTCACCCACATCCGTGGAAAATTACATGAAAGGAAACATTAGTCCGGCCATGAAAAAATAAATGAAATCTCGTGAGAAAAAACCAAAAGGTGTGGAAATAAGGGGGAGCTTTTAGATAAATATATGGATATAATATGCCATCACATTCTTAAAATTAAGACAAGATTTCCATTGGCTTTAATATTAACCTTTATTGGGAAAGGTGATAAGTTCGGCCAATCAACATATTTATTGCAAATTTTATCACAAAATGGTTGTTGTGTCCCTTGATTTTTCACAAAACCTACCTATTTACTAGTTATCTTAATAGATAAGATTTAAGGTCCAATTTCGAGTTAATGAGAGCATACAAAGGGAATTTTAATCACAAAATATTGATTATCCCTGACAAGGTCTACTTTTAAATGACGTCGTTAGCAATAATATGGGATTCACCTCCAATAATTAATTTGTTAGTATTTGATTCATTAGCCAGGGACAAATAACTTCTTTTATTATGATCTAAATGTGCTAGGGAAAAGGAGCCAATGACCGTTATTGGATATGTGAAATAAAGTACCATTAGTTGTTTGAATTCAGGTTAAAAATTAAATAAAAACTAGACAATAAAGTAAATCACATCAAGTCTCATCAATAAATTATCCAATGAAATGGTGACACATAGATAACCGATAAACATTGATTTTATTCTCAAGTAATGGGTTGTGTTAAATTCCTTTATATTCAAAAGTACTTATTTTAAATCCCTTAAAAATATGTTCTCCATATAATGTAAATGTGTAAAATAAAATCTAAACTTTCCTAACTTTGTGTCTATATTTATTACCATCCTTAACTAACAACACTTACCTTTCATTAAAAAAAGGTGCATACTAGTTGTAAATAATTTTTTTAATATGAAAATATATGGATTAAGTTTTATACATAAAATATCAAATGAGAACTACATAAGGTGTCAGCCTTCTCGAAGGTATGTATTTAAAGACTTGGCTCTACAAGTGATAGTCCAACTAATATAAAATAATTTCAAACAATGAAAACAAAGTTGTTGAGATTGTTTTTTACATCGTTAAAATGGATTCCCCAATATTGTAGAGGCTAGTGGCCACTAGCCTTCTCATCAACAAATAATTGGAAAACATAAAACAAGAATTTATCTTCACCTTCGATGTTTAGAAAATTGTTCCGGAATATTTTGTTTAATGGGTAATTTCTAAAAATATGTAGGGCTAAGATGAATAGGATATGTCTTCAGGTTTAAAATATGCACTTCTATTATTATGCTCTAGCACTAATGTTTTTCGATAATGTAGACAATGAATTTTTCATTGATTAAATACTTAATGTTTGCTAAAAAATTTCATTGATACCTTAGTGGTCACTAAGAATTTTCATTTCTTTAATGTTCCAAGATAAGAGAAGACAACTAATATTCAAAGACAAGATAGATATTTAACACTTTCATGAATACATGTAATTAAAAAATATTTACAAATTTTCTAAATAAACGTAATTAAAAATATTTACTCTATGACAATAATGACATTAAGATACAACATCTCTTTAAGATTTCACTGTTGAGAAATAGTAGTTGTCCTTTCAAATTACTTATGAAATATTAATTTGTTTAATTTCTTTTTTTAGGTAATATGATTTCCATTGGCCACACTCTATTCATGTAAATTCCTTTGATTGAAGGAGAAGAGGATATGAAAAAGAGAGACGATGACTAGTTTTTAGAAATGCATTCCCTGAAAATTTACCACGGTGATCTGTGGTTATTTTTTGTTGATGAGGACATTTTCAGTGAATTCAGTATCGTACTAAATTCAAAATTTATTGATGATAATACATTGTGTATTTAGGTTGAATGCATTTATGTCCTAATGAATAAGTGCCTTATTCTTGACATGGAGTTGGAAGTTTCATGGTTCAAGAAACTGAAAATGAAGGATTCTAGAGAAAATAATGTGTGCTCTTGTCTTAAATATGGTTGGAATTTGGGGAATTTCATACAGCCATAAAAAATAGGGTACGGAAATTCCCTTGAATTGTGTAACAACATGAATTTAATATTTAAATAGTTGTATAGAACTAGGGATACCTCTTTTATTTGTCATTATTTGAATAGAAAATATTTTCTTTCTCCACTGAAACATGTAAATATATTTACCTTGCTGAGGAGATATTATTTGTCTAAATTAGAGATAGATCCATCTAATTCAAAGTTGCAAAGCCTTAAAAAGAATAACAAATTGGATTTTATGTTGAAGAAAGTGACTAGTAGATTTAAGCTAAAAGAAACTTCAAATGATGAATAATTAAAAGTGTTTTTATTCAATGGTATTTATTTTCCAATTGAAGTTTCTAGGTGTCATTTGGCACCTTGATAAATACCAAATACATCATGTGCATGATGAGAATATTGACTTTATTTTCTTTTCAATGTTGATTAATGTTATTCCTACACCGAGGGATGCACTTCTTCTTCCCTTTTGATCTTCTACAAAGGAACTTGTGTAACTCGAGGATCCAAATGACCTAAAAAGGGATGAAGTGCAGTTCTACATTCTTGATGGTCAACATATTGTTTATGCCTAAAAAAATTTGGTTGAAACAAAATACAAGTCATTACATACTAAGATGCAGTTTAGAAAGGCTCGCATTATGTCTTCACACACAACTTGCAAATACATTGTTAAAATTTTCCAGTAGCAAAACGATGTAAACAAAAATTGTATTGATACCAATTTTATTGATGTACACTGCACAACTCAAATGATTTGGATAGCCCTAGGATGTCCTTGGAGACCTGGAGCAGGAAACTTAAAGCCACAAAATTTGAAAGTAACAAAACTTAATTTTAGCACATTTATTCTTAAAATTTAATTTTGTAATAAGTAGAAAAAAAAATATTATTTCATATTTCAATGTAGTGTTTCAAGATGCAATGTCTTGTTATTTTAAAAGTTTCTAAGATAGAGAATCTTCATGAAAAAATGAAATTTCTATATATATGTGAGGACATATGGTAAAAATTGACAACAACCATTAAGTTATTTAAATCCAGTGAGCTGGCTTGTTCTTCTTTTAAGGATAACAATCCTAACTTTTAACCAAATTCATTGGGATGGTTCATGGAAAATTACTTCATGCCTACAAGAGGAATGATTGATGAGGAGATATCAATTCTACTAGATGAATTGCAAGCAGGGAGAGTATGGATAACTCGCTTTATTGAAGCAGGTGTCATAGAGGAGACTTTAGATACTTACTGCAAAAGAGTAAACGATGACAGAAAGAAGAGAGAAAAGTTTCTAAAATATGTTAAAATTAAATACAAGGTAATCGTGTATTGGCAGAATGCGCTGAAAAAGATATTGTTGAAAAATATGGTGTGCATAATTCTCACTACCACTAGTTTTGTACTCTTGGGAGAAGAGCCTAAAGGAAAAATAAAATATGATTCCAGAGCAAATGAAAAATTGGAAAATAGAAAATTTGATGATGAAGTGGCAGAGGTTCTCCCAACGGTAGCTCAAACAATTATAGACTACTATGTGAGTGCAATGGAAGAAAATATTCTAGAAAGGTTAGATGACACCGAAGACTTTACCTGTGAATGTGAATATCCCTTCCAGATATAGTCAACAATATGTTCTTGTTATCTAATTTCTTCCACCGCCCGCTAAAATTAGATGATAAGAAGATCCGTGTTGAAATTGAAAAAGTTAGCTCTGAGTTTCTTGCAGATTTGAATTCTACTAGGGGTCAGGTCTTCGGCAACATGGAAGAAAGAATTAGCCAACTCAATGATGAAAAAATAAACCGGGAAAAGAAAACTCAAAATAAGAGTTGTAGGCTCGCAAAAGATGCCAATTGTCAACTTAGTGGAAGGTATAGAAATAAAAAGAGGGAGAAAGCCTCAAAATATTGTAGTGCTTACATGTGGAGTCAACTATGAGTGTCCCGCTAAAGAAAAATTCTTCGCATTAATATGCGACATGTCCATTACTTGCTCAAAGGAGAGTTATAGGCTTGAGGATGATGACAAGTGTTAGCTTAACGCACTTCCAAAATATATGGAGAAATAAGAGACCCTAGATAAGCACTTGGCCTCATGTGGATCTAACAATAAATGGGCTCCAAGTTCAAACCAGGTTGCAAAGGATTGATGCGAAGCCAAATACCAGGTATGGGCAATTATGAATCTTGTCTAAACATTTTAAATGCTCAAGTTCTTTTCAAAAGATCAAAGAAAAAGGGTCATTTGGCTGGTCTTTTCAGTAACAAACTTAATGCATAGTTCCATCTAAAGAGTGTGAACCTATAAATATTCAATTTGTTCACCTACGCCCGAGGGGTCATTTTTAACAAAATAGTATAAAAATAGGTGCTACTGGAATCATGATCCAAGAGCCCAATGCATAAAGTTTAGATATGTAATAAATATTTGAAAGAATAATTCCGCTCTAAGGGATTCGGTTGTAAAATATTTAAGAGATGTATTAAATGAGTATGGCTCTCACTCCTTAAAAAACATATCATGGGGAAGTGTGAGATAGATATCACAATCTACTTTTGTCACTTCACACCATTTACCATAATTAGCAAGCAGTTGGAAAATAGTTCATGAATGATGTTCTTATCTTCTTCCCATCCTATATATTGTAAATTAAAGGTTTTAAAAAAGGATTATTGATATCGACAATTAGGGAACTTTTCTTTCCTGTCTTAGTTCCTCTTCTATAAAAGGTAGAGGTCTGTAACTCTGGCCTTCTCTATGAGATTTTGTAATACTGCTCTTATTTCCTCTTATCTGTTGTAATATTGTGTATAATTCTTGGAGTAATATAATATGCACTGTGATGAATTTTGTACATCCTTTATATATTTTTATTGTCTTTAATAAACTTTATTTTGATGTTGGTATGTTGTGCATGTTTTAATGTTATTACTGTTTCTATAAATTTGTGCTTAAGTAGTTTGAAGCAGGATTCTGTGTGAATCGTTTATGGCATGTGGTTCATTTTGTCCACCCTTTTCATTGGTCACCTCTTCCGAATTTAGGAAGTTGTATTTGTGACTAACTTCATCCATTTTTGGAGCTCACCTTAGTTATTTTTATATTTCTTTTTAGTTTTCTCCTAACCCTATCTCACACCACAGAGAAGAGCCAACTTCTTTAAAATATGGAGGTTACCTTAGGGTGCACATCCCACTAACCAAAGGTATCCAACGAATCTAGTGGTTCATCTGCAAATAAAATCATCAACAGTTTTCCTAGCACATCCAGTGGGACATTCAAAGAATCATATCTTTTTATTTCTTAAAACTAGTGTGTTCTTGGTGAAATTCAGCCTTTATAGGCATGTATAAACACATTTGGTGACTCCATTTTGTTCAAACAACCCCTTCTATGAAATTTCATACATTTCTTTCATCCATCTTCATTCATCTTTATTTCCATGTCCTTCATTTTCCTTCATTCTATGAAGTTTTACAATCATGACTCAATTCCCACACTGGAATTTACATTTTTAGCAGTATCGTCAGCATCTAATGAGCTTCGCACCTACTTCAAACAAGAATCATAACCAATTTCAAATTTTCTATGCCAACCCATATGAGAAAAACTAAGACAAGTTTGGCTTTGAGAAAAATCAAAGACATGGGTGCACATTTGGTGACTACGGTCAATTTGAGGATGTTGGTCTACTAAAGAAGATAGTAGAAATAGAGGCAGACATGGTTCAATCTTGGACCACATCACTAATGGAGGCATTCAGAATAGGATACAGGGCACCTTGTCCATGGCTTGGCCCTTTTCCTCTAAGCACTATATCTCATAGGATGAGCTTCATTTCTTCAAAGAAATACTGCCTTCACTTATGTAGTGGATCAAAGGTATTGAAACATATGGGTGAAGCATGAGACAACCTTGTCGATGGGTAGGTCAATCACCAACTCTTTATTTATCTCCCATATCACCTCAAGTCTCATGATATCATACCACTCCAAATGTCGAGTTCTCTTCTCCATCTCAAAGCCACCCATCCCACCCTCCTCCTTTCTTAGAGTAGTTATACCCCCATACAAACAAATAAAAACTCCAAATCCAAAAGCAGAGGAGCATATAGTAAGAAGTAAATCAAATTGAGGGAGTTTGAATCACGAGTGGTGTTCTCAAGAGCCTTTGGATCCTTTCCTCGTTTTTCCTCCCCAAAAATCAGAGATCCTAGAATATTTTAGGCCAATAAGATTCATATTTCAATATGGAGATATACATGATGGAGAATTGAAAGACCTAAAGACCATCATATAAGAGGGGGAGAGCCTTGCGTAACATGATGACGATAGGCTTGATTGCTGATCACATTTGGGGGAATGTCTCAATGAAGAAGAGCCCATGGAAATCACAACCTTTATTGTTTCATCAATCCAACAACCAAAGCAACCTGCTACTCATGATAGTTCCCCTAAATCAAATTCAGAGGCTTTAGAAAGAAGTATCATTGAAAGATTTTTTGTTTCAATCAAGGAGTCTAGATTTGTAACCAAAGTTGTTAAAAAAGGGGAGGAAAAAGAAGATAAGGATGACACCATTCAAGAAGATCTGTAAAAGGGCCTCATCTCAAAAGATGAATTTCAAGGTGACGGGAAAAAATAATGGATAGAGTCTCACTCCATCAAGAGTCAATCCAAACCAGAGCTTATAGAGAATCTAGCACGTGTCATGCTCAACTCAGAGCATGAGGACAATCTTCAAATTCCCAAGGATCAGCCGCAACACCTCCAACCAAATGAGATGCATATGGAGGTATTATTTTTACGTGTTGATACCGCAGGTGGAAGAGTGAAAGGTAATTTTTCACTCTTATCACAGGCCATATCTATTGCTAAATTAATTACATGGCCACACCTTACAAGAAAGGGAAGCTAATTTTCTCTACCTATTTCAGGTTTTGTTTAGTTTCTCTAAATTTTGGTTAGCCTAGGAGTAGGAGTAGATTGATTTAAGTAGAACAAGTGCTTGTGCACACTCTACATGACTCATTTGAGGCATGTATGAGTCATCTTTGTATAGGCCTCTATTTGTATTACTCCATTAAAATGCACCAGAATCTCTAATGATCGTAGCATAAGAATTCACAGTTGTCTCTAATAGTTGAAAATTTCAAATCCAAGCAAATTCAAAGTAACTAAAATTAGTTAATGGAGTGATTTTGTTAATTCTTCAATTTTATACTCTCACAAAAAAAAGTTGCAGAGTTTCCTTATGAGAGTATGAAGGTGTAGACACCAAAATTGGGTCACACTCTCCTTGGTTCTTTTTCAAATAACCACCACAAACATACTCATCTAACCATGACCCATTCCACCCCACATCACCTTTAATTTAATTAATTAAATTAAATTAATATGTCTCCTCACAGTATTCAATATCTAATTACCCTAATTTCTACCCCACCACCTCACCTAGCCACCTCACCTGGACACCTCATCTAACCATCTCGCCCTAGACCTATTCTTTACATGTTTCCATAACTAACTAATACCTAATATTACTTGCCTTAATGAGCTAAGATTTGGTCTAACCCTAAAATCAATGACTAAAATCTCCCTAACCACCTTCCCACTCATAAAAATGTAATGTCTATTCTAAATCCATGGTTCAAAGAACAAACTTGAGCTAAAAGAGGTGAGATATTCCATTTTTAGTAAACCTAGGGAATCCCACCTTAACCGACATCGTTCACCCATAAACCGATGCTGCTTAACCCAGAACCTTCGTCGGTTACCATTTATTCACCCAAACAACCTTATTTTTGGGTTCACACATTCTGAGAGCAAGGAAGGAGATCAAAGTTGCATGCAAGTGAAATAAACATCCTTTTATGCATCCAAACATCTAGAGTCATCACCAGGATCAATCATAGAGCCATTGCATTCATGGGAGTACTCCGGGAAATCACCGCTACAAGACCATACATGGATTCTTCGATCAAACACATCAACCAATCAGCCATCAGATCCTTAACACAATAAGTATGGCCCTAACCTGTAGGGTTTATTTCATTCATTAAGCTTTATTACTCATGTTATTAATTTGTTCTTCACATGATTATTTCTTCATCACCCACTTTCTTGTGAACTCAAAAATCTCTTCACCCATATCACCAAATCACCTATCTTCACTTGTTGTATACTTCTTAGCATACCTAAGACCTTTACAAACCTCCCCATTAATTCTCCCAAACTTTATTTGACCTTAGATCACCCCTTCCATTTAATCTATTTGAGTTTATTGTACCTCAACCATACCGACGCTAGTTATCCACAACCGCCATTAGTTCTACCTAAACTGACATCGGTCACATTTATCCGACGTCGGTCTCTGTGTTTTACACCTTGACCAAGAACAAACCTAATAATCACCCTACCAGTTTACCTAAATAACCCATAATCAAACCCTGACTAGTCCCAGTACCTTGACAGACACGTCACCTCTCAAATCCAACTATTGCCTAGCTTGTTGTGATTGGATTTTCTTATTATACTTGAATGAGATACCTAAATCATATCAGGTACAGTAGGACTTTATTTATTTCTAGCATTAACTTGTTTTAAACAGTGGATTGATGGTTTTCAAGGAAGTATCACACTTCCCAAAACTAGCATACACTAGGCATTCCACTGTCATATATCATTTAACTATATTTTGTTGTCTTGTTTTCTATTACAGCTAGTTCCTCCTAGCCAAAAGGAGGCTCTCACATTCAGTTGTGGATCAAGAAGTCAAACCACGCGTGCAAAAACTATCAATCGACCAACATTTAACACGTATTCCTCCTTAGCCCTTACCCTTATCTGTTTTGTCATTTCAAAAAAGTGAAGAAAATGGTGAAACATTTTGGCATGCTCGGTGGGACCCATCAAGAGTTATATTTCATTTATTCTTTCCTAGGTGAAATTTGTGTGTTTGTTTCCCTTCGAAAATCTTCCACATTAATTTTATTCTTTGGAATCCTTCTCTTTCTTTTTATCATCTAAAAACAATCATAATTTTGGTTCTTTAAAAAAAACACATCTTCCTTCCTTTTGCATTGCATTAGTGAAATATCATCCCTCTTCTTGTTCATCTCTTGCTACATTGAATATCACACTTCGATTCGGGCTTAAAACACTATCATGGCATTTTGATTTGTTGCATTATTAGCTCACATTAAAACTGATGGAAATATATATGCTGGAAGTCATGCCCAGCTGATGGTTGACACAAATAATCGTAGAAAGAACACTTTTCTCTATCTTTGTGTCTTACTAAACTTGCACAAAATAAAATATACACATATTTATTAAACAACATCTTACTCGAGAACATATGTCAGTGATCACACGATCCAGTTGGCAAGTACTCCCCAACTTGTTGCCTCTGTCGATTCATCATCTTAGAGGATGACACGTCCCTACCATAACATACCTAAAAATTCTCCTTTTATATATCCTTCTTCATAGGACGCCTTCCCAACAAATTTTTTTTTTCTAAATACACATAGTCAGTCCTAAATAGCATAAGCCAAAAAAACATAAGAAAATCACTGTTAGGATAGTGCTTTTTGTTAGCGTTCTTCTTTGTTTGTGTTTTGAGGTGTGAGACTACAACTCTCCATTTTTATTCTTCCTTACACACTCCACCATAGTTTTTGGAGTATTCAAACTTTTTTTGAGTATATAAAGACCCCATATCCTCATTCTCAGGTTTCTGAGTTTTATTCTTCATTTAATTTAACTCACAAAACCAATTTTCATCAATTTTTTCTAACTCCACAGTCATTGACATTGGTCCAACGACTGTCGCCGGCTCACATCTGACTGTCATTGGTTAAACCCTAACCAGTGTCAGCTTCTAGATTTATAGTTACTTTACCTAGAATATATTTCATCACTACTTCTATTTTGTTTCTGGATCTCAAGGTATCATCATATTTCTCACCTGTTGATACTTATTATCATACACAGTTTTCACAGATATACATCCAACATTCCTGTTTCATTTTTTTAAATTGGTTTCTTCCACAGTAACCGGTATTGGTTTCAAAAACCATAATTGGTGTTCCCCTAACCATCACCAGTCATCTTGACTATCATCAGTTTGCCATCAACCATCACCGGTCAACCTGACTGTTGTCGGTTGCCAGTGTTTGATTTTTCAAACTCTAGACATTGACCAGATTCACCCCCGGACCCCATTATTCTTTGTTTCTACTATTTTCTGTGTCATCTACAGAATATAGTATTACCAGGTCAACACTTGTTCACATGGTGTTGACTCGTAACCAAACTAACACCCTCATATTCTACGCTAGTCGTCAACCACTCCCACCTAGTCCCTCACCACCTTTCGTTGTGTCACCTATGGATCCAACCTTACCTACCACCATTGCTGTAGGAAATGAAGAGTTTTCATGACTCCTTGATCAGAATCCTACTGCCTTCTATTTCTACCTTTCCCACTCTTCCACCTGAGACTCCTCTGGTTAGTTGATATATGACATGCCTATATCAATCTCTCCTGCCCTTATTCCTGTTGCTGCATCAACTCCTAATAATGCAATGTTACCCTCACCTGCTTCACCCCCAGTAGTTTCACAATTAGGCCTCATACCCGCCATGACCACTACATCTATAGTTTCACTTGCACCTATCATAACTGTTATCCCCTCGCCAACAACCAAGACCATAACACCATCCGCACCCATTTTCTCACAAATAACCATTACAACACAATTTCTCGTGGTTTTGGTGACCCGTACTCCATTCCAAAATCACGTCCTCTCCATCCCAAAAACACTACCCCCAATCGCCACCAGAGTCACGATGAGCATCTCACCTACATACACCTACTATTAACAACCCTCTATCTCATCTGTCACCCATTCTAGATATGTATTTTCTATGTCAGTTCCTTATTCTCAAACTCCCTATCAGGTCTAGGTTGAGATAAAAGAGTGGAGATCTACCAATTTTAGTAAACCTAGATAATCCCTCCTTAACCGATGCAGGTCACCCATAAACCGATGTCAGTCAACCCAAAACTATCATCGATTACCATTTATTCACCCTAACAACCTTGTTTTTGGGTTCACACATTCTAAGACCAAGGAAGGAGATCATAGTTTCATGTAAGCAAAAAAACCATCCTTTTATGCATCCCAACATCTAGAGTCATCACCATGATCAATCATAGAGCCATTGCATCCACGAGAGCACTCTGGGAAATCACCGCTACATGACCATATATGTATTCTTCGATCAAACTCCTCCACCACTCAGCCATCAGATCCTTAAGATAGTAAGTATGGCCCTAACATGTAGGGTTTATTTCAGTTAGTAAGCTTTATTACTGATGTTATTAATATGTTCTTCACATGCTTATTGTTTCATCACCCACTTTCCTGTGAACTCAAAAATCCCTTCACCCATATCACCAAATCACCTATCCTCACCTGTTGTATACTTTTGAGCATACCTAAGACCTCTACAGACCTCCCCATTAATTCTCCCAAACTTTATTTGACCTCAGATCACCCCTTCCATTTAATCTATTTGATTTTCATATACCTCAACCATACCGATGCCAGTTATCCACAACTGCCATTAGTTTTACCTAAACCGGCATCGGTCACATTTAGCCGATGTCGGTCTCTATGTTTTACACCTTGACCAAGAATAGACCCAATAATCACCCTACCAGTTAACCTAAATAACCCATAATTAGACCCTGACCACTCCTAGTACCTTGACAGACACATCACCTTTCAAATCTAACTATAGCCTAGCCTATTGTGATTGGATTTTCTTATTGTACTTGAATGAGATACCTAAATCATATAAATTACAATAGGATTTTGTTTATTTCTCACATTTTTTTTTTTAAACACTGGATTGACATCCATTTCGGAAGTATCACACTTCCTAGAACTAACATATGCTACACATTCCACTATCATATAGCATTTAACTATCTTTTTGTGGTCTTGTTTTCTATTACAAGTAGTTCCTCCTAGCCAAGAGGAAGCTCTCACATTCAGTTGTGGATCAAGAAGTCAGAACGTTTGCAATAACCGTCAATCGACCAACATTTAATAGGTATTCCTTATTGTCCCTTACCATTATCTATTTCATCATTTCAAAAAGGTGAAGAAAATGGTGAAACATTTTGGCACACTCGGTGGGACGCATCAGGGGTTCTTTCACATTTATTCATTCCTAGGTGAAATTTGTGTGTTTGTTTCCCTTTGAAAATATTCCACATTAATTTTATTCTTTGGAATCTTTCCCTTTCTTTTTATTGTCTAAAAACAATCATATTTTTGGCACTTTAATAAGAACACATCTTCCTTCCTTTTGCATTGCATTAGTGAAAGAGCATCCCTCTTCCTATTCATCTCTAGCTACACCGAATATCACACTTTGATTTGGGCTTAAAACACTTCCTTTTCATTTTGATTTGTTGCATTATTATCTCACATTAAAACTGGGGGAAACCTATATGCTGGAAGTCATGCCCAGCTGATGGTTGACAAAAAGAATCATAGAAAACACATTTTTCTCTATCTTTGCGTCTTACCAAATTTGCACAAAATCAAATATACACATATTTCTTAAACAACATCTTGCTTGGAAATATCTGTAAGTGATCACATGATCCGGTTGGCAAGTACTTTGCATCTCATTTCCTCTGTCAATTCATCATCTCAGAGGATGGCCCATCCCCGTCATAACATACCTAAAACCTCTCCTTTTAGATATCCTTCTTCATAGGACGCCTTCCCAACAAAAATATTTTGTTCTAAATACACATAGTCGGTCCTAAATATCAAAAGCTAAACAAACATAAGAAAATCACTGTTAGGATCATGCCTTTTGTTAGCATTCTTCTTGGTTTGTGTTTTGAGGTGTGAGACTACAACTCTCCATTTTTCTTCTTCCTTACACACTCCACCATCACAGTTGGAGTATTCAAACTTTTTATGAGTGTGTCAGGGCCCCATATCCTCATTCTCAGGTTTCTGAGTTTGATTCTTTGCTTAATTTAACTCACAAAACCAATTTTCATCAATTCTTTCTAAATTCAAAATCACCGATGTCAGTCCAGCAACCGTCATCAATTCACATCTGACCATCGTCGGTTAAACCCTTACCTATGTCAGCTTCTAGCTTTCTAGTTACTTTAACTAGAATAGATTTCATCATTGTTTCTATTCTATTTCTGGCCCTCAAGGCATCATCATATTTCTCACCTGTTGATACTTACTTTCATACACAGTTTTCATAGATACACATCCACATTTCTGTTTAATTTTTTTTAGACTATTTTCTTCCACAGTGACTAGTATTGGTTTCAGAAACTGTCATCGGTGTTCCACCAAACATCACCACTCAACCTAACTATCATTGGTTCACCCTCAACCATCACCAGTTAACCTGACCGTCTTCGGTTGCCAATGTTTAATTTTTCAAAATATAGACATTGACCAGATTCACCTCCCAAACGCCATTATTCTATGTTTCTACTATTTTCTGTGTCATCTACAGAATACAGTGTTACTAGGTCAGTAATTTTCCACATGGCGCTGACTCGCAGCCAAACTAATACCCTCATATTCCACACTAGTCATCAACTACTCCCACCTAGTCCCTCACCACCTTCCATCATGTCACCTATGGATCTAACCTTACCTACCACCATCATTATAGGTGACAAAGAGTTTGCATGACTCCTTCATCAGAATCCCATTGCTTTACATTTCTACCTTTCCCACTATTCCACCTGAGACTCCTCTGGTAAGTTGATATATGACATTCCTATATCAATCTCTCCTACCCTTATTCCTGTTGTTGCATCAGCTCCTAATAATGTAGTGTTACCCTCACCTACTTCACTCCCAGTAGTTTCATAGCTAGGCCTTATACCCACCATGACTGATGCGTCAGTAGTTTCACTCGCACCTATCATATCTATTGTCCCCTCGTCAACGACCAAGACCATAACACCATCCGCACCCATTGTCTCATAAATATCCATTGCAACACAACCGCCCATGGTTTTGGTGACCCCTACTCCATTCCAAAATCACATCCTCTCCATCCCACAAACACTACCCCCAATCACTACCAGAGTATGGACGACCATCTCACCTACATAAAAATACTCTCAACAACCCTCTATCTCATCTGTCACCCATTATGGATATGTACCTTCTATGTCAGATCCTTATTCTCAACCTCCCTATCAGGTTTAGTATCCAGCTCCTTATGTGATAGGAGTTGTCCCTCCATCAGAACCTACCAATGACCTCATCAAGTTGATGATGGAAAAGATGCAGACACTAGAAGCATCTGTTTTTAGCTCACGTAATTCCCTCACCTATGATGAAATTTGTAATGAGCCTATTCACCCATCCATTCTTATTTGACCATACCCCATACATTGAGAAATGCCAAAATTCAACCGCTTCAATAGCAAAGAAGATCTGTAACAACATTTTTAGTCCTTTAAACATGGCTATCACCTAATTTCCCACGATGACGCTTTACTTTTGAGGACTTTCCCTATGTCCCTGACATGACTTGCATTGGATTGGTACAATGGACTACCGAGACACTCCATTTATTCATTTAATCAAGTATCCCAAGCCTTCCTAGATCACTTTTCCATCAATGTTGTTAAGAGGGTTACCATGACATATATTTATTCCAAACGATAGTATGATGATGATTCCATCGCCGATTTCGTCGCTCACTGGCGCATCCTCATTAACCAGCTCACATTCCAACTACCTCAAACTGAGCTTATAGAACTATTTACTCAGGCATGTGCTAGACACATCTCACCAACCTTGCAGGTGCAAAATTTTTGCACTTTCGACGAGGCATTGACCATGGCACAAGAATTGGAAATTCATGCTATCGAAGAAAAGAAGATTCAAATTTGTAACAAGAACATCATGTTCAAATCGAATGATACATCTTCATCTTCAAAACCCCAAAACAACTATTTAAAGCCCAAAGGGTCTACTAATGCCATAGTTCTCAAGGCCGGTCCCCCTAAACAATCAAACCCAGCCAAACCCCCTTCTAATCTCTCTCCTATCCAAGCTTTTCATTTTAGATGAGAACAACGAAAGTACACTACCCTAGGAGAATCTTATTCTTCCATGTTGGAAAAGCTTGTTAAA
Source organism: Taxus chinensis (assembly GCA_019776745.2). Taxonomy (NCBI): domain Eukaryota; kingdom Viridiplantae; phylum Streptophyta; class Pinopsida; order Cupressales; family Taxaceae; genus Taxus; species Taxus chinensis. The sequence continues at coordinate 743,448,632 of CM034150.1, forward strand.
GCTGGTGCCATTACCCTTCCATCTGTAAAACCACATACTAGTTTCGAACCTGAGTGACCCATGGATGTGTGGTATAAGGAACACAACTTTTGCAACTATCATCGTGTCAAAGGTAAAAATGACAATAATTGCATCACCTTCAAGAATATGATCCAAGAAATGATAGACAACAGAGATCTAGTCTTGGATAGCCCAAATGCACCTACTAACCAAAACCTTCATATCTTCAAGAAGCCATTCCCAAATCATGCCCCATCTTCTAACCAAGCTGGTGATACCTCAAACAATGATAGCAATGTCTACGAGGTCCACACTATTTTCAACAATATACCAGTTGCTTCCCAATTGCCTCGTGTTCCTTCCATAGATGAAATATTAGCCTGCACTCCCCTACCTACACCATAATCTATTTACTCTACTCCTCTACCCATAGAGGAACCCACTTCATGTTCCCCCTCACCCTTTGATGATTCTATAATCAGCATGCCACCTTTTACCCCTCAAAATTCTGAGGAGTTGTCAATAGCACCTCTCCTACTCATAGAAGATGTAGGTCAACCACCTACACCTATGCAAGAAGATCCCATTTTGGCTGGCCTATCCTCTCCTCTACCCATGGGGGATACTATAGAAGTAGCACTACCTATAGATGAACATTCACCATCAGACCTTCAAGAGCCCATTGATATGCTTTTGGATATCTTACCAACAGATTCCGAGGCTAGTCATTTACCTGTATCTCAAACACATTGTACGGGGATTTCCACTCAATCCACTTCACCTCCGCTTACAACAATACCATTCTCATGCTTGGTCGATCACCTGGACTATGTCAATAGAGACTTGCTTTGGCAGTATCTTCTACTTCTTATTTCAATACAAATGCATCTATCACTTGCTGACACCTCCACTATCTATCCAAAAGTGTTTCGAGAAACCAAACCAAACGCAACCACAACTATTGCAATACCTTCCACAAAACCACTCATGGCCCAACTCCCACCTTTTCCAATATCCCAACATGCATCTACTACTAAACCCATGCCTATATCATCTCCCTTTCCTAAACCTATCACTACCTTAGGCGTCATACCGACAACTCACCTTACTCACCCACCCATCAAATTAGAATTAGCTACATCTTCCAAAACTAACACCAAAATTAACCTGGCCCGTAAAAAGAAGATCCAATCTCCTAGATCTCATACCCCAACCTCGGAAACCACACCCTTATCACCTTCACCCCTTTCGTCCATCCTAGGACCTCACCCCTCAACCCTGGCCAAAAAACCCCCATCCACTAGTAAACCAAGAACGCATTAACCCATTTCCCCATCACAGACCTCTAATATACCCAAACGACCCACACAACCTCTGCCATCACCCGTAACCTTCTTACCACCCATACCTCCAATACCGTCAATAACTTCTTCACTACCCATGAAAATTTATTCTCTTTCACTCACGAATCCTACCCAACTAACACCACCTACCTCCACAGCACCTCGATTACCCCCATGGGTAACCTTCCCTCTTCCACCATCTTCTTTTCCCTACACATCTCATTCTCCAGTATCACCTTTACCCATAAAGATGCAAGCTAAAGCTAAAAATATGCTACCCTCCAATAAGGTAGCTAAACCAACCACACCTTCTATTAGCAGTTCATCTACCATGCCCCTACCCAAGCAGATATGACCAACACCTAAGACCACACCACACACCAAACTAGTAGCCCAACCTACTCCCTCTCTTGTAAAGACTCTTCCTCCACACTCAACCACACCTATACACAAAACCACATTCACCTCTCGTTGTGATCCATTAGGAAGATCCTACGCCAAAATCCTAACCAACCTCCTTGAAACTTTTGTCATCACATTACCACCTCTTAGACCTTATGGCCCACTCAAACACAAACCAAAAGGTTTTGACGATACCAAAATTTGTGCCTACCCTCGTGTGCCAAGACACGATGTAGAGAATTGTAAGGCTTTGAAAACCGCTCATGTCCAATTATTTCCTCCTGAAGAAAACTTTGACGATGATGATCTTCTTGATGAGGACCCCATTTCACCTTCACCAATTTCCACAGATATTCCCTCATTACCTACTTATTGACCAAAATCTCCACCCCCACAACTCTTAGATCCATCCCCAAGATTTTAAATTAACACGGTTTTCATAAGAGAGCTAGCCAAACCACCACCCAAATGCCAATGCACCCTACTCATCTCACAAGGCTCATATCCACCACTATGGTTTTGTCCCTCAAGCTGTTATACCTTCCATGACACACCCTCTTCATCCACCTCCCCTCATATTAACATGATCAACATTTCCACTCATGCTCAGAAAGACAAAGACAAAGATAAAACAAGTGGCCCATCAACCAACCCTGTACCCAATACATCATCCACACCCACAGCCAAAGTCATCATTCTAGGTCCTACATATCCCGCTTCCGATGGGGTCACACATCACACAATGCAAAAACAACTACACCAATCCCCCCTCAAAATGTCTTTATATGACCTCTTCCAGACCTCGTAGTCACATTGTCAAGCCCTCATGGAGGTCCTTCAATATATCAAAGTCTTATCAAATAATCCCACACCCGTAGCCTACATCATTACCCCTCACCATGTAGTATCTCTCACTAGGTCTTCACCTTCCTCTACACCTCCAACCACTCACTAAGTGGATGCCCTCAGCTTTACAGATGAAGAGATCACTCCCTTCTAGTCTGATGACCCCATCCCCACTCTTTTCATCTCTTTCTTTATCGATAATATATGTATATGACGTGTTATGATCGATGGTGGTGTTATCATTAACATCATCTCCTCCCATGCATATGACCAAATGTAAATACTTTCCCATTACATGCATGGTAACCTCATTAGTTTGTGTTCCTTCAATGACACCATGACATCTACACTGGGTACCATTATTCTCCATGTCCGCATAGGCCCCCACACCATCCCAGAACTTTTCAATGTCCTAGAAGGGGAGTTCTAGTATAACTTACTACTTGGACAACCTTGGATCCATGCTATGTGTTATGTCTGTTCAATGTTACATTGATGCGTCAAATTTGAATAGGAGGGACATAATTACACCATCCTTGCCAACCCCATAGATTTCAAGACCTGTAACATACTCTATCAACCCAATGATGTACTTATACCGGTCATGGCATCTGCCACCACAACCACTTCACCTCCACCCACAAGCCCATCTACTAAAATTGCCACTGCTTCTGTTGTGTCTAACCTCACTATCCCTACAATAGTTATAGCTTCTGCTATTGGTTCCCATGTCTCCCATTCATCTAGCGAGCCATCTATACCCGCTACCCACATACCAACTACTGATCCATTAGAAGGTGTTTTTCAATGCCTCACTATAGGGGAATATCGCCTATACAATATTGATACCTTCCTCACCCCACAAGAGTACGTGAATCTGTATCAGCACCCCAGTTATTACATTCACGTTGGTGACATTTTCCCTTGTGGCCCTCCCCACCTTCACACCAATCTAATGTATGAGGGACTTGATATGGCGACCTATAAACCCAAACCTTCATCCCAAACGTAGCCATTTTCATCTGACCTAGACTTCCTAACTAACTATCATTTCACTCATATTGTCCCCCACCAATGCACATGGAAAGGATTTGGCTTCGGTTTTTATGAACAAGGCTGCCACACTGTCATCTCATGTACCTATCATAAACACAATGACCGTACTGGCATTGGTTTTGACACTCCATCTTCTAAGAAGGTTCGCATCGACCTCATCAAGGATGAGAAATCTTCCCCCTCTTATTCACCCACATTACCTTCCTCACCCATGGAGTCTATAGATCCTGGATCTATACCTCCTAAATTTTCTTTTTCATAAACACCATTTCCTTGGGACTGCTGACCTATCAAGGCAATGGTGAAGCTCCCTCTTCTCTCTCATTCCTATATCTTAACATGATCAATGACGATACACCTTCAATGAACATCGTTCAATGTTAGGATGATGAGTCCATCCTCACCTACCTTGGTTCAAAAGACTCTTATATTCACTAGTCGTTACCCTCTAAGATGCAAACCATGTTGAATGAATTGACCATCGAAATCAACATTAATACTTAGGACAACTTGCACATTCTTAAGATCGGCTAATCCTTAGATGCTACTGAACAAGAAGCCTTCACCTATTTCCTTCAAGACCATAGCAACACATTTTCTTGGTCTTATGCTGATATGCCCGGTATCAATCCAAAAATTGTGGTTCATAATATCGTAACCATTCTTGATGCCAAACCTATCAAACAAAAGCTGTAGAAAATGCATCCTCGCATTACTCTTCTAGTTAAAGAAGAGATTCAACACCTTCTCTCAGTTTCCTTCATTCTATCCATTGATTATCCCCAATGGATTTCTAACATCGTTCTTGTCACAAAAGCAACATGGGGACTCTACATTTGCATGGATTTCTATGACCTCAACCTCGCATGTCCCAAAGATGATTTCCCACTACCAGGAATTGACCAACTAGTTGATCCCACTATTGGGCATGAAATATTATCAGTCATGGATGGTTTCTTGGGCTACAATCAAATATTACTAACTCATGAGGATCAACATAAGACTGCCTTCATCACCCCTTGGGAGACTATTGAGTAATGCCCTTTGGTCTCAAAAACGCTGGTGCTACATATCAGATAGCCATGACTTACATCTTCCATGACATCATGCATCGCATATTGGAAGATTACATAGATGATCTTCTTGCCAAATCTAAGCATCGAATTGAACACCTAACCATTCTTAAAGTCATCTTTAACCACCTCATCAAATATTGTGTTCATCTTCAACCAAAAAAGTGTGTCTTTATGGTACTTTCTGGGAAACTCTTATGTTTCAACATTTCTTTGCGTGGCATATAAGTCGATCCTGCTAAAGTCAAGGCTATCCTTGAAATGGCGTCACCCACTAATCTCTGTCAACTTCACATCCTTCAAGGAAAATTGTAATCAATTTTTCATTTTATCTCCTAGCTTTCTGACTGTTGTCAACCATTCCATCATCTTCTCAAGAAAGATGTTTCATTCAAATGGGATGATGACTACCATACAACCTTCAAAGCCTTGAAATAATACCTACTTTAACCACTAGTTATCATTCCTCCTAAGGATGACCAACCCTTCTACCTATATATTTCCACTACTGACCATTCGCTAGGTGCCATGCTCACTCATCGCGATGAGCAACACTGAGAGCAAGTGGTTTATTACATAAGTAGTACCATTCTTGACTACAAAAATAGATATATCCCCGCTGAAATTTTTTTCCTAGCCTTATTTTTTCATCACCAAAAAAATCTGTCATTACCTACTCAACCACAAAACCTTCATCATTACTAATACTGACCCATTAGACTACATGTATGTCAAACCTTATCAAAATCAATGTGCTACACGCTAGCTTATGCTTCTGGCTGACCTTGACCTCGAATTCATCCATCAAAATTCCATCAAAGGCCAGAATTTTTCCATCCAATTGGTTGATGCACCCATTTCCGGGGATCCACCCTCTAACTTTGACTTTTCACATGAGTCTATTGCTACCCTTTCCCTAGACAAACCCACTTACCAAATGATACTCTTCTTCAATGGCCCCAAGTGTCAGCATGGGGGTGGGGCTGGTGTTATCCTCTTTCCTCTTGATGGTGAACCTATGCCTTTGTCTTTCAAACTTGATTTTGATTGTATAAATAATATCGCTGAATATGAAGCACTTGTATTGGGTCTCCAGGCTTCTTATGCCTTAGATGTTAAGTCAATCAACATCTTTGGTGATTCTTAGTTGGAAATAAACCAAGTCAATGGTATATACCAGTGTTGTAATGAGATACTTAAAAAGTATAAGCATCATGTGGACATACTTTTGACCACCTTCGACCATTACGCACTTCAAACCACCCCACATTCTACCAATAAATTTGTAGATAATATGACCTGCTTCGCTTCTCAGATACCTACTTCATCCATTGACTCTAAAATCTATGTCACCATTCAAAGACTACGATCACCCTCTTCTTTTCCTCGTGAAGTCTACTCTATCGGAACTGCTACTCCTGACCCAAGTGACCTTTGGTATAAGCAATATACAAACTATCTTTCCCTTTCAATTTTACCCGCTGATCTCACTCGTAATGGACAACGTGCCTTTCTTAAAATTGTCTCCTGTTATGTCATCATACATGGTCTTCTGTACAAAAACAATTTCGACAACATTCTCTTGCGATGCCTTACTAGTTCTGAAATTACTTACACCATTAAGGATGTCCGTGATGGAATTTGTGTAGGCCACTTAGTGGTCTCACTGTCACAAAATTCATTCTTCACCTAGGCTATTACTGGCCAACCCTAAACCATGATTGTTGTGATTATGTGAAACACTTCTCCATCACACCCCTATTCATGCCTTATAGGTTGCGTGAGACCTTTGGCCTTTCTCTCAATGGATTTTGGATCTTTTCGTTGAGATCAACCCCCATTTGTCACAATGCCACCAATGGATCATAACCACTACTGAATATTACACTAAATGGGTAGAAGCCATTCCCCTCATTTCCAACAAATCCATGAAAAATATGTGAATTCAACAACCATCACATCATTTGTCACTTTTGTGTCCCTCACCGTATTATCACGAATAACGAAAATAATTCAAAAATAAAACCCTATGCAAACTATGTGATGCTTTTTACATCCAACTTTGTTTCTCATCACCCTATCATCCGCAAAGTAATGGTCAAGCCAAATCAACCAATAAAACCTTGAAGAAAATTCTTATGAAGGTAGTGAACGATACTGGGAAGGATTGGAATACACACATTCCTTTCGCCTTGTGGGCTTATCATACTAGTATTCACATTTCAATTGCTGCCACCCCCCTTTTCTCTGGTCTATGGTACTAAGGTTGTCTTACCTCTCGAAGTCTAGTTCCCATCGATTTGCATCTCACTATAAGACATGCTCAATGATGATGACTTTCACCAGGATCATTTGGCGTAGCTTGAATTATTAGATGAACTTCGTCTCAACTCTCTTGACCATCTCTAAATCTACCAAAAACATATCAAACGTGCCTATGACAAACATGTTCACAAATGAACCTTTCAGGTTGGTGACCTTGTCCTAAAGCAAAATCAACATGTAACTAAAGAGGAGAAAATTAAATGGGTAAAATTTCCTCCTAATTTTCTTGGACCCTATATCGTTACCCATGGCAATGGATCAGGTTCTTATCGTTTATATTCACTCAAAGATAAATCCGAACCTGAGCCCCTTACTGCCTTGCATCTTCGACTATTTAATTGTTGATATCAAGTCCTATATCACTTTCTGTCAGTTGATCACTCATCCATTGAGCATTTTTCACCTTCCATAACTACCCATTTTGAGGATCCACGACTACACAAGAATCATGTGATTACCCATAACCTTTTAGCCTTGTCTTGAATATGAGTACCATGGCTTTACTCATAGCATGAGTCTCATGCATAATTTTTGTCTTCTTCAAGATGGAATTCCATGGTCGTTGATCACTCGAAACCACCTCTTTCATAGTTGATCTTTGTGTACTATGATCTTGTCTTCTAAAACAAGATCCTGATCATCCTCTATAGTCCTATCCATGACTTAAACGTCTAAAAACAAAAAGGGATACAACTCCTTAAGTCAAATTTCCAAAAAAAATGACTCCCTCAAAAGGGACATCTCTTTTTTCTCTTCTACCACTATAAATAGACTACTCCCTTAAATAATAGCTATATACAGTCATTACAAAAGTATAAAAACTATTAAGAAGCTTCCCGCATCGATCAGATTCATGAAGGCCTCAAGGAGATAATATACCCATCCCATATAGACTTCCCACATCAATCAGTTTATTATAAAAAATAAAAAATAAATAATAAAAGATGAAATTTTTGCCATGGACTTGCCTATTTTTGATTCTAGGTTTCTTATTCTGAAATACACATCGTGGTACACTAAGTTACGCTAACCCCCCCATTCTCACCCCCTTTCATTTTTCACCTAAATTCTTTATTACTCAATGGACTTGCCACAAACATGACATTTCATGATCATGTGACTTTTCTTCACCCTCAAAATAGTCCATTATGCAAGTCCTGTAGGGTCTTACATTCATAAGTCCATCTTGGGTATGGTAGAATCATTAGGGTTCTTATCAATTAAGTAGCTCTTTTACCATCTCTTACCATTTTCCTTCCCCATTACTTATTGATTATCCTATATAGGACCAGACCCTCGACACCGATGTTTACAAATCACTTAACCATGCCTACAACCTCAACTCAATCATGCCTATGACCTACATCACCCATGCCTCGCACCTATCAGCCCATTCCACTATTTCATCATAATCTTCCCTAGTTTATGGGAGAACTACATCGGCCTGAGGTTCCTTTTCACTAGGACTATGTAGGCAACACTCTGAGGGCATGGGGCCCTTGGAGGATAGTTGGACCACTCTCTACCCTAACCAATTCCCTCTTCCCCTTTCCTATTCACATTTTACCTTAGTTATTTTCCTTTTTATATCAATAATTAGAAATTAAACCAAACAAACAATAATTGCTTAACATCTTTACCATTCATTTTGTCTACCGTTTCCTTACCATTATTATGCATTTTACTACAACACATCTTAACATGATCCAAATCATCATTAATTGCACAATTTAATGAATTAAAAAATCAACCAACCTCAACTCAACCATACCTAAACCAACCTAAACTCAACCATACCTAAGTCAACCTAACTCAATCCATGCCTATGACCTGACTCCATCATGTCTGAACTGACTTGACTCCATCATGCCTACATGACCTTGAATCTAGCATGCCTAATCCACCTGGTTTCCACACACACACACACATATATAAATGGAAATTAAAATATGTACACCATTCATACTATAAACATCATCATCTAGAAATCAGAACGTCTGTATAAAAATACATGTGAACATATATACCAATAATAATCACAATCGATCCCCCCATGCTCATGTATCTATCTACCTTGGTCCTCTAACAAACTGGATATCTCCACCTCTACAGGATATCATCCGTCATCTTTTCCTCACAAAAAATTGCAACTCGTTCAGTGCTCTGTCATTTTCACAAAAGCCAAAATGTACAAATGAACCCGTATTTTATGGATTTTTTATTTTTATATACCCACGTCGACCTGACTGACATCGGTTATACCTAAAACAACATCAGTCCTCCTCCCTAGCACACCGTAGTCCATTATACAAAAACTGACATTGGTTGTCTACCCTAACAAACCGTGATTGGCTTCCCTAGACCATCACCGGTTACATATGACTGGCATCGGTTACCCATCATACTCTGTCCATACTCTTTCCCCATTTTCGACCAACACCTAGCAAACCCAGCCACCATTTGACCTCAACCACCCTTATTGCAACCTACCTCCAATCCTACATTACCTATACCAGTCCTTAATTACATTTAGGTACTTCTTAGTCTACCCATACCTCAGCCCTACCCGTGTCGTGACCTCACTACCTAGACCCAAAAAATTGTTAATAACCTATGACCTCATGTGCTCACTATACCTTACGACATTGTTACCCATGTTGTTTTATCTAATGACCTTACCTTTCCTATTGCCATGACCTAGATACCTAGACTCGGAACATTGTTAGTGACCTATGAACTCATGAGTTTGTTATACCTTGTGACATTGTTACCCGTTTTGTTTGACATAATGACCTTATTTTTCCTATTGCCGTGCCATTTATCCTGACCTTACCTTTGGTGCACCAGAACATACCTAAAATTTCCTACACCTGACCTGCAAAATACTTCCACACCATATCCTATACCTTGGATACCGAAATCACCTTAACCTTGTTTGGATAAACCTATCGACCTTAGATGATGTAGTGTTTGCATGCTCTTCAACCTGGTGCCATGCCATAGTTTATACATGTGCAGACATTTGACTGTTCCTACCTTTGACCCTAGCTCATTATTTGGATTACCTGATTACATCTTTACCCAATTACCTCTAGTGTCCACATGCATCTTCCTCACATCCACCTTTTATCAGCCCACTAACCGATTTTGTCTTCTACCACATCAGTTCCTAGTTTGAGAGGGATCAACTTCACCCACACATGGCGTGACCACATCTTATTTTTGTCAGTGTCACTTCCCAATATAAGCTACACAAAAAAAAGGGGAAAAATGTAGACACCAAAATTCGTTCACACTCCCCTTAGTCCTTTTTCAAATAACCACCTCAAACATACTCATCAAACCATGGCCCCTTCCACCCCATATCACCTTTAATTAAATTAAATTAATATGCATCCTCATAATATTTAATATCTAATTACCTTAATTTCTACCCCACCACCTCACCTAGCCACCTCACCTAGACACCTCATCTAGCCACCTCACCCGAGACCTATTCTTGGCATGTTTCCATAACTAAGTAAGACCTAATATTACTTTCCTTAATGAGCTAAGATTTGGTCCAATGCTAAAATTAATGCCTAAAATCTCCCTAACGACCTTCCTGCTCATAAAAATGTAATGTTTGTTTCAAATTCATGAATCAAGGAATGAACTTGAGCTAAAAGAGGTGAGATTTTCTAATTTTAGTAAACATAGGGAATCCCACTTTAACTGACACCGGTCACCCCTAAAACAACACCGGTAAACCTAGAACCATCGTCGGTTACCATTTATTCACCCAAACAACCTTGTTTTTGGGTTGGCATATTCTGGGAGTAAGGAAGGAGATTAGAGCTATATGCAAGTGAAAAAAGCATCCTTTTATGCATCCAGACATAAATATCCATTAACAAGATCAATCATAGAGAAATTGAATTCACGGGAGCACTCTGGGAAATCACCGCTACAGGACCATACACGTATTCTCTGATCAACCACCACCACTACTCAACCATCATATCCTTAACACATTAAGTATGGCACTAACCTATAGGGTTTATTTCATTCTATAATCATTATTACTCATGTTATTAATCTATTCTTTGCATGCTTATTGCTTCATCACCCACTTGCCTATGAACTCAAAAATCACTTCACCCATATCACAAAATCACCTATCCTCACCTGTTGTATACTTCTGAGCATACCTAAGACCTCTACAGAACTCCCCATTCATTCTCCCAAACTTTATTTAACTTCAAATCACCCTTTCTGTTTAATCTATTTGAGTTTCTTGTACCTTGACCATATCGATGTCGGTTATCCACAACCACCATTGGTTCTACCTAAGCCGACCTTGGTCACATTTAGCCTGTTGGTGCTCATTTTGATCTTGCACCATTTGCCCTGATTTTCCTTTGATGTGCATGTTATGAATTGTTTTATCTCTCAATGTGGATGTTTTGAGGCTTTTCCCTCCATTTGAATGCCTCGAATTGTTTGCAGAATCCATTGTCATGCCCTTTTTTGAAGAATTCTTCGAGCTTGCCCTATTTTTGCCCTAATTTCTTCAAATCCACGGGCTCTACCATTTTTTCCTATTTTTCCTGGACCATGGAAGCTCGAGAATGATCAATTTATATTTGTATGCTTTTGAAAATCCAAATCCATGGTCAAAATATGCTTGGAACTAAGATTCACCTGGTTTTGTTTCAAATAAATTCATCCTTAGTGAAAAATCAGATTCTGGGCATAAATGGTGATTTTCTATGTTTTTTATAGTCTAACGGGCATCTTTTTCCTGTTAAATTATTCCTCTGCATTCTATGGTCACGTGGCTTCTTTTGGTTGGTCAAGGGATGGCAGGAAAATGTTTTAACTTGTCACTTTCTACTTTTTGGCAAAAGGGAAATGTTGACAATTTATAAACTTATGCAAAAATGGGCAACTCGAAACTTCATCGTTACGATGAAAGGCATTGGTGAAGTATACCTAAGCTAAGGGAGTTCTGATATTATTGTTTATTGCTAAATTAATTAATGATTAAGAAAAGTTTGCAGCTATGTGTGATGTTACAAATGTAATACATCACATAGTCTAAAATTTCATGATTTTTTTAGTAAAAGAACAAAAGGGCCCCGAAGGACAACTGTGTTGTCTTGATGAAGAAACCAAAATACAGAATAGGTGAAGTGTTGAGTTTTGGGACAGCAAACATAAGTGTAGATTGTAGAAACCAAAGTTCATTACTAAATGTTACAAGTTCTCATTAATGATTAAGACATTCAATTATATGAATGAGTTGTTTAGTTCATCATACAATCCATACAGAAAGCTAAAATGTAGAAAGAAATATACAACTCATTTACAAAATTAAATGTTTTATTCATAAATAAATTTCAAATGTTACCACACAAGCCATGGGATGTAACTAGGAATGTAAAGTATAACTACTGAAATAAGAGGTACACATGCATGCAAAAGAAAGCAAGGTGTATGAGTGAACCCATAATTGCCTTGGGGGTTTCTTCATTGTTCGGAGTAGCTCCATTCCAAATTTTTCTCTTTTCTCATCTCTTTGTGGAAGTCACTGTACCTGAAAAAGAATAAAATTCACTATCAGTTACGAACTCAGGGATCAATTCATACTCCTTACTGTCCTAGTTCGTGCATATGAATCTCTTCAAAATAGGAGATATAATTTACTTGAATAAAAGAATGCATACATGTTCTACTCATTAATAAAGAAGAAAGAGAAAAGAAAAAAAGAAAGATGGACACAAGAGAGGCCAAAAAGCCTAAGTTTTTTCTAATTGTTTTCTTAAGTGTGCAAGTACATGTTGCAGCCAAGAATAAATATACTTGTCATAAGTACAAGATGAAAGAATAATTAATGTAACTCAAACTCAATATTTTCTTCAAATGGAACAAGTTACAGTACAGAAAAGAGACCTGAAATAGAAGCACATGTTTAAGTTTACAACTTCAAAAGAAGAATCATATTTCAAGAAAGTTGAAGTTTAGTTGAACATAAAGGATTACAGTTGAATTAGAATAAAGAATATTTTGGGAAAATTTTGACAGGGATTTGCCATGTAAAATGGACATTCAAAACTTTTTCATCATAGTGCTTTCAACTACTACATGCTTTAAAAGATTATGTAAATCAAGTAAGTGGTATAGAAAAACAAAAAAGCATGCCATGATCAAGATGATAGTTATGATGTTCCATTTTTCAATAAGAAGTTAGCTTCAAATAGAAAAGTGCTACATTCTGTATTATGAATCAAAAATACAACTACTATAGCTGGAAATGGATGAAAGAGAGATTCTGGAAAAAAATTGCTAGGGCTTCGCCATGAAAAAAAAACATTTAAAATTTTCCAACATACCATAAATGTTACTATAAATGAAATAAATCATCCATGTAAAAGAAACAAGTTATAAAGATCTTAACAAGCATCTCAATCAAGGATTATGCCTCAAATAGTATTAAAAATAGGTGAACTGATTGTAATTTCAAGAAATAATCATATAAGGTACAAAGGTCTCATGGAATCAAGAAATAGTCAAGGTACCAATATTGTACTTTCATAATCAAATACACAAAGAAACAACTCTCAGTCAAGAATAGAGTAGTATAGCCAAGTACTGAGGCATCATCAAGTGAAAGCCTGAGTTTTAGAAGTAGGATACTAGGAGTTGATACCAAATAAAATAGTAAATGAGAAGCATAGGTCCACAGATATACAATTAGGTGTATTTTATCAAGGTGTCTTTTCAGAGCAAAATAATAAGATACCTAGACTTGAGTCACCAAAATATCGAAATAAATATCTTTGTGTAAATGATGAGCTCATTTAAGAATGTATAGAAGTAAAATTTGAGTTACACATCAAAATTAACTCCTTTAATGGGAGAATGTAGAGTATCATTTCCAAAAGAATGATGTAAATACAGTTGAAGTATAAGTCCAACTCACCACGGTCATAAATAGTGCCAACAAAAATAATAAGGATTGAGCTTATTACAGCCAACTGAAGGAGAAAACAAAAATTATCAAAATGATATAGTAGTTACGGAGAGCTAGGAAAACTAGTGAAAGGGGATAAGCATTGCACGAATGAACAAAATAGGAAGTTGCAAGCTAAATGATAAATCTAGATTCAAAGATTTTCAAGGATTTTCAACATGAAATAAAACACGAGATCAGAGCATCAAACACCACTACATCAATAGTGAATCAAATGGAGATTCATCAGGCCAGAACTTCAAGTTTGGTAAAATGGCAAGACACACAAGAATAACACTATGCGAATATAAAAAAAAATATACCAGTTTACAAAGCATTTGAGTTATTTTTTCAAACAAAATGGGAGTCAACCTAACTTAAATTAGCAGCAGGAAGACTTATATCATTCTTAATGAATCAGAATATAGTACACAAACACTTTTCCTAGCACAATTAGAGAGTACCCAGGATGATAAAAATGAGCTAGAACTCATTTATTTTTGGAAATTACAGACAAAACCAGAACTTTGATTCAAATAATAGTGACTGGAAAGTAATATCCATTCTTCATGAGAGGAAAATATGAATGCCCAAATATGGGTCACAAGAAATCAAATCGCAACACCTTATGAGACTAGATCTAGTAAGCCAAAACTAAATCATGAATACCATATATAATATGAGAAGATTCGAAGTATTAACTGATATTCACAAAATAACCTAGATGGAAATCATAAGGATTCAGATCTATTGGCATTTCAAGAAAAGTAGAGAAAAAGGAATACCCTCTAGCATTCCGATTACAAACTAAAAAAAAAACCTTGAATCAAAATTACATGCACATCCAAGATGAAGAGAGCTTCAATTTTTCTTTCAGAAGTCAATATTCCCATTGAAAAAATCATTTCAAGTAGTAAAATAGAATAAGAAAATACAGATCTCATTTTTCAGCATAGACCCATTAATGCATATATCCAAATCAGAGTAATGAAACAAGGACTTACTGATTAATCCAAAGTTGAGTAAACCCTCAAATAGTGATTAATTCAAGACTAAAATGAAGGACCCCATTACGGGTTTTAGCTCAGAGACCAAGGTTGTCCCAGGGGATCACAGAAAATGCAAAGAAAAGTGAAGTATCAATATATTGATGCCAAAACAACAATGATGAAGCATTTTCAAAGCTCAGAAATAAAACTTACCATCCTTCATCAAAATAATGAGAGCTCCATTTTGGAGTTCCAGAAGCATACCCGGGCGGTTCCCTTGCATCAAGGGCTTATTTTGCTTATCCACAAACACTGCCTTCTCAAGTACCCCGGTCTTCCCTCCTCTCCTAGCCCGGCTCCGATGGGCTCTGATGCTGCCAGTCCAGCTTCCCCTGCTGCCCCCTGCTTGCTGCCCCTGCCACCAGTGCTGCTACCCCCCCATGCCAGCTGCACATGTTTCTCCTTCTATTCCTCCTTCTGCTCCTCCTGACACTCACCTCGCCTCTTCCTCTAAACGACCTCTCATCAGGGCTTCTAGGAGACTCAACCTTGAGAATCTTGCAGCAGGGAAAGAGCCTCTTGATCTTGACATTGCACGTGACCTGCTGAACATAAGTAGTGCCAGTCCCCGGGAAGCACAGATGGATAACCCTTCTAAGAGACTGGAGGACTTAGAGGCTGAGATAAAAATGCTGAAGGATGAGGTCAAAAATCTAGCTAAGCAAAAAGGTAAGAAAAGCATGGAGGGGGAAGGGAGCATTGACAATAGTCAGGTTGAAGACATATACAAAAAGCTGACCTCCTTGGACTCCCGCCTTGGGAAGGCTAAGACTAGGCATGATTACAACATTACCCCGCCTTTAGGGCCATTGAGGAGTTCATCGTGGGGCATGCCAAAAGTGTTTCCAACCTCAGCGGTATCCCGGCTGCGCTTTGGGGCAATGAAAAAGAGAGCAAAAGAACCATTGAGGAGCTCGATAAGACGGATGTTGCCCACATGACCGCTTTGGGTATGTTTCATGCTTGGAAAAAAGTCAAGATCAGTGTTGATCAAGCAGCCAAAAAGTAGTCCTGCATGCTTCTACTGCTCTCTTTTGTTATACTTACTGTTTCTTGGCTATCGGGTTACTGTTTTTTTGCTGTTGTTTTGCTGTTAAGCCTCGCTTGTGTAGATGTTTCTGGGCTACGTTGATTTTCATTGTTCCTCTTGGACTTGGTTAGTCCTGCTATGTTTCTCACTCTTATTCCGGCTTAAAGGCCTTTTTTTGTATTCAAGGGTATAGTCCCTTTCAAAAAATTATTTTCCATTATTAAAAAAAAAATAATGATCTCACTTGAAGAAAAGCTGAGCTCCAAGAGGTTGACCATGGTGGAAAGTAGACCACATAGATAGTTCAATAAATGACAGATAAATGATCATAGAAATATGAATAAATCAAGACCTACAGGATCCTCACAGAGCTCAAAAGAAGTAGAGACTCAAACACCAAGAATAGAATAGTCCTCGAGTTCTAAGATACCAATTACGATAACCTACAACCAGATGGAAATCATAAGGATTCAGGTACAAGTTGCAGCCAAGAAGAAATAGAGTAGTCATAAGTATAAGATGAAAGAAGAATTAATGTAACTCAAACTCAATATTTTCTTCAAATGGAACAAGTTACAGTACAGAAAAGA
The DNA here is from genome assembly GCA_019776745.2 of Taxus chinensis. Taxonomy (NCBI): domain Eukaryota; kingdom Viridiplantae; phylum Streptophyta; class Pinopsida; order Cupressales; family Taxaceae; genus Taxus; species Taxus chinensis. The sequence continues at coordinate 743,465,340 of CM034150.1, forward strand.
GACTGGAAATATAAGTACATGTTTCAGTTTGCAACTTAAAAAGAAGAATTAGATTTCAAGAAAGTTGAAGTTTGGCTGGATAGAAAGGGTTATAATTGAAATAGAATAAAGAAGATTTTGGGAAAATTTTGACAGGACTTCACCATGTAAAATGGAAATTTACAACTTTTTCATCATACTACTTTCAACTACTACATGATTTAAAATATTATGTAAATCAAGTAAGTGGTAAAGAAAAATAGAAAAGAATGCCATGATCAAGATGATAGTTATGATGTTCTAGTTTTCAACTACAAGTTAGCTTCAAACAGAAAATTTCTACATTCTGTATTCTGAATCAAAAATACAACTACTATAGCTAGAAATGGATGAAAGAGAGATTCTGGAAAAAATTTACCAGGCCTTCACCATGAAAAATCAACATTTCATATTTTCCAACATACCATAAATGTTACTATATAGGAAATAAAGCATCCATGTAAAGAAACAAGTTACAAAGATCTTAACAAGCATCCGAATCAAGGCTTATGCCTCAAATAGTATCAAAAATAGGTGAACTACTTGTTATTTCTAAAAATAATCATACAAGGTACAAAATTCTAATGGAATCGAGAAAACTTCAAGGTACCAATACTGTACTTTCAGAATCAAATACACAATGAAACAACTCTCAGTCAAGAACAGAGTAGTACAGCCAAGTACTGAGGCATCACCAAGTGAAAGCCTGAGTTTTAGAAGCAAGATACTAGGAATACATACCAAATAAAGTAGTCAATGAGAAGCACAGGTCCATAGATATACAATTAGGTGTATCGTATCAAGGTGTATTTTTAGAGAAAAAATAATAAAATACCTAGACTTGAGTCACCAAAAAATTGAAATAAATATATTTGTGTAAATGATGAGCTCGTTTAAGAAAGTGCAGAAGTAAAATCTGAGTTACGCATCAAAATTAACTCCTCTCATGGGAGAATATAGAGTATCATTTCCAAAAGCATGATGTAAATATAGTTGAAGTATAAGTCCAACTCACCATGGTCACAAATAGTGCCAACAAAAATGATAAGGACCAAGCTTATTACAACCAACTGAAGGAGAAAACACAAATTCTCAAAATGCTAGCAGTCAGGGAGAGCTAGGGAAACCATTGAAAGGATTACACAAATGAACAAAATACGAAGTTGCAAGCTAAATGATAAATCAAGATTTAGAGATTTTCAAGGAGTTTCAACATGAAATAAAACACAGGCTCAGAGCATCAAACACCACTACATTAGTAGCAAATCAAATGGAGATTCATCAGGCTAGAACTTCGATCTCGGTAAAATGGCGAGACACACAAAAACAACGCTATCCAAATATCAAAAAGAACATACCAGTTTGTAAAGCATTCGAGTCATTTTTCCAAATGAAATGGGATTTGACCCAACTTAAAGTAGCAGCAAGAAGACTTGTATCAGTCTTAATGAATCAAAAGATAGTACACAGACACTTTTCCTAGCACAGTTAGAGAGTACCTAGGATGATAAAAATTAGTTAGAACTCGTTTATTTTTGGAAATTACAGATAAAACCAAAACATTTGATTCAAATAATAGAGAATAGAAAGTAATATCCATTCTTCATCAGAGGAAAATATGAATGCCCAAATATGGGTCACAAGAAATCAAATCGGAGCTCACCTGATGAGACTAGATCTAGTAAGCCAAAACCGAATCATGAATACCATATATAATATGAGAAGATTCAAAGTATTAACAGATATTCATAGAATAACCAAGATGGAAATCATAAGGATTCAGATCTATTGGCTTTTCAAGAAAAGTAGAGAAAAACGAATACCCTCTAGCATTCTGATTACAAAATTAGACAAAAACCTTGAATCAAAATTACATGCACATCCAGGATGAAGAGAGCTTCAAGTTTTCTTTCAGAATTCAATATTCCCATTGAAAAAATCATTTCAAGTAGCAGAATAGAAGAAGAAAACACATATCTCAGTTTTCATCACAAACCTGTTAATGGGTCATATCCAATTCAAAGTAATGAAACAAGGACTTACTAATTAATCCAAAGTTGAGTAAACCATCGAATAGTGATCAGTTCAAGAATAAAATGAAGGACCATTATGGGTTTTAGCTTAGAGACTAAGGTCATCCCAGGAGATCACAAAAAATGCAAAGAAAAGTGAAGTATCAATATATTGACTTCAAAACAACAATGATGAAGCATTTTGAATTCTCAGAAATAAAACTTACCATCCTTCATCAAAAAAATGATCTCACTTGAAGAAAAGTAGAGCTCCAAGAGGTTAACCATGTTGGTAAATTGGCCACATAGATAGTTCAAGATCTAATAGAGCCAAATGATCATAGAAATATGAATAAATCGAGCCCTATAGGATCCTCACAGAGCTCAAAAGAAGAAGAAACTCAAACACCAAGAATAACACAATCACAGAGTTCCAAGATACCAATCATGATCTGAACCTACAAACACTTGGCATAGAAAACTCGAACAGAACAGAATAGCAAATATTCAGATTCACTAAAACTCAGAGAACCAGTATGTAGAGGGTCTAAGCTCAAGAAGATGAAAATGGCGTCGATAAAATTTTTGCCAGGCCTTCACCTGTGAACCAGATGAGAAATGGAAAGTGAATGAGGTTCGAGTTGTTTTAAACTCACCCACCTGAAATTTTTCTTAACCTAACCCTAACCAAGGTCAAGTGATCAAACAATCCATATTCAACTTGTACGAAGATCAATGCTCAGGGATTGATCTCTAAAATCAATACGAACCACCATGGTTACGATGACAGTGCCACATTAAATTTCCAGGTCAAAAACCCTAACCAAGGGTCAAAAATCCAATCACTATGCCAATCAAAGTTAAAAGATCCATGGTGGAGAAGAAACAAGTTCCAAATCAAAAGGCTAAGAGAAGTTCAACAAATACCAAAGCAAACTCGACCTGAGTTAACCATGCCATCGATAAAGTTTCCAAGGGGTGAGTCACCATGAAAGGGGGCCAGCCCACATCATTGTCATTCAAACAAAGATCGTTTAATTAACCGATTAATGTCTTAACATACACATTTGGATAATGATCACCAAAAGATAAGCTTTACCTTTTCCCCATTTTTCCATAATTGGTTAATCAAAGGGGGCCAAATGATTAAACAGTGATTATTATTCAAACCATGGTCTAAGATACCCATGTATGTTATCAAAGGTGGTCAAGTGTATTGTGGTGATTTTTTAAAAGGTGCCCCTTATCTTATTTCAAAACAAATAATGTGTTAAGTCCAAAAATGTGGCCAAACCAAAATGGAGGCTAGTGGTCAAGTGTAAAGGTTGACCCCACTAGTGGGAAGGTTAGAGATAATTTACAGTGTGTTATCCATGTGATCACTAGAAGACAGAACAAGTGTCAACATCAGAAACAAATGTGGTCCCAATCAGGATAGATATTTGAATGAATTATTTTGCAAAGTATTGTAATTAATGTAAATTTATTTTTCTTAATACACAGAATTAATTTGTTGCATGCTCACAAGAGGACATAACAAAGAAGAAGACAAAGTTGCATGTTCAAAGGAGAAAGAATTGCATAGTAAACAAGCTTATTATTAGCAAATTATTTACCCTTGCTTTCTTAAAAATAGAACAATCAACTTCAGTTTGACTGTATTGTAATCAAGGCTAATAATGCCTATTTGTAATTGCATGCTCTATTTTTTCCTTTATCTATTATTAAATAAAGGATAAATATAGGATGCATGGGTGAGTACAAACCTTAGGCTATTTTTAGGAAGAGGGTAATTTTTTATTTTACTATATATTGTGTGCCTTGGCAAAGCACAAGAAGGAATTATTTGGATATAGGAGTACTGAAGCAATTTTTGCTAGTTTTTCCTTCTGAGTGTGAAGTATTTTCTGCCTTCCCAATCATTTGCAGTCTTGTGTATGTTTCTATTAGTCTTGTGAATGTAGATTCCTTGATTAATCATATTACCCTGTTGCAAAATTTAGTAATTTTTGCATGATATTAATGTGCATGTTTAGTTTAGCAGTACTGTTGTGATAATCTCCCTCAATACCTCAAAGTGTTTTACCCTTAACATTCTGTAGAAGAACCATTGATTCATGCATTAAGAATCCTTTCACATATCAATTGTGCATATACTCAGTCAAATCCCTCATGCAAATTTTGTGTATAACCTTAGTTTAAAATTATCTTACAGTCATCTTTTCCCTTTAAACCTTAGAAATCAATTTAGGATACATCAACAAGGAATCAGCCTTGATACTGGAGACTCACCTCAAAATAGGTATACCCATATATCTGAGGTGTTTCCATTATATCTACGAAAGAGAGAGATAAAATTTGGTAATCTTAGAAAACCTGAAGCCATCTCTCTATAGGGTGCACTTTCAAGAGATAACAGTTTTTTGGCATGCTCGGTGGGACCACGAATCAGATCTGTGTGAAAGTTATGACTGATCCAAAAAAGAGTTACAACTTTTAGAAAATTTACTTTTGGGAGCAACCTACAGCAATTTATTCTAAAGATTTTAAGATCTTTTAGAGACTCCATAAATCTGATTTCATACTAGTATTGCAAAATGTTCCATGCCTAAAGTGACTACAAGATCATCGGTAAGAGGAATTCCTTCTGAGTTTGTTTCTTTACCTTTGAATTCTGCTAGAAGGAGAAGAGTTGGTAATACTTTACCTTATAATAGACTTGGTTATGACAACCCTCCTCCTGATATTCCTATTAGGAAATTAAATATTAATGTTTACATTATAGTTTGGTATTTACCGAAAGGTAAATAATTAGTTTGATAGTTAATATTTAATATTGTTATATATTAAATATTAGGTTTGAATGTATATTGTTATAATATATTATTCCAACAATATATTATTCATAGAGTATGTTTTACCTGGAATGTTATTTCAGGTTATTTGTTGTAACACCTCTCTATTTTTTAGGAGGTGGTTTGGCTATGTAATTGGCTATATAATAGCCATGAATCGTGTTGTGTAAATATACAGAGTAATATATTGAAGCATTATATTTGTGTATTCATTATATAAACTGATGTTGCATTTATATTTGGTACCAGAGGGATTATGGAGTTCTAATGATTTGTTAGGGGTAGTTGTAATTCTCTATTGCCCTGTGAATGAGATGCTAATATGGAGAAGAACACGTTGGGTGGTGTGTTTGAAAATATTATAGTGGTCGTAGAGTTCTATTTTATTTTTATAACATAGTTATACAAAATTTTGGAGTTAAGACGGTTAAGCGCATGTATTTTGGATCTGGTGATATGCATTTGGAAATCTGTGTCAAATGCATTTTCAAGGCAATTCAGCGATATGATCTAACACCTATCATCCACAAAATTTTCCAATGCCTGTGATTTTACCGTGGTGAATCCGCTTAATATTCAAATCTCCTCTTCCATGTACACATGTGTAAAACGTTGGGGGTCACACTGCAGATATTTAAAATCATCAAATGCCTAGGATCCCAATGTTATTCAAAGCATGGAAATTTTGTTACTGAATAAGAAGATCTTTGTTTTTTGTTTTATAATTTGAGCTCAGATCAAATTCTAGATTTTACAGTCAATTCTTCTTTGCATCTACTGCTATCATGGATCAGTTTTGTTTGATACTTGAGTAGCTATACTTGAGAATTCACAACATAATTTTTGGTGTTCATTTTAGAGAGCATCATGCAATTGTTAAGAAAGCTTTGTTCCAAGGAATCCAAACTCAAACTTACCACTTCACCTAGTTTCTCTATTTCATGTCAAACATTTATAGCGTGTGCACTCAAAGTTCACCATTCTCTCTTATGTCTGCATCGAAGCATTTGAATTATGCCTAAGGGATGACTAAAATATAAGTACATTCAATTGGAGAAAATAGAATCAGTTTCTTCTAATCTGTGCCACGTAATCTAGCATATGCATCTCTACATGAGAATTGCGATCTGCAGTGGAAGGATCGATCAAATTTGTGGAATGGGATTAGTAAGCCGTATTTAAGTCTTTTCCATAGTACTGTTTAGTATTAAAATTTAATGTTAAGTCAATTTTGTGAAATTCAGTTTGTGCAGTGGTTGAGTAGTCACTTTATAAACAGATGATCCTATTTAGTATCATGTCTTTATCATGTTAGGTGCCAAGTCAATGAGGATCTCCTCTCGAGAATATTATTTTTAATATTTTCCTTTATTGTCCTCGTGGTATGTTAAAAGACAAAAATTGGTGGTCATAGTCAGTTATGTTTAAGTTACGTGTCAAGTTTTAGTGTCATTTTAATTTTGTATTAGTCATGAATTTAATATCCTATGTCTATCTAGAGGTTCATTATGTTATTCAAAAGTTTGACAAGTCAAATAATTCCATATAGGTGATTTTAGGATTTTTTTAATATACTCATTTTATTACTTTTTAATTTAGTCAAGTCTTTTTGTCCAATTCAAAATAGTCATTGTTAAAGTCAAGAGTTAGAGTCATATAATTGTAAAATGTCTGAAAAATAAAAAAAATTGTCTCATGGATGCATTTTCAGTATTACCTGACGTCCAGAAAAATAACGTGTTTCACATTACGGGGGGAAGAAAAGAATAAGATCAATGTGGAAACAAATGTGCTTCATGTTCACATCTTGCTGAGTTAGCAGTATGATATTGGAGGATGGAGGCATTGGAGGCTGGAGGTCAGATAGTGACCTCTCGTCAGTCACCAACGATGGGGCTGCACGAAGCTATAGTGGCACAATTTATGGTGTGAGTGTGCTTTCAGTATTTGATGTCTAGTGTGATTCTTTTTCAGAGTTCTTGTTTTGTTTTGAATAAGTGAAATGTTCACATTAAGGGGGGAACATGATCAACATGATCCAATGTTTCATTTTCAAATTTTCAGTTGAGTATGTGGTTGTTCCTATATCCCCAAATGAAAAAAAAACATAGTGCAGAACAAATAACATAGTGAAACATAGCATCATGAGGCTTGATGAGGTAGAATAGTCATATGTGATCTGTTCATACCTAGTTTTGTGGTTAGCCTCCTGAAAACCATTTAAGGTTGTTCAGATGTGTTCTTTCTTGAGTTCCCACACTGCTAGGTCAGATGTATTCCCTAGAGTGACTTTTTGATAAGCAGATGATTCCTGAGCATGTTCCCATCCTCATCAGTTAGATGTGTTCTCAACAGTGTATGGTCGATTAGAAGTTGATGTGTTCCTTCTTCTACCTTCGGTTTGAGTGTGTGCCAAGATAATGAGCATCTAGATGTGGTAAGCTGCAGAGGAAGTGTGAAAGTTCTATTATTACCATGTAAACATTAAGGGGGGGAATGTTAGGAAATTAAATATTAATTTTTACATTATAGTTTGGTATTTACCGAAAGGTAAATAATTAGTTTGATAGTTAATATTTTATATTGTTATATATTAAATATTAGGTTTGAATGTATATTGTTATAATATATTGTTTCAACAATATATTATTCATAGAGTATGTTTTACCCGGAACGTTATTTTGGGTTATTTGTTGTAACACCTCTCTATTTATTAGGAGGTGGTTTAGCTATGTAATTGGCTATATAATAACCATGAATCGTGTTGTGTAAATATATAGAGTAATATATTGAAGCATTATATTTGTGTATTCATTATATAAACTGATGTTGCGTTTATAATTCGTTCACCGCGTATCAATTTATCTATTAACACCTTAGTTTTAATGGCTATTCAACCACTAAGGAATTTTGTGACCTTTACTAATGGAAGCCCATTACTAATCCCAGTTTACCATGACATCCCTAATTCTGCCATGAAAAAATTTCTATCATTCACGGGTGAAAATCAGGTTACACCTGCTGAACATATCAAAGATGTTGTAGCCATATGTGCAATGCATAATATCACTCATGAAGACATAGCTTTAAGACTTTTAGGTGCATCTTTTAAAGGGTAAGCCTTGCAATGGTATAGTAACCTAAAAATTGGAAGCATAAGAAATTGGGATGACTTAGGTGAAAAATTGCTAAAACAATTCCAGGATAATTTAGATCATTTTTCCCTCATTGAACAATTGTCTACTATTAAAAGTGCCCCTCATGAGTACATGTCTAGCTTCAATAACCATTTTGCTAGGACTTGGGAAAGAATCCCAGCATGTGTTAAGCCTCAAGCTGACCATGCTTTCCTTTATTATCTCAGAGCTTTGAATAGTGATATTTTCGCTATGATTCAATCTATGGGAGGTAATACTCTTCCAGATGCTTATGATATTGCTATAAAAGTTGAAAAAAGCCTTATTCAAGATGTAAAATTGGCACCAAGGCCTTTAATGCCTTTTTTGGTAGATTTAGCACCTATTCCTTAGCTGATTACAATCATAGAACCTATTGTAGCTCCATCAGATGATGCATTTAAATATTTACAGAGTATGGAAAATAAGTTGACTTTAATTGAAAATAGAATTACTTTTCATAGTAGACCCTATTAGGCTCCTTATCAGTAAAAATCAACAGAATCAGGAAAACAAGCAGCCTTATCAACAAAATCAAAATTATAGGTAGCCTTACCAGCAAAGGAAATTTGACCTAGAGGCTCCTAGTTCATCTAACACTTTAGTCCCAATTAATATGGTGACAGAAGAGTGGTGACAACCTTGTAATCAACCTCATTCAGCTGCAAGTTTCCCGAATGCTTTTCTGAATCTGAATCTTATTACACAATCTCAATCTGAAACATTGTTCATGCCTCAAATGAAGAGTGTGCACCAAGAAACTCATGTTCAGAAAGCACCTGAACAAAATTTAGTCAGTTTCAATAAGGAGGATTTCATCGCGGTCACTACTAGGGCTCAAGGAAAAGCAACTGAAGTTCAAAAATAACAAAATAGGCCCATTATGCCTACTGTCACTGATAAGACAACATCTACAGTCCCAAAATAAGCCAACAACTCTGTTGTTCCTAAAAAAATAGCAAGTGTTCCAGTTGATAAAGGCCATCAAAAAAAGTTACAACATGACCCAAGAAGACTGTTTATACCTCAAATATCAAAGGTAGCTGAAGTAGAATCAGTTTTTGCTAAGGCCTACGCTAAGACAGTTGAATCTGTCTCTAAAATAGTTGCTTCTTTTAACATTGTTGATGTAATGAAAAATCATAATGTTAACATCTCAATTTGGGACACTCCAAGTATTCTGGACAACAACATTTAATTTCTCATGAACTAGCTAAGCTACAAATTTATTTAAAAAAAACAGAGAAGGAAGTTCATAAGGCAAACATGGTCCTTAGAACATTCGAACAAGATCGCATTAAAGAAGTTAAGTGGATGGTTTAGAAAGTTTTGAATGCTCATGAAATCAAGAAGCCACCACCATTTTATTCATCACTGATTATTGGAGAAAATATAGTTCATAATTACAAGGTAGATAGTGGCTCAAGTAGCACAGTTATGCCAAAATCAATCGTAGAAAAATTGGGTCTGCAGTATGAGCCTATAGAAAGGAGTGTCTTACAACTTGATGGAACTACAACTAATACAGTTTGTGTAATCATAAATGTAGAGGTGACCTTACATGCTTTCCCAAATGTTTCTATTCTACAAGATGTTACTATTGTGGATTTACTTCCATACTTTGCTTTATGCTTATCTAGAGACTTCACAGCAAAAATATGAGGTAATCTCTCATCAAATTAGTCCTTGTTTTTCACTACTCGTTACGGTACCAAAGTCACTATCAATTCAGAACCATTGGCTAGATTTCACATTAAGCCTCACTCTCCAAATGTGGTGGATAATTATTTAGCCTTAGATCAATCTGACTTTGATGAGGTAGCTCAGGTTTCAGCATTAGATGGTGTTTCTAACATGTTTATGAATTAAAATACGATGGAAGAACATGTGTAGACACCAAATTTGTGTCTTACGACCCCCTGTGCCCCACATCTCATTTCGAAACCTAACCTCATCACCTAAAACTTACACAATTATTTATTAATTACCTTATAATTAATAAATCCACATCGCCATACCTGCCACCTCATTTCACCACCTCATCATGACCTAGTCTTAACCCTAAACTAACCTAATTAAGACCTATAACTTGGTCCAAATCCACACCCATGACTAATTACTCCTCACCCGCACCTAAAACCAACCTCATAATGACTTGACCAAGCCCGCCACTAATCCCTTGGGAGAAAAGGAGGGAAAGCTGGCTATTTTACCAAAAATAGCCTGCTTTGACCTAACCGATACCGGTTCCTACTCGATCGCCGTCAGTTGCGTAACCGCCATCGGTTCCCTGTAAATGACCACTTCCAACCAAAAACAAAGGATCAGATTTTCATTTGATCGAGAAGAGGAGAAATCATTGGAAGGATCTGGATTTGCTTGGCCGAGCAGAGACAAGTGAAGAAACAAGAAGAGTTTGCAGAGAAGGCCATCAAGCCCAAAACTGCAACTGAATAACTAGAGCCTAGTGACACTCATCCTAGCATCAGAAGAGGAGATAGCTCATCTTGGATTGTCAGATCATCCTACTTGAGCCCTGTCTTCGTCATCACAGTCCTGGAACCTACATCTTCATCAGGAACGAGTAAGTAGTGTCTTGTATGTTTTTAAGCACCATTTCTTGAGCCTGTGGATTGATAGTAATTATAAGCTCATTCCTAGATCTACCTCCTACCAGCACCCTGCTCTTAACCTTCATCCATACATCCTTGTATTGCCCAGAAGACCATTTTATCACACTCTAAGTCTTCCCGGTCCTCTCATTATTCCCCTCAGCCATCCATCAGCCTTATAAAACAACACAACTACCTTACAACCAGCCTTCACCAAAAGCCCCTAAAACATTGCCCCTACCGATATCGGTTAGAGCCAACCGGTACCGGTTATAGTGACCGGTATCGGTCACCTTGATTCTAAACCAAGACCACCCTTTCTCTATTGTTCTAATAAAGTAACCAAATTGTAATTGGACAATAGCTTATTTGATAGAATTTGTGTTAATTCATATTAGCAGGGGAGCTGACCACCTTCGAAAGGAAGTTTTATATTTCCTGGGCCCAAGGCAGTTCCCTTATTTATTATCTAATCAAAATCTGGTGGTCTTGTATTCTTATTTGCAGGTAGTCCTTCCCAGACAAAAAGGAGTTCTTCGCAGTCGATATGATATTTCTCTACGGTACACGCACACCATCTCAACATTCAACAGGTATTCCTCCTAGCCCTAACCCTTATCTGTTTCTCAAAGGAATGATAGGATAGAAGCAAGTCTATTCCAAAGAGCCGAAACATTCCGTGCGAAACATTTTGGCACGCCTGGTGGGACCCATTTCGGGTTTCTGTTTCTCTTGCTTGCTTTCATTTGGGGAGCATACTTGTTGTTTGTTGTTTTTGTTATATTCAGTAAAAGAATTTGTCTTGATTTCCCAGTTTTTTCATTAGTGAAAGTCATCTTCTTTGCTTCATCGAATATCATTTTCATTTTGGGTTTAAAACATGTGCATTACATTCTTGCTTGCTGTTTTCAATTCTAGTGAACATAGACTAAGTCACAGGTCGTACACATGGGGGTGATTTCCATGGTATTGACAGGAAATTAATCTTACTTTCACTACACAACACATACCGAATCACTTCATAATTAACACAATAGCTCAAAACATCCCCCCTTTTCTGCGGTATTCCTCCGCCCGATTGAGGTAACCTTATAAGCCAAAACAAACTTGACATTTCCCCTAAGTCTTTTGTTTAGGATTGACATCATTCTGCGTCTAAAGGCATAAGCCCAAATTGATTAAAATTAACCCTAGGGTTAGTCTGTTAATTTGTTTGTGCATTCTTGCTTGTTTTCAGTTCTGTTTCTCTGTCATACACTATTTTCTGTGATCACTACAGAACAGTTTGGTAGGCATATTAATTACTATTAACACCAAATCAACTACTTCTTATTTCTTCTTACACCAGTTCTATTATACCGACATCGGTTAGCTTACCGATGCCAGCTACAGCCTGACCGACATCGGTTATCTGGCTGATATCGGTTACTGTCTTTTACAGTTCCTGAAAAACTAGCAACCTACCAATTTCAAACATCTTCTTGTCTATTTCTGTTCCTGATAGAAAGAAACCCTACTGTGTACTCCTGTCCATGGTTGTTATCACTCGAAAGCAAGCCACCACCATGGTTTCACATGCTTGATCTGTGCCTTTTCCTGAATCACCCCCTTCATATTCTGTGGGGAATCCTACGGACACCAACGAGGTTCCTAAAATTCCTGTAGGAGATAAAGAATTTGCCAAATTTCTGGATGCTAATCCTAGCGCTGTACAATACTATTTGTCTCATGCCCCTGACTGTACACCTGACGGTCAACTCCTTGTTGGCATGCCTATCAGTATAGCTACTCATTTAGCTCCTTCTACGCCTGATAACTCTACTTTGCCTTCTGCATCCTTAGTCCCGTCTCCTAGCTCAGCAGCTTTAGGGGTTCATATGGCACATATTGGCTTTCCTTTGGTTAATCTTGGGCCCAACATGTCATTACCGCCGACTACTCCTACCTCGTCTCTCTTGCAGACTATTCCATTCATGACTTGCTCTCTACCACCTATCCACACGAGCTTTCCTTCTCAAGCTCCACCCACCTTTTCATTTCCACACACATATCCGGTAACCTCAACGTCTTATATAGGACATCCCTATTCGGTCGCCTCAACACATTCATCCTCCATACCTTATCAACATTTAACCCCACCATTGTCTAGCGGTGGCCCTTGGCCCAATTTACCTCCGTTTACCACAACCAAACCATCATCTTATCCAACTACTGATTTAATTAAACAAATGATGGACAAAATGCAAAATCTGGAGGCTTATGTTTCAGGAAGTCGTAGTGCCTTGACATATGAGCAAGTTTGTCAGGAGCCTATCCATCCTTCAGTCCCCCTTCATTCATATCCTCCTCAATGGGAATTACCAAAATTTACCCATTTTAATAGTAAGGAGGACCCTCAACAACACTTGCGATCATTTAGACATGCCTGCTATCTGATTGCTCACGACGACGCTTTACTACTCCGCACCTTTCCCATGTCCTTATCAGGACCCGCCTTGGAGTAGTATAGTGCTTTGACCCAGCATTCAATCTTCTCTTTTAACCAGCTAGCCCAATCTTTCTTGGATCATTTCTCCATTAACATTGCCAAGAAAGTATCTATCACTGACCTGTATGCCATCCAACAATTTGAAGACGAATCTATCACAGATTTTGTTGGACGATGGCGGGGCCTTATCAACCAACTTACGTATGCCTTGCCTCAGGCTGAACTTATTGAACTCTTTACGTGAGCCTGCGCTAAACACATCTCTCCTACCCTCCAAATTCAAACTTTCCGTACATTTGACGAGGCCTTTACTATGGCTCGAAAACTAGAGATTCGAGCCTTAGAGGAAGAGAAATTGCAGTTGCGCAACAAAAACCCCAATTTCTGAACCCAAGATTCCACCAAAAAACCTAACACCACCAATCCTCACCCATCGACTGCTTCGAAATCAAAAGGATCCGTGCACACGGTGGATGGTAAAATCCTAACCATCGTCTAATACCCCACCAAAAACCACCTATAAGTATAAAGCAGAGCCCATCAACTACACTCCCTTGGGAGAAACTTATGGTGTGATATTGGAAAAATTGCTCAAAGCAAGAGCTATTACCTTACCTCCTGTTAAACCTCATTCCGGGGTTTGATTCCACTCACGCCATACCTTCTTGGTACAAAGAAAATGACTTCTGTGACTTCCACCGTGTGAAGGGACACAATCATGAAAACTGCAAGATGTTGAAAAACATAGTGCAAGAAATGGTTGATGCGGGGGATATAGCCCTCGATAATCCTAACGCCTCCTACCAACCAAAATTTGAAAATATTCAACAAACCATTCCCGAACCACTCTTCTAACAGTAACCTAAACCAAGATATCTTAGCCGAGGAGAGCATTCACGAGATCCATGCAGTCTTTGACTCCCAGCCAAAAATCTCTATCGAACAAATTTTGAATCAAGCCTCTTCACTAACGCAAGAACCAGAACCCCCTTCATCACCATCAAGACAAGACGAAATCCTGGCCATTCCTTTACCCATTAAGGAATTAACCACCCAGAGTTCCCTTCTCCCAAATGATCCTTCTTACACCACATCCTTGCAAGACTGTGAGCGGATGTTATCTAATTTATCTATTTGCCAAACGTCTCCTTCTACCATTCTCGCTATACAAGAGGAAGGATCGCCAATTCTTTTGTCATTCTTAGATGAGAAACCTCTTGAACCGACATCACCACATTCCGTAAACATGACGGATTCTCTCAAACACGCCCTCCTACCTATTAGTTCTTCATCGCCTAAATATTTTCAGTGACTAGTTGACCTCTTAACACCCATTGATACAATGCCTCATCTACCCCCTGTATCACACCCACAGTGGACCGAAATCACAACCCACCTTTCTTCCATACAAAAGTTCCTATTCACACACGAGGACTGTCATTCCCTAGAAGATAGACAGAGTCCTATGGGAACGCTTGAGTACGCCATATTCTACTCAAATGTAGATGACCGATACAGATGCCTCTACCATATACCTGAAGTGTTTACAGAAGCTTAAAATGCATATGTCCTCATCTTCACCCCCCTCATTTCTACCAAATTCCTCATCCACTTCTATTAACCTAACCAAATCTTCTCCTACGCTTGGGACCTCACCAATACCCAGTCTAACACACCCACCTAAGCGGCTTGATTTATCTAAAAATAAAGCCATCCATCCCATTAGGAGACAGACTCAATATCCTTAATCTATGCCACTATCACAACTAAAACCCTCATCGTCACACCTACCTTACATATTGGGACTCCATCCCTCTACCTTGCATCAATATATCATACCTCCTGCATTTTTCTTTAAAGCGACCTACGCCTTTTACACCAATACAAAAATCCAAGGGTATAGCAACACCGTCACCCCACGTATCATGTCCACCTATCAACCCTAAAAAAATTCCATCATCAAGAAGATTTTTTTTTCTGTCACTCCTATTTCTCCGTGGTTGTTTTCTAATACCACATCATCTGTGGCCTCATCATCCAACCGGCTAAACATAGCTTCTGCACCAAAGAAGCCACATTTAGTTTAAAACCCATTATCAAAAACTCCTTGCCTAAACCACCACCCATACAAACCAACCATACCACATCATCACTAGAATCGACCCAGTCAATAGCCTCCTCTTCCTCTGACTTTGACCGACTCAAAGGGTCTTACGGCAAAATCCTTGCTATGTTGGTAGAGAATGCAACCATTTCCCTACCCCCACTTAGACCTTATGATCCATATAAACCTCGACCTATAGGTTACAATGAGTCTAAAATATGCACTTACCACCACACACTAGGACATAACGTTAGAGGGATGCAAAGCGTTGAAAGCCATACTTCGTCAGTCACCTCTCTCAGATAGAAAAGTTAAGAAAGACAACTTACAAAGAGAGAGACCTTTAGCTTCAATTCCCTCTCCTATGCCACCTATCCCCGCCTCACCAAGATCTATCATTATTACAGCCCCACCTCTCGAAAGACCATGACCTATCCCTACCGTCTTCCTCCTCTCATATTCATGACACCAATATGATTAGTGTTACTACTAGAGGGTAGAAAAACAATGGGGAAAACGAAAGAAAACACACCTGGTGGCATCTCTTTCTCTGTCCACCATCCCGATTGCACCACCAGCTAAAGTGGTTATTCGTGGACCCACCTACCCCATCTCTAATGGAATTTCCCACTGAACCATGATCAAATAGATTCACCAATCCCCTGTAAAAATGAAACTGTATGATCTCATTCAGACTTTTGAATCTCATAGACAAGATCTCGTTGAAATCCTTCAAGGGATAGAGGTCTTACCTAATGAAACCTTTCATGTTACCCTCTATTCTAACACCCAATCACGTTTCTTCACTCACCAAAACCACCTATCTCCCCAACCACTTCTGTCTCTGTACAGCAAGCCGCTGCTGTCAGTTTCTCCGAAGACGAAATTATCGACTTTGGTGCTGAAGATCCTGACCCTGCTCTTTTCATCTCAGCTTATGTCCGAGACATTCGGGTACATCATGTTATGATTGACGGGGGCGCTAGCCTAAACATCATCTCTTCAAAAGCCTTCCAACAAATGAATATCCCTTCTAGCTGCATGTGTGCCAACCCCATCATGTTGCGGTCATTCAATGATGTTATTACTTCTACCTTAGGCACCGTGATCCTTAACATTCATGTAGGACCACGTACTTTACCTTAACTCTTCTATGTCCTTGAGGGAGAGTTCCAATACAATATGTTGTTAGGTCGCCCTTGGATCTGGGCTATGGGATGTGTTCCTTCCACCTTACATAGATGCATAAAATTTGAGTACGAGGGGAAGTCCTACACCGTAAAAGCTGATCCTCCCCCCTTTAAAACCTGCAATATGTTGTATCACCCTAATGATGTGCTTGTACCAGTCAAGACAACCATTCATCCAACCCAACCATCCACTTCAACCGCACCTACACCTTCAACCAATGAAACCACCGTCACAAATACCACTTCCTTTCCCACAAATAACATCCCAACCTCCGACCCCTTAGTAGATGTTTTTCAACGCCTTACGCTGGGGGAGTACTGGCCTATATAACGTTAGCTCTTTCCATACCCCGCATGAGTACAGACAGTTACATGCGCATCCTACCTACGACCTTCACGTGGGGGAGGTAATCCCCTACGAACCACCTCATTGCCGCACCAACCTAATGTTATGGGGGTGTCGATGCATCCTCCTTTACCCCTGAACCTCCTTTTGAGTGTGGTTCCATTCCAATCCGATTTTCAATACCTGACAAATCATCGTTTTGCCCTCACCTTCTTGACTCGCTGTGCTTGGAAAGGCTTTGGTTTTGGTCTTTATGAACAAGGCCGACATACACTCATTCTCGTGACTACACGTAAACACAATGATCGTAGTGGTCTCGGTGTTTTCTGAAACACTTACAACGGAGAAACCTCATGTCAGTTGTATCCTGGAAGATGACGAAATCACCCCTACCAAACCATCATCACCCATTTTGCCATCGTCACCCACAGAGTCGATAGACCCTGAATCTATCCCTCCTAACATTTTTTTTTCATAAATACTATTCTTCCTAGGTCCTCTCACTTATCAACACGATAATGAGGACCCATCTTCTCTTCCCCTTCTGTATCCCGACATGAATCGAAGAGGATTTCGCCTTCTGATTAATGTTGTTGAGTGCCAGGATGACGAATCCATACTCACTTACCTTGGTGCGGACGACTCTTATATTCAACGCGCCTTACCATCTGAAACTCAAACCATGTTGAATGAGTCAACTATAGAAATCAACATCCACATAGAGGAGGATCCTTACATTGTGAAGATCAGACAATCCCTTAAACGCATCAGAACAAGTCGCCTTTACTACCTTTCTCCGTACCTGCAACCAAGATTTCGCCTGGTCCTATGCTGACATGTCAGGAATTGATCCTGACATTGCTGTCCATAACATCACCCTAAATCCCGATTTCAAACCAGTCAAACAAAAACTGAGAAAAATGGATCCACGCATTGTCGTCTTGGTCAAAGAAGAGCTTCAATGACTTCTTTATGTTTCCTTCATCTTTCCTATTGACTATCCTCAATGGATTTCTAACATCGTACCTGTCACTAAAGCGACGGTGGGGACTTCGGATATGCACTGGATTTCCGAGACCTTAACCTCGCTTGCCCCAAGGATGACTTCCCCCTTCCAAGTATTGATCAACTTTTTTATCTCACTGCGGGCCATGAAATGTTTTTTCTCATGGATGGCTTTTCGGGATACAATAAAATTTCGGTAGCCCCGGTCGATCAACATAAAACTACCTTCATAACTCCTTGGGTAACTTTCTGTTTATCATGTCATGGTCCATTTGGGCCATAAGAAATGCTGGGTGCGACCTATCAGCAGGCTATGACTTACCTTTTTCATGACATTTATGCACACTATCCTTGAGGATTATGTCGATGATCTTCTTGGCAAATCTAAACATCACAGTGAGGACATCTCGATGTTTTTAACCATTATTTTTCGATCGCCTGTTACAATATTCAGTTCAGCTTCAACACAAAGAAATGTGGTCTTTGGTTTTCTTTCGGGAAAACTTCTTGGCTTTAATCGTCTCTTTGCGTGGCATTGAGGTCAATCCATGTAAAGTTCAAAGCTATCCTAGAAATGCCCCCACCCAAAAACCTCAAACAATTACGTAGTTTGTAAGGTAAACTTCAATCTATCAGGCGTTTCATTTCCCCAACTCTCAGATCGATGTCAGCCGTTTCCATCACCTTCTTAAAAAAGACATTTCCTTTCAATGGAGCGAAGAGGTGTCACTAAGCCTTTGAAGCTCTCAAAGTCTATCTCTTGCAGCCACCCATGCTTATCTCACCACAAGATGATCACCCTTTCTACCTTTGCCTTTCTGCCACCGACCACGCCGTAGAAGCCATGCTCGCACATCGTGACTCAGCATCGTCGAGAACAAGCCAATTTATTATATAAGTCGTACTCTCGTGGATTACGAAACTAGGTATACACATGTAGAAAAATTTTGCCTAGCCCTATCATTCTTAGCCACCAAACTCTGACACTACCTTCCTGAATCACAAACACTTTTTGTCATCACCAACTCGGACCCCATTCATTATATGTATGCCAAACCTCATCTAAACCAACGCATTTCTCGATGGCTTTATGCTCCTTGCTGACCTCGATCTTGAATTTATACACCAGAAGTCAATCAAAGGACAAACCATTTCCGATCAACCTCGCGGAAGCCCCTCTATACCAGGGGAACGTAATTTACCAATTTTAATTTCCCTGACGAACTCATCGCTACTCTTTCACTCAGGGGAAGAGTCGTATCTAATGACCCTCTTCTTCGATGGATCTAAATTCCAACGCAGCGGAGGAGCCGGTGTTGTTCTCATTCCTCTCGACGATGATCCTATGCCTCTTTCATTCCGACTCAATTTCCCCTACACTAAAAATACAGTGAAATATGAGGCTCTTGTTTTGGGTCTCCAGGTTGCGTTACACTTAGGTGTCAAATCTATTAATTATTTTTGGCGACTCTCAATTGGTAGTCAATCAAGTTATGGGCATCTACCAATGTAAAAATGAGGAACTTAAAAAGTACAAACATTACGTGGATTCACTTTTGACCTCATTTACTCGTTATTCTATCCAGACCATTCCTCTCTCCACTAACAAATTTGCGGATACTATGGCTTGCTTAGCCTAGCAAATTCCTACCTCACCTACTAACTCTGACATATTCATCTTGGTCCAACAACTCTTTACCCCATCCTATGCTCAACCCCGGTTGTTTGTATGATAAATAATGTGTCTGCTAATTCGCAGGATACCTGGTACCACGAATTTCATGACTACCTTACAACCTCCGTTCTCCCACCTGACCTAACTAGTACCAGAAAACGTTCTTTTCTTAAACAGTGTTTCTTGTTATGTCGTCATTGGGGGACTCCTCTATAAACTTGGCTTTGATGGCATCCTCCTTCGATGTCTAACCGGCGTGGAGGTCACCTATACCATCCAACAAATCCACGACGGTATTTGTGGCGGACATTTTTAGTGGCCTTGCCGTGGCTAAATGAATCCTTCGCCTAGGTTATTATTGGCCTACTCTTAATAATGGCTTCTATGAATATGTTAAGCGTTGTCTTATGTGTCAACAACATGCCAACCTTCAATATACTCCTAGCCATCCACTACAGGTCACACGAGATATTTGGCCTTTCTCACAATGGGGTTTAGACCTTATTGGTGAGATTCACCTGCCCTCTTCACAATGTCACTGTTGGATGATAATCAGCAGCAACCGAATATTACACAAAATGGGTGGAGGCCATTCCACTCATTTCAATCAAAAAAGAAAACAATCGTCGAATTCGTTAACCATCACATTAAATGTCATTTAGGTATTCCTCATCACCTAATAACAAATAATGGTAAATCTTTCAAAAATAAGTTGTTACAAGACGTTGTGTGACAACTGTGGTATCAAACTTAGTTTCTCATCACCTTACTATCCACAGGCTAATGGTCAAGCTGAATCTTCTAAATAAAACCCCTAACCAAAATCCTCATGAAAATTGTTAATGATTCTGGAAGAAATTGGGCCTGATCACATTCCCTTTGTACTTTGGGCTTATCACACTAGCATTCATACCTCCACTAATGCCACACAATTTTATTTCGTATATGGTACCGAGGCTATCTTGCCTCTTGAAATACAAATACCCTCCCTCTGAATATCTCTTCAGGATATTCTCACCAATGATGATTTCCACCAAGAGCGGTTAGCCCAATTAGAGCTTCTTGATGAGTGTCATCTTACGGCTCTTGACCAACCTTAAAATCTACCAAAAATGCATCAAGCGTGCTTATGATAAGCTGACTTCATGAGCGTACCTTTAAGGTTAGTGATCTTGTCTTCAAAGAGAATCAACATGTAACTAAACTAGAAAAGAGCAAACGTGGAAAATTTGTTCCTAATTGGATTGGGCCTTACATTATCACTCACACTTTATGGATCAGGCACTTATCGTTTAGCTTCGCTTAATGGTAAACCTGAGCTTGAGCCCCTTAATGCCTTGCATCTTCAACCATTCTACTGTTGAAATTCAGTGTTTATATCACTTCTTATCTACCTTACGCTCGTCCCTTGAGCTCATTTACCACTGCATACACTTTGTTTCTTGCATCTCAAAATCAAATCAGGCTCACATGGTTTGATTATCACCTCCCCTTAAAAGATGACTTCCCCTTTTTTTAGTCTAGTCCATGAATTCAAAGTCTCAACATGACACATTCTTAATTAAAATACTTATGGGATTTTCTTGAGTCAAACTTCCTACAAAACTAGATGCTTTATGCCCAATGGACATCTAGATCTCTAAAATTATACAATAGACTACTCCCTTTAAGGACATCTATATGCCAAACTATTGCTACTAATATATATAGACTGCTCTCCCGAAGGGACAGCTATACATAAACACCGCATCTACTACTATAAATAGACTACTCCCTTGAAGGACAGCTATACATAGTCAGCCTTTATCAGAAGCTTCTCGCATTGATCAGCTTCGTGAAGACCTCAAGAACAATAAAATACATATCCCATGTAGACTTCCAGCATCGATCAGATCTATATCCAGAAAAATAAAATAAAATAAAAGCAGTATTTCAAAACACTTTTGAGTCATGGACTTGTCTATTTAGGTTTGGTTCTCTTTTGTCAGAATAATCATCTTATAATAAGTTCTCTGCACCCTCGCCCACATCAATCACCTCACCTCACCATTTGTCAAAGCAACAAAACTCAAGGGACGTGACGTATATCCGATATATTGTGATTATACCACTCTTTTCACCTATCGACTTCTCGCCTATGCAAGGTACCTAGGGATTCAAGCTCATCCTACATTAATATGTGGTTTGTTTAGCTCTTCTCAACTACGGGACACTCTGGCCTCTTTTGCTCGACTCTAGGATTGTGTGTTGACCTTAATCAGGACACGATTCCCTACTACTTGGGTATGCTAACTTTCGCTTCACCTATACCTACACCAACAACATTACCCTACCAACACCAACAACATTACCCTACCAACATCAAATTTTTACCAACCAACAAATTGCCTAACCACAACCAAATTGCCTGAATTCACCTCTCCCTGGTCCTAAGGGAGAACTACATCGGTCTGAGGCCCTTCCTTGCTTTGTGCAATGGGCTATGTAGGCAGCACTTAGGAGACATGGGGTCTCCCAAGGTTAGCTCAACCATCCCCTACCATACCCTATCATGTGTTGTAAATATAAATATTTTTTGTGTATTTCTATTTGCCAACATTCATCTTTATCCTTTTTCAAACAAAACAAAAACAACATTCAAAAAAAAACACAACCATTCTTATTATTATCATCACTCAAAACCAACATACATATTTAGTTTTATTTTAGATGTTAAACAAATACATCTTCTCTATCATCGACTCGCAGGTCGGCATCCTTATTTATTCTTATATTCCTATGAAATTCACTTAGATCCTTGCACCTCCTCCCGAATCAGGTGGTGATCGTGATCGTCGATGCCCCTCAGTTGGCCTCTCCATCCTCAAAGGTGCCACTGCCATTGGTTCCTCCCACTGATCCGCCAACATCTCCTGTAACATACGAATACGTCCTCTCGCGTGGAGGAATCTTGCCTCCAGTCTCTCCACTCGTAACTGTGAAACCTCTAACAATCCCACTGTCTCATTCACCTGTGTTTGAAGCTGGTGAGCCAAATCCTGCAGACAATCTCTCTCCGCTGTAATCACAGCTATGTCAGGGTGCTCACGTGCACCTCGCAGCTCTGCTACCCACCATACTCTATAGGCCTCTGTCGTTCCCGCATCCATTACCCTACGATCGGCTGCTATCTCTTCTGGCCCTTCTGGAGGTGTAGGCCGGGGAGGTGAGAATGCTGCCTCGGCGTCGATCCTCATGTATGGTCTATATGTCATAGGTATATCCTGAACGAACCCAAATTGTCACCGCACGCGATCTAGAGGAATCCTCTCGTACTCACCCGGCCTGTGCCCTGCGATCCACCTCAATCGCTCTACACCCCTCAACTCCTCAGCTATGTTCTCTGTCACCAATATAGTTCTCGTAAGGCCTCCAACAAATATCCGCAATCATCACCATCTCCCATACCTGTCTATAATACTCAGATGTCATCTATCACGGCCTGGGATCTCGCTTCTTGTTCTGTCTGGACCTATCGTCTGAATCCCAACCTTTGCACTCCTACCTCTCCCGACTCGATGGGTCGGCCTATTGGACACACACAAACAATATGCTCATAGGCCCAACAATGTAATAAGTATGAACAATCCAGTGTCGTCCTGTGTTTTCATCTTGCAGGCCCATAAACCCCTATATAACTCTGCCAGATATGCGGGGTGCCCATGCGAAAGTCACGCTCATTTCTATCATTTCCCAAATAACACTCATCAATGCTTTGGGAAATCTTCCACCCTCTGCCCTCGGTAATGCATAATACCCCACCGCTATCATTAATAGCACGGCCAACCTTGTTTCCTCAGGGTGTGTTGCATACATTGTACCATACGTAAATGATAAACCTCGCTGTGTCAAATCTCGCGCAGCTGAACCGAATATTGCTGTTATCGCTGCCCGCCCCGCACCTAGGCAACGCCTGATACACTATTTTTCCTATCATTGGGAGTCTCAAAATACGGAACACATCTTCCAAAGTCACTGTCATCTCCCCTGTTGGCAGATAGAAGGTATTCTTTTCTGGATTCCATCTCTCAATCAACGCCTGCAACATAGCATGGTTACGCATGATTCGTGAATAATAGCGGATTCCACTTAACCCCAAACGATTTATCAATGCCCATTCAGCTGGTGTTACATCCGCTCGGATTCGTGACAACAACGCTGGCACAGTATCATTCATCCTTAACCATGCTTCCGCCTGCATACATCAAAACGACACATAATTATTCAAAAGAACAAATCTCCACGGGGTTTTTTCTCAAATTCTGGAAACTCCTACAGTGACCGATATCGGTTATGGATAACCGATACCGGTTTGCTAACCGATACCGGTTATTTCTAAACGATACCGGTCACTATAAAAAATATACCTACCCTGCTTAAAACATACACCTACGATAATTATTTTGCCCCGTTTACTCCTATTTATACCTAAAAACATACGTGACCACCCTGTTTACCTACCCCATAGCACTCACCCCATCCCCAACCCTTGCCTATCACCTTTTCTTTCTCATCTTTACCCACTTACACTTCTCTCATCCTATTCACAAAACATGCAAGAATCAAATTACAACCAAACAGTTTACCTCTCGGGATGCAGCAGCTTGGGGCGGAACTTGTCTTCCCCCTCGTCCCTGCCTGCTGGATGCTTCTCCTCATTCAGCCATGTTCACCACCCTCTTCAAATATAACTTGTCTTTCTACCTTCTGAATCTCAGCCCACACTCACTTCACCTGTCTCTTTCCTCCTTATCACTCAAATTCTTTCATGCAATTACCTGTATCAGTCGTCAAACAGCGTCGCATTCGCATATTTAACTTGTTGCATGCATCTAAAAATAAGAATGCTAAAAATAAGAACTTAAGTTGCCAACCAAGCAATTCTATTTTTAGGAAAATAATTCTGGCATAACCGATATCGGTTACATAACCGCTATCGGTCATATAGCTACCGACATCGGTTACATAACCGATATCGGTCATGTGTCCCCTTTTTGCTTAAACCTAAGTCGTTTCTTCGTTTTTGCAAATTATTTGTGGCACCCGCCTCTTTTTCCTGCATAAACAACACCATTATCAATAATTTGTCATTAAATCCATATCTCATCACAATATCATCATCCTCATCTATCCATATTACGAACACAAACAATCCATCCATTTACGATATCAACAACCATCAATCTATACACCATTTGGATCCAACTCAGTAGCTACATACATCAATATCACAAACCAGCGACACAACACATACATCATTTCATAAACACAACATGTGAATTAAACTCATCATCTATATATACATACATTCCATTTCAAAAAGCCATCAACAAAAGACATCAACACCATAATATATAAACCATGTGGATCAAACTCATCATACATTCAATAAGACAAACCATCGACAAAACACATACACCATTTCATATACACCATGTGGGTCAAAATCATCATCATATATATATATATATATATATATATATATATATACCAAAGGTTTCAAATATACAACTTGCCCTGCATAGGGGCCTCTGTGATCTCATGATAATACAAAGCCGGCACGCAGGCCGCAACAACTGTCAAAATATCGACTCGGCTCGCAGGTCAGTCTCTCATATCAAAAATATACTCGGCTCGCAGGCCTGGTATCAACGGTACAACCCGTACTCGGCTCGTAGGCCGGTATATACAATAAATGAATAAATAAATGAAAGAATCATATGTGGGCATGCAGGCCTCTCTATACATAACCAGTTCGCAGACCAGTGCCTCTATCTAATATCCAATATACACACAAAACCATCTAACTCTGACCCAGGGATGTCTCAACTCTCCCCACCGCCCTCAGCACCTCTCCCTGCGGGTCCTGGCCCTGGCTCCCGCCTCCTCCCTGTCACCGACCCACCGGCTGTAGCTGCACCACCCTGGGATCTCTGACTCCGCGAGGTCTCCGCTCTATGCGCCGCATACGGCTGATAGTCAGCCCCGGTACCATCAAGGATGTCCTGATAGTACCGGGCCTCCGCTCTCGCCTCCATATACCAGGCCCGTGCCACCAAAGCTGTTGGGGCTGGTCCCCCCGACTCCTAATACCAATGGCCCCTGTCCTACCAGTACACCCTGTGCCTGTGCCGGTGCCTGGTGGCTACGCCGGTGGTGCTTGTGCCTGTACCGGAGTGCCTGTGCTGGTGCCGCTGGTGGTGCCTGTGGCCTATGCTGGTACCTGTACCTGTGCTGGTGGTGCCTGTGGCGGTACCTATACCTGTGGTGGTGCCTGTGGCTGTGCCTGTACCTGTGCCTGGGCTAACTGCCCCTATAGGACACCTATCTGTGCCTATGTCAAGCAGCAAGTTGCCCCTGTAATAACTGTACCTGTCCCCTGAGCTGGTCCCTCTCTACTCTAACAACCGCCTAAGTCTGGCTGTGCGGGCTGTGCTCTCCTCGTGGCTCTCTCCCCTGCCCACCATACCAAAAATGATCCTGTACACCCGGCGTCATCCACTGTATCGTCTGCCTGCCTCTCGGCTACCCAATCTTGGGTCCATAGGCTGTGGTGACAGGCAGTGGAGCCTCTACATCATCCCTCCGGTACTGAGGGAAGGGAGGTGGCTCATCCTGTTGTAGCCCCAGCTGTCGTCGTACCCTCTCCAGGGGTATCCGCTCATACTCTCCCGGCCTCTGTCCCGCTATCCAGAATGTATACTGGATCCACCGCAACTGTGATCGGGCTCCTCCGCGGGGCTGATGACCTCTGTAAGGCCTCCATACAATATCCAGGGTAGTCACGCCCTCTAATACATGCCGGTAATACGCTACATCCCGTCCGGCGAGAACTGCTCGTGGCTGGCCCACGACCCCCAGCCACCTCTGAAAGCCATATCTATAAATCACCTGTGGCCCTGGCTGCTGGGGCAGCCCTACTGGTCGAATGCATATGATATGCTCATATGCCCAGCAGTGTAACAAAAACGTAGAGCAAATCCTGAATCGCCTCATCCGGCGGTAGCCCCACAGCTCTCGGTATAACTGCACCAGGTATACTGGTGCCCAAGCATAACATGTATGCTCCTCAACCATCTCGTGTAATACCCCCATCAGCGCCCGTGGAAAGCGGCCTCCCTCTGAGTCCGGGAGGGCAAAGCATATAATGCCGATCATCATCAACATGGCAAGCCATGTCTCATGTCGGTGGGCACGATACATATCCCCATAGGCGATGCTCGCGCTGTGATAAGTCAATAGCGCGGCTGCATCCCCGAATACCTGTAAGATGCTGTCCATGGCTGTCTCTACATCCACCTGGAAGACTGCCTCTCCATCGATCGGTAATCTAAGGATGCGATACACATCCTCCAATGTAATGGTCATCTCTCCAGTCGGGAGATGGAACACATTGGTCACCGGATCCCATCTCTCGATGAGGGCGACCATAAGACTGTGATCCCTCTCTATCGCCCTATAACGCTGGACTCCGCCGAGTCCCACCTCGCGCATGATGGCTCAGTCCACCGCGGACACGTGTGGCCCACATCCGTCTCAACAGCGGAGGCATCCTATCCCGCATAGTCAGCTGCTGACATGCCTGCACAAATCACCCACTTCATTAGACCTACCCTTTCAAACAA
This sequence comes from Taxus chinensis, assembly GCA_019776745.2. Lineage (NCBI taxonomy): Eukaryota > Viridiplantae > Streptophyta > Pinopsida > Cupressales > Taxaceae > Taxus > Taxus chinensis. The sequence continues at coordinate 743,492,485 of CM034150.1, forward strand.
CAACTCCTCCTTAACCTTCTATACCCCCTTTTACACACCCGACCACACACCCGCCCCATTTAACCCCCACCTACATCCACCTATTTTACCCTCCACCTCTACCGATTCCCTCTTCAAGCCCAACAATAAACACACCCTACCATTAATCACACAGCTCAAACAACTCGCCAAACCTAATACCAACCTACCCAATTTAACAACCTCAAACCATTCATACCCACACACCCAAAAACAACCCAAACCATTAATACCAACACACCCAAACAACACCTAAACCATTTAATACCAACACACCCAAACAACAACTCAAACACTACCAACAACCCAAACAACAACTTCAAACACTACTTCAACACACCCAAACAACAACACAATACCCACACCCACTAACAACCCAAACACCCAAACAACAACCCCAACAACCACCAAACATTCAAAACAACAACAAAACCCAACCAACCAAAATAAATAATCCTAGCTACGGACCGGTACCGGTCACCCATGACCGCCACCGGTCCCCTCTCCACCGACGCCGGTCGACGTACGACCGACACCGGTCAACCACAAACCCACCCTGCCCCCAAACTTCTTGACCGATGCCGGTCGCTTAGTGACCGGCATCGGTCACTGAAAAATTGTGGGGCTGAACCCGATGCAGCCCCCCAAATCCTTTTTTTACCTATTTATCCCTATTTACCCACCCAAACACCCTAAAAATCTACCCACCCTGCCGCCTTGCCCTATTTAACCCATCTATCCTCTTCATTTTTCAAATAACTTCAATTTATTCATTATTTTACCAAAACATGGATTCCTACCCAAACCCCCAAAAATAGCTTAACAACATCAAATTCACACAATGAGAGGTTTCGAACCTACCGGTACGATGACACGTCGTCGTGGTGGGATGGGTGGTGGTGGTCCAGTTGGTCCAGCACCTCCAGCTCCTCCTGGCTGTGCCATGGCTCTAACTCTCCTCTGCTGGGTCCTCCACCAATCAAATGCTGCCTCCTCCTCACTAGGGCCTACCAATCACTCACTTCTCCACTCAAATAGTGCCACCTCAGCCGACAAACTCACCAATCTCAACAATACACCTCAGACAACTCAAATTAGGTTTTCAAATTGACAATGCTGACAATGACAGGCCGTATTTTTTCTTTTTATAGGTTTTTCGACCTATAACCGATATCGGTTATATTTTGCCCTAAGGAACCGGTATCGGTCACCTCACCGACACCGGTCATAGACTAGCCGATATCGGTTTCAATTAAAACCTCTTCCCCAACTTCTGACCTTTATTCACCAATCACCCTTTTTCACCACATTGCCTATTCCCCACATCACCACCCTCCAAGGCTACATTAGCCTTTTTTTTTTTTTTAACTTCATTGGCCCGACCCAAGGCCACAACCAACCAATTTGGCCCGACCCAAGGCCCATTTGGCCCAACCCAAGGCCATAACCAACCCATTTGGCCCGACCCAAGGCCCCAACCCAACCATTTGGCCCAACCCACACAGCCGCAACCAACCCAATTTGGCCCGACCCAATTTGGCCCGCAACCAACCAATTTGGCCCGACCCAAGGCCGCAACCAACCCATTTGGCCCGACCCAAGGCCGCAACCAACCCATTTGGCCCGACCCAACCCAAGGCCGCAACCAACCCATTTGGCCCGACCCAAGGCCGCACCAATTAAATACCTCGCCCAACATCAACACAATACAATTTTATCCACCCATCATGTAGCTTTTTGTTCAATCGAGCTCACCTGTTCGTGTTTTAGCATGATTAGGGTCCTTGACTTGATCAGTCAACCAACTTTGCCTAGACCAAGACCGTGATGTTTATCTCAACCAAACCAACCATTTGGTACTGCCGAACATGCCTAAACGTTCCTGTACCTTACCCATTATATCCCCTGGAGCTACTTCCTATGCCTTGGATACCAGGATTATATCACCCTTGTTTGGATAAACTATCGACCTTTGCCTATGAATTGCTTGTTTGCTCTTCAAATCATGTACCCTGGTCACACTACTGCATTTCAACGTGCGTCTGCTTCCTTCGACCTACCCCACCATCTTACCATCATCTCAACACCATTTACCCTTTATCAACCCTATCCCTGATTTCACGCTACCTCAATCTGTGATAGATTTGAGGGGGATTACCTATACCCTTAACAGGGGTAACCACTTCTTATTATTGTCCATGCAGCTTTAACAAAACAAACTACACGAAAACAAGGGGCTAAATGTAGACACCAAATTTGTGTCTTACGACACCCTGTGCCTCGCATCTCATTTCGCAACCTAACCTCATCACCTAAACCTTACACAATTATTTATTAATTACCTTATAATTAATAAATCCACATTGCCATACCTGCCACCCTCATTTCGCCACCTCATCATGACCTAGGCTTAACCCTAAACTAACCTAATTAAGACCTATAACTTGGTCCACATCCACACCCATGACTAATTACTCCTCATCCGCACCTAAAACCAACCTCATAATGACTTGACCAAGCCCGCAACTAATCCCTCGAGGAGAAAAGAAGGGAAAGATGGCTATTTTACTAAAAATAGCCCACTTTGACCTGACCGATACCGGTTCCTACTCGACCGTCCGTCGGTTACGTAACCGCCATTGGTTCCCTGTAAATGACCACTCCCATAACCAAAAGATAGAGCATCGGATTTTCATTTGATCAAGAAGGATCAGATTTTCATTTGATCAAGAAGGATCGGATTTTCATTTGATCGAGAGGATCAGAAGTGGTCGAGAGAATCCAGATTTTACTTGGCCGAGAAGAGACAAGTGAAAGAAACAGAGAGAGAGTTTACAAAGAAGGACATCAAGCCCAAGACTGCAACTGAATAACCAGAGCCCAGTGACACTCATCCGAGCATCAGGAGAGGAGATAGCTCATCTTGGGTTGTCAGATCATCCTACTTGAGCCCTGTCTTTGTCATCACCGTCCCATGGAACCTGCATTTTCCATCAATAACTAGTAAGTAGTGTCTTATACGTTCTTCTAAGCGCCATTTCTTGAATTTCTGGAACCACTAGCCATCATAAGTCTCATTCCTAGATCTAACTATCCAACAACACACTACATCTTAACCTGTCATTCCATCCACCCTTACATTACCCCTAAGAACACCCCCCGTATCACACTCTGAGTCCTTCTCTGTCACTCCCATTACCTAACCCCACTCATTTATCAGCATTATAAAACAACAAAACTACTTACAACCAGCCTTCACCAAAAGCCCCTAAAACTTTGCCCCTACCGATATCGGTTAGAGCCAACCGGTACCAGTTATAGTGACCGGCATCGGTCACCTTGATTCTAAACCAAGACCAGCCCTTTCTCTATTGTTCTAATAAGGTAAACAAATTGTAATTGGACAACAGCTTATTTGTTAGAATTTGTGTTAATTAATGTTAGCAGGGGAGATGACCACCTTCGAAAGGAAGTTTTATATATCCTGGGCCCGAGGCAGTTCCAGTCATTTATTGTCTAATCAAAATATGGTGGTCTTGTATTCTTATTTGTAGGTAGTCCTTCCCAGACAAAAAGGAGTTCTTCACAGTCGATCCGATCTTTCTCTACGGTACATGCACACCATCTCAACATTCAACAGGTATTCCTCCTAGCCCTAACCCTTATCTGTTTCTCAAAGGAATGATAGGATAGAAGCAAGTATATTCCACAGAGCCGAAACATTCCATGTGAAACAACATGCTCATGATCATTTTAAGGAATTTTAAGAACACCTGTTTGGTGTGTATTGCATGCATGAAGAAAATACACCACTTCCCTTACTATCCAAAACAAAAGTTTCAATAGAAGGAATTTGGAAGCTTCATTTCGATGGACCTAATAACAAGAAAGGACAAGGGGTTGGTTTGATGCTCCCTTCCCCAATGAACGAAAGGTATTTCTCAGATTTGAGTCTCCAATTTTCATGTACTTGTAATGTAGTTGAATATGAAGCATTAATTCATGGATTACTTTGGGCCAGAAAGAGAGGTATCAACATGCTACAGATTTTTGGTGATTCTGAGTTGGTTATCAATCAAGTAAGGAATTTCAATGTTTGTAAGAATCTATTAATGAAGTCTTATAGACATAGAGTTTCAAACTTAATAGAATATTTTGATGCTATTAACATTCAATCTATTCCTAGAGCTGGAAACAAGCATGCAAATAGACTTGCAACAATTGGGGCTAGTTTTGAAGTGTTGGAACAGATTGAAAATAACAAAATTCAGCCTCATATAAAGTTAATTGTCAGGCCCTCAATACCTGATAATGATTCAAATTGGTAAGTTTTTTAAAGTGATGATCAAACCTACAGGTTTTTGCAGCAAGAAGCTGATTTTTCTGCAGTTAATCAAGATAAATTACAACACTTATATGGTGACCAGATTGTTCAGTTTAAGACAAATAAACTACCTTGAGGTGTAGTCACATTGGAAGACATCTTCAGCACTGACGATCAGTTAAGAAAGGTCAAGACTAAGATGTCAACCCATGCTAATAATTACGAAGAGATCTCAGTTGATGAAGGGAAAAAGTTGTTTCTTGGAAAGGTATGTTCCTTAACTGGAAAAGGTCATTTATTAATCTTTGCAAGGAATTTAAAGATGTTTTTACTTGGAAATACCAAGAGCTTTAAGGATTTGATCCAAGTTTAGCACAGCATACAATCGAGTTGCAGCCAAATTCTAAACTTATTAGATAGAAATAGAGGCCTATAAATCCTAAAATAGAGTCTCTAATGAGGAAAAAATTATCTAAGTTGATTGAATCAGGTATTATCTTTCCAGTTAAGCATTCAATTTGGCTAGCCAATCTTGTTCCTGTTAGGGAGAAGAATGGTGAAATCAGATTATGTCTAGATTTCAGATATCTTAATAAAGCTTCATTAAAAGATCATTACCCACTTCCAAATATGGATCATATTTTAAGAACGGTTTCTGGTGCAGATAGATTATCTCCCCTGGATGGTTATAGTGGATATAATCATATTTTAATCCGGGAAGAGGATAGATATAAAATAATTTTTACCACCAAGTGCTTACTTATGCTTACAAAGGGATGTCTTTTGGTCTTTCAGATGTTGGTGCAACTTTTCAACATGCAATGAACATGGATTTCAAGAGCTTGTTAAATAAATGCATTTTGGTTTAGTTAGATGACATTATCATGTTCTCAAAAAATCCAGAAGAACACCTGATACATCTAAGGCAGACCTTTCAGTTATGCAGATAGTTTGGGATATCTTTGAATCCACTTAAGTATATCTTTTTAGTACATCAAGGGAAATTACCTGGTCATATTGTTTCCAAGAAAGGATTAGCAATTGATCCTTTCAGGATCAAAGCCATATCACATCTATCATTACCTCATCATAAGAAGGCATTATAGAGTTTTCTGGGAAAAATCAACTTTGTTAGAATATTTGTTCCAGATTTTATAGTTTTGGTTAAACCACTGACAACTATGCTAAAGAAAGAGAAAACTTTCTCTTGGAGCAGTGAAGGGAGAGAAGGATTTGAATCAATCAAAGCAGCTATCTCTCAAGCTCCTACTCTTGCAAATCCAAATTTCAATAAAGGTTTTACAATGTATGGACTTGCAAGAGCTGACAATCTCAACTATATTAACTCAAGTCAATGATGAAAATATTGAGCAACCTATTGCTTTCTTTGGACAAAGTTTGCATGATTATGAAACAAGGTACACATTCCTTGAAAAAAAAGTACTATCAGTAGTCAGAGGACTAAAGAATTTCAAGTACATGCTTTCGAACAATAAAATCCTTGTTCTTGTTTCTCATCCAAGTGTGAAGGTATTTTTACGAAATAAAGAATTGAACAAGAAAAGAGAAAATTGGATAACAAAGGTCATGGAATATGATGTTGATATCCAGGTTGCTAAGATGGTTCAATGGAAAGGCTTATGTGAGCATCTAATTGCTGATATGGAAAAACAAAAAACTACAAAACCAGATGATTTAAAATAACATGCTAAAATTGCATATCAGCAATCAGAAATCATTGTTCAACTAGAAAATCAGCAGCCTGAGCTCACTCATGAAATTTAGGAATCAAGAAGGATCACTGATTTGGTTAATTATCTACAACATGGCACCTATCCGGAAGGTATGGACAAGAATAAATGAAGATATTTCAAATTACAAGTTGTACCTTATATCTTCATTGATAATGTGTTGTTCAAAAGAGATATAAATGGAATCTTGTTGTGGTGTGTTGACAATGATAAAATTCAGAAAATATTGTCAGAATTCCATGAAGGACCCGCAGGAGGTCATTTTTTAGCATGTAGTATGGCCTTAAAAATTATGAAATATGGTTACTATTGTCCTAGCATATTCAAAGACTATTTTGAATAGATCAGAAAGTGTAAAAAATTGTGCTTTCTTTGTTGGAAAAGAACATTTAGCTTCACTGCCCTTACAACCTATCTCAGTTGATCAGTATTTTATGCAGTGGGGTATTTATTTTATTAGCATGATAAACCTACCTTCGTCACAAGGACATAAGTGGATCTTAACTGCTACAGATTATTTTACACCACAGACTGAAGTAATAACCTTAAAGGATTCTAATGAAGCTTTGATACTATCCTTTTATGAAGGTATTGTCTATAGATTTGGTGTTCCAGCAACTATCATATCAGATAATGCTTTAACATTTCTTGGTACAAAGATAAAATATTGGTCTGTCAACCATGGAATTTATTTAATTTCTTCATCTAATTATTATCTGCAAGGTAATGGCTTAGCTGAAAGTACTAACAAGAACCTTTTAAGGATCATCAAAAGAACACTCGAAGATAATCAAAGAGCTTGGCATCTAATGTTGAATTCAACACTTTAGGATAATAGGGTGACTCCTAAAAGATCAGTTCGTAATTCACCATACAAACTTGTGTACGAAAAGGAAGCAAGAATGCCTATTTCAGTTGAGTTACCCGCATTGGACTTGCTGCATCAAATGGAGCTAGTTGAGAGTGAACCATTACAGGTTCGTTATGCAAAGTTAATTGAATTACAAGAGCTAAGAGATAAAGCCCATTTGAATATGGAAAGAATCAGAAACAAATGAAGAATAATTTTGACAAGAAATCTAAATTCAGAATCTTCAATGAAGGAGATATTGTGTTAAAGTGGGATGTTGATCATGCAAAGCCAGGAAGACACATGAAGTTTGATACAATCTGGACTGGCCCTTACATGATTTTAGCTTACAAAGAACATAATGCTTTTCATATTTGAAGTTGAATGGAGAGGAACTTCCCATTCCTATGAATGGTATGTTTCTCAAAAACTGTTATTGAAAATCTCACAGTGATTGTTAGAGTAAGATTTCCCTTCAATAAGTGCAGTCCTTGCACATTGCATTGTTTTTCAATTCAATAAGTACATTCTTGCACGTGATCTGATTTACCAGATCCTTTCCCATCTTTAGTTCTATTTAGGAAGGGTTGGACCTTTCAGAAAAGGCAAATGTTGGTTACATGTTCAGACTCCATGCCCAATGGACAAGAGCAAGGCACAAATCTATAAGCTAGCAAATAAATTTCCCTGCAGGATCACCATAAATGTTGATAATTTTTGTAATTGTGCAAAATTGGGCAACTCAAAACTTAATCTTTATGATGAAAAGCATTGGTGAATTATACCTAAGCTAAGGGATTTTTGATATTATTGGTTACTGCTGAATTTATTAATGATTAAAAGAAAATTGTAGCTATGTGTGCTATTATAAAACATTACAAATCACATAGTCTGCAATTTCATGATATCTTCAACAAAAGAACACAACAGCCCCAAAGGATAGTTGTGTTGTCTTGATGAAGACACCGAATGATAGAATAGGTGAAATGTTGAGTTTTGGGACAGCAAACATAAGTGTAGATTTCAGAAATCAAAGTTCATTACTGAATGTTACAGGTTCTCATTAATGTTCTATCAGTCATGATTAAGAGATTTAATTATATGGCTAAGTTGTTTAGTTCATCATACAATCCATATAGAAAGCTGAAATGTAGAAAGAAATATACAACTCATTTACAAAATTAAATGTTTAATTCATAAGGAAATTTCAAATGTTCCCACACAAGCTGTGGGATGTAACTAGAAATGTAAAGTACAACTACTGAAATAAGAGGTACACATGCATAAAAAAGAAATTAAGGAGTATGAGTGAACCCATCATTACCTTGGGGGTTTCTTCGTTGTTTGGAATAGCTCAATTCCAACTTTTTCTCTTTTCTCATCTTCTTTGTGGAAGTCACTATACCTGAAAAGAATAGAATGCACAATCATTTACGAGCTCAGGAATCAATTCATATTACTTTCTGTCCTAGTTCATGCATATGAATCTCTTCAAAATAGGAGATATAATTTACTTGAAGAAAAGACTTCATACATGCTCTACTCATTCAGAAAGAAGAAAGTGAAAAGAAAAGAAGAAACATGGACATAAGAGAGGCCAAAAATCCTAAGTATTTTCTAACCATTTTCTTAAGTGTGCAGGTGCAGGTTGCAACCAAAAAGAAATAGACTAGTCATAAGTACATGATGAAAGAAGAATTAATGTAACTCAAACTCAATATTTTCTTCAAATGGAACAAGTTACAGTATAGAAAAGATACTAGCAATATAAGTACATGTTTTAGTTTGCAACTTAAAAAGAAGAATTAGACTTCAAGAAAGTTGAAGTTTGGCTGGACATAAAGGGTTATAATTGAAATAGAATAAAGAAGATATTGGGAAAATTTTGATAGGGCTTCACCATGTAAAATGAACATTTACATCTTTTTCATCATACTACTTTCAACTACTACATGATTTAAAAGATTATGTAAATCAAATAAGTGCTAAAGAAAAATAGAAAAGCATGTCATGATCAAGATGATAGTTATGATGTTCCAGTTTTCAACTACTAGTTAGATTCAAATAGAAAATTTCTACATTCTATATTCTGAATAGAAAATACAACTACTACAACTGGAAATGGATGAAAGAGAGATTATAGAAAAAAATTACTAGGCCTTCGCCATGAAAAATCAACATTGCAGATTTTCCAACATACCATAAATGTTACTATATAGGAAATAAATCATCCATGTAAGGAAACAAGTTACAGAGATCTTAACAAGCATCTGAATCAAGGCTTATGCCTCAAATATTATCAAAAATAGGTGAGTTTGCTTGTTATTTCAAAAAAGAATCATACAAGGTACAAAAGTCTCATGGAATCGAGAAAAAGTCAAGGTACCAATACTGTACTTTCAGAATCAAATACACAAAGAAACAACTCTCAGTCAAGAATAGAGTAGTACAGCCAAGTACTGAGGCATCATCAAGAAAAAGCCTGAGTTTTAGAAGCAGGATACTAGGAGTAGATACCAAATAAATCAGTCAACGAGAAGTACAAGTCCATAGATATACAATTAGGTGTATCCTATCAAGGTGTATTTTAAGAGAAAAATAATAAAATACCTAGACTTGATTCACCAAAAAATCGAATTAAATATATCTATTTAAATGATGAGCTCATTTAAGAAAGTATAGAAGTAAATTCTGAGGTTACACATCAGAATTAACTCCTCTCATAGGAGAATGTAGAGTATTATTTCCAATAGCATGATGTAAATATAGTTGAAGTATAAGTCCAACTCACCACGGTCACAAAGAGTGCCAACAAAAATGATAAGGACTGAGCTTATTACAGCCAACTGAAGGAGAAAATGCAAATTCTCAAAATGCTATAGCAGTCATGGAGAGCTAGGACAACCATTGAAAGGAGATAAGCATATCACGAATGAACAAAATAGGAAGTTGAAAGGTAAATTATTAATCAAGCTTTAGAGATTTTCAAGGAGTTTCAACATGAAATAAAACACAGGCTCAGAGCATCAAAAAACACTACATCAGTAGTGAATCAAATGGATATTCATCAGGCTAGAATTTTGATCTCGGTAAAATGGGGAGACGCACAAGAACAACGCTATCTAAATATCAAAAAGAACATACCAGTTTGTAAAGCATTTGAGTCATTTTTCCAAATGAAATGGGATTCGACCCAACTTAAAGTAGTAGCAGGAAGACTTATATCAGTCTTAATGAATAAGAATATAGTACACAGATGCTTTTCCAAGCACAGTTAGAGAGTACCCAGGATTATAAAAATTAGCTAGTGATAAAATGATCCATATTCAAAAAGTACAAAGATCAACACTCAGGGATTGATCTCCAAAATCAAATCAAACCACCATGGTTACAATGAAAATGCCACATTAAATTTCCAGTTCAGAAACCCTAACCGAGGGTCAAAAATCCAACCGTTATGCCAATCGGAGTTAAAAGATCCACGTTGGAGAAGAAACAAGTACCAGATCAAAAGGCTAAGAGAAGTTCAAAAAATACCAAAGAAAACTCGACTTGAGTCAACCATGCCACCAAAAAATTTTCCAAGGGGTGAGTCACCATGAAAGGTGGCCATGCCACATCATTTTCATTCAAACAAAGATCCTTGCATTGACTAAGTAAGGTCTTTACATAAACATTTCGATAATGATCACCAAAAGGTAAGCTTTACCTTTTCCCCATTTTTCCATAAATGGTTAATCAAAGGGGGCCGAATGATTAAACATTGATTATTATTGAAACCATGGTATAAGAGACCCATGTATGTTATCAACGGTGGTCGAGTGTATTGTGGTGCTTTTTAAAAAGGTGCCCATTATCTTATTTCAAAACCAATAATGTGATAAGTCCAAAAAGGTGGCGAAACCAAAATGGAGGCTAGTGGTCAGGTGTAAAGGTGGTTCCCACTAGTGGGAAGGTTAGAGATAATTTACAATTTTTTATCCATGTGATCACTAGAAGACAGAACAAGTGTCAACATCAGAAACAAAGGTGGTCCCAATTAGGATAGATATTTGGATGAATTATTTTGCAAAGTATTGCAATTAATGTAATTTATTTTTCTCAATACATAGAATTCATTTGTTGCAGGCTCGCAAGAGGATAGAACAGAGAAGAAGACAAAGTTCCATGGTTAAAGGAGAAAGAATTGCATAGCAAGCAATATTATTATTAGCAAATTATTTACCCTTGCTTTCTTAAAAATAAAATAGTCAACTTCAGTTTTACTGTATTGTAATCCAGGCTAATAACGCCTATTTGTATCTACATGCTGTATTTTTTCCTTTATCTATTATTAAATAAAGGATAAAAATAGGATGCATGGGCGAGTACAAGCCTTACACTATTTTTAGGAAGAGGGTAAATTTTTATTTTGCTATATATTGTGTGCCTTGGCAAAGCACAAGAAGGACTTTTTGGATATAGGAGTACTGAAGCAATTATTGCCAATTTTTCCTTCTGATTATGAAGTATTTTTTTCCTTCCCAATTATTTGTAGTCTCGTGTATGTTTCAATTAGTCTTGTGAATGCAAATTCCCTGATTAATCATCTTATCATGTTACAAAATTCAGTAATTTTTACATAATATTAATGTGCATGTTTAGTTTAGCAGTATTGTTGTGATAATATTCCTCAATACCTCAAAGTGTTTTGCCCTTAACATTCTGCAAAAGAACTATTGGTTTGTGCATTAATATTCCTTTCACATATCAATTGTGCATATACTCAGTCAAAGCCCTCGTGAAAATTTGGTGTATCACTTTAGTTTAAAATTATCTTATAGTCATCTTTTCCCTTTAAACCCTAGAAATCAATTTAGGATACATCAACAAGGAACCAGCCTTGATACCGAAGACTCACCTTAAAATAGGTATACCCACATACTTGAGGTACTTCCATTGTATCTATGAAAGAGATAAAATTTTGCAAGATTAGAAAACCTACAGCTGTAGACACCAAAATTAGGTCACACTCTCCTTGGTCCCTCATCAAATAAACACCTTGAACACATTCACCTAACCATGGCCCCCTTCACCCCACTCTAATATTAATTAAATTAAATTAATTCATTATCCTCCCAATATTTGTTATTTAAATATCCTAATTGGATAATACCCACACATCCACCTCACCTATCCACCTCACTTAGCCACCTCATCCTAAGAACTATTCTTAGTATGTTGCCATAATTAACTAAGACCCACCCAAACCCTAAAAATCAAAACCTGTATTCCCTCTAACCACATTCCCATCTATTAGAAGGAAGCTTCCATTCTATTCCATGAGGAAAAATGGGTGAGATCCAATAAAATCAAAGGGATCTACCCATTTTAGAAGACTTAGGAAATCCCACCCTAATCGACGCTGGTCACCCTAAACCACTTCCGGTCAACCCGAAACCACCGTCAGTTACCATTTAACCCCCAAAACAACATTATTTTGTAGTTAACACATTATTTAAATGTTGTTACATCTTCTAAGAACAAGTGATGAAACCAGAGCTGCATGCAAGTAGAACAAACATTAATACACGCATCAGAGCATCCATTGCCAACACCTGAAGCAAATAAAGAGCCACTTGATTTCATGGAAGCATCTAGGGAAGCACCAGCACCACACTGATTTCTTTCCATTTGATCACCCACCATTTCCAAATAGACATCAAGATCATGCAACAGTGAGTGTTTTATTAACCAGCACTTGTCCATTGCCATTTTTAGTAGATTCTTTTATTTCTAGTATTAGTTTCTACTCCCATTTCCTTTTAGCCACCATTTACCTCCATCCAAACTTGACCATCCCTTAACCCACACCCTTGAACTTCCCATATCTGGGATTTGATCATCCCTGTGCATATCCAGGATCCACATAAACCTTGCCAAATTACCCTTCCTTTTTATTTAGCCTCAGATCTATCACCTTGCCAAGTTTTTATTGAGTTTCCTGTACCCCGACCATACCGACGCCGGTTACCCACAACCATCACTAGTTAACCTAAACTGACATTGGTCATACCAGACTAACGTTGGCCTCTATGTTTGTGACTAGAAACCAAGAACAAATCTTCAATTCTCTACCCAATACCTAAAACAGCCCAGAACCTGACCGTAACTAATTCCTACACTCTGGCAGAGACCTTGACCTTCAGATTCAATCATAGCTTAGCCTATTGTGAATGAATTTACTTATTGTAGATGAATGAGATACCTAAATCATTTTAACTACAATAGGATTTCCATTATTGTTAGCATTAAGTTGTTTTAAAACAATGGATTGACAACCGTCTAGGAAGTATTACACTTCCGAGATCTAGCACACGCTAGGAAATCCACTACATATATTGTTTAAATTCTATTTGGTGGTTTTGTTGTCTATTTTAGGTAGTTCCTCCTAGTCAAAAGGAAGCTCTCAGGATCAGCTGTCGATCAAGAAGTCATACGCATGAAACAACCTTAAACCAACATCTTAACAGGTATTCCTCCCAACCCTTTACTCTTATCTATTTCATCAACATTCGAAGAAATGCTCTAGAATCAGGTGAAATTTTTTGGCACACCTAGGTGGGACCCATTCGAGGTTCTTTGCATTCTTTCATTTTTAGGTGAAAAAGTTGTATGTTTGTTTCTTTTCTAAAATTTCTTACATTAAATTTTCTCCCCTTGAACCTTCTCTTCTTCTATTATCTAAAATGAATCGTATTTTGGTTCTTTAATAAGAACATTTCTTCCCTTTCATTAGTATCACATTATTGAAAGAGAATCCCTTCTCTTGCTAATATTTTTGTTTCATCGAATTCAACATTTCAATTTGGATTTAAAACTCATTTCATTTCATTCTACTTCTCTACATTAGCTCACATTAATTGAGGGCAACCTATATACTGGAAGCCATGCCCAACTAATGGTTGATAAACAAATCGTAGAAAAGCACTTCCTTTCTCATTCTCTCTTTGAGTCTTACCAAACATCACAAAATCAAAAATATATACACATTCTTAAACAACATCTCACCCAAAATAAGTTGTAGGTGATCACACGATCATGACACAGTGGGCACCTCATTTGTTATCTTTGTCCAGTACCCCATTAGAGGATGGCCTGCCCCCTCCATAACATACCTAAAACCTCTACTTATAGATATCCTTCTTCATAGGAAGCCATCCCCACCAAAAAATTATATTCTAAAGTTCATGAGTCAGTCCTTAAATAACATAAGCTAAACAAACATCATAGAAAAAGCACTCTTAGGATCGTATTTTTCTTAGTGTTTCTGCTTGGCTTTCTTTTTGAGGTGAGAGGTCATGTTCTTCATTTTTCTTATTTTCCCTTTGCACACTCCTCATCATAGTTGGTGTATTCCAGCTTCATCTGAGTGTGTCTAGACCATATTCTCATCATTCTTAGAATTTTAGGTTTGATTCCACATTTAATTTTAACTCACAACCACATTTTCTTCATCGATGTTTTAATTTCATAGTAACTAGTGTTGGTCTAGTGACCATTGTCAGTTACCCTCTGACCATCATCAGTTTCACTCATCTGGAGTTGGTTCATTGCTCTTTTGGTTAACCTGCCCAAAAGGACACCTATTTACCTTCATTGACTATTCAGAGTCTCTGTCACTCTTATCATATTAAATGACCTGGTAATTCCATTGGCATCTTGCATACTTGGAAAAATATTGGCCCTTTACCTCATTTTGATCAACTGTCCACTTTCCATAGTGACCGACTGCTGTTACTTGTGACCGGCATCATTTTAACCTAACCGACATCGGGTAGCCTGTGTAATTTTCCAGCTAACATTTTAACTCCAATTCACCCACCACCACCTATTTATCTTGTCTCTACTTTATTTATGTGTCATTTACAGAAAGTAGTCTTACCACGTCAGTTCTTGTTCACATGGTGCTTAGCCAAAGACAAGAAAAAACCCTCATATTCCATGTCAGTCTTAAACCACTCCTACCTAGTCCTTCACCACCTTCTATTTTATCACCCATGGATCCTACCCAACCTATCACTATCACCACAGGAGATGAGGAGTTCACATGAATCCTTGACCAGAACCCTACCACCTTGCAGTTTCATCTTTCCCACTCATCCACTTGAGATGCCTCAGGTCAGTTGATATATGGCATGCCCGTATCTATCCTCCCGACACTCGCCCCTACTTCTATTCCAGCCTCCTCTGGCTCCATGCTACTTACACCTACCTTGCCCCTAGTCATTTCTTGTCTAGGCCCCATACCTATTATGACTACCGCGTCTACCACATCCGTTGCATCTGCCACATCGAATATACCTTCACCAACGACCCAAAACATAACCTCATCCACACCTATTGTTTCATATATACCCGTAGCTACACAACCACCCCCGATTTCGGTGACCTCTACCCCTTTTCAAAATATTTTCCTTTCTATTCCACAGTCCTTAGCCCTTATTGCTACTAGGGTCACCAAAACCCTTCCACCTCCATATATGTACTATCAGGATCCTCCCATTTCATCTATCATTCATTTTGGATACGTACCCCCTATTTCACTTCCTCCTCCTCAATCTACCTATATGGCATCACCATATAAAGGAATTCCACCTCCATCATATGTCCAACACCAACCTCCTTATGCTACAGGAGGTACCAAGCAATCATAACCTACCAACGACCTAATCAAGTTAACGATGGATAAGATGTAGACATTATAGGCATCGGTTTCTGGCACACACAAGTCTCTCACCTACAATGAGATTTATAATGAACCCATCCACCTGTCCATATCTCGTACATTGGGAAATGCCTAAATTTAACAGTTTCAATAGCAAAGAGGACCCACAACATCATTTGTGGTCTTTTAAACACGAGTGTTATCTGATCGCCCATGATGATGCTTTACTTCTGAGGACCTTTCCCATGTCTCTGACTAGGCCTACATTAGACTAGTATAGTGGGTTACCTATACATTATATCTTCTCATTCACTCAGGTAGCACAAGCCTTCTTGGATCACTTCTCCATCAATGTCGTTAAGAAATTTACCATGACTGACCTCTACTCTACACGTCAGTATCACGAAAAATCTACCGCAAATTTTGTCGCTCATTGGCATAGCCTGATCAATCAACTCACATTCCAACTACCACAAAGAAAACTCATCAAACTCTTCATGTGGGATTATGCTAGACATATCTTGTCGACCCTGCAGGTCCAGAATTTTTGAACCTTCGATGAGGCATTCACCATGGCATGAAAGCTAGAGATTCAGGCCATCGAAGAGAATAAAATCCAAGTACACAATAAGAATTCAAAATTTAAATGAAATGATACCTCTTCTTCTTCAAAACCACAAAACAATTATTCAAAATCCAAGGGAACCGCTAACACAGTGGTACTCAAAGCCATCCCAGCTCATCCATCAAATCAAACTAGTCCCTCATCTAATGTTTCTCTAGTCTAGGAATTTCAATTTAGACGAGAACAATGAAAATACACCCCAATTAGGGAACCTTATTCCTATGTCTTACAAAAACTCATTAAAGCTAGGGCCATCACCCTTCCTCCTATAAAGTCACACAATGGTTTTGACCTTGCTCACTATTGGAATAGCAATATTGTCACACAGGAAATAATATTATGATATTGTATTCGACACATATTGAATTATATTCATAGGCTATTATATAGCCATATCAATAGGAAAACTGACTTCCTATAAAATAGGAAAGTACAACACACCCGAATATATATTGTTATATATTTGTTATAACAATATATATAAAACTAACTAACCATACAATTATTTACCACAATGTAAATACTAATTCCTAACATTCCCCCCCTTAGTGTTTACATGGTAGAAAAATTTCCACACTCTCAATTGCAGTATGCTCACCCCTGGGGCATGTCCAACTCTGTGACTCATGACCTTGATCCAAAAGAAAGGCTCTCTCCTTCCATGGTTTTAAACAAGCTTACCACAAACCTTGACGTGATAGGAACCTCATCAACTATCCACCTCGAGTGGTTTTCTGGATCCTCCCACAAACCATTTCAAGATCCATGAACTGACTTACTCTGGTACTACTGTTCACCACTATGCTTATACATCAGGGAATTATGTAGGAAACACAACTTACATATTACAAAACCACACAATAGAAGAAATACTGAAAAAAATTCACATTACTTCCTATAAGAATCATAATGTTCTTAATCATAGTCTCTGTCATTGATCGCTGCCACTCGATCTCGAACATCATAGAAAATTGCCACTTCCACTGGAAGATTTCCTTGACTAAGTCATTTCAGGTACAGAATGGGAATCGAACATTGGTATGCATTCCCCCCCATAATGTGAAATTCCACTCATATAGATACTGAGAAGAAAAATGCATCTAAGAACATACTCCTGAATTGATCTTGCTAGTTAGGTCTTGTTGCACATGGTCACTAATGCTAGTGAACGCATTCTTCTAGCTGACCATCTTCCAAAGAAGTACGACAGTTAGAGGACCAAGTCAGTCAAAGGATCACTGATAGTCATTTGCGCTCCAACACAACTTTCTTTCCAACATCCATAAAATACCACACAAAACAGGAACACTACAAACTGAAGCACACTGAGAAAATGGAAACCACACTGAAAATCATATACTCACACCATACATATGCCACCACAACTTCTACGTGGCCCCGTCATTGGTGACTGACGAGAGGTCATTTTTCGACCTCCTTCCTCTGATGCCTCCTTCCTCCATTTATACATACCGCTTAGGTCAGAGAAATGTGCTCAGACTTCTTTTCCGAACTTCTCATTTTTCATAAAAGATGGTCTTTGTATTCTTTAGCTATCAACCTTTTTCTTTTTAGAGATCTAGGTGGTTCAAATTCACTGTCACCTTCATATCCTTTTTCTAAATTTAGCATAGCTGAATTTTCTTGATCTTGTATATTTTTTATGTCTCTCTCCATGGTAATTGGTTCCATGAGAATACATTGTTTTCTTCTTTTCTTGACCATTATGAGATAGGTGTCGGATACAACTGAAAATGCACGCTTTTTTACAAATAATTAAAATTTTAATATAGCTAAAATCCATTGATTAAAATTTTGACATATACTATTAAAATAAAAAAATGACTCAAATTTTGAATAGAATCTAGTGAAACAAATACTTACATGGTGGAGAACTTACAACTGATTTACATGTCACCTTCAAATTGCCTTCAATTTAGGTCTTCGAAGCACGAATTTCTACCAAGCCATTCACTATGTTGCATACTTGCACATGGATATATAGAGGCACGTGGCAACCAAATGACTTGGATTTACTTGATATTATTGTCTCAGTTGATTAGTTTCACACATAATACGTAGAGATGCACACATGTCATGAGACAATGATGCCAGGTGTTGGGAAGGATACAACTGAATCAAATTATGATAGTGCTAAGGAGAAATTGATCTAGCATCAATGTAAGCTTTCCTTACACCAATATGTTCATATTTTCATGGAACACATGAATGCCATAGTGTCATATTTTAGGAAGGCCGCGATATGAATTCATAGGGTCAAAAAAACTATGCACAGGTGTCGGTTCGGTGCATGTAAAACGATGAGAAAATGAAGTGAATCAGTAAAAGAGATTGAATAAAAATAATTCTATAGCAGATAATAGGTCTATGGAAGATCCAAAATCATCAAATAGTAGGAGTATTTGAAAATTTTGTATTATGAATTAGACTACATGAAAGCAATATATATTGATCCCAATCATACATGAATCTAGACACACAACTGGAACTAAGCTTTAGATCCCCACTCAATAGATTCTGCACATATGTGAGTCATCGTTCAAGCAATGATCAAAACAGACAACATCGAATGACTGATTACGTAGTTTGTTAAAAAACCCATTCAATGCAATCGACCTAGATGGCAGAAATATTCGTGAATCAATGCACAATTATCAACATCTCGTGAACAAAAAATAGTGCACATGAGCTGTTGCAGTGTATAGGCATTTGAATTCAAGTAACAAAGTTGATTTCAAACCTCAACTTTCACTCTTGACGGTGCTTTTCAGAGATGTATTGGATTTGGAAACCAAAGATTTTGAATCGCAAATCCCGAAGAGCATAAAAAATACGTATTACCTTTGATGAGCAGGCCAAGTCAAATGTATGTTAGCATGGTATTATATAATAGATCTACGCCCTTCTACTCTAGGAATTTTCAACAGACAGCTACACACCGCATGCCTCAGGAGTCAAAACAATGATTAATATAACATTTTAATCATCCATGTCATATGACTGTCTTGAAATTCCTTCAACACTGGAAATGAAGCATGGCGATGGGATAGATCTGCAGGCATCCAATGAATACAACAGAAGACGAAGGATTCAAGATAATAATTATACCAATGTCTATACAGACCGCATAGAGATCATGAACTAGGAGGCGTCAGCTAGGGAGGACACAGATCATAAACCTAAATGTTGTTGGCAATCACTAAAAATCCTCTCATATCAAAAAATTTCCATACACCGGGGAAACCATAAATACAAACAGATATTCCCCACACAATGCTCAGAATCCCATGTCGCTCTGATACCAAATATTGGAACAGCAATATTGTCACACAGGAAATAATATTATGATATTGTATTTGACACATATTGAATTACATTCACAGGCTATTATATAGCCATATCAATAGGAAAACTGACTTCCTATAAAATAGGAAACTACAACACACCCGAATATATTTTTTTATATATTTGTTATAAGAATATATATATAAAACTAACTAACCATACAATTATTTACCACAATGTAAATACTAATTCCTAACACTCACCCCACACCTCCATGGCATAATGAGCACGGATTCTACAACTATCATCGAGTAAAGGGTCATAGTGATGGCAATTGCATCACTTTCAAAAACATTGTCCAAGAAAGACTCGAGAAAGGTGAGTTAACCTTGGATAAGCCTAACGCACCTGCCAATCAAAACCTACACATCTTTAAGAAACCATTTCCTAATCATGCCCCTTCTTCTAACCAAACTGGAGAAACCTCAACTCATGATAGTCATACCTACGAGGTCCATGCTATTTTCAACAATACACATCCATCCATATTCCTTCCATCGAGGAAATCCTAGCCCAAATTCCTCCACCTACACTTGAACCCACTTCACCTATTCCTCCACCTACACTTGAACCCACCTTGCCTATTCCTCCATCCATAGAGAAACACCCTTCATATCCTCTCTCACCCGTGAAGGAGACTCTTGTTGACATCGGAACCATTTCACCTTTGACTTCTCCAACTAGGGAGCCATCACTTGCGGTACCTCTTAAGCCTATGGAAGATGCTCATTCATCTCCTCCACCTATAAAGGAGCACCTATTTTCTCCTCCACCTATCGAGGATCCAGTAGAGATACCTTTACCTCTAGGTGACCATTCTCCATCAGCTACCCAAGATTCTACAGACTTAATTTTGGCTCTCTTACCCATAGAAGCCAAAGCTAACAGATTCCTCGTCTCTAAGACACATTTTACAGGAATTGCCATTGGATCCTCATCAACCTCACCTACAGCAATGCCTTTTTTGCGCCTAGCTGATTGCCTAGATTATGTGGATAGAGCCTTACTTTGGGGGCATATTTTGCTTCTTGTCTCAACACAAATGCAGATGTCACTTCCTGACACTTCCACTATCTACCCAAAAATATTTCATCCAATTAAACCAAACATAACTTCAACTATCCCAAATTTCACCACGATACCACTCATGACTTAACTTACACCCCTACCCATACCCCAACACACATCTATATCCAAGCCCACACCTACATCATCTTCCTTTCCTAAACCTACTACTACCTTAGGGGTCATCCCAACCACTAGCCTTACTCATCCACCCATCAAATTACATTTAGCTACATCATCCAAAGTTAACACCAAACCTAATTTGGCACCCAAACAGAAGAACCAATCCCATAGATCTTATACTCTAACCTCTTCGATCACACCTTCATCACCTTCACCCTTTCCATCTGTCTTAGGACCTCTCCCTTCTAGCATAGTTAAGAAACATCCACCCACCAGTAAACTAAAAATGCAACGACTCATTCTACCCTTGTAAGCCTCTACCATACCCAAGGGCCCGACATGACTTACACCTACACCTGCATCATCTTTACCACCCATACCTCTAATACCATCGATAGATTCTGCATTACCCCTGACATTTCAGTCTCTTTCCCTCATGCCTCCTTCACGACCTATGCCATCTACCTTCATAGCACCTCTGTTATCCCCGTGGGTAACATGCCCCCTTCCACCATCTTCCTTTCCCACTAGAGCTCATGTGCCCATATCACCTTTACCCAAGAAGGTCCAACCTAAAAACAAAAATCTGCTACCCTTCAATAAAGTAGTCAAAACAACCACACACTTTCCTACCAGCTCATCTACCATACCCCTACCCAAGCAAACATGACCAACACCCAAGAGCACACCAGCACCTAACACCATAGCTCGACCCACTTCCCCTCATGCAAAGACCCTTCCTCTAGAGTTAGCCACAGCTGTACCCAAACCCTCTTTCACTTCCCATTGCGATCCACTAGCGGGATCCGATGCCAAAATCTTAACTAACCTCCTTGAGACTCATGTCATCACATTACTGCTGCTCAGACCTTATGACCCTCTCAAACCCAAACAAAAAGGGCTTGATGAAACCAAAATTTGTGCCTACCATCGTGTGTTAGGGCATGATGTAGAGAACTACAAAGCTTTAGAAACCGTTCTTATCTAGTTGTGTCCTTCTGAAGAAAAATTTGATGATGATGACCTTCTCGATGAGGACCCCCATTTCACAAACACCCATTCGCGCAGTTCTTCCCTCACTTCCTACTTAATGACCCAGACCTTCACCCCCACAACTCCTAGAACCACCTGCAAGATTTGAAATTAACATGGTTCGTATCAAAGAACTCGTCAAACCTCCACCCAAATGTCAATGTGTTCAAATCATCTCACAAGGTTCCTTCTCAGCCACTAGGATTTTTCCCTTCATGTCGTTATACCTTTCATGGCTCACCTACCTCACCTACCTCCCCACCTCAGATCAACATGATCCACGTTACTACCCATGCTCAGAAGGACAAAGGCAAGGAAAAGGCAGCCGACCCACCGACCAATCCTATACCGAACATACCATATGCACCTACACCTAAAATCACTATCTGCGGCCCCACATATCCTATTTCTAATGGGGTTACACATCACGCCATGCTCAAACAGTTTCACTAATACCCCCTCAAAATGTCTCTGTATGACCTCATCCAAACCTTAGAATCCCATCATCAAGCTCTCATGGAGGTCTTGCAATCTATTCAGGTTTTACCCAATGACCCTACACCCATAGCCTCCATTATTACACCCCATCATGTAGCCTCTCTCACCAAATTACCACCTTTTTCCACACCTCCACCTACTCACCAAGTATACTCCCTTAACTTCTCAGAGGAAGAGATCATACCGCACCTAGACTGATGACCCAGACCCAAGCTCTCTTCATCTCTATCCACATCGATGATATATGTTTATGACGTGTTATGATCGATGGGGGCACTAGCATTAATATCATTTCCTCCCATGCATTTTCTCAAATACGCATACCTGACAATTACATGCATAAACATCCCATCATGTTGCATTTTTTCAATGACGCTATCACATCTACACTTGGCACCATCATCCACCACATTCATGTGGGCACCCTGCACTGTTCTAGTTGTTTTATGTCTTTAGAGGGGGAATTTCAATATAACATGTTTCTTGGTAGACCTTGGATTCATGTCATGGGTTGTGTTCCTTCCACTTTGCATCATTGTGTAAAATTTGAGCATGAAGGACACACCTATACCATTCTGGCTGATCCATCACCTTTCAAAACTGTGCAACATGCTTTACCGACCTAATGACGTGCTTATACCCATTAAGGTGTCTACCTCCATGATCACTACCTCTTCACCTACACCTCCACCCACTAGTGTAGCCACTACTTCAACCACACATACCTCCTCCATTCCTACCGATGCCATAACCTCCACAAGTCGAACCATCGGCCTCACAATCCATTATCTCCACCTCTGATCTGACCTCCGACACATCATCTATTCCAGCTACCAACATACCAACAACCGATCCCTTGGAAGGCATTTTTCAATGCCTCACTCTGGGGGAGTATCACCTATATAGTGTTAACACATTCCTTATTCCACAAGAATAAGGAAGTCTTCACCAACACCCTCATTATGATCACCATATAGGAGAGTGCCTCCTTTATGGTCCTCCCCACCTTTGTACCAATCTCACCTATGGGGGACTTGATACTACCACTTACACACCTAAATCCACTGTCACAAACCTACCCATTTTCCTCTAACTTCCAGTCACTCACCAATCGTCATTTCACCCACATCTTCCTACACCGATGTGCATGGAAAGGTTTTGGTTTTGGATTTTACGAGCAAGGTCTGCCATACTATTATTCCATGTACTACCCACAAACATAATGACCATAGTGGTATCGGCTTTGCTGAACCACCTACCAAGAAGGCCCACATTGAACTCATTGAGGACATTAGCCCCTCTCCTCCTTCACCACCATCACCACCTTCACTGACAGAGTCGATGGATCCCAAATCCATTCCTCCTAACATTTTTTTTTTTCATAAACACCATCTCCTTGGGGCCTCTAACTTATCAACGTGAGGGCGAGGCTCCTTCCTCTCTTCCCTTCCTGTATCCTGAAATGATAAATGATGATACACCTTCGATTAATGTCATTACAATGTCAGGATGATGAATCTATAATCACATACATTGGTGCAGAAGAATCATATATTCATTGTTCGTTACCCTCTGAGATGCAAACCATGTTGAATGAATCGACTATCGAAATCAACATTCACACTCAGGATGACCCGCACATTCTAAAGATAGGACAATCTTTAGATGCTACTAAACAAGAAGCCATCACTTCTTTTCTCAAAAACCATAACCATGTTTTCACTTGGTCTTACATAGATATGCCAGTATTGACCCCACTATAGTGGTACACAATATTGTAACCATTCCCTGATGCCAAACCCATCAAACAAAAGATGAGGAAAATGCACCCTTGCATTGCTCTTCTGGTCAAAGAAGAACTTCAACACCTCCTTTCGGTTTCCTTCATCTTACCCATTGATTATCCTCATTGGATTTCTAACATTGTCCCTATCACTAAGGCGATAGGGGGACTTCACATTTGCATAGATTTCTACATGACCTCAACCTAGCTTTCCCGAAAGATGACTTTCCCCTACCTGGTATTGACCAGCTAGTTGACCTTACCACTGGTCACAAGATGCTATCACTCATGGATGTTTTCTTGGGTTATAACCAAATCTTGCTTTCCCTAGAGGATCAACACAAAACTCACATTCATCACCCCTTGGGGGACCTTCTACTATCAAGTCATGCCTTTTGGCCTTAAAAACACTGGGAACACCTATCAGTGGGCTATGACTTATATCTTCCATGAAATCATGCATCATATATTAGAAGATTACGTGGATGATATCCTGGCAAAATCTAAACACCACTCTGAGCACCTCACCATCCTAAAAACCATCTTTGACCACCTTATTAAATATTGTGTTCGCCTTTCAGCCCAAGAAGTGTGTCTTCGTGGTTCTCTCAGGAAAACTCCTAGGATTTATCATCTCCTTATGTGGCATAGAGGTTGACCCTACTAAAGTCAAGGCCTTTCTTGAAATGCCTCCACCCACTAATCTTAGGAAACTCTGTAGCCTACAAGGTAAGTTGCAATCTATTCGCCATTTCATCTCACAATTGTCTGATCGGTGTCAACCATTTCATCATCTTCTCAAGAAGGATGTCTCTTTTAAATGGGATAATGACTGCCACAAAACTTTTTAGGCCTTAAAACAATACCTTCTCCAACCACCCGTACTCATTCCACCTAAATACGATCAACCCTTCTACCTATAAATCTCAGCTACTGATCACTCCTTGGGGGCCATGCTTGCTCATAGTGATGAAAAACACAGGGAGCAGGCAGTTTATTACATAACCCATACTCTTTTAGACTACAAAACCCAATATACCCATGCTGAAAAACTTTTCTTAGCCTTAGTTTTCATTGCCACCAAACTCCGCCACTATCTACTCAACCACAAAACCTATGTTGTGACCAACACCGACCCCTTACACTTCATGTATACCAAACCTTACTAAAATCAACATGCCGCACGCTGGCTCATGCTTTTCACCGACCTTGACTTTGAATTTATCCACCAAAAGTCCATCAAGGGCCAAGCCATCACCGACCAATTGGCTGACACACCTATTTCCTGAGGATCAACCTTCTAATTTTGACTTTCCAGATGAGTCAATTACTTCCCTTTCCTTGGACGAGGCCGCATACCAAATGACACTCTTCTTCGATGGTTCTAAGTGTCAGTGTGGGGATGGGGTAGGCATTATCCTAATTCCACTTGATGGTGAACCCATGCCTTTGTCTGTCAAACTATATTTTGATTATACAAACAATATTTCCGAATACGAAGCACTTGTATTAGGTCTCCAAGCTGCCTATGCGTTGGATGTCAAATCCATCAACATCTTTGGTGATTCCCAATTGGTCATAAAAATAAGTCAATGGTATATACCAATGTCATAATGAGACACTTTAAAAGTATAAACATCACGTAGACATACTTTTTACCACCTTCAACTGGTATGCCCTTCAAACTGTCACATGTTTAACCAACAAATTTACAGATACCATGGCCTGCTTGGCTTCTCAAATCCCCACTTCACCTGTCGATTCTAAAATCTTTGTCACCATACAAAGACTCTAATCACCCTCTTATTTACCTCATGAGGTTTACTCCATTGGAACCACTACCCCTGACCTGATGTGACCTTTATTATAAACAATACTCAGACTACCTTTCTTGTTCCATCTTACCTCCTGACCTCACTCGTAATGGGAAACGTGCCTTTCTTAAAAATGTCTCTTGTTACGTCATCATGGGTGGCCTCCTCTACAAACGTGGCTTAGATGGCATTCTCTTACGGTGCCTTACGAGTTTCAAAATTCCTTATACCATTAAGGAGGTTCATGATGGCATATGTGGAGGTCACTTCAGTGGCCTCACTGTTGCTAAGCGTATTCTTTACCTAGGCTATTACTGGCTGACCCTCAACCATGATTTTTGCGACTATGTCAAGTGTTGTGTAAAATTCCAACAACATGTCAACCTTCATCATACACCCAGTCATTCCTTACAGGTCACATGTGACCTTTGGACCTTCTCTCAATGGGGTTTGGATCTTGTCGGAGAGATCAATCCCCATTCTTCCCAATGACATCAATGGATCATCACCACTACCGAATAATACGCAAAATGGGTTCAAGCCATACCTCTCATTTCCATGAAATTTGAGAAAATATGTGATCTCATCAATCATCACATCATATGTCACTTTGGTGTCCCACATTACCTCATCACTGATAATGGTAAACAATTCAAAAATAAAACCTTGCGAACACTTTGTGATGCCTTTGGAATTCAGCTAAGTTTCTCATCACCTTATTACCCACAGACCAATGGCCAAGCCAAATCCACCAACAAAACCCTAAACAAAATTCTCATGAAAGTGGTTAACGATACTAGGAAGGACCGGCATACGTACATTCCTTTCACCCTGTGGGCATACCACACTAGTATTCGCACTTCCACTACCGTAACACATTTTTCTTTGGTCTATGGTACAGAGGCTGTTCTACCTCTTGAAGTCCAGATTCCCTCACTCCGCATTTCTCTCCATGACATGCTCAATGATGATGACTTTCGTCAGGACCGTTTATCACAACTTGAGTTACTAAATGAACATGTGTCTTAATGCTCTTGAACATCTTCAAGTTTACCAAAAACTTATCAAATGTGCCTATGACAAATGTGTCCATGAAAAAACCTTCAAAGTCTGTGACCTTGTCCTAAAGGAAAATCAACATTTAACCAAAGTAGAAAAAATTAAATGGGGTAAATTTTCTCCTAATTGTCTTGGACCATACATCGTGACTCATACTTATGGATCAGGTGCTTATCATTTATCTTCACTCGAGGGTAAACCTAAACCTGAGCCCCTTATTTCCTTGCATCTTCAACCATTCTATTATTGAATTTTATTCCTACCTCACCTTCTATCTCTTAACATGCTCATCCCTTGAGTGCTATCCACTTCCTACACCATCACCAATGATTAAATAAGAATCATGTGCATACCCGTCACTTTTTATCTTCTCTTAATTATGTGTACCATGGCGCTACACATAGCATGATTCTCATGGATACTTTTCATCTATACCTTTAGATGAGATCCCATGGTCATTTCACCCTACTTTCTGAACAAGAATCCTATTCTTCACCTTAGTCTTGTCCATGACTTAAAAGCCCTCACATGGGATCCAACTCCTTGAGTCAAACTTCCAATAAAAAGATGACTCCCTCAAAAGGACATCTTTCTCTCTACAATCACTGCTATAAATAGACTTCTCCCTCGAAGGACAACTATGTAAAGCCTGTATTAAAAAAAAGAAAAAAAAGAGAGAATCTGAAGCTTCCCGCATAGATAAACTTCACGAATACCTCAAGGAGTTAATTTCATCATCCCATATATACTTCCCGCATCGATCAGTCTATCTCAAACATTAGTTAAAACAAAAATCCTTTTAGTCATGGACTTTCCCATTGTGACCTTGGATCTCTTGCCAAAAGAACATGCTACCTAGTACCATATAAAAGCTAACCACTTTTCACCCTCTCACCATTCGCACTTTCATTTCCTATCGCCTCAAGGGACCTTTTGGAATCATGACATTTGGTGGTCATGTGACTACTTTACACCTTTAGAATAATCAATCATGCAATGTCTTTAGGGTCTTATGTTCATCAGCCTATCTCAGGTATGACCTAATTCTTATGATCCTAACCAATCAGGTGGCTTTCTTGCCTCCTCTTATCTTTTTAAACTACTTCATTACATATTGATTACCTTATACAAGACTTGACCCTCGACGCTTACCTTTGGGAAATTTTTTTCTCCTCCTTCACCATAATCACCTCAAAATCACCTCTACCAATGTGCCCACAATTCACCCATACCTAATAGACCTAGACTCAATCATGCCTATAACATACCCACCCATACTCATACCTCCTCACATTCTTCCCTAGCTTATGGGAGAACTACATCGACTTGAGGTCCCTTTTCCTTGGGACTATGTAGGCAGCACTCCGAGGGCATGGGGCCCTTGGAGGTTAGCTCAGCCACTCTCTAACCCTAACCAATTCACCTTTCATTTTCCTAAATCATCATTCTACCATTGTTAAATTTCTTTTTATATCAATAATTAAAAATTAAAAACCAAAAAACAACAAATTATTTTCCACCTTTATCATCATCCAACATCCATTCATTATGTCTACCATTTCTTTCCCATTATCATGCATGTATTATAAAACATCTTAAACATGGTCCATCTCATCATTAATTGCATACACATTTATGAATTAAAAACTCATCCATGCCTATGACTTGACTCATCCATGCCTATGACCTGACTCTATCCATGCCTACAACCTCACTCAACCATGCCTATAACCTAACTCATCCATGCCTAAAACCTGACTCAATCCATGCCTAGACCACAACCTGACTCAACCATGCCTACAACCTAACTCAATCCATGTCTATGACTTGACCCTATCCATGCCTATAACCTGACTCAATCCATGTCTAACATACCTATCCTAAAATTCATCTATGCATAATAATAAAATGTTATCGACACAAACACATAATGACCATAATCATCATCATCTCTATAAATACAAATATCCAATCATGTGTATCCATATACATAAATATCTTCGGCACACAGGCCGGTACATATAAACAAATCTCTCAAAAATCTCATATACAACCTCACCATCATTCGGCACGTAGGCCGGTATATGATCAAAATATACAAAAATCTCATACATCCTCACTCTCTTCGGCACACAGGCCGGTATATATAAAAAATGACCAAAATACATCAAAATGGAGGGATGTGCATCAGGCATCATCCTATCAGATATCCTCCATCTCAGTCTCACCTGTCTCCTCCTCAGCTCCTGTCTGATGGCCTGATAACCTCTCACCACCTGCCATAGGTCACGGTCGACCCCCTGCTAGTACATCACCTAGAGCTGGCCTCCGTGAGCTGGTGGCCTCACCCTAATCCTATCTCAGGGCTCGATGGCCCCCTGTGCTCTCCACACTATGAGTCTGGGATTTGGTCCTCTCACTTGAGGCTTGTTATGCCTTGTACTCTCTCATAGGATAGAAAATCTATCCCAGCCGCTATCAACTGATCCTGGTAATATTTTGCCTCACCTAAGGCATCCCATAACCTGGATATGGGTACAATGGTCTGTGGTGGCCTCATAGGCCTCGGCCCCTATACCTATCTTGGGACCCTGTCTCGTCCCTACCTATGAATTGGGACCCTATCTCGGTGCCTATGAAGGTTTCATGCCCCACACCTGTGCATGTGCCTACTCTTGTAATTCCTTAATCTACACCTGTGCAGTGGCCAACTGGCCCTAGAAACCTGTAACCTATGCCTGTAGGGTGGCCACCTACTCATCATCACCCTCTCCATCTCCACCTTGGCCATCTAGGCCTATAGACTGGCCACCTGTGCATGCAATGAGGCCACCTCTAGCCTCTGATGCTACTAGCTACCCCTATACCATCCCCAACTATGTAATTAGGGTCACCACCAACCCTGTAGGGAATCTCTCTGCATAATGATGGTGGCTAAATCTGGCTACCTGGGCCTGGGAGGTATTGCTCTTAGCTGGGCTTCCCACCACTGTCTATACCTGTCTATCACTGCCAGCATCATCAATCCACCAGTCTATAACCTGCTCCTCCTACCCAATAGGTACTGTCGGCTGTGGAAGTGGCAGTGGTCTCTCCACATCATCCCTCCGGTACTGGTGGGAAGGGTGGTGGTATATCCTATAGTAATCCAAACTGTCATCAGACCCTTATCTATGGGGATCATCTCGTGCTCTCCTGCACATCACCCCTCTATCCATCTGAGTAACTGAAGGCCAACTAACTCCTCAACCATCTTTCTGTATGAGGGATAACCCACATACGGTCTCCATATAATGTCTACCCCAGACAATCCCTCCAATAGCCACTGGTAGTATGCTACATCATGTGTAGCCCTGTCTGATCACCGCTCTCCAATAATAGACACCCATCTCCTATACCCCACTCCACAAAAACCTGGCTCAAATGCATCTGCTCGAGGCATACCCACTAGATGCATATAGATAATGTGCTCATAGGCCCAACAATGTAGAATAAAAGTGCAGCATAGACTGAACCTGCGGATCCACCCATACACCCATAGCTCTCTATATAGTTATACCAAGAATGTTGGCACCCAGGAAAATCAGGTCCTCTCCATCATCATGTCATGTAGCACTCCCATTAGTGATCGTGGGAATCTCCCACCCTCTGCATCTGGCAGTGCAAAACAGTAGAATACCTCCATCAGTAATACTACAAGCCTCATCTCCTCTAGATGGGCTAGGTACATCTCTCTATATCTCAAAATGGCACTATGGAATGTCATCTCTGCCATCCCCTCCCCAAACATCATCAGCATTAACTCCTCAGATGCCTCTGAGGAGATCAAATATACCTGTGTACCCAATATGGGTAACCGCAGGATCCTGAACACGTCCTCCAGGGTGACTATCATCTCACCCATCGGTAGGTGGAATGTGTTGGTCACCGAGTCCCATCTATCGAATGAGGTCAACCATCAGACTCGACTACCAGACTACATGTTGGTAGCGTCAAACCCCAATTAGGCCCACCTCCTCAACATGTCACAACTCCTTACTGTCACTATGCCTCGAACTATCATGAGCAGGGGTGGCACCCTGTCTTGCATCCTCAGCTGATCTCTCACCTACATCCAACAAAACAATCACATTATTTAAACATGACCATATCTACATTCACCCATACCAATTCCCATTACCCTACCTCTTTTACTTTTCTACTTACCCATTTATCCATGGCCTACCCTCCACCCCAAACCAACCCGCACCTCCCTACTTACCCAACCCAACCCTAACCTACTGACGTACCTACCCTAACCCTACCCAACCTAATATCACCTCACCTATTCAACCACACCCCTCGACCCCTCCCCTACTTCCATTTTGACCCACTCCCTACCTTACCTTTTTCCTACACATCTATACATTTTTCCCTAACAACTCCACCCTTACCTATTTTTACCCCTTACCTATGTTATGATTTTCATCAAAACCACTTTTCTCACCCCTATCTACCTCACCCACCCAACCTCAGACACCGTTTTGCCCTTTTTCCCCCAATTGCGACTGGTACTGGTTACCCCTAACTGACCCCGGTCCCCCTTCAACCAGAATCGGTCACCTACTTCGTGACTAATACCGGTGCCCTAACACCGACATTGGCTAACCTTTAACTGATGTCGGTCACTGTTGCCACAAAACCACGGTGCCCAACCCCCATTTTTCCTCAAAATTCCCTTTTTACTCCCTTCTACCCAATCCTACCCAAATTCCCCTTATACCCTTCCCCACCCCTTCTTCACCCAATCCCCTCCCTCCATTTCCTATTTTACTTGATTTCACTCCCATAATTCAAAATTTATTTTCCTCCCCAAAAACAAAAAACCCATTTTCACCCACTAATTCAATTTAATAAAAAAATAACGAGTTAGATTAAATCCTACCTCATCACATTGCCGTCTATATGGTGTCACCTCCAGCCACTGCACTGGTGTCCCCCCAATCCCTCTCCTACCTCTGCCATCACCAAATGACCTCTCCTCTCACTCTCCACCCAATCAATCCACTCAAACCAATCCAACCTAGCTCGTGGATCCACCTATCGACCAACTCTCACCAGCCAATGTGAGCTTACCAACCTAGTCCTCAATCTCACTCGGTCACTTTCCACCCTTTTCTCTCTCCTCTTTTCATTTTCTACCAATTTGCTAAAACACAAATGATTTGAGAAAACATGGATTTTTCTTTTTTATAACAACCCCGACCTAACCGGGCATTGGTTTACCATAACTGACATCGGTCTTGTGCCCTAGCTTACCATGGTCGATCCTGAGCTTGACCAGCATCAGTTCCCTTAAACCGTCATCAGTTTCCCTGCTTAGTCTTTTTTTTCTACCCCCTACCCCCAATTTTTGACCTGAATCCTTTTTTATCCTACATTCACCTCACTTGGCCACACTTAACTTGACCTTCTTGACCTTACCCTTTATCGCCCCTCACCTCAGTCCTCATTCGGGGACTCCTTATTTTACCCATACCTCAGCCCCACCCATGCCGTGACCTAGATACTTGGACCTGGAACATCGCTAGTGACCTTTGACCTCATGTGTTCGCTATACCTTACGGCACTGTTACCTATGTTGATTGACATACTAACCTTACCTTGCCTCTTGCCATGACCATTTATCCTGACCCAACCTTTGGTGTACCGGAACATACCTAAACGTTCCTGCACCTGACCTATCATCATGTTTCCTAACCATATCCTATACCTTGGATACCAGAATCACCTCAACCTTGTTTGGATAAACCTATCGACCTTAGACAATGTAGAGTTTTCCTGCTCTTCAACCTGGTACTGTGCTGTAGTTTATACATGTGTGTGTGTTTGACTGTTACTACCTTTGACCTTGACCCATTACCTAGATTACCTGAGTGGACCTTTTTCCCTTTTCCTTACCCCCGTTACCCCACCTTCCTCTTCATCACATTCACCTTTTATCAAACCACTCACCAATTCTGCCTTCTTGCCTCATCAGTTCCTGGTTTAAGGGGGATCACCTTCACCCACACATGGGGATAACCACATCTTATTTTTGTCAGTGTCACTTACCAATACAAGCTACATGACAAAAAGGGGAAAAATGTAGACACCAAAATTGGGTCACACTCTCCTTGGTCCCTCATCAAATAAACACCTTGAACACATTCACCTAACCATGGCCCCCTTCACCCCACTCTAATATTAATTTAATTAATTAAATTAAATTAATTCATTATCCTCCCAATATTTATTATTTAAATATCCTAATTGGATAACCCACACATCCACACCTATCCACCTCACTTAGCCACCTCATCCTAAGACCTATTCTTAGTATGTTGCCATAACTAACTAAGACCTACCCAAACCCTAAAAATCAAAGCCTATATTCCCTCTAACCACATTCACATCTGTTAGAAGGAAGCTTCCATTCTATTCCGTAGGGCCAAAACAAGCGAGATCTCAAGAAAATCAAAGGATCTACCTATTTTAGAAAACCTAGGAAATCCTACCCTAACCGATGTCAGTTACCCCTAAACTATTTCCTATTAACCTGGAACCGCCATCGGTTACCATTTAACCCCAAAACAACCTTATTTTGAGGTTGGACACATTTCTAAGAAGTTGAGTACATCTTCTGAGAACAAGTGACAAAACCAGAGTTGCATGCAAGAAGAACAAACATTCATACACGTCATTAGAGCATCCATAGCCAGCACCTAAAGCAACTACATAGAGCCACTTACCTTCACGGGAGCATCGGGGAAGTGCCATCACCACACTGAGTTCCTTCCATTTGATCACCCACCATTTAACCAGACATCAAGCTCATACAAATAGTGAAGTTTTGTTAACCATACACTAGGCTCATTATCATTTTGAGTAGATTCTTTTATTTTTGTTATTAGTTTTTGCTCCCATTTCCATTCCACCCACCATTTTACCTCCATGCAAACTTGACCATCCTTTAACCCACACCCTTGAACTGCCCATATCTAGATTTTAATCATTCCTGTGCATACCTGAGACCCACACTAAACCTTTTCATTGCCCTTCCATTTCCATCTAGCCTCAGATCTATCACCTTGCCAAATTTTTATTGAGTTTCCTATACCCCAACCATATCGATGCGTTGGTTACCCACAACCATCGCTGGTTAACCTAAACTGACATCAGTCATACTCAGACCGAAGTCACTCTCTATGTTCTTAACTAGAAACCAAGAATAGAGCTTCCATTCTCTACCCAATACCCAAAACAGCCTAGAACCTGACCCTAACCAATACTTGCACTCTGACAGAGACCTTGACCTTCAGATTCAGTCATAGCTTAGCTTGTTGTAAATGAATTTTCTTATTGTAGATGAATGAGATACCTAAATCATTTCAACTATAGTAGGATTTCCTTTATTGTTAGCATTAAGTTGTTTTAAAACAGTGGATTGACAACCATCTAGGAAGTATCACACTTCCCAGATCTAGCACATGACTAGGCAGTCCACTGCATATACTGTTTAACTTTTATTTGGTGGTCTTGTTGTCTATTTCAGGTAGTTCCTCCTATCCAAAAGGAATCTCTCATGATCAGCTGTGGATCTAAGAATTTCATACACGTGCAACAACCTTCAACCAACATCTTAACAGGTATTCCTCCTAGCCCTTTCCCCTTATCTGTTTCGACAACATTCGAAGAAATTCTCTAGAATCAGGTGAAATAACAGCCATCGCTTTACAGGGTGTAGTTTCGAGTGATAACAGGAAATTTTGGTCCCATAGCTCCGCTCAATTCTCATTGGTTCTTTTGGTACATACGTGGCTTCTTCTAATTGGATGAGGTGCGACAGGTCTTTTTGGTGAAATTTTACACTTTGGTCACATTTGTAAAAAATATCAAGTTGGCCCCATGTCCCCGATAGCATCTAATTGGTTATTCAATAGATATCAAATGGCAGGGAAAAATTCTTACTTTGACCCCATAGAAGGACATGTGGAAAATTAAAAAGTGGAAATGTGAGCCTTCGGAAGCAAGTTAGGTACTTTTCCCTTTTGGAAAAATGGAATAAAGGTTCTAAAATGGAAGCACACCCCTACAAAATCATATTGAATCCCTATAAGGTTCTTGAAGTTGCACCATAAAGACATGTGGAGGTTTCCGCTGGGTCTTCCTTATAATTTTCAACAACTTCCTAAAGGGCCTGAGACACGTGGTGAGCCCGCACTCATTTAGGGTCTCTACTTTTGGGGACCATCTTAAGATGTGCCATTGAGATGCATGGTGGTTTGAAAAGTCAAGAGGTGGGGAGGTAGGCCATTGGGGGCAATTTGGATTTTTTGCCCCTTGTTATTTAAAATATTAAAATCATCAGAATGACCCTCAATCCCAATAGAGGATAGTCAAAAAATTTCTCCAGTCAATGGCGGAGGTGCGGACTTCGGGGGAAATTTGGAAAATTTTCCTTTTGTGGAGAAAGGAGTTAAAAGTGTAAAAGGAAGCTTGGTTCCACTGGGACCCACATTAGAAACTAGAAGTGGAAGGGCGGAGCTATAGGGAAAACATGGAAAAAAATCTCTTTTCTAAAAAAGAGGTGAAATAACAAAATTTAGCCACGGTTCCTTTAGGACCCACATTGGGACATGTGTCAAGCCCATTTTTCAAAGCTGGAGGGGTGTTGCAAATTGAGAAATTTTTGCATTTTTTCCAAAAAGGTGTAAAAGGTAAAAAGGAACCCCCGGGCTCATCTTAACTTGGATCTCCCCCGTGGAAGGTCCAGATTCAAAAGAGAGATCAACAACAACAATGCATATGTATCTGATTTTCTACCATTTCTACTCCAAAGCTCCTGGGGATGCATATTCTTATGGTTTTTTATCATTTCTTGAAGTCTCCTGCATGCCAAATAAAGAGGAACATTAATCTGATATCTTGGGTTGGTGGGAAAATCTGAAAATGTCCTTTTCCATTAAGATGTGATCTGACCAATTGGTTTCGATTTGATTTTCCATTTTTTCCTTCCTTAGCATGTAAAGAACCAGATTTGGCATATTGGAGGAGGAAGTAGTTAGCGCGTGAGATGAAGAATAACTTAGCAGGTGAAGAATTGAATGCTAGAAATATTTGGAGAGATTTTCCCTCTGCACACCTGACAACTTTTTTGCAAATTTGATTTTGGGAGTCTCAACATGCAATGGTGCTTTGAATGTCTCTGATTTCAGGGGAAAACTCTATTGTAAATGAAGTATTATAAATTAAATTATTTTTTTGTGCAAATGGTTGGAGTGTTAAAGGTTGGGACTGATTTTTCAAAGAGAAAAGCTTGATAGAACCCGTCCTTCTGAGAAACCATTTGAAGAAACATGTTTATCTCCTTTGTGTTAAATTTGATCATGTCAAGGTGGTTACGAGTGTAAAACCATTGAAAATATCTAAGATTGTTCTAGAAACTTTCCCTTGATGATAAATTTAATCAAACTTGATTTAATCTATGTTATTTTTGGGCAAAATTTGTGTTTGCTTAATTTCTGAATGTCTACAAGTAGATTTCTTGTTCCTGTTATAATATTACATTGAAATTTTTGTGAATCACACAAGATATTATCCTTGTGATAGTTTGTGGCATTTGTAATTTCATTTATCATAAGATATTTCATTTGATAGTGAAATAAACAAATTTAAAATCACTATGACTCCTAGCATGACTATAAGATTGTTTGTTAGCCTTTGAGGGTATCTTAGGTGTGATGAAATAGAGGTTCATAATGTTTAGTTGAGTTTTCCAATTTGAGCCTTCATTTTGGATCCTTTAAATTTGTGTGAAAAGTGTTGATCTAGGCCTCCATTGAAGCACATATTCTAGTTAAAGGAACACCCTAACTATCCCGAAGCATTATGTTGTTCAAATTCTCCAATTTTGTAAGATTTCTCAAGGATCTAGTGAATCACGTTCATCCTACCTCACATTCCACAAAAATTCATTTAAAATAAACCAATCTTACCCATACTACCTCTGCTTGTCCTTTGTGTATACAAATGCATAATTTCTACTACCAAAACATGCAGAAACAATCAGATTTGCATTGCCTTTAGTGTCCTGAACCTTTCTTCGAAAATATCTCCATTATCTACAGTGAAAACTTGTGAGAGTTAGGTTTTTTTGCATTGATCTTATTTTCTTCAAGGTCTTCTTAATAACTTTGCAAGGAAGGATATCTCCATCTCCTCCATAAACAATAGGATACAAAAAGGTTCCTCTCACCCTGATTGAAAGGCATAACCATAAAGTAGTGAGGATATGTGAAATCCTCTTGAGGGTGTTACCGATTTCTCCACATCTGAGTGACAAAGAGCAAGTTGCATTTCATCCTCGGCTACAAAATGACACACCACATGCTCTACTTGTCTTTAAGCTTCCTGGAAAACTTGTGATGTTGCTCAGCTTCTGAGGGAGAATCAATTTGGGTACCAACATAACCAACATCAGTCTCTATGTTTTACACCTTGACCAAGAAAAGACCCAACAATCACCCTACCAGTTGACCTCAATAACCCAGAATCAGACCTTGACCAGTCTCAGTACCTTGACAGACACCTCACCTCTCAAATCCAGCTATAGCCTAGCCTATTGTGATTGGATTTAGTTATTGTACTTGAATGATATACCTAAATCATATCAACTACAGTAGGAATTTTTTATTTCTCACATTAACTTATTTTTAACAGTGGATTGACATCCGTCTAGGAAGTATCACACTTCCCAGAACTAGCATATGCTAGAAAATCCACTGACATATATCATTTAACTATATTTTTGTGGTCTTGTTTTCTATTACAGGTAGTTCCTCCTATCCAAAAGGAAGCTCTCACATTTAGTTGTGGATCAAGAAGTCAGAACGTGCACAACAACCATCAACCGACCAGCATTTAACATGTATTCTTTGTTTTGTCATTTTGAAAAGGTGAAGAAAATTGTGAAATAGAAGGCGCAAGGATCAACTAGTGGCTCTAGAAGTAAGCAACGACACTTCAAATACTCTGGGATCAGGGTTTATATCAGATCATGATAAATATATAGACTCCATTCCTAATAGATAGTGGGAGAAAGTGGGCTAGTCCTCGTTAGCAGGCTAATGGTCCCCCGTGAGTTGCAGGAATTGTTATCTAATTTCCTCCACCGCCCACTAGAATTAGATAACAAGCAAATCCCAACTGAAATTTAACAAGTAAGATCTGAGGTTCCTAAAGATTCAAATTCCACCAGGGGTCAAGTCTTCGAAGACATGGAATAAATATTTAGCCGAATCAATGATAAAAAAACTAAGTCGGGACAATCCAACTCAAAAGGAGAGTTGTAGGCTTGTGGACGATGCCAAGTGTCAACCTAGCACAAATTCTAGAAATCAAAAGGGAGAGCAAGCCTCAAAATTCCGTAGGAATTACACGTGGAGTCAACTATGAGTGTCCCACCCAAGAAAAAGTATTCACATTAATATGCGCCAGGTCCATTACTTGTTCAACGGAGAATTGTGGGCTCACAAAATTCCAAAATCTACAAAGAAAGTAGAGACCCTAGAGAAGAGCTTCGCCTCCACGTGGATCTCACAATAAATGGGCTCTAAGTTTGAAGTAGTTTCCGAAGGATTGATGAGAAGCCAAATACCACGTATGGGTAATTAAGAAGCCTATCTAAAAATTAAAAATGCTCAAGATTTGTTCAAAATATCAAAGACAAAGGGTCATTCGGCTAGTCCTTTTAGTAGAAAAGTTAATGCATAGTTCCATGTGAAGAGTGTGAACCTATGAATATTCAATTTGTTCACCTACACTCAAGGGGTCATTTTTAATAGAATTGTATAAAAATAGGTGCCACTAGAATCATGATCCCAGAGCCCGATGCATAAAGTTTAGACATGTAATAAAAATAGTAATGAATATGTCCGCTCCAAGGGAGTCGGTTGCAAAATAGGTAAGAGATGAATTAAATGAGTATGGATCTCACTCCTTGAAAAAAAATCATGGGGAAGTGTGAGACAGATCTCATATTCTAATTCTCTCACTTCACACCACTTACCATTATTAACAAACAATAGGAAAATATTTTGGGAATGATCTTATTATCTTCTTCCCATCCTATATATTGTAAATGCAAGGTTTTAAAAAAGGATTATTGATATCGGGAGTTAGGGATCTTTTCTTTCTTGTCTTAATTCCTCTTATGTAAATGGTAGAGGTTTGTAAAACTGGCCTTCTCTCTAAACTTTTTTAATAGTGCTATTTTTTCCTCTTATTTGTTGTAATACTGTGCATACTTATTGGAGTAATATAATATGCCATGTGATTCATTTTATCCATCCTTTGTATATTTGTATTGTCTCTGATAGCATTTATTTTGATGTTGGTATGTTGTGTATGTTTTAATGTTATTATTGTTCTCTGAATTTGTGCTTAATTAATTTGAAGTGGGACTCTATGTGAATCATCTATAGCCTATGGTGCATTTCATCCACCCTTTTCATTGCTCATCTCTTCCCAATTCAGGAACTCGTATTTGTGACTAACTTCTTCCCTTTTCGGTGCTCACCTTAGTTAGTTTTACGTTTCTTTTAAGTTTTCTCCTAACCCTATCCCACACCATAGAGAAGATCCAACTTCTTTAAAATATGGAGGTTACCTTAGGGTGCACATCCCACTAACCTAATCTATCCAACGACTCTGGCAGTTCATCTGTGTAGATAATCATCAACAGTTCTATTCTTGTAACTAATCCATTAAATATGAAATGTGTGATCAAAGGTTTCTATAATTTTTCTAGTGTGCTCACTTCTAATGCAATAATGGACTTGCTTACAGTTGTTAGATCTAGTATGCTAAATTGTGTAATTATTTTCCTCATATGTGTTTCTTCTTCAAAAATGTTAAGAGAGACATTAAAAAAATAGATGCAAAAATTCAAAATCAAGGGGGAATCAGTAGTGGAAGGTTGTTTCAGATTTTATGATAGCAGTAGAAAATTTAAGACCTTGTGTCTTATGTACACAATAACTAATGTGCACAATTGTGATGTTCACGATGGGGATATAGAATAAATCACAATGGATTAGATGGATCATCTTTCACAACAAATTGTGATTGCAAGAGAAATTGTCCTCCGAGGAAAGACACATTATTTTCTTTACAAGATATCTTATGGGTTTTGGTCTCATATGTTTTCTCAACACGTTTCTGATAATTCTCCGGTTATAATGTTATATAACAGTAGTGTTATAGTGCAAGATTTGGTTGACTCAAGTCTATCTACAGTTTTAATTATTGAATCACATGATCAAGAGTTATTCTTACAACATTACTATTGTCATTTAAAAAAAGGTATGTTGATTAAGATCACTTTAAACTATTCTATTATTTTAATGCATTTGAACTGATACATACAATATTTATGCTGACAACCAAACAATAGAGGAAGACACCGTCTCTTCCTCTCCACATAAAAATAAAGGAGACAATATTGATCTTAGTATGTCAGAACCGATTGAACTTGTTACCCCATATCTCATTGACCATCCATCCAATGAACCTATAAAACGTGAGTGAGAAATACTCGTTTTATAAACTTATAGCTACAAAATATTTTTGATTGTCATTGTTTACATATTTTGAATAAAAAATTCATTTTTTTTACAGATTTGATTCCAAATGGGGAGGTTGTTGGCACATCACACATGATCTCGCAGACATTAAATAGTATGATTGCCATATATAATTATAAATAAAAACATTTATAGGACCCTCATAATTGAATGAACCTATAGCGAAGTAGTTTATTTGTAATATGTATTACCCTAGCATTCACTAACATGTTTTCAATAAATATGCTAACATCTATGCAATATTGTATAAAAGTGAGTTGTTTCATGTATTTTTGTACATCGACTTAAAATTTATCTTGACTTGATTGCTATTTTTTTAATAGAATGAGCATCACAAGAACTTGCAGAGAGTGATTGCGAGGGAATCCGAGATAGAGTCTCAATCATTAAGTGTTAACATTCTTAAATTTTGATTATTTGAATTGGTTAATATCAAATTGAGGAAAATTGAGAAAAAAAATGTGTAGTTGGCCAAATGGATTATCTAATTATTTTAGATTTGGAGGGTTTTCTCTATGACAAAAACCAATCACATAAGGAGTTGGAAATCAAGTTTAGTAAGGATACTCTCAATTTGCGAGGTGGGCTCAAGGAATTTTCAAAGATACAAGCAGTAAAATTTGAAGTGGGAGTTTGGTCTAGCTATCTCTCTTGTGCCAAAGTTGAAAATATGATTAAGGATTTGAAAAAAAAATAGCGTTTGAATTCAAACCATTTATTATTTTGGGTAAAGAACATTGTTGTGTAGAAGACAAAATTACATAGAAAGATCTCCAAAATATTTGTAGTAGAGATGTTTTTTATTTGGCCTTAGAAACACATTGTGTATTACAATGGGCCCAAAGGGAAACCCTCTAGAAAATTTTATGGTGGGGAAGAAATCTAATAAAGAAAATTGTTTTAAAGACATGTGCTTGATGAACAATTTTTACATAAACATATCACAAATATTGTGTTAGGGTTTGAGTGTTGTAGAGGGCATTCAAAATTTGTAGCAAACATAAAATATATAACTATTAATTATTGGAAAATGTTTTTTACAATGATATTCATTCAAATAGTCATATGGTGACTCTTTACTTTACATGTTGAGATTACAAATTTACAAATAGGTAGTATTTATATCTTCACTGTGATTGAGATGATATTATAGTTTTATAAGTTATTTTTGAGTTGTGATTAAATAATTTTTTGCCTTATTTTTTTTAGTAAGGGTAAATAGTTTTGAAGGGACTATACCCTGTATACAAGAGGGCTCAGAAGCCAGATAATAGAAGAGGAAGAAACAGCCCGAAAAAAGAGCAAAACAACCAACATTAGAGGGCTCAACATCCAGATAGTACAACAAAACATTAGAAAAGGATCAAAATGTACAATGATCTGAAAAACATCAGTAGAGATAAAAAAACTAACAAGAGATAACCATCCTTGAATGACACAGCCAAAAAATAGCATCTAAACCGACAGTGAACAGCAACAACGCAGCCAAAAAACAACAATGCAGCTCCACAACCCTGCATCACTTTATTTCCCAGTCCATCTTGGCTTTGATCATTTGAAGTGAAATAAAAAATGCTATGGTGGTGGCCTGGGCAGGGTCTTTCAAGTCTACCTGAGCAATTGCAATATCCCTTTTTTCCTTGGGACCCCAAATGTCCTTAGTGATCCCGCTGAGACTGCATACACTTTGAACATGTTGCTTGATGAAGTTGTAAATACTTTTAATGACAGATAGGATACAGTCATTACAACTTTTGGCATTCCAAAGTCTATCGTCCAAAGATTGAAGTTTCTTGAAAACCTTAGCAGTTACATCCTCCTCATCATCATTTTACATTTTCCCCTTTCCCTTAGCTTTTCCAAATTTCTGATAACACTCTTGAGCTCTTGAATTTCCTTCTCCATCCTGTCCACTCTGACCAACAAATCCTCCTCCTTAGGCTCCTCCATCGACTGGCTGATGTGTAAGAGACTCTCGGAAAGCTCCAATTCTTTGTGGCTTCTAAGGACCCTCTGAGAAGTAGGGACCTTATTTTTCATACCCTTCATTTTCTTGCTAGATGAAGCGGTGTCAAGATTCCTTTCGAGCAAGGGGGGAATGGAGATAGTGGGGTAACATGGGGAATGGAGATAGTGGGGGCAGTGAGGGGAATGAAGGGAGAGGGAGGAGTAGAGGCCAAGTGGGGACAGGCTGAGCAGTGGTGGTGAATCAACATAATTAGCCCTTGGTGGAGTGGAACAGCCCTAGAATGGTTTTTCACTTCCAAAATGGATTTCTCCAGTGAGTTAAGCAAGTAATGGGGGAAGCTGATGATAATTTTTCTATGGAATTGATTAAGAAAGATCAGATGCTTTATAGGAATAGTGACAAATCTCCCTTCAAGAGTTATATACGTCACAACCATCCTGGTGATCTCAGCAAAAGGCTCGGGAACCGAAGCTACCTTGATGCCTTATTTTTTAATCACTTTTGGAAGCTTAAATTTGATTTGAGTGGGTTTTATAGATTCTACTCGAAATCCTTTGAAATTACTAGTTTTGGGAGTTGAAGGTTTCTTGTTTGGAATTTCTAGTATTGGCGACAAAATACCTTGTAATATGGTTCCAAATTTTAGATCTGGGAATACCAAATACTTTTAACAATAGTTTATTTCTGAGTTGATACGT
This sequence comes from Taxus chinensis, assembly GCA_019776745.2. NCBI lineage: Eukaryota > Viridiplantae > Streptophyta > Pinopsida > Cupressales > Taxaceae > Taxus > Taxus chinensis. The sequence continues at coordinate 743,535,831 of CM034150.1, forward strand.
ACTACATGAAAATATTTTGACACTGCCTTATGGTCTTCTTTTATGGATTCAACAATGGTGAAATACAGGTTCATAAAAAAATTAGTTGGCTGCAAGAAACCAACTTCAGGTTCATTTGGGGATTAAGAGAATGTAAGCTCAAATAAAAAACAAGTTAGTAGATACTAGACATTTATGGTAATGTCTATGGTGAAAACAATATAGTTTTGATTGATGTCGTGAGATTCTTATTGCACGAGGTCAAAGAAGAAATTACTCTCAAAAACCCGACATACTGGAGATTTGATGGAAACTTTAAGACAGATTCAAAAATCTATACTGAATTATGTACATGGTTGAAACTTGCAGGAGACAACAAAAACATGTGTAGATCATTGAAAACATTTAGACGCACAATTGGTGTTTGAATTATATACTCTTCTTCCAAATCCGACAATGTATTGTGCATTTTTATGGAATAAAGTAACTACTTTAAGGTTCTTAAACTTTTGTTTCACACATCAATGTTGATTTCTCTAAAATAAATAATAATTTTTTCGCTATTTATGTATGGTTTAATATTAAAGACATTTTTAAATTGATAGGAACCTTATTCACAATAAATAAATAATCGCAGTGGCCTTTAGACAGTATAAAACATAAATATGTTATGCTAATTTAATTGGAGATCCGTGGAGGCTTCCCTAAAATCATAAAATGTTTATTTCCAAATCTTTATAGATTAATCTTAATGATAGTTTAAACACATCACGCGTGTCTACGTTGCCATGGATCAGAAGACAATAGTTAGCAACGGTTTTTGTTTTGATTATTTCATCAATAGGGAGGACGCATAGAAAGTTATCAATAATATCAATGGTTATAGTTATGATAATCTTATTCTCAGAGTCGAATGGGCCATTCATGTGGTATTTTCCTAGATGATTTGTATTCTACTTTTTCACCCCTTAAGAAAATGCAAGACATTGAAGATCTATACTATTTGTTGTTCTCCACCGACTTTAATGTAAATGATCATACACATGATTTAATTTATTTTATTTTTTCTTCTAAGAAACATGTTCTCATAAGAGAGTGTATTGTGCTATCAAGTGTTATTCGATTTTTTTTTGTACTTGATGATTGGGCAGATCTATGGGGAACAAACCAAATTAAAAAACATTTATTTTTTATTCCTAGTGGCCACTAGCCAATATAAAATAGAAACAATGATGGTGTCCAAAAGAGTGTGATGGGGGGAGCTTAAAGAGGAGGATAACGAAGACCTGTATTTTCATCATCCCCTGCCAAATATCATTGGGCCAGACAAAAATGGCGTGAAGTTCTAGATGATTTGTATTCTTATTTTGTTACCCCCATGGAATATCCATGAAAATAGTGGATGTTTACTTTCTAGATGATTTTTATTATGCTTTTGTTACCACTTAAGACAATGCATGATGTTAACATTATGTAAATTTAGATGTCTTCCACTAAATTTACCGTAAATGATGATACAAACAGTTTTATTGGGTTTCTTTTTTATTCTAAGAAACATGTTCTCATAAGAGAGTGTCTTTTGCTATCAAGTGTTATTCTATGTTGTTTGATACTTGATGATTTGGTAGATCTGTGGGGATTAAAACAAATTAAAAAACATTTATTTTTTATTGCAAAAAAAAACCTTAAGCTTAAATATGGTGGAGATGTGTTGTCCATCCTTGAAAAAGATTTGATGGGAGCATAAGTATTCTTATTTTTATCTGTAGATTTTTACTACGATAACCAGCAATTTAAGTGTCTGCAAACCAACAAAAACTTTACCATGGATGCATGAGGATTTCACTATGTTGTCCTTTTCTTGAGCTAGGGATGAAAATGATTATGTTTGATAGAGTGAGATATGGGGATATTGAATAGGAGAATAATGATACACACACATGCCCCACACACATGTTGGATTATGATTAAGGAGAATTATACAAGAGATACATATTGCATTCTTTACAGGAATGGGTTATACATTTTAAAACATAATAATAATGAAATTTTAAAACTATTAAAAATGTTATTCCAAAGCACAAAGTAAACCCTAACGGTTGCTAGTCAATGTAAAACAAAAACAATGATGACATCCGACAAATTTTGATGGGAGGACCTTAAAGAGGAACATAAAAAATATGTGGATTTTTATCATCCACCATTGAATATCATTGGGCTACATGAAAATGACGTGAAGAAGATCGTAGGATACAAGTTCAACGAGCACGGCTAGAACGTGGTTCACACTAGTGGCAAAAGTGTGCCTTAACAATTATGCTCTATAGCTCCAAGAGTGCAACAAGTTCAATGATCATGCCAACCAACAACCCTCAGCTAAAATTATAGGCATCTCCCTAGAATAAATCCTATCGGAGTTCCCCCACCTGCTGGGATCCAATGCCAATGATTTAAAATCTAGTCAAGATGCATTGTCCATCATGGATGGCTCCAAGTGTGGTGTGGTAGATTTAATTGATAACCCCTTTTTGTATAATGTGTGTGACTATGTCTAGTAATGTAATTATTTATAATGTGTTTATTTCAATCAGGAGTAGCCTTTATTCATAATCTAGACTATTTTTGGTGTTCTTTAGAGCCTATTATAGTTGTTCTTTTTTGTTTTGTTAGGCTTGGCCTAGTGTGCTTGTGGCTTTCGAGCTTGCTCTCATACACCCCACTTATTTTGTTGATAGAATCTTGTATCATGTTACATTTAATATAATATAAGATCCTTTTCAACAAATAAACTTGCCAATGCATGGGAAAATGTTGATGACACCATCCATTTTTTATTGCGTCGACCTTCCTCACACAAGTCGAGGGAATATTTAATTGGGTTGTGATTTCACCTTCCCTCACGCATTTTCTCACTTTTTGTATATTTTTTCCCCTTCCCTCTCATGGAATCAATAAATTTTCCATTCATCCTCTTGCGTAGTAACAAACAAGAAATGAATTTCATCTCTACTGTGTCTTACAGTCATATTGGTAATGTATTCCGCATAGACTTCGAAGATGTTATGAATTCTATTGTGAATGTCATGGGTGTGGATTATCTCCAAAGCACTGACAGATATCGTGTAACCTTTGATATTCTAGGATTTTTCTTTTTCAGTTACCTGGTTCTGTGTGCAGATAAATCAGTGGTCACGGAGGTCACGTCCCATTTCATTTACGTAGACCATTGTGTGGGTTTGTTGCAAGCTCTAGAAAATTTATGCCTTGTCTCTTTGCAAGTATAATTCTTGTTCGTCACCTTTTTGTGTTCACAATAGGATTCTTGATTCCCTATAATTTAAAATTCAGGTCCTACTTCAATTTTTTGACTCTATTCAAATCATATGCCGATCCAATGGGGCGTATATCTCCAGTGCGCCATCCTTAGAACTATTCGTACATGTAAAATGTATCCTTCCATTTGTTGATCAAGTGGAGTATGTGAAGTCTATTTATGGTACGTCCTTTTCTTTTCTCAAGATTATTGCAATGTTTGGGTGGGCAGAACCTTAAGGTTTCTCTATCATTCCCGCTCTTTTTTTGTAGGCATGACTCTATGTTTTTTGTAGGCATGATTATTCATGTTACATGTTTGGCCTCGTTATCTTTCGTACTCATTTTTTAGTTTTTGTATGTATCATTTCATCAATCAAAACGTGGGATAATTGTATGTAATTTGTAACTAAATTTATTTGACGACAAGTTTCTATATAATGTACCCGGCTATCTTAATATTGTTTATATGTATAATATGTATGATTATCTTTAGGAAATTTATAATATTGTAAAGGATTTAAATGATAATAGGTATCTTAATATATAGAAAAAAGTGTACATAACATTTTTATTTCTGGTGAATTCTTATTTGATTAATATTAATTTACCTCAATAAATAAGCTACACTGACATTACCTAGTGAGCGTTAAATATAAACTCTCTTACTTTGATTTTTTAAGGTCATATTATCCTCTTAACTTCAAATTGTTTGCTAAAAAAATTGTCCGCATCGGTTTAAGGTATATATAGAATTGAAAAATTGTTAGGAACTTTAACAATTAGTGTGTTCATAGATATTGTGAAAACATGTTTAATTTGCAATGAATTATTCTGTTATTTTGGGATTTCAGCGTGACGAATAGTATTACAAAAAAATTCAAATTCTTATTAAAATGATTTACCATAATTCTACCTTTAGAAAATTATTTTTAATTTATTTCATATCTATATTTAAGTACGAAAAGATATCCTCGTGACAAGGGGAGTAGGAGAATTTTAATTGTCATTTAAAGTGTAATTGTTGGAGGAAAACATCCATAGTGATTTCATGTCCCTTCTTTTGCGGTACGCAACGATGGCAGAAGGTGATGTAGGGGGTTAATGATGAATGACATCGGACATTTATAACTATTAAGGGGATGTTAATGTTCTTTTAATCTGGGTTTATTCCTTTATTGGAATCCAGGTTTATAACTATTAAAAGGGTGTTAATGTTCTTGTAATGTGAGTAGTGTTGAGGTTTATATTTATCAAGGGGAGGTTAATGTTCTTGTAATGCGAGTGCCATTTTGGTTTATTCTTCTCTTGGAACTCCTTACGAGTGCAGTTTCATGCACATAGTTTATTAAGTGGATGTTAATGTTCTTGTAATATGGGTTTATTCCTCTCTTGGAATTTGGGTTTATTCTTGTATTAAGGCCAAAGGGATGTTAATGCACATTTAATCCTCTATAGGAATATGGGATTTATGTTTCTACTTGGTGTATTGGTATTGTAATTGTGTGGTTGGGTCTGTGTAGCATTAACCAGTTAGTTTTTATTTTTGATAGTCTAGATGTTAATAGGAATATGTGGGAAGATTTGGTTCACACTGAGCCTTGGGATATCAATGATGTTAAATCTGAGGCTATGGAGGTTTTCGACCGAATGGTATTTTTCCCTTTATTAAAGATTTTTGAGGGGTACAAAGAGAATCTAATTAAGGATTTTGGATCAGCATGGAAGTCGACCGGTAAATGGATGGGGGGAAATGTTGTGCTGCGGGGAGTGAAGATTGAATTATCAATCAACACATTGGATTATGATATGGGCATTTCCCAATGAAGGACATGAAGTATACAAATCCAAAAAGGATCCAGTGGATGAAATGAAGTTATTTTTGTGAGGTAAGGTAAAACTTACACCTCATTTTCTGAGATTTCTTAGAAATTCCTTACCTCTCTTATTCAACAAAGTGGCCCTTAAGCTAATCCAGTTATTCACTCTTGACAAATGCCAAAAATGTATCTATGCTTACTATCTTCCCATGGTCAATTTTATTAGACAAGGGCATAGTTTTAGTTTTCCATACTATATACTTCGTTCTCTATGTGTTACCTTGGACCACTATAAAAAAGGAAAAATTAGTATTCCCCTACATCAGGGTTTTATTATGGCCATTGTGAAAAAATCAATCTTGGATATGGATAAAATGGTTAATGGGGATGGTATCCTTTCAAAAGCCCTTGAAGATTATGCTATGGAAGATGAAACTAATTATGAGAATGAGGAGTTTAGCGAATACCCTGAGGTGAGTGTAGTGGATGATAAAAATGCGGTTAAAGTCGAAGTATTATAGGGCATATAAGACCTAAAACAAGATGACGAGAAGGTTGTGCTAGTTAAGAAGGCTAAAAAAGGGCAGCCGAGGAGGCAGGGTTCATTTGACACTAAGGAAAAGACTCAAATGGAAGTTCTTGGAAAAGGTGATGTGGAAGAGGGTGTTGATCTTGCTAAATTGGTTCCAGGCCTTGAAATCATGAAATGTGACACTCATATTACTAAAAGCACTATCCATTTTATTCTCAACGACTAGCATGCAATTAAGATGAAAGTTGAGGATTTGGCTCAAGTCATAAATGGTCGCAGTATGGAGGTTCTGTAAGAAAAGTGTAATAATTTAAATAGTGATGTGAATCAACTTAAGGCTATGCTTTAGAACTTTTTTGAGTGGTATATTCTCATTGTCAAGTGCACTTTACAAAACCTTCGAAATCTCGTAAATCTTGCTAATGCCTATAGAAAATGTGAAGAGAAGGGGACATCAAAGAAGAGGAAAATGGAACTATTTGAAGATGATGTAACCACTCTAGGTAGTAACATTGAGTCACTGGCTAAGGAATGGACCACTCTAGTGGCCAACTTGGAGAAAATGAAAAAGTAGAGGTTGATGTTAGATTGTTGTTTAGTGTTATTAGTTAAGTGTTTTTATTGTTGTTAGTTTACTGTACTGGCTGTTAGTCTTGATTCTTTTTGGATTAGACTATATTTTTGTATGGTTGGGTATTGAATATCTGCCCTATTTGGGAGCTTCTTTATGTATGGTGTAGGGTCCCCTCGACCCTCTTTTACATAATGTCAAAAAAAAATCTTATTCTCGTAGTGGAATGGTCCACTCCAAGGAATTGTTTTTCTTTTTTTTTAAATTAAAGCAAAACAGACTAAAAAGTAGGCATCTTTCCTTCTTTCTATGGAGTATTTTACTTATTTCTACTTAACATAAAGATTTTTCCTCACATTTAGTTCAATATTGCTTCAATGTAGACAAAACTTGTTTTGGCTGTAATATGCTTCTTATCAAATCATGGGAAAGAAATAAGTACTTTAAAGTCAATTATTATTTTATTTTCTCTCTATGGTGAGTAGTGTAGGTTTTAAATATACGATTCTTAAAGGAATGTGATGTGAAAATATATTTACGTATTCTATGAGTTATATTATGGTTCCCCCAACAATCATGATGCTATAAGAAATGAACTGGCTTTTAAAATTAACTCGTGGAAAAATATGTAGACTTTTGAAAATGTCTCTCCTTATACATTACTCCAATGCTTGAGAATGTCTCCAGATGCAATGGCATTCTGATTCAAACACTCAATTATTCTTGATTTTCTAATCCTGTCCAATTTGTGTTGTTACCTTTAAATCTGTAGGCATTTCAAGTTATTTAGAAATCACATCACACCCTTCACTAGGCTTGATGACTACCCCTATCCTTTTGAAGGCACTTTTGAAAGCATCCATGGGTTTATCATAACATAAATTATCAATGAATGGAAGGTCACTAAGCTGTAGGCCAGATGAATCCCATCTAGAACTAAACAAAAAAAATTTACTAAGGGATTAATAACTCGTGTGTGTTCTTAGACATACCCCTATCAAATTCATTCTTAAGCCAATCTAGTCATTCAGGGATCTTAAGGTACTACGCCTGGACGAGGTGGCCTGAAAGCATGGGTAGCATAGGAAACAAAAACAAATCCTCCACGAGCATTCACCTGGCCACCCCAATGTGTTGTTGTAGTGGTTTGGTCCCATGAGCTTCCGTTTGCAAACTACAGTGTCTGGGAGCCCTACACTGATTCAGACTACAGTATTTCCTACATTTTAAAACAATAGGATAGCTAGATAACAGAATGGAGATGTAGAAAACCAAGAGAGTATTTTGTATAGGGCTTCAAAATGGAGGTTTTGGATCTGATGAGACATCTCTAGGTGCCACGGAGTCTGAGAAATCACCCATCGAAGATATAGCATGTTTTGGACTCAGGGATCTTAAGGGACTATGCCCAAACGAGGTAGCCCAAAATCACAGGGAGTGTAGGGAACCAAAAAAATCCTCCAATAGATTTCACTTGGACACCTCAACGTGTTTTCATAGTTGGTTTTGTCCCACAAGCTTCCGTTTGCAAACTATAGTGTCTAGCAACCATACACTTATTTAGACTACAATATTTCACGCATTTACAAACAATATGATAGCAAGAGAACCAAATGGAGATGGAAAAAACCATGAGATAATTTGTAGAGGGATTTAACATGGTTGTTTTGGATCTACCAAGATGTCTCCAGGTGCTACAATGTCTAAGAAATCACATGTCGAAGATATAATATGTTTTGGTCTTAGGGCTCTTAAGAGACTACGCCTGAACAAGGTAGCCTGAAAGCATTGGGAGTGTAAGGAACCAAAAAAATCCTCCACTAGCATTCACTATGCCACCCCAATGTGTTGGCGTATTTGGTTTAGTCCCATGAGCTTCCGTTCGCAAACTATAGCGTTTGACAGCCCTACACTAACTCAGACTGCAGTATTTCGCACCTTTGAAAACAATAGGACAGCGAGAGAACCAAATGGAGATGGATAAAATTATGAGAAGATTTCATAGAGGGCCCCAACATGGAGGTCTCATATTTTATGAGATGTCTCTAGGTGCCACGGAGTCTGAGAAATCACCCATCGAAGGTATAGCGTGTTTGGGCCTCAGGGATCTTAAAGGACTACACCTGGACGAGGTAGCCTAAAAGTAAAAAGAGTGTAGGGAACAAAAATTAGGACTCCACTAGCATTCACCAAGAAATCAAGACATGTTGGCCCAAAAAATTTGGTCCCACGAGCTACCATTTGTAAAAATAGCATTTGGCAGCCTTACACTGACTCAAAATGCACTATTTTGCATGTTTCCAAACAATAGGACAATGAGAGAACCGGATGGATATGGATAAAACCACGAGAGGATTTCATAGAGCCCTAACAATTTTTCCATGTTATTACTAAAGAGTTTCAAACTTTCATTGAATGAGTACATAAATCTAACCTAAATAGTGAGAATAATAAACCAAATCAGCATTCTATTTCTCACATATAAAATGAATTTCTTCCTTCAAAAAAGAAAGTATGGGTGAATGCTCAATCAAAATATAAATTAAAATTCTAAACGAGTTTCAAGCTCAATTATCAATACTTCATTACAGTTTTTCATGCTAGTATGTTGCTTTTGGAACTACCTGGTTTGATTTGTGAAGTTGAAGCAGCTGGGATTAATAAAAATAATCAACTTGGCATGTTGTCCTTAAGATTATCCATGATTCTATCGACAACATCACATAGATCTTCCATTCCAGTTAAGTTGTGATCCTTCCATGTTTCCCATTTTTCCTTTTCTTCTGCTCGTATCTTCTCTTTAAGTTCTTTCAGATGTTTTTGGGTAATCAATGATTCTTTATGACTTTCAGGAGGCATTTCTTCTTAAATCATAGTGACATCTTCACCTAATTGTTTTTCTTCATGATGTTCATTGTCTTCTAAAGTTGAAGACTAAAAAATTATATGGCCTTCGGCTTCTTTTTGGGCACAAACAACCTTTTGTAATGTCCAAAAAAATTCAAGCTCTTCATTCTTTGTTTGATTGAAGATATTCATTCTTTCAAAATAAATAATTGGAACATTAGTGGTCTCCCCAAAAAAACTAAGTTCATAGTCTACATAGTTGCATCACATGGAAAAATCATTGAACATTGGTGGTTTTCTCCACCCGTGCTTTCAGGCTACCTCGTCCGGGCGAAGTCCCTTAAGATCCTTAAGGCCAAAACACGTTATATCTTCGATGGGTGATTTCTTGGACTCCATGGCACCTAAATATGTCTCATCAAATCTAAGACCTCCATGTCGGGGCTCTCTAAAAATGTCTCTTGAATTTTTATCCATCTCCATTCGGTTATCTTGCTATCCTATTATTTGTAAACACGCGAAATAGTGTAGTTTGAGTCAGTGTAAGGCTGTTAGATGCTGTATTTTGTAAATGATAGCTTTTGGGACCAAACCATCTAGGCCAACACATCCAAATGGTCAGGTGAATGCTAGTGGAGGATTTTTTTTGGTTCCCTACGCTCCCCATGCTTTCGGGCTACCTCATATGGGCATAGTCTCTTAATAGCCCTGAGACAAAAATACCTTATATCTTCGACATGTGATTTATCAGACTCCATGGCACCTAGATACATCTCATGATATCTAAAAACTCCATGTTGAATCCCTCTAAAAAATAATTTTGTGGTTTTCTTCATATCCATTTGGTTCTCTCGATGTCCTATTCTTTGTAAACGCGCGAAATAGTGTAGTCTAAGTCACTATAAGGTTGATAGATGTTGTATTTTGAAAATGGTATCTTGTGGGACCAAACCATCTAGGCCAAGATGTCTAGATGGCCTAGTGAACGCTAGTGGAGGATTTTTTTTGGCTCCCTACACTGCTCATGCTTTCAGGCTACCTCATCCATGCGTAGTCCCTTAAGAGCCCTGAGGCCAAAACATGTTATATCTTTGACGGGTGATTTATCGGAAACCGTGACACCTAGAAACATCTCGTCAGCTCCAAAACCTCTATGTTGAATCCCTCTATGAAATCCTCTCGTGGTTTTATCCATCTCCATTCGATTCTCTCGCTGTCCTATTGTTTGCAAACACTCGAAATAGTGTAGTCTGAGTCAATGTAAGGCTACTAGATGTTGTATTTTGTAAACCATAGTTTGTGGGACTGAACCGTATGGGCCAACACATCCAAATGGCCTGGTGAACACTAGTGGAGGATTTTTTTGGTTCCCTACACTACCTATGATTTCGGGCTACCTCGTCCAGGTGTAGTCCCTTAAGAACCCTGAGGCCAAAACACATTATATCTTTGACGAGTGATTTCTCAAAGTCCATGGCACCTAGAGACATCTCGTGAGATCCAAGACCTCCATTTCAGGTTCCTCTATGAAAATATCTCATGGTTTTCTCCATCTCCATTTGTTTATCTCGTTGTCCTATTGTTTGTAAAAGTGTAAAATACTGCAATTTAAGTTAGTGTACGACTACCAGATGCTGTAGTTTACAAACGAAATCTCATTGGACCAAACTGACTATGCCAACATGTCAGGGTGGCCACGTGAACACCATTGAGAGATTTTTTTTGTTCCCTATACTACCCATGCTTTCAGGCTACCTCATTCAGGCGTAGTCCCTTAAGATCCCTGAGGCCAAAACACGTTATATCTTCGACGGGTGATTTCTCAAACTCTGTGGCACCTAAAGACGTATCGTCAAATTCGATACCTCCATGTCGGGGCCTGATATGAAATCCACTCATGGTTTTCTCCATCTCTATTTGGTTCTCTCGTTGTCCTACTATTTTCACACTCACAAAATAATGTAGTTGGAGTCAGTCTAAGGTTGTCCATTTCCAATCAACTGAATAATATAGGTGGTTCATACAATATAGGTGGTGAAATGAGAATTTTAATAAGATATTTTTACAATACAGAGGGTGAAATTAAAATTTATGTTTGTTTTTCCTTTCTAATAATTAATTTCTCTTAGCTTCACTTGTCTTCAAGAATAATAAATTCTCTACTAATAGTGCCAACTACGTGAAGCTGGAAGCTTTTTTGGCACCACTAACCTACATAAACATGTTAGTAAGCAATTAAATAGAATTTTTAAATCATACAAAAAATTTTTTAAAAAAATCACTTAAGTAAATATTCAAATTAAATTCATGAAGAACATACGTTTACAAATTCAATCCAATGAACCACAAGGATCAATTCTATTCTTGACAGTAGGAAGAATTAATTCATTATCTGATTCATGAACCTTCCGTAGATTCTTGTTTGATAGCCGACCTTGATATTTGATCAATTTAATATTTTTTGCAAGGATCAAATGTGAATAGTGAACTATCTTTTGATGTACTTCATAGTCTTCAAAACAACCAAATGTTTAATTTTTTGATAGGATATCGTCGAAGCCAAGTTCCAGTGACTACCACTGACCGAGTGGGATACTCAAGGTCTTCACCATAAATGAATGTGGGAAGTCAAAAAATTTTTTCCCCTCTACACAATGAGACAAGAAGTAGTTTGTTCTCTCTTCGTTAAATTCCTTCATAATAATTGCAAAAATGTGCCCTGTGTATTAAAAAGTAAAACTGTTCAGTCAATTTAAAAATACATTAAGAGTTTACCATTTAATAATTTATAAATCTAAAACATGACATGTACATATATGTATGTACCTTGTTGCACTAAATCAGAGACTTGCTCAAATTCAAGTGATGTTTTCATTTGATCTAAAGACCTTGCAAGTTGTAATGCTCATGGAACTTGATGTGTGTCAAGTGGAATTAGAGGTCTACAAGTCCATTCATCCACCCACTGTTTTGACTCACATTCATTCCATGTAAAATCAATGCATGATATACAAAAACATGTCATGCACCTAGTATAAATAGTCTAAGAATTTGCATCTAAACTATGGAATGAGTGCATTTCACTTGATCTTGGAACTGTCATACAATCTTCAAATTTTTCTAGATGTTGTTCCTGTATTAACCAAAAATTTCTATGAACCATTGATCTCTCTTGAGATTCATGGCCCATATTCTTGACACACCAATCAACAATGTTTTTTTTTGCATCTGTAAATTTAGCACCATCCTTGAACTTTAACTCTTCTCTTGCAAGTGCTCTTTTCACACATGCTCCTGTACTATCATTCTCTCCTTTTCCATGCCATGCCTCAGTAAAAATATAGATATGTTGTACATTTGTTTCTTTGTGCATCCTTCTTAGCCACTAAAACATTCATGAATTCTTGAATTGTGATTTCCACTTGTCTAACCAAATGTAATGTTGATCAAAACTAATGTTCCTCTCATTCAAGTTCGCATAAAACACCTAGAAACACCCTTGTACATATTCTTTAGAATGTGTCTGATCATCATTGATGTAGAAATTATACTCTCTTAATATTTTTTGATCTTGCTCAGTGCTTTTAGGAGAGTGCATGAATGCTATATGCACGAAAATGGAAACTTGCACTGAGTTATAATATTAAGACTGAACCTCCATTTATGGCTGCAATGTGTAATTCTCTGCGAAGTCAACTACTAAAAAAATAGTACCAAGTGGGAATTTTTTATTTTCTTAACTTGAATTTTTCCTCCAACCATCGAGCTCTATGTGTGTGCCTTGCATACTCATAAAAAAATTCCTCTTTAAATTTGACTATATATTCTGATACAGGTAATTTTTTTCTAACAAGCTCACACCTCTTATATTCTTTTCCATCTTTTAATTGATATGCCACTGATTTATACTTGGTGAAATCAACCAATTATTTTCCTATTGAATATGTACCCTCCTCATGCATACAAATTTTCATATTTGGCAAGCCACTGCATACATTACACATTCCATCCAAACATGTTTTGTTATAAAAAAAATTGTCTTGTTGATTTTTCACAAAATATTGTCAGAATAAATTCCCTTGAAGATTTTTGTGGGACATTTAATCCACACTATTACAACATGATTTCAATATGAAAAACACAATGTATTTGACAGAAAATATCATAATGTATTTAAAATTCAACATGATGTCTACAACAACAAGTGGTACGTGAGTGATTGATTTTAACATAAAAGGGGTTGCTCATTTCAAAGAATCTTTGGCTAATGATAATTTTTTAATTTTAATTCTTAAATTTAGAGAATAATTCTATTTGAGTCATATCTAAGAAATGTTTTACACATGATTCATGATTACGAGAACTGATTCTTGTTTTTACTATATCTCTTCTATTCGGTGACACCCTTTTGATCTCATTTAAAAATTTTACGATTAATTCTTTTAGAATATCAAATGTATTCTTGTCTTTTCATAGAAGTCTTCTACAAAAATCCCAATAGTCAGTGTTATAGATTGACATAAAATGTTTACGTCTCTCTATTTCTTTCATTAGTGTTTTTCTCTATAGCTTCAAAGAACTTCTTGTTTTTCTAATCAAGCGTTTATTAACTATTTTATCACTTACTATATAATTAGTAAGTGCATGTGCGTGTAGAATTACTATCTTTGGTGCATCTTTTGCCACCTATAGTTTGATATGCTTTATGTATGTTTTCAACAATTGACTCATTTTCATCAACAACATTAGATGTTCTTAACCCCAGGGTCTTCATTATAGGTCTCATCTTAATTAATTTCATCAATGTAACAAATAATTGACATCTTTGTGTGTCATTTAAATTCTCAACGTAATTATCCCAAATTCCACTACATTTTCTTCTTGCATTTCTTTTAGACATTTTGTTAAGCATTGGTTTTATAATGTTTTCATCAATTTCAATTAACTGAATTGGTTTTTTTTTTAAAATGGAAGGAGGTGTTTTTAGAGGTGAAGATTCGTTTACAAGGTTACTTTCTTCATTTAGGGTTTTCATACAAATTTCGAGGTGAACATTTGGATTCTCAAGTAAGGGTTTAACAATTGAATTCATATCAATTTCTTCATCCATACCAACATTATCATTCAATTCAATATCATTATTCATTGAAAAAATAATTATTCTCTACATTTTCATTATGTATTTCATCGCCATTTTCTAATACATTAGCAACATTTGATATATCGGATGTACCTTGCCCTACTCAAAGTTTTTGCATTCTCTTCAATTGATTTATTCTCTTCTCTTCCGATTTCTCTGGTGTCTTATTTTGGACTTTCATCTTGTCCTTAGCTCGAAGTTTATCACCCATGATTAGAAAAAATCAAATAGTGGGGTAGGGGAAAACATGAACTACTAAAAAATTGTGCAAGAATGTAGAGAAAATTGCAGACAAAACATAATGTTTGTAGAATTCCCGTGAAAGAGATGAAAGGGACGTTGGGGGGAGACAATATATAAACAAAGAAAAACACATACGCATTTTTTATTTTCTCTTTTTCTAAGCCATGCCTCAATGCTTGGGATCCGGTTTGGATACCCAAGCCTAAGCCATGGACCTGTATAGACACAACAAACAACGTGTTTTTGCAAGAAAATGTAAAAATGCCACTTCCTCTATGATGAATCAAAATAAAAAAATCAATCCATTTTTTAAAAAGTATACCACAACATAGAGCAGAGTTTCTTCTTTATAAAAATATAATTTTTCAATTTTTCTGACTAATATAAGGTTTTCATATTATTTATTTTCTAACTATGCCTTTTTATAGCTATTGTTTGAAGTGTAAATATGTCTATCTTTCATGGTGTATCTTTTATTTGATGATCAAATTTTTTAAAAAAATATACTAGCCCAAACTAGGCACAATTCAATACATATTCAAAAAATAATAATCTAATTTTTGATATGTTTTGAGGTAGTTAGGAGGGGCACAGTCGGAGATTCATTATTTTTCAAAACATAAAAATTTTGTACTAGAAAAATCATAAATAAAAAACTATTCGTTATAAAAATCTAAAAAAAGAATGGAGCCCAAACTAGATATTCGTAGCTATCTTTCTACTAAAGGGTTTTTCAAAAATACTAAATGGTGGGGGTCATGAAAGTCACTCTATTATGTTTTTTTAACAAAAATAGGAGCATCTGTTAGTATTTTAGTTTTTTGACCCACTTAAACTTATTTGTTTTCAATAAAATTTAGTAACTTAGAAGCTAGACTCAAAATGCTACGATTCATATTTCTACAACATCTTCCAATTTTGAGTGTAACTATTTCAAAAAACTCATACAAGATGAATTTTTTTTTATAAAAATGTGTCCACTTAAGACCCCCCTTTTAGCCCCCCAACTTGGTGCACTTTACCCTGGTGTCATGCACACTTTTCCATAAATATCCTTAAATGGATCCATACCAATAGAACTTTGAATTTTTTTATAATAAAAAAACTCCATGAGGTGCAAATACTCCTCCCACCTTTCCTGATGGTCCATGACATACATCTGAAGCATGTCCTCTAAAATCTGGTTCACCCACTCTATCTATCCATCTGTCTCTAGGTGATATGTTTTACTAAAGTTGATACTCTTACCAAGGGAATGTTGTATGGTATTCCAAAAATGAGAGGTGTATAATGGATTACGGTACAAATAATATTCCTTGGGATCCCGTGCAGTCTGAAAATATCATCTAAGTATACACACACCACTATATTAGTTGTATAGATGGTCTTCGTTAGAGAAAAATGAGTCACATTGTTCAATCTATCCATCATGTCCATGATGACATTGTGGTGGTATCAAAATGTCGGTATCCCTACTATGAAATGCATATAAATGGTGTCCCATTTCAACTCTGGTATGGTATGCAGGTTGAGAAGGATAACTAGATGTTGATGCTCAACCTTCACCCTCTAGCACTTAAAACAATGCCACACAAACTAGGCTACATATCTTCAAAGACCTTTCCAATAGTACAGCTATATCAAGGTGGCGTGCATCTTCTTCACCCTTGGATGGGTTGAATAAGGTGCACGATGAGCCTCTACC
Organism: Taxus chinensis; assembly: GCA_019776745.2. NCBI lineage: Eukaryota > Viridiplantae > Streptophyta > Pinopsida > Cupressales > Taxaceae > Taxus > Taxus chinensis. Next base: position 743,551,980 of record CM034150.1, read on the forward strand.
AAGATATCTTGTCTAAAACCTCCATCCTTAGGTATATAGATTTGGCCTCTGTGTCAGAGAAGCCCATCTGAATTGAATGCAAATCCATAAAAATTCCCCTTAAGGGGTCTCTAAGACACAATCTCTGCTCTAGCTGCAAGATAGAAGTTGTCATGTGGAAGTTGTCACAAAATCCTACTCCGCAAGTTTGTACCCACTGAATTAGCGATAACCAAATGTCTTTATCAACTCAACACATCTCCAACCACATTCTCCTTCCCCTTCACATGCTCTATCTCCATGTCAAACTCACATAGTAACTCCATCGAACACTGTTGACAGGTGTTGAGATTGGGTTGCGTGAAGAGGTGATGTAAGCTCAAATGGTTTGTTCTAAGAATGAACCTCCTGCAAAGAAAGAAATTATGCCAATGCACCAAAGTATGCACTACTTCCACAAGCTCAAGGTCATGATTCGGATAACTGAGCTCATAATCCTTGAGTTTGCAAGACTCAAACGCTACTTGATACAGCCTAGCATTTTCAAGATAACACCCTAGTTGCATTGGCACATCACTTAGCCTAGATTGAGCACTCACCCAAAGCGCACAAAGGTACTAGCTCCCTCTTTAGTGTTGTTATAGAAGGATGTTAACATGATGAAGATAGTTGCATATAGATTCATAACTAATCCATCATTCTATAATGTATGCTACCCTAAGACCTATGAAAGAACAGGCTTAAATAGTAATCATCATTAAATTAATAACATGCACTACCCAATTACACAGAATGACACTTAGATTTATCCAATATCTTCCATCTATTAATAAATATAGAATCTCCTTACATTACTGTCACTTTATACTATTGCGCGTATGGAAATGATATTGTAATTTAATCATATGCGTATTTTCTCCATTACACATACATACATCTAGCTCTTTATCATTCACCACCCTACTTATACCCCTAACATCATATATACAGGGTGAGGAATTGCCCTTCACCACTTATCTATTATAGAATTAGGTCACATGTTATTGATAGCCATATGCCATTTACAGTCATAGCCACACATGCAAGTGCGCTATCTATAGTTCTCTTGCAATTAACTAAAGTGTGAGTTATATTATTAGATTGTCTTCATGCATAGACACTTTGAACCACTTCTCCAAATATAGACAACACATGGCATGCACATATCTACATCATTGATGTGTTCTGCATGCCATCTTCTAAAAATAGGTCTCTATGCTCAAAATTAGATAAGTCCTAAAATATGAAATTTCCTTCCACACGTGGGTCCTTCCATTCCTTTCGCACCTTTGATCGTAGCCTTCTATCCTGCATGGACTCCTTGTGTGATCCTTGACAAGTATTCTTTGATTAACATTACCCCACACTAATCTCATTATCGTCTCGACAATGGGTATCTCCACATTTTTAAGGAAAGAATATCAATCAAAGAATAAGAATGAAATAATCTAGATAAATAAATAATTTATATGAGGTTATTAAGTAACCTCCTCTGCATCAGTTTTTAGTATCAACTATGGATATTCCTCTTTTATTGCGGCCTCTAAAACCTTCCATTCAATGAGTGCCTATTCTACTTCCTATGGGATGTCCACAACAATGGATTCCAACTCATCCCTCGCAATTTATCCTCTCTCATTTTATAGAACTAACACAACACTGGACATGGATGTCATCCTCCCTTCAAAAAGGTCCATCTTCTACGCAATCAGCTTTCCAAGATCTTCCAACCAAGTCTTGTGCGGTTTTTGTGCTACTATCAAAGCCTTGTAATTCTTCTTAACCATTGAAAATATTTCTACATAGCCCAATGTCTCATCTTTCATGGCTTTCTGGACCTCATTATTCTTTTCCAAGGTCTTAATGTTGATGAGAAACCTCTGGAGCTATGCATATATTTAAATCTTGGTCTACTTTTTTCAATAATTCTTGTAATGCCTGCAACATCCCTTCACAAGATGTGGTTTATTTTATCACAGATGCTTTCTCCCTTTTGGCATCTTATTATGATCTTTTTGGCGCTTGCACACGTAGAGTTTCATATTTGACCACCAAGTCCACCAAAGTTCCCACATAATGTATTGCTGAAGGAAATGTCTATGGTACCTTGGGTTCCAAGTGTGGCCTTGATTTGATTGCAATGTCCCCAATTTCCTCTGTGATGCTTATGAATAATTCATTCTTCTTCTGTGTGAATTCCCTTTCCATTTTTATGTGCGTTATCTCCACATCCTTCATCTTCAGCTCTTCACACAATGCCCTGATTGTGGCAGATTTGTCCATGTTTCTTCTATCCACCTTCGCAGAAACCTTCACCAGTGAATTACTAACCTACTCGTCTGACATGACAGTAGGATTTACTGTCATGTATCTAGCTAGAGGTGCCTTCTTCAGTCACCTCAAAACATATGACTCTTCACATCAAAATCAGGCTCATCCATGTGGGTGTGCATTGACCATGATAGTTTCTTTCTAGTGCGCACAGTCACCATATCTTCATCCATCAACTCCCAGTCGAATAAATCCTTATGCGCTATTGTGCTCTGGAGGCGGGCACAGATAATCTTTCATGTCTCCTCTACATACCCCTTGGCCGGTGGAATGTACTCCCCACTTGTCCTTCTAGACCTTTTCTTCTTAGGAACTCTAGCCACCAAATTTAGGACTTGCGTCTCCATGTCCTAAATATCCTCTACAGTTGTTTCCTCTTGTCTTTTCTCTTCTTGATCCTTCTCCTTTGACGCCTCATCATTTTCTTCTATATTTTATGTAAGTGTAGGAGATGTAGGAAATACTCTCCTCTAACTCTTCCACCTCCTCATTCAACTTCATCTTCCTCTTTCTCTGCGCAGTCACTTCCTTTTGTGGGGAGAGTTGGGGTGATTTGTGCATAGTGGTTGGGGTAGCACCTTGGGTCCTTGTTGTCTTGAATATTATTTTAAACCTGTGCTCCCCTTGGACTGCATTCAAGTCCTCTTCATCCCCCTCTTGTCACTGAGGTGGTGTAACAACATGCTTAGCTTCACTCTGACTTGTAGGATGTCTCCTACCCCTATGCTCCAAACCACCACTATCTTCATGCTCCTCCTCCTCATCCTACACTTCAATTGGATCTGTGGGCTTTGGTGTTGGTACATCCTCCATTGTATGCTTTCCCTTTGGTGGTTCTGGAAGTGTGAACTCACCTTCCATATATATTTTATTCTCCATTTTTGGCTTCAGTTGGAGATACAATAAGGCTGCCCCCACATCTACTATAGCCAAACTTATTGGTTTAATGTTCAGAACATCTGAAAATGATTCTCTCTGTATAAGTGCTTCTGCCAGGATATACATACTTCTTCCTTAATGTATGGTAGTTACAATCTACCTTGTCTTTATTGAAGGATCATTCAGCGCATGTCGGTAAATATATGAAAAAATTATTGAAAATACCTTGCAGTGAATGTGTAAGGTAACTTGCACCAAGGGCTCCAGACTCCATCCTTCATTGGAAAACATGTGATGCAGAAATGCTGGTATACAACAAACTAAACTTGTTTTTCCTACCACTATTGGTAGGTCCTTGGGAATGCGCCACTCTTCCCCGAATGCCATGCGGAGCCTGTCATACCACTTCGCCACCCTCTTTTTTACTTCATCTATCATGGTCCCCTTATATAGGTCTTTGCTAAATCTTTCAGCTGGGGACTTGTTCTCCACAGGTTATTCCCATATTTTCTCCTTTGATCCATCTGGTACTCTAATTTCCATGATGACCAGTGATAGTAGAACAACCCCAAAACTTATCTTTCCTCATGTGCACACTTCTTCGACTATTTGTTGTGCATTATAGCCTACAATGTTGTAAGTCATCCCTTCCAACATCTTTCACACCACATGCAACCACGTTGTGTTTACCTGCGACCACTACTCCTGATCATTTAAATTGGTAACTAGGTGTGCTATAGCTTGTATAATTAGACATTTTTTAACTTTATCTATGTCCATTCCACGTGGACCCTTCAGGTATCCCAACTCCTGTTTGGTCTTTAAAATAGTGGCTTTATCTTCAAGGTCACCTTTTATGTCTTCCCCTATGGCCTTTAGACCTGTCACTGATGAGACAAGTGCAGACAAAATTCTAACTCTACGTCCTATAAAGTAGAATAATTCTTTGTGTACCCTGCTCATGAGCCATTAAAACAATGGCTCATAATTCCTGAAATACAAAAGTTCATACAACTGATAGACTCTAATTCTCGTTAATAGCTTTTCACCCACATCATCATATACCGACATGTCATCTTTCATGTGCTTATTTGTTATAACCATGAGAAAAGAATCGAGATCCTTCTTATTTTCCAAAGTCCTGCGATTATATTCACTCACTTTTCTCTTTCTAATGGGTGAATCCCACTCTTGTCGAATAATGACTCCTTCTAGGTATCACATCATCGAAAAATGGCTTTTGGGTGCCATCTCTTCCTCCTCAACGAAAACCTTCTTATTTCCTTTGACTGCTGCCTTAGATGCCTTCTTTGGTGCCATTTTTACCCTGCAAGTGTCCCATCTTCAACTTTACAACCTTATAAATCAAACCCTAGCTCGATTCAATTATTCCCTAGGTGGAAACTTCATAACCTAACCCTTTCCTATCTCTTTTCTTCACTCAAACCCTTCACCACCGGGGACTCAAGATTCTTATCACACATATCTGGTTGTCACTCTTTGTTTCACACCCTTTACACCTCAACTTGATCACTTGGCTCTTCACACTTGGATCTTCTCACAAATAGTCTTAGTTGCAATGGTAAAAATTAATCCACATCCCATCATTATATAATTTTTTCAAATATTGATGCATTTATTTCTCCTCACCTACCAAATATCCCTTCATTCAATGACCAAACTGATTCATTCCATGTGGTACATCTTCATGCCCAGCTATAACCCTCCAACGTACCTTCCTACCCTCTTGTCACAGACTTCTCTTCGATGTGCGCTCCTGCGCCTGAGTACCTCTTCACTGCACCTTCTCCTCATAGCTAACATGGCCTATGCTTACCTCACATTATACTGATCTTTCATTCATCTCCATCCTTTGTCATCTTTTGAGAAATAATTTAGAAACAACCTTATTTTGACTTAAAGCACACCCGTAGCAGCTTATTCCTTTCACCATTCAAATCCCATAGTTTTTTTCCTTGGACAACTATAACCACCCCACACGAAAAGTATGTGCAATCCTCTATGCATAAACATTCTTCATATAGTGATTAGCTTCAGGAGTGTACGCGTGCTTATTCCACAAGAACAACTAAATTTACAAAGCATAACAACAATGAAGGAAATACATAAAGGAAATACTAAATTGAAAACCTAAACTAAATGGCAACACTGCCTTATTACAAACACCAAGAAGACTTATTTATAGTAGGGCTTCAGCCTACTCCCGTTAAAGTAACTGAGTAGCCATGTTCCATCAAGTGCTTCTAACTAGAAATCGCCTGATTCAAGTATAGAAGTAATAACATATGGCCCCAACCAATGTACTTTAAGCTTTCCTGGATGGCACAAGAACTTTGAGTCATAAAGAAGTACCATTTATTCAATCTCAAACTTCTTATCCCTTATGATTCTATCATGCCATGATTTCTTCCTGGCCTTTTCCTACTTTTGACTCCACCATGCTATGACTCGGTGCTCATCCAGTTGAATCATCTTTTCAATATGTTCTTCTATAGCCTGTTCATCAGCTAGACCTCCAGCGCATGCAATGCGCAAAAAAGGTAACATAAAGAACAATTGCCACACCAAACACCAACTAAAACGGTGTGGAATTGTTCAATCTCTTGTAATTTATTTTATATGCCCAAAGAAAAGATGGCACTTTGTCATCCCAATCTTTTCTTCCAACATCAAAAATATTTAAAAAATTTAGCCCAATTTTTTTTTGAAGGCCTCAACAGTTCCATTTATCTGAGGATGATAAGGTGTATTTTTCTAGTGTGCAACCATAAACTCATCTAATAGGATCCTGAATGTCTCATTCAAAAAGTGTGTACCTCTATCACTTGTCAAGCTTAAAGGACACCCATATCACATAAGAACATTCTCCCATAGAAATCTAGCTATTGTGGCTAATGTACAGTATTTCGTAGGTGCTACTTTTTCCCACTACGTGAGATAATATGTGCAAGTAATGATATAGTGTGATCCATTCCTATGCATGGCTGGTGAAATAGGTCCTACAAAATCAATGGCCCATTTCTCAAATGGTTTGGCACTAGTAATCAGTCGTAAAGGCATCTCATCTCTTTGTCCTGGTTTTCCTAGTTGCTGACAATGATCACATGCCTTACAATAGTCTTTACAATCTTTATACAATGTCTCCCACCATAATATAGTAATTAGGATCTTCCAGGAAGTCACATCACCTACATAGTGGCCTCCTGCAATACCACCATGAGCTTCATCCATGATATCCTTATGCTTATGATCTAACACACAATGATGTAATACTTCATCTCGGCCTAGCTTGTAAATGTCACCACTGATTAACATAAATGGTGTCGTGCGTATAGCAAGCTACTTCTTTTCTAATGATTTCTTTCCTTCTGGTGCCATACCTATTCATAGAAACACAAAAATGTCTTCCAATTCCATGGGTGCGCATTGTAACTTGTGTAACTGTGCATCCGACATTATTTCTTCAATTGTCTGTGCATCCTCTCTTGAATTTATTCTAGATAAATGGTCTGGTCCAGAATTACTTTTCCCTGGTTTCACCACAACTGTGAAGTCAAACTCTTAAAATAGGAGCACCCATCTGCATATGCGCCCTTGTAAGACGGGTTTTTTTACCAAGTACTTCAATGCCATATGATCTTTATAAAACACAAATGGTGTTACTAACAAGTACTATCAAAACTTGTATAATGTGTAGATCATTGACAAAGCTTCACGCTCTGTAGTTTTATAATTCCTCTCAGCAGGAGTCAACTTCCTATGAGCAAAATAGATTGGGTGATCTATAATACCTTTGCCAGGTTGAGCTAACACAACGCCAATGGCCATACCAGAAGTGTCCACATGCACATGAAATGGTTTATCCCATGATGGAAAGCATAGAATGGGCATGGTAGTAAGTTTCTCTTTTAATATCTCAAACGTACACTGTTGCGGTTCTCCCCAATAAAATGTACCTTTCCCCTTCAACAATTCTTCCAAGGGTGCAACAATTTTGGCATACCCTTTTATGAATTTTCTATAATATCCCATATGACCTCAAAATCCGCATACCTCACTTTGACTGGTAGGTTCTTCCAGGCCTAAAATGACGACAACATTGGCTGGATCAAGTAGAAAACCTTCCTTGCAGATTATATGTCCTAACAATATCCCAAATGGCGTAGAAAATATGCACTTCTTGATATTCAAAGAGATGCTCAATTGTCTGGATCATTCAAACATTAATCACAGATTGTCACAATGGTCTTTCACAAACCCATATACTATCCAATCATCTAGGTAGACCTGTAAGAAGTTGTGAATAAAATCTTTGAACGCCTGAACAACTATGCGTGAGAATACAGTAGGCACGTTTTTCAATCCAAAGGGCATCACAGTATAGGAAAAATTGCCCCATTCAGTAGTAAATGTTGTCTTTTCTTGATCCTCCTGAGTGATCCTAACCTGATGATACCCAGAAAATCCATCTGTGAAAGAATATATTTCATGCCCTGAAACTCCTAGTATTTCCTCAGTGAATGGTGTAGGAAATGGATCTGTCACACATGCAAGCATTCAGCTCCCTGTAGTCCACACATATCCTAATCCTGTCCATCCTTCTTGATACTGATCACCATTGGGCTAACCCATTCTGACTCATCAAGGGGCTTGATAATTCTAGATTTCAACATTTTATCAATTTCCTCTTTCACCTTTTCACAGCAAATTAGGATTCATTCTGTAAGGTCTCTTTCTAACTGGCCGTGCACCATCCTTGATTTTTATCTTCATTTCCCCAAGTGATTCATGCATGCCTTTAAGTTCATGATATCCTCGAGGGAATAAGTCCTGAAAATTCCCTAAGTAACTCAATGATCTTTGCTACCTCAGAGTCTGACTAGTAATCTCTAATTATGGCCTCCTTAGGCTCAGCCTCCGAACCTATATTCACCTTCTTTGTCTTCATGGGTTCATGGTAGGCACATGCATCCTTATCTACACTGTCCAAGACCTTGCGCACACCCCATGTGAATGTTCAATATCTAAGTTCTCAACTTCCTCGTCATCCACGATGTAGACCATCTTTCCTTTTTCTCTCTCAAGGTAAGTGTGCTCAAGTAGTTTGGAGTCTATTTCTTCTTCCTTTTCAAAACATGCACCGAACTCTGCCTCGCCAAATAATTCCTAAATATGCTCTTCTGGACTTTTGCACTATCTCCCATAGTTAAATGCTTGACAAATTTTAATGCCTTTGCTACAAGAGGTTGAGTTCGAGAAGTAGTCAAATATCTAGATCATACTTGCAGCCAACTCTTGCTAGTTCCTAGTTTCTCTATGTAGTTCTGCATATACATACCTGGCGCGTGCACATCCTTGGAGCATGGAATACAATCTATGCACCTAGAGTGAAGGTGGTAATGCTTCCTGTCCTGACTTTCCAGAGTCTCTCACACTGTTGAATGTGATGCTGAACAGGTTGATCACCATGATAAGTGAAGATTTACATAGGTGCATTGTTTCTTATAAACCTGGTAGACAAAGCTATTCCAATCTCTTCCCAGTTTATAAGATTATCTTTGTGGACTACCCACCAGCGTGCTACTATCCCACATAGTGTATATACTAACATATCTCTCTTTGTAACTGGATCTTCCCACTACATTTCCATGGCCTTCAGAAAGGTAGAAATATCTTTTGTCCCTGTATACCAAGGTACTGTGCTACCTATCCGTCAAATTGAACAAAATCTATTTTTACGTGCGTAACCACACTTTTCACCTCGCACCCTACTAATTCATATGTACCATGAGCCCAATTATCACAAGCAATACTCATGGTATCACTAATAGAATGAGAATCCTCCCACGGTAGGATGCCTTCTTTTGATGGATCATTGACCTTTGGGTCCTTAATAGCATGCGTACATAGACTATGTTTAAGTCCTCCTCACTTAGAGGCTCAACATAGGGTGTAGGCTTCCCATATTTCAAAGGTATCACAACCCTTTCCTCCTTGTTTTCAAAGATGATATATCCCTTATTGAATCTCAAGTCAGCATTATTCGCATAACACCAAGGGCATCCAAGAAATGCTGGAAAATTGTCTACTTCTACAAGTGCTAATACCTCAAAATCCCCAGTGAACTTGGCCCCTTGTATAGTTATAGATGCATCTTTCAATACTCCTATGGGAGTGGCCTTAGTCTGGTTTGCCATGAATAACACATTAGATGATGGCTGTAATGGAGGCCTCCCCATTTGTACCCATGCATCTAATGTCAACACATTTACTTCTACACCTGTATCAATCAATATATTTCTCAACAACCACCCATCTACAACAACATTGAGAGTAATCTCTTTGTCATAGTCAATAATATCAGGGGGAATATTTTCATGTAATAATCTTGCCATCCGATCTCAAGACTTGCACATGGAGTGTTCCCTTTCAACCAACTTCCCAATAGTGGAATAATGTTCTCCTGGCGTAATATCTTGCACACCTCCCGCAGATCATCGATATCAGTTTGGACTATCTCCAATGTTTTATTTTTCTCCTTTAGGTACTGTATCTCACCCTGAAGATTCCTTAGCACTTCCATGGTATCTTGGTAAACCTCTTTATGATGAGCAGGATCTGGGTACCTCACATGCAAAACCTCCTCCTTGGTGATCGTAGGCTTCTGGTGCAATGCCTCTCTCGCACGTGCTGCTTCAGCGTGCATGTAGTAATCTTTACTGTCAATGCCTCAGGTCCTTTTGTTATCTTGGGCATCCATTGGTCTTCTACCACGTGTGCTGTAATCTAACCATCCTGGCATGCCTTTGTTTTCTTGCTTATGTTGCTTACTCAGATGCTCATATAAGTCTGGGAACTCTTCATAGCTATGGTTCTTCCCGCAAAAAGAACATGCAATATTCTGAGGACATTCGTGCCTATAGTGGTTAGGAGATCCACACGTATAACATGTTCCATGAGGGAACTCTTCTCTTCCTCCACCACAGCCTCTTCCTCCATATCCACCATGATATCCATGTCCCCTTCCATGACCTCCTTCAAGATGATTCTCATTCCTATTCATAGCGCGTTTGATAATGATCCCAATCCTGGTGCTCATTCTTACCCTTAGAACTATCTTTTATACTTTTCTATCATACTCCAATGTCTATGGCATCTTGGATCTGACCAATCAATCAAAAATCCTCAGTATCATGGGTCGTGGACCTGTAAATCTTGCAAAAGCAAGATACATTCTTCCTTATTACGCACGCTGTAACAAAGGAAAGTGACTCGCATCATGACTCAAATGAAAAATCTCACAGTCGAGTAGTAATGAGCGTACAGAATCTGTGAGGGCAACTATCCTTGGTGTGACCTTCCACTTCACAATCCGCACACCAAATTCCTGAGTGCCTTTCATGGGCTGAATTTGCTGACAGTTTCTCTAATTGTTTTGCCATAGCTGTAATTTGTGCTTCTAGAAATGGGCTAGTGACTAGTGTCAATGGTCCCAACTACCTTAGCATTTAAATATACTTCCAGTGCTTTGTGCGGATCCGTGTATGTCTTATGTGACAGCGCCCTTCTAAAAGGTGTAATCAATCCTCCAACAAACCATTGTACATGCTGGCTAGCATGAATATCATAAGACAACTTAGATAGAAGTGTCTTAAACTAAGCATCATACTCACGTACACTCTCGGTAGTGCCTTGTTTGATATCCTTGAGCACACTTATACTCTTCTGCTCAAACTCAAGGATATGGAGCTCCTTCAAGAAAGCATCTCTCAGTGCTGCATAATCCACACAAGTTTGATCAGGGTCAAACTTCCTATACCAGTTGTGTGTGCACCCCTGTAATGTAGTGGTGAATTGACTTTCCTTTCACTCAGCAGTTGTAATCCCCTTAGCATGCCACAATATTTCACACATATGCACATGTTCGGAAGAATCCTCTATACCTCTATACTCCGGGAGATGAAATGACATCTCCATATAAATATTTTGTGGTTACTGTGTACCTTGACCACCTGATCTGGAACCTCCTGTGTTCCCTCTACCTCTAGAACCACAAGATCCATTAGAACTAGAACCACCTATACCTCCTGATCCACCACTTGTAGTTGGAATAGGGCCTGTAGATGTACTCCTCTGTGCTCTGATAGTAGTTACTATACAGAACCCCTATAGTCTGTGAAGCAGTTCCACTTCCAGAGGTGGATCCAACATTATGTGTGCTCACATTCTATGCAGATGATGCACCTAAGAATGCTCCTCCAAATGACATTGAAGCCATCTATCCTACCATTGATGTACTTGATCCCATGACTTACTCCTGCTTTCCTACTTCCCAAGTTAGTTTGTTGGTTACTTGTCGTACTAGATACTGAAAAACCAAGTGCAAAGGCTAGGTCACCAGGTGGATTAAGATGTGTGCCTACGGCCCAAGTAGTCTATGCTGGCACACTTCCATGTGAGGCTGAGAAGGGATCACTATCATGCTTTCCAAGATGGGGGAGTTCCTGATGCTCTGGCTCCATGTATTCTATGTGAGTTGTAAATCCTTCATGAGCCATCTCTCTCCTCCATGCCATACTCTCTACAACAGAATGTTACTTCTCTATCTCCCTCTTGTGCACATCTCATTATACTTAATCTGCCTTTCCTCTCTCAATTTCTCTGCCGCTAGGTCTGCCATCTTAAATGAAACCTGTTCCTGCCTTCGTGCGTGGTGAAATTTAGTTAGACATGAGTTTACTCTCCAAGTTCAAAGTTACCATTAAGATCTTGATCACTAGTGGAATACCATGCAAATATGTTCCTCTTGGATACCACAAAAACTAGAATTCAGCTACCTCTGGGAAAGAGTGCATCGAAATTGAATATTCCAGAATATAACTGTTTAGAACACCAATGAAACCACATATCCACCGCGCAAGTCCAGATCAGATTAGCATCATAAAGGGCCTAAAATTCTTCTTGTGTCTAGACAAGTGCACGATACCTCCAATTCCACTGAGATGCATAACCAATAAGCCACTCGTATAGTTCTACTGGAAAGATAGTGAAAAATATCTCATATAAGATATCATACAGGGTCTGTTCTACCCAAGTGTGTGCATTAAACTCAGATCCACTACTGAACCATCATGCATATTCTTCCTCCAGATCATGTATCCATTCCTCAATACTTTCTAGAGTTAACCAGTACATCTTCATCGTGAACCATCTTGAAAAAAACTGAAAAAGAGGTCCCAGCAACATAACCAATGATGCAGCCTAGAATTTGCAAGATAACACCCTAGTCATGGTGGCACATCACTCAACCTACATTGAGTGCTCACCCAAAGCGCATAAAGGTACTAGGTCCCTCTTTAGGGTTGTTGTAGTAGGATGTTAACATGATGAAGATAGAAACATATAGATTCATAACTAATCCATCATTCTATAATGTATGTTACCCTAAGATCTATGAAAGAGCAGGCTTAAATAGTAATCATCATTGAATTAATAACATGCACTACCCAATTACACAGAATGACACTTAGATTCAGCCAATATCTTCCATATATTAATAAATATAGAAGCTCCTTATAGTACTGTCACATTATACCAGTGCACATATGGAATTGATATAATAATTCAGTCATATGCGTATTTTCTCCTTTACACATACATACATCCAGCTCTTTATCATTCACCACCCTACTTATGCACCTAACATCATATATATAGGGTGGGGACTTTCCCTTCACCACTTATATATTCAAGAAATAGGTTGCATGCTATTGATAGCCACACACCATTTACAATCATAGCCACACATGTAAGTGCACTATCTATAGTTCTCTTGTAGTTAACTGAAGTGTCAGTTCTATTCTTAGCTTGTCTTCATACATTGAAGCTTTGAACCACTTCTCTAAATATAGACAATGCATAGCATGCACATCTCTACATCGTTGATGTGTTCTGCACACCATCTTCTAAAAATAGGTCTCTATGCTCAAAATTTGATAAGTCCTGAAATATAAACTTCCCTTCCGCATGCGGGTCCTTCCAGTCCTTTCGTGCCTTTGGTATTGGCCTTCTATCCCATGTGGACTCCTTGTGTGATCCTTGACAAGTATTCTTTGATAAACATTACCCCACACTAATCTCATTATCATCCCGACAATGTGTATCTCCAAAATTTTAAGGAAAGAATATCAGTGAAAGAATAAGAATGAAATAATCTAGATAAATAAAGAATTTATATGAGGTTATTTAAGTAACCTCCTCTACATCTATTTGTAGTATCAACTATGGATACTCCTCTTTTATTGCGGCCTCTAAAACCTGTCATCTAGTGAGTGCCTGTTTCGTTTCCGCTGGGATGTCCACAATAATGGATTCCAACTCATCCCTCGCAATTTCTCCTTTCTCATTTTGCATAACTCACAAAACATTGGACATGGATGTCATCCTCCCTTCCAAAAGGTCCATCTTCTACGCAATCATCTTTCAAATCTCTTCCAGTCGAGTCTTGTGTGGCTCTTGTGCAGCTGTCATGGCCTTGTACTTCTTCTTAACCATTAACAATCTTTCTACGCGGCCCAATGTCTCATCTTTCATGGCTTTCTGGACCTCATTCTTCTTTTACAAGGTCTTAGTGTTTAAGAACACCTATGGAGCTGTGCATATATTTAAAGCTTGGTTCACTTTTTTCAATACTTCTTGTAATTCCTGCAACATCCCTTAATAATATGCAATTTTTCTCATCACAGATGTTTTCACCCTTTCACCATCTTGTTCTGATATTTTTGGCGCTTGCACACACAGAGTTTCATCTTCGGCCACCAAGTCTACCAAATTTCCCACATAGTGTATTGTTGAAGGAAATGTATGTAGTACCTTGGGTTCTAAGTGTGGCCTTTCTTTAATTACATGTCCTCAATTTCCTCTACAATGCTTATGAATACTTAATTCTTCATTTGTTCGAAGTCCCTTTCCTGTGTTATGTGCGCTATCTCCACGTCCTTCATCTTCATCTCTTCATGCAATTCTTTGATTGTGGAAAATTTGTCCATGTTTCTTCTAGCCACCTTCAAAGAAACCTTCACCAAGGCATTCCTGACCTGCTCATCTGACATGATAGTAGGTTTTACTGTCATGTGTCTAGCCTTAGGTGCCTTCTCTAGTCACCTTGAAATGCATGACTCTTCACACACATCAAAATTAGGCTCATCCATCTGGGTGTGCATCGACCATGATAGTTTCTTTCTAGTGCACACAGTCACCATATCTTCATCCATCAACTCCCAGCCAAATAGATCCTTCTATGTTATTGTGCTCTAGAATTAGGAACGGATAATCTTTCCTACATCCTCTGCATACCCGATGGCCAGTGGAATGTGTTTCCTGCTTGTCCTCCTAGACCTTTGTTGCTTAGGAACTCTATCCTCCGAATTTTGGACTTGCATCTCCATGTCCTAAATATCCTCTACAACTGTTTCCTCTAGTATTTTCTCTTCTTCTTCCTTCTCCTTTGATGCATCATCCTTTTCTTCTATGTGCTCTAGAAGTGTAAGAGATGTAGGTGCACTCTCCTCTGACTCTTCTACCTCCTCATTCAACTTCAGGTTCCCCTTTCTCTGCACGTTCACTTTCTTTTGTGGGGAGATTCAGGGTGATTTGCACATAGTGGTTGGGGTAGAACCTTGGGTCATTGTTCTCATGAATATTATTTTAAACATTTTCTCCCCTTAGATTGCATTCAAGTCCTCTTCATCCCCCTCTTGTGGCTCAGGTTGTGTAACAATGCACTCATCTTCACTCTAACTTGTAGGATGTCTCCTACCCCTATGCTCCAAACCACCACTATCTTCACACTCCTCCTCCTTATCCTACACTTCAATTGGCTATGTGGGCTTAGGTGGTAGTACGTTCTCCATTGTATGATTTCACTTTAGTGGTACTAGAAGTGTGAACTCACCTTCTACATATTTGTTATTCTCCATTTTGGCTTCAGCTGGAGATACACCAAGGTTTCCCCCACATCTGCTACATCCAAACTTATTGGTTTAATGTTCAAAACCTCTGAAATAATTCTCTTCATATAAGCATTTCTACTAGGATATACATACTTCTTCCTTAATGTATGGTATTCACAGTATACCTTGTCTACATTGAAGATCATTCGACACATGTTGGTAAATCTATTAATAGATTCTTGACAATACCTTACAATTAATGCGTAAGGTAACTTGCACCAAGGGCTCTAGACTCCATCCTTCATTAGAAAACGTGCGATACATAAATGTTGGTATACAGTAAATTGAACTTGTTTTCCTACCACTACTGGTAGGTCATTGTGAATGCACCACTCTTCTCCAAATACCATGTGGAACTTGCCATACCACTTCTCCTCTCTTTGTTTTACTTCATCTGTCATGGTCCCCTTGCATAGGTATTTACTGAATCTTTCAGCTGGGTACTTATTCTCCATGGGGTATTCCCATATTTTCTCTACATTATAACTTGCAATGTAGTAGATCATCCCTTTTGACATCTTTCGTGCCACATGCAACCACATAGTGTTTACTTACAACCACAACTTTTGATCATTTAACTTGGTAACCAGGTGTGTTGTAGCTTGTATAATTGGATAGTTCTTTAGTTTATCTATGTCCATTCCACGTGGACCCTTCAGGTATCACAACTCCAGTTTGGTCTTTAAAATCATGGATTTATCTGTAAGGTCACCTTTTATATCTTCCCCTATGGCCTTTAGACCTGTCACTGACGAGACAAGTGTAGATGAAATTCTAACTCTGCATCCTACAAAGTAGAAGAAGTCTTCTTGTACCTTTCTCATGAGCCATTGATACAAGGGCTCATACTTCCCAAAATAAGGAAGCTCATAAGACTAATAGACTCTAATTCTCTTAAAAATATTTTCACCCACATCATCATATACTGACATATCATCTGCCGTGCACTTGTTTGTTCTAACCATGAGTAAAGAATCGAGATCCTTCTTATTCTCTGAATTCCTGCGATTATATTCACTCACTTTGCTCTATCTAATGGGTGAATCCCACTCTTGTCCCATAATGACTCCCTCTGGGTATTGCATCTCTGAAAAATGGATTTCGGGTGCCATCTCTTCCTCATTAATGAATACCTTCTTATTTCCTTCGAATGCTTCCTTTGATGCCTTCTTTGGTGCCATTTTTACCCTGCAAGTGTCCTATCTTCAACTTTGCAACCTTTTAAATCAAACCCTATCTCGATTCAATTATGCCATAGGTGGAAACTTTGTAACCTAACCCTTTCCTATCTATTTTCTTCACTCAAACCCTTCACCACTAGGGACGTAAGATTCTTATCACACAGATTTGGTTGTCACTCTTGGTTTCACACGCTTTACACCTCAACTCGATCACTTGGCTCTTCACACTTGGCTCTTCTCGCGAATACTCTTAGTTGCAACGGTAAAAATGAATCTGCATCCCATCGTTATATAATTTTTTCAAATTTAAATGCATTTATTTCTCCTCACCTACAAAATATCCCTTCATTAATTGATGAAACCGATTCATTCCGCATGGTCCATCTTCATGCCTAACTAGATCCTTATAGCACACCTTCCTACCCTCTGGTCACAGAATTCTCTTCAATATGCACTTTTGCACTGGAGTACCTCATCACTGCACCTTCTCCTTGTAGCTAACATTTCCTCCACTTACCTCGTGTTATAGTGATATTTCATTCATCTCCATCCTTGATCATCTTTTGAGAAACAATTGAGAAACAACCTTCTTTTGACTTAAATCACACCTGTAGCAGCTTATTCCTTTCACCATTCAATTCCCACAGTATTTTTCCTTTAGATAGTTACAACCACCCCACATGAAAAGTATGTGAAGTCCTCTATGCATAAACATTCTTCATACATTGATTAGCTTCAAGAATACACGCGTGCTTATTACACAAGAACACCAACTAAATTGACAAAGCATAACGATAATGAAGGAAATATGTTAAGGAAATACTGAATTGAAAACCTAAAATAAATGGAAACACTTCCTTATTACAAACACCAAGAATACTTATTTATAGTAGGGCTTCATCCTACTCCTATTAAAATAACTAGGTAGCCATGTTCCATCAAGTGCTTCTAACTGGAAAGAACCTGATTCAACTATAGAAGTGATAACATACGGACCCAACTAAAGTACTTTTATCTTACCTGGATGGCGCAAGAACTTTGAGTCATAAAGAAGTACCATTTTTCCAATCTCAAACTACTTATCCCTTCTATTTCTATCATGCCATGCTTTCTACCTTGCCTTTTCCTTCTTCTGACTCCACCGTGCTATGGCTTGGTGCTCATCTAGTTGCATCGTCATTTCAATACGTTCTTCTAAAGCATGTTCATTAGCTAGACCTCTAGTGCGCATAATCCACAAATAAGGTAACATAAATTCTATAGGAAGAATAGCTTCCGCACCAAAAACCAATTGAAATGGTGTGGCATTGTTCTATCTCTTGTAATTTGTTCTATATGTCTAAAGAAAAGATGACACTTTGTCATCCCAATCTTTTCTTCCAACATCACAAATTTTTGTCAAATTCTAGCTCAAAATTTTGTTGAAGGCCTCAACACTTCCATTTTCCTAAGGATGATAAGTTGTAGTTCCAAAGCATGCATTATTCCCACAAGATCAAGGTCATGATTCAGATAATTGACCTCATAATCCTTGATTTTGTGAGACTCAAATGCTACTTGATGCAATCTAGAATTTACAAGATAAAACCATAGTCACACTGACACATCATTTAGCCTAACTGAATGCTCGCCCAAAGCTCACAAAGGTACCAGGTCCCTCTTTAGGGTTATTGTAGCAGGATGTTAACATGATGAAGATAGAAACATATAGATTCATAACTAATCCATCATTCTATAATGTATGCTACCCTAAGATCTATGAAAGAGCAGGATTAAACAATAATCATCATTGAATTAATAACATGAACTACGCAATTACATAGAATGACACTTATATTCAGCCAATATCTTCCATCTATTAATAAATATAGAAGCTCCTTATAGTACTGTTACTTTATACCAGTGCACATATGGAACTGATACATTAAGTTAGTCATGTACGTATTTTCTCCATTAAACATACATAAATCTAGATCTCTATCATTCACCACCCTAAATACACACCTAACATCATATATATATATATATATACATATATATATATATATATATATATATATATATATATATATATATATATATATATGGTGGGGACTTTCCCTTCACCGTTTATCTTTTCCATAAATAGGTTGTATGTTATTGATAGCCACATGCCATTTACAATCATAGCCACACATGCAAGTGTGATATCTATAGTTCTCTTGCAGTTAACTAAAGTGTGAGTTATATTCTTAGCTTGTCTTCATGCATAGACACTTTGAACTGCTTCTCCAAATATATACAACGCATGGCATGCACATATCTACATTTTTGATGTGTTCCACATGCCATCTTCTAAAAATAGGTCTCTATGCTCAAAATTGGCTAAGTCCTGAAATCTAAACTTGCCTTCCACGTGTGGGTCCTTCCAATCCTTTCGTGCCTTTGATCTTCACCTTCTATCCCACGTGGACTCCTTGTGTGATCCTTGACAAGTATTTTTTAATCAACACTACTACATGGTGCTCTTACTGTTTCGCACAGAATTTCATTCCAGAATAGAGTTGCTTCTATCCTTTCATTCTCTTGAGAAACAGATAAGGGTTAGGGCTAGGAGGAATACCTGTTGAATGTTGGGAAGGTGTGCGTGTACCGTAGAGAGATCATATCGATTGTGAAGAACTCCTTTTTGTCTGGGAAGGACTACCTATAAATAAGAACGCAAGACCACTAGATTTTAGTTAGACAACAAGTGAGGGAACTGCCTTAGGCCCAGGAAATATTAGACTTCCTTTCGAAGGTGGTCAGTTCCCCATTTAATATGAATTAAAGCAAAATGATAACAAAGAACTACCAGATAATACTTACTGGTTCCAAATGAAGATACTTGTCCAAGGAATGTGGTGGCGACAGTAAGGCTTAGTTGGGATGATCTGATGTTAGAAAGTGAGATGATGAAGCTATCCTCAGTCTTTTCCAATGCTTGAATGAGGGTGACAGCGATCCAGTTGCTCAGTTGCAGTCTTTGGCTCGATGCTATTCTCTGCAACCTTTCCCCTTTTCTTCACTTGTCTCTGTTTTTGCAAATGAATTCCGGATCCTTTGTTTTTGGTTGGGGATGTCATTTACAGGGAATCGATGGTGGTTACCTAACCGAGGGCGGCCACATAGGGATCGATGTTGGCTAGGTCAAAGTTGGCTATTTTTAGTAAAATAGCCAACTTTCCCTCCTTTTCTCCCGAAGGGTCAGTTGTGGGCTTGGTCAAGTTATTATTAGGTTTGTTTTGATTGCGGGTGAGGGGTGATGAGTCATGGGTGTGAGTCTGGACCAAGTCATAGGTCTTAATTAGGTTGGTTTAGGGTTAGGGCTAGGTCATGATGAGGTGGCAAGGTGAGGTGGCAGGGGTGGAGATGTGGATTTATTAATTATATGGTAATTAATAAATAATTAAGTGTGTAAGGTTTAGGTGGTGAGGTATGGTTAGGTTGCGAGGTGATATGCGGGGTACAGGGCATCGTAAGACCCAAATTTGGTGTCTACATTTGCCCCTTGTTGTCGTGTAGCTTGTCTTTGTAAAGCTGCATTGACAATAATAAGAAGTGGTTGCCCCAGTTAAGGGTATAGGTAATCCCCCTCAAATCAATCACAGATTGAGGTGACATGAAATCAGGGATAGGGTTGATAAAGGGTGAATGATGATGAGATGATGGTAAGATGGTGGGGTAAGTTCAAGGAAATAGACACACGTTGAAATGTAGTAGTGTGACCAGGGTAAACGATTTGAAGAGCAAACAAGCAATTCATAGGCAAAGATCGATAGTTTATCCAAACAAGGTTGATATAATCTTGGTATCCAAGGCATAGGAAGTAGCTCCAGGGGATATAACAGGTAAGGTACCGGAAAGTTTAGGCATGTTCGGCAGTACCAAATGGTTGGTTTGGTTGAGATAAACGACATGGTCTTGGTCTAGGCAATGCTGGTCAGCTGATCAATTCAAGTATCCTAGTTATGCTAAAACACGAACAGGTGAGCTCGATGGAACAAATAGCTAAATGATAGAATCATAAATTGTGGGTCTTGGTCGAGGTACTTAATTGGTGTGACCTTGGGTAAGGCCGATTGGTTGGTTGCAGCCTTGGGTCAGGCCGATTGGTGGGTTGCGGCCTTGGGTCGGGCCGATTGGTGGGTGGTGGCCTTGGGTCGGGCCGATTGGTTAGTTGCGGCCTTGGGTCGGGCCGATTGGTGGGTTGTGGCCTTGGGTCGGGCTGATTGGTGGGTGGTGGCCTTGGGTCAGGCCGATTCGGTGGTTGCAGCCTTAGGTTGGGCCGATTGGTTGGTTGCGGCCTTGGGTCAGGCCGAGTGGTGGGTTGGCCTTGGGTCAGGCCGATTGGTGGGTTGTGGCCTTGGGTCAAGCCGATTGGGTGGTTGCGGCCTTAGGTCGGGCCGATTGGTTGGTTACGGCCTTGGGTCGGACCGATTGGTTGGTTGTGGCCTTGGGTCGGGCCGATGAATTCAAAATAAGGCTATTTAGCAAAGTCGGGGGTAGGTGAGGTGGTGAAAAATGGAGATTGGTGGATAAAGGCAGGAGTTAGGTTAAGTAAGTAGGTAACCGATATCGGTTATGTGTGACCGATATCGGTCACAAGACCGATACCGATCTTCTAAGGCGCACCGTAACCGGCATCGGTTATATGTCAAAACCTATAAAAAGAAAAATACGGCATGTCATTGTCACTTTGTGAATTTGAGTGCCCATTTTTGTCTTTTCTGAGGTGTGAATTAGTTGGGTGGAAATTTTGGGTTGAGTTGGCACTAGTTGAGTGGGGGAGTAAGTTATTGGTAGGCCCCAGAGATCAGGAGACATAATTTGATTGGTTGAGGACCCTGCTGAGGAGATTTGGAGTCATGGCACACCCTGGAGGAGTAGGAGGTGCTGGAGGAGCTGGACCACCGCCACCTATCCCACCACGACGACATGTAGTCATACCGGTAGGCTCTGAACCCCTTTTTGCGTGAAGTTGAAGCATTTAGCTAGGATGTGGGTTTTGGGGTAGGAATCCAAAATTTAATAAAATAATGGATAAATGAAGGTAAATCGTAAAATGGAGTTGGTAGGTATGTTAGGTAGGCCAAAATGGCAGGGTGGGTAAGTTTTTAGGTAATTCTTGTGGGTAGATGGGTAAAAATAGGAAAAAAGGGAATTTGGGGGCCATTTTCGATCCGGCCCCGAAATCTGACAGTGACCGATGTCGGTCACAACGCGACCGACAGCGGTCACAACTAAAGACTAGTTGGTTCCGAGACTGGCGTCGGTCATGTGTCGACCGATGGCGGTCATGTGTGACCGGTACCGGTCACTATGGGCAGGAGGTAATGTTGTGAAAGTAGGTATATTGATTTGTTGTAGGCGGGTAGGATAGAGTTTTGGGGTGAAGGGGGAGAAGGTAGAGTGGCTAGGAAAGGTGAGTGGGGTGGGGGGTAATCAGGTGGTCGGGGGCCGATCCGGGTAGGATAGGTTATGGGTTGTGGATGAATTGGGAGGGGTTAAATGGGCTGGGATATAGTTAGAGGACAAGAATAAAGCCGGTGGAGTATGAGTGGGGTAGTTGGTAGGTTGTGGAATAGGTAAAGGGGATATTGTAGGTGTTTTTTGGGTGGGGCTAGTGCTATTGGGGTTATTGGGTGGGGGAGTGAGTATAGAGGGTTAAGGTAGTTGTGTTGTAAAGGGTAGGCCTGATGGAGTGTGTTGTTTTTGCAGGCACGCCAGCAGTTGACGATGCGGGATCAGATGCTGCCTCCACTGGGGCGGATGCGGCCACATGTGACTGTAGCACAGTGGGTAATCATGTGGGAGGTTGGACTCGGTGGAGTCCAGAGATATAGGGCTATGGATAGGGACCACAGCTTGATGGTTGCCCTCATCGAGAGATGGGATCCGGCAACCAATGTCTTCCATCTCCCTACTGGAGAGATGACAGTCACATTAGAGGATGTGTATCGCATCCTGAGACTGCCAATCATAGGTGAGGTGGTGTTCCAGGTGGATGCGGAGATAGCGATGGATAACATCGTGCAGGTATTCGGGGATGTAGCCCCATTAATTACATATCACAGTGCGAGCATCTGCTACGGTGATATGTATCACGTGCATAGATAGGAGACACAACTTTCCGTGCTGATGATGATTGGTATCACCTGCTTTGCCCTTCCTGACTCAGAGGGAGGCCGCTTCCCACGGGATTTGATGGGAGTATTACATGAGATGGTGGAGGAGCACACCTACTATGCATGGGCACCGATGTATCTGGTGCAGCCATACAAAGAGCTCTGGGGCTATCACCGTATGAGGTGATTTGGTATATGTTTGACATTTTTGTTACACTGCTGGGCCTACGAGCACATTGTGTGTTTACGACTTGTAGGGCTACCCCAACAGCTAGGGCCGTAGGCAGTATATAGGTATGGGTTCCAGAGGTGGTTAGGGGTCGTGGGCCAGCCACGAGCGGTGATTGCAGGGTGAGATGTGGAATACTACCGGCATATGTTAGAGGGCCTGACCACACTCAATATTATATGGAGGCCATACAGAGGCCATCAGCCCCGAGGAGGAGCCTGAGCGTAGCTACGATGGATCTAGTATATCTTCTGGATAGCTGGATGGAGACTTGGGGAGCATGAGTGGATTCCCCTAGAGAGGGTACGCCGATAGTTGGGTCTACGACAGGACGAGCCACCTCCCTTCCCACAGTATTGGAGGGAGGATGTAGAGGCACCACTGCCTCCTCCGCAGCCATTGGACCCAGTCTGGGTCACAGAGAGACCGGCTGATGATATGGTGGACGATGCCAGGGTGACAGGTTCATTTTTGGTGTGGTGGGCAGGGCAGAGGGTAGTCATGAGAGCACAGCCCGCACAGCCAGATTTGGTGGCTGTTATAGCAGAGAGGGATTGTCTCTTGGGCCAGGTGCAGTTATTACAGGGGCAGCTTACTGCTACACAGGCATAGATTGGGGTGCTATAGGGGTAGTTAGCCCAAGCACAGGTACAGGCACAACAGGCATAGGTACAGGCACAGGCACTGACACAGGCACAGGGACAGGCACCGACACAGGCACAGGCACAGGCACCGCCTCAGGCACAGGCACAGGTATAGGCACCGCCTTAGGCACAGGGTGTACAGGCAGGTCAGGGGCCACTTCTATTAGGAGCCAGGGGACCAGCCCCACCAGCCATGGTGGCACGGGCCCGATATATGGAGGCGAGAGCAGAGGCCCAAGATTATCAGGACATGCTAGATGGTACCGGTGCCGACTATCAGCCATATGCGGCTCACAAGGTGGAGACATCCCAGAGTCACAGGTCACAAGGGGCCGCAGCCACAGTCGGTGGGTCAGTGATGGGTAGGAGGCAAGATCCGGCATAGGGGCCAGCTAAGAGATGAGCCGAGGGAGGGGGAGAGAGCTGAGTCACCCCAGGAGCAGAGATGGGTATATAGAGAATTTGTTGATAGAGACACCGGTCTGCGAACCGAGTGTATATATAGAGGCCTGCGTGCCCACATAGGATTTATTTATTCATTTTTGTTGTATATACCGGCCTACGAATCGAGTACATTTTGTATAGTTGATACCGGCCTGCGAGCCGAGTATATTTTTGACATGAGAGACCGGCCTGCGAGCCAAGTCGAGATTTTGACAGAGACAGCGGCCTGCATGCCGACTTTGTATTTTTAGATCACAGAGGCCCCATGCAGGGCAATTTGTATATTTTGACATTGATTTGATGATGATATATAGATGAGGTTGCTCCACATGGTGTGTAAAATTTTTGATTTGATGCATGTATTAGAATGTTTCATGTGTTTTGTCGATGGTATTGAAATTTGATGTATATATAGATGATGTTGATGAAGTTTTGCATATGTGTTGATGGTATTCTGATGATAGATATTGATAAATATGTCGTTATGCAAGGAAAAGAGGTGGGTGCCACCAAAAATTTTTCAAAAAACAAAGAAATGGCCTAGGATAACCAAAGGGAGAGAGGTGATCGATATCGGTTAGGGAACCGATGTCGGTAGTCATTCGACCGATACCGGTTAGGTAACCGATATCGGTTATGCTAAAACGAGCTTTTCTAAAAATAGAAAAGCTTGGGAGGCAACTTAAGTTCTTATTTTTAGAGTCATGCAACAAGTTAAATACGAGAATGCGACGCTGTTGATGGCTTATACAGGTAATTGCATGGGAGAATTGAGTGATAAGGAGGAAAGAGACAGGTAAATTAATCGTGGGCTTAGATTAAGAAGGTAGAAAGGCAAGTTATATTGAAGAGGGTGGTGAACATGGCTTAACAAGGAGAAGCATCCAGCGGGTAGAGAAGAGAGGGAAGACAGGTTCCACCTCAAGCTACTGCATCCCAAGAAGTATAAGTTTTGGTTGGAATTCAATTCTTGCATGTTTATGAATAGGATGAGAGAAGGTAAGTGGGTAGAGATGAAAAAGAAAAGGTGATAGGCAAGGGTTTGGGATGGGGTGAGTGTTATGGGGTAGGAGATCAGGGGTTTTGGGTATGTTTGTAGGTATAGAGAGGGGTAAACGAGTGAATAATTATCATAGGTGGTGTTTTTAAGAAGGGTGTATAGAATTGACAGTGACCGATATCATTTAGAGATAACCAGTATCGGTTAGGTAACCGGTATCCGTTATCTATAACTGATATCGGTTACTGTGTAAAATTCCAGAATGTGATAAAAAACACCTGGGGATTTTATTTATTGATTTGTTGTTTGTTGATTTGATGTATGCAGGCAGAGGCAGGGTTGAGGATGAATGATAGGGTGCCAGCTTTGTTGTCACGGGTCTGAGCGGATGTAACACCAGCTGAGTGGGCATTGATAAACCATGTGGGGTTAAGTGGAATCCGCTATTATTCACGAATCACACGCAATCATGCTATGTTGCAGGCGTTGATTGAGAGATGGAATCCAAAAAATAATACCTTCTATCTGCCAACAGGGGAGATGACAATGACGTTAGAAGATGTGTTCCAAATTTTGAGACTCTCAATTACAAGAAGACCAGTGTATCAGGTAGGGCCTAACGCGGCGCAAGGAGCGATAACAACAGTATTTGGTCCAGCTGCACAAGATTTTACACAGTGAGGTTTGACATTCACTTATGGTATAATGTTTGCAGTACACCTTGAGGCAACAAGGTTGGCAATGGTATTAATGATAGCGGTGGGGTATTATGCATTACCGAGGGCGGATGGGGGAAGATTTCTAAAATCATTGATGTGTATTATTTGGGAAATGATAGAAAGGAGCATGACTTTCGCATGGGCACCCGTATATCTGGCGGAGCTATACAGGGGTTTATAGGCCTGCAGGTGAAATCACAGGACTACACTGGATTTTGCATACTTATTACATTGTTGGGCCTATGAGCACATTGTGTGTGTGTGACCAATAGGCCGACTAATCCAGGGAAGAGAGACAGGAGTGCAGAGGTTGGGATTCAGACGATGGGTCTAGACAGAGCAAGAGGTGAGATCTGAGGCCATGACAGATGACGTCAAGTATTATAGGCAAATGTGGGAGATGGTGATGATTGCAGGATATCCGTTGGAGGCCTTATGGGAACTATATGGTGACGGAGAACATAGCTGAGGATTTGATTGGTGTAGAGTGATTAAGGTGGATCGCGGGACACAGGCCAGGTGAGTACGAGAGGATTCCTCTAGATCGCGTGTTATGACAATTTGGATTTGTTATAGGATATACCCATGGCTTATAGACCATACATGAGGATTGACACTGAAGCATCATTCTCACCTCCCCAGTCGACACCTCTAGAAGGACCAGAAGAGACAGCAGCCAATCGCAGGGTAATGGATGTAGGAGTGACAGAGGCTTATAGATTATGGTGGGTAGCATAAGCTACGAGGTACACGTGAGAGGGCTGATCATCCTGACATAGTTGTGATTACATGGAGAGACTATCACCTACAGGGTTTAGTTCACCATCTTCAAACGTAGGTGAATGAGACAACGTGTGGGATTGTTAGCGGTTTCGCAGTCACGAGTGGAGAGACTAGAGGTGAGATTCCTCCATGCGAGAGGGCATATTCATATGTTACAGGAGAGATTGGCAAATTAGTGGGAGGAACCAATAGTAGTGGCACCTTTGAGGATGGAGAGGCCAGGTGAGCGGTGTCGACAATCACCATCACTACCTGGTTCGGGATGAGGCG
Organism: Taxus chinensis; assembly: GCA_019776745.2. Classification (NCBI taxonomy): domain Eukaryota; kingdom Viridiplantae; phylum Streptophyta; class Pinopsida; order Cupressales; family Taxaceae; genus Taxus; species Taxus chinensis. Next base: position 743,578,656 of record CM034150.1, read on the forward strand.
CGTGGGTCTAAGTGAATTTCATAAGGGTAGAAGAATAAATAAGGATGCCGACCAACGCGTCAATGATAGAGAAGATGTATTTGTTTAACATCTAAATAAAACTGAATATGTATGTTGATTTTGAGTTTATGATAATAATAATAAATGTTTGTGTTTTGAATGTTTTGAATTGATAAAAGACCAAGGTGAGTGTTATCAATATAAATATGTGAAATCATTTATATTTTTAAGAAAAAACACAACACATGATAGGTTATGGTAGGGGATGGTCGAGCTAACCTTGGGAGACCCCAGGTCTCCCAAGTGCTATTCCTACATAGCCCATTGCACAAAGCAAGGAGGGGCCTCGGTACCATATACTAGAGAGAATGGTGTGGCATTAGTAGAAGTACAGATGCTGGTACGATAAGCCCAAAGGGCAAAGGGGATGTGATCATGCCAGTTTTTTCCAGAATTGTTAACGACTTTCATGAGAATTTTGATTAAGGTTTTGTTAGAAGATTCAGCTTGTCCATTTGCTTGTGGATAGTAGGGTGATGAGAAGCTAAGTTTGATACCAAATTTGTCACAAAGGTCTTGTAACAACTTATTTTTGAAAGATTTTCCATTATCTGTTATCAGGCGATGAGGAACACCAAAACGATAGATAATGTGATGATTGATGAACTCAACAATTTTTTCTTTTTTGGTTGAAATGAGTGGAACGGCCTCCACCCATTTAGTGTAATATTTGGTTTCTGTGATGATCCAATGGTGATGCTGCGAAGACGGCAGGTGAATCTCACCAATAAGGTCTAAACCCCATTGTGAGAAAGGCCAAAGATCTCGTGTGACCTGTAACGGGTGGCTAGGAGTATGTTGAAGGTTGGCATGCTGTTGACACATAACACAACGCTTAACATATTCGCAGCAGTCTTTATTGAGAGTAGGCCAATAATATCCTAGGTGAAGGATCCACTTGGCCATGGCAAGGCCACTAAAATGTCCACCACAAATTCCGTCATGGACTTGTTGGATGGTATAGGTGACCTCCGCGCTGGTTAGACATCGAAGGAGGATGCCATCAAAGCCATGTTTATAGAGGAGTCCCCCCATGATGACATAATGAGAAACACTTTTAAGAAAAGCACGTTTTCCGTTACTAGTAAGGTCAGGTGGGAGAATAGAGGTTGTAAGGTAGTCGTGAAATTGGTGATACCAGGTATCCTGCGAATTAGCAGATACATTATTTACCATACAAACATCCGGGACTGAGTAAGATGGGGTAAAGAGTTGTTGGACCAAGACAAATATGTCAGAGTCAGTTGGTGAGGCAGGAATTTGCGAGGCCAAGCAAGCCATAGTATCCACAAATTTATTAGTTGAGCGGGGAATGGTTTGGATAGAATAATGAGTAAATAAGGTCAAAAGTGAATCCACGTAATGTTTGTACTTTTGAAGTTCCTCATTTTTACATTGGTAGATGCCCGTAACTTGATTGACTACCAATTGAGAGTCATTGAAAATGTTAATAGACTTTACACCTAAGTGTAACGCAACCTGGAGACCCAAAACAAGGGCCTTGTATTCCACTGTATTATTAGTGTAGGGGAAATCGAGCCAGAATGAAAGAGGCATAGGTTCAGCATCAAGAGGAATGAGAACAACGCCTGCCCCTCTGCCATGTTGGCATTTAGATCCATCAAAGAAGAGGGTCATTGGATACGACACCTCACTGAGTGAAAGAGTTGTGATGAGTTCGTCAGGGAAAGTAAAATTGGTAAATTGTTCCCCAGGTAAAGGGGCTTCCGTGAGTTGGTCTGCGATAGTTTGTCCTTTGACTGATTTTTGGTGTACAAACTCAAGGTCGAGGTCGGAGAGGAGCATAAGCCATCGGGTGATGCGTTGGTTTAGATCAGGTTTGGCGTACATATAATGGATGGGGTCAGCGTTGGTGATGATAAAAGTTTTGTGATTCAGGAGGTAATGTCGGAGTTTGGTGGCCACGAATGATAGGGCTAGGCACAACTTTTCTACATGTGTATACCTAGTCTCGTAATCCACAAAAGTATGGCTTATGTAATAAATGACTTGTTCTCGATGCTCAGAGTCATGATGTGCGAGCATGGCTCCTACAACATGGTCGGTGGCAGAAAGGTAAAGGTAGAAAGGGTGATCGTCCTGAGGTGGGATAAGCACGGGTGGCTGCAAGAGATAAGCTTTAAGCGCCTCAAAGGCTTGGTGGCATTCCTCACTCCATTGAAAGACAATGTCTTTTTTAAGGAGATGATGGAAAGGTTGACATCGGTCTGAAAGTTGTGAAATGAAACGCCGGATAGATTGGAGTTTTCCCTGCAAACTACGTAATTGTTTGAGGTTAGTGGGTGGGGGAATTTCTAGGATTGCTTTGAATTTAGCTGGGTCAACCTCAATGCCATGCAAAGAGAGAATAAAGCCAAGGAGTTTTCCTGAAAGGACGCCAAAGATACATTTCTTTTGTTGAAGAAGAACACAGTATTGTAACAGGCGATCGAAAATAATGGTTAAAACATCGAGATGTTCACTGCGATGTTTGGATTTTCCAAGAATATCATCGACATAATCCTCGAGGATAGTGTGCATAATGTCATGGAAAATGTAAGTCATAGCTCGCTGATAGGTCGCACCAGCATTCTTAAGGCCAAACGGCATGACACGATAGCAGAAGGTCCCCTAGGGGGTAATGAAGGCGGTTTTATGTTGATCGGCCGGGGCTACCAAAATTTGATTGTATCCCGAGAAGCCATCCATGAGAGAAAGCATCTCATGGCCCGCAGTGAGATCAACAAGTTGATCAATGCTAGGTAAGGGGAAGTCATCCTTTGGGCAAGCGAGGTTAAGGTCCTAGAAATCCATACATATCCGAAGTCCCCCCGTCGCTTTAGTGACAGGTACGATGTTAGAAATCCATTGAGGATAGTCAATAGGTAAGATGAAGGAAACAGAAAGGAGTCGTTGAAGCTCTTCTTTGACTAAGAGGGAAATGCGTGGATGCATTTTTCTTAGTTTCTATTTAACTAGTTTGGAGTCGGGTTTCAGAGTAATGTTATGGACAGCAATGTCAGGATCGATTCCTAGCATGTCAGCGTAGGACCAAGCGAAAGCTTGGTTGTGGGCACGGAGGAAGGTAGTGAAGGCAGTTTTTTCTGATGCGTTAAGAGATTATCTGATCTTCACAATGTGAGGATCGTCCTCTGTGTGGATGTTGATTTCTATAGTTGACTCATTCAACATGGTTTGAGTTTCAGATGGTAAGGCATGTTGATTATAAGAGTCGTCCACGCCAAGGTAAGTGAGGATGGAGTCGTCATCCTGGCACTCAACAACATTAATTGAAGGTGAGTCTTATTCGATCGTGTCTAGATACAGAAGGGGAAGAGAAGATGGGTCTTCATTATCGCATTGATAAGTGAGAGGACCCAGGAAGATAGCATTTACGAAAAAAAAAAGTTAGGAGGGATAGATTCCGGGTCTATCAACTCTGTGGGTGAAGATGGCAAAATAGGTGATGATGGTTTAGAAGAGGTAATGTCGTTGTCTTCCCAGATGCAACTGACATGAGGTTTCTTCAGTGTAGGTGGTTCAAAGAATCCAAGACCACTACGATCTTTGTGTTTGCGTGTAGTCATGGGAATGATTGTATGTCGGCCTTGTTCATAAAGACCGAAACCAAAACCTTTCCAAGCACAGTGAGTCAAGAAGGTTAGGGAAAAACGATGATTTGTTAGATATTGAAAATCGGATTGGAAGGGAACCACACCAAGGGGAGGTTTAGGGGTAACAGAGGATGCGTCGACACCCCCATACGATAGGTTGGTGTAGAAATTAGGTGGTCCGTAGGAGATCACCTCCCCCACACGACGGTCGTAGGTAGGATGCGCATGTAACTGTCCATACTCCTGTGGGGTATGGAAAGTGCTAACGTTATATAGGTGATACTTCCCCAGCGTAAGACGTTGAAAAACATCTACCAAGGGATTTGAGGTTGGGATGTTGTCCGCGACGAAGGAAGTGGTATTTGCAGCGGCGGTTTCATTGGTTAGAGGTGTAGGTGTGGCTAAGGTGGATGGTTGAGGTGTGGGCGAAGTAGATGGTTGGGTTGGATGAATGGGTGCCTTGATTGGTACAAGCACATCATTAGGGCGATATAACATATTACAGGTTTTGAAGGGGGGAGCGTCATCTTTTATGGTGTATGACTTCCCCTCACACTCAAATTTTATGCATCTATGTAAGGTGGAGGGAACACATCCCATAGCCCGGATCCAAGGGCGGCCTAACAACATGTTGTATTAGAATTATCCCTCAAGGACATAGAAGAGTTTGAGTAAGGTACGTGGCCCTACATGAATGTTAAGGATCACGGTGCCTAAAGTAGAAGTAATAGCATCATTGAATGAATGCAACATGGTGGGGTTAGCACACATGCAGCTAGAAGGGATATTCATTTGTTGGAAGGCTTTGGAAGAGATGATGTTTAGGCTAGCGCCCTCATCAGTCATAACACGATGTACTCGGATGTCCCAGACGTAAGCTGAGATGAAAAGAGTGGGGTTAGGATCTTCTGTACCAAAGATGACAATTTTTTCTTCAGAGAAACTGACAACAACGGCTTGCTGTACAGGGACAAAAGTGGTAGATTGTTTTGTGAGAGAAGCAACGTGGTTGGGTGTTAAGATGGAAGTGACGGGAAAGGTTTCGTTAGGTAAGACCTCTATCCCTTGAAGGATCTCAATTAAAGCTTGTCGATGTGATTCAGATGTTTGAATGAGATCATAGAGTGTCATTTTGACAGGAGATTGGTGAAGTTGTTTGATCATGGTGTGGTGGTAAACTCCATCAGAGACGGGATAGGCAGGTCCACAAATGACCACTTTAGGTGGTGGTGCGATCGGGATGGCGGATGGAAAAAGAGAGGCCGTAGGTGTGATTTATTTAGCTTTCCCATTGTTTTTCTGCCCTCGAGTAACAATACTAATCATGTTGATCTTGTGAACACGAGAGGAGGAAGATGGCAGGGATAAGTCATTGTCTTTGAGAGGTGGGGTTGCAATAATGATAGATCTTGGTGAGGTGGGGACATGTGGTATAGAAGAGGGGATTGAAGCTAAAGGTTTCTCCCTTCGTAAGTTGTCTTTCTTAACCTTTCTACCTGGGATAGGTGACTGATGAATGATGGCTTTCAAAGCTTTGCATCCTTCCACATCATGCCCTGGTGTGCGGTGGTAAGCGTAGATTTTAGACTCATCATAATCTATAGGTCGAGGTTTAGATGGATCATTGGGTCTGAGTGGGGGTAGGGAAATGGTCGCATTCTCCACCAACATATCAAGGATCTTGGCGTAAGATCTTTTGAGTGGGTCAAATTCGGAGGAAGATGAGGCTATTGATTGGGTGGGTTTTGGTAATGGTTGGGTATGGTTGGTTCGTACGGGTGGTGGTTTAGACAAGGAGTTTTGATAATTAGATTTTAAACGTGGCTTCTTTGACGCAGAAGTCATGTTTAGCTAGTTAGATGACAAGGCCACAGATGATGTGGTGGCAGGAAACAACCACGGGGAAAGAGAAGTGACAGAAAAAAAATCCTTTGATGATGGAGTTTGTTTAGGGTTGGTAGGTGGACAGGATATTTGGGGTGACAGTGTTGATACACCCGTGGATCTCTGTATGGGTGCAGAAGGTGCAGGTCGTTTTAAAGAAAACACAGGAGGTATGATGTATTGAGGCAATTTGGAGGGGTGAGGTCCCAATATAGAAGGTAGGTGTGATGGCGAGGGTTTTTGTTGTGACAGAGACATAGATTGGACTTGAGGAGATTGGGTCTGTCTCCTAGGTGGATGGACGGCTTTATTTTTGGATAAATCTAACCGTTTAGGTGGGTGTGTTAGGCTGGGTATTAGTGAAGTCCCAAGCATAGGGGAAAGCTTGGTTAGGTTAATAGAGGTGGATGAGGTATTCGGTAGAGATGAGGAGGGTGAAGATGAGGGCATAGGCATTTTGAGCTTTTGTAAACACCTCGGGTATATGGTAGAGGTGTCTGGATCAGTCATCTACATTTGAGTAGAGCATGGTGTACTCAAACGCTCCCATAGGACTCATCTATATTCTGAGGGATGAAAATATTCACGTGTGAAGAAGAAATTTTGTATGGAAGAGAGGTGGGTTGTGATTCTAGTCCACTGTGGGTGTGATACAGGGGTAAATGAGGCGCTGTATCAATGGGTGTTAAGAGGTCAACCAGTCGTTGAAAAGATTTCGGCGATGAAGAACTAATAGGTAAGAAGGCATGTTTGAGGGGATCCGTCATGATTAAGGAGTTTGGTGATGTCGGTTCAAGAGGTTTCTTTTCTAAGGATGACAAAAAAAGTGGCGAGCCTTCTTCTTTTACATTAAGAGTGGCGGAAGGAAATGTTTGGGAAATAGATAAGTTAGATAACATCCACTCACATTCTTGCAGGGATGTGGTGTAAGAAGACTCATTCGTGAGAAGAGAACTCTGGGCAGTTAATTCCTTTATGGGTAAAGGAATGGAAAGGTTATCGTCTTGTCTTGATGGTGGTGTAGGGGGTGTAGATCCCTGCGTTAGTGAAGAGGCCTGATTCAGAATTTCCTTGATAGAAGCTTTTGGTTGGGAGTTGAAAACTGCATGGATTTCATGAACACTCTTCTCCTCGGCTGAGGTGTCTTGATTTGTGTTACTGGTAGATGCATGGTTAGGAAATGGTTTGTTGAAATTTTTTAAATTTTGATTAGCGGGGGCATTAGGATTATCGAGAGTTATATCCCCTACATCAACCATTTCCTGCACTATTTTTTTTAACATATTGCAATTTTCGTGACTATGTCCCTTCACGCGATGGAAGTTATAGAAGTCATTTTATTTATACCAAGAAGGAATAGCGCAGGTGGAATCAAACCCGGAGTGAGGTTTAACAGGAGGCAAGGTGATAGCTCCTGCTTTAAGCAATTTGTCTAAGATCACACCATAAGTTTCTCCTAAGGGAGTATAGTTGATGGGCTCAGCTTTATACTTATAGGTGGCTTTCGGATGGGTATTAGACAGTGCTTGAGATTTGATTGTCACAGCGTGTATGGCCCCCTTTGATTTTGAAGCAGCCGATGTGTGAGAATTGGTGGTGTTAGGTTTGGTGGTAGAGTCTTGGGTCCGAAAATTTGAGATTTTGTTGTGTAACCTCAATTTCTCTTCCTCTAAGGCTCGAATCTCTAGTTTCCGAGCCATAGTAAAGGCCTCATCAAATGTGTAGAAAGTTTGAATTTGGAGGGTGGGAGAAATGTGTTTAGCACAGGCCCACGTAAATAGTTCGATGAGCTCGGCCTGAGGTAAGGCGTAAGTAAGTTGCTTGATGAGGCCCCGCCATCGTCCAACGAAATCTGCGATAGACTCGTCTTCAAATTGTCAGATGCCATAGAGGTCAGTAATGGATACTTTCTTGGAAATATTGATGGAGAAGTGATCCAAGAAAGATTGGGCTAACTGGTTAAAGGAGAAGATTGAGTGCTGGGTTAAAGCACTGTACCACTCCAAGGCAGGTCCTGATAAGGACATGGGAAAGGTACGGAGTAGTAAGGCATCGTCATGAGCAATCAGATAACAGGCATGTCTGAACGATCACAAGTGTTGTTGAGGGTCCTCCTTACTATTAAAGCGAGTAAATTTCAGTAATTCCCATTGAGGAGGATATTTATGAAGGGGGAAAGAAGGGTGAATAGGCTCCCGACAAACTTGCTCGTATGTCAGGGTTTTATGACTTCCTGAAACAGAAGCCTCAAGATTTTGCATCTTGTCCATCATCTGTTTGATTAAATCATTGGTTAGGTTAGATGATGGTGTTGTCGTTGTAAATAGTAGAGGATTGGTCCAAGATCTGCTACTAGACAATGATGGGATTGAATTTTGATAAGATAATGGTGATGAATGTGTTCGGGCAGCCAAATAAGGGTGTCCTATATAAGAGGTTGAGGCCACCAGATGAATTTGTGGAAATGAAAAGGTGGGTGGAACTTGTGAGGGAAAGCTCGTGTGTATAGGTGGCAGAGAGCAAGTGATGAAAGAGGCAACCTGCGAGAGAGATGAGGTAGGGGAAGTGGACGGTAGTGATATGTGGGGTTCCAGATTAACCAGAGGAAAACGAATCGGTGTAGTATGAACTACTGAAGCTGCTGAGCTGGGAGACGGGGCTAAGGATGAAGATGGTAAGGCATAGTTATTAGGTGGGGAAGGGGCTAAGTGAGTGGCGATACTAATAGGCATACCAATGAGGAGCTGACCGTCGGGTGCACGGTCAGGGGTATGAGATAAATAATATTGTACGGCGCTAGGATTAGCATCCAAAAATTTGGCAAATTCCTTATCTCCTATAGGGATCTTGGGAAAATTGCTGGTATCCGTAGGATTCCCTATAGGATGCGAAGGGGGTGACTCAGGCAAAGGCACGGAACAGGCATGTGAAACCATGGTTTCTGCTTGTTTCTGGGTGATAACAACCATGGAAAATAAGACACAGCAGGGATTTAATCAATCCGGAATGAAAACATCAACAAAATGTTGGAATTGATAGGTTACTGGTGTGTCAAGAACTGTTAAACATAGTAACCGATATCGGTCAGATAACCGATATCGGTCAGATAACTGATGTCGGTCAGAATGTAACCGGCGTCAGTCAGTTAACCAATGTCGGTAGTATGGGGCTGGTGTCAGTCATTGTGAAAGCAAAGAGAGGATGTAAGAAGCTTCTTGTTTGGGGATAACAATGCTTAATATACATACCAAAATGTCTTGAAGTGATCACTAAAACAGTGTATGACAGAGAAACAGAACTAAAAACAAGCAAGATGCACACGCAAAACAATAGACTAACCCTAGGATTAGTTTTAATCACTTTGGGATTATGCCTTAGACACCAGATGATGTCAATCATAAATGAAAGACCTAAGGGAGATGTTAAGTTTGTTGTGGCTCATAAGGCTACCTCAATCGGGCAGAGGAATACCGCGGAAAGGGGGGAGGTTTGAGCTATTGTATTGATTATGATGTGATTTGGTATGTGTTGTGTAGTGAGAGTAAGATTAATTTCTCGTCAATACCATGGATATCATCCCCACGTGTACGACATGTTACTTAATCTACATTCACTAGAATTAAAAACAACAAGCAAGAATGTGATGCACGTGTTTTAAACCCAAATTGAAAATGATATTCGATGAAGCAAAGAAGGTGACTTTCACTAAATGCAAAGATATGAAAGAAAGACAAATTCTTTTACCAAAATGACAAAATATTTTGTGAATATTTAGCAGAAACAAACAGAAAGTATGCACCCTATATGAAAGCAAGCAAGAAAGAAAGAAACCCAAAATGGGTCCCACCGGGCGTGCCAAAATGTTTCACATAGAATTTCATTCCGGAATAGAGTTACTTCTATCCTTTCATTCTCTTGAGAAACAGATAAGGGTTAGGGCTAGGAGGAATACCTGTTGAATGTTGGGAAGGTGTGCGCGTACCGTAGAGAGATCAGATCGATTGTGAAGAACTCCTTTTTGTCTGGGAAGGACTACCTGTAAATAAGAACGCAAGACCACTAGATTTTAGTTAGATGACAAGTGAGGGAACTGACTTAGGCCTAGGAAATATTAGACTTCCTTTTGAAGGTGGTTAGTTCCGCATTTAATATGAATTAAAGCAAAATGATAACAAATAACTACCAGATAATACTTACTGGTTCCAGATGAAAATACAGGTCCAAGGAATGTGGTGGCGATAGTAAGGCTTAGTTGGGATGATCTGGTGTTGGAAAGCGAGCTGATGAAGCTATCCTTAGTCTTTTCCAATGCATGAATGATGGTGACAGCGATCCAGTTGCTCAGTTGCAGTCTTCGGCTCGATGATCTTCTTTGCAACCTTTCCCCTTTTCTTCACTTGTCTCTGTTTTTGCAAATGAATTCCGGATCCTTTGTTTTTGGCTGGGGAAGGTCATTTATAGGGAATCGATGGTGGTTGCCTAACCGACCCTGGCCGCATAGGGACTGATGTCAGTTAGGTCAAAGTTGGCTATTTTTAGTAAAATAGCCAACTTTCCCTCTTTTTCTGCCGAGGGGTCAGTTGTGGGCTTGGTCAAGTTATTATTAGGTTTGTTTTGATTGCGGGTGAGGGGTGATGAGTCATGGGTGTGAGTCTAGACCAAGTCATAGGTCTTGTTATCACGGAATCACAACATCCCTGTGTTTATATAAGTACATATACTTAAATTCACGGTGTGATTGGATAACATGGGTACTATCTCCAAGTTGTGGGACTTGCTACTTGAGATAGACCTCCAGAGAAAGTTGGTTCTTGCTCCTAAACTACCTACCACAATCTACTCTAATGTAGGGGAAACTAACTATTCTAATCTAAATTTCTAAGGGACCAGGGAGAGAGAATGCATAAAATGAAATCCTACACTAAAGCGGTGATACACCAGAAAAGGAGGGTGTGAGAGTAGTCTCCAAATGCATGAAATACAGAAGCAAAATGCACACTAGAAGAGGTGATGACAGTTCTCCATAATCTAGCAAAACGCATTCACAACAATTTCAAACATACACAATGATAATAGATCCCTGCATGAACATAATAATAGACACAATATTCTTGTAAAGGAGAGGTTGAAGGGGCAAGAAGAACGCAAGAAAACACAGCAGGGGAAGATACATCCACAAACTTATATTTTATTGCTTCCTGATATGCAAAGTTCAATCGGTTACAAGGTAAGGGCCTGGATCACCATCCAAGGAGTCCACTACAAGGGCCTGTAGCACATTGGCTTCACAAAACAATTTTGACAGAGCTTTGCTATCTGAAAACTCTCCCCTTTACAATGAGCCCAACACTCCAATTTATAGAAAAATGAGAAGGGAAAGAGAAGGGAAAATGGAAATCCCAAAATCTATCCTTCAACCACCTGTAAGAGGCATTAAATGGAGTAAAATAATTATATATTACTTGTGAAAGGCTCCCCATATTATCCCAGGTGTTGCAGAAGAGAAAGAATGATGACCATGCCTCTTAATTGCACTCCCAACCACCAAATAAAACACTGTTATGAACCCAGCCACGTTTTATAAAAAATATCAATTTATCTCTCACCAAGTCTAAAATTTCTTGATTGTTTTGCATCGGGCTCAGAGCCACAATTCCAACGGTACCAATTTTGTGTGATTTTGTTGAGAAATGCAAAACGTTATGGCCTTCTGAGTGCGGGCAGCTATTTTGGGTCTGGCAGGCATTTTCTGTCATTTGACGGGAATGAGCATTAACTGACTAGAGCCGAATATATTTCTCTTAATTAAAAATATTTACCCTCATTAAAAATAATAAATCCAAATTTTGTGGCGTGGAGGACATCGTGCTCGTTGCAGAAAGTCCAATTTTGTGAAAATCGGAGCTCGGAGTCAAAAGTTATGGCCGTTTGAAGTTTCACGGGTCAAACGTTGACTTTTCTTCCTTGCTTGTTGGCCGTTTCGGATTTTTGCGTACCTCACGTCTCGTGCGTACCTTTGTCTCAGATGTTCCAAATGAAAATCTCCTGCTTCGGTTGATTTCGGGCTTCCTTGTCCCTCTTTTACTTCCTTTTCACCTTTTCGGCCGGTTCGCGTCCCGCACGTACCTTTGTCCCAAATGTCCCGGACTGCCTAGGACAAATATCTCTGAACCACCCAAAATGGACCATGTCTTTCAGATTTTTGGTCCGGTTCACGTCCCGCGCGTCCCGACATCCCAACTTTCCTAACTACTGCGGACCGCCTGGCAGCTTTTCCGCCGATTCGCGCCCCGATGTCCCAACTGTCCTGCAGACCGCCTAGACTAGGACTTAGCCGATTTTCTTCATTTTTCGGCCCCAAGCTTGGCTTTTTGCAATTTTTTCACCTTTTCTAACTTGTTGGGTTTTCTTCTTGGATGGGAGAGTTAGAAGGAAGTCGAGGGGGCCCTGAAAACACGATTTCGGGCCTTAAATCAATCTATTTGATTGGGACTAAAGAATTTGATGCATGTTATCAAAATTACCTTGAGGTGTGAATTTTGGATAACAAGTCTTAATTAGGTTGGTTTAGGGTTAGGGCTAGGTCATGATGAGGTGGCAAGGTGAGGTGGCAGGGGTGGAGATGTGGATTTATTAATTATATGGTAATTAATAAATAATTAAGTGTGTAAGGTTTAGGTGGTGAGGTATGGTTAGGTTGCAAGGTGATATGCGGGGTACAGGGTGTCATAAGACCCAAATTTGGTGTCTACACCCACATCAAAACATCTCCTAATCCTGCCAAAGAAGCATATGTACACATGAAGAAATCCCTTTGAGGATATGACACTGCAAGGATCGGTGTTATCATAAGGAATTCCTTCTTCGAACGAAAGGCCTACTCACATCCATCCAACCAAAAAAAATTATTCCATTTCCACATAAGGGAAGTGATGAGGTGCGCAATCTAAAAAATGTCTTCAACAAATATCTTGAAGTAACCTACCAACCCTATGAAACTACGCACCTCAGTGACATTGGTTAGTGTTGTCCAATCCATAATATCTCTAATCTTGGAAGTATCTTCTAGGATACCTTTCCCAAAAATAATGTGACTTAAGTATTGAACCTCTAATTGGAAAAAGGCACACTTCTCTAGGTTTCCATATAGCAGCTACTTACAAAGACACTACAAAACCTTGCAAAGGTTTTCCTCGTACTCCTCACATGTATGTAATTATATCATAATGTCATTAAGAAACATAAGCACAAAGTGATCCAAAAATGTCTTAAACACCCCATCCATCAAACTCATGAATACTGCAGGGGCATTCGTCAGACCAAAAGGTAGCATTGTGAACTCATGGTGGCCATATCTCATGTGGAAAGTTTTCTTATCAATATCTACCTCTGAAATCCTCAATTGATGGTAGCCTGACTTAAGATCTATCTTAGAAAATATAGTGGCCCCCCTCATCTGATCAAATACATCATCTATCCATATAAGGGCATAACGATTCTTGATCGTTACTTTATTAAGTTATACGTAGTCCACACATGAACACAAAGATATGCCCTTTATCTTCAAAAATATCACTACTACACCCCAATGAGATCCACTAGGATGGATTAGGCCTTTCTAAAGAAGGACCTCCAACTACAACTTGAGATCACATAGCTCAGGTGTGGTCATCCTAGATGGTGCATGTGAGATAGGCTCCGCTCTTGAAATCAAATCAATATGAAAGTATATCTCATGTAGGGAAGGTAACCTTAGAAACTCACTAGGAAAAACATTCTGAAACTCATATAAAATGGGGTGGTCATCAAGTGATGGTCCATGAGTCTCATCCTCTGATCGGTCATTAACAGTGATGGAAAATAACTGACAACCCCGTCACGCACGCCGCTTCATCTACATAGAGGATCTAATGCAAATAGAGGCGGGTCTCCTAACATCAAAAATTAGTAACTCCACTCCTAAATCATCTACATAATATATAACCTTTCTATAACAATCAACCCTATCTCTGTACAAAGATAACCAATCCATGCCCAAAATAATTCCATATGAACCCAAGGAAAGGATACAAAGATCCGAAGTCATGGTGAAGGGTCTTAGGTCCACTACACACTCCTTAACTAAATATTCCATAGATATTTTGGCTTCAGAAGCCATCTCAACATCCTAACTAAGGCCCTGCCTAACTGCCACAAGCCTGTATCGCTCTACTAAATATGGAGAAATGAAAGAATTTGATGAGCATGAATAAAATAAGATAGGGGTAGAAATACCACCAAAGCTACCTGTGGTCTTAGTCACCATGCCCTACTGCTCTACCTAGCGGTTCTCAACCGTAGTATAAATCATGTGGCTCTTGGCCATTTCACCAACTATAGACTCAAAGGTAGGTGTATTACCCTGATTAACAGGGTTATGAGGGCACTCTCTCTAATGATGACCATGTACACCACACCTATAACAACTACATGGTCCACTCAAATGATTAGATACTCCTCTAGGTGGCCCAGTAGTTCATGTTGTAGAACATGATGATCCTATCATATATCCTTGTGGGTGCTGCAGTGGATGTACTCATATTGACTATGCACGAGGTGGAGCTTGAGTATTATTGGACCCCTAGTTGTAGGTCTCATACTAAACCCTCTCTAAGCATCATGAAATGGTGGAGGTAAAAAGGGATGGTCAAGTATTTTGGTGTTTCTGAGGAGGAGGAGGACTAAAGGAATATTACGTTGAAGTGTGTCCGCCACGAGGAGGAGGAGATGATCCCCTTGACCTATTATCCTGCAACTATTCTATATGGATCCTCACTCTGTCATGATCCTGCTGAGTCTTCCCCATGGTTTTCTCTATAATGTAGGCATTCTCGATAGCCTCTGATAGTGTATATGGATAATGAATGCACACTTCCCCACCCAAGTCTAAGTTTAGGCCCCCGATGAACTTGTGAGCACTAACATGCTCATCTTGCATGTAGTCCACATACTATAGCAGATCTAAAAACTTACCCTCATACTTTGCTACCATCATGGAGACTTGTCACAGATCATGAAACTCATCAATCTCTTGTTGGATGAATCTCTTGGATATGTATCTACTCTTAAAATGCTCCTGAAATAGCTCCCAAGTTACTGGGTTAGAATCTAATTGGATATTCTTCTCCTCGGTCCTCCACCAAACTCCGACTCTATATCTAATAAGGTAGATATCAACACAAGATTTTGTATTGCTGGTATAAGGACATAGTTGGAAGCATCCTCTAGGCTCTCAAGCTAATCAACCATACCTCGGCCTAAAATCCTCCTATATATCCAAAAAATGTGGCGGGTGTAAATTTATTATCTCTCTGATGTAATCTGCCACTGCCAACTGTCAGCGCTTAGGTCTCTCCACAAAAGCATCCCTCAGCCTACGGCTCCTAGATCTGTCTCTATGTCCTGAAGATCTATCTTTCTTCTCTCTAGGTGGTGACTCATGTCACACCGACTCTACATGGGAGTGTTATGATCTATCCTTGGCATTGTGACATAACGGTACATGATCCTCCACTAATGCATCTCCCTCTAGTCCCCTAGGTCACCCTCCTAAATATCCTTCGCATAAAGTGGCATTAACATCATGTCGTGTCTGTAGTAACTAAGACAATATCGTTGTTACTGCCTGGTTAGGGGGTGGTAGATCTAGGTTCAATTCTAAGGACCCTTCGTGTAGTTTGTGCCTCCTACACAGACCAAGATGAGAGTTAGTTTATCATCATCTAGGATTTGTTTTATTTTTCTAATTTTTCTACACTATAAAACATGATGAAATGTTGTGTATTCTAGGTTGAGAGTTGCGCTATGTTTTCTTGTTGCGTTTCATGTTTCTAAGTGTACCCAAGGTCCAACTGTTGAACCCATGGCTCTGATACCAAGTGTAATGCCCATGATTTTCTACTCTTCAAAAAAATTAGAACTAATATTTTAATAGTCAAAATTATGATAAATATCATTGTGTTTTAAAATTAGTTTGCAAGGTTTAGACATTATCCACAAATAATAAATTTCTTGGTTAAAGTATTTATACACAAGCTTGTGAAATTTAGAACTAATTTAATAATTAAATATTATTAATTTACTTCTTAAAATATATTTATGGTTTAAAAAAATACGTTTACCTAGTTACATAAGTTTAATTAAATATCATGCACCAAGATTCATTTATTTTCTAACACAAAAATTAATTATTTTTCCTAGGCACTAAGTGTCCCCAATCACCCCATTACTCATGTTCCTTTTTTTATTTAAATTTCATTCCCACAAAATACCTCCTACTTAAGTGAGGTAGGGTTTAATTCAATCCATTAGATTGAATATATTCTAGCCCTGAAATTTGGGTTTCCCTAAATATCCTTATGGGTTTCCTTTTATATCTAATTGCCTGCAAACAACCTCATTTTCCCATGCTTGTTTTGTAGGTTTTGGAAGAGGAGAAGGAAGAGAAGCCATGAGAACAACAAGTACAACCATGGAGAAATTTTCTTGGTGTTAGACGTAACTTCTCTGCAAGGTTTAGCTTAGGTAAGGGTTTACTATCATAGATTTCTCGTTTGCTTAATGTAGAGATCTCATCATGGATATGTTTTTGTTATTTTAATGTAAACATCCTTTGAGTTCAAAAATTGGGGGAAAACCCCATTTCATTAAATATATGAGTTTCATAGATTTTGGTGCCCATAAAAGGGATTGAAAGGCTTAAACAATTACATTTAATTAATTAATAGTTCCTGATAGTTTCATTTTGATGGTTTAAAGATTATATTTCAATTAAATTTCAAGTTAGGTTTTACATAGTTGAAATTTTATTTTTCAGTCAAAAGTGACGAAACCACAACCCTACGTAGAATGGTAGTCTTATGACCACTGCCCTGCCTTTGGGGCGGGGGGTTCATCGATCTTCATTCTGTGTTGGGTGACAATTTTTAAATTGCTAGTCTGCACAGGGTGACAGTTCTGTTCTCCAAAAACAAAACCTTAAATATATACATTTTTAAATAGTTTTTGTACATAAATTGGTTTTCAATGCAATATTAATTTTAATTAAGGTGTCTTACATTCATTTGGTTCTAGATTGACATCATCTCATAGTTTCATAACTTCAAAATTTCTAAATGCATAGCTTTTCCATTCAACAAAAAACCTTCAACAACATGAAATGTAAATTTTATTTTACTAAACATACTTTGTTTAATTTCTCTTTGTAACCATATAATAAAAATATGCAAACTACAAGTTTCAATAACATTCTTTTTCAATACAAGGACTTCTAATCCATTTCTTTCAATAAAAATAGTCCTCTCCAAAATGGTATACAACAAAAGTTCTTTCTTCATTCATTAAATCACTACAACTTGGAATAAATGAAATATTACATAACTTTCTTTCAAACATACAAAAGTTACAATCTTCCACTCTAAGTGGTAATAATAATATGATCAAATTATAACATAGAGATTATTTAACAAGGTCAAAACACAATTCTTTATTTCAATGTCTTCTCCCATTTTTTAGCATTCAAACTTGCATCCTCAACTCTTCAAAACTTGAATCACAATACAAATAAAGGGGTACATGTGACACTCTCTAGCTGACCTTTAATCCAATAAAAGGAGAATATATCCCCTTATTATCCCCTGAGCCCCAACTAAGGAGCAATGGGGATTATAATGTAACTTTGACAACCTTTACAAAAATGGTTTCCACAAAAACATACAATCCACAAAACATATAACACATTCAAATGGACATAGTCAACAATATTTACAGCTTCCCAAAAACACATAGCTTGACATCAAGCCAAAAGGAGCAAGGAATATGAGAACCACCTCCTTTTACCTCCTAATTGAAGTAGTAGTTTCACCCAAAAGTTTCCATGTGCACAATACAAACAAAAAAATACATCCTTATCTCTCTACTTGTAAATATGCAAAAATATGTCCATGTTTTCCTTTTCACTCCCTATAGGTGATACTCCCAATCGCACTCCCTCCAAAATTAATTCCTTACATCTCCCTTTTCCCTCTCCCTAATTTTCCCATACTTCCATCTCCCACACCCTTCTTATGACAAACCACAATAAACCACATTCACAACACTCATACAATATTCAAACAAGCACAATTTTTACATCCAAATGCATAAATAAAATAATTACAAGTGGAGAATCTACCTCTCCATCATGCTTCCAAGATTATTTAATCCAAAAAGCTTTTAACACCTTCAAGCTAAGCACAATCCAAATTGCAACTCCAACAATCTCCTAATTCCAAAAGTACAAGAGAAAGAAAAATAAAGCAGGTATCCAAAAATCCTTCAAATTCAATCAATAAATAGAAATGGGATGTGAGGATGATGAGGTGGCTCCATGTAGGATGCCACTTCATCATTCCTCCATTCCAAGACACAAATCAAACACCAAGCCCAAAGAAATTAAATGCACATGTAAGACTTATGGCATGCCGACATGAAACTCCAACTTACACACCATGTTTATCAAGGACAAACTTAAATGTTGTAAGTATGAAATTCCAATCATTTTAACTTTTTACACTCCAAAATGCATAATTAAGCCTAAAATTAACTCCCCATACTATAAGTATGGTTGTTCGTTGAATTTAAGAGGCATGGGACAAGCCTAGCTTGTCCCACAAGCCTCCCAAAAAGTCTTCTAAGTCACAATCCGAATTTTGAAGTTAGGAAAAAGTACACAACACAAAACCCAACAAAAATCTAATTGTCATCCACAATATTTAAAAGACCATCTAACCTAATAATTATCTAATTATCAAATCCTTATTTTAGTTACAAAATTGAGTTGGATTAGTTAAATAAGACACATTAATAATTGCTAATAAAGTGACAAAATTTTTCCAATAATTAAATAGATATAACACACAATAAAACACACACAAAATTAAAAGAAGGGAAAATCATTATACCCCATGGCCACACATGTGAGTTCACCCCCATGGGAAACCTCCTAACTAGGCATACAATAACACAACATAAATACTAGACACAAGTTGTCAAATTTGGCTATGCTGCGAAACACCCAACATTCTTCTATGGTTAGTTGCCTATCCCCTTTTGATGTATGATATAATGTCCCTACAAAAAAAAAACCTCTCTGGCCTCACGCCTGCATTAACAACATCGAGAAATAATATAAACATAAAAATCAATAATCGTCATCCAAAATTAAGTAATTCTATCATCTATCAACATATCGAATAATTTGATTCTAAAATCCATGAGATCATAATTATACTCAGAACATCCAGAGTATAACGTGTTAGTATAAAATCTAAATAATGCAAATCAACATATATCTAACTTTCTACCAGTGTCATCTAGTGTATCATAATCAGAATGTGAATCACAACATATCAATAGTCGAAATATATGCATAGTCTATCATCTATTGCTTAGAATATAATAATCAAAGTGTCTAAGTATCAATACAACAGTTATATCATCATAATGAAAATAGTCTTGAGGATTGGGCACTGCATAAATTAATTTTTTTTAACACTTATTAGTATTAATTTTTTTATTGGAAGAGGGTACAAACCCCACCAAATGTTTATAGTTCAGATCATCCTTTGATACTAAAGAATAACATTTATTTCCAAATGGTAGAACGATGAGTAAATGGATTTGGACATTTTAATCTCTTCACAAATATTAGTTGTCCCACTAAATGCTCATTACACATATAGGCATGGTATAAATGAGATACCCAATTCTCAAGAACATATTACACAGTCAATTAGGAGGATTCGCTCTACAAGAACATACCAAGAAGTGTTCCAAATTACTAGGTCAATAACTCTTGTAGTATCTTAAATTAATACTAAATCATACATTGAATCCACAATTTTTTTTAACTTTTTTATATGGTTGACCAATTAAATCTCATCAGTTGGATGTGATAGTTATTTTTGGTTTAGTCCACGTTGATATAATTGCCCTTAAAGAAAGCATTCCTTAATGGTTAACCAGATGATACAGTCACCCTTAAATCCAATTGTCACTAGAGAATATGATCACAAAGAGAATGGAGATCGATCGATATGATACAGTACATGATGGAATCCGGTATATAAATCTTAACACGACGTGTGTTTCAAATTTTAAAAAAACATTTAAATGTGCTATGTTAAAATATTGTTTTTATTTTGTGATGAGAAAATATTTACACCTTCTACACGAACTTTGAATAGATAACAACAAATTTAAGATCCAACAATCTTGGCGTTGATCTCAACTAAATTCTAATCACCCTTATATGTTATACTAATATGGATATTATAGTTTTCAACTATAATTTGGATGTTTCTGGTAGAGTGCTATTAAAATAAAATTATGATGATGCAACAATAGTATTTCAATGATATCGACATCTCCCCTAGCATTTTTTGTGGGATCCCTTTCAAGTCTGCTCCCAATATATGTTTATTGAATTGCGTCTGCAAGGTCTTCTTGGAGATATAATCCAAGGAGTTAATTCTCAAGCCTTGCAATAATGAATTTAATGCCACCCAAAGTGGAATACCTTGAAAATTTGTTTATTTTTTCTTTATCAGATTCAACAAAAAACTGTGAGATCAAATATAAGTCTAAAATGGTTTTGTGTTTTCACATAGCCAAAGAAATCGAAAAAACATTCCTCTTATGAAAATTCTAGAGAAAACAATTAAAATGATGTAGTTTCAGGATGGATTACATCAATTTTGTTTCAACATACAACATGATTTTTTTTATTTTTGGTTTTTTGACACAAACATTAATTTATTCTCAATATAATTCTTTTCATTTTATGTGTTTGTGACTTCATCTCTTGTTTATAACTTTATACATTATGTATTCTCATGAGGGTTATGTGCATACATGGTATTTGACTTGGGTAATGATCTCATATGACTTCATCTATTGGATCAATTTTGGCTCCTATCACATTGTGTGCACCTTGTTCCATATGTAAAAGGATTTATTCAAAATATATTGTTGGGTGAAAATTCTCAAATATTATATCATTAAAATTTTCCTAAAAATGTTAAAAAATTATTTCTTTGTGAGATTCATAGAATTTATGTGAGGAAAATTTACGTGTCCAATACAATAGTGTGTTATCACATAACCTAAGAAGACGAGAAACATTCTTGATATAACAATGGTATTTGTCAATTGTAACGTTTGTATTGCTGAAATAATCCTAGTTCTTATCATTAAATATATATCTAGTTTTAGAAAATAGAATTTACTGAATCAATGGATAGTACATTCATTTTTGATAAACATAGAAGATATAAACTCTAAATATAGTAGTGAAAAATATGATTTAATATAATAGTTGTGGAAAGTTTGCAAGATATAGAAAAATTATTGGTATCCATCACCATTTCTACCATTAGTTCAACTCAATTTAAATATGTATTTTATAAAATACCTCCCATGTTTTATGCTTATTAAAGTTAGTATTGCGCATGAGAGACTCCAATGGATATATATAATCTAACCTAAGTAAACTTTCATGCCTTCTTCCATCAAATTTGTAGCTGCCCAATGTTGAATTCCTTGAAAATGTTCCTCTTATTTCTTCATCTCACTCAAAAAATACATATGATCTTGAAGGTGAGTCTTTCAGCCTATTGAGTTCACACATAGCCCAAGGAGATAAATTAAAAAATTCCTCTTGTTAAAAGTATAGTCTTAAAAATTAAGAAGCTTTAGTGTTGGTAGTGCTTTCATCATTTTTTACAACATACGATTTGATTGAATTTTTATCATTGGTTTTTTGACTCATAATTTTATTTATTATTAATATAATTATTTTGATTCAATGTGTTTACGACATAATCTCTTGTTTATATGTTTAAATGTTAATGTATTCTCTGTAGGGTTATGCGTGTATATGGAATTTGATAGTTGGTGGAGGGATTTGAGTTGTTGGGGTATTTAAACTAGGATGAACATATCCTATGAATTTTTCTATTGGATCCCTTTTACCTACACTCATATATTATGTGATGTGTTTTACGTGTGATACACTATTACAAATATAATGTAGGATAAAATTTATTAGATATTGCATCATCAAATTATTATTTTTAATGTCTATCTAAAAGAAAATAAATCTCAGGAATAGATACAACCCTCATGAAATTTACATACAATTCATAATATTAGAACAATCATATTCATATTGGTTTCTTCATGGGTTATGTTATAAATTATTCTTAGACTGTAATGATGATAATTGTAATCTATAATGCCCATATTGCTGAATTTAACTATCCTTTGTATCATTACATATATAAAATATTATAAAATACATAATGTGAATCGATCATTAGTGCATTTAATTTAAATAAATATAGAAGATTGATACTTGACAATATTGGTGAGATCCATGTTTTCTTATTAGATACGGTAAGAAAATGGGGGATTTTAATCCCATAAGCCTTACAACATCATATGCATCGTGAGAGAAATAGATGAGTAAAAGATTTAGTAATGAGGGAAAAAAAGATGACCTCTACTAGCGGTCAGAAAAAAAAAAAAACCAAGAGAAAATGGAAGTTGAACCTAGATTCCAGTCAAGGAGACTTGACCCGACACAAAGATAGAGAAAAACATTAAGGGTCTAATCATGAAGTTTTCAAATAAATACTCCACATCACACACTCAGACTCTACATATTTATGTTTTTTTATGTTGGTCCTTAGTCCACCCATCATCGTCATTCACTGAGGTTGATGATTCTATCAAATTTCCATCACCAGATTTGAGTAGCAACTCCAAATTTTTGTCCAAAAAATCAACCGACCAATTTCCAAGTGGAGGGATCTTACCTCAAGACTGGTTCTTTTCAACTCTAAGACGTGGAATATTACATGTTGACCCAACCTCTTAGAAAATTTCAAAATTTGAAATCATGTCTCGCCCAACATTCCACTCACCACTAGAATGGTCATCAGGAGGAACACCACCTTCAACCTTTAATGGAATTTTATCCCCACCACTTTTTTCCATATACCCACCAATCACAGTACCAATATTACACTGTTAATCAAAATTTTAATTTTTTCCCTCATCTCGCCTAGACCGGTTCAGCCTATCAGCAGTGGCACATTCACCAGAAACTACAACCATAGTCTCTACCATTCGATCCAGCTTTCCTTCTTTAACATCCAGAAAATCCACAGAGCCATCAAGGAGGTCCACGGTGTCTTCATCATCCTCATCTAGATTCATGTTTGAATCATCCTCCATCTCTTTGAACACCTTCTCCTACTAAAGTTCCTCCTCTACACATCATGTATCTGTCGTATATTTAGCCCTTCTACATTTACCATAGACTATAGGCAAGATTTAAAATTCAATTGAATGTTCCCATTTATCACCATGGGAATTCAGGAAAATCCTTTTGGGTGTTTTGGTGTACACAGGAATGCTAACACACATCTAAGAAAAAAATAATCTAGTGTGTGATCTGGTTATAGGACCCACATCAATCATCCTCCCTATAGACCAAGTGACTCCCAGAAAAAATTCAAGCTCCCAGAACTCCATGGGGATAGTGGGGAGCCGAATCCAAATGGGGAGGAACTAGAAAGTAAATTTATGAGGGAATCTAGGCTCCCAATGGTGGAAGATAAGAGAAGTCTTCCCAAAGAATCACATTTCTCACCTCCTACTCATCACGTAAACAAAAAATAAATCCTTCGACTACAAGTTCCCTTACATCCACTATAGTTCCCACTCCTCTTCAACACCTATTTTGTTATGATCATGTTTAGTAGCTGCTTAGTGACATAGACATTATCTGGCATTTTAGATAGTCTATTATTAGAAACTATGGACATTTTGATTATTATTGTTTTTTAACTTTTATTATTGACTGTATGGGACATTGATAATCATTGCAATACGTGATGATGATCTCGTATTATTTTTTTATATGTTGACATCTTTTGACTCTTGACAGTGGCGATTGTGTTAGATGTTTTAGACTAACCTTATGTGTGTAAATTGATGTTATAGTGTATTAATCATGCAATGATATTAGTGATCAGTAGTATATTTTAGAATGCATCTAAATAGATATAAATTGCAGTAAGTATGTGAATTACATAGTTTTCGTAATAGGTGAATTGTGATTATTGTTAATTTTAAATAATTGGTTAGAGTAGAATTGTTTAACTATGATAGAAATGTAGCTAGATTATATGATGATGATTATATGATGGATGATATGTGTGTTTTGATTCCTTGATGTATTGATGTGGACTTGAGGCCAAAGGTGGTATTGTCTTATTTGGTTGCAGGAAAAAAATCACAATAAATAAAAGCGACTAGTAGACTAACTATTAAAGAATATTGGATGTTACAACATGGTCACCTTGGCAATTGTGTGTGAGATGGTGTGTGTTGTTTTTTTTCTTATCATGTTTTATTGGAGGTATCCATGGGTGTAACGCCCCCTAAAAATGCTCACACGAGACCCAAGAACAACCTAGGGTTAGCTAGAAAAATTATGGAATAATTTTTTTGTTTGAAAAGTGTGCCAACAAAAGTTTTTGAAAAAGACAGTTGCCACATTAATGTCTCTAGGCGATGATTTTAATAATTAATTTTCCATGATAACACAATATTTAAAATCTAAATTATACTTTAATACCTTGATTTGACTAAGCATGTTTAATATCCCTAAGGATTATTTAAATGAAAAATTAATTCCTATTAAAGTTGAATATTCCCCCATGGGGTGTCAAGGGTAAAAGTGGCCAATGAAATTAAATACCAAGGTTATTTAATATCTACAATGTTGAAACAACTAGCAAGGTCCGTTATAAAAAATATTGGGTTAGGATAATGAAAACTTCCCTACCCCATAAATTAACCCCTTAAAAATTCAACCCATATTTTGAAATTAAACCATTTAAATTACAAGGTAATTTCCACTCACCCACTCTCCACCTAATTTTTGTATGGATGAATCGCATCCCTTAGATGGATTCAATTAGGGCACTTGATGAAGAAAAAGGGTAACTAACCCTAAAACATGCTTATGAAAGCTTCTTTCTCATTTCATTTGGTTCATTATTTTATATTTTGTTTTGAAAGTTATTGGAGGAGGAAGGGAAGCCATTAGAGGCCATTTCAAGCTCTTTAAGGAATGAACATGCTTCTTTTCTCTTCTTATTTGGTTTATACCCTTGTTATGGTTTCAAAATATATTTATTCATTTTATTTAGTTCATTTTCTTGTATTTTCTCAAAAGGTAGAATGGGTTTTTGTCCAATTTTAATCAAAGTTAAGATTTGGTTTCATATTTTCATTTGAGAATGAGAAAATGTGTATTATATATATATATATATATATATATATATATATATATATTTTGTTTACCTCCTATAATGAGTGAAACCAAAATCTAAAATATTGTTTATCTCCTATAATAAGTGAACCTGAAATATAAAATATATGCAAATATATATAAATATATAGAACGAATCTCAACAGAGAAGAACCTTAGTCGAGGGTCTTAGGTTTTGCACAGGCCATAACATAGAGAGGTGCACAATTGTTGTAATAAGGAGAGTGTCGCATAAAGGAATAAGGGGTTAATATATTTTGGGGGGTGGGTAGGGGTCGGCGACCCCAACCCCCACCCCATTTTAATTAAAATGGGGTGGGGGCTAGGTTCGCTGACCCCTCCTCACCCCAATTCCTTCTTATTTCCCACAAAGGGGTCGTGGCCTAAGCAAGCCTACATGCATTTTTAAAAGTTTTTAACATTATTTAAACTCCATCCTATTTAATGTATATAGTTTACTTAAAATTTATCTTATTTAATATATATAGTTTTATATATACTTTTTAATTATATTTAATATATATATATATATATATATATATATATAAATTAAAAGTATTTTAATATTAGTGTATTTTGATATTAATATATCCCCTCTAATATTATAGTATTGTGTTATTAATAATATTTAAAACATTGATATTACTATCAAAGATGGTGAAGGAAGTATAGATATTATTATTGATAAGTTGAATACTCGCACTATCATTTTGTTCTCAAACAATCTAATAAATTTAATTAAAAAACAAGAGAGAATGCATTTCTTTTCCATTAACTCATTTTGTGATAGATTAGCAATAGTTTAAAAAAGGAGAGTTACATACTAGAAATAGCAAATAGACAAATTCATAGGCCTATTTGAAAGACAATTTTAATGAGATATCTTTTCATCAACAATACAAGAACAAGTATTCATAGTCTAACCTTTACAATACATGCCTTTCAAATGACAAAAAGAGATGCAACATTTCCCAATACACTTTCCAACTTTCCAAAAGAGAGTTTGTAATAATATTTCCAACAATATATTTAGAACAAGAACAACATATTTTGGTGGGAATAAATCAATTCAATAATATGAAATAATTCCTTTTTACAACTCCTTTTAAGTCCACCCAAAATCAACTTACAAAATAGATTTTTTTCTCTTTTTTTTAATATTCAATGTAACTTACATATCTAAAAATCAAAACAACTTTTCCATCACAAATACTAATACAATGTCTTCCACTTCAAGTGGGAAATTTTTACAATAAGGAAAACTTAAAATAAACTTCAATTTTTTTTCTTCATGCATAGCTCTAAGATAAACTTTCCAACCAAGCTCCATTTTCCCATGACATGTCCACCAAAAAAAGGGGGGAGAGAAAACACTCTCCACCCAACCAAGAATTCCAATGAGGAGGAGAATCCATCCTCCTCATTGGCCCCCGAGCCCCAACCACATTGCAATGAAAAATGGATTCAATTCATGGCAAAAAAACAAGCTTCCACATCGCAATACAAGATTATACAACTATACCAAAATCCAAGCAATATAACTACAATCACAAGAAGGAGAAACAAAAAAATATACAAGGCTTCTATATGAAGATCCAAAGGAGCAAGAACCTATGGGGAGGCCTCTTATGCCTCCCAATGGGAAATGGGTTCCCACCTTAAAACCTCCAATACAAATCTCAAATCCCCTACATACTCTTATTCCTCCCTCAAGTATCTCTTATGCCTCCCTCATTCTCTTATGCCTCCCTCATACAACAGAAAAGTAAGAAATGCAAGCATTCCTTATCCAAGGTGGGGAACCCAACCTAAACTCCCTCCAAAACATGAAATAACTCTTATTCCTCCCTACATTAATTCTCCACATAGTCCCCTCCTACACCACACTTAGGCTAATCTACCCAAGTACCCAACAAGCATTCTAAACACTCAAAAAAACAAGCACAGAAACACAAAATAAAGGAATAACATAAGCAAAAGTAAAGATCCTACCTTTCCACAGTAGAGCTTGTTCCAAGAGTCAAACTCGAAACTCCTTCAAACCCAAGCAATTACCACCAAGCTTCCACAAGACCACAATCTCTCCAAAATCTTGTAACTACAAGAAATGCAAGAGCACAAAACAATGAAGTAACCGCCAAACAAGAAAAAGAAATTGAATAAATAGAAAAGGGAGAGAGGAGGAGGATGTGGCTCAAAGTAGGATTCCACCTCATTTCCTCTCCACTCCACATCACCCTAGTCAATCCCATACTCCAAA
Source organism: Taxus chinensis (assembly GCA_019776745.2). NCBI lineage: Eukaryota > Viridiplantae > Streptophyta > Pinopsida > Cupressales > Taxaceae > Taxus > Taxus chinensis. Next base: position 743,605,897 of record CM034150.1, read on the forward strand.
GAACAATTAATAAGTGGTTGAAGAAATGACATTTTACTTACACACACAATCTAAGCCCACACCCCTTAAGGACTAAAATAAATACATGTAAGAAAGTGCAATAAAAAATTACAATTTGTCTTCCCAAAACACATAATGGGGTCTAATTTTGACCCCCCAACCCATAGGTATGGTTGGCATATCAATTTAAGAGGTGTGGGACAAGTTTAACTTGTCCCACAAGCCTTCAAAATTGGCCCTTAAGGCCAAATTCGAATTTCCATGAGGGGGTAGAGTGTACAACACTCAAGATCACAAGCACTCAATCTTACAACACAAAACCCAAGAGCCATCTAGTCTAATAAATGAAAATTTTGGTCACATCCATAATTAGTTAATAACAAGATTAATTAACTTTAAATAGACACTAAAACCCATTAAGATAAAGGGGAAGAATACATCATTTTCTAATTAATTTAAACAAGGAAATTACATCACTAAAAATCACATACTACATTAAATAAAGGAAACTAAACAAAATACAACACATAACCCCTTGGTCACAATTTCCCCCTAACAATAATTCAAACACACACACACAAACACATGTTGCCATGGTGACCTTTTGTTGAATTCATCTAGAATTCCAATGTGGTTGGTCTCCAATCCCCCCGATGTTTGTTGTGAATAAATTTACCTAAAACAAACATAAATACCTCCTTCGGCCTCATGGCCGCATTAAAAACATCCAAGATAAAATATGTAATATAAATCCAAAATCATCTATATATGCATCAAATCATCATCAAGAAATTACGATATCATTTACAATTTCTAACAACATCTTGATTCTACATTTCATCAATATCAATATGATCATAAGATTAGTTCAATTGTCTAGGTCTACTCAATATGACGAAATATCACATTTCTATATAAATATATATATATATAACCATGTCAACAACATATCAACATCAATATAAAATGTCTCTAATAATCCACATGCATCATATATGAATCGAAATCAGCAATAGTCCAGTATCTCTAACATATAACATCATGCTAAATCAAAAGCTACAATAATATCCATAAGTATAGTCGACAGTATCAAATCAATAACAAAAAGGTGTCGAAGGGAAGTGGGCACTACATCCCCCTCCCCTTAGACTCGACTTCCTCCTAGGAAGTCACTAGAACAGGTGTGGAAACTAAACTCGTAGCAATGCAGCATCCTCCCATGTAGCCACAGTATCATCATACCTTTCCCACTACACTTGAACCTGGTCAATCTCTCTACCTCGAAGGCCTAGGGTCCTGCAACTCTAAAATGTGGATGGGCTCCACCATCACCTGCCCCTGATCCTACACCTGTAAGGAGGTCCAATCTAGTACATGAGAAGGGTCTGATAATATATCTCCTAAGTACTAAAACATGAAACACATCATGAACATGAGACAAGCTAGGTGGCAATGCTAGACGGGTAGGCCAAAGGACCGATACGACTCCTAAGATCTCAAAGGGACCCAAATCTAGGAGCTAGCTTAGAGCCTTTTCCGTAATGGATAGGTATCTTATGTGGCCTGACACAAAGAAACACCTTCATGCCCACCTCATAACTATGATCTGTCCTATGCTGATCTGCATACTTCTTCTTTCCAGTCATGTGCCTCCTGTAATCTCTGCCTGATCATAAACAACCTGCTGCTCCATGTCCTGTAGTAAAGCTGGCCCAAGAGAAACCTTTCCTCTAACCTGTCCCAACTAAGAGGTGTCTTGCACTCTCTACCATATAGTTCCTAAAAAGGAGCCATGCCTATCGAAACTTTGAAAACTATTATTGTATAGGAAAACTCCACCAAGTACAAATACTCCTCCCATCTCGACTTATGATCCATGACATACATCCTAAGCATGTCCTCCAAAATCTGATTCACCCACTCAGTCTGTCCATACTGTCTCAGGGTGATATGTTGTACTGAAATTGATCTTTGTCCCGAGAGCATGCTGCATGGTAGTCCAGAAGTGGGAAGTGTACAAAGGATCAGTCACAAATGATCTTCATGGAATCCCATGTAATCTGAAAATCTCATCTAGATATACCCGTGCCAAAGCACTAGTTGTGTAGGTGGTCTTCACAGGAGAAAAATGAGCCACTTTCGTCAATTTATCCACTGTGACCATGATGACATGTCATGGTGGTATCTCGACGTCGGTAACCCAACAATGAAGTCCATGGAAATGGTGTCCCACTTCCACTCCAGTATAACATGAGGAAAGAGAAGGCCAACTGGATGTTGATGCTTGGTCCTTCACCTTCTGACACTCTAAACAACATGACACAAATTGAGCCATGTCTCTCCAAAGTCCCCTCCAATGATACAACTGTCTCAAAGTGGTGTGCATCTTCTTCACCCTAGGATGGGCTGAATAGGGTGCATGATGAGCCTCTGTCAAAATGTCCTATCTCAAGCCTCCATCTCTAGGAACATAAATCCAACCTCTATGCCTGAGAAGGCCATCTATCTCTAATGAAAATCCATCAAAATTCCCCTCAAGGGGTCTCTGAGACTCAATCTCTTCTCTGGCTGTAAGGTAGAAGTTGTCGTGAGGAAGCTGCTATAATATCCTGCTCCACAAATATGTGCCCACTGAAGTGGCCATAACCACATGTCTCCATCTACTAAGGCATCTACAACCACATTCTCCTTCCCCTTCACATGCTCTATCTCCATGTCATACTCACAAAGCAACTCCATCCAATGCCGCTGACGAGCGTTGAGATTGGGCTGTGTGAAGAGGTGGTGAAGACTCAAGTGATCAGTCCTGAGTGTAAATCTCTGGCCAAGAAGGAAGTGTCTCCATCAAACCAAGGCATGAAAAACTACCGAAAGCTCAAGATCATGAGTCAGATAATTGAGCTCATAATCTTTGAGTTTGCGAGACTCAAAAGCAACTACTCTGCCCTCCTGCATCAACACACCTCCAAGTCCTGCCAAAGAAGCATCTGTGCATATGAAGAACTCACCCTGAGGATCTGGCACTGTAAGAATAGGCATTGTCGTGAGGCATTCCTTTAGTGTCCTGAAGGCCTTGCTCACATTTATATGACCAAACAAACTTCTTCCCTTTTCACTAAAGGGAAGTGATGGGGTGTGCAACCCGAGAGAAGTCCTGAACAAATATCCTGTAATATCTTGCTAAACCCATGAAGCTACACACCTCTGTCACACTAGTGGGTGTAGGTTCCAATCCATAATAGCTTGAATCTTGGAAGGATCGACTATGATACCTTCCCCAGAAATGATGTGGCCCAAATACTACACCTTTGTCTGAAAGAACGCACACTTCTCCAGGTTCCCGTAAAGATGCTGCTCACGAAGACACTGAAGAACCTGGACAAAGGTGCTTCCTCATGCTCCTCATGTACGTGAGTAAATCAGAATGTCATCAAGGAAAATGAGCACGAAGCGATCCAAGAATGTCTTGAACACCCCATTCATCAAGCTCATGAACACTGCGGGGAATTTGTCAAACCAAAAGGCACTACGGTGAACTCGTAGTGGCCATATCTCATACGGAAGGTAGTCTTATGAATATCTACCTCTATGATCCTCAGCTGATGATAACCTGACTTAAGATCTATCTTGGAGAAAACTGTGGCCCCCTTCATCTGATCAAATAAATCATCAATGCATGGAAGGGGGTAACGATTCTTGATCGTTACTTTTTTCAGCTGGTGGTAATCAATACACAACCGCAGAGATCCATCCTTCTTATTTACAAAAATCACCGGTGCACCCCAAGGGGATACACTAGGACATAGATTAGGCCTTTCTCCAGAAGGCCCTCAAGCTGTAACTTGAGCTCACAGAGCTCAGGGGTAGTCATCTGATAAGGTTCTCGTGAGATAGGCTCTACTCCTGGAACCAAATCTATGTGAAAATCTATCTCACGTGGGGGTGGTAACCCTGGTAGCTCCCCTGGAAAAACATCAGAAAACTCTCTCAAGATGTGATGGTCATCAAGCGAAGGTCCACTAGACTCATCCTCTGATCTTTCACTAACCGTAACAACATACATCTGACAACCTTGTCGCACACACCGCTTAAGCTGCATAGTAGAGATGGTGTGAATGGAAAAGGCCTCCTAACTCCTTCTATGAGCTGACTCAACTCCTAGATCATCTATACAAGAAATAGTCTTATGGTAACAGTCCACTCTAGCTCTATGTGTAGACAACCAGTCCATGCCCAAGATGACTCCATAAGAACCCAGAGGAAGGATGTGAAGATCCTAGGTAGTGGTGAAGGGTCCCAAATCCACTACACACTCCTTTACTAAGGAGTCTACAAAATTTTGGCTCCAGAATCCATTTCAGTGTCCCAACTAAGACCTGCCTAACTGCCACCAGCCTGCAATGCTCTACTAAGGATGGTGCAATAAAAGAATCTGATGAACTAGAATCAAACAAAATGGAGGTAGGAATACCACCAATGCTACCTGTCATCTCTATGATGGTACTCTGGTGCTCAGCCTAGTGGTTCTCGACCACTGCATAGATCTAATGGTTGCGCCCCATGTCACCAAGTAATAGGCTCAGAAATCTACGTCTTACCCTCATTAATAGGGTTATGTGGGAACTCCCTCCAATGATGTCTAGAAACACCACAACCATAACAACTTTCCAGTCCTCTCCAATGAGATGAAGCTCCAGTTGGTACTCTAGAGGTCTTGTGTTGTGGATCCTGATGATCCGGCTATGGACTGTTGAGGTCTCTGTTGTGAGCTCTTACTGACTACGCTCTAGGTACACCCTGTTTCCTAATGGGACCCCTAGGAGGAGGCCCCATACTCATCCTCTCTGTGTATCAAACCTGTAATTAAGGCCTGAATGGTGGATGAGTCTGTTATTGCTACTACTACTGCTAAGGTGGCTGTTGTGGTGGTCTAAAGATACTAAAACCCTCTCCACCACGAGGAGGAGGAACTGACCCCTTCAATCTGTATCCTGCATCTTCTGGATGTGGCTCCGAACTCTATCCATGCCTGCTGTGTCTTTCCTCATGTCTCCTCTGCAATATAAGCCTTCTCCACGGCCTCTGCTAAGGTCTGTAGTGAATGCACACCACACCACCCAAATCAAAATTTAGGCCCCTAATGAACCTATGAATCTTTACCTGCTCATCCTGCATATAGTCAATATACTGGAGTAGGTCCAGAAATTGACTCTCATACTCAGCTACAGTCATAGATGCCTGACGGAGGTCATGAAACTTGTCTATCCTCTACTGAATAAACCTCTGAGATAAGTACCTACTCCATAAAACCACTCCTCAAAGAGCTTTTAGGTAATTGTCTTCAAATCAAATGTGGAGCTTCTGCTCCTTGGTCCTCCACCAGACACCTACTCCATCCCTCAGAAGATGGATCACACACATGATATTTCATGTTGCTAGTACAAGGACAGAGCTTGAAGCACCTGCTCAAGCTCAACAACCAAGGCCTCTTCCTGAAATCTACCTGTATCTCTTGAATAGTGAGATGGTCGTAGCTTCAGCATCTCCTTGATATGGTCTACAACTATCGATCTGGTGACCCCTAGGCCTCTCTACATGCTCATCTTTAGGTCTAGGGGAGACCTATCCCTGTGTCCTGAAATCCTATCTCCTTGTCCCCTCTATGGTGACTCTTCTCTAGCTAAATCCACATGGGATTTCTCTTCCTTATGCTCCTTTCGGTGTCGAGAAGATGCATGAGCCTCAATGGATGGCTCCTTATCATGTCTGGCTGATCATCCTCCTAAGGACCCTCCACATATACCGGTATTGATGTCCTAAAGCATCTGTAAAATCTGGGGTAGAATGGTTGATATGGCTTGCTCTAGAGGTGGTATATCTAGGTCTATGTGAAAGTACCACTCGTTTGATCCACGCCTCCTACACAGACCAAGGTGAGAGTTAGTTCATCATTATAGGTTTTATTCCAGTTTTCTATGTTTACTAAAATATACAATTTTCAGACAAGTTGTTTTCTAGGTTTAGTATTATGTCAGGTTTAATATTGTACTAGGTTTAATGTTCATGTCTCATGTTTTCCTGTGTGCCCAAGGGTCCAAGATTTGAACCCACAGCTCTGATACCAAGTGTAATGCCCACTAAAAACGCTTGCATGAGACCCAAGAACAACCTAGGATTAGTTAGAAAAATTATGGAATATTTTTTTTTTAAAAAGCATTGCCCACAAAAGTTTTCGAAGACAAAACTTGTCACATTAATGTATCTAACTCGATGACTTTAATAAATAATTTTCCATGATAACACAATATTTAAAATCCACATTATACTTTAATAAATTGATTTGACTAAGCATGTTTAATCTCCCTAAAGATTATTTAAATAACAAATTAATTCCTACTAAAGTTGAATATTCCCCCATGGGGTGTCAAGGGTAAAAGTGGCCAACGAAATTAAATACCAAGGTTATTTAATTTCTACAATGTTCAAACAACTAGCAAGGTCTCTTATTAAAGTTGGGTTAGGAGTAATGAACACTTCCCTACCCCATAAGTAACCCCTTAAAAATTCAACCCATATTTTGAAATTAAAACATTTAAATTAAAAGGTAATTTCCACTCACCCACTCTCCACCTACTTTTTGTAGGGATGAATCTCATCCCTTGGATGGATTCAATTGGACCCTTGATGAAGAAAAAGGGTAACTAACCCTAAAGCATCCTTATGAAGGCTTATTTCTCATTTCATTTGGCTCATTATTTTTCTTTTGTTTTACAGGTTATTGGAGGAGGAAGGAGCCAAGAGGAAGCAATTGGAAGGCCTACATATTATATATCTATACTTTGTTGATACCCTCTCTTAGGGTTTAAAAATGTATTTAATATTTTCATTTTTATATCTCCTATTTGCCCAAATGGGCTTGGGTTTTTTTTTTCCCATTTTAACCTAAAATCTAATAATATATATATAGTATATACAATATATATATATATATATATATATAACAAATCTCAAGAGAGAAGAACCTCAACCATGGATCTTAGGTTTTTCACAAACCGTGACATAGAGAGGTGTGCAATTTTTTTAATAAGTAGATGGCTGCATAAAAACATAAGGGTATAATATATTTTTGTGGGTGGGGAGGGGTCGGTGACCCAAACAAAGTGTTTTTAAAATGGGGTGGGGGATGGGGTCACCAACCCCTCCCCACCCTAAGTCCATCTTATTATCCACAAAGGGGCCTTTGTGGCCTAAGCAAGCCTACACTTCATTTTTGAAATTTTTTAACATTATTTAAACTCCATCCTATTTAATATATATAGTTTACTTAAACTTTATCTTATTTAATATATCTAGTTTTACATATATTTGTTCTTCTATTTAATATATATATATATATATATATATATTAAAATTAATAATTCCACTTAATATTTTAGTATTTTGATATTAATATATCCCCTCTATACTATAGTATTTTGTTATTAAAAATATTTAAAACATTGATATTACTATAAAAGATGGTGAAGGAAGTATAACTAGTATTATTGATAAGTTGAATACTTTCACTACCATTTTGTTCTCAAACAATTTAATAAATTTAATAAAAAAAGAGAGAGAATGTATTTCTATTCCATTAACTAATTTTGTGATAGGTTAGCAATAGTTTTAAAAAGGAGAGTTGCATACTAGAAATAACAAATAGAGTACTTTATAGACCTATTTGAAAGACAATTTTAATAAGAGCTCTTTCCATCAAAAATACAAGAACAAGTATACATAGTCTAACCTTTACAATACATGCCTTTCAAATGACACAAAGACATGCAACATTTCTGAATACGCTTTTCAAATTTCCAAAAGAGATTTTTTAATAATATTTCCAGCAATATATTTTGAACAATAACAACATATTTTGGTGGGAATAAATCAACTTGACTAAAATGAAATAATTTCTTTTTACAAATCCTTTTAAGTCCACCCAAAAGTATCATTTTTTTAATTATTGGCAAATAGTTTTTTGAAAGGGACTATACCCTTGTGTAAAAAAGAAGGCCTTGAGCTAGAATAGGAATTAAAACCAGAAAAAGAAGGATCAGAATCCAAGTGTGACAATGAAGCCCAAAGTAGCCAAAAAATAGCTACCCAAAAGTATCTTCAAAAATAGCATTTTTTCTCTTTTTTCTTAACATTCAATGTAACTTACATATCCAAATATCAAAACAACTTTTTCATCAAAAATACTAATACAATGTCTTCCACATAAAGTAGAAAAAATTTACAAGAAGGTAAACTTAAAATGAACTTCAAATTTGGTCTTCATGCATAGCTCTAATATCAACTTTACAACCAAGCTCCATTTTCCCATCACATGTCCAAACAACAAAAATGGGGGAGAGTTAACACTCTCCATCCAACCAAGAATTCCAATGAGGAGGATAAGCCATCCTCCTCATTGGCCCCCAAGCCCCAACCACATTGTAATGAAAAATGGATTCAACTCATGAAAACAAAAAAAGCTTCCACATCACAATACAAGTGCTTACAACCATACCAAAATCCAAGTAATAAAACTACAATCACAAGAAGGAGAAACAACAAAATATACAAGGCTTCTAAATGAAGAGCCAAAAGAGCAAGAACCTATAGGGAGGCCACTTATGCCTCCCAATGGGAAATGGGTTCCCACCTTAAAACCTCCAATACAAATTTTAAATCCCCTACATACCCTTATTCCTCCCTCAAGTAACTCTTATGCCTCCCACATACTCTTATGCCTCCCTCATACAAGAACAAGTAAGAAATGCAAGCATTCATTGTCCAAGGTGGGGCACCCAACCGAAACTCCCTCCAAAACACATGAAATAACTCTTATTCCTCCCTACATGAATTCTCTCCATAGTCCCCTCCTACACCACACTTAGGAAATCTACCCAAGTACCCAACAAGCATTCCAAACACTCAACAAAACAAGCACACAAACAAAAAATAAAGGAATAACATAAGTAAAAGTAAAGCTCCTACCTTTCCTTAGTAGATCTTATTCCAAGAGTCAAACTCCAAACTCCTTCGAACCCAAACAATCACCAACAAGATCCCATAAGACCACAAGCTCTCAAAAATCCTCTAACTCCAAGAAATGCAAGAGCAAAAAACAATGAAGTAACCCCCAAACAAGCAAAAGAACTTGAATAAATAGAAAAGGGAGAGAGGAGGATGATGTGGCTCCAAGTAGGATGCCACCTCATTTCCTCTCCACTCCACATCACCCTAGTCAACCCCATACTCCAAATAACAATTAATAAGTGGTTGAAGAAATGGCATTTTACTTACACAAATAATCTAAGCCCACACCCCTTAAGGAAATAAATTAAATACATGTAAGAAAGTTCAATAAAAACTTACAATTTGTCTTCCCAAAACACCTAATGGGTTGTAATTTGACCACCCAACCCATAGGTAGGGTTGGCATAGCAATTTAAGAGGTGTGGGACAAGTTTAACTTGTCCCACAAGCCTTCAAAATTGGCCCTTAAGGCCAAATTTGAATTTCCATGAGGGGGTAGAGTGTACAACACTCAAGATCACAAGCACTCAATCTTACAACACAAAACCCAAGAGCCATCTAGTCTAATAAATGAAAACTTTTAGTCACATCCACAATTAGTTAATAACAAGATTAATTAACTTAAATAGACACTAAAACTCATTAAGATAAAGGGGTAGAATACATCATTTTCTAAATAATTAACACAAGGAAATTACATCACTAAAAATCACATACTACATTAAGTAAAGGAAACTAAACAAAATACAACACATAACCCCTTGGTCACAATTTCCCCTAACAATAATTCAAAACACACACACACACACACACACACACACACACACACACACACACACACACACACACACACACACACAAACACACACACACAACACACATGTTGCCATGGTGACCCTTGTTGAATTCACCTAGAATTCTAATGTGGTTGGTCTCCAATCCACTCATTGTTTGTTGTGACATAAATTTACCTACAAAACACATAAATACCTCCTTCGGCCTTGTGGCTACATTAAAACATCCAAGATAAAATATTTAATATAAATCCATAATCATCTATATATGCATCAAATCATCATCTAGGCAATTACGATATCATTTACAATTCTTGCAAAATCTTCTATTTTTCATCTCACCCATGTCAAATTGATCACAACATTAGTTTAATTATCAAAGTTATACTTAATATGACGAAATATCACATGTGCATGCCATGATCTCTAACATCTTACATCATGCCAAATCAAAAGCTACAATAATATCCTTAAGTATAGTTGACAGTATCATAATCAATAACAAAAAGGTATCAAGGAAAGTGGGCACTACAATGGGGGAGCAACCTCGTATGTGATCATGGGTTTGAATGTTTTAATTTTATCTTCTATTTTATTTTCTTTAGTTGTGTATGTGATTTTATTAAATTGTAATGTTTCCTCATTTTATTGTGCCTATTAGTGTAATTCTTGTTTAAGCTAATTAGCCATGTGAATAATGTTAATTAGGATATGTGACAAAATGGGAATTGAATGTGGTAGATAGTCCTTAGTTATTCATGATTTTGGATAGATTTTAATTGATTTTTATTTCTGTACTCAACCCCATCTTTCAAATCTTGTATTTGGGATTTGAGCCCATATTTGGAGGCTTGTTGGACAAGTTATACTTGTTTCATACCTCTTAAAATAACCCACCAACCTTACCTATTATATGAGGGGTCAAATGAATCCCTCATTGTGTGTTTTTAAAGGAAAAGAGGTAATTAATTTATTTTATTGTATTCCATGTTGATACAGTCACCCTTAAAGCCTATGGAATAGATATCAATCCAATTATGTGAAGTTGTACATGAAGGAACCAGACATATAAATCTTCACAGGACGTGCATTTCAACTTTAAAAAAACATTTAAATGTGTTATGTTAAAATACTATTTTGATTTTTGAGATGACAAAAAATATACACCTTCTACATGAGATTTGAATAGATAACAACAAATTTAAGATCCAAAAATCTTGATGTTGATCTAAACTAAATTCTAATTACCCTAATATGCTATACCAATATGGACATTATAGTTTTCCACTATAATTTGGATTTTTTGGTAGAGTGTTATTAAAAAAAATTATGATGATGCAACAATAGTATTTCGATGGTATCGACATCTCCCCTAGCATTGTTTCTGGGATCCCTTTCAAGTTTTCTCCTAATATATGTTTATCGAATTACGTCCACAAGGTCTCCTTGGAGATATAATCCAAGGAGTTAATTCTCAAGCCTTGCAATAACAAATTTGATCATCGTCAATCGCCAAACACCCATCATCATCAATCACCGAGGCTGATGATCCTATCAAATTTCCATCACTAAATCCAAGTAACACCTCCAAATTATAATCCAAAAAATCCATTGACCATCATCAAAGTGAATGGATCTTACCTCCACACTAGTTCCCCTTAACTCTAAGTCGTGGAACATTAAATGCTGACCCAACCACTTGGCAAGTTTAAAAATTTGAAATCATGTCCTACCCAACATTCCACTCACCAATGGAATGGTCATCAGGAGGAGCACCACCATCAACCTTCAAATTACTGATAACCCCACCATCATGTACCAATATTATAGCACTATTCAATATTTGAAGTTTGGCCCTCTTCCTGCCTAGAACGGTTCAGCTTATTACTAGTGGCACATTCACTGGAAACTCCAACCACAGTCTCTACCAATTGATTCACCATTCCTTCTTAAATGTCAAGAAAATCTAAAAATACATTAACAAGGTCCACAATGTCTTTATCAGCCCCATCTAGATCCATGTCTAACTCATCGTCCATCTGTTTGAACACTTTCTCGTACTAAAGTTCCTCCTTTATGCAACATGTATCTAGTGCATATCTAGCCCTTCTGCACTTACCATAGACTATAGGAGAGATTTCAAATTTGATCGAGTGTCCCCATTTATCACCATGGGAATCCTTTGGGGTATTTTAGTCTGCATAAGAATGTTAATACAAATCTAGAAAAAAACTAATCTAGTGTGTGATCTAGTCATAGGACCTACATCAATCATCCTCCCCATAGACTAAGTGACTCCCACATAAACTTTAGGCTCCCATAAATCCAAGGGGAGAGACTGGAAAGTAAATTTATGACGTAATCTAGGCTCCCAATGGTTGAGGATAAGAACAGTCTTCCCAAATAACGATGACACACCCTGAATCACCTTTTACACCTCCTGCTCATCACATAAACAAAAAATAAATCCTTCCCCTAAAAGTTCCCTGACATCCACCTTACAGACCCATTTACTTATACACAATTCTCTAATAGAGTCAATATTAGGCCTGGATCCGACAAATTTGACTACAAGCATGAACTTTAGTTCGTTTTTAGCTTTATCCGTGACCGATCCCAGGATTTCCAGATGAGGGTTTTAGTATTTCCAAGAGGGAAGGAGCTTCACAGACTCACAGTAAGCAACCTGAATTTTTTTTTTAGCCCAAGTCTTCCCCTCTCCCATCAGCTCAAGATGGAAATTTTTAACAATAACAATGACACAAAGGAAGGGGCATCACAATTATATTAATATTACGACTCATGATATAAAAACATATTGGTGAAATACATGTCTTTGATAGGGAAACAAGAAAATAATACTACCAATGTCATCTCATGTTCGCAAAATTTAGAAATATCATTTTTAGAAACGGTTAAGTTAATGGGAGTGTGGTGCTCATGAAAACCTTACAAGATTCGTAATATATGTATATAATACTAGCAATAAGGATTAATGAATATTTAGTTGTTAATGCATTTATTTTCAATAAATTCCTTACAATATTTATGAGAATACTCATACAAATTTGTTTCTCTTATATTCTTTCACCACTCCCTCATGATGAAAATCCCCATAGCATAAAAATTTAAAAATATTAGGCATACTATTATATATATGACAATGCTTCAAATTTAATGAGTGTTAAGAGCCAAAAATGTTAAGGATAGTATGTCAAATAAAAATCCACAAGGATAATTTTTTGGCTAATATATGTTGGTGGTTACCGAATTCAACTGCTACATCAACTTAAGGTAGGATGTTCATGTGTCTTCATGGAAGAAATAAAAGTTTTGCATTTAATCCCCCAACCTTTTCTCCACCCCTAGACTTTTATTGCATTAATACCCTTCTTCATTGCCCCTCTTACTCATACTATATTTCACTCCTTAAGGTTTAAATTATTCAATGCATCATTATTAGCATCTCCATTATCCCTCTTGCATGTGATGGCTAGTTATTTTTGAAAAAATATGTAATTTTCATGACTCACCATAATTAAATGATTTTCTCTAGCTTCTTGAATAATAAAAAATCAAATAGGCCATGTGTTTCTGACATAGAGTTAAGATGAAAACATACGTAAGTAAAGTTTTGCATCTATCTTATTGGTTTCTTAGCTATTAATTACACGATCATTGCATAAGTGGATAGTTTTCTAACACCTTTTTCATATGTTTCCTTGCTATTTTGTGGATGTTTAACACCAACACATTGCCGAGATATGATCAATGTACAATTCAGTGGCTTGTTATGCCTACATTCATTTTAGGAGGTGTACATAGCTAGGGTCCATATCGATAAAATCAATACAAACTGCATGTTATATTATAGGCCCTTTTGTTATATTTTTTTAATGAATTTCTTGGAAAACATTTAATGAACAGATGGACATCTAACCCAATTTTATAACTATTGAAATTATGGCTGGTAAATAAAGTAACTCAGTTATAATGCATGTAGAATTTTGAAAAAGAGTTGACTTATTTTTTAATCACAATTTTAACCTATGTTTGTTTTAGATCTCAATGGGGCTTGTACTTATCATCATGAAAATTTTAAATCATGAAGCTTGAAAAGTGTTGTCTAGTGACTTGTTTTGCTAGAACATATGCCTCGTTTCCATCATCTGATCCTATAATCTACCTTATTAACATTTGTGGGTTTAAATGTATGACATGTTTAGTTATTTTTTCTAGTTCCACAAAACAATGTCATAAATTATCAAACATTATATCTCAAATATAATATCATTCATTTTTTGATGAAAAAATGACTATCTTACTAGAAACATTATAGTAAAACTATCCTAAACAATGATCATGGTATGCAAGAATGTCACATAGTATAAATTAGCTCATAGGTATGGGAAAAATGGAATGAGCCCATAGGAAACCAACAGATTAAAAAATCATATCATAAAACAAGAGCACAAGAATTTAAGAAGCAACCATGAAGAGAGGAGGATGGTTTCAATCATCAAGATTTACCCACCCATCACTTGTAATGTCCTTCCCACCGAGAAAGGTATCCTAAAAATATACATTTGATTCAGTGCCTTATTTATTTTATTCACATTCTTTATGTTGGCCATTTGGTAAAAATGATTAAGGGTAACTAAGGGTACTTTTTATCTATGGGAGGAGACATCAAACTATGAAAATGAGGTAAATTTATCCCCATCTGCACTCTAAGGATGTGGAGGAGATAGGTAGAGTGGTGGAATTCCCCATCATAAAATGGTTACAAGAGGGGATGCATAGATGCCCACTGTCCCTTGGTGAGTGACTCCATATGGAAAGTGGTGGTCGAATTGAGCACATTGCAATGGTTTATGCCCCAGTGTCCCAAAAGGGTTTGGAGGTGGGCCACATCTAGTGTCATGCATGTTTCATGAAATTGAATCTATAGAAAAACATTGGACATAATCATTACTTTGTTAAATTTCACAAGATTGTAATCAATAGCAGAATGATAAAAAATAGTCCAGTTTCTCTATATCTAAATAAATTTTTATACATTATGGAATAGGTGGATGAAAAATTTGAAATGGGAGAGAGGTGGGAACCAAATCCTACTTCTGATCTTGGCCCATCGAGCTCTCAGAGGTTGGAGGAGTTGAGGGAAAGAAAATATGAGGAAATGTTGTCATGGTTGAATAGGTTTTCAGGAGGGTGACCAGAGGAAAAAATCACCCCTCTTCATCTAGTTTGGGAATCAAATGGACCTTCCCTACTAGAGCCTAAATTAGTGGTAGACACAGAAAAAAAGGTATGGGCTCTCTCATAAGCTGGTTTTCTACAATCAGGCCAAATGTTGACTCTATTGGGGCCTGGGCTAAGAGGAAATGGTTTATGTTGGCTGAGGTTGTTACCTTTTTTAATGAGTCCTTCTTGTTCCAGTTTAGGTCTAAGGATGTTATCCATAGAGAAATTTGTGTGGGTAACTAGTTATATGGAAAAACAGTGCTAGATATGTCTAGATGGTGCCCAGGTATGGAATTGAAAAAATTTGTACTCATTTCCTTCCCTATTTAGGTCAGGATTTCTCCCCTGGATCTTGAATATTGGGAGAACGAATTCCTTGTGGGGATAGACAAGGTGCTAGGGGAGCTTCTTTCCATTGATCCTACCACTCTTGCTAAGACCTGAATGGTTTTGGACAGGTTTTGTGTAAATTTTTCTCTGATAAGGTCCCTTCCTACCTCTATTCATCTCTTGTCTACTCATGGTGCCTTACGGAAACCCCTTGAATTTAAACCATCCCTTGTCTTTTGTGGGACATGCATATCTTCTAGTCATAGTGTGAGAAACTATTTGGGGCCCTCACTAGAATGGAAACTCAAACCGGTCACTTCAACTCTAGGTTTCCCTTCTTGGGAGGTTTGCAGTGGGGGTGTTATTGAGGGTATGTAAGTGACTTGGCTAACCGTAAAATATCCATTTGGTGGGTAGGTTGTGTAGTGCCCCATATTTTACACGATCAAACCAAACATAAATGCCTAAAAATCCTATAATTTTTTTAAACATATTATATTATGGAAATTTATTTTCCATAAGGTTATAAGGTTAATATACCCCTTGGTCCATGAAAATTTTATTTAAATATTTTATTTAAGTCCAATCTAATATTTTATCACCCGCTTAAATAATTAATTCAACCCACCCATGCTATAACACTTTTTTTATTTCCCCAATAATTTATAGGTCACATTATTTTAATTTATTCCCCACATGACCCTTAGTTTATATCCCTAGGCTCCCTTTTAATTTGTTCCCCATTCCCTTTTAAAAATATATACCCCACCCATCTAAAGTTGTAGGGCTTAATCTAAGCCCTTAGACCCTTCTATTTCTAACCCTAGAACTTTAGGTTTTCCTACAACCCTAATCCTATCCTTATGTTTTCTATTTTTAGTTTTGTTTGGAATATTTTCTCCCCATTTGAACAGGTTAAACCAGGGAGGAGGAAGGAGGCTATGGAGGCCATTTGGGCTACATTTTCACAATGGATGGATTTTCATGGAGGAGTTTAAGATCTTCTTTTCTTTTCCTTTTTTTTTTGGTTCTATCTCCACTATTCAGGGATTTCTATTTTTGTTTCCTCTTATACCCATGGAGGTATATATTTTTTGTGTACACAAACACACACACAAATATTTATTGTGTGTATTGTTTCACACATTTTTTTTTTGATAAAATAGATAAGGTAAAAGGTCAAGGAGGAATACCTCTAATTATATTGGTCAAAGGTTGAGTGTGCGCGTTACTAATTTTATCCAAGCTGCTTGTAGAGAACTCCTTTTTGTCTAGGAAGGACTACCTATAGATACAAAACAAGACCACCAAATGATATTAAATAACAAGGGTCATAGGACATCCTAGAAAGGCTAGATCTGGGAAGTGTTATGCTTCCTCAAATGGTTGTTAATCCTCTATTTTTATCAAATTAATGAAAGTAAATGCGAGAAATAAAGGTCCTATTGTTAACACATTGATTTAGGTATCTCAAAATGTTACTAACAAACTAGAATAAGTAAGGTATTGATATCTAAACTAATCTAGCATTAGGAAAGATATGTTTCTGGTTGGGATAGGTTATAGGGGTATTAGGTAAGGTCACAGAGGTATCTAGTAAGGTATGGGTGGAATTTAGGTGATGATAGAGGTAGTTTGGTAAAGGTTAGCAAAAAACATAGTGACCGACATTGGTCTGGTGACCGATGTTGGTAAAGAAGGGAGACCGATGATGCTTAAGGTGATCGACATCGGTAGGGGAAATCTGATAGCAAATTATTAAACAAAATCTTTTAGGCTCACTGTGAATGCACAAAAAGTGAGGGTAATATGGTTTGGGTCGTAATATGATAGAGAAAGAATCAGGGATAATAAGAAGGAGATTTATAATAGTTAAAAGGCTTGGAATAGTTTAATAGTGAGTTGGTGGGAGGAAGGTGATGTAGAGGAAATAGAGGAAATAAAGTACCGAAAGAAACAAGAGATCTACAAAGGGAATAAGAAAAATTATTAGGATGACAATAATTACTTGATGTCTTGTAGATATTGGGAGTTGGGATGGTTGATGGTTAATCAGAGAATAAATTCTTGAGTCCAGTGCCATGGTAATATGACCCCTATGCTCCCGTGATATTTTTAACACTTTGGAAAGATGAACCAAATTCTTGTCTTCCACTGTGGTTGTGTGAGTTCATCATCTAGATGGAAGATGGCTTAAGGATTTTTACTTGAATGTAATAAGGCTCTAATAACTAAATGAAAAACCCAGGTAAGAATTTTTAAAATTTTATAGAAGGTAATCAATGATGGTTAAGGTGACCAGTGTCGGTTAGGGTGGGAAAGTTTAGGTTTGCTAATAATAGGAAAATCTTTACTAGTTTTGGTGTGTTTCTGAGTGAGTCCAGTTAGGGAAGTGGAGTTCACATGAGATAAGGTAGGAAGGTCATATAAGAACTCTAATTAGGTTTTAGGAATAAGTATCAGATAGTTAGGTCAAGTGGTGACTCAACACTGGGAGCGATGACTTGGTCACTAAGAGTTCAATTCCCCCATAATAGGTCTAGGTGATGTGTAAATTAACTTAATTAAGATAATTAAATTAATTAATAATGTGAGGATGAACATTAATTTAATTATAAGTAATTAAATTAATATGAATTCGAGGTAAATGGGTTATGGTTAGGTGAACACGTTACGTTAATTGATTGAAAGGGGACCAAGGGGATTGTGACCCAAATTTGGTATCTAAATTTTCCCATTTTTTGTGTAGCTTGTATTGATAAGTGACGTTGACAAAAATAGGAAGTTGGTGCTCTAGGTATGAGTGAAGGTTAGGTTTCCCCAAGTAGGGATGAAGGTGATGCCCCTTAAACTATGAACCAATGAGGGTGAAAAAGTAATCAGGGATTGGTTTGATAACTAGGTGAGTGATGAAAGTGAGGTTCATTAGATAAGGGTATGGTCACAATGGGTAATGGGTAATGGTCATATTAGGTAATTGGTAATGGAAATCAAATACATGTACATGTATAGAGTGTGATATGGTAGTAAGAGGAAGAGCTTGCAAACTCTACGTTGTGAAAAGTGTTACAGGTTTATCCAAATGAGGTTGAAGTGATTAAGGTATCAAAGGTATATGATATGGTCATGAAGCACAATGAGGTTAGGTGCAGGAATGGGTAATAGGTTTTGTTCCATGGCACCAAAGGTATGATTAGGATAAACATCACGTCATTAGGAAAGGAAAGGTCATTATGATAAACAACACAGGTAATAACATCACAAATTATAGGAAGTTCACAAATTCAAATGTCACAATAGGCGATTTAGGTCATGGTATGTAGGTCAGGGCACAAGTAAGGCCGAGGTATTGGTAGATAACATGTCCCTAAACACAGTTAAGGAAATAGAAAGGTAATGTAGGCTAGAGGGTAGGATGCAATAGGTGTTGGTAAGGTCAAAAGATGTTGTATCAATAATGGTTTTAGGCAGAATGGGTATGGGGTGGGTCAAATGGTTACATTGGGTGACTGATGCCGGTTAAATATTAACCAACATCGGTTGGCTAGGGAATGCTATGAACAACATCTGTCACGTTGATTTGGGGTTAAAAAATGAAAATTCCACTTTTTATGGACTCATTTTGACACTTCCATTTTTAGAAAATGACAGAGGAGAAGCTGAGGAGTGGAAAACGATAGTACGAGATGGCTAGCTGAGTTAGCGAGCCATGTAGTGGGTGATTGTCATTCAATTGGTAGGTCCACAAGATCTATTTAATTGATTTGATTGGTTTGGAGGTGACGATTTAATTGTGGGCATGGAGGAGGTGGGAGAGGGAGCGAGTGGACCACTAGCGCAATGGCTAGACATGCCACCATGGAGACAGTGCCAAGATGAGGTAGGAATCAATATGAATCCATCATTTGGTTGAAAATAGTTTGTTGAAATTGGTTTTGTGTAAAATTTGGGTGTAATATTAATGTTTTAAATTGTGGGTAAAAATGTAGGAAATGAGGGTTAGGAAGGTCCAATGTAGGTTAAATAGGGTTGGTAATGAAGCTAGGGTAGGTTTGGGTGGGTTAGAGTAGTTTTTTAGGTCAATTTTTGTGAATTTTTTGAGAATGGTGGATAGGTTTTTCAGGTTTTTACCGAAACAGAGACTAACGATGGTCACGGTTTGGTCGACGTCGGTTGGATTTAGATGACATCGATCAATGTCTGGGTAATTGACGGCAGTCAAAGAGGACCGATGATGGTCCAAGGGACCGATGTTAGTCACGATTAAGAGTAAATAAGTGAAAGAAGGGATAGGTAGGAAATTAAAATTAGTGAGGAAGGGGTAGGTGAGGATTTATGTAGAGGAAAAATGGTAAATTTTTATTTTTGGCGATGTGAGATACATAAGTAGGTGAGATGAACTAAGTTAGTGGGTAATGATTATAAGGGACAATAGGTTTGTAGGTAAATTAGGTATAGGGGTAGGCATAATTGTTTTGGGTGGGTATTGTTTGGTGGCTAATAGGGTGTTCGAGGTGGTCAAGTCTTGACAAGGTCGTGTTTAAGGATGCATGAGAGAGATTGGCTGAGGATGAGGGACAGAGTACCACCCAAAGATGTACTGATCCAACCTATTGTGACCATGGAGGAGTGGGGGCACATGACCAATGCTAAACTTAGTGAAAACCCAACATTATAGGCATCTAGCCCAAGATCATAGTTTGATGGTCACTCTTATCAATAGACAGGACTCCATGACCAATACCTTTCAGTTACCGACGGGCGAGATGACCCTCACTTTGGAGGATGTTTATAGGATCCTGTGACTTTGTATTATTGGGGAACTATTATATTCCATTTCATCGAAGGCATCAGTGGAGACGATAGTGACGGTATTTTGTGAGGAAATGTGAAATATGAGGTATAACAACGTGAGTCTCACTTATGGAGATATGTATGCATCTTGTCCACAGGAGACTAGGCTATCAGTGTTGATGATAGTGGAAGTGGTATTTTTTTCTCTTCAATATTCTTAGGGTGGGAGATTTCTGTGAGAACTAATGGGTGTGCTATAGGACATGATCGAGGAGTGGATATGTTTTTCCTGGGTAACGGATTTCCTAGTTCAACTGTATAGGGAGTTATAGGCCTATGCGAGATTGAGGAGATTCGGTATGTTTTTTCCTTATTTATTACATTGTTGGGCATACGAGCACATTGTGTGTGTGTGCCTAGTTGGTTTACCACGATAAGACTAGTTTGGGGGTGACTTGATCAGAGTTGATTTAAGATGATGGGTACCATTTGGTGGATAGTCGAGGGTTACGAGGGACATATATGATGTGTCATACTACAAGTAGCGATTTGAGTGCCTTTCAATACTTGATATCATGTGGAGGCCATATGTTGACTCTCTCTAATACAGACAAATGACTGAGGAGTCAGAGGAGCTTCAACTACTGAGATGGATACAAGGGAGAAAATCTAGGGAGCATGAGATGATACCTATGGACAAGGTCAGATGGAAGTTTGGATTACAACAAGGCGTGCCCCTACCTTTCCCTCAGTACCATTGGGATGACATGGAGTGACCCATGTCTCCACCATGTGTGAGTCTACCGACAGGGCAGGAGGAATAGGTGCTAGATAGATGGATTAATGATGTGAGTGTAACTCATGGATATAGGAAGTGGTGGGTGGCATAGCCATGGATGGCACCGTTGAGGCCAGAGCAACCTGATTTATCTATTGTCATAGTGCAAAGGGATACAACTAATAGGGTCAGAGGCATGGGTGACTACATTAGAGGAACAAGCGGGATCCCTAGAGGCCCAAGTAACACATGCACAGGTTCTCACATAGGGGAAGGTATGGGGATGGAGAGAAGGAAGCCACCCTACAAGAATAAGTGACAAGTCTATAGGTCCAATTGGCCATGAAACAAGCACAGGTTGTGGCCTTACAAGACCAATTTGTTACATAGGTACCAGTGCAAGCATAGGGACATGGTCCAATAACACAAGCATCTACACATGGAAAAAGTCCCATGGCACAGGCAGGAGGGTAGGAATCTAGATAGGGGTTGGGGGAATTATTAGCAAGGCAACATTCAAAGGTTATAGTGAGACCCATAGCACCACCTCAGATTGTGTCTATGGTGAGGTTAAAGGATGACTTGAATGAGGCTCAGTACTATTAAGATCATATAGCTACCACATGCATTGAGATCCCTTCATATGCTAAGTATAGAGTCTAGCAAGAAACCACTAAGTGGACGAGATCCAGTACTCACAGTTCTGGTAGCATAGGGGGTCATTGACCCCCAGAAATAGGGCCATGGTGAGGTTATGAGCACTTCCGAGACCGGGCCTGACAAAAGGCCAAGAGGAGAATACATGTCAGTCTTAACATGAGGGTATCATGTAGGGTGATTATTAGTCACTATGTGTTACATTGTATGATCATTGTGATTTTTGATATATATATCGGCCTGCGTGCCGAAGACATGAGATTGTATATGATATTTTTTGAGATACTGGTATTTATTTGTATATATTTATATATGTATTGATACATAGACTCTCCCATTTATATAATTTTTGATGTTTATTTGATGGATGATGTACTTATTTTTTATTTCCATTTTTATTGTGTATTGATGGAAAACTAGGTGAATTAAGCATGATTTGAGTCGAGGTCATGTAGGCATGGTTGAGTTTACAAAATTTAGGCATGATGTGGTCAGGTATATGCATGATGGAGTTGAGGTCATGTAGGCATGGTGGAGTCAGGTATAAGCATGATGGAGTCAATTTCATTTAGGAATGATGGATTATAGGTGACTTAGGCATGATTTGGTCATGGGTTTTGCGTTTTATTTGATTACCAAGTCATTGTGATTATGGAAAATAAATGATGATGTATATGTATGTTGTGGTTTAAATGTCCAAATATTTGATATCATGGAAATGTGAAATGATTGATGTATGATATGGTGATGTTATAAAATGGTAAATATCTATGTTTTTAGGATTGTTTAATTTCTAAGTTTTGTGTAAAATAGAAACTAACTAGGGTACACTGTGAATATAAAAGGGAGAAAATTTGTTAGGGGAAGGAGTGGCCGATCCAACCTCAAAGGACCTGATGCCCTTAGAGTGTTTCCTACATAGCCCCAGTGTAAAAGGGCCTTAGGCCAATGTAGTTCTCCCATAAGATATGGAAAAATATGATGAGGAGAGATGAATGGGTCGGTATGTTATAGGCATGATTGAGTCTAGGTCATTTAGGAAATGTTTAGTTTAGGTCATATAGGCATGGTTGAGTATAGGTCGAATAGGCATGGTTAATTTTTGTGAAAGAGGAATTCCTAGAATGTAGCTATCGAAGGTCTGGTTCTGTGAAGGAGGATTAATAAGTAAGGAAAGAGGTGAACGGTAAGAGGAGGAAAAAATCCTTCAAATTAGCAAGAAGCATAACAAGTCTATCATACCAAATATTGGTTTATGAACATAAAACCATAAAGGCGTTGCATGATTGACTATTTTATGGGTCAAGAAGTCACATGATCATGAAATTTCATATTTTTGGCACATCCCTTGAGTAGGCAAAAGATTAGAGAGGAAAGGTGGTGAGCTGAAAGAATTTCGTTTAGCGTAACTTGGTGTGAGATAGCATGCCTCTTTGGCAAGAGACCCAAGATCAAAATAGGAAATTCCATGACGAAAAAAGTCATCTTTTTCTTTTTCTTTTTTATTTATAGACTAATTTATGTGGGAAGTATACATTGGATGAATATAATATCTTCTTGAGGTCTTTGTGAAGTTGATCGATGCGGGAAGCTTCATAATATGTTTATTTTATTTTTGCAAGAATATTCTTCTTTTGGTGATAGACTATGTACAGTATGGTTAGCTTTGTATAGTTTTCCTTCAAGGGAGCAGTCTATTTATAGCAGCAAGATAGAAAGATGAGATGTCCTTTTTGAAGGATTCATATTTTTGCCAGAATTTTGACTCAAGGAGTCTTGAATTTGAATGTCCCATATATTGCTTTTGAATTATTTTTTGGAAATTTAGGTCATGGAAAGAACTATAGAGAAGGATAGGCTTCTTTTATGAAGATAACAACATAGCAACCAAGGGTTACCTTATAAAATACAGGTTTTAATTAATGAATGGCCATGGGATTCCATCTTGAAAAGGACAAAAAGTATCCATGAGAATCATGCCATGAGTAGAGTAGTGGTGCTCATATTTAAGATAAAGTTGAAATGTGACAGGAAATCCACATGATTCTTTCTTCGTAGTTTATCCTTAAAGTAGGTAAGTGGAAGGTAAATGGTGCTCAAGGGACAAGTGCTTAATAGACATAAGGTGATCTAGGACTTGATTCAACAATATAATGGTCAAAGATGCAAGGAATTGAAGTGCTTAGGTTTGGGTTTACCTTCGAGTGAAGAAAAATGATAAGCACTTGATCCATAGGTATGAGTAACGACATAGGGTCTAAGCCAATTAGGAGAAAAATTTCCCCATTTACTTCTCTCCTCTTTTATTACATGTTGATTTTTCTTCAGGATGAGTTCAACGACCTGGAAGGTTTGTTCTTGGACACATTTATCGTAGGCAAGTTTGATACATTTTTGGTAGATTTGGAGGTGATTGAGATCATTCAGACGACATTTTTCTAATAACTTGAATTGTGCCAAACGTTCCTGGAAAAAATCATCAATATTGAGCATATATTTGAGTGAGATACAAAGAGATGGTATTTGGCCTTCGAGAGGTAGTAAAACCTCTTAACCATAGACCAAAGAGAAATGCATTGTAGCATTTGAGGTACAAATACTAGTACGATAATCCCATATGGAAAAAGGAATGTGCATGTTCCAATCCTTTCTAGTATCGTCAACCACTTTCATAAGAATTTTAGACAACTGATAACATTGTTTAGTGGAGATGATGATTTAGCTATATGCTGATGGTAGTTGATTTGTATGCCTATATTTTATCTTTGCTGTTTTGATGCATCCACAAGGCCGAAGGAGGTATTGTGTGATTTTACAGGTGATTATATCACAACAATCAAAAGGGGGATTGGAGACCAACCACAACGGAATACTATACGGATATAATAAAGGTCACCATGGAAACTTTTTTAATGTTTGTTGTTTTGTTTTAATTTATTAGGGGGTTCCCATGGGGGGATGACCTCCAAATGTGACCATGGGATATGTGTGTAATTCTTTCCCTTTTATTTTATTCATTGTAGAGTATGTGATTTATTTGTGATGTAATTTATTTTATCTTTTTTTATTAATGTGCCTTTATTAAGTAATTTAATCATGTTATTAAGTTATGTGGGGATGTGAAAAAAAGGGTCAATTTATTAGAGTAGTTGGTCTTTTGTATTTTATAATTTTGATTGAGCGTAAGTGACTTTGAGTGTTTTACACTCTACCTTACCATGAAGTTTCGGATTTGGGCTTAAGGGAAATTTTTAGATCTTGTCCCACACCTCTTAATTTCATATAACAACCCTACATATGGATTGGGGGGGTCAACAATAGACCCCATTATGTGTTTTGTAAAAAAAAAAAGTGACATTAATTGCACTTTTCTTACATGTGTTTTAATTTTTTCCTTAGAGGGTGTGCGTTTGGATTGTGTCTGTAAGAGGCTTTTCATTCCTCTCAACCACCAATTTATTGTGCATTGGGGTTTAGGTTTGACTTATTATGTGGAATTGAGGATAAGTGGTGTGGTATCCTACATGGAGCTACCTCACTCTCCTCTCTCCTTTTTCTAGATATGAAAGTTTATTTGTTTGTTTGGGGGTTACTTCATTTCATTTGTGCTCTTGTATTTTGGGAGTGGGAGGATTTTGGAGTGATTTTTGAGGTTTTGGAGTTTTTTGGAGTTGGATTGAGCTTGAAGGAGCTTGGAGGGTGATCCTTTGATCAATTTCTACCATGGAAAGGTAGGGAGTACATCCTTTTTGTATTTTTTTTCTTTTATATGTGTATGTTTGTATGCAAGTGAATGTTTTATATGCTTGTTGGGTTCTTGGGTAGAATTCCTAAGTATGGTGTAGGAGAAGGCTATCCTAAGTATGGTGTAGGAGAAGGCTATGGGGATCTTATATGTGGGGAGGAATAAGAGTTTATTTTGTGTTTTGGGAGGGATTTGGGTTGGGTGCCCCACCTTGGATAGTAAAATGCTTGCATTTCTTACTTCTTCTGAGGGAGACATAAGAGATTTTAAGGAGGCATAAGAGAATGTGGGAGGCACAAGGGGATCTTGAGGGAGGCATAAGTGTTGTGTAGGGGTTTGAGATATATTTTGGAGGATTTTAAGATGGGCATCTAATCCCATTGGGAGGCATAAGTGATCTCCCCATAGATCCTTCTCCATTGGATTTACATTTTCGAGCCTTGTGTATTTTGTTAAGTTTCCTTCTTGTGATTGCATCTTGTGTTGACTGTTCCTTCAAATGGTTAAGAAATGTTTTATTGTGTTGTGGAAGCTTTGTGATAGTTTCCATGAGTTGGCTCCATCCTTTATGCAGTTTGGTTGGGGCTTGGGGGCCAATGAGCAGGATAGCTTCTTCTCCTCATTAGATTATTGGTTGGGTGGAGAGTGTTTCCTCTCCACCATTTTTGTTTTTGTTATTAAAGTGAAGAATTGGTGAAGCTCTTATTGAATAATTGGGACTTGGAGAATTTTATAAAGTCAAAAGAAATCCTTCATTGTAGAATCATTTCTTATAATTCCCACTTGGGTGGAAGACTAGTAGCATTGTATTTGAAAGAAAAATTGTATTGTATATTTTGTTTATTAAATTGAAATGCATTGTGGAAAATAAAGCTCCTTGAATTGAAAGAAATGAGCTATGCTCAAAGAAAAAGAAAGTTCGTTATTATTTGGTTAAATGTTGCATTATTATAAGAATGAAGGAAGAACATTGAAGTTGTAAATCATTAACAATGTATTATTAGAAAATTTAAATTTGAAATAGAATTGTTTGTAGTTGAACAAATGGTTGTAGAAGAAATTGAAAGATGCAATAAATTATAATGAGTTATTTAGTTGGAAATTTTCATTTTGTTGTGGAAAGGAAAACAATAACACTAGGAGTAGATTTAGCTTCATCCCTACTTTTTAACTTGAAAGAAATTTTGTTGGAAGAAAATGAAAATGATCTTGTAGTTGGTTTCTTGTTACTATAGAAATAGAAAATCTCTAAATTTAGTAATTTTAAGCATGAAATGAATAAATGGTGTAACTTTTCATTTAGAGACTTTAGACACATAAATTGAAGCTAAGGATAATATTTAAAACACTCTAGTAAAAAAAAATTAGAAAAATGGCGGAAATGATGGTTTTGTTTTTGAAGAATAAGATCGTCGCCCTGTGCAGAGAGGTGGTCTCTGAAACACCACCCTGGTAACGTGGCAGTTTTTGAATCATCACCTAGGTAGGGCAGTGATCCCATGACCACCGGCCTGCTTTGGATAGAAGTTTCATCACTGTCTCCAGAAAATTAAAAAACCGTGACTGGGAAATTTTAAACTTGTTTTATTAAAAATTTAAGCCTGCAAAAATGAAGAGGAAATCACCAGTAATCCCTACTGGCATAAATTCATTGTTCTAAACTTGTAAATCTTGAAATGGGAATTTAAATGTATGGAATCTCTTGGATTAAGTGGAAAAAGGGTTTTTCCCAAGTAGAGTATAAAAACAAAAGAAATAACTAAGGAAATATTCCAGATTTAGGAAAGAATCCCTACACACCACTAATATAAAACAATACAACAATAAATCTGTAATCCAATCTAAGCTAAGCTTGATTTTTGTGAATTCCTTCATAGCTCATTTTTTCCTAGCTTCCATGGCTTCCTCTCCTCCAACTTGTAAAAAGGAAAGAAAGAAAAGAGATCAAATGGGCAGGATAGGGCAAGAAAAAGTATTTAATAAAATTTCTTAAGGATGGTTAGGGTTAGGTTGGAACTAGTAGATCTAGTTGTTATAATGGATTTGATCCAAGGGCCAAGAATCAACCCTACATTTGTTAGGTGATAATATTCATATTATGGTTGTAATTTTTAAATAAATTGAATATATGTGTAAATGGGTTAATGGGGCCACTTAGGGCTCTAGTGTATTAAGTTAAAAATGTAACTTTCCCAGTACGTTTTAGTAATTATTTAATTGAAAATTAAAGCTATTAAGATAATAGAACCGAATTAACAAAGGTTAAGGGTTTTATTATTGTGGGTTTGAAAAGTAATTCAGAAGGGGAAACTAATTATTCAAGTAAAATAATTTATGGCAAATTCCTAGCAGATTGTAATTTAAAATTGACCTTGGAAACAGATTAAGAATAATTGATTATTAATATAGACCCGATCTATCCTCTGTAATGTAGTAATTTTTGGTGGGAAATAATTAAAAATTTTATAGGGTTTGACACCTTACAACTTGTAACTTAAAACAAAAAAAATTACCGTAATTTTCTAGATACTTATTTAAGATTGAATGTGGTTTTATAACATCAAAATTATGAGCGTTACATATACCGTTAACTTGGTTCACAACCAGTTGAGAGTCTTTAAATATATTAATTGATTTAATGTCTAAGGATATGGTGGTTTGAAGGCCTAACATGAGTGCTTCATATTCGGTGATATTGTTAGTACAATCAAAATCTATTTTGAAAGATAATGGCATAGGCTCACCATCAAGAGGAATGAGGATAACTCCAGAACCACCCCATCACTAAAATTTGGAACCATCGAAGAATAAGGTCATCTGGTAAGTGATATCATTCAAAGAGAGGGTAGCAATGGATTCATCAAGAAAATAAAAGTTATAGGATTGATTTTCGGAGAGAGGTGCGTTTACGAGTTGGTCAGTGATGGTTTGTCGTTTGAAAAATTTTTGATGGGTGAATTCAAGATCTAGGTCTAGAAGAAGCATGAGCCAACATGTAACATGTTGAAGTTGGTAGGGTTTAGTGAAAATGTAATGTAAAGGGTTAATATTGGTGACAACAATTTTTTTGTGGTTAAGTAGGTAATGGAAACGTTTAGTGGCAAAAATAACTAAGGCTAAGAAGATTTTTTTTTGGCATAAGTATATCTAGTTTCGTAATCTAAAAGTGTGTGACTTATTTAATAAACCACTTATTCCATGTGTTTCTCATCACGATGAGCAAGCATGGCACCCAAGGAATGACTAGTAGAAAAAATATAAAGGTAAAATGGTTGGTCATTCTTAGGGGCTATGAGAAGAGGCATTTGAAAAAGGTATTGTTTTAAGGCATTAAAATCTTTGTGGCATTCATCATCCCATTTGAAGGAGAAATCCTTTTTGAGGAGATGTTGAAATTTATTGCAGTAGTTGGAAAGCTACAAAATAAAGTGATGAATAGATTGCAACTTTCCTTGTAAACTACAAAGTTATCGAAGATTAGTAGGTGGGGGAATTTCAAGAATAGAGTTGATTTTAGTGGGATCTAATTCAATGCCATGCAAAGAAACAATAAAACCTAGGAGCTTATCAGAGAGGAAAAAAAGACACTTCTTACGTTGAAGGTGAACATAGTACTTAATGAGACAATCGACGATAACCTTAAGGAAAGTAAGGTGTTCGGCCCGATGTTTAGATTTGGTGAGAAGATCATCAACGTAATTTTCCAATATGAGATGCATAATTTCACGAAAGATATAATTCATGGCCTATTAATATGTAGCACCAACATTTTTAAGGACAAAGGGCATGACATGATAACAGAAGGTCCCCCAAAGATTGATGAAGGTAGTTTTGTGTTGATCTTATAGGGTGAGTAATATTTGGTTATAACCCGAGAAACCTTCCATGAGTGATAGCATCTCATGGTCGGAGGTGAGATCAACTAGTTGGTGAATAATAGGTAAAGGAAAGTCATCTTTGGAGCAATCTAAGTTAAGGTTGTGAAAATTTGTGCAAATGTGGATTCCCCCTGCCATTTTGGTGCTAGGAACAATGTTAGAGTTCTAGTGGGGATATTCAATGGGTAGAATGAAGGAAACCGAAAGGAGGCATTGGAGTTCTTCTTTGACAAGAAGGGAAATGCGAGGATGCATTTTCCCTAGCTTCTGTTTCATGGGTTTGGCTTTAAGAATAGTTACAATATTGTGGACCACAATGTTTAGGTCAATACATGACATATCAGCATAGGAACAATAAAAAACATTGCTATGATCCTCAAGGAAAGAAGTAAAAAATTCATGTTCAGAAGCATCTAAAGATTGGCCTATTCTTAGAATGTAAGGGTCATCCTAAATGTGAATACTGATTTCGATGGTCAATGTAATCAACATGGTTTGTGTCTCAGAAGGTAATAACTAATGAATATAAGAGTATTCCGCACCAAGGTAGGTGATAATAGACTCATCGTCGTGACATTGAACGATGTTAATAGGTGTATCATCATTGATCATGTCAAGATATAGGAAGGGAAGAGAAGTGGGATCCTTTCCATCTTTTTGATAAGTGAGAGGTCCTAAGGAAATGGTGTTCACGAATTTTATTTTAGGAAGAATGGATTCTGGGTCCATAGACTCTGTAGGTGAAGGTGGTGAAGTTGGTGAACAAGGTGGGGAATGTTTATCGTCCTCAATAAGTTCAAATGCTTTGGAGATGGGTCAGAAAATCTGATACAACTGTAGTCTTTATCTTATAGATGGTGCATGGGATTAGAGTATGGTGGCCTCATTCATAGAAACCAAATCCAACTCCCTTCCAAACACAAATATGGAGGAAAGTGTGGACGAATTTGTGGTTGGTGAGAGATTGAAGGTCAGATGAAAATGGTCAAGTTTTGGAAAGTGGTTTGGGTAAGTAGGTAGAAGCATCAAGTCCCCCATATGTTAATTTGGTACAAAGGTGGGGAGAACCATAGCAGAAAACCTCACCTATGTGGTGATCATAGCGAGGATATTGGTGAAGTGTACCATACTCTTGAGGACTAAGGAATGTGTCAATATTGTAAAGATGGTACTCCCCTAGAGTGAGGCATTGAAAAACACCTTCTAAGGGATCAATAGTTGATATGTCGGTAGTAGGAATGGATGAATTACTAGATGATTGGGAAGAAGAAGCATTGGTTGGTTGAGAAGTAGATGGGTTATCTGATGGGTTAACTGCAGAAGTTATGGCAGTAGTGGAAATAGAGGAGTTATTTGTAGAAGGGGTAGCAGAAACATTTGTGGATGCGACAATGGCTGAAGAAGAAGTAGTAGCGGTGGTAGATGCCTTAAGTGCTATAAGGACATCATTGGGTCAATACAACATGTTACAAGTCCTGAATGGTGAAGGGTCAAATGGAATGGTAAAGTTGTGTCCTTTATGTTCAAAATTTCAACAACAGTGTAAGGTTGACAGAACACAATCCATGGCATAGATCCAAGGTCATCCAAACAACATGTTATACTAGAATTCCCCCTCTAAGACAAAGAATAATTCTGGAATAGTATGAGGGCCCACACAAATGTGGAGAATGATGGCACAAAGGGTGGAAGTCATGGCATTATTGAATGAACACAACGTAAATGGGTTATTATGTATGTAATTGGTAGGAATGCACATTTGGTTATACGCATGGTAGGAAATGATGTTAGTATTGGCACCGCCATCGATCATAACATGTCGAATGTGTATATTATCAATGTAGATGTAAATGAATAGGATCAGATCAAGATCATATGATTGGAGACGTACAATCTTGTCGTCAAAGAAACTAAAATTAGATACTTGATGAGTGGTAGCATGTGTAGAGGAAGGGGATGAAGTGTTAAGAGAGGCCACATGGTGAGGAGTTATAATGGATGCGATAGGATTAGGGTTATTAGGTAAAACCTCAATAGATTATAGAACCTCTATGAGGGCCTATCGATGAGACTCAGAGGTTTGGACCAAATTGTAAAAAGACATTTTGAAAGGAAACTAGTTCAATTATTCAATCATTGTATGATGGGTAACCTCGTCAGAAATAGGGTATGTGGGTCCACAGAAGGTGATTTTTTTTTGCAGGTGCAGATGAGCTAGTTTTCCTCTCCTTTACTTTGTATTTCTAGGCATGAGTGACATTGTTAACCATATTAATATGTGGTAAAGGATCAAGTGAGTCATGATAGGTGTAGTGATAGGATGAGAAAAACTATGGTGAGGGTATATACTGGTTTTAAAAAAAAATGCAGCGCATTGGAATTTTGGTGGAGGGATGGCTAACTCTCTTATGCAGACCATATTGATCTCAAATTTTGGATGGGGATGAAAGGGTTGTGGAGGTGGATATAAAGGTTGTTGAATAGTTATGGGATGAGAATGTGTGATGATAGATGGAGGTGGAATAAGGTCCTCATCTAAAAGATCACCATCGTCAAAGTTTTCTTCAGGAGGACATAGCTGGAGAAGAACATTTTTAAAAGCCTTACATTTTTCCACATCATTCCCTATCACACGATGGTAAGCAAAAATTTTGGTATCATCAAAACCTTCTTGTTTATGTTTGAGTGGGTTGTAAGGTCTAAGCAGTGGAAATGTGATGACAAAGGTTTCAAAAAGGTTAGCTAAGATGTCGGTGTAAGACCCTGCCAATGGATCATAATTTGAAGTAAGTGTGGTTCTAGATGGAAATGTGGGTGATTTTGGTGGGAGAAGTATCATGGAAGTGGAATCAAGGTTGAGTTAATTTTACCACCTATTTAGTAGGTAGAATGGTTTTAGGTTTGGATTGCACCTTCTTGGGTAAGTATGTGGAAAATGAACTAGCGGTTGAAAGTGTTATAGGTTTAACTATCTCTTTGGAGGGCAGTGGATTTTTTGAATTTCATTGCAATTTCTTGGGTAAAGTTCCAAGAGAAGTATGTGATGTAGAAGGGAGGGAAAATGGTGGAAGGGGATGGGTTAGCCAAGGTGATAATGGACGTGCAGTGAAGGTTGTGTGAAGAGGCAAGGGTGAAGGTACTAGTTGAAGAGAAGGGAATATCATAGGTAATGATGAAGATACTAGAAGTGGTATAGGTATAGATGGTAGAAAGGATTCAGGTGAAGGAAAAAGTGTAAGTTGCGTAGGTAATTTGGGTGTAATATAGGATTGTGACGAGGAGTTGGACTGCTGGGATTTTAGACTACCTTAGGTAAGATGCCTCTTGGCTAAGGTTGATGGGTGGGGCCCTAGGATAGATGGAATTAATGAAGGTGACATAGGGGTAGTAGGAAAATCTAGTGTATACAGCCTAAGAGGTTGGGTCTTCCTCTAAGGTGGGGGAATACTATTCACACTAGCTTGTGAGGACGTGGCTAAATCCAATTTGACAAAGGGGTGGACTAGGTTCAATGTCAACATGACTACCAATGTGGTAATAGGTTTGGATATAGAGGAAGATATAGATGTACGTAAGGATTTAGGAATTGAAAAGGTTCATTCGATGGAAAAGGTTTTGGTGTGGGTGAAGGTGATGAAGAAAAGGTTTCTTCAACTAGCATAGGACTGGTGGGTTTTGTTGTCTAAAACACCTTTGGATAGATGGTGGAAGTATCAGCAGACAACATTTGCATCTAAGTTGAGAAAGTCAGCCGAAGGCGTCCCCAAAGTATGGAATTTTTGACATAATCCAAGCAGTCATCCAAACGTGAAAAAGACACCGTTGGAGGGGGATGATGTTTATTTTGTAGTAATACCTGTAAAGAATGTCTGTGATATAGGGAAATGGTTAGCTTCTAACTCTGTGGGTAATAGAGCCGAGAGAAAATCAATAAGATCCTTGGAAGCCAATGGAGAATTGTCCCTAATAAGAAGGGGTGCTACTAATGGATCCTTTATGGGTAGGGGATATGAAAAGTAGGATGAGGTAGGTTCATATTTTGGCAGATAGGAAGGTAAGCATGACTCTCCCATGGGTTGGAAAGGTAATATTGTGGGTTGTTTGTCAGTTTGAGGGGTGCATGGGGAAACTACATCGGAAGGTATAGTAGACTCCTCCGTGGGTAAAGAGGGAGATAAGGGAGACTCATTTATGGGTAAAGGATAAGATGAAACAAATTCCTTTGGGGATGAAGGAGCTCATGCAAGAATATGCATGATAGATGGAGTAAGATGAAATTGAGGAAGAGTCAGTATGATGTCAAAAACAACATGAACCCCATGAACTTTACTATCATTCGTAGAAGGTTCACTAATTTTTTTAGACGATGGGGTGTGATTTAGGAATGGCTTATTGAAGATGTGAAGGTTCTGATTAGTTGGTACATTAGGGTTATCCTAGACGACATCTCCACTATCTATCATTTCTTGGATGATATTTTTTAAAGTTATATAATTACTCTCGCTATGACCTTTAACATGATGATAATTGCAATAATCATTTTATTTATACCACATAGGCATAGGACGAGAGGGGTCAAAACTAGTATGTGGTTTGACGGGTGGAAGAGTGATGGCTCTAGATTTTAGAACTTTTTCTTAAACTGAAGAATAGGGTTCTCTTATGCGAGTGTATTTTCATTGTTCCCACTTGAACTGAAAAAGCCTTAATAGGAGAAAGGTTGGAAAAAGGATTTAATTGGTTGGATGGGGGATACAGACCAGTTTTGAATACTACCACATGGGAAAATCCTTTTTCTTTAGAGTAATTAATTTATGCTTTGGAATTAGAAGAGGTATCATTGGATTTAAATGCAACATTCTTATTATGCAATTGTATCTTCTTCTCTTCAATGGCACAAATTTAAAGTTTTCGGGCCATGGTAAATGCCTCGTCAAACATGTAAAAGGTTTAAACTTGGAGAGTATGTGATATGTGCCTAGCACAAGCCCTTGTGAACAATTTTATTGACTCGTTTTGAGGTAGTTGAAATGTGAGCTAGTTCATTAGGCTTCACCAATAAGCGAAAAAATATAAAAAAGATTCATCTTCGTATTGTCATGTCAAGTACAAGTTTTTCATGGTGACCTTCTTGATGATATTGATAGAAAACTGGTCTAGGACTATTGGAGCTACTTAGTTGAATGAGTAAATGGAGTGCCTAGGTAGACCACTATATCAATATAACATAGATCCTATCAAGGACATTGGGAAATGTTTCAAGAGCAAAGCGTCATCATGAGCAATCAGTTAACACCCATGTTTAAAAGACCACAATTGTTGTTGTGGGTCTTCTTTTCTATTGAATCGGTTGAATTTAGGTGTTTCCTAATACGTAGGGTATGAATGAATCAGAATGGATGGTTGAATGGGATCATTACAAATCTCATCGTATGTCAAAGAATTATGTGTGTCAGAGACCAATGCTTCCAATGTCTGCATCTTGTCCATCATCATTTTGATAAGATCGTTTGTAGGTTATGATGACTGGGAACTCCCTGAGGTATAATGGGGTATATGATGATGGTAGGACGTGGGAAGAATCCTAGTATAGGGTGTTGCCAAGTCTGAAAAATTATGAGGGAGGAATAGATGTAGGTGGAAAATATTCTGAATAAGTGATATATGAGATAGGGATTTGTTAGTGATAAGTATAGGTAGGTGGACTACATGTAATGACCCTTGTAGTAATTTGAGGAAGAGACTGCGGGATGCA
Source organism: Taxus chinensis (assembly GCA_019776745.2). Classification (NCBI taxonomy): domain Eukaryota; kingdom Viridiplantae; phylum Streptophyta; class Pinopsida; order Cupressales; family Taxaceae; genus Taxus; species Taxus chinensis. Next base: position 743,640,938 of record CM034150.1, read on the forward strand.
GAGGACAACATTTTGGAAGGGAGAATGGGTTGTTAACACCATGGGTGGGTGAGATGTAATTAGTATATGAGATGTGGCGGGTGCAGATAGACATACACTCAAGGGGGTTGATAAAGGAATGGTTAATACCACAAGAGAAATTGACATCAAAGGCATGATAGATGCCGTAGGTGCAATAGATATCAATGATATAGGGTCAAGTTGGGACACCAAAAGTGGTAAGGTGGAAGAGGGTAATGTCAAGCTAGTAGTAGCTGATGTAGAAGTGGGTGTGAGGGTAGGAGGAATGGACATAGGTATGCCATATACAAGTTGCCTTGATGAATCCTGAGTGGATGAATGGGCTAAATAATACTGTAGAGTAGTGGAGTTTTTATCCAGGAGTCTTGAAAACTCCTTGTCACCATTATTGATGATATTAAGATGACTTGGGATCCATAGGTGATAGGATGGAAGGGGATGATGGGGTAGGTGGGAGAGGTTAAAGGCTAGGGTGGAATATGAGGGCATTGACTTGGCTACAAGTCAAAACCATGTGAGTTAGATTAGACCTGGTAATCTAGTCTTTGTAGATGACATATAAGAAAAGAAGGAATGGAGAAAATAGTTCAAGAAGGTGAAATTTGTTTGATGTTTTAATTGAAAAATTAAAACACAATAACCAACAACGGTTGGGTAACTGATGTCGGTAACAAGGGGTAACTGATGCCGGGTAACAAGGGGTAACTCATGCCAGTCATAGCACAAATGTTGGTTACTATGGAAAATAAAAATATTTGTAAATGGAAATAAAGGATGATAATGGGGAAAAATATGGACTTTGACAGTGATTTCCAAGACACAGAGATATGGTGAAGTAACTAAGGAAAACCCACAAAGAATAAAACTATGATGAATGCTACTTTCGTTAAAATGACCAAAAACAACAGGAAACTGATAACGGTTAGGTATACCAATGATGATTAGATGAGTAAACCGATGACAGTCATTGTGACCGATGTCGGTCACTTTGAAATTTGTGAAAAGATGGAAAAAAGTGAATTAGGTAATTTAGATCAAATAAAAGACCAACCCAAAAACCTGAGTATGGCTATGATTGACCCTAACACACTCAGAAAGAGTTGGAATACACCAACTATGATTATGGAGTGTGAAAGGAAAGAATAATGGAGAATATGATCTCACACCTCAAAATAAAGATCAAGCAAAAACTAGAAATCAAGAAATCCTATGTGGTGGGTTTTATGTTCCGGCTTATGCCATTTAGGACTAACTTGTGAATAAAGTAGAGTTTTTTGTTTGATAAATGCATCTTACAAAAATCCAACAACTAAGGATGGTTTCAGGTAAAGTTTTGGTGAGGGATGGTACTTGTTATCCAATTTTTCCCCTCAGGTAAAATTTGTTAGGAAATAAGGGATAAAATATGCGGAATAATCCCTCACAGAATCACAATAGTAGAAAACTAATATGTAGAAAACATTACAGATCTCATATAAAAGTGTAGAATAAAATAACACAACACAAAGAGACAATATTTAATGTGGTTCAACCAATTTGGGCTACATCCACCAAGAATCACTTGCTCATATTTTATTACAAGCCACCGCTCTCTCCATACAATACCCAAATCTGTTTGGAGCTATTCTCAACAAACTCTACAGAATTCACACCCGAATTCAAAACACATCTCTAATGTTACATTATACCTACCATATGCATAAAACCATATAAGTAGACAACTGATTAAGTAGTTTTACAAAACTATGGGTATTAAAACCATGGGCCAAAACCATCCCATAAACCTATGGGTCACAAAATCCCGCCCATATGAGAAAAGCATGTTTCCCGATATATTGGGCATGTTTTAAGGCCAAAAAAAAAATTCAAGGGCTGTACCCTCGAACCTCAGCAAGACAATTGTGGAAAGTGTATAGTACTCTCAGTGTATATACTTCAACACTTTCTCACATGAAAACAGGCTCCACAACCTAACAAAATTAATCAAACACAACCTTGCATAGGGAGTCATGGAGAGGGTGTTTTCAATTGTGTGAGCTCACATTTGATTTTTGAAATTCAGATTACAGACAAAATCATCATGGAAATGCAAAGGTGGAAAATCAATGGCCAATGTGAATTTCGAGGAAGATCGGGACTCAGAAAGAAGAAGAATAGAGGAAAAAATTCAAAAAATTGAACTTCAAACCTTTGGCATTTTGGAAAAAAATAGGGCAAAAAATGACAGCAAAGTCCAAAATTCTTAAGTTTGAAAGTCCAAAATTTCAAACTTTTAGGTTTTCAAGTTTCAGAAAATCTTGGCGGGCAAGTTGGAAAAAGGGAGAAAAAAGTCTAAAATTCCGAAGTCTGAAAGTACAAAATTTTGGACTTTTGGATTTTAGAAATTCTTGGCGGGCAAGTTGGAAAATGGAAGCAAGATTTCTGAAATTCCAAAGTCTGAATGTTTGAAATTTCATACTTTTGGGGTTTTCATCGACCTTGGTATGTGTGCCAAAAAAGGAAGCAAAGTGTCTAAAATTCTGAAGTTTGAAAGTCTGAAATTTTAGAATTTCGAGTTTTAGAATTTCAGAACTCTCAGATAAGATTAGCAGTTTTCTATTTTTGTAGAATCCAACTTGACCTTCAGATGGCCATATCTTTTGACTGGAAGGTCACATTCGAGCAAGAGAGGGCTTTTTGGAAATCTCTCGATATATTTAAATTAGTGGGACTAAGTTCTTAAAAATGAAAAATATAGTCTACCATTTTTGAGGTTGTTAGGATTCTCACCTACCACCATTGATGAAGTATGGGCTTCCTTTCTTTCCCAACAAGGAACAACACATGGAGGCATGGGTTTTGCTGTACAACCCATCATTATTTTAGGAGAATTAAATTCTCTTTTGGGGTGGTTGAAGAAAGAATTTGGATTTCTTATATCTCCTTCTCTAATTCTTCCTATATACTGTAAGGAGGGGCATTTTTCTAGAGGTTGGACAATTTTTCCTTGCACCCTCCCTTTCTTCTCTTATCTATAAGTGAATTTTTGGAGTTCAAACCTCTCATTTCAAACTGTAATGCAAGTTTGTGCCTCTTGGCCATTGTAATGGATTGTATCAAATTGTTGGAGAAATAAAAATAAGTCTATGGATGATTTCAATCCTCTCTTATGTTCATTGTATCTTCCTAATCTCTCATTGAAATTCTGGTTATTTGTGCATGGTGGTTGTATTACACTTTTTATGGTTTGTGTTTAATTGCAAAGCAAGTGTTTTAACATTCCTTTGGTGCATCACCTATGTTAATTTAGGTTTATTTTCTTGCATCTTCTTAACCATGTCTCTTTGACAAGTTAGAGTAATTTTTAGAGTAGATCTTCTGCAATATGAACGTGTGCACCTCAATAGAGGAATAAGAACTAGCCTTCATCTGGAGAGATCTCCTGATTCATAAAGTCCCAAACTTTGGGAGAAGCTCCATGTTATGCAATCACACTAATAGTATCAACCCATCGAGTTGCATACATTTAGGGGTGTTGTGATTACACATTAACAATAATTTCTCTAAGATAATAACTACACAAAGAAACTAGTTTGGAGCCCACTGTCAATCCCCTGATCGTGTGATTGTTAACAGCTTCTTCTGGCTAGGATGTTGTTTAAGAAAACGAGTACTTTATTTTGTGTGGTTTGGTGTAAAGAAGAGAGTGTGAACTAAGATTCAATTTTATCAACCGTTAGCTGGGCATGACTTCCAGAAAATAGGTTTCCCATAGTTTTTAAATGAGCTACAGATGCAACACATAGAAATCATATGAAAATATTTTAAACCATAATCCACAATAACATTCGATGAAAGAAATAATGAATAGTGAAGAGTTTGTTTTTTACTAATGCAATACAAAAATGAAAAGAATGGTTCTTTTTAGTCCAAAATATGAGTGTCAATGAGACAATTAGAAGAAAGAGAATGTTCTAGAAGAAGAAATTTAATGTGAAATGCTTTCAAAAGGAAATAGACACACAATCTTTCACCTAGGAATGAACAATGCAAAAGAACCCGTGATGGGTCCCACTAGGTGTGCCAAAATGTTTCACCAATTGTTGTTGATAAAATAGATAAGGTAAAAGATCAAGGAGGAATATCTATGATTATAATTGTCGAAGGTTGAGTGCGTGCGTTACTTATTTTATCTAAGCTGCTTGTAGAGAACTCCTTTTTTCTGGGAAGTACTACCTATAGATATAAAAATAGACCACCAAATGATATTAAATATCAAGGGTCAGAGGACTACCTAGTTAGGCTAGATCCAGGAAGTGTGATGCTTCCTCGAATGGGTATCAATCCTTTGTTTTTATCAAATTAATGAAAGTAAATGTGAGAAATAAAGGTCCTATTGCTAACACTTTGATTTATGTATCTCAAAATGTTACTAAAAAATATATTAAGCAAGGTATTGAAATCTAAACTAATCTAGCATTAAGAAAGGTATGTTTCTGGTTGGGACAGGTCACACGGGTGTTAGATAACGTCACAGAGGTATCTAGTAAGGTATGGGTGGAATTTAGGTGATGTTAAAGGTATTTTGGTGAAGGTTAGTAGAAAACACAGTGACTGACATTGGTCTAGTGACTGATGTTGGTAAAGAGCAGAGACCGACGACAGTTAAGGTGACCAGCGTTGGTAGGGGAAATTTGATAGAAAATTTTTAAACAGAAGCTTTTAGGATCTCTATGATTGCACAGAGAGGGAGGGCAATATGGTTTGGGTCGTAATATGACTAAGAAGACTTAGGGATACTAAGAAGGAGGTTTAGAATAGTGAAAAATCTTGGGATGGTTGAATAGTGGATTGGTTGGAGGAAGGTGATGTACAGGTAACAAAGGAAATAGACTACTAAAAGAAACAAGAGATCTAAAAAGGGAATAAACAAAATGATTAGGATCACAATACTTACTTGATATCTTATATTTTTTATGGTTGATGGTTGATCAGAGAAGAAATGTTTGAGTCCAATGCCGCAGAAATATGATCTCTATGGTCCTATAATTTTTTTGATGCTTAGGAAAGATGAACTGGATGTTTATTTTGCACTGTGGTTGTGCGTGTTCATCATCTGGATGCAGGATGGCTTAAGGATTAGTGTTTGAGTGCAATATGGCTTGAATAACTAAATGACCAACCCAGGTAAAGATTTTTGAAAGTGTATATAAGGTAACCGATGACGGTTAAGGTGACCGACATTGGTTGAGGGATAACCAACGTTAGTTAAGGTGGGAATTTCTAGGTTTAAGAAATATAGGCATATCTTTACTATTTTTGGTGTGATTTTGATTAAGTCAACTTAGGGAAGTGGATTTCATGTGAGAGAAGGTAGGAAGGTCATAGAAGAAGTCCAATTAGGTTTTAGGAAGAAGTCTCAATTAGTTAGGTCAATTGGTGACTCAGCACTAAGAGTGATGACTCAATGCTGAGACTGATGACTTGGTCACTATGAGTTAAATTACCTTGAAATAGGTCTAGGGTGAGGTGTCTAGTTGATTTTTAAATTAACTTAATTAAATTAATAAAATTAATTAATAATGTGAGGAAGAACATTAATTCAATTATAAGTAATTAAATTAATATGAATGTTGGGTAAAGGGGTCATGGATATGTGAACACATTACGTTAATTGATTGAAAGGGGACCAAGGGGAGTGTGACCAAAATTTTGTGTCTACATGTATACATATTTTATCATATCTTATGTTTCATATGTTTCAGTTTGGGGGGGCGGTTGTGTAGTTTAAAGTGAGCCGAATGTGCATTAACCGTTGCAGCATAAGACCACAAAATGGTGTAAAGGGGAGGGGAGAGGTGGTGTGGCCATGACAACACCATAGCTGATTGTGGTGTGGTGTCATCCACACCACTTTGTGTTCTAAAAAATGGAAAGAGGGGGGGGGGGGCACATAGCTGGAGTTCACCCAATCCATGCCCCAATTTTTTCTTTTATTTACATATCCAATGTTAAGCCAAAATGACATAGCCGATCTATTGCAATAATATTTATGTTTGTTTAAAATGCACATATTTAATGACATTCAAACATCAGAGCTTTTTAAGAACATTGATTTAAAGTTTCAGGTTGCTCAGATTTTCACACAATTTTGCATATATCATAATATAAATAATGAACTATATTTCTATATATATATAGACATAATTTATTTTTGATTTGTTTAGATGTACAAAAATACTAAAGAGGAGAGTACCATTAAAAAAAAAGTTTATTATAATGTCATTATTCTCATTTTCCTTTGAGGAAATATAAATCATAGATTAAAATAAAGGAACCAATAATTTCAAGAGATAGATTTAAAACATTCAACTTATGAGCACAAAGATGCAAGAGGTTTTCCTTAAGAGAATATTTTCAACTAAAAGAATTAAGGTTTCTTTTATGACACTAATTTGCTTGAAGATCAAGATGGAAGATTTAACTAGTTTTATAACAAGTTCCTTATATGTCTATTTTTTAAGTATAACATATGAAGAGAAAAAAATTGTAATAAAATAATTCTTGGAGGGAGTTGAATCAAGACTAAAATATCCACTATCACTATACATTTATTACTAACATATACTAAGAAATACAACAACACAATCTGCATTCCTTATTTCCATGACTCATGCAAGTAGGATTTCATTTGATAACGCAATGAACAAATAAGTATGACCTATTTTTCTCTCAATACAATAATAAAAAAAAATATAATGTAAGAGTAACCAGATTATTGTACTCAACACACATACATTTCTTCAAATCTTCATTTCAATACAAATAAAAAGGAAAACTCCATAACCGATGCTTCAAGCCTTACAATATTCTTTTCAATAGATAACAACATATGCCCAAATATTCCATTAGAAAAGGTTTACAAAACATGCAACAAAATCTAGGGTATGAGTCTTTTAAAACAAGTAGGAAAAAAGATTACAATATGCCAATCATTTTTGTCAAAGAGAGGATAAAATGATTCCAACATTTCAAATGAAAAAAATCAAGCTTCATCCGAAGGTAGGATAATACTTAACAATAATTACAAGATCATTAAAAATCAAACTAAAGTTCAAGAGGATAAGCCTCCCAGAAATGGGGAACAACATGCCAAAATTTCCAACTTCTTCTTCTATGCTCTAAGAGTGATTTTTCCAAGATTCCACACAACAAGAGAGTCTTCAATGCACAAGAGAAAAGGGGCATAGTTTGCTCCCAAAAAAAATGGAATCATCACATGCCATTTCCACCAAATGGAGAAAATTTTAGACTCCCTCCAATCCATTAGACGAGAGAGGATGCAAGCCTCAAGTTGTACAAGTAAAGTAGGAAAAAGTGTGACAGTCACAAACACACACATACTTTAAGGTAGGACAAAGTAAAGTGATCTTGGAAAAATTAGTACTGTAATGTGTTTGGCCCGATGTTTGGATTTGGTGAGAAGATCATCAACGTAATTTTACAATATGTGATGCATAATTTCAAGAAAGATATAATTCATGGCCCATTGATATGTAACACGAGTGTTTTTAAGGCCAAAGGGCATGATATGATAACAGAAGGTCCCCCAAAGATTGATGAAGGTAGTTTTGTGTTGATCTTCTAGGGTGAGTAATATTTGGTTATAACCCGAGAAACTATCCATGAGTGATAGCATGTCATGGCCGGTGGTGAGATCAACTAGTTGGTCAATACTAGGTAAAGGAAAATAATCTTTGGGGAAAGCTAAGTTAAGGTCACAAAAATTTGTGCAAATGTGGAGTCTCCCTATCACTTCGGTGATAGGAATAATGTTAGACATCCATTGGGGATATTCAATGGGTAGAATGAAGGAAACAAAAAGGAGGCATTAGAGTTATTATTTGACAAGAAGGGCAATGCAAGGATGCATTTTCCACAGCTTTTGTTTCTCAGGTTTGGCTTCAGAAATAGTTACAATATTGTGGACCACAATGTTTGGGTCAATACTGGGAATATCAATGTACAACCAAGAAAATGCATTGCTATGATCCCAAAGGAAAGAATTGAAAGCTTCTTGTTCAGAAGCATCTAAAGATTGGCCTATTTTTAGAATGTGCGGGTTGTCCTAAGTGTGAATATCTATTTCGATGTTCGATTCAATCAACATGGTTTTTTTCTCTAATGACCGGTGAATATAAGAATATTTTACACTAAGGTAGGTGACAATAGAATCATCATCTTGACATTGAACGAAGTTAATAGAAGGTGTATCATCATTGATCATGTAAGGATACATTAAGGGAAGAGAAGAGGGAGCCTTGTCATCTCGTTGATAAGTGAGAGGTCCTAAGGAAATGGTGTTTAGGAAGAAAAAGTTAGGAGGAATGAATTCTAGATCCATAGAATTTGTAGGTGAAGATGGTGAAGTTGGCAAATGGGCTGGGGAATTTTTATCATCCTTAATAAGTTTAACTTATTTGGAGATGGATTAGAAAATTTGATACCACTTTGGTCTTTATGCTTACAGGTGGTGCATGGGATGACAGTATGGCAACCATGTTTGTAGAAACAAAATCCAAAGCCCTTCCAAGCGTAGTGATGGAGGAAAGTGAGGGAAAAGTGATAATTTATGAGATATTGAAAGTCAGATGAAAATGGATGATTTTACGAAGGTGGTTTGGGCAAATAGGTAGAATCATCAAGTGCCCCATACGTTAAGTTAGTGTGAAGGTGGGGAAGAGCATAGGGGAAAACCTCACATATGTGGTGATCATATAGGGGATATTCGTGAAGTTTACCATACTCTCGAGGAGTAAGGAATGTGTCAATATTATAAAGGTAGTACTCCCCTAGAGTAAGGCGTTGAAAACCACCTTCTAAGGGATCAGGAGTTGATATGTGGGTAACAGGAATGGATGAATTATTGGACAGTTGGGAAGAAGAAGCATTGGTTGGTTGAGAAGTAGATGGGTTAGTGAATGGGTTAACTACAGAAGTTGTAAAACCAATGGAAATAGAGGAGTTGTTTGTGGAAGAGGTAGTGGCAACATTGGTAAATGTGGCAGTGGCTGAAGAATAAATGGTAGCGTTTGTAGATTCCTTAACTAGTATAAGGACAACATCGGGTTGATACAACATGTTACATGTCTTGAATGGTGAAGGGTCATCTAGAATGGTATAGTTGTGTCCTTCATGTTAAAATTTTAAACAATGGTGTAAGGTTGATGGAACACAACCCATGTCATGGACCCAAGGTGGACCAAACAACATGTTATACTGGAACTCCCCCTTTAAGACATAATAATTCAAGAATGGTATGGGGACCCACATGAATGTGGAGAAGGATGGTGCCAAGGGTGGAAGTCATGGCATTGTTGAATGAAAACAACATAAGTGGGTTATTATGCATGCAATTGGTAGGAATGTTCATTTTTTTTACGAATGGGAGGAAATGATGTTAATATTTTCAGCACCATCGATCATAAAGTGTCAAACACATATATTATCAATTTCGAATAGAAATGATTAGGGAGGGATCATGATCAACTTATTGGAGAGGTACAATCTCACCATCAGAGAAACTGAGAGAAGATACTTTATGAGTGGTAACAGGTGCAGAGGAAGGGGATGAAGTGGTAAGACAAGCCACATGGTGAGGACTGAAAATGGATGCGATAGGAGTAGTGTCATTAGGTAAAACCTCAATAGATTACAGAACCTCAATGAGTGCTTGTTGATGAGACTCAAAGGTTTGGACTAGGTTGTACAAATAAATTGTAAGAGGAGACTGGTGCAATTGTTTAATCATTTTACGATGAGAAACCCCATCAAAAATAGGGTATGTGGGTCCATGGATGGTGATTTTTGGTACAAGTGCAAATGGGATACTGGGTAAAAGAGTGGAGGATGGGGTGTTTTTTTTTCCTTTAATTTTTTTTTCTGGGCACAAGTCAAAATGTTAACCATATTAATATGTGGTAAAATAGCAAGTGAGTCATTATAGGTGTAGTGACAGGATGGGAAAAAAATGTTGAGGGTATGTACTGGTTTTGTTAAAAGAATGCAGTGCATTGGCATTTTGGTGGAGGGATGGATATCTCTCTTATGAAGACCATATTGATCTCAAATGTTGGAGGGGGGTTAAAGGTTTATAGAGGTGGAGATGAAGGTTATTGAATAGGTATGGGATGAGGAAGTGTGGTGATAGATGGAGGTGGAATAGGGCCCTCATCTAAAAGATTATCATCATCAAATTTTTCTTTGGGAGGATTTAGTTGGAGAAGAACATTCTTAGGATCCTTACATTTTTCCACATCATTCCCTGGCACACGATGGTAAGCACTAATTATTGTATCATCAAACCCTTTTGGTTTAGGTTTGAATGGGTCATAAGGTCTAAGTGGTGGAAATGTGATGACAAAGGTTTCAAAAAGGTTAGCTAAGATGTTGGCATAAGACCCTGCCAATGGATCAAAATGCGAAGTAAGTGTGGTTCTAGATGGAAATGTGGGTGATTTTGGTGGGAGAAGCACCATGGGAGGTGGAATCAGAGGTAAAGTCAATATGACCACTTGTTGAGTAGGTAGAATGGTTTTAGGATTGGATTTCACCTTAATGGGTAGCTATGTGGAAAATGAACTAGTGGTTGAAAGTGTTGTAGGTTTAACTACCTCTTTGGAGGGCAGTGTATTTTTTCACTTTGGTTGTACCTTCTTAGGTAAAGGTCAAGGAGAAGTACGTGATGTATAAGGGAAGGTATCTGGTAGAAGGGGAAGTGTTAGCCAATGCGATAATGGAGGTACAGTGAAGGCTTTGGGAAGAGATAAGGTGGAAGGTACTGGTTGAAGACAAGGGAATATCATAGGTAATGATGAGGATACATGAAGTGGTGTAGGTAGAGAAGGTGGAAAGGATGCAAGTGAAAGAGAAGGAATAATATGTGTAGGTAATTTGGGTGTAATAGATGATCGTGACAAGGAGGTAGACTGCTGGGATTTTAATTTACCTGGCATAGGAGGTTGCTTGGCCAAGGTTGATGGGTGGGGCCCTAAGATAGATGGAAGTGATGAAGGTGATGAAGGCGTAGTAGGCGAATCCAGTGTATGTGGCCTAAGAGGTTGTGTCTTCCTCTAAGGTGGGGGGATAGTCTTTGCACTAGATTTTGAGGATGTGAATAAATCAAGTTTGACAAGGGGATGGACTAGGCTTGATGTCAGTGTTAGGGTTAGCACACTGGTTGTATAGACAATATATCAGATCTAAGCATACATGCAAATAAAATTAGATATTCTACCAGAAGAAATATACAAAACAAGAGATATAAATCAACACCATATTTAATATGGTTCACCTAGTGTGGGCTACGTCCACCAAGAAATAAGCCAATCTATTATCCAAATATTTTACATGATATACAATTGAAGATTTACAATCTTCCACACCTCTCCGATATACAGTACTTTCGTTCACTTAATATTTTGCTTCTTCTCCAAGCATTATCTCTCACCAACTTTTGCAAGTTCTTCTTAATTCTTGTTAATTATCTACTTCTAAACCTTATCTTTTATGCTTATATAAGCATTTATAAACGTAGGGCACTTAGCCATGTAATTACAATCAATAGATCTACTTTAATGCTAAAAATAGATATAATTCCCAAGAGTTAATTAAAACACACACACAATTAGCCAACGTTAGTTCACCCTAGCCGATGTTGGTTCCTCCTTTCCTAACCGATGTTGGTCCTAGGTGACTGATGTCGGTCCCTCCTTATCGATGATGGTTACTGTGTTTTCTAGCAAGTTTCACATTACATACTAATCCGAAGTAATTGAGCTCCACAACTCAACAATTTCCCACTTGGAGATTAATTACTACACCATACCTGTACAACATTATTCTTGGATCCTTCATTTTCTTTGTTTCTTCTTCCTCAAGTCTCCAACTCAAAGACCATAGAAGAAGTGGAGTGTAGCTCTAAACTTATACTTTTCTAATGGACTTTGTTAGAATATCCATAGGGTTATCACTTGTATGAATCTTTTTCCAGATTCAACTGTCCATCCTCCAATACCTGCCATATTAAGTGATACCTAAACTAAATGTGTTTCTGTTCTAGAATGAAACATTAAGTTCTTTGCCAAATGAATTGCACGCTGATTGTCACCGAACAACTTGCAATCATCCTGACCTCCTTTCCTAAATATTCCATGAACCTACTCATCCATATCATATCCTTGCTAGCCTCTGTAGCTACAACATACTCTGCCTCTATAGTAGAAAAATCCAAAACCTTCTGCAATCTTGAAATCTAGCTAACTGTCCATCCCACCTACTATGAAAATATATCTAGTAGTGCTCCTCCTACCATCCAGATCTCCAGCCATATCCAAATCAGCATACCTACATAATGAAATATTTGAACCTCCATAACATAACTTCATGCTATATGTCCCTTTTAAATACCTGAGTATCCATTGCACTGATTTCCAATGCTCTTTACATGGATTGGCCATATATCTACTCACAACTCCCATTGTTTGTGCAATGTATGGTCTGGTACAAACCATAACATACATGAGACTCCTAACTACTAAAGCATATGGCACTCATGTCATGTATTTGACCTCCTCATGTGACGAAGGACACTGATCTTTTTTGAATTTGAAATTTCTAACCATAGGTATACTAATAGGTTTTCTATTATGCATCTTGAACCTTTCTAGCACCCTATAGATATAATTCTCTTGATACAAATACAATTTCTTATTCTTCATGTCTCTATGTATTTGCATGTCAAGGATTATTTTTGCAGCTCCTAAGTCCTTCATGGAAAATGTGTGAGCTAGCTTTCCCTTAAGCTCACCAATGTCCTGCAAACTAGATTTTACAATAAGCATGTCATCCACATACAGTAACAAAATAATATAGCTCCCATTTTCAAGATTCTTAAAATAAACTCAATGGTCAGATTAACATCTCAAGTAACCATGTTCATGCATTAAAACTATCAAACCTCATGTACCATTGCCTTGGAGCTTTCTTGAGCCCATATAAGCTCTTTTTCAACCTGCATAGTAATTTCTCCTTACCCTTGACTTCATACCCAAGTGACTGCTGCATATAAATCTCTTCATCCAAATCACCATAAAGGAAAGACGTCTTCACATCTATTTTCTCTAAATAAAAATCCTCTACTATAACTAAACTCAATATAGTACGAATAGAATTCATCTTAACAATAGGAGAAAATATTTCACTAAAGTCAATACTTGCTTTCTATGCAAATCCCTTTACTATAAGTCTTGCCTTGTATCTTTTCTTTCCACCTTCTTCTTCCTTGATCTTGTAAAACCACTTGTTTTTCAATGTCCCCTTACTTGGCTGGCAACTTAACCAAATCCCAAGTATGGTTTTTTTCCAAGGATTCCATCTCCTCATCCATGTCATGCTCCCAGTGGATGTGGGGTCTTATCTTGCATTGACTTTCTTCAAAACTTTCTGGTTCACCATTATTAGTCAATAATAGATAAAATAGAGGTGTAAATCTTTCTAGAGGTCTACTTACCATTTTTGACCTTCTCACAAGAATTTGGGGTACCGAAGGCTCAATATGGACCTCTTGGACATTTGTATCTAATTATGATAGGGACTGAACTTAGTCACGTATAATTGACATCAATTTTGCTAACCGATGCCAGTTTGGATCTTCTATAACTGATACTAGTTTAGCTGACTGATTTTGGTTAGGGATAATCTGACATCAATTACTGTGTAACCCTGTAGGTAATACTTTTAAATCCGAGAGTTCATTTTCATGCATAAACTTCTCAACTAGTTCATCCTTGGGTACCAAAATTTGATCCATGTACATTCTCTTTTCATTCCATTCAACATCACGAATCCTCATAATTTAATTATTCTCTAAATCATAAAAATGGAATCTGAAATCACCATATCCACAACCAATGAAAGTGCATCTCTTGGATTTTACATCCAAATTTTTTCTATTTTCCTTATCAACATGCACAAAAGATTATGAACCAAAAACTTTAAGAAAAGAAAGATCTACCTCTTTTTTGGTCCAAACTTCCTCTGGTATTCCTTCATCTATTGAACTTGAAAGCCTAGGTTTAATCAAATAAACCATTATATCAACTGCTTTTGCCCAAAACTACAAGGGAAATCCAGAATGTATCCTCATACTTCTAGCACATTCCATGATTGTCTTTTTCATTCTCTCTGCAACACCATTCTCCCATGGTGTTGTTAAAACTGTTCTTTCTCTACATATTCCATTTAATGAAAAATAATCATTGAAATCCTTTCTACAATATTCACCACCATTGTTAGATCTATGACACTTTAACTTTGAATTATATTCATTCTCAAAAAGTTCTTTCCATATTTTAAAAGTCTCAAAAACGCTTGATTTACTTTTAATACAATAAACCCATACCTTTTTTGTAGCATCATCAATGAAAGTAACATAATATTGGGATCCTCCATGAGAAGCTACTTGCGCTGGTCCCCACACATCTAAGTGTACAAGCTCCAATTTATGCTCCTTCTTAGTTGCCCCAACTTTGAGAAATCTCACTCTCTTTTTCTTTCCAAAGACATAATGCTCATAGAAATCAAGATCTAAAATTTTCAAATCTGATAACTTACTCTTAGACTTCAAGATCTACGTTCCTTTTTGACTCATATGGACCAACTGATTATGCCACATGCATGCATCTAAATCTGAAGTACATAATACAGAAAAGGAATCAGTAACATAGGTAGATAAATATAACATTCCTACCTTCTTACCTCTTGTCATAACAAGAGCACCCTTGGTGACTTTCCAAGAGTATCCTATAAAAGTAACCATGCAACCAACTTTACCTAGTTGCCCTACACAAATAAGATTCCTCTTGAGGCTTGGCACATGCCTCACATCTTTCAATATAAATTTATTTCCATTCTGCAATTTCAGATGAACTTCCCCTTTACCAGTAATACTGCAAGGTTCATCATCACCCAAATAAACATGCCCAAAATTACCCTAGACATAATTTCTAAAATAACCCTTATTATGGGTTGCATGGAAATATCTTGAATCTAAAACCCATGATTCAATTCTATTATCTAAAGAAATAATAAGAGCATCTTGCATTACCTATGCTGCAGCAAGATTTGCTTTTTTACCTTTGTCTAGTTTTTTGTTCTCTTTATCCTTTGACCAACAATCTTTCTTTGCATGTCCTTTCTTTCCACATTTCCAACAATTAATTCCCTTACTTCTATATTTATATCTGATATCCCTTGACTTTTATTTCCCATTTCTCTTACTCTTGGATCTCTCTTTCTGCCTACCTCTACTTTCTACATTTAAAGCATTCCCGGATGATGATTCCTTTGTAATCTTCCTGTGAATTTCTTCATTCAATATTATACTAACCAGATCATCAAATTTAAAAATATTATTAGCAAATGTTGTATTACTAAAAATCATTACCAAGCTATCCCAAGTATCAGGAAAAGAACATAAGAATAAAATTTCTTTCAATTCATCATCAAATGGTATATCAACCGATTTTAACTGATTTACAATAGATTTGAAATCATTCAAATGACTAGATGCAGATCCACCTTCATGCATATTAGAACTAAATAGTTTCTTCATCAAATAAACTTTATTTGAAGCACTAGGTTTTTTATATAAATTAGCAAGAGATTTCATTAACCCTACTGTAGAAGTCACTTTTGTAATATTGGAAGCCACAGATCCTGCCAGGTTCAATCTTATAAATCCCAAATCCTTTCTGTCAAGAATATTTCATTCTTCATCGGTCATCTTCGTAGGTCTAGATATCATATCCAATGGTAAATAAAAATATCTTTAATACAAATAATCCTCAATCTACATCTTCCATAATTGATAATTCTTTCCATCAAACTTCTCTACCTTGTAATTTTTTTCTTCTACCATTGTTGTAGCTCCCACTCAATCAAATAACCCTCTATGAGTAAATTTTCAACACACAAAACCCTCAAACAAATCTCGGATACCATTTGTTAGGGTTAGCACACCGGTTGTACAGATAATATATCAGATCTAAACATACATGCAAATAAAAGTGGATATTCTATGAGAAGAAATATACAAAACAAAAGATATAAATCAACACCAAATCTAACGTGGTTTATCTAGTGTTGGCTACATCCACCAAGAAACAAGTTGATCTATTATCAAAAGCTTTAACAAGATATACAATTCAAGATTTACAATCTTCCACACCTCTCAGATGTACATTTCTTTCTTTCACTCAAGCTTTTGCTTCTTCTCCAAGAATTCTCTCTCTCACCAACTTTTGCAAGTTCTTATTAGTTATTGTTAATTATCTACTTCTACACCCTATCTTTTATGCTTATATAAACTTAGGGCACTTATCCATGCAATTACATTCAATATATATTTTTTAATGCTAAAAATATATCTAATTCCCAAGAGTTAATTAAAACAATCACGCACAGGTAACCAATGTCAGTTTTCCCTAACCAATCGATTCCTCCTTGTCCGACCAATGTCGTTCCTAGGTGACTGATGAAGGTTGCTCTGTTTTCCAGAAAGTTTCACATTACATGCTAATACAAAGTAATTGAGATCCACAACTCAATAGTTGGCATGACTCCTAATGTAGCAATGGGTTTGGACACAGAGGATGATATAGATGTAGGTAAGACTTTAAGCATTGGAAAAAATTTAGTTGATGGTAAAGGTTTAGGTGGAGGTGAGGGTGATGAAGAAGAGGTTGTTATAAATAGCATGAGAATAGTGGATTTGATTGTCTAAAACACCTTTGGATAGATCATGGAAGTATCAGCAGACAACATTTGCATTTGATTTGAGAAAGGCAACCGAAGGCGTCCCTAAAGTGTGGAATTATTGAAATTATCTAAGCAGTCATCCAAATGTGAAAAAGACACCGTTGGAGGGGAGAAGGTGTTGATTTGGTAGTAATCCCTATAAAGAATGTCTTTGAGACATGGAAACGGTTGGGTTCAGACTCTATGGGTAAACGAGCTGAGAAAAAATCAACAGGATCCTTGAAAGCCAGTGGAGAATTGTCCCCAATAAGAAGGGGCCCTCCTAATGGATCCCCTATGGGTAGGGGAGATGTCAAGTAGGATGAGGCAGGTTCATATTTTAATGAAGAGAAAGGTAAGAATGACTCTCCCATGGATAGGAGAGTTAATATTGTGGTTTGTTCATCTGTTTGAGGGGTGCTTGGGGAAACTACACCGGTAGATATAGTAGACTCCTCCATGGGTGAAGAGGGAGATAAGGGGGACTCCTCTATGGGTAAAGGAGTAGATGAAACATATTACTCAGTGGATGAAGGAGATATTATAAGAATATCCTTGATAGATGGAGTAGGAGGAAATTGAGGAAGATTCGGTATGATGTCGAAACCAACATGAACCTCATGAATGTTGCTATCATTGGTAGAAGGTTAACTGATTTGGGTAGAACATAGGGTGTGACTTGGGAATGAATTATTGAAGATGTGAAGGTCCTGATTAGCTAGTGCATTAGGGTTAACCAAGAAAATATCTCCACTATTTATCATTTCTTGTATGATATTTTGAAAGTTAGACAATTACTATCGCTATGAATGTTAATGCGATTATATTTACAGTAATCATTTTCGTTATACCACACAAGCATAGGATGTTAGGGGTCAAAACTAGTATGTGGTTTGAGGGGTGAAAGAGTGGTGGATCTAGCTTTTAGAATTTTTTCTAAAACCAAAGAATAAGGTTCTCTTATGGGAGTGTATTTTTGTTATTCCCACTTGAACTGAAAATCTTGAGCAGGAGAAAGGTTGGAAGAAGGATTTGATTGGTTGGATGGGTGAGATGGACCGCATTTCAAAACCACCACATGGGAAGATCCTTTTTCTTTAGAGTAATTAATTTACAGTTTGGAAGAAGTAGATGTATCGTTGGATTTAAATGCAACATTCTTGTTATGTAATTTTATTTTCTTCTCTAAAATGCCACAAATTTCAAGTTTTCAGGCCATGGTGAATGCCTTGTCGAACATGTGGAAGGTTTAATCTTGGAGATTAGGTGAGATGTTCCTAGCACAAGCCTTAGTGAATAATTCTATTAACTTGGTTTGAGGCAATTGAAATGTGAGCTGGTTGATTAGGATTCACCAATGAGTGACAAAATATGTGATATATTCATCTTCGTATTGTCATGTCGAGTACAAGTTGGTCATGGTGACCTTCTTGATGATATTGATAGAAAATAGATATAGGAAATCCTGAGTTACTTGGTTGAATGAGTAAATGGAGTGCCTAGGTAGACCACTATGCCAATCCAATGTAAGTCCTATCAAGGAAATTGGGAATGTTTGCAAGAGCAAAGCGTCATCATGAGTGATTAGAAAAAACCCATGTTTAAAAGACCACAATTGTTGTTGTGGGTCCTCTTTACTATTGAATCAGTTGAATTTAGAAATTTCCGAATACGTAGGGTATGGACGAATTGGAATGGATGGGTGAATGGGATCATTGCAAATCTTTTCGTATGTCAGAGAATCACGCGAGTGAGATACCAATGCTTCCAATGTCTGCATCTTGTTCATCATAATTTTGATAAGATCATTAGTATTTTGTGATGACTTGGCACCCCCCTGCAATATAATGGGGTATATGATGAAGGTACGACATGGAAAACATCCCAATATAGGGTGGTTCCGACTAAAAAAATTGTGAGGGAGGAATAGATATAGGTGGAAAGTATCCTGAATAACTGATGGATGAGATAGGGGGTTGTTGGTGATAAGTTCAGGTGGGTGGAGTAGATGGAATTAACCTTGTAGTGATTGGAGGAAGAGACTGTGGGATGGAGATGACAACATTTTGGAAGTGATTATGGGCTACTGACACCATGGGTTACTGAGATGTAATAATTATATAAGAGGTGGCGGGTGCAGATAGACATACACTCAAGGTGGTTGATACCACAAGAGAAATTGATGTTAAAGGCACGATAGATGTCACAGGTGTAGTAGATATCGATGATGTAGGGTCAAGTAAGGACACCACAAGTGGTAAGGTGGAAGAGGGTAATGCCGAGCTAGTAGTTGATGTAGAAGTGGGTGTGAGGGTAGAGGAATTAACATAGGAATGTTGTATACAAGCTTCCTTGATGAATACCGAGTTGGTGAATGGGCTACATAATACTGTAGAGTAGAGGGATTTTGAACCAGGAGTCTTGTAAACTTCTTGTCATTGTTACTGATGATAATAGGCTGACTGGGATCCATAGGTGATAAGATGGAAGGTGACGATGGGCTAGGCAGGAGTGGCTGAAGGATAGAGTGGAATGCAAGGGCATTGGCTTGGCTATGAGTGAAAACCCATGTGAGTTAGAGTAGACTTGGTAATCTGATCTCTTTAGATGACACAGAAGAATAAAAGAAATGGATAAAATAGTTTCGAAAGGTGAAATCTAGTTGTTCTTTTAATTGAAAAATTCAAACATAGTAACTGATAATGGTTGGGCAACTAATGTCAGTGACAAGGGGGTAACCGATTATGGTTACTATGGAAAATAAAAAGATTTGTAAATGGCAAAAAATGATGAAAATAGGGTAAAATATGGACATTTAAAGTGATTTCAAAGACACAGAGATATGGTGAAGTAATTGAGGACACCCTAGAAAGAACAGAACTACGAGGAATGCTACTTTGGTTAAAATGACCAAAATAACAAGAAACTGATAACGATCAGGTAAATCGATGATGGTAAGATGAGTAAACTAATGACAATCAGATGCGTAAACCAATGACATTCATTGGACTGATGCCAATCTGTGTGAAATTTGTGAAAAGATGGAAAAAAGTGAACTAGGTAATTTAGATCAAATAAAATACCAACCCAGAAACATGAGTATGGCTATGATTAACCCTAACACACTCAGAAGGAGTCGGAATACACCAACTATGATTATGGAGTGTGAAAAGAAAGAATAACAAAGAATATAATCTCACACCTCAAAACATAGATCAAGAAAAAATTAGCAAGCACGAAATCCTACGTGGTGGATTTTATGTTCCAACTTATGCCATTTAGGACTAACTTGTGAATAGAGTAGAGTTTTTGGTTTGATAAAGGTGTTTGGCAAAAATCCAACAACTAAGGATGGTTTGAGGTAAATTTTATGTGAGGGAGGTCCTTTCTCTAAGATAATAACTACACAAAGAAACCAGTTTGGAGCCCAGTGTCAATCCCCTAATCGTGTTATCACTGACAACTTCTTCTAGGTAAGATGTTGTTTAAGAAAATGAGTACTTTATTTTGTGTGGTTTGGTGTAGAGAAGAGAGTGTGCACTACAATTAAATTTTATCAACCATCAGCTGGTCATGACTTCCAACGTATAGGTTTCCCACTATTTTTAAATAAGCTACAGATGCAACACACGAAAATGATATTTAAATATTTTAAACCCAAATCCACAATGAAATTCGATGAAAGCAATAATGAATAGCCAAGAGTATTTTTTTCACTAATGCAATAAAAAAATGAAAAGAATGGTTCTTTTTAGTCCAAAATACGAGTGTCAATGAGACAAGTAGAAGAGAGAGAATTTTCCAAAGGAAGAAATTTAATGTGAACTTCTTTCAAAAGGAAATAGACACATAATATTCTACCTAGGAATGAACAATGCAAAAGAACCCCTGATGGGTCCAACTTGGCATGCCAAAATATTTCACGAAATTGTTGATAAAATAAATAAGGTAAAAGGTCAAGGAGGAATAACTGTGATTATATTGGTTGAAGGTTGAGTTCTCAAATTACCAATTTTATCCAAGCTACTTGTAGATGTAGTGCCCACATTTTTATAGCCTTAAAATATTTGTTTTTCTCTTTACTCATAGAAATTTTTTGATAGGGATTTGATATATTTTTGACATTATGTGAGGATATTTGACCTCCATAGACATGTATGTAGATTCGGGCGTATAGCATCAATTTGACTTGATTACTATGTTGACACCTTATCTTATGATGTTACAGATACTAACTGATATGATGTTGTTTGGACCTTATTTATATATGATGGATACTCAGTTTAGTTGTATGTTTGCATTTTACGGATGTATGTCACTTTTATTTACCGTTATGACTAACTCATGGTAAATTGTGTATAATTATGCATGTTGTCACATTTTTTATTCTAGGATGATGATATGCTAGCATAGAATTCATTGATCGCTTATTGAGATGTTAATTTACATTGTATCGGGCAGGTGCGTTTAATATGTGCAATGTGTGTGCAGGTGACAGGTCACAGGAGAACGTGGGATTCAAGGTAGCTACATAATTTTGCACAAGCGGCCCATGGGGCTAAGTCCCAACTATTTTTATTGTATGAGGCCTTAGTATTAGCTTTCATTATTTTAGGCACCATGAGTGATCATCATTTGTAATGTAGTATGTCATCTAATATTAATCTTGTTCAGGATGTTTAGTTGCTTTGTAAACTTGATTTGGGGACTTAATGGTCCCCACTTGCATTAAGTTTTGAGTTTGGGTAATGATGTACTTAATTAGAGGGGATTAGGGTCACCTGTGAACCCTAGGGTGGGCCCCACATCCTCTACACATGTGCCCAAATGTGTCAAACCCGAAATTTGGATATTTTAAGTATTTTAAGTGACCCATTTTAAGTTTAGGAGTTCATGTAGCATGAAAATAGGCCATTGGACCCTACCTAATAGGTAGGGGGCTTAATTTCAAGGCATAGAGGGAGTTTTCCTCCCATTTTGCCTCTCTTTGGTCACCATCCATGTAAGATGGATTGGTATGTGTGTTTGTTAAAATTTACACAAGTTTGTTTTGTTTTTCATTTTGGGTAATTTGGGAGAAGGGCGTTAAAAGCTATTTCATCTTTTCTCTCTTTTATTTTGAGAATATTTAACCTTGAGGGAAGAGATAGGTGACATATGTCACCCCCTCATTTGTGAGGATTTTTTTTGGCTTCTCTTAAAATTCTCCCTCATGGGGAAAGAAGAGAATTTTTTTTTGGAGCTTTTGCTTGGAGGCTTGGTCATTTTGGAGCTAGAGCTTGCTTGGTTAAGGAAGAGGAAAAGCTAGAGTATTGGAGAGATTTTGGAGGTAGGATCCTTGAGCTCATTTTATGTTTTATATTATGTTAGATCTTAGTTTTTTTATTTAAAATGTGTGTTGTTTCTTGTGTGAATGATTTGTCTTGCTTTATTTTTTTTCTCCATACATCATATGGCATGATGGATTTTTGAGTTTATGGGGGTAGAGAGAGGGATTTTCCCTCTCAAACCTCATGGCTTGATGGATAAGCCATGTAGGTTATTTTTTTAATCCCCTCATATGGTTTGAGGTGGTGAAGGTGGTTCATATTGTTTGAACCCTTTTCCCCATTCTTGTTGAGGAAACCCAATGGGTTTGAAAATCCTATCAAGAAGGATTTTGGTGAATGAGTGGAGAAATAAGGAGGGTTTGATGACTTTGGAGGAATAAGGAGGTTGTGAAGGTTATTTTTTATGTGCATATAATGTTGGCTACACTTTTTCCACTTGGAGATCTTTTATTCTCTTCCCCATTTTGGAGGTAGAATATGGTTTCTCCTCCTTTCCTTCCTTGCAATTTTTTTTTTGTTTTTTAGTATTTGTCTTGTGTTATATTTGAAAATAATGTTGGATTGTCTCCCTTAATCTTGTGAAAATTTTGTGGAAGATAGTTCTTTCTCCCATGGGCTTAGGGGAGGCTAGCATGTCTTCCAACCTTGGAAAGGAATGTAACGATGCCTAAAGGTTGGGTTGTTAAACAAGCTCCTTCTCCTTGTGTTGGCTCTTCGAAAAACATTTGGAGTTGGAAAGAAAGTGGAGGATATTTGGAGTCTCTTGTCAACTTGGGTTCTCTTTGCCTCGTTCATTTATGGACATCATTATCATTGTATCTTGAAGAGTATGGCTATGTGGAAGTTTTCATTCCCTTGTAAAACCTCCATTTTGTAATTGGTACTACTTGTAACTTGAGTCATGTTTTCTTGAGCTATCTCCCTTAAATATTGCAAAGAGGCTTGTAATAAGGTTTCTTGAGTATTTCACATAAATTGTAAACATGTTGGATTGGTGTGCTTAAGCCATCTAAAAATAAACTTTGTAAAAGAACTATTTACTTGATTATGTAATGATTGAAAACTCCATTTTGAGGGAAAATAGATTATTGTTATTCTTGATATAAATTTCCTTCTTGTAAAATGTTGTAACATGTTTGAAAGTGGAATTAAATATCATTCTTGAAGTGCAATCTCTTCTTAATTTATTTTTTGAAATTTAGGGAATAGAGAACAACTAGTTCTCTTTCTTTCATTATTACCAAAATTAAATGGATTGTTTAGTTAAAGAAAAAATAAACATTCCCTCTCCTTCACTAAGTGTAAACTCAATTTGAAGTCCCTTATACCATTAAAAATTTGTTTGCACTCTCTCTTTTATGTGAAAGCTCAATGGGTATTTTCTTTCAATTTTTGTTTTAATAATACATCAATTTTAAAATACATATTCATTGTAGCAACTTATTTTGACATGTTTCAAGCTTCTTCTTTTAGTTTAAAATACATTACTACCTAATTTCCTTTTCTTTTCACACAAAGAATACATCATTTGAACCTAGTTTTGTCTCAAAAGGAAAATAATAATAATATAACAAAATCAATTCTTATACAACTTAGACCAACCTTTCCTTCACAATGTATACAACACAAATACATAAGTGTAAAAATATATTAAATTTTTTTTATATATTTATATTTTACAATATAACTACATTATATTGAAATGAATTCATATATTAATAATACCCTTAGATATTATAAAATAGTATATTAAATTTTATTGTGTGTATATTAAAATATAAACTATTAGGAAAATTTTAATTAACAAAAAATATAAATGGCAATGCGTGGGGGTTTTGACTGTGTAAGAATTTTATCAAACAAACTGAAAGAATATGGTGGGGAGGGTTGAACCCTCCCCAAACCTCCATGTAGCCACCACTGCCCCTCCATGGATTTTCACGCCCTTTTTCTCTCCCCAACCACGCAGACCCTTGAGCTCCCACCATACCACCCTCTCCTCTCCCCATCAATTCTCCCTCTTCCTCTCCCACCCAGGTTGTTGTAGCCCTTCACTTCTGCAGCTTCCCTCACCTACGTGAAAACCCATCTTCATCTATGCTGCCACACCCACCCCAAAACATGTGCATCCCTTCCTCGGCCATGTCCACATTGCCATCCCCCCCCCTCTCCCATGTACTCACCTAGATCTCATCCTTCCAAACCGTTCCCCCATCATCTATAGTCATGGCCAACCCTTTCTCTAATACCACTGCCACACGCTTCTCAAACACCCGGATCCTGGTAAATCTACAGTTTGGCTATTGCGGTAAGAAAATATAAAAAATAAATATAACATAAATAAATATGTGAATATACATGGTATAATATGGAGGCTCTTCACCAAAAATATCCATGAGAGAAAACTTCCAAGCTCCTTTTCAATGCACCTGCACAAGAAAAAAGAAAACAAAATGAAGACTAATTAAAGAGAAAGGAAAACATAAAGATGTGCTAGGGAAAATTTAGGGCAAGATGAGATCAAAGGCAAAGATTTGTTTGATCTTGGGGTCCATATTCAACCCTACACACCTTTAAGTCATAATAATTTAATGGGACTATGTAATAAAATAAAAAGGAGGGTGAGTGGGGGACAAATTAATTAAAATAGGGGTGTAAACCTCCTAAGTGACCCCTAGCAAGTATTTAATAGGGTAAACCAAGGTAGTGGAAATAAATAAATATTTAACTCGGGAATTAGGAAATTAGTTAATTAAATTGGGTTAGTCATTTTATTGTGAAATATTTATTACTGGAAATCGGTTACGTAAAACATTAATTTTTTTAATCGTTCACAATAAAAAATTTACCCAAAATTTTAGTGACTTTTGGTGTATTTTTCAGTGTCCCGAGGTGGGGCATTACAGTTGGTATCAGAGAGTGAGGTTTGCACATGCAGACTCTCTCGGTAAAACTTTTAAATATTTAATTTATACTTTAATAACATTAAAACTAAAACACTTAAAACATTTCCGTAACTATTATAATTTAATAACCATTTTCTATACCTCATTCAGAGGATGGCACCCATGAGGTGACGATCAGTTAGGGGCTTGGGATGTAGTTCACCTACGCCGAAACTGCAAGCACCCAAATTATGGCCTCAGATCTTAGAGGCTCTTCAGCAGTTGATCGGTGTTGTGCAACAATGCCTTCCACCACTGCAGGAGGCAAGAGAGGAGGACATCCTATCAGGAGACAAGGAGCTGATAGGTGAGGACACACATTCAGAGCCACCGGAGCATGATATCCCTAGGTAGGAGAGGTCACGTAGCCCTTATGTTCACCACGAGAGGGTGGCCTTGTACTGTTTATAGCCACTCACACATATTAGAGGGGGCATTTGGAGATAGATGACCCCTTTCACCTGTTGGACCCCAGCGTTAGGATTGTGACATAAGAAATGTGATTAGGGGTCTTCTTCACTTGTAGCCACCTACATACATCAGCTCTACAGATGGCTTTAGGGATGAGTCATGCCTCCTTAGCCTAGACAACTTATTTGGCTTGAAATCTTATGAGAGAAATATGAAAGCCAGGTTCGCCATACACCTCCTCCGAGATGCATTAGGCATTTGGTGGAGGAATGAGGAGTGATAAGCTCCATTGACTTGAGAGACAGTGACCTAGGAGTTGTTTGAGGAGCGATTCAAGGATCGCTATATGTCAGAGCATTTCGTACAGAAGAGGATTGATGAGTTTCATGAGTTACGTCAGGGCTTTGACATAGTGGAACAATATGAGAGTAGGTTCCTAGATATTCTATAGTATGTGGACTACTTGCAAGATGAAAAATTACAAGTAAACAGGTTTATTCAGGGCCTTAATGTAGACATAGAAGGATTAGTTAGGATGCTATCTCATCCCACGCTTGAGAAAGCCATTGAGATGGTCTAATTAGCCGAGGTGAACAGGACCAGGGCACAAGAGCATTGAGATAGAAACAAGAGAAAGTTTTAAGATAAGATGTAGGCCTTTCAGAGTCAGAGGACACGAGGTACAACACCACCCCCTAGAGGAGGATTCTAGCCTCCACCAACAGCTTAGAGGGCTCTATCGTATCCACCGCAACAGACACAACATCATGGCCACAAGCAGCAAAAGGTTAGACAGACTCAGAGATTTTAGAGATGTGGTACTAGAGGAGGTTTTGATGGAGCCAGGGATAGGAGATAGGGTACTTAGCAGGTATAGCTAGCTTATATGCAGCATTCTACTAGGGTTGGATCGACAGGATCAGCTCACCAGACTACAGGAGGGACCCCATCTCAGAGAGGTATAGGAGGATGTTTTATTTGTGGGTCCTCTGATCATTATGTGCGTATGTGTCTGTATAAACTCGCTACTATGGATATGCAGAGATCTCCTAGATCCAAGTAGATGGTGGGTGAATGTAAGAAGTGCCCATCGTGTATATGCAGTGGTTGAAAACTGCCACGATGAGCATCAAGCCATAGTTATTGAGACATCAGGTACTATCATGGGTATTTCTATCTTAGTACTCTTTGATTCAGGGGCTTTAGATTCTTTTATATCTCCTTCTGTAGTGGACCAGTATGGGCTAGTGGTGGCTAGGCAACCAAATAGTTAGTAGGTTGAGTTGCCCTCTGGGGAAAAAATATTTGCCATGGACTCATATGTGGAGAGTTGTGTACTTGATTTGGGAGTCTTCTCCACTACACGTTACCTCCGATTTATTCCTCTAGGATCCTATCAGGTAGTTTTGGGCATGGATTGGCTCGAGGCTCATCGAGGCTAAGGTAGATTGCAGGAATAAGGTCATTGAGTTTCAGGATGATCTTGGGAGTGCAGTTATTATACCAGGGATACATTAGGCCTATCTCTTTGCATATGATCTTGGCCAAGAAACTCAAGAGGAGCATGCGAAAGGTTGTTTCAGTTGTTTTCTATCACCATCTGTGATCGATCAGAGATCACTCCAAAGCATTCACCCTTAGATGATCATGTAGATTTGAGGGAGTATATAGATGTGTTTCTAGGTGAGCGTCTAGGGTTACCACCCCGTAGAGAGGTGGATTTCACCATTGATTTAGTGCCAGGATCTGCACCAGTGTCTAGGGAACCCTATTGGATGATGACTCCAGAACTTCATGAGATCAAGATTTAGTTAGAGGAGTTGTTGGAGAAGGGTCTCATTTGTCCTAGTGTATCTCCTTTGGGAGCGCCAGTCATACTTGTGAAGGATAGTTCTCTCAGGCTTTGTGTATACTTCAGACATCTCAAAAAAGTCACCATAAAGAACCGTTATCCACTTCCAAGGATTGATGACTTGTTTGATCAGATGTGGGGAGCTAGAGTGTTCTCCAAAATCGAGCTCAAGTCAGGGTATCATCAGTTGCGCATATGAGACACAGACATTCATAAGACATCTTTTCGCACATGTTATGGGCATTATGAGTTCACCATTGTTCCATTTGGTTTCAGTAATTCCCCAAACTATCTTCATGAGCCTCATGAATGGAGTATTTAGGACCTTTCTGGATCACTTTATCTTTTTTTTCCTAGATGATATATTGATATATTCTCGTTCTGAGGAGGAACACGAGGAGAATTTGAGACAGGTACTACAGGTTTTGAGAGAGCAGAAGTTGTATGGGAGCTTAGAAAAATGTAGCTTCTTTCAAACAAAGATTCCGTACTTAGGTCACATCATATCAGGAGAGGGTATCTTAGTAGATCCCTCTAAGATACAGGCCATCACGGATTGGCCAGTACCCACGTCAGTCATTGAGGTGAGGAGTTTTATGGGTTTAGTAGGTTACTACCACAAGTTTGTTTAGGATTTCTCTAGGATTGTTCACCCTATTACTTATCTTCAGAGAAAAGGGAAGAAGTTTGATTAGTCAAAAAAGTGTGAGTAGGCCTTTCAATTGCTTAAGGAAAGGTTAACCATGACACCCATCTTAGCAGTTCCAGACCCTATAGAGGACTTTGTTGTTTGTACTGATGTATCACTAGAGGGTTTGGGAGTAGTTCTTATGCAAGAGCATCGGTTATTGCCTTTGATTCGCATAAGCTCAAAGACTATGAACTTAATTATCCTACACATGACTTTGAGCTTGCAGCGGTTGTCCATGCACTTGTGTGTTGACATCATTTCCTTTTGGGTAGACCTTTCATTTTGAGGACTGACCACCATAGTTTGCAACATGTATCTTCTCATAGTTGAACATCAACGCTTGACAACGGCATTGGATGGAGTTCCTATGTGAGTATGACATGGAAGTACAGTATATAAATGGAAAGGAAAATGTCGTTGCAGAAGTACTTAGTAGGCGATGACATTGGCCTGCATCTTTGACCTTGCCGTCAAATTTGAGAGGAAATTTTTTTGAGCATCTTCTAGAGGACAGGTTTTGTGAGGGTGCTAGACAGCTATTGGAGTCACATGGTTATTTAGAGGGTAGATATTCAGGGTGCATTTTAGAGACAGATGGTTTACTTCGGTTCCATAGGCGCATCTATGTGCCTAAGTCAGGTGAGATGCGTAGCTTCATCCTTATAGAGGATCATCAAGCTCCATATGTAGCACATCCAGGAGTGAAGAAAATGCACACTGACCTGAGGGAGTTATATTATTGGCCAGGTCTTCGATGAGACATAGCATATTTTGTTGCACTTTTCATTGAGTTTCAAAGGGTCAAGGCAGAGCATTATCATCTCGCAGGACTTTTTCATCCTCATGATATTCCTGAGTGGAAATGGGATGTGATCTCCATGTATTTCATAGTAGGACTTCCTATGTGTTCTTATCATCATGATGTCATTATGGTTACTATGGATAAGTTGACCAAGGTTGCACATTTCTCACTAACCAAGATCACCTATAATGCACAGGTTATCGCCAAAGTATTTATGGAGGACATTGTTAGGTTGCATGGGATTCCAAAGACCATCATCAATGACAGGGATACCATTTACAATTTAGTTTTCTGGACTTCCTTACAGATCGATTTGGGTACATAGATTAATTTCAGCTCAACATATCATCCAGAGACAGATGGACAGACAAAGAGGGTTAATCAGGTATTGGACGACATGTTGAGGATGTATGTGATGGACTAGCAGAGAAAGTGGGAATATTATCTTCATTTAGTTGAGTTTTCCTACAAAAATAGCTATCATAGTTCCATTGGTATGGCTCCCTACTAGGCTTTGTATGGTCAAACTTGCAGGAAACCTTTGAGTCGGGACATACTAGATGAGAAGATTATTCTGGGACCAACTTATCTTCAGGACTTAGAACAATATGTTGTTATGATTAGACAACATCTTGAGAAGGATAGTGCAATCGCCAAAAGGTGTATGTAGACACCAAGAGGATTGATTGTCACTTCGCAGTTGGTGACAAAATTCTTCTTGAGAGTTATTCCACATAAGAGTCCAATCTGACTATGGAAAGGGTTCTAAGCTATCGCCTCGTTTTGTTGGGCCTTTTGATATTTTAGAGGTCATCGGTCTAGTTTCCTATCGCCTATCTTTGCCACCATTCCTTGCACGGGCCCATGATGTATTTCATGTTTCTGTACTTCATAGATATGTACTTGATGTTTCTCATGTTCTGGATTGGTCGAGTATTACAAGTAGAGGACATGGAGGATAGTGGAGACTGGAACCCATACGCATACTGGAGCACTGGAGGTTGGCCCTTCGGGGTCGAGACTTGGACCAGGTTACAGTGCAGTGTGACATATATGATGAGACAATCAGCTACCTGGGAGGATGGTACACCCTTGAGGGCTAGATATCCCTATCTCTTTTAGTGACTTCCAGGAGGAAGTCTAATTTTAGGAGAAGGGGATGTAGTGCCCACATTTTTATATCCTCAGTTATTTGTTGTTCTCTTTACTCATAGACATGTTTTGACAGGGATTTAATATATTTTGGACATTATGTTAGGATATTTGACCTCCTTAGACATATATCGAGATATTCAGGCATATAGTGCCAATTTGACTTGATTACTATGTTGACACCTTATCTTATGATGTTATGGATACTAACTGATATGATGTTGTTTGGACCTTATTTATATATGACTGGATACTCAATTTAGTTGCATGTTTTGATTTTATGGATGTATGTCTCTTTTATTTATCGTTATAGCTAACTCATGTTAAATTGTGTATAATTATTCATGTTGTCACATTTTTCGATTACTAGGATGATGATATGCTAGGATAGAGTTCATTGATCACTTATTGAGTAGTTGATTTACATTATATCAGACAAGTGCATTTAATGTGTGCAATGAGTGTGCAGGTGACAAGTCACAGGAGAACGTGGGATTCAGGGAAGCTACAAAATTTTGCATAAGCAGCCCATGTGGCTAAGTCGTAACCATGTTTATTGTATGAGGCCTTTGTATTAGAGCTTCATTGATTTCGGGCACCATGAGTGACCCTCATTTATAATGTAGTATGTCATGTAATATTAATCTTGTTTAGGATGTTTAGTTGCTTTGTAAACTTGATTTGGGGACTTAATGGTTCCCACTTACATTAAGTATTGAGTTTGGGTAATGATGTATTTAATTAGAGGGGATTAGGGTCACATGTGAACCATTGGGTGGGCCCCACATCCTCTACACTTGTTCCCAAATGTGCCAAACCTGAAGATTTAGCTATTTTAGGCATTTTAAGTGACCCCTTTTAAATTTCGGAGTTCACTTAGCATGAAAATAGGCCCTTGGACCCTACCTAATAGGTAGGAGGGGCTTAATTTCCAGGCATAGAGGGAGTTTCCCTCCCATTTTTCCTTTCTTTAGTCACCATTCATGTAATATGAATTGGTATGTGTGTTTGTTAAAAGGTTGCACAAGTTTGTTTTATTTTTCATTTTGGGTAATTTGGGAGAAGGGTGTTAAAATCTATTTCATCTTTTCTCTCTTTTATTTTGATAATCTTTGACCTTAAGGGAAGAGAGGGGTGACACATGTCATCCCCTTATTTATGAGGATATTTGTTTGCTTCTCTTCAAATTCTCCCTCATGGGGAAAGAACAGAACTTTTTTTTGGAGCTTTTGCTTGGAGGCTTGGTGATTTTGGAGCTAGAGCTTGCTTGGATATGGAAGAGGAAAAAGCTAGAGTATTGGAGAGATATTGGAGGTAGGCTCCTTAAGCTCATTTTATGTTTTATATTATGTTAGATCTTAGTCTTGTTTTGTTTAAAATGTGTGTGGTTTCTTGTGTGTATTCTTTGTGTTGCTTTATTTTTTTCTCCATCCATTATATGGCATGACGGATTTTGGATTTTATGGGGGAAGAGAGAGGGATTTTCCCTCTCAAACCTCATGGGTTGATGGACGATCCATGTAGGTTCTTTTTTTACTCCCCTCATATGGTTTGAGGTGGGGAAGGTGATTCATATGATTTGAAACCGCTTTTCCACATTGTTGTTGAGGAAACCCAATGGGTTTGAAAATGCTCCCCAAGAATGATTTTGGTGAATGGGTGGAGAAATAAGGAGGGTGTGATGACTTTGGAGGAAGAAGGGGGTTTTGAAGGTTATTGTTTATGTGCATCCAATGTTGGCTACACTTTTGGCACTTGGAGATCTTTTCTCCTCTTCCCCATTTTGGAGGTAGAATATGGTTTCTCCTCCGTTTCCTTGAAAAATTTGGTGTTTTTCTTAGTATTTGTCTTGTCTTATATGTGAAAATAATGTTGGATTGTCTCCCTTAATCTTGTGAAAAGTTTGTGGAATCTAGTCCTCTCTCCCATAGGTCTTGGGGGAGGCTAACATGTCTTCCAACCTTGGAAAGGCATGTAATGATGCCTCAAGGTTGGGTGGTTAAAAAAGATCCTTCTCCTTGTGTTGGTTCTTTGGAAACATTCGAAGTTTGAAAGCTCAAGTGGAGGATAGTTGGAGTCTACTTGTCATCTTGAGCTTCTCATTGTCTTCTTCATCTTTTTTGTGAACATCACTTCTCATTGCAAATCTTGATGAATATGGCTATGTGGAGAGTTTTCATTACCTTGTAAACTCCTCCATTCTTGTATTTAGTATTACTTGTAACTTGAGTCACATGTTTGCTTGTGCAATTTTTCCTTCAATATTTCAAAGAGGACTTGTAATGAGGTTTCTTGAGTATTTCACATAAATTGTAAACATGTTGGATTGGTATGCTTAATCCATCGAAAAATAAACCTTGTAAAAGAACTATTTACTTGATTATTTAATGATTGAAAACTCCATTTTGAGGGAAAGTAGATTATTGGAAATATTGTAATTCTTGATATAAATTTCCTTCTTGTAAAATGTTGTAACATGTTTGAATGTAAAATTAAATATCATTCTTGAAGTGCAATCTCTTCTTAATTTTTTTTTTTTGAAATTTAGGGAATAGAGCACAGCTAGTTCTCTTTCTTTCATTATTACCAAAATGAAATGGATATACTAGTTAAAGAAAAAATGAACATTCCCTCTCCTTCACTAAGTGTAAAATCAATTTCAAGTCCCTTATACCATAAGAAATTTGTTTGCAACTCCTTTTTATGTGAATGCTCAATGGGTATTTTCTTTCAAAAAAAAATTAATAATACATCAATTTTAAAATATGTTTTCATTGTAGTAAATTCTTTTGACATGTTTCAAGCTTCTTCTTTTAGTTGGAAATACATTGCTACCTAATTTCTTTTTCTTTTCACACAAAGAATACATCATTTGAACCTAGTTTTGTTTGAAAAGGAAAAAAATAATAACATAACAAAATCAATTATTATACAACTTAGACCAACCTTTCCTTCATAATGTATACAACACAAATACATAAGTGTAAAAATATATTAAAAAATAAATTTATATAGTTATATTTTACAATATAACTACATTATATTGAAATGAAGTCGTATATTAATAATACCATTAGATATTATAAAATAGTATATTAAATTTTATTCTGTTTGATACTATAATATAAACTATTAAATTGATTTTAATTAACAAAAAAATATAAATGAACCTCATGGTTAATGCATGTTGTTTAATCATAAACCATCCACCGTCTATCGTAAATTTTTTTTCTCATTTCATAGTGATTATACCAATGAATGGGGGGATTTTTTAATTAACAATCCCCAATTGGTTACACAGTTTTGGGGTTAGAAAAAAATTGACATATTTTAATATGTGTTATTTCAACACCCCTATTCTCTGCCCAACCCTGTGCACACCCCCGAACTCCCACCATACCACCATCTCCTCTCCCCATCATGTGTTCCCCCTCTTCCTCCCCCCTGCAGGTCACTATAGCTCTTCCTTGCCACAACTTCCCTCACCTGCGTGAAAACCCCTCCTCTTCTACTCTACCACACCCCCACCAAAACCTGTGCATCCCTTCCGCCGGCCACATCCATGCTGCCATCCCCCCCTTCTCCCATGTACCCACCTACACCTCATCCTTCCAAACCGTTTCCCTACATCTTCCATAGTTGCACCCAACCCTCTCTCCAATACCGCCTCCACACATTTCTCAAACCCCTAGCTCCTAGTAAATATATGGTTTGCCTATTGCGGTAAGAAAATGTAAAAAAAAATATAACATAAATAAATATGATAATATACATGGTGTAATATGGAGACTCTTCACCAAAAATCTCCATGAGAGCAAACTTCCTCAAGCTCCTTTTCAATGTAGACCTGCACAAGACAAAAGAAAACAAAATGAAAACCAAATAAAGAGAAAGGAAAACATAAAGATATGATAGGGAAACTTTAGGGAAAAATGAGATAAAAGGCCAAGATTTGTTTAATCCTAGGGTCCATATTCAACCCTACACACCTTTAAGTCATAAGAATTTAATGGGACTATGTAATAAAATAAAAAGGAGGGTGAGTGGGGGACTAATTAATTAAAATAGGGGTGTAAACCTCCTAAGTGACCCCTAACAAGTATTTAATATGGTAAACCAAGGTAGTCGAAATAAATAAATATTTAACTCGAGAATTAGGCAATTAGTTAATTAAATTGGGTTAGTCATTTCATTATGAAATATTTATTACCGGGATTTGGTTAAGCAAAACATTAATTTTTTTAATTCTTCACAGAAAAAAATTTAACCAAATTTTTAATGACTTTGGTGTATTTTTTGGTGTCCCAAGGCAGGGCATTATAGTAGATAACTCCATTTTTTCTGGGTAGGACTACCTTTAGATAAAAAATAGACCACCAAATGATATTAAATAGAAAGGATCAGAGGACTACCTAGAAATGTTAGATCGAGGAAGGGTGATGCTTCCTCGAATGGCTATCAATCCTTTCTTTTATCAGCTTAATGAAAGTAAATGTGAGAAATAAATGTCCTATTGCTAACAATTTGATTTAGGTATCTCAAAATGTTACTAACAAACTAGATTTAACAAGGTATTGAAATATAAACTAATATAGCATCAGGAAAGGTATGTTTCTTGTTGGGATAGGTCAGACGGGTGTTAGGTAAGGTCATAGAGGTATCTGGTAACTGTTATCCCAAATTCACCCCTCAAGGTGAATTTGGATAACCTACATAATTTCTTCAAGTTTCAGCAAGAAGAATTGGTTTGAGGCCCAAAAATTAGGTCTTGGGGGTCCTTTTGGATCTTCTCTAGCTTCCTTGTCCAAATAAAAAATCCAAGAAGTTAGAAAATGTTGAAAAAATCCCAAAAAATGTCCTCTTTTAGTGTAGTGCGGAAAAAGCAGAAGTTTTTTGTCCCAGGCTGCACAAGTTCACGTGGGACAGTTGGGACCAGAAAACTTGAAATGGCTAAATTCCTTTTTTGTGTAGATAAATCAGAAAAATATGTCCCATACAGTCTGTGGGACATTGGGACATCAGGGACGTGCATCACCGAAATGGCCGCAGGGAGTTCAAATCGGTGAAATCAGATATTTTTTTCCCGTGCGGTCTGCGGGATACCTGGGAAAAAAGTACAGTCAGGCCCCAAAAAGGTGAAATTGCTGAAAGAGTAAGGAGTTAGTTTATTGTAGAAAAATTGGAAAAAAATTTCCCAGGCGGTTCGTGGGAGACGGGGACAGTTGGGACGCGCAAAGCGTAAATCACTGCACAACAAAGGAATAAAAAAATGTAGAATTTTTTGTCCTAGGCAGTCCGTGGGATAGTTGGGACGTTGGGATGTGCAGGACCCAAAAACCAAAATTTGTCACAAGTTAGTTCATTCTAGCTGGAGTGGAGAAATTTGGCCAAGATATCCGAGACACAGGTATGCGTGGGGCACGAAAACCCGCAATTACCGCAATACAAAGGAGCCAAACATTACTGATGGAGTGGAGGTGAATGGCCCCGAAAGGCCAGTCAATGGTGGGATAGATAGGACAGGGAATCTTGAATCAAGAAATGTGGAGAAAGGAGGCCTGGACCGTCTGAGTACGCACAAGACATGAGTTCCCCAAAATACCGAAATGCCCACAATAAAGTGGAAAAGTTAACTTTACTCCTTGAGCTTCAAACGGACATAACTTTTGACCTCGAGCTCCAATTTTCACAAAAAATTGATGAGGGTAGATTTATGAAAATAAAGGAAACATCTTCTACTCTATTCAATTAAATGCTCACTCCCGTTAAATGATAGAAATTCCTGGTAAACCCAAAATAGTTCCCCGCACTCAAAAGGCCATAACTTTTGCATTTCTCAACAAAAATACACAAAATTCATACCGTTAGAAACTTTTTTCCAAGACCGATGCACATAAATAAAGAGATTTAGAATTCATTTAGTAATTGATGGTGATTTTGTATAAAATGTTCCCAGTTTAGAAAAATGATTTTAGTTGGTAGCTGAGATGCATTAATGAAGCATGGAATGATATTTCTCACTGCTACAAGTTATGGGATAGTATGGGGGGTATTTTTTAAGAAAATAAATAATTTAACTTCATTTACTAACCTCTTGTAAGTGGTTGAAGGAAAATTTTTGGGATTTTCATTTTCGCTCTTTCTCTGTCCTCTTAGAAAAATCTATAAATTGGAGTGTTGGGATCATTGTAAAAGGGAGATAGTTTTGAGTAGAAAAAATCTATCAAAATTGTTTTGTGAAGCAAATGTGCTGTAGGCCCTTGTAGTGGACTCCTTACATGGTGATGCAGGCCCTTACTTTGTAATAGATTGGATTGTGCATATCAATGAAGCAATAGATACAAGTTTGTGGATACTTCTTCCCTTGTTGTGTTTGGTTGCATTCGTCTTTCCCTTTCAAACTTATTATAAATATATTGTGTCTACCTTATAATCTGCAGGGATTCATTCTCATTGTGCATGAATGGAATATTGTTGTGAGTGCATTTGCTGGAATGTGGAGAACTGTTATCACCCCTTCTAGTATGCACTTTGCTTCTTTTTTTTCACACATTAGAGACTACTCTCATACTCTCCTTTTCTGGTGTATCACCACTTTAGTGTAGGATTTGATTTCATGCACTCTCTCTCCTTGGTCCAATGGAAAGTTAGGTTAGGAAAGATATTTCTACCTATACATTAGAGTAGATTTTGGGAGGTAGTTTAGGAGCAAGAACCATCTTTCTATGGAGGTCTATTTCAAGTAGCAAGTTCCAAAACTTGTAGATAGTACCCATGTTATCCAATAATACTTTGAGCTCAAGCACACACACTTGTGCAAACCGTAGGGTGCTATGATTCAATGATAACAGTAAGGTTTGGGTGGAATTTAGGAGATGTTAGAGGTAGTTTAGTGAAGGTTAGCAGAAAACACACTGAAAAGTGTCGGTATGGTGACCAATGCCAATAGAGAATTGTGACTGATGACAATTAAGATGACCAGTTTTGGTAGGGGAAATTTGATAGAAATTTCTTAAACAAAATATTTGAGGATCTCTATGATTGCATAGAGAGTGAGGTAGTATGGCTTGGGTCATAATATTACTGAGAAGACTCGTGGATACTAAGGAGGTTTAGAATACTAAAAAGGATTGGGATTGTTGAATAGTGGGTTAGAAGGAAGAAGGTGATGTACATGAAAAAAAGGAAATAAAATAATGAAAGAAATAAAATATCTTCAAAGGGAATAAGAAAAATGACTAGGATCACAATCTTGTAGGTCTTGGGAGTTTATATGGTTGATGGTTGATCAAAGGAAAAATTCTTGAGTCCAGTGTTGTGGCAATACGGCCTCTATGCTACTATGAGTTTTCCGATGCTTTGGAAAGATGAACTGGATGTTTTTTTTACACTATGGTTGTGTGTGTTCATCGTTTAGATGTAGGAGGGCTTATGGATTCACATTTGAATGAAATAAGGCTTGAATAAATGAATGACCAACTCAGGTAAATAGTTTTGAAAGTGTATATAAGGTAACCAATGACAGTTAAGGTGACCGGCGTCGGTTAAGGGATAACTGACATTGGTTAGGGTGGGAAATTCTAGGTTTACCAAAAATAGGAAGATCTTTACTATTTTTGGCATGATTCTAATTGAGTCCACTTAGGGAAGTGGAGGTCACATGACATAAGTTAGGAAGGTCATAGAAGAAGTCAAATTAGGTTTTATGAAAAATCTCAATTAGTTAGGTCAAGTGGTGACTTAGCGTTGGGAGTGATGACTCAATGCTGGGAGTGATGACTTGGTTCTAAGATTGATGACTTGGTCACTGTGAGTTAAATGCCCCTAGAATAGGTCTAAGGTGAGGTATCTAGGTGATGTGTAAATTAACTTAATTAAAGAAATTTAATTAATTAATAATGTGAGGATGAACATTAATTCAATTATAAGTATTTAAATTAATACAAATGCATGGCAAAGGGGTCATGGTTAGGTGAACACATTACGTTAATTGATTGAAAGTGGACCAAGTGGAGTGTGACCCAAATTTGGTGTTTACATGTATACATATTTTATAATATCATATGTTTCGTAGCTTTCAGTTTGGGGGGCCAATTGTGTAGTTTACGGTGAGCCAATTGTGCATTAACTGTGGCGGCATAAGGTAACAAAATGGTGTAAAGGGGAGGGGAGGGGTGGTGTGGCTGTAGCCACACCACAGGTGACTATTGTGTGGTGTCCTCCACACCATTCTGTGTCCCAAAAAATTGCAAGGGGGGGAGGCGTAGCTGGTGTTCCCCCAATCCATGCCCCTTTTTTCTTTTATTTATATATCCACTGTTAAGCCAAAATGACATAACCAATTTATTGCAATAAGATTTATGTATTTTTAAATTATACATATTTAATGACATTCAAACATCAGGGATTTTTAAGAACATTGATTTAAAGTTTCAGGATGCTCACATTTTCACACAATTTTGCATAATATCATAATATAAATAATGAAATATATATAGACATAATTTAGTTTTGATTTTTTTGATTTGATTTGATTTGTTTTTATTTGTTTTGATTGATTTATTTAAAGAGGAGAGTACTATTAAAATAAACAAAGTTTATTATAATCTCATTATTCTCATTTTCCTTTGAGGAAATAAAACTCATAGATTAAAATAAAGGGAACAATAATTTCAAGAGATAGATTTAAAACATTCAACTTATGAGCACAAAGATGCAAGAGGTTTTCCTTAAGAGAATATTTTCAACTAAAAGCATTAAGGTTTCTTTTATGACACTAAGTTGCTTGAAGATCTAGATGGAATATTTAACTATTTTTATAACAAGTTAATTATATGTCTATTTCCAAGTTTAACATATGAAGAGCAAATATTGCAATAAAATGATTCTTGTAGGAGTTGAATCAATAATAAAATATCCACTATCACTATACATTTATTTACTAACATATAATAAGAAATACAACAACAAAATCTGCATTCCTTATTTCCATGACTCAGGTAAGTAGGATATAATTTGATAACACAATGAACAAATAAGTGTGACCTCTTTTCTGACAATACAATCATAAAAAAAATATAATTTAAGACTAACCAATATATTGTACTCAATACACATTCATTTCTTCAAATCTTCATTTCAATACAAATAAAAAGGAAAAATCCCTAACCCATACTTTAAGCCTTACAAAATTATTTTCAATAGATAATATCATAGCCCCAATATTTCATTAGGAAAGGTTTACAAAACATGAAAAAAAATATAGGGTATGAGCCTACTAAAATGTAATAGGATAAGACTCCAAAAAATGGGGAACAACATGCCAAAATTTCCAAGTTCTTCTTCCATGCTCCAAGAATGATTTTTCCAAGCTTCCACACAACAAGACAGTCTTCAATACACAAGAGAAAAGGGCCCCTGTTTCCTCCTAACCAAATGGAATCGTCACATGCCATCTCCACTAAATGGAGGAAATGATAACCTCCCTCTAAGCCCATGAGAGAGAGAGGATGCATGCCTCAAGTTTCACAAGTAAAATAGGAAAAAGTGTGACAATCACACACACACACACAACTATTAAACTCCAATAACTCAAGAGGATAACTCCATGTTTTCATCAAAGGGGAAGAGTGGCAAGGAGACCATAAGAAGCCATAATGTGAACCAACCTATGAACACTATAAAAATATCCAAAATACCCTCTTTATCACTCCATCCCAAACACAAAGCCTCCTCCTTGGGAGGATTTTCAAAACCAATCATTGTTTTCTAGCCAAGAACGGAGGAGGTTAAACCCATATGAAAAATCCTTCATCCACATCAAACCATATGAGAGGAGGAATAAAAATAAGGACCATCATGGTTTTCCCATCAATCTATGTTGTGTAAGAGGGGTTTTCCTCCATCTTCCCCATACAAATCTAATATCCACCACAAAAGTAGGATGGATGGAGAAAATTAAAGGAACAAAAATCAAAAAATACACCCACAATAAAACATGCATAAACAAGATTCAAACAATCATTCTCTCTTTTCCACATTATATAGTAGAAAACAAAAAACAAGAGGTATGAATCCTACCTCAAACTAGCAATCCAACTTCAAGCACAATAAGCTCTCCCAACCTCGAATTTCCAATAGTGAAAAAT
Organism: Taxus chinensis; assembly: GCA_019776745.2. Lineage (NCBI taxonomy): Eukaryota > Viridiplantae > Streptophyta > Pinopsida > Cupressales > Taxaceae > Taxus > Taxus chinensis. Next base: position 743,681,126 of record CM034150.1, read on the forward strand.
GAGAAGAAAAAGTCCATATCCCTCTCCATGAGGAGGTATATAATGAAGAAAAAGTCATCAATCCTCACAAATGAGAGGGTGACATGTGTCACCCATCTCATCCTACAACAAAATATTCCCAAAATTATAAAGAGTATACAACAAAACACATTTAGGAGGTATTTTCCCAAATTACCTAAAATATAAATATTCCAACATGCTTATTACAAGAGGGTGACATGAGAGGGGTCATATGGGACAGAAAATCCCATTTGACCTTGAAAAGAGTCCTCCCTACCCATAGGTAGGGTCCAAGGGGATCATTTCCATGTAAGGGAGATCCCTGAAATGAAAAGAGGCCCTTATAAATACCACATTTATCCTAAATTCGAAATTTTGTAATGTGGCTCAAGGGTAGAGATGGAAGTGCCCACCTAAATGATAATTAGGTGGTCCCAAACCACTAAAAACAAGATTAATTAACATAAAAATGATTCTAATGGATGTATGGACCATTAGGTCCTTAAACTAGCTTATGACAAGGCTAAACAAAAATGAAATTAACATAGAAACATTAGGAATCACCAATGGTGTCCAATTAAGAATACTCCACATGCACACAAGGATACAAAAAGATCATTCATGGCTAAAGGAATTGGCTCAGTCACCCACTTGTGTAAGTTAAGGTGCGAATCTGAAACTCATGTTCTTATTTGTGCCCTATAATCTACACACTCAATCCACATATTAAAAATACCTAATCGATAAAATATATTAAATTAATAACATCAATAAGTCAATCATGGATAGTCATTCTAACTATACAATAATCAATGTCAGCATGGAATGGCTAAGTACTAACAACGTACATCCATATTAACTCAAGTTAAAATATCCATCTAAGAACTTATATGAAAACATTCAATTAGCCATTATCAACCAATTATATCAAATTATATGAAAAAATCATACATCCAGCCATCACATATGAAATAAACTAACTATATCACAACCTACTAGTATCCAAAACCATATAATGCAAGAACCAAGATAATGATCCATAATGCTATTTTTGCGTTATGCACCTTAATCATCACATGTGTCACCAAATGATAAAAAATGAAACCACATAGTATCTGAATAGTAGTAAAATACATGTGCATAATATAGTAGAAGAAAATGATTCAACAAGTAAATTGATGCAAGAAGAGATGGGTACTACATCCCCTTCTCCTAAAATTAGACTTCCTCCTAGAAATAACTAGAAGAGATAAGGATATCAAGCCCTCAATGGTGTAGCATCCTCCCACATAGCTATTGTCTTATCATATCAGCCCCCACTCTAATCTAGTTTGGTCAAGGTCTCACCCCCAAAGGGCCATTCTACTATTCTCTATGATGCACACGGGCTTCAGTCTCCACTATCCTTCATCCTCCACCTGTAATGCTAACCAATCCAATACGTGAGAAATATCAGGTACATATCTACATAAACCTGAAACATGAAACACATCATGGACCTGAGCTAGACGTGGTGGAAAAGCTAAGTGGTACGAAACTAGACCTATGACCTCCAAGATCTCAAATGGCCCCATGAAGTGAGGTAAAATATTATAACCCTTTACATATCAAATTGGTCTATTATGTAGTCGAACTCTTAAGAAAACTTTGTCACCCACTTCAAAGTGATGTTCGGTCCTCTTGGTGTCTTCATACACCTTTTGGTGTGTTTTATCCTACTCAAGATGTTGCCTAATCAAAATAACCTGCTACTCCAAGTCCTGAAGGTAAGCTGGCCCAAGTACAACCATGTCGTCTAGCCTATCCTATAAGGTCTTCCATAAAAAGCCTGATAAAGATCCATACTGATAGAACTGTGATAACTATTGGTGTAGGAAACCTTGATAAGGTGCAAGTAATTCTCCCACTTCTTCTGCTAATCCATCACATACATGTGAAGCATATCCTCAAGTATTTGATTAACCCTCAATGCCTACCCATCTATCTTTGTGTGGTAAGCTAAACTGAAATTAATCTTTGCACCTAGAGTGTCTTGAAAGAAAATCCAAAATTCTAAAGTGTATATGGTGTCCTTGTCATTAATAATGGTCTTTGGAATCCCATGCAATCTGAAAATATCCTCCATAAACACTTTGGCAATGGCGAGTGCATTATAGGTGACTTTGGTTGGAAAAAAAGTGCACAACCATGGTCAACTTGTCCACATTGACCATGATGACATCATGATTATAAGAATACATAAGGAGATCAACAATGAAATCCATGGAGATGACATCCCATTTCCACTTGGGAATGTCATGAGGATATAAAAGTATTGTGGGATGACAATGCTTGACCTTGAACCTCTTACAATCAAGGAAATGAGCTACAAAGTATTTTATATCTAGCCGGATACCAGACCAATAATATAACTCTGTCAGACAAACGTGCATCTTCTTCACTCCTAGATGTGCTACATTTAAGGCTTGATGATCCTTTGAAAGAATAAAGTTGTGAATATCACCCACCTTAGGCACATAAATGCACCTCTAAAATGTAAGTAGATTTTCTACCTCTAGAATACACTGTGTATACCTACCCTCTAAGAAACCTTGTGAATCAACAATCAACTTAGCACTCTCATATAATCTATCCTTTAAAAGTTGTTGAAGAATCATGTATCGAAGATCTGACTGCAGTGTCATAGTGGTGATCACATGTCGTCATCTACTCAAGGTGTTTGCGATGACATTCTCCTTTCCCTTGATATACTGGACTTCCATGTCATACTCATATAATAACTCCATCCAACATCATTGATGAGTGTTGAGGTTCGTCTATAAGAATATATGATGAAGATTGTGATGATTAGTCCTCAAAATCAAAGGCCTACCCAAAAGGAAATGACGCAAATGTACTAGAGCGTGAATTACTACTGCAAACTCCATTTCATGAGTAGGATATCTAAGCTCATAATCCTTTAGATTACGTACTCAAAAGTAATGAACTGAAACTCCTGGATGAGAGCTAATCCCAGACCCTCTAATGAAGCATTGGTGAAAACCACAAACTCTCAAGTCAGATCTGGAACTGTTAAGATAGGGGCCATGGTCAGTCACTCCTTAATTAATTGAAAAGTTTTCTCACATTTTCCTGACCAGTCAAATTTATTCCCTTTTCACTGAAGAGATGTAATAGGATGCAAAATCTTAGAAAAAACCTGTAGAAAACCTGTAGTAATACCCTACTAATCCCATGAAACTCTTCAGATCTGTCATTGATGTGGGCACTAGCCAATCAAGAATGGATCAAATATTATAGGGATCTACTGAGATATTGTCACCTAAAATGATGTGACCTAAGTATTGAATCTTTGACTGAAAGAAACTATACTTTGCCAAGTTCCCAGAATTTTTCCGATCTCTCAAAACCTTTAGTAACTATCTCAAATTCTCCTCATGTTCATCCTCTGAACAAGAATATATCAATATATCATCCAGAAACACCAACAAAAAATGGTCCAAAAAGGTCCTAAAAAACCCATTCATGAGGTTCATGAAAACACTTGGGGCATTGGTCAAACCAAAAGGTACAAAAATGAACTCATAATGCCCATAACGAGTGTAGAAAGTTGTTTTGTGAATGTATGCATCTGTAATGCATAACTAGTGGTATCCTAACTTGAGATCAATCTTGGAGAACATCTTGGCTCTACTCATCTCATCAAACAAGTAATCAATCCTAAGAAGTTGGTAACAATTATTAATTGTTACCTTATTCAGTTTCCTGAAATAAACACAAAGTCTAAGAGAACTGTCCTTCTTCACAAAAATAACTGAAACTCCACATGTAGACACACTATGGTGAATAAGGCCATTCTCTAAAAAATCCTCTTGCTAAATCTTGAGCTCATGAATCTCTAGAGTCATCATCCTATAAGGTTCCCTAGAAACTGGCGCTACTCCTATTCCTAGGTCTATGGTGAAATCCACCTCTCTACGGGGGTGGCAATCTAAGAAGCTCACTTAGAAACACATCTACAAAATTTCTCAATAACACATGTTAATAACGAGGTGAATGGTCATGATTACTCTTTGATTGATCACTAATCATGATCACAAACAACTGAAAACCTTTGCGCATGCTCCACTTGAGTTACTTAGCTAAGATCATATGCAAGGAAATATGCTATTGATTATGGAGCCTGATAGCGACAGGGGTTTCAACGGGGGATTCTCCCCCCTTATAGGGTTCAGGAGCCACACTCCCCGGTGGTGGTTTTGGGTCAGCTCCCCCGAAATCCACATTTTATATGTATTTATGCATTATGAAATCTGGACCATTCCTTATTAGGTCACAGATCTAACGGGTGGTTTTCTATGTTTTCCCAAAATGATAAAAGCCCTAATATCTTTAAAGGGTCATTATGTCTGAGGCTCATTATATTAGTGTTGGCATTATGAGAGAGAGTTTGGCTGGACTGAATAAAAGGATTGGATTTTTCTGATGGACATAGCCCATTTTGGGTGAACCACGTTAAATTCATGTCTCTGTTTTATTGAATTCTTTTCTATTTTACATTTTTGTATTATTAATTGCATACTTGTTAATCTCTACAAATGGTATAATCTTAGCAACTAGTATTAGATCACATTTGAGATTTATTTGATGGCATTATACTCATAGAGGGATTTCTGTTCAAGTGGGAGAAGAAACAATGGTAGAGGATAATAAGTTCAGAGTTGAGAAGTTTGACAACTGAAATTACCAGCTAAGGAAAATGTAGGTGGAAGATTACGTGTATCAGAAGGATCTATATCTACCATTGGGAGGTGAATAAGTGAAACCCTCAATCATTTCTTATGAGGAGTGGAATTTTCTAGATAGGAAGGCTCTCAGTGTGATTCGATTGAGTCTTACATCATCCATAGCTTCAAATATCTCACAAGAGAAGAGTACGGTAGAGTTGATGAAAACCAAAGTTAATTTATATGAAACACCTAGTACATCCAATAAACTTTATTTGATGAAAAGAGTGTTTAATCTACAAATGAAGAAGGTAGATCTGTAATTAACCATCTTAATTATTTCCACACTATTGTTAATCGGTTAAATTCAGTTAATATCCCATTTGATGAGGAGGTTAGAGAATTATTATTCTTATGTTCTTTTCCAGAAAGTTAGGACAACTTAGTAATGGTAGTTAGTAATAGATAAACTACTTCTTAAATTTGAAGATGTAGTCAATGTCATTTTAAGTGAGGAAATGTGTAGGAAAAGTACAGGGGAAAATTCTTCTTCTAGAAATGCGTTGAATATGGAGAGTAGAGGGAGTAGCAAGGAGAAATCAAAGAGTAAGGATTGTGGGAGATCTAAATCAAACATGGGCAAATCCAAAACTATGAGTAGAGGTATTACTTATTGGAACTTTGTAAAGATAGGAAATGCTAAAAAGGATTGTTGGTTCAAAGGAAACAAAGAAAACCAACCTAAAGGTATTAAAGAGGAAAATTTGACAGGTAATATTGTTCAGGATGCTCTTATACTTTCTCTTGATACTAGAGTAGAATCTTGGGTAATAGATTTGGGAGCCTCTTTCCATGCAACCCATGATAAGAGCTATTTTAAAGAGTATGTCTAGGGAAATTTCGGACAAGTTTATTTGGGTGATGATGAGTCGTGCAACATTTTTGGGAAGGGCAATGTACACTTGAAATTACATAACGGAAATACATGGATATTGAGAGATGTGAGGCATGTACCTATCCTTAGGAGATATATCATCTCTATAGGATAGTTGGGTGGTGAAGGTTTCCTATTCACATTCATTTCAAATTCTTAGAAGGTTTCCAAAGCTGCCCTGGTAGTGGCATGGGGTAAGAATTGTATATGTAATTATTTTACCATATTGTCTACTTCAGATGAGGATACCAACATGTGGCATAGTAGATTGGGAAATATGAGTGAGAAGGGCATGAAAATTCTACAGGAATAAGGTAAGCTTTCAATTTTGAAGCAATTGGACTTAGAGTTTTGCGAGCATTGCATTTTTGGGAAACAAAAAAGAGTTTAATTTCTCAAGGTAGGGAATACCAAGAAAGAGAAAAAGTTAGAGCTAGTTCATATAGATGTGTGGGGGCCGGCCCATGTTTCATCTCATTATGTCACATTCATAGTTGATTCCACAAGGAAGGTATGGGTATATTGCATAATCATAATTCTAACGTCTTTGATACATTTAGGAAATGGAAAGAACTTGTTAAGAATCAATGTGGTCTTAAATTGAAATGCTTGAGATCTGATAATGGCGGTGAGTATTGCAGTAATAAATTTGATGATTATTGTTCCTTGAATGGGATTCGTAGAGAGAAAACAGTTCCTAGGACTCTGCATCAAAATGGTGTTAGTGAGAGGATGAAAAAAACAATAACGGAGCATGCATGGTCAATGAGATTGCATGCGGGGATGCCTCTTCATTTTTTGGGCAGAGGCCATAGATACTACTATGTACTTAATAAACCATGGGCCTTTGAGTGTACTAGATGGAGGAATTCCCAAAGAATCTTGGACCAGGAAAGAGGTAGACCTTTAATTTTAAAGAGTATTTGGTTCAGAGGCATTTGTGCATGTTAATAAAGAAACCAGTAAGAAATTGGATTCAAAATTTGAATGTTGTACATTCATAGGCTATGGCTTCAATGGTGATTATGGATTTCAGTTTTGGGGTCTAGATGAATCTAAGATAATTAAGAGTCGTGATGTTGTTTGGAGTGAAAATAGAATGTACAGGGATCAAGTACATTGTGAAAAAAATCCCAAGGAAGAATTGGTGGAGGATATAGCTCCTAAAAATGAACTCTCGGGTGGAAAATATCCACCTACAAGTACTGAGGTTGACAGTTGTGTACGCCGAGCATGACAGCCAGTTTTGGCATCGACACCTCTGTCAGAAATTACAAAAAATGAGCAGCAAGAAAATAATGATCCCGTGACACCCCCATCTTCAGTAAGAAGGTCACAACATATTATTAGACCTCATGAAATATTTTCTCATACTTTGTATTATTTGTTACTAACAGATATTGGTGATCTGGAGATATTTGATGAGGCAATGCAGGTGGAGTCCACTAAGGAGTGGACGCGTGGCATGAATGAGGAGATGGACTCCTTGGAGAAGAACCAAACATGGGATTTAGTCAAATTATCAGCTAGGAAGAGAGTACTACAAAAAAATGGGTCTACCATTTGAAAGAAGAAGAAGATGGATAGAAAAGGAACAAAGAAAGGCTTATAGTGAAGGGGTATGAACAAAAGAAAGATATCAATTTTGAAGAAATTTTATCCCCTGTTGTAAGTATGTATTCCATTCATACTGTATTAAGTTTCTTTGTTGTTGAAGATTTACAATTAGAGAAACTTGATGTCAAGACAACATTTCTCCATGGTGAATTGGAGGAGGAGGTTTATGTGCATCAACCACTTGGATAGAGGTGAAGGGTAAGGAGAAATTGGTTTGCAGGTTGAAGAAGAGCCTATAAGGGCTTAAGCAAGCTCCCCGGGAATGGTATCTAATGTTTGATAGTTTTATGCTTGAGCATGGTTTCACTAGATGTCAATCACATCATTGTGTGTACTTTAAATGGTCGGATAGTGGGAGCTACATTATTATTCTATTATATGTAGATGATATGCTTGTATCAGGGTCTAATATGTAGGAAATTGCAAATCTTAAGGAAAAGCTTTCACAAACATTTACAATGAAGGATTTGGGTGCAACAAAGAAAATCCTTGGTATGCAAATCAATAGGGACAAGAAAAATAAGAAATTGGTGTTATCTCAAGAGGACTATGTAGAAAAGGTGTTAGAGAGGTTTTAGATGTAGAATGTGAAACTAGTTAGTACACCATTGGCTGGGCATTTTAGATTAAGTAAAGAGAAATGCCGAACAAAACAAGAGGAAAAATATTATATGGCAAGGGTTCCTTATTCTTTAGCATATGGGAGCCTCATGTATGTCATGTATTGTACCAGGCTAGACATTTCTCAAGCAGTGGAATTTGTTAGCAGGTATATGGCAAATTCAAGTAAAGCACACTGGAAGGAAGTCTAGTGGATTCTCAGGTACTTGAGAGGGACCAGTAGTAGGCACTTGTGCTTCATAAGTTTAGATTATACTTTATATGGATTTTTGGATTCAAATATGGTAGGAGATGTGGATAATAGGAGGAGCACTGTTGGTTACATGTTTATAGTTGGTGGTACGGCAGTGAGTTAGATCTCAAAGTTGTAGAAGGTAGTTTCCCTATCTACTACAAAGGCATAATATGTTGTAGCAACTGAGGAAAGTAAGGAAATGTTATGAATGAGTAGGTTCATGGAATATTTAAGTAAGGAACAAGGGGATTGTAATTTACACAGTGATAGTCAAAGTGCAATTCACCTGATAAAGAAATCGGCCTTACATTCCAAAACAAAACATATTTAGCTAAGATATCACTTCATACGACATGTGTTGGAGGATGGGCAACTTGAGTTGGTGAAGATTCATATAGATGATAATCCTGCTAATATGTTTAATAAGCCAATGAAAAAGGAGAAGTTGGATTTGCATTCAAATTCTGTGGGTCTTCAAGATTGATCTTGAAGTGGAAGAAATAAGCCAAGAAGAAAATTCCAAGAAATAACTTTATTGGTGGAGTTAAAACAATCAGTCTCCAAGTGGGAGATTATTGGTTGTGGAGCCTGATAGCGAAGGTGGTTGCAAGTGGGAGCTTCACCCTCCTTACATGGTCCAGGGGCCGCACACCTCGGCGGGGGTTTGAGGGAAGTGCCCCCGAAAGCCAAATTTTATATGTATTTATGCATTGTGAAATCTAGACTGTTCCTTATTAGGTCACCGATCTAATGGGTGGTTTTCTATGTTTCCCCAAAATCATAAAAACCCTAATATCTTTAAAGGGTTGTTAGGTATGAGGCTCATTGTATTAGTGGTGGCACTGTGAGAGAGATTTTGGCTGGACTAAATAAAAGGATTGGCTATTTCTAGTGGATGTATCCCATTTAGGGTAAAGGACATTAAGTCTATGTCTTTGTTTTATTGTATTCTTTTCTATTTTACATTTTCTGCATTATTAATTACATGCTTGTTTATCTGTACAAATAGTATAATCCTAACATATGCCTCTTCGCAGAGATAGAAACTGAATTACCAAGGTCATCCTGACACTCAGTGATCTTACTCCTAGAATCTACTTTGGCCTAATGAGAATCAAGAAAATCTATTCCAAGAACAACCTCATAGGATCCTAAAGGAAACACTCAAATTTTCAAGGTAGTGGAAAAAACTCCAAAATCAAGTATACAAATCTCCACGTAGGTATCCAATGCTAGTTTGGCCCAAGAGGCCAACTCAACCTGCCAACTATCTAGTTTCCTACCCACCACTAGCCCACACTTGTCCACTATAGATGGTGATATAAATGCATTTTATGCTCATGAATCAAAGTGAACGGAGATAGAAATGCCCTTAATAGTACATGTAGTGTCGATAACCATGGTTTGATGCTCGACATGGTGATTATTGAGTGCTGCTTAGACACAATGGGTGCATCCTATGTCTGCCACTGTCTTCTCCAAGATAGGGGCTCTCTACCTATCACTGGTAGTGGATTTTTGTAGACACATACACATGCAATTATCAAGGGACCCAAAAATAAAACATCATGCTAATCCTATCTGAGTAGGGGTTCCTCCTATACTCTGGTGTATCGAACCTATTGGCCTAACTATATAAGACTACTGAGATGGGTTGGTTGTACCTGTTGGGTGCTCTATGTCCTTTCTTTACCCACACAAAAACCTCCTCAATCTCTGCCACTCTGCATACTCTATGTCTTCCTAGTCATTTTTTGATGTTATGCATGGTTGATAATGGCAAAATATGTCTCTTTAATGTACAATAAATGATCTTATTTTACTCTCCTTTTTATCAAGTTTGACTACATTTTTTGACTATTTTTTATCTAATATAAGTTAGGATGTAATTGTCGACCTTTTTTTCAATTTAGTTCTAACATCTAAAAAATCTATAATTCCTAACAAAGTGTGTGGAAATTTGTTTTTTTTAATAAAATAGGTCACAATCAGTTAGAAGAACAAAGTACGAAGTGATCAACATGTTTTTAAGACCATTGGCTTCAATATGGCTTAGTTCTAGAACTTCCAAACTTAGTTTTGAAAATCCATCACATAGTTTATGAGCTCTATCAATTAGTTCCAAAACTTTTGGAATTAGTTCCGAAACTCCAACACTTAGTTTTGGAACTCCTACATTTAGCTCTGGAACTTTCACGGTTAGATTTGGAACATTCCCCTCTAGTTTCGGAACTTATCCAAACTTCTGAAACCAAGGGGAATATTTTTATTTTAATGACATCTGATGAAAAAGAAATTAGTGATCCTTTTAATAAGGAGAAAATTAGAAGATTTCCGATTCTTCATACTTGAAGATCCAAGGATAAATTATTAGACAGTTGTACGTCCAACAATGTTCCAAATTCAACATCTATTTTGGGAACTATTCAGTTCCATCTGAACCAGTAGAACAACTATGGCCGTAAATGCATCTTTGAATAAATTATATATATATATATATATATATATATATATATATATATATATATATATATATATACACACGCGCGCGCGTGCGTGTAGATAGATTTAATATATATACATACAAATACATAAAGATAGAGATATAGAGAGATACAATAATTTTTTGTAAGATAGAACATTTTAACAATAAAATAGCCACTTTGTTTTGAGAGAATATTACTTTATCAAATTCTGATTCAAGGTGGAGCAAGGGTCCACTCTTCCAAGAACTAGGATCCTCATTTTATTGGTATTTATATTTCTAAAGCAAATAGTCTAGATCTGTTAATTCTTTAAATGCTTTTGATTATGTAAGTTAAAATTTGTTGTATACTTGTCCCTACAGGTGTTATTGATTAGATTTTTATTTCCTTGCAAGCTCTTCACAACATTTTCAACCGTGTGTTTATTTCCAAGAAAAGTGTGTTTACTTATGTATCATGTGTTTATTTCCAACAATCTATTTACTTCCGTATGTTTGTTTATTTCCAACAATTTATTCCAGAAATGATTGTTTATTTCAACAAGTTTCTTGTAGCATAAATTTAATAAGAATTTTTCCATGGAACCCTAAGGACACAATAAAAACCCCTAGAAAACAAAATAATAAAAACCTTCAGTCAATTACTAAATCACTGGGATTATTCTTGTTGCATATAGCTTCAGAAATACCCCTAGTTTGAATATGACATCAACAAAGAGTTGATTAAATTAAGGGAATAAGGACACCCACCATTGTTGGCACCATTTCCATGGATCCACTAGTTAGAATTGTCTAATTAGGTTCCAACAAGAACAAAAATCATACATGTAGTAATTGAAAAATCTTCCCTACTCTACCATAAAATTTATGAGTAGACCAAGATACTCCAAGGGTAGATTTCTCCCAAAAATATCTGAACAAGAATTATCAGAATCCTCTCATTCAAATAAGAAGGTTGACCAAAGCACCATTGTCCCATGTTAGTAAAGAAGCATAACTTTCACCTTCGGAATTCTTGGATCAGTCACCAGAAGGAAGGGGAACCTTTAGAAAGAGGATTATATCCTGAGACCCATTTAAAGAAAGTTTTGATTCACAATTGAGTAGTCAACCTCCTACTCCTAACTTTTCACCTTCTCCAAACTAGATCACATACCACATTGATTGGGAGAAAATATTTGAAGATACTGGAGAGATGCACAAGAAGTTGAAAGAGAACCTGATAGGACCTTTACTTATCCAATTCGGTTGGAGGATGATGAAACAACTATGAAGAATATTTCACTTGCACACTTGTCCACATTTAGAGGGATGCCATCTAAAGATCCTTACCAATTTATGTTTGAATTTATTAAAGTACTGTGTCAGACCTATGATTACAAAACTGATAATTAGAAGATCAAGTTGTTTCCATCTACCCTGAAGGATGCAAAAATGAGGTGGTTTATGAGATTAACATCTGATTCTACTACCACTTGGGCACAAATGGAAACTACCTTTCTAAACAAGTATCAAGACTACTATAGAGGGAGAAACAGGAAAGAAGAATTTTTCAAAATCAAGCAGGCGGAGGATGATAATATGGAAGATTAATTGGACAAATTCCTCTTTGTAAGTAAAAGGTGTGGATTTTTACTTCAAGAAGAGTTAAGAAAAACCATTTTTCTTAAGGGTCTAGATGATGAATCTAGGGAATCCCTTGATTTAATATGAGGTGAAAACATTGATCAATTGAGAATGAATGATATTAAATAAATTTGTATAAGCTATTCAAGAATAAGGGGTGGACCTAAGAAAGGAAAAGTAGTTAAAAATCTGAATCCATCTATGAATAACTTGATGGATGAACTGGAAAAATTTAAAATAGAAAATTTAGTTCAATTAACTACCACCATGGATAGATTGCAAGCTAAACCAAATGATAAAATTTAACCATTAGCTATGTATTGTCCTAGATGCATGAATAAGCATACAATAAGATATTGTACTCTAGATAAAACATAAATTTGTTTTATCTGTGAATCTAGGGACCATGAGAGTAATGCTTGTTCTCTTCTTTCATTTATAAAAAATCAGCTTAAACAAACTAGCACTCCATCGAGATCAGAAGAAGTAAAATTTTTCCAGAGACAACCTAGCCAAGGGTATTTCATGCCAAGGACACCTCCTAATCCCTGGATGATTCCATGGGCTACTCACTCAGTACCAAAAATATAGGGAAAATCACCTTGGGCCTCTTAACCAACTTGGAATCCCCAGTATTGGTCAGGATAATCTTGGTATGCTCAAGGACACCAACAACCATGCTCTGGTCAAAGTAACTCGTATGCTTGGTCATAACCTAGGTGGAGCCCTAATAACTATACTTAGGGGAAGATATATCCCTATCAGAATCAACAAGCTATAATGGGTTCCCTCACACAAAATTCACAAACTAAAAATGGTGTTAAAACACAAATACTAGCACAACCAGTTACTAATCCTAGAAGCAAACAAACAACTCCTGACTATTGGTCAGAACAAGAAAAACTAGTTGATATAAATGCGATGGATTGTAAATATATTCAAACCAGATCTAGAAAAATAATTAGCAGTCCACCTATTATAATTACTAAAATTCTAGAAGAAACTAAAACCCCTAGTGTGGTTGTTCCCAAGAAATATGAAAAATAAAAAGATAAGGAGTCAGATAACATCTCTACTGAAACTCCATTTCAAGAGAGATTTTAAAGAAGTTATAAGGACCAAGGAATCTAAGTTGGTACATGAGTTGAGGAAATTAAATATTGAAATACCAGTGTTGCAAGCAATCAAGGACATTCCAGATTTGAACAAGTTAATCAAAATACTATGTTTAAGAAGACTTGGAAGGAAGAAGTAGTACCCCATGACTATTAAGGTAGATGGGAAGTTGTTGATTTATTAGTAGGAAAAATATTACTTCCCAAAGATAGAGATCTTGGAAGTCCTGTTATTTCTATCTCTATAAGGAATAAAGATATATATAATTTTTTGGTTGATTTGGGAGTAGCTATAAATTTGATGACAGTGGACACTTTGAAAACATTACCATTAATAGGTATAAAACCTACTAACACCATATTGTAGATGTCAGACTAGTCTGTAGCAAAACTAGGAGTTATTAAAGATGTGGCAGTTATGGTGGAGTCATGGGAATATCTAGTGGACTTTCTTATATTGCATCCAAAAGGTAAAACACTTGGTTATCCCATTATTTTGGGTAGACCATGATTAGCTACAGTTGCTTCCTTAATTGATTGTAGATCAAGTGATATGAATATCTCAAATGGTAAGAATTATAAGAAAATTTCCTTATATCCCTTTGCATGACCTTTTGTTGATAATCAAGAACAATTATGGGTTAATGATCTTGATACTAATAAGAAAAATATGTCTTCTTTGGCTATGATAACGTTGTAGGATCACATACAGGAGATGGAGATATGATTAATCAACCATTGAATGAATATCAATTGTCTTTGGATCAATAAGGGATAGTTTTGAAACCTACGGACTTAGTTTTAGAACCTACAAACTTAGTTATGAAACATATGGACTTAGTTTCGAAACTAATAGATTTAGTTCCTGGAACATTCAAACTTGTCTCTAGAACCACACCAACAGTAATTCCCTGTGAATGAAAATAATTTCACTCTGGAGGAACGAGAATTATCTTGGGGAGGAGTAGAAATAACTACAGAATAAATAGCTTCATTTTCAAAGATATCAGGAAATGGTGAGGAATTTCTAGAAAATAACAGTGACTAGGAGTTTGACTGACAACAAGATAAGTATCATAACTCTTCCTATTGTCCTTTATCTAATTTTATTTCTTAACAGAATTTTTGAGATATTTCTACATATTATATTTTATTACCACATCTATGTCCCCTAAATACCCTAATGGAACCCTTTCAACAAATCATTTCATCACACACTAGAACCAAACATGACGAGATTCAACCTAGTAAAATTTTGAACATTAATAGCTGGTTAAAGAATGATGAAGAAGATAATTTTTTTGATGTTCTGAAAGATCATACTAAAGATTTTTCTTGGGACTATAAAGACATAAAAGGAATTCATCCAAGTATTTTCACCCATAACATCTATACTGAAAACATTAAACCATTTAGGCAACCTTAGAGAAGGATTAATCCATCCTTAAGGGACATAGTCAAGCAAGAAATTGAAAAGCTATTACAAGTAGGTTTTATCTACCCTATCTCATATAGTCAATGGGTATCTCCTCTTGTAATTGTTCATAGAAAGAACGGAAAATGGATAATTTTTGTTGATTATAGGGAGCTGAACAAAGCCACGCTAAGAGATTATTTTCCCTTACCATTCATAGATCAAGTATTGGACAACCTTGCAGGTAAACAATACTTTTCCTTCCTGGATGGCTTTAGTGGATATAATCAAATCTGAGTTGCTATTGAGGATCAGGAGAAAACTACGTTTACTTGTCCATGGGGTACCTTTTCCTATATGGTATTTCCATTTGTACTATGTAATGCTCTAACAACCTTCCAAAGAGTTGTATTAGCAATTTTTGCATACCTAACGAATGATTGTGTAGAGGCATACATGGATGAATTTACTGTGCATGGAGACACATTTGACGATGATTTGAAAAATTTGGATAGAGTACTAAAAAGATGTGAGCAACACCATTTATCTCTTAATCATGAGAAATGTTTGATGTTGGTTGATGAGGGGATTATATTAGGACACCACATTTCTAAAAGATGAATTCAGGTTGACAAAAACAAATTTAGGATTATTTTAGACATCCTTGTTCCTCAAACCCCCACAAATATCAAGTCATTTTTAGGGCATGATGGATGCTATAGGCATTTTATCAAGGATTTTAGTAAAATTGTTTCTCCCATGTTTAGTTTACTTACCAAGGATTGTGAACTTTTTTGGGATGAAAAGTGTCAACATGATTTTGAAGAAATTAAAGAAAAATTAATCACTGCCCCAATATTAAGAGGAACTAATTGGGAGAAACAATTTCACATCCAAACAGATGCTTCAAATAACTAAATTGGTGTAGTTTTGGGATAGAAAGATGAAGAAAGGAAAATGTATGCTATTTATTACCTTAGTAAAAATATTTCTCCCATTGAAAGAAATTACACTACCATCGAAAAATAATTTCTTGTTGTGATCTATGCAATTAATAAGTTCAAACATTATATTATAGGGTTAAAAAAATTGTACATATAGATCACTCAACAATTAGATACTACATGAACAAACTAGCGGTTGGAGGTAGGATAATTATATGGTTATGAATTTTACAAGAATTTTATGTAACCATAGTAGATAATCCAGGAAAATATACTATGGTAGCTGATTTATTGTCACTTGATTGACGACTACAAGGGAGAAAGATCTAGTTAAGGAGAAATTTCTAGATGATTTTTTTGACTATTTTATCTAATACACTATGGTTTGTTGATACAGAAAATTATCTTGCAACAGGGAAGTTTCCTCCTTATTTAACTAAAAAACAAATTAAGAAGTTAATCAAAACCAGTGCATAATTTAAATGGTTAAATGGAATGTTATTTAAATGTGGTCCTGATTTGGTTTTACATAGGTGTGTGAGAGAACATGAAATATTTGACATACTTAGGACATGTCATGATGAACCAAGTGGAGGACACTTTTTAGTAAAAAGAATAGCTCACAAGATACTTGGTAGTGAAATTTTATTTGCCATCTCTGTATAAAGATGTGAAGAGATATATCAAGTAGTGTGATCCTTGTCAAAGGATGGGACAACCAACCTTTACCAATGAAATGCCTCTACAACCTCAAGTAGTGATTAAACCATTTGAGAGGCGGGGGCTAGATTTTTTTGGTCCCTTTAGTCCTCCTTCACAAGGAAAGGAATAAATTCTTGTGTATGTTGATTATGTGACAAAGTGGGCAGAGGTGCAAGATTTAACAAATGCCACTGAAGAAGTAGTTGCTGATTTTCTTTTGCACAAAATTACGATCAAGTTTGGTGTACCAAGGAGTATAGTTTCATATCAGGGGCCACAGTTCATTTCTAATATGATCTAGGCCTTCACAATGTACTATCAGATCAATCATAAGAAGTCATCTCCCTATCACCCACAATCAAATGCACAAACAAAAGTAACAAACAGAGAATTGGAAAACATCCTTACCAAAACAGTTGAAACAGGTAGAAGAGATTGGGTAAAGAGAATACTTGAGGCTGTTTGAGCTTATAATACAACTTGGAAGACTATAATAGGGTTTTCACCATATGAGTTAGTCTGTGGGAAAAATCCTTTATTACCTATTGAATTTGAACTACAAACATTGAGGAAAGTAGCTAAAGTGGGTATTGAGTTGGATGCAACATAAAAGGAAAGAATTCTTTAACTCAATGAATTGGATGAGTTGAGAATGGAAGCAGTTAAATAGAAAAATATAATCTAAGATCAAAGGAAGCAGTGGCATGACACACATATCAAGAAAAGGTAATTCAAGGTAGGAGATTGGGCATTACTGTTTGATTCCAAGTACCAACAATTCAAAGGATAGTTAAGAACTAGATTGTTAGGACCTTATCAAATTGAGTAGATATTTGAAAATTGATCTATTCAACTACTTCCTTTGATGGTAGTAGAAAGACACTTCTGGTCAATGGACATAGGCTAAAACTTTATGGGAAGCGTCATACTAGGGATGAATTCTTGAAACATATTGAAGTAGAAAAAGAATATGATCATATGAAAGAACACATTTCTTCCAAAATGATCAAATAATCAGATGCATGGATCTAAAACAAAGGGAAGAGAATGAAAACCAGCAACTAGAATTCTTTTCCCCAAAATAGAGGTCAATTGAAAACCAAGAATGACTATTGGTCTCCTCAATAAATGGCTAATGCAAAATAAAAGAAATTTCTTTGGAATTCTAACTAAATTTTCTATTTATCTTTCTTTTTTTCACTTTTAGGAATGTTGAGTCATAAAGATGGAGGGATTACATCAGCAAAGGATGGTTATCATGTCTTGATCTTATTAAAGGTTAAATTAAAAGTTCACATGTTTGATTATACTTGATTTACAAAGTCTGTATGATGAGTCATTTATTGTGCATTATGATTAAAAGAAAGTAATCTTGAGGGAGATGTCAATGGAATAAGAAAGTGGCGGCGTATTTGTAATTAGCTATTATTTGGGAAGAATAAATGAAGTTGAGAAGTAGTTGCATAATAATTTTAAAGAAGAAGAAGAAACATTGTATTTCAATTCTGTGGCTAAACCCATCAATTCTACATATAAACACAACAGTTCTACAGCTAAACACAACACTTTTGTAGCTAAACACAATAGTTCTGTAGCTAAATCCAGTAGTTCTATAGCTAATTTTGAATTTGAAGAAAGAATAATTTTAATTGTACTCGTTAACAACGGGGATTAAAAATAAGTCAGAACCAGAGGATGATACGTAACTTCTTACGGATGGAGAAGTGATAGCCATTTTTGGTCGAGTAGGGTGGCTGGAGTTCTTGAAAAAGTTCTCAACCTACAATGATGAATTGGTCATGGAATTCATTGTAAATTTATAAGAATCCATAACTAAAGTTAAAAGCATTGTAATTCCTTTCACTATCAATACAATGAGTAATGTATCGGGTGTACCAATTATGCATGTCCCAAATCTGGTCAAGGGAACCCTTAAAGATTTGGTGGAAACCTTTATACAAGAGGGGGAATCTGAACCCCAATACATTTATAACACTAAGAAAATCATAAAAGAGGTCAAAATATCTATCTTTCTAAAACCCTTTTCCAGGGTAGCACTTTGGGTAGTTAAGTATTTAACTTGTGATGGTCAATTAGGAACTATGGGAAGAGAGGTCCTTAAGATGCTAATAATCTTAGGTATGGGAATTCAAATCTAGAATATACAGTAAATCTTCTAGGATTCCTTTTTGACTCCATTGAGACAATGGCTCAGAGGTATTCTTGGGGAGTTGGAACAATCAGACATCATGGGTTAGTCCATTTGGTATGCCAATACCATTTTCTTTCAAAGAAAAATGGAGAAGAAACATGGAAAAAGTAAGCAAAACCTTGATATTATCAGGAGGGGAATAACAACCCCTTTTTCTCCTATAAGTAATTTGGAGATTCATTCCCCTGCAGAGGAAAAGAAGGAAATAGGTGTGGGTAATATACCAAAAATAAGGAGATCCAGAACAAGGATTAAAGTTGCAAAACCTATCGTGCCTTTAAAAGAAACTCCTTCCTTTGCAACAGTACCAACAGAACTAATATTTATCTCTGACAGTGACGGTTCTACTATGCTAGAGCATGAAATGAAAATTAGAAGAAGCTCTAGGAGGAAACAAATTTATGAACATTTTGAATCTCCTCAAAGAAGAAGTGTTCATTAGAGGTCTAGGGAAACTCTAGAGGAGATGGAAGAATAGTATGGGTTGGAAAAAGAAGTTGCTGATATTTTGGGTAGTATGGCAACGAATCCTCCTAGACCAAGCCAAACTGAGATGAAGAAAGAAGATGAAATATTTGAAGAATATGAATTTTAAGAGTTGAGTGAATCAACAACACTATCACATGAAGGAGAGGAATTAGCATCTTGGAAACGGAAAGGGAAATCCACTTTGGTGGAAGAGGAATGCTCATTCCCCAAGGAAATTTTAGATAAAAGAGGAGAAACAGAAAGTTAGACAAGCTCTGTTTTTGTCCAAAGTACAACTCATCATCAGAGAGAAGGATGAGGAATTAAAATTACTCAAACTAAAATTAGAAAAAAGGGAAATAATCATTGAGAAACTAACAAATCAGCTCACAAATAGGATTGAAGAATTGATAATGGTCAAACAGTAGATGATGGAAAAAGAAGAAGAATGTCAATTTTCTAGAAGACCAAGTGCTATGTCAACAATATCTGCACATACTGAATTGAATTACTGGCCACTCAATTAGTTGTGGGATGATACCTATAGGTAACTTAATGAATTTATAACATCAAATGAGAACTTGAAAAGAAAGAAAGGAAGGAATGGGAAAAAATTTCTATAAAGATGAAGAAAACAAATTTAAATGTCTTGTAAAAATATAAATGGTTTGCATAATGAGTGAAAAGTTATTCACATGATGGCATCTGTCAAGAATTACATGTGGCCTTCCACATGAAATAAAAGATGAATTTTAGTTCATGACAGCCTATTCCTCAGCCAATGTAGAACACAAAAATATTCTCTACCAACTCTATATTTGTAATCTTATGTTGGAAAAGAACACATGCTTCATGATCAATTTGTATGTAGGGGAAATCGAGTTGAATGCATTTGTTTTTTATTCTTAAAAATCAGATTGCATGGAAATAGAGGGATTCTGAGCATCTATTAAAAGCTAGTTCATCTAGTCTAAACATGAGGGCTCACTATGGTAAACCATCTTCCTTTTCTATACATTTCAGATCCCATGCCTTTGACAGTCGGTTCAAGGGACATTATCTAGCCATCTTACATAAAAGTATTGATGTGTTCAACTCTTATGAGGAGGAAAATTTTGAAGAGATTTATGATGGATTTTTTGAAAATATGGGATTTTCTCATAGTTGCATTGAGAAGAAGAGACGTGATATCTCCTACAAAATTAATATGGAGCTTAGAAATAGTTAAAGCCTTGTGTACACTAATCCCTTAGTTCAATGAAAAACGTAGGGGGCATATGGATGGGAATGAGAACAAGGCCTCCTCTCCTTATCACCCCCATGTATCCATGGAAAAACAGAGAGTCTCAAGATCCCACTCAATTTGAGGAATTGAAGAGGAAAGTACAAGTAGGATCATGATATAGTACTTCTAAACTAAAACAATGGGATATTTAGTTTCAACCATTCGACCTAAGAAGTCAATTTGAATGAAGAATCCACTACACAAGATTTGAAGAGTAAATTTTGTAAGGGGAATTACAAGCAAGTACGGGGAGATGATAAGGCCAAAATATGTGTCATTAATGTGAAATAAACGATCTTATTTTACTCTCCTTTTTATCAAATTTGACAGCATTTTGTGACTTTTGTTTGATCTAATATAAGTTAGGATGTAATTTTCCATATTTTGTTAAATTTAGTTCTAACGTCTAAAAACTATGTAATTCTTAACAAAGTGTGTGGAAATTCAGTTTTTGTAATAAAACAGGTCACAATCAATTAGAAGAATGAAGTATGAAGTGATCAACATGTTTTTAGAAGCATTGGCTTCAATATGGCTTGGTTATGAAACTTCAAGATTTAGATCCGGAACTCCATCACACAGATTATGAGATCTATAAATTAGTTCTGGAACTTTCAGAATTAGTTCCTGAACTCCAACACTTAGTTCTGGAACTCCTACATTTAGCTCTGGAACTTTCATGGTTAGATCTGGAACAGTCCCCTTTAGCTCCAAAACTTCTCCAAAGTTCCAGAACCAATGGGACTCTATTTATTTTGATGACATTCGATGAAAGAAGAAATCAATGAGCCTTTCAATCAAAAAAATATCAGGGGATTTCTGATTCTTCATACTCAAAGATCCAGGGATAACTTATCAGACATATGTATGTCCAACAAGGTTCCAAATTCAGCATCTATTTTCAGAACTATTTAGTTCCATTTGAATCGGTAGAACAATTATGGCCCCTAAATGCATCTTTGAATGAAATACATACACACACACACACACTCACACACACATGTAGATATATATGTAGATAGATTTAATACACACACACATACAAATATATAGAGATAGAGATATAGACAGATATAATAAGTTTTTTGTAAGACATAATATTTCAACAATAAAATAGCCACTTCATTTTGAGAGAATATTACTTTATCAAATCCTAATTCAAGGTGAAGTAAGGGCCCACTCCTCCAAGAACCAGGATCCTCATTTTATTGGTATTTATATTTCTATAGAAAATAGTATAGATATGTTAATTCTATAAATGTTTTTGATTCTTTAATTTGAACTTTGTTGTATAGTTGTCCCTGTAGGTGTTATAGACTAGATTTTTATTTCCTTGTAGCTCTTCAAAACATTTTCAACCATGTGTTTATTTCCAAGAAAAGTGTGTTTACTTTAGTATCGTGTGTTTATTTCCAACAATCTATTTACTTCTGTATGTGTGTTTATTTCCAGCAATTTACTCTAGTAATGAGTGTTTATTTAAACAATTTTCTTATAGCATAAATATAATAAGGCTTTGGCCATAGAACCCTAAGGACACTGCAAAAAACCTCATAAAAAAATTTAAAAAAACCTTCTGTCAATTACAAAATCACTAGGATTATTCTTGTTGTATATAGTGTCAGACACACCCCTGGTTTGAATATGACATCAAAAAAGAGTTGATTAAATGAAGGGAATAACGACACCCATCAATGGTGTTGCCACTGTTTCTCGATGTGTGGAAGAGGCCTCAAAACTTAATATGGAGGATTTAATCCTTATCTAGGTGGTGTGTCTGTACCATGTGACCTCTAATCCTTGAATGACTGCATCCTCTCTTGAAATTTACCCCTATTCTTGTCTCTATGCTCTCGGTCTTTGTTCTTGTTCTAGTCACTTAGGTAGGCCTTCTCTACATCCTTCTAAAGTACAGTCAGAGGAGATAACATTTGTATGGCCCTGGGAATATCTGCATTCAGTCCCCATATAAACCTGTTGAATTACAATTTCTCATTTTGTAGATGATCTACATACTATAATAAATCTGTAAATTGGATCTTATACAGTGCAACCGTGTCTGAACCCTTTCGAAGATTGTGGAAATTTTTGATACTCTTGTGAAAAACGTTCTTAGACATATATCAGGCTCTAAAGTTCTCCTCAAATAGCTCCCAAGTCATTGTATCTCTAATTAAATGGAGCTTTAGCTCATCATTCCTCCACCATATGCTTGATGCGTCACAGAGGAGGTGTATAGAGAACATAGCCTTGACATTTCTCTCATATGAGCATAGTCCAAAGCAACTATTAATTCTCAGGAGCCATGAATTAACCCTAAATCCATTAGCAGTGCCACTATAACTGGGTAGCTATAGATGAAGAAGATCCCTAATGACATTTCCTATGTCGTAATCCTGATGCTGATGTCCAACCATCCCCACAACTGGAAAACGTGGTCATGTCCCTCATAAATTCATCCCTAAATTTTGTGAGAAAGGATCCAATAAAGATAAGTCACTTTCTCAAGGTGACCGGAGGGGCTACGAGACCTATCTCATCTCTGAGTGTGTGCCCTCATTTGGTGGTATATCCTCTCCTATATGATCAGTCTCCTCCCCTGGATCCTATTGTGTAGGGAAACACTGCTACAAAAATTGCATCATATGATGTAATGCATCCAATATTTTTGGTCCTCAATCAAGGGCACCTGGTTCAGGCATAGGTGACCTATGTCCTAAACCCTGACTGACCGATGTCTCGTACCTCATGCATGCATCCTGTTTACGAAAGGAAAGGGCAAGCTATGAGTTTGGTCTAAGGTAGTGGAAATAATTTAAATGGTTTACAGCTATTGATTTATCCATTATTAATTTAATTTTAAAACTACCCAAAGCATTTGGTGTTGTAAACCTGATCTTTGATACTAGATGTAGTGCCCCATATTTTACATGACCAAACCAAACATAAATGCCCACAAATCCCAAACAAAAAAATGTAAATGTATTATACTATGGAAATGTTTTTTCCCTAAGATTAACGGGTTAATGTACCCCTTGGTCCAAAAAAAAAATTATTTAAATATTTTAGTAAAGTCCAATATAATATTTTATCATCCCCTTAAATAATTAATTCAAGCCACCCAGGCTATAACATGTTTTTTATTTCCACAATAATTAAAAGGTCACATTATTTTGATTTTTCCCCCATAAACCTCAGTTTATCTCCCTAGGCTCCCTTTTAATTTATTTGACCACATTCCCTTTTCAAAATATATACTGCACCCAGCTAAAGTTGTAGGGTTTAATCTAATCTCTTAGATCCTTTTATTTCTAACCCTAGATCTTTAGGTTTTCCTACAACCCTAATCCTATCCTTATGTTTTCTCTTTTCACTTTTGTTTGGAATATTTGCTCCCCATTTGAGCAAGTTGAACCAAGGAGGAGGAAGGAGGCCATGGAGGCCAATTGGGTTACAATTTCACAATGGATGGATTTGCATGGACGAGTTTAAGCTCTTCTTTTATTTTCCTTTTTTTCGTTCTATCTCCATTATCCAAGGATTTCGATTTTTATTTTCTCTTATACCTATGGAGGTATTTTTTTGTGTCTATATATATATATATATATTGTCTATATTCATATTTAATCATATTGTATGGTTCACAGGTATTAGTTTTGGGGGGGCGATTGTGTTTTTTACAGTGAGTTAATTTTACGTTAACCGTGGTGGCATAAGACCACAGAATGGTGTAAAGGGGAAGGACGAGGTGGTGTGGCCGCAACCAAACTACATGTGACTGTGGTGTGGCTTCGTCCACACCACTCTCTATCCCAAAAGATGGCAAGGGGGGGCATAGTCAGTGTCCCCCTAATCCGTGCCCCTCTTCTTCTTTTTACATATCCACTGTTAAGCCAAAATGGCACATCCAATCCATTGCTATAAGATTTATGTTTGTTCTAAAATATCTTAACATATATGTTTTTGTTTTCATTTTTCTATATATATATATATATATATATATAATGGCATTCAAACATCAGGGCTTTTTAAGAACACTGATTTGAAGTTTTGGGTTGCTCACATTTTCACACAACTATGCATATATATATTAGTTTTGATTTGTTTTCATGTACATAAATACTAAAGAGGAGAGTACAAAAAAAAACAAAGTTTATTATAATCTCATTATTCTCATTTTCCTTTGAGGAAATACAACTCATAGAATAAAATAAAGGGGGAAATAATTTCAAGAGATAGATTTCAAACGTTAAAAAATATGAGCACAAAGATGCAATAGATTTTCCTTAAGAGAATATTTTCAACTAAAAGCATTATGGTTTTATTTATGACACTAAGTTGTTTGAAGATCTAGATGGAAGATTTAACTAATTTTAAAACAAGTTCACTATACTCCTATGTGTAAGTTTAACATATGGAAAATATTACAAAAAAATGATTCTTGTAGGAGTTTAATCAAGATTAAAATTTCCACTATCACTATAACATTTATTTACTAACATATAGTAAGAGATATAACAACAAAACGTACATTCCTTATTTCCGTAACTCATGTAAGTAGGATATATCAACACACATTCATTTCTTCAAATGTTTATTTCAATGCAAATAAAAAGGCTATCTCTCAAACCCATGCTCCAAGCCTTAAAAAATTCTTTTCAATAGATAATGGAATATCCCCAATCTTCCGTTAAATAAGGTTTATAAAACATGCAACAAAATCAAGGGTATGAGCCTATTGCAACAAGTAGGAACAAGATTACAATAAGCCAATCATTATTCTCAAAGAGAGGATAAAATCAATCAATATTTCAAATGCAAAGATTAAAGCTTCATCCCAATATAGGATAATACTTAACAATAATTACCACAATATTACAAAATCATACTAAAATTCAAGAGGATAAGCTTCCCTAAAATGGGGAACAACATGCCAAAATTTCCAACTTCTTCTTCCATACTCCAAGAGTGATTTTTCCAAGCTTCCATACAACAATAGATTCTTCAATGCACAAGAGAAAAGGATCATGGTTTCCTCCCAATGAAATGGCACTATCACATGCCCTCTCCACCAAAATGGAGGACATTGTAGTATCCCTATAAGCCCATAGGAGAGAGAGGATGTATGCCTTAAGTTACACAAGTAAAGTACCTGAAAAAGGGTGAAAATCACACACACAAAACTTTTAAACACACAACCAAATGAACAAAAATAACACAAGAGGAAAACTCCACATTTTCCTCAAAGGGAAAGAGTGGCAAGGATCCCATTAGAAGCCATAATGTGAACAAACCATAGGAACACTATAAAAATATCCAAAATGCCCTCCCCATCTCTCCATTGAAAAATAACCTCCTTATCAGTCCATCCCAAACAACAAGCCTCCTCCTTTGGAGGATTTTCAAACAAAATATTATTTCCTAGCCAATGATGGGGAAGGAGGTTTAAATCATATGAATAGTCCTTCATCCACACCGAACCATATGAGGGGAGGAATAAAATTAAGGGCCTTCATGGCTTTCCCATCAAGCCATGTGGTGTAATTGGTTTCTCCCCCGTGTTCCACATAAAATTTCAAAATCCACCACAAAAGTAGGGCAGATGGAGAAAATGAAAGGAACAACAGTCACACAATACACCCACAATTAAACATGCACAAACAAGATTCAAACAACCATTCTTTTTTTTCCACATTATACTATAGAAAATAAAAAACAAGAGGTATGAAGCCTATCTCAAACTACTAATCCAACTTAAAGCACAATAAGCACTCCCAAGGTCCAAACTCCAAGCTCCAAGCTCTAACTCCTAATAGTGAAAAATGAGATGAAAAATTCCTGACCCCTCTTCATGAGGAAGTGTATAAAGAAGAAAAAGTCACCAATCCTCACAAAAGATACGGTGAAATGTGTCAACCATCTCATTCTCCAACAAAATATTCCCAAAATCATAAAGAGTATAAAAGAAAACACATTTAGGAGGAAATCTCCCAAATTCCCTAAAATTGCAATAATCAAACACACATAATCTTGTAAGAAATCACAAGAATCCACAATACTTACAAGATGATGACATAAGAGAGGTCATATGGGAGGGAAAATCCCATTTAACCATGAAAATAGACTCCCCTACCCATAGGTAGGGTCCAAGGGGCTCATTTCCATGTAAAGAAGATCCCCAAGATGAAAAGAGGCCCTTACCAATACCACATTTAGACCAAATTAGAGATTGATTAAAGTGGCTCAAGGTTAGAGGTTGTGGGGCCCACCAAAATGATAATTAGGTGGTCCAAAACCACTAACAACAAGATTAATTAACA
Source organism: Taxus chinensis (assembly GCA_019776745.2). Lineage (NCBI taxonomy): Eukaryota > Viridiplantae > Streptophyta > Pinopsida > Cupressales > Taxaceae > Taxus > Taxus chinensis. The sequence goes on from CM034150.1 coordinate 743,707,831, forward strand.
TAAAAATATATAATGGATGTAGGTACCATTAGGTCCTTAAACTAGCTTATCACAAGTCTAAACAAAAATAAAAATTAGCATAAATACATTAGGAATCACAAATTTTGTCCAATAAAGAATACACCACATGCACACAAGGCTACAAAAAGATCATGGATGGATAAAAGACTCAAACTAGTCAGCTACTGTGTAACTTGAGGTGTGAATCTAAAACCCACGTTCTCCTTTGTGCCCTGTAATTTGCACAATCAATTTACACATTAAACATAACTTCTCGATACAATATACTAAATAAATAACATAAATAAGTCAATCATGAATAATAAATCTAACTATGTGTAGACACCTAAAATATTCTTACACTTAGCATTTCATACAATCCAATCAATTAACGACACTTCGTTAAATCCCCATACTTTTCTCCATTCTCGAATGCCAATTCACTACACTCTTTCAGTCGTATTCCTCCTATAATCAACTTATTTGGCTAATATCTCTCTTATTAGACAAACATTCCTCCTTTCGACCATTCATAACCTCCCTAGTTCTCTCTAGACCACTTCTATTGGCTTTGTAGGCTATTTATCATTCATAATTGGTTATCCAGACCCCTCCCAACTCTCAATGAGTCTCTAATCACTTACTAATGAAGTTTAACTAGCCTAATCCTAGCTTAACTAAGCCTAAAGCATGTTTATCCTAATCTAATCTAAAATTTATTTTTGATCTTTAGTCCTACATGCACCCAAATTCCAAATTCTCTGAAGTGGAAAAATATAAATACAAGGCTAAGCCTACCCATTCAACCTACAACTTCAATCACAAGCCCTTCTCTCTCAAGAACTTTGGAAAGGCATTAGAAATAATTTTTGGTAGATTTAACCTATAGAACATTTGGATCTTGGCCATACTCCATTGTTGAGAGCTCCCCCATCTTGCATCCAACCATTCCAAATATATTTAGTAAGGGAAGATCTAAAGTTTGGCCATGTAGCCAACTCAGAGAGATCTCTTCACTATGTTTGGGAGTAAACAACACACAATTTTATTGCTTAGAATCTAACTAGGTTCACTTTCATTAAGATTTCATAGAGTAGAGAGTAGTATACATGTTAGTTTTTGATTTTTTTTGTCAAAATTATAATGCTTGCATGTTAGTTTTCTCTTGTTTAGCTCTAATCTCATGGTGCATGGATGAGTTAGCAAAGATTTGAGGTTCTTTAGCCTCATTCCATAGCTTTTGCAACTTTCCATTGCACACATTTGGCACGCCCGGTGGGAGACTTTTTCCATCCTCCATTAATGGAGTCATTTTGAAGCTTTTATTTTAGTTTCTTTTTTTTTTAGTTTTAATGTTTCTAGATTAGTTTCAAGCTTTCTAGATTAGTTTTTCAAAGTATCTTAGATTAGTTTCAAGTTTTTAATTTCACTAACCTTTCTTGTATTAATGGATAAATATCAAGTTTCTTAGCTAGTTTAGCTAGGATTGTCTTGTTTTTGTGCTCTTTCTAGGATCAAAGGAAGTGAAGTGCTGCCAAAATTGAACCAAATTGATAAAATTTTGATATTTTTGAAAAATCACGTGTTTTTTTGGCCACCTATAGGAAAGGGAGCACACCTACCATTCTGTACGCGTAGGTACAACTTTGACTGTCATTTTTTGACTGAGGCACACAGGTACACTAATAGTGGCATAGGTAAACTAATAGTGGTGCATGTACACTAACAATGGCGTAGGTACACTAATCAGTGGCACAAGTACACTAACAGTGGCACAGGTACAATAACAATGGCGTAGACATCATTAACAATCTTTTGGAGGCCATAAATTTTGCTCCTGAACTCGAAACGACTCTGTTTTTGTTGCGTTGGAAAGGTATTGAAGTGAAATACACAATGGAAACATAAATTTGGGGTTTTAAGTTACCAAAAATTTAAGGTTTTCATTTTTATTAAACTAGTCATTTCTAACATGTCTAAATGCTTTGGAAAATTTGGTCTTTGATGTTCTAATACCTTGCAAGTTTTATTTTGAATCTAACTTGTATTTTGTAGGGTGTTTTTACATGTTTGATGGTGATTTAACTTGTTTAAAAGGTTAATAAACATTTCATGTTTAATCTTGAGATTAGAGTGGTGTATGCTCTTCCCTTGCACCTTTTAGGTGATCTTGGGAATCAGAAACAATTTCTATGTCTCTTTTTTGTTTTGAAAAATACTTTTTCTTAAAAGAATGAATGTTAAAGTTTGTTAAAAAGAACAAATATTTCATTTGAACTAATGTGTTTTCCTTTTTTGATGTCATATTTTGATTCTACATCGTGTATGCTCTTCTCTTGTGTCTTAGGACAATCTTTAGAATCAGAAATGATGTTTTATCCCCTTTAGTCTTTTTTATGGAAAATTACTAATTCGTTGTGTAGAACCACAAACGCTTGTCAAATAAAGGTGGAATCAAAACAAAGCCAAAACTACTAATACATTTTTCATACACATTTCCAAAAGGTGTTCAAGAAAACCACATCAAAAGTAAACAAGATAAAAAGAACACCATATTCAAAACTATGTATTGTAGGCTTCAGATAAGGGTACATCCCTATCTGCTCAATTGGAACATAACCCCTTTGGCATAACACCTTAAGCTACAACAATGGGGGTGGTACCAAGAACCCTAAAGTAGTCCACCATTGTGTAACCTCGTGGATTAAACAAGAAGCACCTCACTTACGCACTTGACTAGTTTTCCTTGTGAGTTAGCGTTACAAAGTTGTTTGTATCATGACCCTGGCAAGAGTACATGATGGATGAAATTAGTGCCCACTGTACTTGAAGGGGGAAAAGCTGAGATACTCCCAAATTAGTTAGTGTGAATTTTTGGGTAGATCGTGCCCGCTCTTAGACTGGCTTTATAACACCTAGTTAAGAGATCTTATTAAGGAGGCCATTTTGTCTTAAGGCCCGCTTTACTAGTCCTTTATCGCGTCTTGGCCATCACAAAGTGATAAATTTTTTGGATTCAGAACCTTGTTTTTCAAACAAGGTAAAGAATCCACTTAAGTTGGATGTAAGTGCCTTTCATCACAGAAATTGGATGATGTTTTACTTAGCTTAGCTTCTTTCTTACCTTCGGATGAGGTGAAGCTTTCCCCAAGTAATGCTTAGTTAATTTCCATATTTTGATCTACACCTTTGCATTCTTGTTGCCCATTTGGGGAAACAAAAGGCATATTTTGGGAGTGTTGTCATAGATAGTGTTCACCACTTTTTTTTTCATTTACGCTCATCCATGTTTACGGCTGAGTTGTTAAACGTCTAAAGTGCATGGCTGTGTTCTTATATATTTGATGGCCACTTGATCTTGATTTCAAGATCATCATCATATTTTAGATTGATTCATCATTTGATCTCCCTTTGACATGTTACCTTGTTTGCATTGTCTCAACAAAATTAAGATACTTATGTCGTGTTTTTCATAAACATGATCTAAGTATCTGCATTGTGGTGTTACCCTGCACACATTTTGGTACATCCTTAGTATACTTTAAATTAGTTTTGCTTCAAACATTGTCCAAAATCATGAAGAGTGTTGCTTACTTTGTTTGTGTCATTTCGATACCACTTTGACACTAATATCTCACTTCTCCGTGAAGCTTGATAGATGTGTCCAATTGGTGTGGTTACGTGGCTTACATTTGTAATCCTCACCCTTTCACATTTAGTCCTTGTTGTTTGTTTAAATTTTCATGGTATCCTTTTATTTGGTGTTGGATATACCCTTTGTTAATATTTACACCTTGTTCATTTCAAGCTTGACGCAAATATTGACATTGTGTTGATCATTTTTACATCGAACTATCACTTTGCACACACATTTGCATATGGTGTATTTCCTTGCTGATTGGCTTTGTGTTTCACACTTCCATGATTTTTCCTTGTGATTATTCATTCATGAAACTTATTTTCTAGGACAATCCCTTTTTATCTCATCGATATTGTGTCATCATGATGTCTATTTTTCATAGAACTTCTTCGGAAAATCACGCACACATATTAATACTTACGAAATGTCTAGCTGGTTGTCCTTATGCTACCTGAATCAACATGTCACTTCCTTAATTTTGAAGGAGTTCCATCACACTATCTAGATCTAGACATTTATGCTTAAAACACCACCAAAAATGACTGATTATCATGTAGTTCCCCATACTTACAAAAATATGGAACCTAGGTTTAGCAATTCAAATCAAAAGGTTCCCATTACAACTAAACCTCATTTGGTTCTTCATGCTAGAGAGCCCATATGGGTAACTCGTTCTCCACCTTCATCTCATAGTCGGTGGTATGATTTGGATGCTTCTGATCCAAATTATTATTCGAGGTCCCCCCACTCTTCTTCTAATTCTAATCCAAACATTTCCTCTTCTTCTCAGGATTCCAATCCAAATATTTCCTTTGACTCTTCTGATGATTCAGATCCAAACTACTATTTAGAACCAAACTACTATTTAGATTCATCTAATTCGACACCTAAGTCATCTAATGCAACTCCTATGTCATGGTCCTCCCTATCTTTGCAGGAACCTCTTCATCATATATTTAATATGACTCCTATGTCGTGGTCCTCCCTTTCTTCGCAGGACCCCTTTTATCAGTCACCTCAACGATGTATTCTTCCTTTAAATATATGTATGACTCCAAATCCATCCAAGTAAACATATAAAAAAATTCTTGAATCACGGTCCTCTCTTTCTTTAGAGGATGCTTGTTATTATTCATCTGATATGATTATTGAATCATGGTCCTCCCCTTCTTCGCAGGACCTTCTTCATCAATCACCCCCAATATTTCTTCCTCCTTTGAAGATTCATGTGACTAAAAGTCCTTTGAGTCAAACGTCTGAATCAACCCATGCGTTGCAATCTACAGACTTTGGACTTAATCCTACTAGTTTACATACGATATATCATCATATAGGTAGGTCCACACACCTTCTTCTACTCCTGAGACATCTAGCTACACATATTCTTCGTCCCCCACATCATCTTCTTCTATCAATCATCATCAAACATCTTCTAAGTCTTCCACACCATTTGAACCTATTTCTTCCAATCAACCCTTGGTGATTGATCAAAAACTCATACTGATTGATCTCTTTCAGAATGAAGAAATAATCAGGGCATTTATAGGGGCATATGAAGATATTCCTTTAGCAGATTACGAGAAAGGATTCTCTTTAGACTTTGATGCATCTGCATCTTATGAGGAAAAGGTTGATTCCTTTTATCAATAAATGAAGGAAGAGCCTTAGATCATGCAACTTGACCCTCCTCTTATTCTTCCATCTTCACATTCTTCATTATGTGATGAAACTCCTTGGTCTTGCATTGATCCTTGGCCTATCTTATAATCACCCAATCACTTTTTGTCTATCATAATTCCTCAATCACAATCTCTTATGGGGTTAATGCCAAATATCCCTTCATCTTCATCTAGGTATGGGTCACAATCTAGTAGCCCTCCATCTGCTATTTGTGGGACATTTTTGAGTAGTCCTCTATCTTCTATTTTTGGGGCACTTCCTACTAGCCCCTTATCTTCTATGTATGAATCACCCCCGGGTAGTCCATCATCTTCTATTCTTGGGCCACATCCTAGTAGTACATCATCTTCTATCTATGGGTCATATCCTAGTAGCCCTTATTCTTCTATTCTTGGGCCACATCCTAGTATCCCTTCATCTTCTATCTATGGCTCACCTCCCAGTAGCCCATCTTATTTAATCCTTGGACCATATCCTTTTCATCAATCACATTATTCTTCTACCAAATATTATGGCAAACCCACTTCCATTCGTCTCATCAATTCTGAATGTCCACATTCTTCTCCCACTTCTTGGGATCAGATAAGTCAAGCATTAGCTTATAAGAAACCTAGACAGGTTCTTTATCAAGCCAAGATACAAAATATGAAGAGATTTAAAGCTACCAACAACTCCAACAATCATAAAATCCAAAATCAAATACAATTCAATAACTCCCATCAACATAACCATCAAGTATGGCAGAAAGTGTATAAAACTCTGGATAGGGAACTCAAACTCCCACATACAAAACCCATGTTTCAAAACAAATCACAGTCATTCATTGAGTGTGAACTCACCTCGATCATCGAGATCGGGGATAATATTACGCTTGATAAACAAATGCGCCTAGTCTCCCTTATCAAGGAAGTCACAAACATTGTTGTTGGATCTTACCACATAGAGTGACTTTGTTAAAATTGAGAAAATACAAAAAATATAAAAAATTGAAAAACACAACAAAAATCAAAAGTACAAAGATCAAACATTGCAATCAGGTATTGCATACACATGGATTTTTCTTTCTTCCCTTCCTTGCTATTCTTCTACAAGTCTCCCTACCATTTTCATCCCCTCGGTGATGTTTTAGTTATCTTATTTTCATGCATTTTGTGAAATTTATCTCTATGGTATCCATTTGACCCTAGTCTTTTATCACCTTGGTAAATTAAATAATGAATAACCTCTTAGAGATCCTATCACAATCAACATATAATAAACTTGTTGTGAAGAACTTTTGGACATATTTGTTGACACTAGCCAATGTCATCATCACATTCACTCCACATCCTTCCATCAATCCATATGTGGTTCTTAACCCCTTGTCAAACAAGAGAGCTGAAATAAGTTTTCAGAAAGCAAAAGATTCAAAATCAATCAAAAATCAAAAGCTAAAAGCTACAAAGCAAAAGCAAATTGATATATTACTCTCTTGGGGTATTTCCAATAATCTCTATTGGGGCTATGGACATCTGACTGGCAGTAGAGAAATGTTGCGATTAGAATCAAATGCATCTCCATCGGGGCTATGGACACCTGGTTGGCAACAGAGCAATGTACGGCTATCTTTCAACCATCCATTCACAAAATTGCCTTTCAAAATCAATCATTCCTACACATTGGCAAGGGTATCTTCACTTGTTGTCTATTAAATCTTCCCTTCAAGAGGTAATTAAATTTCCACATGCACACACTGGATCTCCATGAGTAGGCAGGATTAGTATGTTACCAAGTGTCTTTTTTAGACCTTGTTCAGACTCTTACTTTAGTCCTTATCTCATCTCACAATTTGTGCCTTTGGCTAGTCACTTATTCCTCACGAGGCTTCTAATCTACATTCATATCATTCACATCATTCTTCTACTTCATTCAGAACATCCATGTGTATAAGATTACTTTTTTTCCATGTTTGCGGACACGTTTGTCACCTTTCACAAAAACAATCTTCTCCTTCCTTTCTATCATGTGATTTTAGGCCAACTTACGCTGGGGGAATCCTTAATCCTTCCCAACACTTCATTGGTTTATGTTCATCATCATCATGTTGAACCTATCCATAATGGCCTTGGGTCCCACTTCTACCTATGAAGAGTTTTCCTTTGAATACTCCCACCTAATCTACTGGGGAATTTTCACATCTTCACCTTTCTCGCACACACATGGCCTTATGCCCTTGTACATCCCATCTATTGCTGGGGTCATCCACACTTCCTCATCTTCCTATACATAGGTTCAGAAAACTTTTAAAATCGTCAAAAAAATTTAAATACGTTAGAAAAATCATCAAAAACATTCAAATATGTTAGAAAAATCATCCAAAAAATTCAAATATGTTAGAAAAATTAAATAAAATTCAAATATGTTTCAGAAAAATTCTAAAAATTGAAAATTATCCTACAAAACATCACAATTTACTTCTCAACTGTTCATGTGCGCAACTCGCAGATCATCTTGATCTACCTCCATCAACAAAAGTTAGGCTACATAATTCGTCAGTACTCTAGGGCATAACGAGTTGTATGGTACTATTTCGTAGTGAAAATCACTTTTTCATAGGACTGAAGTGTCCTCCATTATTCCCCTTGCATGTATCCTTTCTTGGGGAACCAGTGTCAACCCTTTTCGTTAATTCACATAGGTCAGAACTGAAGCTTGATAACAAAAACATTGCATCTTATTTATTTGTTAGTTTAACTTGCTTACTTTCTTGTATTGCATTGCATTATGTCTGTTGAATTGAGTTAGGGATATTTTACTTTCTCGTATTGCATTGCATTTTGTATGTTGCATGGAGTTGGTGTTTTTAGCAATGGACATTTGTTCGTATATGGCTTTTCATGTCATACTACACTTTTGTTCATTATTTTTTAATAAGGACCAATGATGAAGATCTCTAGTAATATGATGAAAAATAAATTTGTTTAAAAGGCATTGGATGGATGTTATCTCATTCCCCCTTCCTCATACTCCTTTTCTTATATATCCCCTTTCTTCTTCTTCACACTATTCTTTCTTTTGTTCTCTTTCTATCCTCTTTTCAATCGTCGATTGAGTTCTTCTATCACCCCATCGACAATCGAGGGGCCATCCTTCATTCTACTCATTTTTCTTTTATCCCTTCAAAATTTTCTACTTTTTTATGCTTGTCTAATTTCTTTGAAGTGACGTCGCTTACGCCACCCCAATGAGGGGAAAATGTAGACACTTCAAATATGCTTACATTTAGCATTTCATCTAATCCAATCAATTAATGACACTTCGTTAAATCCCCATACTTCGCTCCATTCTTGAATGCCCATTCACGACACTCTTTGGGTCATATTCCTCCTATAATCAACTTATTTGGATAATATCTCTCTTATTAGCTAACATTCCTCCTTTTGACCATTCAGAACCTCCCTAGTTCTCTCTATACCACTTCTATTTATCAGTCACAATTGGTTATCTAGACCCCTCCCAACTCTCAATGAGTTTCTAATCACTTGCTAATCAAGTTTAACTAGCCTAATCCTAGCTTAACTAAGCCTAAGGAATGTTTATCCTAATCTAATCTAAAAGTTATTTTTGAGCTTTAGTCCCACATGCACCCAAATTCCAAATTCTGCCAAGTGGAAAAATATAAATAAAAGGATAAGCCTACCCATTCAACCTACAACTTCACTCACAAGCCCTTCTCTCTCAAGTACTTTGGAAAGGCATTATAAATCATTTTTGATAGCTTTAAGCTATATAACATTTGGATCTTGGCCATACTCCATTGTTGAGAGTTCCCCCATCTTACATCCATCCATTCCAAATATAGTTAGTAAGGGAAGATATAAAGCTTGGCCATGTAGCCAACTTGGAGAGATCTCTTCACTATGTTTGGGAGTAAACAACACATGTAATTTGATTGCTTAGAATCTAACTAGGTTCACTTTCATTAAGCTTTCATAGAGTAGAGAGTAGTATACATGTTAGTTTTTGATGTTTTTGTCAAATTTATAATACGTGCATGTTATTTTTCTCTTGTTTAGCTCTAATCTCATGGTGCATGGATGAGTTAGCAAAGCTTTGAGGTTCTTTAGCCTCATTACATAGCTTTTGCAACTTTCCATTGCACACACTATGGAACAATCAATGTCAGTATGGAATGGCTAAAAACTAACAATGTACATCCATATTAACTCAAGAGAAAATATCCATCTAAACATTTACATGAAAACATTATATTAGACATTATCAACGAATGATATCAAATTATATGGAAAAATCATACATTCATCCATCAATAATAAAATGGAAACTAACTATATCACAATTTTCTAGTATCCAAAACTATGTAACGCAACAGCCAAAATAACGATCCATAGTGTTAGGTTGGTGCTATGCGTCCTAATCATCACATGTGTCACCAAATGATCTATAATGAAACCAAATAGTATCCAAAGAGTACTAAAATCCATGTCCACTACTCTTTGGCACTAATTTAACTATGGTTTTAATATCAGTTGATTATAATCTTGAACCTTCTTGTTATAGTCTAGTTATCATACTGATAAGATACGTGGGACATCATGGTTACTATTGTTTTTTAATTTTTATTTTGAATATATGGTTATAGTGTGGACTTTGATGTACATTACTGTATATATTTTGTTTAGCATGATGTGAGATGATAGAGTTATTGTGAGTACTGATATGTTGTGAATCATAATACCGTTCGTATGGATTATTAGAGACATGGATAGACATTCAGTATAGAAGATAATGATGTGTTGTTAGCCTAGAAATATATTGACATTCTGAATTTTCTTCGTTTTGATCATATTATGATGTTTGATTTTTTTGCGATTTCTCAAATATTGAAGAAATAATGGAATTGGAAATATGTGTGAAATTATGAATGAGTGATAAAGTTTCTTATTTTAGATGGTGTTTAATTCATGATAGGATGTTGTTTACTAGTAGATGCATATATATCTCTCTGTGTGTGTGTGTGTGTGTGTGTGTGTGTGTGTGTGTGTGTGTGTGTGTGTGTGTGTAGATATTACCATTTATGCATTTGATGCGGCCACCAGGCTGAAGGAGGTAATTTGTGATTTTACAGGTAATTGTATCACAACAAACAAAAGGGGGTTAAGAGACCAACCACATAGGAATACTGGATGGATATAATGACGGTCACCATGACATCTTATGTAATTGTTTTTTGTTGACGTGTTAGTTTTGGGGGGTCCCCATGGGGGAAATGACCTCCAAATGTGACCATGGGATATGTGTGTATTTTTTCCCTTTTCTTTTATTTATTGTGGAGTATGCGATTTAGTTTGTTATGTAATTCCTTTAATAATTGTTGATTAATGTGCCTTAATTAAGTTGATTACTCATGTTTATTAAGTTAATTGGGGATGTGACAAAAGGGACCATTTATTAGAGAATTTTTTCCTTTGGATCTTGTGTTTTAAGTTTAGTGTATTTGACTTTGAGTGTTGTGCAATATACCTTGCTTGGGAAATTCGGATTTGGGCTAAAGGACCATTTTTGGAGGCTTATGGGACAATTTAAGCTTGTCCCACACATCTTAATTTACTCTACCAATTATACCTATGGGTTCGGGGGGTCAAAAATAGACCCCATTATGTGAATTGTAAGGTAAAAATTTTATATTAATTGCACCTTCTTACATGAGTTTTAAAGTATGTCCTTTTGAGGTGTGGGTAGGAGTTTGTGTGTGTAAGAGGCATGTCATTTTTTTCAACCGCCAATTTATTGTGCCTTGGGGTTGAGGTTTGAATTGTGATATGGGGTTGAGGATAAGTGATGTGACATCCTACATAGAGCCACCTCATCTTCCACTTCTCCTTTTATATATATGCAAGTTTATTTTTTGGTTATGGGGTTACTTCATTTTATTTTGCACTTGTATTTTTGGAGTTAGAGATTTTTTGGAGTTCTTGTTGAAGTCTTATAGCTTTTCTGATTTGGATTGCGTTTGAAGGATCTTGGATTGTGATTCTTTGAGAAATTTCTTAGTATGGAAATGTAGGAAGTACACCTCTATTTTACTTGTTTTTTTATGTGTGTATTACACACAAGTGAATGATTTGTGTGCTTGTTGCAATCATGGGTAGAATTCCTAAGTATGGTATAAGAGAAGGCTATGGAGATTTTTTCTTGGAGGGAGACATAAAAGTTTTGTTTCATGTTTTGGGGGGAAATTGGGTTGGGTGTCCCACCTTTTTATAAGAAAAATGGTTTCTTTTCTTATATGGTTCATTTGAGGGAGACATAATAGATTGTAGGGAGGCATAAGAGAATGTAAAAGGCACAAGAGGATCTTAAGGGAGGAATAAAAGTTGCATAGGTTTTTTTAGTTGTGTTTTGGAGGGTTTTAAGGTGGTCACCTAATCCAATTGGGAGGCATAAGTGATCTCCCCATAGTTCCTTGCTCCATTCACTTTGAGTTTTCAAGCCTTGTGTATTTTGAAAATTGCATTCTTGTGATTGTCATATTTTTGCTTGAATGTGTGTTAAATGGTTATGAAAATGTGTGTTGTGATATGGAAGCATTATGTTAGTTTTCATGGGTTGTATCCATTTCTTATTTCACTTTGGTTGGGGCTCAGGGGCTAATGAGGAGGATAACTTCTTCTCATCATTGGATTATTGGTTTGGCGAAGAGCTTTGTCTATCCCCCCTTATGTGTTGTTGTGCTTGAAGTGAAGAAAATAGTGGAGATCTTGTTTAATATTTTGGACTTGGAGCATTTGTAGAAGTCAAAAAAAGGAAATCCTTTATTTTTAAAACTTTTCATGCAGTTCCCACTTAAGATTAAAGGATAGTAATCTTGCATTTTAAAGAAGGTTGTATGGTATATTGTTTTTATCAAGTTGTAATGTATTGTTGGAAAGAAATATTTTTGTATTGTAAGAAAATGAGTTATGCTCATGAAAGAAAAAGAAAAGGAAAGTTCATTGTTACTTGTATAAGTTTGCATTATTGTATGAATGAAGGAAGAACTTGGAAGTTATAAATCATTAAGAATGTATTCCTAGAAAATGTGAAATGTAATATAGTTTCTTGTGCTTTCATTAGATAAATGGTTGTGGTTGTAATGGAATAACGAACTGAGTTATAGTGAATTACCTTATTCAAGGATTACATTCTAGTTATGGAAAGGAAAGCAATGATACTTAGAAATAGATTGAATTTCATTCCTTCAGTTGAGCTTGAAAACAATTTATTGGAAAATTATTCTTGTAGTTGTTTTCTTATATACTATTGAAATAGAAAATCTATGTACTTAGTGATTTAAGTAATGGAATGAATAAATGTTATTAACCTCTCAACTAGTGGCTATAGGCATATAAATTTAAGATAAGATTAAACTATAAACCACCCTAGTAGACTTAGTTTTTGGAAAAATTGTTGAAATTATGGTTCTATTCCAGAAGAACAGGACCGCCGCCCTATGCAGAGCGGTGGTCTCCATACCGCCGGCCTGATATGAGCATCGGTCTCTAAACCACTACCTAGGTAAGGAGGCAGTTTCTGAATTGACACCAATGAAGGGTGGTGGTCACAGGACCACTGACTTTCTCACAGTGGTAGTTTCATCACTTTTGGCGGAAAAGTAAAATCCTCAACTGTACAAATCTGAACGTGATTTAATTAAAATCTTAGCCTATTAAACATAAAAAAGGAAACCACCAGCAAACCCTATGGGTAAAAACTCATTTTTTAAGCATGGAAATCCTTGAATGGGCATTTAAGTGTATTAAATATCATAGAATCAATGGTAATGGTGTTTTTCCTAAAGAAAGAACTTAAAAATAGAAATAACTAAATAACTACTCCAGATTAGGGTGGAATCTCTAGAATCAACAAATAGAAGATATTACAATAATAAATCCATGAATGAACTAAAATAAGCTAGATCCAATTGAATCCCTCCATGGATTCACTCCTTGCTTTCATGGCTTCCACTCATCCAACCTGAAAATTAAAGAAAAGAAAAGAGACCAAATGAGAAGGCTAGGATAAGGGGAAAATGTTAAATGAAATTTCCTAAGGATGGATAGGGTTAGTTTGGAACCCTAGGATCTAGTTGCCACAATTGATTTAATCCAAGGGTTAAGAATCAACCGTACAATTGTTAGGTGAGAATAAATATTATGGGTTTTTAAATAATTTAAATATAAGTGAAAATGGGTGAATAGGGCCACTTAGTACCCTAGTATGTTACGTTAATTATGTAACTCTCCTAGTATGTTTTAGTAAATTTTTCAATGGACATTAAGGCTAATAATTTAAGGGGACTAAAATAACTAAGGATAAGGTTCTAATAAATGTGGGTTTGAATGTTAATTTGAGGGGAGGGAAACTATTTAACCAAGTAAAACAATTAATGGACATATTTCTAGAGGATTGTAACTGATATTGTCTTTAGAAATGGGTTAAGAATATTTAATTATTAATCTAGACCAGATCCATCTAGTGTAATGTAGAAATTTTTTGGTAGGAGTCAATTAAACATATTATAGGGTTTGACACCCTTGCAATCTTTTAAAACAAAATAAAAATAAAAATTATGTAACTTTCTAGATAATTATTTAAGGTTTAATATGGTTTTAGAATGTCAAAATTGTGGGTGTTATGAAAAGCAAATGAGTCAGCAAGTAAAATTATGCAAGAAGAGGTGGGCACTACATGTTGGGGTTTTAGGGCTTCACTTTTTGAGCCATGTCCCTGTGTAGACCTCTCCTCAGATGGTGGACAATTACAATGAAATAGAATAGGGGAATTGAGGTTATGGTGATCTTCCTTTTTTAATCCCAGTAGATGGTCAATGGAAGAAGGGTGTGTTGATGTTGATATGGTGATAGATACTTTTCCAATGCCCATCTATCTATGGTGACAATGGCATTGGATATGATTGGTTGCTTGGGGTTTGAAGATAGATTAGATGGGGTTCACATGGAATTAGCAGTTAGAAAGGAGGAGGCATAGCCTGAAATGAGAAATGTAGAAATTTTTCTACTAGTGTCTAAGGAAAGATAAGACTATTTGAATATCAATGTCGGAAAGAAGAAACCAAAAAATATTTTAGATCCAAGCAAGCTAAAAATTCTCGATGTCTAGGGGGATGAGGGATATACAGAATATGTCAAAGAAACATATAGAGGAGGGGAGATTGAAGGGTTTGAAGACAAGTGGAACAATGTGCCGTGAAGAAACAAAAAATAATCACCCAGTTCCTCATAGTGTAATAATTACAAGGAGAAAGTTTAAAGGATATATGGATTGAATGCACCCTTGATTGATGTGATTGGGGTGGTGATGTTTGATGGATTCTTTCTTCTCTTGTAGTTTATGTTTCTTCCCATATATTGGGTTTTGTTTCTGTATTGTTCTTCATTTTCCTTTGTTGTGATCTTGTTGTAGGTTTTCTATTTTTTTATAAGCTTCACGCTTATCAAGGATTTGGCCTTGTAGCATCTGGGTAGAGCCCTGGTAAAAAAATGTTTATCCTTAATAAAAAAAATTGAAGGAAAGGATTCCCAATTTACAATCATGTCATATTTGGGTGAATGGAATTAAGAAGTGTGACCAATACCCTTCTAATATATGTTTCTAATGGAAATGTTTAGGCCAAAATGATGAAAAAAAAAGACACTGAAAACAAGAGAGACACAACCCCCCTACATAAACATAAAACCTAATTACACCCTAATTAGATTAAACATAAAACATAACTGGGTTTTAATGATTTTGTACAATAAAGGATTTAAGGGGTAGTGATAGGTGCATATTTCGATTAATTAACTCCCAACACTAATCATCACAATCAGAATAATTATTTTATACTATAAAATTTTATGATAAACAAGATATGAACTTGATAATACATATGAATTAGTACACTTGGACAATCACTGATGATTTTTGAAGTTTTTGGGTATGTGCAAAATTGCAATAGGGAGATATAGACTCAAAAAAGCTTCATTTTATAGAGTGTCATTGGAAAATGGATTGGTTCAGGACCGTACCACTGTTTAAGGATTATATCTTGTGGTTATGCACCACCTACATGGTCTTAGATCCACTTAAATATGAGATAATATGTAACTTCTACACACTAGACTGATCGAAAAAAATCCTATGTTACTATCAAAACATAGTTTTTGATAATCAATTTAATTTATTTATATGCTCTAATCATAATTTTAATCACTTTAAATTCTCTGATCATCATCTCATACCCTAGCTATGGATGATGAGTCCTATAAAACAAACATGAACTAGCTTGTGGGCACCCCTGTGTGCCACTGAAGTTGGCAATACTCTAAAGAGACCTAAAACCACACTTAATTCTCCACCTAACATGTGATATCTGAATAAATGAAACTAAGTTTGACCACCATTTGTTATCATTTATTGACTTCATTGCAAGTGGGTTATTGAGATATTTCTTGAGATAAAGAATACTTCAATTTTTGTAATCTATTGCAGGCTGTCATAAAAACTCAAATGCTTCTACAACTAGAGGAAACTGTACAACTCCACATGTAGGTATTTTATTTCTTTGTAAAAATAAAGGGATGAGGGAAGATATGTAATGCCCACATTTTACATACACAATCACAACAGTAGAAATACCAGGATAATTTTTTTTTTGAATTACATTTCTCACTACACAACACCACAAGGGCTCCATGTAAAGAAACTCAAAAATGCATAAGACACTTACATAAGTCATTGAATCACATAGACACATGACAACACCATATACATGTCAATGCCACACTTTCCCTATTGAATGAATACTATCAATGACCCAATGATAAGAAGGAGACCCAAGGATTGGCAAACCCACAACACATCATTACTGTGATTACATTTTAGTTACAACTAAGATTCCAAGAACATTATTATGTAAGGATAATTTTATCCTTTTTCCACCTACAAGTTTTTAAATTCATTTCACATTCAACTTATATTTTGAAAATTTAAGTTGTCTCCTTATCCCTTACGATAATCTCCATAACTTACATAATTATATGCCATATTTAAAATTGCATACAAAGTACCTAATTCTCTCATTCTTATGTTAAGATTATGGTTCCCAAATGTTTATTCAAAGTCTAGATTTTACCCTTGCTACACAAGTGAATAGAATGTGATAACAAGAAATAAATATTAGGATTTAAGGAACATTTCGATTCAAGATACCTTTTTCCCATAAACATTCTTCAATCACGGTATATTTATTTGCCATCAAAGTTAAAAATAGTTTAAAAAATTTCTGAATCCATTCAACATTTCCACATTAAGAAATTCTATTTAGATATATATATCTTTTGTTTTCTCAAAGTTTTATCACACCAAGTAAAATCATATTATTTTTAACACAAGTAAATGTCTAATTGAGTTATAAGGACTCCAAGAGTGACATTATTCCTAACCTCGAATATCGATTTACACTTATATTCTCTTCCCTAACATCACACTATGGTCTCATTACTAGCATCACTTTATAACAAAAGAATTATGAAGGTACTTGTCTAACATCTTGAATAAGTACATGATTGGAAGTATTATAAACTACACATGAACCACAAGTGATTTGTGTTCAATGTAAGATCCCATAATACTACATTTCACGATTCTGCATGTGAAATTTCTTTTATTCTAAATTTCATAAAAGACATAAAAAGGGAATATGGGAAAAACTTTCCAGTTTCCTGGGTTCTCTAAAGTCAACATATTTCAAATCAATTTCGGTTTGAAGGAGTTACTTACCATTTTCTACCCATGAGTTCACCCCTTAATTAGCCAAGGTTTGGATTAATTCAAATTACACCTAAGGATCTACACCCTAACTATATATGAGTTTAAGGTGAGAGTACATATTTATGGTAAACAACCTTCATGAAAGACTAAGGTGCTATGTTGTTAGTAACCCAGGGTAACACATTTACCTGTGAAGAACTAAGGATATCATTAACAAGAGTTTAAGTCAAAGCACAACAATTTCCCTAGCTCCATTTGTGTCATCTGGATCCAAAAAGAAATTTATTCGATGACAAGAAAAAAACTCTAGATCTAACTTCGTAAGACTCGGGAATCCACTAGGATACTAAGGGAGTAATAGCTCTACTTACTCCATATATGGTAAGGTTACACGACATAGTAATTGCTTAGAAAAATGACTCTTAAGGTGACTTCCTGAGTGGTCTTCACCACTCAACACGGTGTCATACTTGAAGAGAATACATTCCTCTTACCCCATGCACAGTTACCAAACCTAAAAATAAATGACATACTCTGGATAGAGTTTGACCATGTCATTCCTAAAAGATGGGTTCACGAAAAAGTCGTTAAACATACCGAAAATGATGGTAAACTCAAACTAGGGGTTTTATTTACCTAAACTAGGAGGTTCCATCTAGTGAAAATTTTAATTTCATTCTATGGTTTCAATTTCTTCTATGGCAAGAAGGATCACACCTGAAGACATGTTATGAAATAATCTTATACTAGGGTTGAGTGTTTTGATTAAATCTCTTTATTACATTTACAAGGTAAGAGTACAACACACTAATTAATTAATCCTTTATTTAAAACTTAAAATGCACTACAAGATATTAACTTTAAATTAATTTACCATATATATATCAAACCTTTTTACCTTATGTAACAATGAATCAAATTGAACCTATGATTAAATGCACATTTCCCAAGGCATTCCTAAAACTAGCATCTCATGCATACTTCCGAATTTCAAATATAAAATTTTCTACTACTTTGCAATTGAATTAAACATATTTAAATTTTCCAATAAAAAACATAAAATTACAATAATAAATAATGAATTTCACCATGCATTTTCACCATCTTACTTCCATCTTGCAAAACCATGTGAGCATGAAATCAACGATAAATCGTTGGTATGACATCCACCTAGATGTAGAATAATTAACATTTTTTAGTTTCCCATTTACATTATAATAATAATAATTTACATTCAAAAGGAGAGGGTTAGAGACACATGTTTATTTCATTTCAGTTCACTTCATTTCTTAACCTAGGAGAAAGAGAGAGATAGGGAGGAGAGAGAAATGCTATTTTTCCAAAAGTCAAAATTTACATAACAAGCCATAAGATAGAGTTCCAAAGAGTTATTTTCAAGTCTCAACAAGTTTCCATAGTGGTTGGGTGACCCGACAGGGTCCTTAAAATTTCTTTTTACGTTTTCTTACTAGATGCAAAAACATACAATTTAAGCTCGGAGGCTAAGAAACCACTTTCGATCGTTATCTTTTGATGAGAAAAAACACCATGGGTAAATTTCTATGTGTCCTCACATACACCAAGAATTCATAGGAACTGGTGTAATTCAAAACTGGCGAACGGTTTATGATTGGTGAATGGGTTTCTGGAGCCACCGATAATAATTATGCTTGTTTGACCTTGTCAAACATTATCTCAAGGCCTACAAAATTCCTTCTCCAAACTATCTAGAAGAGTTTTTTTCCCCAAAATAAAGGTTACTATAAAAATTCTAGTAAAAATACTAGAGGTTTTCGAAGGTGGGGTAGGGATTTCATTGCTCAGGGTTCAAATGGTGGTTCAAAATGAAAGCCATTTTTTTTAGTTTTGGAAATTTCCTAAAAGTGTGAAATGAAGTAACAGGGCTCCAAGAGAGGTGGCGAAGAGAGTGCAAACAGTCAAAATAGGTTAATTTAATGCTTGATGTGACTCTCTACATAACAAGGAACACATACAATGGTTGACATCCCTTTACGGGGCTCATAGTGTTATTTTACAATCTCTGGGAAATGTGTCTTTCTAACTTTGTAAGGTAGAAAAAAATGGTTATTTTGATTAACTCATTTGGTTCTCACCAAAATTGATGGACACGAGTATCAGGTTTTTGATACCCTTGGATTAGCTATACACGAGATTGTCATCATGAAACGGTTGAGGTTAAAATGGTAAGTCGGAGGAAAATCACGAGGTGTTGTTTTATTGATTGCACTAGTCATCTAGTTAAAATGTCCAACTGTTTGAGTACCTAATAGTTTATTACTTTTACTTTATTACAAATGAATAACGAAATTATATAAAAAATTTAAGAGATAAAGGTCAAGAGACCATGCCTTGAAATACCCATGCCTATAATGCAAGTGGTGCTCTAGATGGGTGTACCAGCGTTCTATAAGGCTCTAACTCTCCTTTGGAAATCTGGAAGATAGTTTATGTGCATAGAAAAATCCTCTATGTTGGACCATTCAAGATACATCTTTGGCCACGTATACGCTAACCCTCAAAGCATGAAGGTATCCATAACACCAACAAACTTCCCATAAAATTGACCATCTCATGTGTTTTTTTTTTCAAGTTTTATAGCTATCGGAAACTGTTAAATCCTTCTCACTTATTACATCTTGTACAACCACTATGGCATTAGAACTGTTAGTGAAAAATCATAGCACCCCCAAATGAGTCATTGGATCTAATTTTCTAAGGTAGATTCATTTGGTGTGATTCACATAACATTGAGTCTTCCCCAAAGTGTGGGACTTTGTAAATGGGAAAGCTCTCCAAATTAAAGGTTGGTTCCTATTCCTCTGTTTAGGTGCATGTATGGAAACTTATAGAGGACCTATTCCTAAACCTAATCTAATTTTTACCAAGGAGAGAGGGATAAAAGGAATACAGGAAATCAGAACTAAGCTACAAGGTGATGCACTGAAGGAATGATGAACATTAGTTTTGCTGATAGACACAAACCAAAAAAATGCATACAATAATCAAGCACTGATAACTGGATTTATAATGAAAGGCCAAATGAGAGAAAAGGAAACAATAAAGGATTTAAAATTGATCACAAAAGTGTTTTATTTCTCTACAGATTGATACAATGCATTAAAAATGGCTATTAGGTAGGAAAAATATTGTAATTTAAATGGAAGGTTTGAACTCCACGAATTCCTTTCCCAGAAGGAAAAGGGGAGCCTGAAGAAAAAACAGAATGTCTAACCCTTTACAATGAATCCTGCATTGATGGCCCTGAAGATGTTTCTCCATTTTTCTCCCACCCGGCCTCCCCAACTTGAAGTTCTAGATCTCTATGGCATAGATGAGGCTAAGATCTTTCCAACGGTGTCATATTTGTAATATTTCGAGCCTTGAGTCGAAAGATATGCCCCTTCGAAGTTTGTATCGAATCCATACAAATGGGTGGGAAAACCGATTTGAAAAATGGGCCCCCTTTTCTATATAGGACTAATGGAGGGCTTGCGCTTGTTTAAGGGCAGCCTCTATATTTTTCTCTTCGAATGGCGCAGGGCGGACACATGGTTTCCTCCGTCGGCCTGCTGAATTTCTATGTTTTTTGGCTAAGTCCTTTTTTTAGCGGGGTCATATTTCTTGACTGGGGACACGTGACATCTAAGTACTTGTTTGAAATCCTCCTTTCAATCTTGCTCTTGAACCAGCATCATTTGGACACTTGGCACCCTCTAGTGGTCTATCTCAGTGTTTGACTATCCAATCCGACCCTGTCCCCTTTTGAAACGGGAAATGTGGAGGCTCTGCACTCACTTAGAAACTACTTGGTATTTTACTTCTGAAGAAGCGTTGGATTGACACTTGGAAGCCTCCGCAAGCTCTTAGAGTTTTCAATGGCCCCTATTTCCTTTTTGGACCTTGGGCTATGTAGTGAACTGACACTTATTTAAGGCTCTGCTTTTGGATTTACCCTTGGAGATGCACAGATTCCACATGTGGCTCTCTCCATGACCATTTTTAAACTTAGCATTTTTTGAGGCTCACCCTGTCCTCCTTTTGACCTCTATTGACCATTTTCTATGTGGAGGGATGGTGTGAGTTTGAGTGTCTGCCTTGGGCTTCCATTTTGGAATTGCGCTGAGTCGACATTTGGCCCCTTCCGCCAAGTTAGAGACTTTTTCAATGGCCATGAAAATTTTGGGGCTCTAGACACGTGGAATCGTAGTGCTCATTTTAGTCTACCCATTTGAATTTAATATTTGGAGATGCATCATTTGGACACGTGGCTCTCTTCGCCGCCTCCTCCATACTTACCCAATTTTTGGACTCGTTCTAATCCGTTTTGAGCTTGAAGACTTGGGATCTTCGTCATTTCACCTCTTTCTTGCTCCTGGCTTCTTTGACACTATCTCCTCTTGATTGGACCATGTTGTTCCATTTCCAAGGCTGCCTATAACCTATTAAATATATTTAAGACATAGATCTACTCGACAGAGCTGTCCCTTTTCTTTCTTCATGCATAGGGTCATTTGGTAATTTATAGGTCCCGCCACTCCATCATTGAGTCCTTTTGAACCTTGTTTGCAAGATTTAATCATGTTTTATCTAGTTCTTCCTATGTGGGGGTCGTGGATGATCCAATAATTTTCCCAGGGGGTGAAATATGGATAAACAATTTGGTGACTCACAGGGATAACTTCCTGCTAGATGAAAGACCAATTTCCTTGTCACATCCGTTGGGCATGGAGTCAAGGATGACAATCTGATACTGAGCCTACTTCTGATTCATGATCCCAACTACTTGCACTCTCAATTTTCATAAGAAATATTGAAATGATGGTTTCTGAGGGTAGAAAATTGTTTTGACCTGGGGTTTCATCTGTTTCTCAATGGGTTATGCAAGAGCAATGAAACAACACCATAACTATATACAAAATTTGAAATCATACATGCTCCAAGTAAAACATGCAGAGCATGCAAAGCACTTAGGAGAAAAGCAACCTAAACTACAACAAGACAATGTGCACAAGAACTTAGAAGGATGAGAAACTAAACTAATATGTACAAGGTGGGAACTTCCTTCTAGTACTAGTGTTTGAGATAGATTCTATTCACAGGAATTTGTAACTCTTCACCATCCAATGTAGACAATTAGAAAGCATTGCTACTGTTACATTTTGTGACCATGTAAGGGCCACTCCAAATGGCATAAAACTTGGAATACCTTCTTGGTTTTTCCCGATTTGCATCCCATTTCAAGACTAGGTCACCTTCCTGGAAGACTCTTGTTCTTTCCTTCTTGTCAAAGGATATCTTGATTGAGACTTGATAATTCTCCATTGTTTAAAGTGCATGTTCTCTAGTTTCTTCCAATTCCATCAACTTTGCATACCTGGCTTCCATTGGTTCAAACTCATACATCTACAGCTGCTTCATGAGTTCCAATGCTGGCAACTCCAGTGATATAGGAAACATTGCCTCTTTCCCATAAACACTTTTGAATGGAGAGCTAGCTGTAGACCTCTTAGGTGTTGTCATATCAACCCATAAGGTTGATTAGAGTTTCATATGCCAAGCTATCTCATTTTTATCCATAGTTCTTCTGATAATCCTTAGCAAGTTCTTGTTGGTAGACTCAGCTTAGCCATTACCCTGAGGGTAATCATTTGATGAAGTGTTCAAGTAAATCCCATTCCTAACGGTCCACCCTATGATTCTAGAACCTATGAATGTCAATGCATTATCTAATATAATGGTGGTTGGCACTCCAAACCTGATCACTATCCCTTCATAGAAATCTAGTATGCTAGAATCATTAGCTTCTTTGAGTGCCATTGCCTTAGCCTAGTTGGTGAAATAGTTTGTTTCCATCAGAATCCATTTGTGGCCTTGGCTCAAATTTAGATTGATGACCCTGATGAAATCCAATCCCCATTACATGAATGTTTGGTTAGCTGAAACTGGGTCCAATGGAAGTGTTGCTAGCCTTTATTTTCCTTTGAAGAATGCATAATTTTTGCATTTTTTGATCCATGCATAGCAGTCACTAAACACCCTAGGCCAATAATAACCTTCCTTCATGATCTTGAGTGATGTCACCCATGGAGAAAAATGGCCTCTAGCTGCTTCATCATGGAATTATAGTAACACTCTCTCAATCTGATATGTGCCAATAGATCTTAACAGAACGCCACTGATGTCCCTCTTTAACAAGATGCCATCAATAAGCATATATGGGATGGCCTGTAGTCTAAAATTTCTCCTTTTTGTTTTTCCCATTTATGGAGAACACAGGCCTTTTTGAAGGAAGTGTACCATGCTCTAAGTCCAACAAGGAGTGGGTACATCATCATTTTCTTCCTCCTGACCATCCTGCAGACTAAAAAAACTTCATTTTCATTATTTTCCTCATCTTGTTGACTTAAGGCTAGTTGTTCACACAATCCCTTCCCATCGACCAACTTAGTGGCCTTGATCTCAATGTCATACTCCATGACACGAGTGATCCATCTTGCATGTTTTTCATTCAGATCCTTGCTAATAAGGAAGTCCTTAACTCTTGCATGGGAGACTAACAGTTGGATTTTATTGTTCGAAACCATATGTTTAAACTTCTTTAACCCTCTGATCACTACTAGGACTTGCTTTTTGATGAAGGAGTATCTCACTTCATAATCTTCTAGACTCTGGCTGAAGAAAGCAATTGGCTACTCTATATCATCTTTGTTTTGTTGTTATGGGAGTTCAAAAATCGTGTCACTGCCACCAAAGGCATATAGTATGAAATCCTTAGAAAATTTTAGATTCACAAGAGTTGGGGCTTGTGATATAGCTTCTTTGATGGCCTAAAAAAATTATTTTCCTTCAATTGTCCACCTAAACGCCAAAATCTTATTCAACATCAATGTTATTGGCTTGACAAGGGTAGCAAAGTTTAGTACAAACCTACGAAAAAAATTGATTTTTCCTAAGAAGATTTGAAGATCTTTCTTATGGCTTGGAAATGGCAAGGCTCTTATTACTTCAACTCTCTCTGGGTCAATTGTAAAACCTTCCTTTGCAAAAATATGGCCCAGAAGGCTGCCCTCATGGGCCAAGAATATGCATTTTTTAGGGTTCAACGATACCCCAAATCTTCTGCACATTTGAAACACCTGCCTTAGGTGAAAAAGGTGGTCTACTGAATTCATGGAGAACACAGTAATGTCATCCAGATAGATTAGTACTATTTTTTTGATTAGCCATTTGAATGCCATATCCATTTCCCTGTGGAAAGTGGCTCCAGCATTAAACAATCCAAATGGCATCTTTCTGTAGGCATGCCCCATTTAGCGGTGAAAGTTGTTTTGAACTGATCATCTTCTTTCACCATGATTTGGTTGTACCCTGAGTAGTCATCTAGGAGAGAGAATCTATCTGACCTAGACACCACTTGCAAGATCTGCTCCATTAAAGGGAGTGGGTAGTGATCTTTGAGGGAAGCTCCGTTCAAGTCTCGAAAGTCTACCCATAACCTAATCTCTCCATTCTTCTTCCTGATTGGGACCAAGTTTGTAACCCATCTTGAGTGTTTGATTGGAAATATGATACTTTCCTCGATCAGCTTGTTTATCCCTTTCCTCATTAGGGGTTCAATGTGTGGATTAACTGGTCTCTAATTTTTCCTAATGGGCTTAACAGCTGGATCTAGTTAAATTGTGTGTTATGCTAGCTTCGTATTGAATCCTCTTAGGTCTTCGTAGCTCCAAGAAAATACATCTGGAAACTCTTAGAAAAGTTGCATGAATTCATGCCTTTCTTGCTTGGTGGCCACTTTGCCGATTTGAAGTGTTTTTCCTTCTCCAACTAGAATTGACTCTAATTCTTCTCATTTGATCTGTATATTAGCATTCTCTTTTCGAAACTGATCATTAGGATTGATGATAGAATCCAATGTCACTAAGCCTTTGGGAAGCTTGTTTGTATGCAGCTGCACCACTTGGTCTCCATATTACTGCTCTAATATGTTTTGATTCCTAGCTGAGAACTCATCTTCCTCTTACAAAAAATTGATGATTTGCTAATCATTCTCGAACACCTGCCAACATGTGTTGTTATTTGGCACTGTTGGCCTTACAATCACATGGATATGTTGTTTTCCTTTGTCCCTCTTGATGTTTTCAACCACATTAACTATTGATCCGATTTTTGCAAGCCTATTAGTAGCTTAGTTCTCCTTCCTTGGTATGGACACAATGTTAAAGGCCTTGAAATCTTTAATGAGATCCCATACCATATTCTTGTAGCTTTTGAGTAGGTAATTCTTGACAACACTTTTTCCTTTGACTTGATTGACAACCAGTTCATTATCACCAAACACTTACAGGTTCTTGATTCCTCATCTTCTAGCCCAATGTAATTCATGAACCAAAGCCTCATATTTTGTAGTGTTATTTGAGTAGGAAAATTGGAAACGAAAGGATGAGTAATACTTCATACCTTGGGGTGACACAATCATAGCTCTACCTTTGGATGCTTGCCTACTTATCTAGCCATCAAAGAAAAATTTTCATACTTCATTATCATCCTTATATTCTGGCTTAATGATGTTAGGAAGAGGATGATTCTCTTCATGTAGGTAGTACACTCCTAGCTTAGATTCTTCCATCTCCTTATAGGGATCAAAATAATGTCTTTTGACCACCCATTTGTCGAGATTCAGGTTCGGGATACACCCCACCTTGGTATTTTCTTCAGAAGTGTTTAGGAGTTCTTCCTGATCAAAAGCCGAACAATTTGCATTGATTGGGATAGGCACATAAGATTCAATGTGATAATATTCTATGGGTTCAGATCTGATTGTGGCCTTCACCCCATACCTTTTTCTAAAGAGCATATGTGACCAGTAAGCAGACAAGTAGCCTCCAATTTTGGCAGTGAATTCCCTGGACAAACACAATGCAAAATGTGATGGCAATTCTATGACTGATACATTCTACAACACAATCACTTTTGGGTAGGCATGTAGACTGAGGCTCAAATCCTTGATTATTCCAATAGTTATCACTGCTATCCCATCCAATTGTACTGCCCCTCTATAGATGACTTCATACTGGAGACCCAATTGATCAACTATTTTTTTGGACATTACAGAACTACTTGCCCCAGAATCAATCATGCAATTATGCACTAGTTTATCCCAAATGATTAATGAAAGATAGAATGGGGGATGTCTCAAGTTCTCACGTTATTGTTCTCGATGGTTTCCCACATATTGAGTTATATTGGTCAACACATTCTCTTGTTGGTTAAGGGGTTGATTTGAGTTGGACCAATTATGCATGGCAGTTTGCAATAGATCCCCCTACCCTAGAATGGTCAGTGATTCCCATAGTGAAATGTTTACATTTTTCCTCTTCATCTCCTGAACGATATTAAATGAGCTATCCTTATGCTTCCCTTTTCCTAGCACATTTATATCTTGCACACTGGTGGCTTAAACCAGTGCCTAAGTGGATTTGGAAGGTGCATTGGATTGGCTCTACACATTAGGAGTTGTTTTTTGGATGCCAATAGCTTGTGAAGTGATAGAGGATTGAGGATCTCCTGAGTTTAGTGAATATCTTTCTCCAATATTTCCCTTCTTGGAACGTGTATTGGCGGCTATACTTTGAGAAGGAGTCTAATTCATTCCACAGAAGTCTTCAGCTTGCCAATTGACAAGCATAGTTTCAATTGGAGGTCCCTCTTACTGGTCCCCTTGCTGTTGGTTTCCTTCTTGGTCAGGTTCTTGTGACACCCCAATGGTTTGCACCATCAAAGCCTGATTTAGTGCACCGTTGAAGCACATCGATTGATTATGTGGTTGACTGCATGGGAAACACCAATAATATTATATTTCCATGTTATTTTGTGCTGGAACCAATTCCCTTGATGTTGAAGTTATGTTTGGATCATATGGCCTAAAAGGTCTAGCAGCTTGAGATTATCCCTGGTGTTGACTCTGAGTTACAGCCTGGGCTTGTGGTCTATTTTGCTAATACGGGGGTCTAGCCTGATACTGAGATTGAAGATGATATGGCCGAGAACTCTGATCATATTGTCTTTTAATGGTTACTAACTCATTACCCAGGTTTTGAAGTTGTTTCATAATTTCTTGAACCTCCTTTGAGGTGGTAGATGATAAGGTGGAGGCTTCAGCTGAAATTTGACTCCTGGGTGTAGGTATAGTAGATATTATGGGTGTTTGGCTAGTACTTGGGTTTTCTAATTCAGGGTATAGAGGCATGGATGGCCTAGGAGTAAGTTTTCCAGCTTGAATTAAATGAATCTCAGCTCCTATGGAAAGACTATAGGCTGCAGGTAAGGTTATGCCCCTCATTGACTTAATCATTAAAGCAATATTGAAAGTTAAAGCTCTAAGAAAGTATAAGAAGGCACCTTCATTAGTGGGCTTTACTGCTACTGACATCCTATCCCAATTCCATTGAAATCTAAGGTTGAAATCCGTCAACTGTTCATTTGGAGCTCTCTTGATTGTTGCTAGTTTCTCCAATAAGGATAAGTTATGTCCTTTTTCTCTAAACTGGTTGTGAAGAGCTATGCACAGATGGTCCCAAGATTGAATAGAGCCTGCTTCTAGGATCTTGAACCATTGTGAAGCTTTACCCTTGAAATAAGAGGCTAGAAACTTGACTACAATGTCCATCTCAGTGATCTCATGGATTGTACAGACATTTGCAATATCTTGAACATGGTCACCAGGAGAAGTCTAGTTTTCCCAGTGAAATATGATATACTCTTCAATGCTGCCACTAGGACTGGATTTTGTGCATTCAGAGTGAGTGGGTTACTACCAGTGAAATTGACATAGGGATTTGGCTATGCCATCCTGATCAACCTAAGCACCCTTCTTGGTTGAAATAATGACCTACTGGGAGGAGGTTTTGATAAGGCTTTGTTTGGTGGAGATAGACCTCTGGGCTCTTATTCCTCTTCTCCTTCTGTCTGGATACAAGTGTAGGTGTACAAACTATCCCTCCTCTCTTGTTCTTGACCTTTTTTTTATCCTTCTCATGAACTTGGGGAACTTAGACTACTGAAACCAGTGGATTTTGTCATTTTTGGAGTCATCAAAAGTGTAGTTCTTAAAACCTTCATAAAAGCTAGAATCACAAGTGCACATTGATCTTACTATAATAAAATGGAGACTTCTTGGTCCCACCAGGTGTGCCAAAACTATTAGTGCAAAATCACAGCACCCCCAAATGAGTTGTCATATCTACTTTTCTAAGGAAGATTCATTTGGTGTGATTCACATAACATTAAGTCTTCCCCAAAGTGCAGGACTTTGTAAATGGGAAAAATCTCCAGATAAAAGGTTTGTTCCTATTCCTCTATTTAGGTGCATACGTGGAAACTTGTAGAGGACTTATTCCTAAACCTAATCTAATTTTTACCAAGGAGACAAGGGTAAAAGGAATATAGGAAATAAAAACTAAGCTACAAGGTGATGGACCGATGGAATGATGAACATTAGTTTTGCTGATAGACACAAACCAACAAAATTCATACAATAATCAAGCACTGATAACCATATTTATAATGAATGGCTAGCTAAGAGAAAAGGAGACAAGAAAGGATCTAAAATCGATCACAATTGTGTTTTATTGCTCTGCAGATTGATACAATGCATTACAAATGGCCAGAAGGTAGGAAACATATTGCAATTTAAATGGAAGGTCTAAACTCCACAATTTCCTTTGCTAGAAGGAAAAGGGGAGCCTGTAAAAACAATAGAATGTCCAACCCTTTATAATAGATCTCGACCCTACTTTTATAGATTCAACATAGATGGGAGAAAGAGAGAGAGAAGTGGGAAAAACAAGTTGAAGCTCAACCACCTTTATTAATGCCTCCCATAAAATTTGCCCCCAAATTTGTCTTGATTGTATCAATTTCTTATTTGGCACCTCGAAGGAGGAGGAAACAACGAAGAAGATCGAATCCGATCTGGTTGTTGGGGAAAAAATAGATCCTACATTGATGGCCTTGAAGATGTTTCTCCATTTTTCTCCCACCTAACCTTCCCAACTTGAAGTTCCAGATCTCTATGGCGTAGATGAGGTAGAGATATTTTCAAAAGTGTCATATTTGTAATATTTCGAGCCCTGAGTCAAAATATATGCCCGTTCAAAGTTTTTATCAGATCCGTACAAAAGGGCAAGAAAACCGGTTTGAAAAATAGGCCCCCTTTTCTATATAGGACACATGGAGGGCTGGCTCTTGTTTGAGGTAGGCCTCTGTATTTTTCTCTTGGAATGGGATGGGGCTAACACATGGTTTCCTCCACCGGAATGCTCAATTTCTATGTTTTTTGGCTAATTCCTTTGTTTTGCAGGCTCATATTTCTTGACTGGGAACACACGGCAGCCTGATGCTTGTTTGACAACCTCCTTTCAATATTGTTCTTGAACTAGAACTGTTTGGACACTTGGCACCCTCCACTGGTCTATCTCAGTGTTTGCCTATTCAACCCGACCCTATCCTCTTTTGAAATGGGATGCGTGGAGGCTCTGCGCTCACTTAGAAACTACTTAGGATTTTGCTTATGAAGAAGCATCAGATTGACACTTGGAAGTCTCCATGGGCTCTTAGAATTTTCAATGGCCCCTCTTTCCTTTTCATACGCTGGGCTACATGGCAAATTGATGCTTAATTGAGCCTCTACTTTTGGATTTATGCTTGGAGATTTATAGAGTCGACACGTGGCTCTCTCCGAGACCATTTTTAAACTTAGCCTTTTTTTAGGCCCGCCCTGTCCACCTTTTGACCTTTTTTGAATTTTTGCTACATGGAGGGATGGCACGAGTTTGAGTCTTCGCCTTGGGCTCCCATTTTGGAATTGCACTGAGCCGACACTTGGCCCCTTCTACTGATTTAGAGACCTTTTCAACAACCGTGCAACTCGTGGGGCTCTAGATGCGTGGAAGTCTGGCACTTGTTTGAGTCTTCCCCTTTGAATTTAATTTTTGGAGGTGCGTAATTTGGACATGTAGCTCTCTCCTCCATCTCCTCCATACTTAGCTGAGTTTTGGACTTGTTTTGAGCCTTTTTGAGCCTAAAGACTTCATATCTTCATCATTTCTCCTCTTTCTTGCTCCTGGCTTCTTTGACACTATGTCCTCTTAACCGGACCCTGTTGTTCCATTTCCGAGGATGCCTATAACCTGTTAAAAATATTTAAGACACGGATCTTCTTGACAGATCGATCCCTTTTCTTTCTTCAAGCACAGGGTCGTTTGGTCCTTCCCAGGTCCCACCAATCCATGATTGAGTCCTTCTGCAACCTGTTTGCAAGATTTAATTGTGTTTCCTTTGGTTTTTTTCATGTGGGGTCATGGCTGATCCAATAATTTTCCTGAGGGGAGAAATATGGATAACAAGAACCATAGCTACTAATTTCTCTAGTATTTCCATATGTACCAATATAACTAACATCTTCACTCAAAGTGGATTGTAAATAGCACATTTTCATGTAAGCTAATTATCGTTTCCCTTGGTTGCATTCAACATGATACCTCAAGCCATCCTAACCTCGTGATGTCAAGTCCAAGCACAAAAAAGAAAGCGCATGCTTATAACTTGAGAAGCCATTGTAGTGGAGTCATTGGGGTTTACACCAATGTATCAAAAGGATTGCCAAGGTATATGAAGAAAATAGGAACAACTTCCTTGTGCATAAATGCTTCCACCATCTCCAACACCATCATCACATAATCCAGTGTGTATACAGATGAAAATATCTTCCATAAGGCCACACTTCCAACTGAATCACTCACTTCTTTCAACTTATCCTCATTATGTTGTGTTTTTCCACTACCTATTTCCAATTCCTCGGTACCCACAGAGTTTTCATCCATTGTTTTGATAATAGAAACATCAAGAGCTTCCACATTTTCCATACATGCCTACCAGTGCATCTACAACCATAATATTTGAAAATTTTCATCTATGCTATGATGTATGCACAATTTTGATAGCTCTTAATTGGCATAGGATATGGAGGATGCTGGAAAAAGTTGTGGGATTTGGAGCTACACCTACAATATGCATTTTCTTGAAATTTTCAAAACCTTTTCAACAAACCCACTTTGTGCATATCCTACAGTTCATGTTATCCACACAACCATGTTTTTTTAAGACATTTTGTCAAATAGCTCACCTCCCTTGTGATTTCTCCCATATATGCATACATGTCTACAGAGCATTTACAACTGTAACATATGAAAAAATATTACATATTTCTTACTTAGTTGGATGTCTATACTCTATTACAGAGATCAAATTTGGCATAGACTTGAAGTGCGCAAGTACAATATCAGATTGGAGACCTATTTGTTGCATTGGTAAAATTGTGTGACTGTTTCGAGAGAAAACCAATATCTTCTTAGCACTGAAAAACATATTCCAATAAAATATTCCTCGTTCTTTCATTTGATCAAACACTGAAACAACATTAATATTCTATGAGAAGCCCATGCCACACTATGCCCAGAAGAAACTATTAAGTTTTTGCTAACTTTACATTGTTAACTTAGGTTTGAGGTGGTTGAATGCCTCTGGATCTCCAAATAAAGTGCATGTATTATTGTGCAAGGGGAAAATACAAGTCTGTGGGCCTTCTTGGGGACTTCATGCTTTGACCAATATTACATGCCATATTTCCCTCCCTAACATGCCTTCACATGATCGCCATAACATCTCCAGCCACCTCCTTAACTCCTTCCTTTATCGCCATATCCCGCTCTTTTAATTATTTATTGGTTTTTTGATGTGGCACTACATTTCCCTCCCCTTATAAGAGCATCATCCTCGATGCGACACAACACTGAAGCTCGAAGGGTACGTAGAGAAGAAAGTTTTAATAATAACAAACATGTTTAATCAAAACATCTTGTCGCTACGACGTGACCACAAGGAAGAAAACTAAATTTTGACAATATCTTAAATTTTAATGTTTGTGAGAATATTAGTAGTTCTCTTCTACTTTATTACTTAGTTAGTCTTTACCTTTAAAGTATTTGTCTAAGTCTCAAACTCTTAGTATTTCAATTCTTAGGATTTCAATTTATGTATTTTTGTTTTTTTTTGTTGTGGGTGCCCATATGATACTGACATCACAATGTGACACAAGAACCAAACACAACACTAACTGTCCACAAGACATATATCTCTACATACTTCTACGACTGTATCACATCATAAGAACTCAACCCAACCATGGAAAGAACATACATATCCCTCAAAACATAGTACTTATCACACATGCATCTTGACACAATAGTACTCGTAACATAAGCAGACTACAACAACATGGAATTCCTAACAGGTTTCATGTACACACACATATTGAAGGTTTCAACAAAACTCCAAACCATTTTTATAGGCTATCAATAGTTGACATCAAAATTGAAGCAAACTCACAATTAAAATAGCCCAGACCTCACAAGTTCATACACATAAACCATAATACCAATACTATATACACCTCCCAGAACATCACAAAACAACTCCATATACCTCCCAAAGCATCACAAACCAAATCCATATAATTCCCAAGCATCAATCACACACAAACAAATCTCATTATGTCTCCCTCAAGTCTCTTATGCATCCATCAAGTCTCTTATGTCTCCCTCAAGTCTCTTATGCCTTCCTCAAGCAAATAAAATAAAGATAAATTTTCCTTTTCACTCCCCAAAAGAGGTCGGTCACCCTATGGCCCTAGGTGCATAGAGTCCAAACAACTCTAATCCAAGTGACATAATAACTCATGGTTCAAACAACCCACTAGTTATATGTAACTCCTTGGGGCGTAACCCTATACAAGGAAGTGGGTCCATAGGTTCCACCACTCCATGGTGAATCCCATGACCCTATTCCAACACATTATGACATTAGAACCAACATAACAATCCATTTCAAATGCCAAGTGGAAAAAATATCAAGCCTTGGGCTAGGCTATAAAACTTTTAAACTTAAAAATAATATTTAAATATAAGAAAAACAAATGGGCAAATAGCCATAGTTAGTGCAAAAATCTGCATGTATGTTATTGCAACAACCAAATAAATTCCCAAAATATAAGAACATGTCAATCAAGAAAAAATGTTGGTTCTTGTAAGAAAAGAGAAAATGTTTAATTTACGGATAAAATACGTATAGAGAAATAACACATTACAATAACTATGTGGCCTTATACAGCCACTAAAAGGGGTACTCAACGAGTTGTTGGCACTCAGACATCGAGCCTCAGCTCATAAAATAACATATCAAATAATACAACTATCATCATCTCTATCCTGAATCATCCCTACCACCACTTCGACAAGGCTCAACATAGTCATAAATACACATAGGTTGAATCCATACGATAACCATATAAGGAGAGAGAAAGGAGTACAATCACCATCTACTGAGCCTAAGGTGTCTGCGAAACACAATATGCATGACACCATTGAGCAAGTGTCTATACATACTAAACGAACAAAAGTGGGTTTTCAGCCTATGTAAGACTCCACTTCCTATCTCATACTCGGCTCGAGTGACTTGGTAAATGGTACACATTTCCTCACTCCAAACATACACATTTTTACCAATTTCCCTTAGGGTCGGTTAGTGTAGGGCTGCACAACATAACACATAACTACATCACTAACACAATGGTGATTCACGCACATTAACCATAGCGTCTTACACATGGTATATATACAAGGTATAACAAAATCATTACTTTCACAGGTTATGATACATCACATTACCACATACTGCACCCAAAGTGTAAATCACTGTACAATAGGGATCATATGCTCATCATATGCCCCTAAATCATGACATGAACCATCACATAATACCAAAATTATATGTATGAGGAACACAATGTCTAACAGTACAACATATAGTCAATTGCAATTACAACATGGTGACATACATGATTAATCACAACATGATAATGACATCATGATACAATCTAACTCACTTTACACCAATTTTTTCATGCAATATATCAATACACCTTCATATCACATAATGCTCAAAATGCTCCAACACTCTGCACAATCCACAAATAACATTATTTCTCAAACATAACAAGGTGGTACATCACACGTGAACTCTTCATAGAATCCATGAAAAGGAGAGAGAATACTCTCATCACAAGCACATCAACATGATAACAAATACTCACTAAGTTACATGCACAACATGTGCTATTCACAATATCACAATTACAACATTGTTCACATTACAACATATATCACATTACTCTTCCAATATACCACCACCATGCAAAAACATCACTAACTCCAATCTGTTCTAGAGGTTCAAGAGCATGAACCTCTACTCTGATACCAAGTGTAACACCCACATTTTACACACACAAATACAACAGTAGAAATTACCAGGATAGTTTTTTTTGACTTACATTGTCTCACTACACAACACCACAAGGGCTCCAAGTAGAGAAACTCAACAACACATAACAGACTTACATAAGTCATCAACTCACATAGACACATGACAACACCATATACATGTTGATGCCACACTTTCCCAAAAGAACGAATACTAATAATGACCTAACCATAAGAAGGAGACCCAAGGATTGGAAAACCCACAACACATCATTACCATGATTACATCTTAGTTATGATTAACATTCCAAGAACATTATTATGCAAAGATAATTTTATCTTTTTTTCCACCTACAAGTTTTTAAATTCATTTCACATTCAACTTACAATTTTGACCATTTAAGTTGGCTCTTTATCCCTTACAAAAATCTCCATAACTTACATAATTATTTGCCATATTTCAAATTGCATACAAAGTATCCTAATTCTCTCATTCTTATGTTAAGATTATGCTTCCCAAATGTTTATTCAATGTTTAAAATTTACCCTTGCTACACAAGTGAATCTAACGTGATACCAAGAAAGAAATATTAGGATTTAAGGAAGATTTAGATTCAAGATACCTTTTTCCCATAAACATTCTTCGATCACGGTATAGTTATTTCCCATCATAGTTAAAAATAGTTCAAAAACTTGTTGAATCCATTCAACATTTCCACATTAAGAAATTCTATTTAGATTTATATATATATCTTTTGTTTTCTCGAAGAGTTTGATCACACCAAGGCAAATCATATTCTTTAATAACACAAGTAAATGTCCTAATTAAGTTATAAGGACTCCAAGAGTGACATTATTCCTAACCTCGAATATCTTGTTTTCATCTTATATGATTTACTCTAACATCGCACTATGGTCTCATTAATAGCATCACTTTATAACAAAAGGAATTACAGAAGGTACTTTTCTAACATCTTGAATAGGTACATGATTGGAAGTATTATAAACTATACATAAACCACAAGTGATTTGTGTTCAAGGTAAGATCCCGATGATTCTACATTTCACGATTCTGCATGTGAAATTTATTTTATTCTTAATGTCATAAAAGGGCATAACAAGGGATTACGGGACAAAAATTCTGGTTTCTTGGGTTCTCTAAAGTCAACATATTTCAAATCAATTTCATTTGCAAGGAGTTACTTACCATTTTCTATGCCATGAGTTAACCCCTTCAATATCCAAGGTTTGGCTTCAATTCCAATTGCACCTAAGGATCTACACCCTAACTATATATGAGTTTAAGGTGAGAGTACATATTTATGCTAAACCACCTTCATGAAAGACTAAGGTGTTATGTTGTTAGTAACCCAGGGTAACACATTTATCTAAGAAGAACTAAGGAGATCATTAACAAGAGTTTAAGTCAAAGAACAACTATTTCCCTAGCTCCATTTGTGTCATCTGGGGGTATCCAAAAAGGAATTCATTCGATGACCAGAAAAAAATTCTAGATCTAACTTTATAAGACCCGGGAGTCCACTAGGATACTAAGGGAGTAATAGTTCTACTTACTCCATATATGGTAAGGTTACACCGCATAGTCATTTCTTCAGAACAAGGACTATTAAGGTGACTTCCAAAGTGGTCTTCACCACTCAACACGGTGTCATACCTGAAGAGAAGACATTCCCCTTACTCCATGCCACGGTTAACAAACCTAAAAGGAAACCACATACTCTGGATAAAATTTGACCATGTCATTCCTAAAAGATGGGTTCACGAAAATGTTAGCTAAAGATACCTGACTATGACAGTAAACTCAAACTAGGGGTTTTATTTACCTAAACTAGGAGGTTCCATCGAGTGCAAAGTTTAAGTTCACTCTATAGTTTCAATTTCTTCTATGGTAAGAAGGATCACACATGAAGACATGTTATGCATGAATCTTATACTAGGGTTGAGTGTTTCGATTAAGTCTCTTTATTACATTTACTAGGTAAGAATACAACACACTAATTAATTAATCCTTTATTGAACATTGAAAATGCACTACAAGATATTAACTTCAAATTCATTTACCATATATATGTCAAACCTTTTTACCATACATAACTATGAATCAAATTGAACCTATGATTAAATGCACATTTCTCTAAGCATATCCATAAAAATAGCATCTCATACATACGAGCAAATTTCAAATATAAACTTTTCTGTAACTTTGCAGACTACATTATACATACATTACATTTTACAATGACCTATATAAAATTACAATAATAAATAATGAATTTCATCACGCCTTTTCGCCATCTTACTTCCATCCTACAAGACGATGTGAGCATGAAATCAACAATAAATTGTTGGCATGGAATCCACCCTAATCTAACATAATTAATGTCTTTAGTTTCACATTTACATATAATAATAATTATAATTTTCATTCTAAAGAAAAGGTTTAGAAACATGTATTCATTTCATTTCATTTCACTTCATTTCCTAACCAAGGAGAGAGAAAGAGAAAGGAAGAGAGAGAAACACCATTTTGTCAAAATTTCTATTTCACACAACAAGTTACACTATAGAGTTTCAAACAGTTATTTACATGTGTCAACAAGTTTCCACGACATTTGGGTGACCCGACAAGGTCCTTCAACTTTCTTTTTACGTTTTCCTACTAGATGCAAAAATGTTCAATTTAGGCTCGGAGGCTAAGAAACCATTTTCAATTGTTGTCTTTTGATGAGAAAACACACAATGGGTAAATTTTTGTGTCCTCACATACATTGAGAATTGACACAAACTGGCGTAATTTAGAACTAGTGAACGGTTTGTGATTGGTGAATGGTTTTTTGAAGCCACTGGTCGTAATTGTGCCTATTTGACCTAGTCGAACAACATCTCAAGGCCTACAAAATTATTTCACCAAACTATCTAAAAGAGTGATTTGACCCAAATTGAAGGTTACAAGCAATAGTCTAGTAAAAATACTAGAGGTTTTCGAAGGTGGGGTAGGGATTTCATTGCTTAGGGTTCAAATGGTGGTTTAAAATGAAAGCCATCTTTTTCAGTTTTGGAAACTTCCTAAAAGTGTGAAACGAAGTAATAGGACTCCAAGAGGGGCGGAGAAGAGAGTGCCAATGGTCAAAAGAGGTCGAGTTAATGCTTGATGTGACTCTCTATATAACAAGGAACACATACAGTGTTTGGCATCCCTTTACGAGGCTCATAGTGTTGATTTATAGTCTTTGGGAAATGTGTCTTTATAACTTTGTAAGGTAAACAAAAATGGTTGTTTTGATTAACTCATCTAGTTCTCACCAAAACTGATGGACATGAGTATCAAATTTTTGACACCCTGAGTTTAGCAATGCATGAGGTTGTTGTCATAAAACAACTGAGGGCCAAATTGTAAGTTGGAAGAAAAATCACGAGGTATTGTTTTATTGATTGCACTAGTCATCTGGTTAAAATATCCAATTTTTTGAGTATCTAATAGCTTAATACTTTTATTTTATTGCAACTAAATAACCAAATTATATGAAAATTATAAGAGATGAAGGTAATGAGACAATGCCTTGTAATACCCACACCCGTAGTGCAAATGGTGCTTAAGTTCATTGTTTACCAAGAAATATTAGATCCTGTAAGTTTTGATATAACCTTTTATTGTTTTAAAACAAGTTTAATTAATACAATCAAATATTTTAAAATCATTCGGTTTACAATTTTATTCCGTTGTTAAATAAAAACTAAAGAACAAAAATTATGAGTGATGAGGAGAGATGAACCATGCCTAGAAATGATTGACAATCTCAAGATAGGTGGTTTTGTCCCAGTTTTGTAGCTATCGGACAAGGCTTCAATCCTTCTCACTTATTAGCATCATTTTCAAACAGTATTGAATGAGCATCCACAACTGCTAATTTCTCGAGTATTGCCATATGTACCAAAATAACTTGAATGTTTGCTCAAAGTGGCTTTTTAACATAACTCATTTTCATACAATATCCTCCTATCAACGTTATCCCTTATTTGCAGGCCACACTTCAGACATCATAGTCATCACTAACGTCGTCATGATAAGTCCCAAGTAGAAGAATGAATACGAGGATGCTTGTAACAAGTGAATCCACGGCTAGTGAAGGTTATTGGAGTCTGCACCAATCTATCAATGATGTATTCCCAACATATGTGATCATCAACCAGAACAATATCCACCTGTGCATAAATGCTTCCACCGTCCCCAACATCATGAGCACATAAGCACGGTGTGTCTGTAGATGATAGGTATAGGGTGCATGAAGGGCATCAATCCCAACTCTGAATCACTACACAAATGTTTCAACGTCTCTTCATAATGCATTTCTTTGTTCCACTACATTATTTAAAGTAACTCGGTTCTTTACATTATGTCTGTCAGTCACATTGCTTTAACAATGACATTCACTTGATTTGGAAGCTTCCACGTGTACCAAAATTCATGTTTTACCAGTCCATTTATATACCCCCTAATAGCTGAATAAGCAAGACTTCTGTCTTTTCTATGATGGATGTACAAGTTTCAAAACTCTTAATATGGCATAGTTTTCATCTTTCGTCTGCTATAGTTAGACCAATGATGGGATTTGGAATCCTACATTTCTTCAATTCATCTTTTGCATAGAAAGTTTCAAAACCTTTTCAACAAACTCACTTTATGCATATCCTACAGTTCATGTTATCTACACAACCACGTTTTTTTTAAGACATTCTGTCAAATAGCTCACCTCCCTTGTGAATTCTCCCACGTATGCATACATGTCTACAGAGCATTTGCAACTACAACATATGACAAAATACTGTATATTTCCTGCTTACTTGGACGTCCATACCCTGTTACAGAGCTCAAATTTGGCACAGGCTTGAAGTGCGCAAGTAAAAGATTGACTTTGTAGCCTTTGCCAATTAAGAGATCTTAAAGCATGGATTTGTAACCAATGCCATACTTTTTCACTCGACAAACAAAAGACGATGGAAGTAGTTGAAGATCCTTTTGTAAGAATGTCATAAGAAATAGAAAAGGTTTTCGCATGGGAGGAGTGGAAGAAGAGAATCTCATTAATAACACACTTTGCATCTATTATTCAATTTGGACTAGCCAGAGATGAGTGGGAAAGAAGGGACGACATAGAAAGGTGGATAGGAGAGAATGACGAAAACTTTCTCAGAGATGAAGGTTTGACAATATTAAATAGAGATACGTATCATACAGACATCTTGTATGCTTTCTCACAACTATAAGTAGATAAAAATACCCAAAGTCCAGACAATTCTCTACATTTTCAAGTTTATGTTCTAGTAAATGATAATTTGAAACAAAAAAAAATTCTTCACCAAAAATAATAATTCAAAACATATGGCGCAACATTGTGCAATTCCCGATTGCCTCATCGGTCACAGTAATAAAAGATTTATGATGATTATTGGGTGGTGAGAGAGATGTGACTTGGCATGTGAAAATGATATCCAGAGGTTCACTCACCGCATAGCTGGAGAAAATGATATTTCTTAAAATCTATGAAGGCCTCCTATCCTCATCTACCATAAAGAAACTAGGAGTAATATTAAAACAAGTCTAAAATCATTAAAATTTAAACTAGTCTAAAATCATAATGAAAAAAATTGCTGAGTACATAAGGCTTTAGCAAGTGCATTAAGAAGAATTTGATGATCAATAAAAAGATGGTGATCAAGGGTCAGCATTCCCAGAGTGCCAAATTTTCTCCTACTTTAAAAATCCAACAGATTGTTTACTATAAAAACATTTGTAAATTAAAAATTTATCTATGAAAGTACTTACCTGTTAGAGGTATAAGAAGTTCACAATTTTAATGAATTCATTGTAAACTGGTACTTCTTGTTGCTCAACTAGATCAGTATAATGTTAATTGTATGAAATAATGATAATAATAAGAGTTACATAAATACGATACAATGTCCATGGGAAGTAAGAGATTGAATTGATCTTATTTGATTAAAGTTAATGCAACATATGAATTATTGTATGTTAGGACTGCTATTTAATCGACAATTGACGGTGAAATATACAAGGTATAACATATTAGTAATTGTACATGAGATGTAGATTGCTATTTTGATGCAACAATTCATTTCAAACCCCAATCAATCTAATAACTAGACGACTATTGCCATTCTAGCATCATCTCATTTATTATTATTATGGTATATTACTTTTATATATGTTATTATAGTGTAAGTATAAATATTCTATGTGAGATTAGAGTCTTAAATGAATAATGATTTTAAAGTCCTAGAAGTAATTGAAAGACGAATTTAAAACGCATGTCTAACTTGGGTTAGTAAGGCATGCATTTAGAGGCATTTGACTTGGATTCATTTTGTAGATTATGAGGCTGAGAGAAGAAGAGGAGAAGTCCAAGTAAGCATACTCATTCCTAGGTAAGAATATAACGACCCATAAAAATTTAAAGAGACTGAATATAAGAAAATAACAAAAGTAATGACACCAACCAAAATTCAAAACTAAAATTTGTAACAAACATTTAAACGACTCATAATTTCATTGCTTATATATAATATTTTAACTTAATAACTTTTATTTATGAAAATTGGCCACTAGCAAGCACCTTTTAGCAAGGTGATGTTGGTAGTTTTAAAATTTGTTTTCTCATTATTTATATTATATCATCCCATTACTCCAACCAAGATCTCCATTTACTGCTTTAGAGTGTGGTTGGGAGTGGTAATTAATATATGTGATGTGGGAGACGTGGCATCGGGATTGCATTCAATGCTATGG
The DNA here is from genome assembly GCA_019776745.2 of Taxus chinensis. NCBI lineage: Eukaryota > Viridiplantae > Streptophyta > Pinopsida > Cupressales > Taxaceae > Taxus > Taxus chinensis. Next base: position 743,749,187 of record CM034150.1, read on the forward strand.
CTTTCTTTAATGTCAGTCCAAACTTGTCCCTCATGTCCATCTCCTCGCTCCTCATCCCAGGCGGAAGCGTCCACTCGAATGAATGCACCAATGAAGCTATAACCAGATGCACCATACGACTTGCCAAAGGAAGCCCCACGCATATTCTCCTCCCTGCTCCGAATGGAATCAACTCAAATTTTTGTCCCTTATAATCCATCTTCGCATTCTCGCCTTCCAAGAATCTCTCTGGAATAAATTCCAATGGATTCTTCCAGATTGCAGGGTCCCTTCCCATTGCCCATACGTTCACCAGCACTTGGGTGTCTTTGGGTATCACAAATCCATCGATCTCGCAGGTACTCTCAGCTTTGTGGGGCATCATCGTAGGAAGCATAGGATGTAGTCGATATATCTCTTTCACCGCTGCTTGTAGATAACGCAGATTATCTATATCAGATTCTTCAACTCTCCGATTTCCACCAACTATTTCATCCAATTCTCATTGCGCTTTCATCATTTTCTGTGGATTGCGAATGAATTCTGTCATGACCCATTCTATTGTTGTAGCAGTCGTTTCAGCACCCGCAATAAATAGTTCCTGAAATAATAATCATAATTATACTTAATCAGAAATCTTAGACAATAGAAATTAATCTACTGCTCAATTGTGTTTTCATACTCACCGATATCAAGACTCTAATACCAATGGGAGTCATAATCCTAGCTTCTACAAATTCAGAGGGGGATTAAGCCTTAGGCAAACTAAGCAGTTGCCTAGGGCGCTAGCAGTCAAGGGGCGCCTGAATCTAAATATTTCCTTTTTGTCAGTTAATTATAGAACTTAATTTTAAAATAATTTATCTGAAGACTTAATATTGATAAACCCCTTTATAGATATTATTGTGTAGTAACATAAATTTCATGCATACATATAAAAAAAATTTGTAATATTTTTTTAAGTAAAACAAAATATCACATATTTATAAGCACATATTTTTTTTTTAGTATTGTTACCCATTCTCTGATGTAGCTCCAAATTATGCAGGTGTGTAATTAGTTCTAGAAAAAAGTTAATGTATTTTTATAATGTTGCTAGTGTATTTAGTAGAGGTGAGTATAAGTAAACAAAAAAAGTATTTGATTTTCTATTCTTAGTTTTTTGGGTAAAAATTATATTATTTTGTTATGGAGGACATTTTTGTTTCTTTACAAAACAATGGTGTTTTATTTCAGGAAAGAGTTCATGCCACCTACTTGACATAGCTAAATCAGACTTGTAAGAAGCCTTGTATAAAATATTTTACTTTTTGCATTATGAGCATCTCCTACGACTAATGTATTCCATCCACAGAGTAATTTTCATCCTTCCACGATAATTTAATAATAGATTTTTATTATTATTTTATTATGACCATGATGTAAATTTAAAAATACAAAAATATAGACATTTAATTTATTTACTTTATGGAAAAAAATATTAAATAAATTTTTGAAGAGGGCGCCCACTCAAACTATTGCCTAGGGCCCTCCCAACCTTTAATTCGGCCCTATCTACAATCCAACAGGACGTCCAGAAAATCCTACTCGGAGTCATTCTGCTCAACGTTGTTGCTTTTGGCAGCGAGCCTTTCGTGTATGAACAAATCGCAAAACTCATGTATACCCTTCGAATGTTTGACGATCTGATGGCGGATGTTAATCTTAGTAGTTAGTAGCTTGGATAGCTATTTGTCCTCATCCATTTGTTATGGGTAGTTTGGATAGCCTAGAATTTAGAGAAATAGTTGCTTTTTTCAAACAAATATTGTTAGGATAAGAACAATTGCTATCTAATATTGACTCCTTTTAGGTGACATCTCATAACCAAGGTTGTTATGGTTATTGAGTTGTCTTAATCTCAGCCGTTCATTTGTATTAATCTCGGTCTGTTGATTTTCAACGAGAGTAGTATATAAGGGGGTCATTGGGGTCATTTGTAATAAGGAACTTTTTAGAGAAACTTGTAGTGTTAGCAAGTAGTCTTGTAGTGTTAGCAAGGGCGCAGTGATAGCGTTGGAGATAGCAGTGGAGGAATATTAGCAAGAGGATTAGGAGATTGTCGGAGCTCTGCCAGTAAGAGGCAAACAATATTTGTATCTCTTGATTTGCTGAAGTTTAATATATTTTCTCATCTGTAGTACTGGTTTTCCCTACAAGAGTTTTTCTAAGGACAATTGTCCAAAAATATTGTGTTCACCTTATTGGGTATTTTTTTTATGTGTTTGTATTTGTGAAGTTACAGTTGTGTTATTTTCCAATATTTGTTGATCAAATAATCTTACAAGATAGGAGGTTAATAATCAGTAACTGTAATAGATTTTTCACATGGTATCAGAGCTAAGTTCGGGTAGAAGAGATTTACCCTAGGTGAAAGAAAGTGAGGGTTTATAAAACCCAGTTTAACCTCTTCAAAATTATTATTATTATTTTCCTTTAAGATGGCCTCAGCAGGTTTAAGAGATCAGGACAGATTGGATGGAGCCTCGAATTTTGGTGTCTGGAAAGCCAGAATTTCTCTATTGCTGGAAGAGAATGGTATCAAGGAATATGTGACCACTGTTGTACCTGTACCTACAGATGCAACACAACTCTTAGCATATAAGAAGGAAGATGCCAAGGCGAGGAGGCTGATTCTTGACGGTGTCAAGGATCATATTGTTCCGCATATTGCAGAGTTAGATACAGCGAAGACGATGTGGGATGCCATTATGAATCTGTACCAGAATGCTACCACTAACCGGAAGCTGATTCTCAGAGAAAAGTTGAGGAATACCCGGATGAATAAGGGAGAAGACGTTACAAGTTACCTCACCAGATTTAGACTTGTCAAGGATGAATTGGCAGCTGTTGGAGACAAACCAAATGATGACGAGCTAGTGAGAATAGCCCTAAATGGGTTTACTAAGCATTGGGATGTCTTTGTTCAAGTCATCAATGGACGAGACACCTTACCGAGTTGGGATCGACTATGGAGTGATTTCACTCATGAGGAGCTTAGACTAAGTCTTGTCAATGGAGCCAACAATAAGAGTCAGAAAAGTGAGGTGGAACAGGAAAATGTTGCCCTAGCGGGTAAAGGGAAGGCAAAGAAGGGGTCTAGTAAAGGATCAAATTCACAAGGTGAAAAGAAGAAGAAAGATTCTTCGAAGATCAAGTGCTATGGCTGTCACGAGTTTGGCCACTATGTCAGCGATTGTCCAGAAAGGAAGAAGAATGAAAAGAAAGGCAAGAAGCAAGTTGCGGCTTCAGCAAGTGCAGATGAGCTCTCTAGTAGAATGGAAGATGAGTTTGCACTCATAGCATGTATGGTTAGCTCAACCTCACAGAGTGTTTGGTACATAGATAGTGGGGCATCATATCATATGACAGGAGTTAGAGAATACTTCTCTAGTTATAAGGAAGAGAGCACCAGAATCCAGATCTCTATGGGGAACATGTCCAAACTCAACTCAGTTGGGAAAGGGACTGTTCAGTTTCAGAGGGAGAGTGGTAAGATGATTCCCCTTCATGATGTGTTGCATGTTCCAGGCTTAGGGATGAATTTGATTTCTGTATCTGTCCTTCAGGACAAAGGGTACAATGTACTCTTTAGAGGGGCACATGTGTTGATCAAGCACAAGGATTGGAAATCACCCATAGCTATTGGAGTTAGGAGCGGTCGGCTTTATAGGCTGCAGTTTGATATTCCTAAGGCACTCATGAGCAACAGTAATCTTAGAGATCAGGGAGAGCTATGGCATAGAAGGATGGGCCATATCCATCATGGAGCCCTTAAATTACTTCATGAGACAGTGACAGGTGTTCCTGAGGTGAGCACAGAGCACGATGATGTATGTAAGGGATGTGTGTTAGGGAAGTTTGCTAAAGCATATTTTCCAAGGAGTGACACCAGATCCAAGGGCGTTCTTGATCTAGTACATTCAAATGTATGTGGACCAATGTCGACGAAGTCTCTCAGAGGGTATGAGTACTTTGTTACTTTTATTGATGATTTCTCCAGGAAGACATGGATATACTTCTTGAAGACCAAGGATGAGGTTTTCAGTCGCTTCCAAGAGTTCAAAGCTCTTGTGGAGAATTCGACAGGAAGGAAGATAAAAGTTCTTCGGTCAGAAAATGGAGGCTGAGTACAAAAGCAATGAGTTCTAGGAGTTCTGTACCAGAGAAGGAATCAAGAGAGAGTGGACTGTTCCTTACAATCCGCAACAGAATGGAGTTGCTGAGAGGAAGAATCAGTCTATAACAGAGGCATCAAGGGCTATGTTGCATGACCAGGATTTACCCCGTTATCTGTGGGCAGAGGCATGCAATACAGCAGTATACATACAAAATAGAGTTCCACATAAGGTACTAGGGAAGATGACACCAGAGGAAGCATTCACTGGGAAGAAGCCAGATGTCAGTCACTTTAGGATCTTTGGGAGTTTGGCATATTGTCACATTCCTAAGGATACACGTACCAAGTTAGATCAGACTGCAGAGAGAGGGTACTTTGTGGGGTACAGTGAAACCTCTAAGGCATATTGGATATTCATTCTGGGGACCAGAAGGATTATTGTTCGACGTGATGTCAAGTTCATGGAGGACAAGGCATTTAGAAGGTCTAGAGATTTGCCAGTAGATGATCAGAGTAAGTAGCCAACAGAAGCTCCAAGGATCACTCAATCGAGTCAAGGGTAGCAAAGCTCGAGTACAGTTACTAGTACAAGCATAGACTCAGGAGGAGAGAGTTTTCAAAGTATGGAGCAACATGTGCAAGAAGAGATGCATCAAGAAGACATGGAGGTTGATATTTCATCCTCTACAGTTGACAGTAAGAACCGTGAGGTTCAACAGACACAGAAGAATACTCAGGAGTTAGTGGGTACTCCTAGGAGGAGTAATAGACAAGGGAAACCACCAGCCAGGTATGATGACTATGTTGCATTAGTTAGTATGTTGGTAGATAGTGAACCTTCTAGCTATCAGGAGGCTGCACAACATCAAGTGTGGCAAGAAGCAATGGTTGAGGAGTATACTTCAATTATGCAAAATGATGTGTGGGAGGTAGTGCCTAGACCAACAGATAGGGCAGTGGTTGGATCACGCTGGATCTATAAGATCAAGCACGGTGCAGATGGTAGCATCGAGAAATATAAGGCAAGGTTCGTGGCAAAGGGGTTCTCTCAGAAAGAGGGAATAGACTATGAGGAGACATTTGCTCCAGTTGCCAGGTATACTTCTATACGAGCTGTAATCTCAATTTCAGCACAGATGGGATGGCAGATCCATCAAATGGATGTCAAGACAACGTTTCTTAAAGGTGAGTTGAAAGAGGAGGTATACATAGAACAACCAGAAGGCTTTGTAGCACACAACAAAGAGACCCACGTGTGTAGATTGAAGAGAGCGTTGTATGGACTCAAGCAGGATCCCAGAGCGTGGTATGAGCGCATTGATAGTTACTTGCAGGAAATTGTCTTTGTGAAGAGTGAGGCAGACGCTAATCTCTACTACTTGGTAGTTGGAGGTGAGATTCTCATTCTTGTTCTATATGTAGATGACTTGTTTCTTACAGGTTCACTGGGGCTCATAGAAGAATGCAAGAGGGATCTTGCAGCGGAGTTCGAGATGAAGGATTTGGGACTCATGCACTACTTTCTAGGGATGGAGGTATGGCAGAAAGATGGAGAGATTTTCCTTGGGAAAGGGAAATATTGCATGGAAATCTTGAAAAGGTTCAGGATGGAAGATTGCAAAGCCATGTCTACACCCATGATCATGAATTGGAGGAAGGTAGACACATCCAGGGAGAAGGATGTAGACCCCACCTTATACAAGTAGTTGATTGGTTCTCTCATGTATTTGGTCAATACCAGGCCAGATATAGCTTTTGCAGTTAACTCTCTTAGTCAGTTCATGGTTGAGCCAAAGAGAGTGCATTGGACTGTGGCAAAGCATGTGCTGCGTTATTTGCAAGGTACAATCGAGTATGGAATTAGATATGCTCGAGGTGAAGGAATCAGGTTGATGGGCTATACTGACGCAGATTGGGCAGGTAGTACAATGGACAAGAGGAGCACTTCAGGGTGTTGTTTCAGTCTGGGATCAGGAGTTGTATCTTGGTTCAGCAGGAAGCAGAAGTCTGTGGCTCTGAGTTCAGCAGAGTCAGAGTACATAGCAGCTAGCATGGCAACATGTGAAGCTATATGGCTTCGAAAGTTGCTAGTAGCTTTGTTTGGTCAGAAGGTTGAGACTACGGTGATACACTGCGACAATCAGAGTTGCATCAAGTTGACTGAGAATCCGGTGTTTCATGATAGGTCAAAACATATAGACATCAAGTATCACTTCATCAGAGATTGTGTACAGCGGGGTTGTTAAGCTACAGTTTGTACCTACAGATCAGCAGGTAGCAGACATTCTGACAAAGGCATTGGGGAAGGCAAAATTTATCTTCTTCAGAGAGATGTTGGGTGTCATGCAGAACAGCTTCCTCGCTAAGAGGGAGTGTTAATCTTAGTAGTTAGTAGCTTGGACAGTATGTTTGTCCTCATCCATTTGTTATGGGTAGTTTGGACAGCCTAGAATTTAGAGAAATAGTTGTTTTTGTCAAACAAATATTGTTAGGATAAGAACAATTGCTATCTAATATTGACTCCTTTTAGGTGACACCTCATAACCAAGGTTGTTATGGTTATTGAATTGTCTTAATCTCAGCCGTTCATTTGTATTAATCTCGGCCGTTGATTTTCAACGAGAGTAGTATATAAGGGGGTCATTGGGGTCATTTGTAATAAGGAAGTTTTTAGAGAAACTTGCAGTGTTAGCAAGTAGTCTTGCAGTGTTAGCAAGGGCGCAGTGATAGCGTTGGAGATAGCAGTGGAGGAATATCAGCAGGAGGATTAGGAGATTGTCGGAGCTTTGCCAGTAAGAGGCAAGCAGTATTTGTATCTCTTGATTTGCTGAAGTTTAATATATTTCTCATCTGTAGTACTGGTTTTCCCTACGGGGTTTTTTCCAGGGACAATTGTCCGAAAATATTGTGTTCACCTTGTTGGGTATTTTTTTTATGTGTTTGTATTTGTGAAGTTACAGTTGTGTTATTTTCTAATATTTTTTGATCAAATAATCTTACAAGATAGGAGGTTAATAATCAGTAACTGTAATAGATTTTTCACAGCGGAATCCCTGAGTATCCAGAAACCCCAGAAACGGAAAAAAGTCCATCAAGTTGGGCATTGCATAAAGCTTCATCAATTTCCAAATGGTGTCTTTGAACCCCACAGAAGCCGGATTGTGTGGATCAAACAGGCTGGTCCTGCTGAAGATCGTGTTGCCCAACAGATTCAAAGAAGTGTAAAACGCCATGTGCCCAATATTTATAGACTTTCCGCTCCCTTCAAAAATGAGTCCAATGGTGCGAAATACGTGGTCTCGTCTGAGAGGCTGCAGAGCTTCTATTCTTTTTGCGCTGAAAAGCTCAACGGCTGAAATACGTCTGAGATGCCGCCATTGAGGTCCATATTCCCCCCAAACAATGGAGAACCTGTGATAGGAACGCACCTTGGCTGCGTCTACAACTGACCGCCCTGCAAAGACGTGGTCGTGGGTTTTGAGGATCTGCTTGGCCATGGCAGGAGAGGACGCCACCACTGTTGTTTTCATGCCCAGACGGAGTGTCATGAGAGGGCCGTATTGTAGAGAAAGGGCGCAGAGAGATTCGTGCGGGCTTCTACCAAGCTGAAGGAGATTTCCCAGAATAGGCCAACCAGGAGGGCCAGGTGGCAAAGGATGAGGCATTAACCTGCTCTGGTTCGATCTCCATAGAAAGTAGAATAGCAGAATCAGTGCAGTGGGAAGGATGAGAGAGTAGCAAGAGATTTCCATAGAAATTGGCCACTTAATCTAAACAACTTCGCTGGCTTGTCAAGTATTTATGGATAAAAAGCAGATTCCAGAAGTGACACAATTCGTTGAGATCCCATAACTGCCAAAAGTTTTAATAATTTCAAATTGTTGTAGGAATTCAGATTTTATTCAAGTTCTAAGCGTTGGTTATGCAATTGAAGTCAAGTATAATTGCCATCAACCATATGAAATTGATTTCTTCACTTTTGCTATAAGCGGTGCGGTGGGATGTGATGGTTTGGCATTTCAAAGTTTTATTTTATAAATTAAATTTGATGTCAATTTGACGGTCACAATGTAACCAATATCATGATTTTTATGTCTAAATGACTTCATTTAATAATTTTATGTGTTACTAAGTTTTTAACTTTTGAAAATCAATTAAAAAATAATACAAGATATCCATACAAATTGACATAAACAATTTCAGTGGCTTCTCTAATATTTATGGACAGAAAAATAGTTTCCACAAGTAACATAAGTGTCATAAATTCTAGCCTCCTTTTGGTAGGTTGGTTGAGATCAAATACAACCATAATTCCCAAAAAAATTTAAACATTTCATATTGTTGTCGTAATGTGATTGGATAGGAGTAGTTGAGATTTTATTGTAGTTCCAAATGTTGTTTATGCACTAGAAGTCAATTATAATTGTCACCATCAAATATGAAATTCAACATTTCTTTGACAACAAAAAACTTCTCTGGATATTAATATTATAGTATTATAGTAATATTATAAAAACAAAAAAAATATATCATGACAAACTTTAATGTATATATTCATTGTGATCTATAAGCGGTCTATAATGGTAACAAGTGGTGTGATGTCCCTAAGTCTTTGGCATTGAAAGGTCTATTTATTGGACATCAATGACATATTTAATTTGACGTCTATTCCATTTGAAACGCTCACTATTTCAGACACACAAGATCAACAACAAAAAATCTAGGATTTTTTTTTTCTGACTTGTTAACCACAAAGTATAGAACGACCATTACAGGGGGACACAAAGGTCTACAACTAACTGATTTGAACAACCCAACACAACTATGACAACATGAGGCAAAACGGAAGTTTCCAACACCCATTAAGGACAATTTCGTTTTCTCTTTGGCAAGTCACCAAAAGGAACCCAACTACAGTACATAGTTATAGTTCAGGACAACGTCACTAGGAACATCTTCTTAAGATTATGTTATTTCATTGAAACACGCCCTTCAAAATTTATCTTACGTTCTAGGAGATTCAGGTTTGATTTGAGAAAATTCTTCTTACAAGGGTTAGAATCCTTTCTTTTACACCTTAGATACATTAGGATTGGGTAAAAATTTCCGAAAGAGGATCATCTTTAAGGTGACAATTATTGGATTGATCAGTTATTAGGTTAACACTAAAAGGAGGTGGGGTGAATCAATCCCCAAAAGATTATCTTAAACCTAACACAAGCTAAAAATTCTTGATTTAGACCTCTTTTGCAGAAGGTGATGAGCGCCGTAAGGTCTAACTACAAGTGGAGTTCCATAGGAGAGTTTCATAACTACAACCTGGTTGTGCAAGAATCAACTATTAAGCATGCTTGGGAGAAGGCTACAATATACTATGGCAAGTTTATAAAGTGAGAAGGTCAATAGTATTTCATCACCATGATCTCTTTAGTTATTAACCAGTCTTTTAATGTGACTTAAGAGTTCAATTGGATTTAGGTAAAAACTTCATTTAGCATTCTCTTGATTAATGTTTTCTAAAGGATGCACAAGGGGTTACCAAAATGGAAGCATTAGACTTAGAGCATGTTCTTCTTCAAAACTCCCCTACTAACTAAGATGGCATAACTATAACCCCAGAACCAGCAATGATTTCACTTTTGTACTTAGAATACTTATCATTTCACAACCAAGACAATGGAAAGTTTAATTCATAGCTTAAGGTTAGTAAGGGTAAATTCTTTTACATCGTTAGATACACACTTTCTTTCCAAATAAAGACTCTTAAATTTATCAACCAAGTACAACTCCATTATTATCTTCTTGGATTTATTCATCTATGTATTCGTATTTATTTTATCTTTGATTATCTTTAGAAAAAAGGGATTTTCAACCCACTAAAATATGGCCTAGAATAAAATTGATACCAGGTACCATGGAGGTTTACTAAACCAACAAGTCTTATGATGACGAAAGAATAAATTACCATTATTTAGCGAGAACACAAAACACGATTATAAAATTTCCATTAAAAATGGCACATGAACCAAAGGTTTCAAGAGATTGTGTGATGCCCGCTAAAAAAACAACCCACTTGAGACCCAAGAACAACCTAGGATTAGTCAGGAAAATTATGGAATAATTTTTTTGTTTAAAGGAGTCTACAACCAGGTTACAAGACAACAATTGTCATTAACAAGTTCCAGATCAATTCTAATCCACTAGAATGTACTTCTCTTTTGTTAACATATATAGAGGTCACAAGGTCCAAAATTTAGGGTTAGAAGGTTCAATCAGGTTCAGAGGGTAATTCCTCACCATACCCACTCACTAACAGGCTTAAAGGTTCAACTGATTTTTCTCAAAATTAACGCATTCAAAAATTTTCCTAAATCATTCCCATTGGATAGGAAATTTCCTCACCTTTCCAATGATATAAATAAGTCCTCCTAACTCCTCATATTTTTCAAGTTATGGGCCAGCGGGCCTTGGGGTGAAAATTTTCCCCAAGAGTGGGCCTGCGGACCCAGGGGAGAAAATTTGCCCAAAGGGCGGGTCTGTGGGGCCATGGGGAGACTTTTGGAAAATTTCCCGCGCGGGAAGAAAAAAATCACCTTTGCACCCACGCTCCCGTGGGTCGCAAGGGACACGTGGCACCTCCTAAGCCACGTGGGGAAAAGCGGGGGTAGGGTGGCAGGAACATTTAGAAAATTTCCTGTGCAGGGCAAGAAGCCCACTTTGCACCCACCTGCTCTCCCGCGAGTCCACAAGGGAAACGTGGTGTCTCCTAAGCCAATGTGGAGAAAAGTGGGGAGATGGGGAGAAAATTTCCAAAAAAATTTTAACGCCCCAAAGGGAAAAAAGGACCCTGCTCCTCTATTCCACAGCCTTCACGATGCCACATGGCAGCTCCTGATTGGTTTGGGCCGGCCGGTAGGGAAAATTTGGAAAAAATTCACAAATTGTTTTTTGAAGTGCTAAGTTAAAAAGTGATCCGCCCCTCCGCCAACACCTCGTGGTGCCACGTGGCAGCCTCTGATTGGCTATGCAGGGTGGTGGGGAAAATTTGGAAAATTTTCCCAAAATTTTTCTGAAGCTCTAAGGGAAAAATTCGGGCCCGTGGGCCTGCCAAGGAAATTTTCCCAAATTTTTTTTTTGACGCCAAGTGAAGAAAAACTTCAGAAGGCCATAAATTTTGATAGAGAGCTTGGTTTTGGGAAAACGAGGAACTTTCTAGAAATATCTCGATGTCCTCTTTGCACAAGATTCATTAGTTTTAAATTTTGATAGAGTTTAAGGGGTCAATTTCACTAAAAACGATCTACAAGCTTTTACAGTGCAAACTGGTAAATTTTAACTTATGAGATTTGTTCAATTTGTTCTTGTCCCTCTCTCAACATGTCAAATAGACATGGAGAATTGTTCTTAGGTGGATTTAGGAAATATTTCAAGATTCAATTTGTCTGATTGATTTCCAATTTGAACATTTACATTTCTTGACAGCAAAACGACTACAAAAGGTTTGAGCCCGATTTTGCTAAGTTTTCTAAGAAATTCCTTAAGTGTTAATGTCTAGATGAATTTGATTGGATATTATTATGCCCAAATTAATGTTTCATTTTTTATTTCTTTGTTGCAGATTCGGTCTGTGCATTTGGGATTAAATAATTGTCAATTTGAAAATACAAGACAAAGATCAAATTTTAAAAGGTCTATTTGCCATTTTCTTCTTCCAAGCATTATAATGTGTTCCAATCCTAATCCAATACATTTAGTTGATTCAAACCAACTATTCAAAACTAAGATACATCTCTGATTTCCAATTTTCACATATTTCAAAAGACAGAGTATTACACATTCCTTTATACACATTTCTTCCTTACAAACAGAGATTTCAATTACATTTAAGAGATCAGATTCAATACCACAGGGTAATTTGAGGAAGGTAATAAATCATTCATTGATTCCAAAAGACAACTTTGTAACATCCTTCTTTTATTCTTTCCAAAATCATATATTATATACAGGACAGAATAATACATTTTCTTCTCACGTATTTCACTTTTCCACTTTCTAAACAGGGATTTCATAGTGCATGTTAAACACATATTTCCAATGGAATAATATCATATGGACAAGACAAAACCACATCCATTAATTCAAATGAAACTCTTACAACTTCCTTTCCATTTGATTTCAAAATACAACATACAAAATACATTTATCACATTCTTTCCAAAACAGAAAACCAGAGTATAACTCTTTTACATTTCAAATTTCAACTTTCATTGTCAATACAAAGTATCTTTCCATTACAATTAATATACAGATCATCCACTTCAAAGTGGGAAAGGGCTACAATAAGATTTCATTTCACAAGGGACTGTCAAACTGTCTTTTTCCTCAGCTCCAGAACAACAACATGCAGATTTTTCATTCTTCCAATTGTGATCACAACAAGAGTAGGGGAAAGGCAACACTCTCCACCCAACCAAGACATCCAATGAAAAGGAGAATCCATCCTTCTTCATTGGCCCCCGAGCCCCAACCACAATGCAATAAAATATGTGATCCAACTCATGGCAACAACAGGCTTCCAAAAACACACAAGCAACATTTTCACAATAAAACACAGTCCAAAATAGAATGTAGTTTACAACTACATTAAAACATGACAAACAATACTAAGGCTTCATCAAGCAAGCCAAAGGAGCAAGAAACTATGGGGGATGTTGCTTATGCCTCCCAAAGGGAAAATGGGTATCACCACCTGAGAACAAACCACCAATATATATATATATATATATATATATATATATATATATTTCAAATCCCTGACATGCCCTTATGCCTCCCCCAAGTACCCCTTATTCCTCACATTTCCTTATACCTCCCCAACCTCTTATGGCACCCCATAACGAGTAAAGAAATGCAAGCTATTTCTTGTAAGGTGGAACCCAAATCCCAACTCCCTCCACCCTTATACCTCCCTAAAACACACTTGTGCCTCCCACAAAAATAACCCCATAGTCTTCTCCTACACCATTCCTAGGCCATCTACCCAACAACCCACAAACATGCCAAAACATTCACACATTAACATTTACATTTATAAAAGAAGAGCATTTCAAGAGTCAAGCTCCTACCTCTCCATGATGGAGTTGTTCCAAGTTTCCAAAACAACAAGCTTTATCCCAATGCAAGCAATCCCAAAACATTCAAGCACAAGCATGCAACAATCCTCCAAAAACTTCTTCAAAACAAGAGCTCCCAAAATAGAAAGGAATTCACCCAAGAATCCAGTCTCCAAAAATGAAGCAACCCAAAACAAGGCAAGGAATTAAAATTTTATAGAAGAGGGAAGGGAAGAGGATGAGGTGGATCCATGTAGGATGCCACATCACACATCCTCAACCCCAACCCCAAAAGTCAACTTCATTCTCCAATGCACAATAAATAGGTGGGTGAAAATATGACAGTTTACTTACACACTCAAATCCAACCCACACCCCAAAGGACTGAAATTAAATCATGTAAGAAAAGTGCAATTAAAACCTACAATTTTCCTTCTAAAAAGGCATTATAAAAGTCAAATTTCAACTCTCCAACCATAGGTATGGTTGGTAAATAAATTTAAGAGGTATGGGACAAGTTTAACTTGTCCCACAAGCCTCCAAAATCAGCCTCCAAGGACAAATTCGAATTTCCAAGAAGGTGGAGTGTTTCACACTCAAAAATTTAACTTACACATCACTTACATATTACTTACACATTATTAACTCATTCTTACAACACTTTAAATCATAGCCAACAACCATATTAATTACTTTCTTATGACACATTTTATTTAATTAATATTAACAACATGCTTACCCACCATATTAATACAACATTTAATAAATAAAGAAAGGGGAAAATGCATCACAAAATAAACACATGCAACATTAAACAAAAGGGTCAAATAAATAAATACACATAACCCCTTGGTCACATTTAAAGGTGATCCCCCCCCATGGAAATCCCTAACACACACAAACACGCAAAAACAAATACTAGTTGCCATGGTGACCTTGTTGAATTCATCTAGAATTCCAATGTGGTTGGTCTCCAATCCCCCGATGTTTGTTGTGATATTTTAACCTGCAAAACAAAAATACCTCCTTTGGCCTCGTGGCCATATCAGAACATCCAAAATAATATAAATATAACTCCCAAAATCATCCAGATATATGAATCACAACAACATCCAAGCAATCTAACCATATCATTTACAGTTTTATCAACAACTATATCATCATCCAATAATTTCCATTTCTAGGTCTACTCACAATATCCAAATATCACATGTCTGAACAACATCCATTATATAACCATGTCAAACAATATATCATCATCAACATATAAAATGTCTCTAATAATCATCATGCATCATAACTGAATCCAGTCAACAATAATCCCTGATCTAACATCTAACATCATACTATAATAAAGTCCATAATCATGTCCATAATATAATCAGTAGTATCATTATTAGTATAAAAAAGGTGTCAAAGGGAAGTGGGCACTACATCCCTCTCCCCTTAGACTCGACTTCCTCCTGGAAGTCACTAGAACAAATGTGGAAACTAAACTTGTAGCAAAGTAGCATCCTCCCATATAGCTGCAGTCTCATCATATCTATCCCACTGCACCCGGACCTGATCAACCTCTCTACCTCAAAGGCCCAGGGTCCTATGATATAGAATGAAAATGGGCTCCACCATCACCTACCCCTGATCCTGCACCTGCAATGATGTCCAATATAACACATGAGAAGAATCTACAACATATCTCCTAAGAACTGAAACATGAAACACATCATGTATCACGAGACAAGCTTGGTGGCAATGCTAGACGGTAGGAAAAAGGGCCAATACACTCCAAGATCTCAAAAGGACCCACAAATCTAGGAGCTAACTTAGAACCTTTTCCATAATGGATGGGGGCTCTTGTGTGGCCTGACACGAAGGAACACCTTCATGCCCACATCAAAACTATGATCCATCCTATGCTGATCTGCATAATTCTTCTACCTATCTTGTGCCTCCTGAAATCTCTGTCTAATCAAAACCACTTGTTGCTCGATGTCATGTAACAAAGTTGGTCCAAGAGAAACCCTGTCCTCTAACCTATCCCAACTAAGAGGTTTCTTGCACTCTCTACCATGTAAATCCTAAAAAGGAGTCCATACCTATAGAACTCTGAAAACTATTATTGTAGGAAAACTCTACCAAGTACAGGTACTCCTCCCATCTAGACTTCTGATCCATCACATACATC
Organism: Taxus chinensis; assembly: GCA_019776745.2. Taxonomy (NCBI): domain Eukaryota; kingdom Viridiplantae; phylum Streptophyta; class Pinopsida; order Cupressales; family Taxaceae; genus Taxus; species Taxus chinensis. Next base: position 743,764,623 of record CM034150.1, read on the forward strand.
CTGAGCATATCCTCTAAAATCTTATTCACCCACTCAGTCTATCCATCTATCTCGGGGTGATATGTTGTGCTAAAGTTGATTCTCATCACGAGGGTGTGCTGTATGGTAGTCAAAAAATGGGAAGTATACAAGGAATCACGGTCACTTATGATCTTCTGCAGAATCCGCATGCAACCTGAAAATCTTGTCGAAATATACCCATGCCACTACACTAGATGTATAAGTGGTCTTCACCGGAGAAAAGTGAGCCACTTTTGTCAATTTATCAACTGTGACCATGATGGCGTCATGGTGATATCTCAACATCGGTATCCCAACAATGAAGTCCATGGAAATGGTGTCCCATTTCCACTCCAGTATAGCATGAGGAAAGAGAAGGCTAACTAGATGTTGATGCTCGGACCTTCACTTTCTGGTAATCTAAACATCGTGACATGAACTGGGCCACATCTCTATGAAGTCCTCTCCAATGATACAACTTTCTCAAGGTCGCGTGCATCTTCTTCACCCCAGGGTGGGCTGAATAGGGTGCACGATGTGCATCTTCTAAAATGTCCTGCCTCAAGCCTCCCTCTCTAGGAACATAAATCTGGCCTCTGTGCCTGAGAAATTCATCTAAATCTAAAGAAAAACCATAAAATTTCCCCTCGAGGGGTCTCTGAGACTCGATCTCTGCTCGAACTGCAATGTAGAAGCTGTCAAGAGGAAGCTGCTAAAGAATCCTACTCCAAAAATCTGTGCTCACTGAGGTGGCCATAGCCACATGTCTCCATCTACTTAGAGCATTTTCCACCACATTATCCTTCCCTTTCACATGCTCTATCTCCATATCATACTCACAAAGCAACTCCATCCAACGCTAGTGACGAGCGTTGAGATTGGGCTGCATGAAGAGGTGGCGAAGACTCAGGTGATCTGTCCTGAGTTTGAATCTATGACCAAGTAGAAAGTTCCTCCATCGAACCAAAGTGTGCACAACTACCACAAGCTCAAGATCATGAGTCGGATAATTAAGCTCATAATCCTTTAGTTTACAAGACTCAAAAGCCACTACTTTTCCCTCCTGCATCAACACACGTCCAAGTCCTACTAAAGAAACATCTGTGCAAATGAAAAACTCACCTTGTGGATCCGGCATAGCAAGGATAGGTGTTGTAGTGAGACAATCCTTCAATGTACTAAAGACCTACTCGCACCTATCCGAATAAACAAACTTCTTCTCTTTCCTCTAAAGGGAAGTGATGGGGTGTGCAATATGAGAGAAGTCCTGAACAAATCTCCTATAGTAAACTTGCTAGTCCCATGAAGCTGTGCACCTCAGTCATAGTAGTGGGTGTTGGCCAATCCATAATAGCTCTAATCTTGGAAGGATCGACGGTGATACCTTCCCTAGAAATGATATGACCCAAATACTGCACCTTCGTCTACAAGAATGCACACTTCTCTAAGTTCATTGTAAAGTTACTGCTCTTAAAGACACCGAAGAACCTGGCAAAGGTGCCCCTCATGCTCCTCACGTGTACATGAGCAAATCAAAATGTCATCAAGGAATATGAGCATGAAGCAATCTAAGAAATTCTGGAATACCCCATTCATCAAACTCATAAATACTGGAGGGGCATTATTCAAACCAAAAGGTACGACTATGAACTCATAATGGCCATATCTCGTACGGAAGGTAGTCTTATGAATTTCTACCTCCGAAATCCTCAGCTAATGGTAGCCTGACTTAAATTCTATCTTGGAGAAAATTGTGGCTCCCTTCATCTGATCAAATAAATCATCAATGTGTGGAAGGGAATAACAGTTCTTGGATCGTTACCTTATTTAGCTAGTGGTTATCAATACACAACCGCAAGGATCCATCCTTCTTATTCACAAAGATCACTGGTGCACCCAAATGGGATACACTAGGATGAATTAGGCCATTCTTCAGAAGACCCTAAAGCTACAACTTGAGCTCATAGAGCTCAAGGGTAGTCATCCTATAATGTGCTCGTGAGATAGGCTCTGCTCCCAGAATCAGATCTATATGAAAATCAATCTCACGTGGGGGTAGTAACCCCAATAGCTCCCCTGGAAATGACATCTTCAAACTCTCTATAAAATGGGATGATCATCTGGCGATGGTCCACTTGACCCATCCTCTAATCTGTCACTGATTGTAATAGCATACATCTGACAACCCTATCGCACACACCGCTTAAGCTACATAGAAGAGATGGTGTGAATAGAAATGAGTCTCCTAACCCCTGATATCACCGACACAACTCCCAAATCATTTACACAAGATGGTAATCTTATGGTAATAATCCATCCTGGCCCTGTGAGTAGACAACTAGTCCATGCCCAAGATGACTCCATAAGAGCCCAACGGAAGGATATGAAGATCTGAGGTCGTGGTGAAAGGTCCCAAATCCACCACACACTCCTTAACTAAGGATTTTACAAAGATATTAGCTCTAGAAGCTATCTCATCATCCCAACTATGACCCTTCCTAACTGCCACCAGCATGCATCACTCTAATAAAGATGGTGTAATGAAATAATTAGAAGAACTAGAATCAAACAGAATGGAGGTAGGAATACCAAAAATGTTACCTGCAGTCTCAATAACTGTACTTTGAAGCTCTACCTGGTGGTTCTCGACCGCTGCGTACATCCTATGACTATGCTCCATATCACCAACAATAGGCTCTGAGATCTGTGTCTTACACTTGTTATTAGGGTTATGTGGGTAGTCTCTCCAAAAATGTCCAATAACACCACACCCAAAACAACCACCTGATCCTCTCCCATGTGTAGCAGATCTGATCAGTACTCTGGAGGTTTGTGGTGTGGATCCTAATGATTTGACTATGGTCTACTGAGGTATTTTCTCACGCTCTTGCTGAGTGAGCTCTCTTGACACCATGTGTCCTAATGGGACCCCTAGGGGGAGGCCCCATACTCTGACCTCTCTATGCATTAAATCTCTGTGGAGGTCTATAAGGTGGGCATGACTGTTGTTGCTGCTGCTACTATGGTCTAAAAGATGACTGTGTTGAACCTTGTACACCACGAGGAGGAGGTTTTGACCCCCTCGATCTGTTGTCCTACATCTAGTTGTATGCGGCTCCAAGACTCGTTCTCTAGCTTGTTGGGTCTTTCCCCGAGTCTCCTTTGCTATATAGGCCTTCTTAACGTGCTCAGCTAATGTCTGTGGACAATGGATCCATACTACACCTCAAATGCCTAGATTCAAGCCCCAAATGAACTTTTGGATCCACACTTTCTCATCCTGCATGTAACCAACATACTGGACTAGATCCAGAAATCTACTCTCATACTCAGCCACTGTAAGAGATGCCTATCAGAGGTCATGGAACTCATCTATCCGCTGCTGTATGAACCTCCATGATAAGTATCTGCTCCTGAAACACTCCTCGAAGAGCTCCTAGGTAACTATCTAAGAATCAACATGGAGCTTTTACTCCTCTGTCTGCCACTAGACACCAACTCCATCCTTCTGTAGATGGTTCGCAACACGAGTTTTTGTGTTGTTAGAACAAGGATAGAGCTTGAAGCATCCGCTCAAGCTCACCAACAAGGCCTCTGCATAACATCCACCTATGTCACCAGAATAATGGGATGGCTAAAGCTTCAGGATCTCCCTGATGTGATCTACAGCTATGGTCTGACTACCTCTAGAGTCTCTCTCTATGCTCATCCCTAATGTTAGGGCTCCGAGACCTCTCTCTATGTCCTGAAACTCGGTTACCCTTTACCCTCTGTGGTGACTCTTCTCTAGTTGACTCTGCATGGGAGTTCTCTCCTCCATGCTCCTTGCTAGGTTGAAGAGATACATGACCCTTAATGGAAGGGACTCTATCATGTCTGGCTGTATGCCCTCCTACTGATCCTCCACGTAGAGTGGCATTAACATCCTGAAGAGTCTACAAAATCTAGGGTAGGATGGCTGCTACAGGATGATCTGGTGGTGGTAAGTCTAGGTCTATGTGAAAATACCCTTCGTCATGTCTGTGCCTCCTGTACAGACCAAGGTGAGAGTTAGTTCATCCTTCTGAGTTTCATTCAGTTTCCATGTTTACTAAAATATATAATTTCTAAACTAAGTTGTTTTCTAGATTTACAAGTGTGCTAGGTTTAAGGTTCATGTCTCAATTTTTCTAGTGTGCCAAATGGCCCAAGATTTCTAACCACTGCTCTGATACAAAGTGTGATGCCCACTAAAAAAAAACCCATTTGAGACCTAAGAACAACCTAGGATTAGTTAGGAAAATTATGGAATATTTTTTTTTCTTTAAAGGAGTCTACAACCAGGTTACAAGACAACAGTTGTCATTAACAAGTTCTAGATTAATTCTAATTCACTTGTAACATCCCCATTTTAAGATACTAGAACAAGGGAATTTTTTTTTTTATATATATATATAACGTTCCCTGTTATGAATTATATAATTCAAACACACGTTCAAGTTTTAATAATTGTTCTCTGCCCAAACAATGCAGTTTGGATCACACAATTTCCTTTTAAAACTAATGTTCTCTGTTCACATATTTGTAATATGGAACACACATTCAGTGCCATTCAATCATATAACAGATTCCATATGCTGTCTGTAAATGACTCGAAGAACTACCGATCTCCCATTTTCATGGCTCAGAGTTTCAACGATCTCTCATTTCATGACTCGGCAACTTACCGATCCTTCATGTTCATTCATGCATAGTATAAATATATATACAAGGTTCTCTTACCATTTCCGGTTATCGAAGTGATCCATTTAAGAAGCCTATCTGAATATCTGTTACTGATATTCATCTGACATCCTGCATCTTAAACTAGGTGATTAGGACAACGCAACCAACACTTGCGATACTTTGGCCAAAGATTTTCACATGCTTTGCATGATCATATTCCTTGATGTGATACACACCAACGGAATATGTCCTTCACCTCACTTCGTCTGTTATCTAGAATGGTCTTTCCTGGTTCCTACCAGTCCTTCCAATTTAGGGTCAAACTCTAACTCCAACTAGCAATATGAACAAGTATAGGAAGCTACTCATGGGAACTAAAAGTACGCAGACATACGGTGTCGTCCCAAGACGACTCCGTGTGTCTAGTTACCTTTAGTCCTCCGGAGTCACTCCGTATACGTGATCACACTCCTATCCCCAGCCAAGAACTTAATATTCAGCTTATGTAATCTTGATGATTTAATTCGGGAGGGCATTGTAATATGTCAGCTATAACATTGTGTCGTCATGAAGGCCCCACCTTCATGAAGACACCATGCTGTAACTGGCGTATGTCAATGTCCTACGGAATCCTCCCATCGAGAGTACACATCCAGCTCAAATGATTTGGTTATGATCTTAATATTTAAGATCAACTTTCAGCAGCCATGTTGATCCTTTATCCTCGTTCTTGTTACAGTTGTATGTAGCTAAGAGAGACTAAATCCATCTTCTAGCTTACTATGCATCTTCTCCTTCGTACCGAAGGGTTGCATTTTCTCTACTTGGTTCTTTTCTTAATCCTTGGATTAAACAACCCATTACCGATAGACTTAATAAGTTTAACCTATTAAACTTAACCAAGTTTTTCCACAACTGAAAACAAATTCAGAATTCCAGCTTATTAGACATCATTAAAATGAGGTCTAATTCTCAATGAATATATTCATTTATTCTCCTTAACCTTACATAGTTAAGGTCTGTTAGCCCTAGATATATTTATCCCATATCCTTACTTTCTGAATTTAACATATGAGGCTATTAACGGAGTCCGAATACGAAGTTCGGCTGCTCCTAAGTTATTTGATATTCCTTAGCTTTCAAGCTAATCCCGAATACCATCAGTTAAGAGATCATGTTCTTCCTAATCCTTTTTAATGTCAATTAAAAATTCATCTTAACCCAAGTATGAACTAATTGCACATTCCAACGTAAAAGTTTTATTTAGGTAAGAATAGATGTCAATTCCTTTAAATTCATCCAAAAACATTTGAATAATTCCAAATCAAGAATTAATGTTATATTCCCAACTTAATCAACAATATCAAACTGATACAGTCATTAAAATATCACACTTGTATTTGTATTCATCAATCCATTTCATAATCCATACATTTGCCAGTCCAAATGACTGGACTTTGTTTATATTAAACAACATTACAACTCATAAGATAGAAGAATGTAATTTCTTCTTTTCTCAATTCCTCGTAGAGGAATAATAACTATCAAATACAATCCATCTTCAGTCAATCAAAAGAAGTATCAGAAAACAACCATGTCTTCGTTTTACTCAAATTCCATCTGCAAAATTACTTGCACGGGTCAGTTCATTGAACTGAGCATATTAAGCACTTGTCATTAAAATGAGGTGCTTCTAATTAACTGTCTCAATAAAAGAACCCTGCTTTTATGAAATGACAATATGAACATCAATCCAAGAATTAAGTATAAAAAAGAATGAACAGCATGACAACTGAATCATCTAAATACCATCCCAATCAGTCAAAGAACTACTGTCCTTTTTCCTAAATGATCATTACAAAAAGTAATTTCCTTCAAACAGTTCCAGATTACAACATCTGTAAAAACTAGGAACACATGTATGCATACTGCTGTTATAACATTAAATGCTGTCAATTTCCTTCCCTTACATTAGTAATAAATTCAAAGGATAAAATTTGACTGAAATATAAACCAATTTACTTTCCTTTCAGTTCATGCATCTCATTTGATTTCAAGTAATCAAGTACAGATGAGAAAAGTAAACAACAATAAAATATAGATGCTTAATCCCAAGCAATACAAAATTCGTTCCTTAACGATTACAGATTTCCAACTGTATGAGAGAAGAAATGATCATTATTCCAAGTTATCCATCCACACTCCTATTCCTTTCCTCATGACTGTACTGAAAATTTAATCCAAACGAGACATCAATCAAAGATAACAGTTCAGAGTGAAACTTACAAAATCCATTCAGAATTCACTTTCCAACAGCAAGGAATAATTCCATTCATATTCAGCTTTAAATGAAAACAAGGAAGAATTTATCATCCATATCAATACTTCCTTTAAATCAGGCACATACGAATACCAAAAACAAGTTGGTAAAACATCGTATCCATCATAGAACATAGCAATATAAAGAATGCATACTATGTTCTTACTGTACTAGAAGAATTCATACTTCTTTCACTGTATTTTAACCAAATGAATAGTTATACAGTCACTTAATCAATTATTCACATGACTTTCTATATCCATGAACGCACACAGTTCATAAATAACCAATTTACACATTGTTGTTACCTACAGCAAGTCCAACCCGGGTGTACAGTGAAGTTCTATTGATGCTATTTCCAGAATTCAAACAGCAAGAAGAGAAAATTCATACCTTTAACTATTTCCATAAGAAAACATCCATTTTCTTCAAACACAACAAGAATCACTCAAGTCGAGTTCATTCTTTTTTTTTTTGAATGACAGTGCAAAATCAGAGATCACACGAAACATTTAAATCTTCCGTTTGTACAGAAAGAAAACAGCACTCAGAAAAATAATCTAAATATCACTGTCACTTCCATCAAGCCGAATCCAAAATGCTCAATGAATCCCCAATTATCATTTCTTTCAAAATTTAAAACAGCAGAAAGAAGAAGAACTCGTTTCCTTATAATTTCAGTAAAGAAACAATCATTTTCTTCAAAATGTAATAAGAACACCCAAGTCGTGTTTGCTTTATAATGACAGCTCAAACCCATATTGACAATAGAACGATTGTTCAACAATGTCAGACAAACTCACACAGCATGTATAATTTTCATTCAATATACCATTTGCAAAGAATACCCAGTTCGAGTTCCTTCTCGAACAAACATTTAACCCTGAAATCCGCATTCTTCTATTTCACAATGATGTGCAGAACCCAGAATACAATATTCATATAACAATACCTTTATTAATGAAAACCCACATAGGATATCAGATGCACAAGCAAGGTATAGTTAGAAACAGTCTCAAACAGCAAGCTAATTCCCATATATTTCATTTATTTGCACAGCAATTCAAAGCCAAGTTCGTTTTCACGAAGACAGTTCGAATCAGAAGATCAAACCGCAACCACAAAACACAATAGAATCAACTTTCCATCACAGCAAGGAGAAACATAGTTCTTTATAATTTCAGAAGAAAAACAATTACTTTCTCCAACTCCCACGAATACCCAAGTCGTATTCATCCTTCCACTTTTACAAAAGAAAAGCACAACACTCAGAATATTACTATCACTTCCATCAAACCGAGCCCATAATGCTCAATAAAACCCAATTACCATTTCCTTCAAAATCTAAAACAGCAGAAGGAAGAGGAACTCATTTCCTTAAAAATTTCAGTAAAGAAACAATGTCAAAACAACTCGCACAGCATGCACGATATCATAATATAAAGAACGAATTCCCCAATATTGTTGAATCAATTCAACACAGCATAGACTGTATTTTAACTTAATACTTATGCAAAGATAGTTCAAATCGCAACAACAAAGAAAACGACTCTACCCAAATCATCTCAATCATGACAGCAAATCAAATAAACCCAAAACCCCCTTCATCAGAAGAGCAGGGTTGTTTTAATGAGACGTTTAAGCAAAGCAAGCAGTTTAAAGAGAAGGGCTTAACATGCCTGATAATCTTCCTTGAAGCTCGAAGAAAACCGCGCCTACAGGAGTTATTTCCTTCCATGGCGACAACAGCAAGCTTCCCAAACAATCACCTTCCTCTACAGGCTCAGAAATAGCCTTAGATCTTCCAAAGAACAGTGATAACAATCAAACACAACTGGTTCGATAGAACCATGAAAAACCAAATGCAGAGCAACTTCCAAAAACCCGAACGAACACAATGAACAACAAAATTTCCTCCATACTCTTTCCAAGGCGGGCTGGTCGTGAAGACCAAGAAAATTAAATGCATTGAAGGCTCTGCCTTTTCCTATTTCCTCACGCCACCGCCGACTCGGGTTGGCGAATTGCCAAATTCAAATTTTGCATGAAAACAGAGTTTAGTCCCATGACTAACTGAATGCCTCTAGCTTTTTCCTGTTCCCGCCAAACTTGGTGCTGTCCACGCAAGGACCACATTCAATGCCCATTAAATTTCCTTCCATCCTTATCCTTTCCATCCCCCATGGGTCTGTGCGTCCCCTTCCTTAGGTTAGGATTAGTTTAGGATTTACAATAGTGTACCATACCTAGGTCATAGGTTAATAGGACTTAGTTCTATTTTCACCCTTAGAATTTAAAAATCCACATAGGATAGTAGTTAGGGTATAAGGTAGAACTTAGGAGTAGATTAGGGTCTAATTCCCCTCACACTTAATTAATCAATTTCCAATCAAGTCCTTCCGACTGTCAGTTATATTAACGTTAAGCAGGACATTTCATCCCACGTTCCACATACCTGAGCCACCCGCATCCAGGCTTTTATCACCTTACGGGGTCTGGCGTTACAACAGTGTATGGTTTGAGAATCGAACCTTTTTCCGTTGGCATCTACGTGCCAGCTATTCATACCTGAAATCAGGTGTTGCAACACTTATATCAACCTTCAGTCTGGTTTAAAAAGTAAATCGACAAAGCGATCACAAGAAGACCACAACATACCTTGGATCAATGGAATTGATTCAAGGTGTGTTGTCAATCAGCGAATAGAGTTCATCAAACATACGACAGATTTGTCATCACATCAGCAAACATACAAGCAATAATAACTGTTGTCCCATGTAAACAAATTACAGTATGCAAGAATCCAGATTAGCAACACATTCCTTTAAGATCAAAATATATCTTAACATGTTTGTCTTCATTTCAGCAGTTACAACATTAAGAAAGTAATCACCATGATAACTTACAAAAATCAGGGCGTTACATTCCTCCCTCCTTAAAGAATCATCATCCCGATGATCAAATTAATCAAATCAAGGAGTTCCTAGGACAAAGTTCAGTTATTGTCCTTCCATTTATAAGTTCATACCAAAAACAGATTCACTCTTAAAAACAGTGTTTTAAGACAACTGTAAAATAGACTAATAATTGTCTAAATTTGGTAGAATTATCAGTTTTTCGAATTTCAAATTTCGATCAAACAAATATGGAAAAGCAGATCTCATTTCTTCGAGATTTTCCCAAGTTGCACTTTCTTCGCTAAACTGGTCCCACTGGACCTTACATTGATTCACTTCGCGATTTCTTAAGTACAACTGGCGAGTTCCCAGCACTCGAATGGGCTTAACCACGATTATTCCTGGGTCTTGGACCTGCAAGGAATTCCAATTCAGCACATGTGATAAATCTGTTACGTATTTCTTAAGCAAATAAATATGAAAAACATCATGCATTTGTGATAAAGTAGGAGGTAATGCTAGACGATAAGCTACAGGGTTGATTATTTCAACAATTTCAAAAGGTCCCACGTATCGTGGCGACAACTTGGCAGCCTTGCCAAAATTTATTGAGCTCTTTTTCGGCTTCACCCGAAGAAAGACCTTCTCTCCCAGTTTATAATTCCTATCAACCCGCTTTAAGTCTGCATAACTCTTTTGCCTATTGGCAGCCTCCTTTAGATGTTCTCGAATCATTTTGATTTGTTGTTCCATTTCCGTAAGGATTTCTGGCCCAATTACCTCTCTGTCCTCTATGTTGTCCCAGCTGATAGGGGTTCTGCATCTTCTTCCATACAATGCTTCAAAGGGCGCCATTTTTAAAGAGGCATGGTATGTATTATTGTAGGCAAATTCTACCAGCGGAAGGTATTCCTCCCATTTATACTGCTGGTCCATGCAATACATCCTTAACATGTCCTCTAAAACTTGATTGACTCTCTCAGTCTGTCCATCTGTCTCCGGATGATATGCAGAGCTGAAGTTTAATTTAGTTCCCAAGGCCGCATTAAGCGTTTGCCAAAACCTTGATGTCATCCTCGGATCTCTGTCCGATATGATTAATTCGGGTATTCCATGCAATCTGAAAATTTCATGTACAAATCTTCTTGCTAACACTGGTGCATCGTCTTTCAAATTACCAGCAATGAAGTGTGCCACTTTGGTCAATTTTTTGATGACAACCAGGATAATATCATGCTTATTTCTTGACATAGGCAATCCTTGAATGAAATCCATCTATTATCACTTGCCATTTGTACTGCGGAATGCTGTGGGGATACAATAATCCAGCGGGATGCATATGTTCTTGCCTTAACACGCTGACATTCTAAGCAGTGTGTTACAAATTCCACCACATCCTTTTTCATTCCCTTCCAGAAGTATTACTGCTTAAGATCAACAAGCATTTTCGTAATGCCAGGGTGTCCTAGAAAAAGGTGAATTATGAAATTCAGTTAACAATTTCCTTCTTAAGTCATTTGCCAAAGGTATATATACCCTGTTTTCGAACCTCAGAATTCCTTCATTGTCGAAACGAAATCCTTTATACCTGACATCCTTTGGATCTGCAGCAAGTGTTGTTTTGACTTGCTGGAAATAAGGATCTGATTCCAAGGCATCTTTCACCTCATCCTTAAACTGAGTTCTTAACGTTATAAGAGCAGAGATATGCTTCCTTCGACTCAGAGCATCTGCCACTCTATTTTCCTTGCCTTTGATGTAGCTTATATCAAAATCATACTGAGACAGAAATTCTAACCATCTTCGCTGCCTTGCATTCAGATTTGGCTGAGTAAAAATATACTTCAACCCCAGATGGTCTGTTTTTAACTCAAAAGGTTTGCCTAAAAGGTAATGCCTCCACATTTGAAGTGCATGAACAATGGCAGCGAGCTCTAGGTCGTGTGGAGCATAATTCTGTTCATGTAACTTAAGCTTTTTGCTTTCATAAGCTATGACATGGTTATTCTGTAACAGAATACCTCCAAGGCCTTCTCCTGATGCATCCGTTACAACCATAAAATTTCCATTTGGGTCTGGTACAGTTAAAATAGGTGCTGTAGTTAACTGTTCCTTTAAATTTTTAAAGGTAGATTCACATTTGTCCGTCCAGACAAATTTCTTATCCTTCTTTTGCAATGAAGTGATTGGGGCAGCAATTTTTGAAAAGTCCTTAACAAACTTTCGATAATATCCTGCCAAGCCCATGAAGCTTCTCACTTCGTGCACGTTCTTAGGCGCAGGCCACTCAGTTATAGCTGTGATCTTTGAAGGGTCTACAGCTATTCCATTCTTGCTTATAACGTGTCCCAAATAATGCACCTCTGCATCATAAAAAGAACATTTAGACAGTTTACCATACAACTTCCTCTTTCTTAAAACTTCCAGCACTATCCTTAAATGTTCTTGGTGCTCTTCGACATTTTTTAGAGTATATAAGAATGTCGTCTAAGAATACAAGCACAAACTTGTCTAAGTATTCTTGAAAAATATTGTTCATCAGATTCATGAAGGCGGCAGGTGCATTAGTCAACCCAAAAGGTAACACCGTGAACTCATAATGCCCGTACCTTGTTCTAAAAGTTGTTTTATGAATATCTTCTTCCTTTATTCTCAGCTGATGATACCCAGATCGAAGATCTATTTTTGAATAGATTGATGCTCCTCGCATCTGATCGAACAGATCATCAATCCTAGGAAGTGGGTATCGATTTTTAATAGTTGCCTTGTTCAGCATTTTGTAATCAATGCACAGCCTCAATGTGCCATCCTTTTTCTTTACAAAAATTACCGGCGCTCCCCATGGTGAGACACTCGGTCTTATCAGCCCCTTAGTCAAAAGTTCCTGTAATTGAGCCTTTAGCTCTACCAACTCGAAGGGTGGTCATTCTATAAGGTGCCTTAGATATGGGTTCAGTTCCCGGCTTGATTTCTATTGCAAAGTCAAACTCTCGTTTGGGTGGAAGACCTGGTAATTCCTCCGGAAACACATCACTGAAATCCCTTAACAATGGATATCTTTCCATGAAATCATTATCCTCCTCAGCATTTTCTGTCATTTTTACTGCATACAAGGTGCAGCCTCTATTTTTAGCCCTTTTTAGTTGCATAGCTGTCATTTTCCTAACTGCAACTTCACGTTTTACACCTTGAATGACTGCTGCTTTCTGCAGGTCATCAAAACAACAAATTTGTTTTTCATAACAGTTGACCTTTGCCTTATGTTCTGCCAACCAGTTAACTCCAATAATGATATCATATGATCCTAAAGGAGTGACATACAGGTCAACTTCGGTGGAGAAACTGGGCAAGTCAAGAATTGCCCCAAAAAGGCACATTTCAACTGTATGGACAACATTATTCCCATAATGCAATGTCCATGTCTTATCCATTCGTTCAGCCTTTCTTTTTAATTTCATTGCAATTTTAGCAGAAATAAAGCATTCAGTAGCTCCAGTATCAAAAAGTATGACTACAGGTGTACCGAATAACTTACTCGGAACTTCTATAGGCGTAACTTGCTTTTCAGCTTGTCTGTTAGCCACTGCAGCGTGTATCCTATGCTGCTGACCGCGATCATCCTTCTTCAGAGGACAGTGATTCGCGTAGTGGTCCTTTCCACAGTTGAAGCATCCTCCAACTGGCCCTTTCCTAGGCTCAAATTTGTTACCAGCTTTGAAGTTATCATTCTGGCTTCCATAGGACTTTTGTCCATTGCCACTAACTTTTGCGAAGCCTGTTCCGCACACTATTTATAGGTTTGTTCATTACAGATTTCTTGTTGTTATCCACAACAAATTTTGTTTTTCACACCAAACCTTTTCCAAGGCCCCCTTTTAGGTGCGAGAGATGAAGAAGAATTGGGAATCTTCTTCCTTATCTCTTCCCTGTGAGCAGAAATTGCTCTCTAATTTATGTTCCTGTCTAATTGCCTTTTCGACAACTCCTTCCATGGTGGTTGGGCCGTGGACATCCACTTCACCACCAATGATGGGATTCAGTCCCATTATGAATTTCCGTATTCTAAACTTCTCGTCAGCTTGGTACTGCGGCACATACTTAAGGAGTTTAGTAAACCCTTCCCAGTATTCTGTCACCGTCAGCCTTCCTTGCGACCAGTTCTGAAATTCAGTCATTTTCCTATCAAAATAGAGTTGAGGCAGCCATTGTTGCCTAAAGTAACCCTTAAATTGATCCCAAGTTATGTCTGATTCGACAATATTCAACTCAACCTTACGGTTGGTCCCCACCATGATGATGCTTCATGAGAAAGCTGATATGCTCCCCATATCGCTTTGGTCTCCTCTGAGAAGTTTCTTATTGCAAAGTATTTCTCCATTTCACTGAGCCAATTCTCAGCTCCGTCCCCAAGGGTTGTTCCATCAAACTTTGGAGGACTTATTCTCTTTATGTCATTTGTAAGTTCAGCTGCTAATCTTGCCCTTTTATTTTTAGGATGATTAGGAGCATTCACATTGTTATTATCAACACCCGGATTCTCTCCATTGGTGTTGTCCACAGGAGGTGGCTGATCATTTATATCAGATTCTTCTTCCTCCTCTTCATTGCCCATTGACTGCTGTTCCAGAACAGTCAAATGATCTCTCGTATCTAGTAGGGCAGCAAGGATTTCATCCAGCTTTTGAGCAGTAGCTGCTTCTCCACCCAATAACGGGTTGTTCGCAACATTCCCTCTTGTTCTGACCATTTTCTGTTCAATAAGAAAATGTAAACCTTATTAATATTGTGGACTCATTAGGTCCAAGAGCTGCAACCTTCAGCTCTGATACCAAGATGTAACATCCCCATTTTAAGATACTAGAACAAGGGAATTTTTTTTTTTAATACAACGTTCCCTGTTATGAATTATATAATTCAAACACACGTTCAAGTTTTAATAATTGTTCTCTGCCCAAACAATGCAGTTTGGATCACACAATTTCCCTTTAAAACTAATGTTCTTTGTTCACATATTTGCAATATGGAACACACATTCAGTTCCATTCAATCATATAACAGATTCCATCAGTTATGAGATCATGTTCTTCCTAATCCTTTTTAATGTCAATTAAAAATTCATCTTAACCCAAGTATGAACTAATTGCACATTCCAACGTAAAAGTTGTATTTAGGTAAGAATAGATATCATTTCCTTTTAAATTCATCCAAAAACATTTGAATAATTCCAAATCAATAATTAATGTTATATTCCCAACTTAATCAACAATATCAAACTGATACAGCCATTAAAATATCACACTTGTATTTGTATTCATAAATCCATTTCATAATCCATACATTTTCCAGTCCAAATGACTAGACTTTGTTTATATTAAACAACGTTACAACTCATAAGATAGAAGATTGTAATTTCTTCTTTTCTCAATTCCTCGTAGAGGAATAATAAGTATCAAATAGAATCCATCTTCAGTCAATCAAAAGAAGTATCAGAAAACAACCATGTCTTCATTTTACTCAAGTTCCATCTGCAAAATTACTTGCATGGGTCAGTTCATTGAACTGAGCATATTAAGCACTTGTCATTAAAATGAGGTGCTTCTAATTAACTGTCTCAATAAAAGAACCCTGCTTTTATGAAACGTTAATATGAACATCAATCAAGAATTAAGTATCAAAAAGAATGAACACCATGACAACTGAATCATTTAAATACCATCCCAATCAGTCAAAGAACTACTGTCATTTTTCCTAAATGATCATTACAAAAAGTAATTTCCTTCAAACAGTTCCAGATTACAACATCTATAAAAACTAGGAACACACGTATGCATACTGCTGTTATAACATTAAATGATGTCAATTTCCTTCCCTTTCATTAGTTATAATATCAAAGGATAAATTGAAATGAAATATAAACCAATTTACTTTCCTTTCAGTTCATGCAACTTATTTGATTTCAAGTAATCAAGTACAGATGAGAAAAGCAAACAACAATAAAATATAGATGCTTAATCCCAAGCAATATAAAATTTGTTCCTTAACGATTACAGATTTCTAACTGTATAAGAGAAGAAATGATCATTATTCCAAGTTATCCATTCACACTCCTATTCCTTTCCTCATGACTGTACTGATAATTTAATCCAAACGAGACACCAATCAAGATAACAGTTCAGACTGAAAATTACGAAATCCATTCAGAATTCACTTTGCAAAAGCAAGGAATAATTCCATTCATATTCTGCTTTTAATGAAAACAAGGAAGAATTTATCATCCATATCATTACTTCCTTTAAATCAGGCACATACGAATACCAAAAACAAGTTGGTAAAATATCGTATCCATCATAGAACATACAATGTAAAGAATGCATACTATGTTCTTACTGTACTAGAGGAATTCATAATTCTTTCACTGTATTTTAACTAAATGAACAGTTATACAATCACTTAATCAATTATTCACATGACTTTCTATATCCATGAACGCACACAATTCATAAATAACCAATTGCACATTGCTGTTACCTACAGCAAGCCCAACCCGGGTGTACAGTGAAGTTCTATTGATGCTATTTCCAGAATTCAAACAGCAAGAAGAGAAAATTTATACCTTTAACTATTTCCAAAAAGAAAACATCCATTTTCTTCAAACACAACAAGAATCACTCAAGTCGAGTTCATTCTTTTTTTTGAATGACAGTGAAAAATCAGAGATCACATGAAACATTTAAATCTTCCGTTTGTATAGAAAAACAAAGCACTCAGGAAATAATTTAAATATCACTGTTACTTCCAACAAGCCGAATCCAAAATTCTCAATGAATCCCCAATTATCATTTCTTTCAAAATCTAAAACAACAGAAAGAAGAAGAACTCGTTTCCTTATAATTTCAGTAAAGAAACAATCATTTTCTTCAAAATGTAATAAGAACACCCAAGTCGTGTTTGTTTTATAATGACAGCTCAAACCCATATTGACAAAAGAATGATTGTTAAACAATGTCAGACAAACTCACACAGCATGTATAATTTCCATTAAATATACCATATGCAAAGAATACCCAGTTCGAGTTCCTTCTCGATCAAACGTTTACATCTGAAAACCGCATTCTCCTATTTCACAATGTTGTGCAGAACTCAGAATACAATATTCATATAACAATATCTTTATTAATGAAAACCCACATAGGGTATTAGATGCACAAGCAAGGGACAGTCAGAACAGTCTCAAATAGCAAGCTAATTCCCATGTTTTTCATTCGTTTGCACAGAAATTCAAATCCAAGTTCGTTTTCACGAAGATAGTTCGAATCAGAAGATCAAACCGCAACCACAAAACACAATAGAATACAATTTCCATCACAGCAAGGAGAAAGCATAACTCATTATAATTTCAAAAGAAAACAGCCACTTTCTCCAACTCCCATGAATACCCAAGTCGTATTCATCCTTCCACTTTTACAAAAGAAAAGCACAGCACTCAGAATATTACTATCACTTCCATCAAACCGATCCCATAATGCTCTATAAAACCCAATTACCATTTCTTTCAAAAACCAAAACAGTAGAAGGAATAGGAACTCATTTCCTTAAAAATTCAGTAAAGGAACAATGTCAAAACAACTCGCACAGTATGCACGATATCGTAATATAAAGAACAAATTACCCAATATTGTTGAATCAATTCAACAGAGCATAGTCTGTATTTTAACTTAATACATATGCAAAGACAGTTCAAATTACAATAGCAAAGAAAACGACTCTACCCAAATCATCTCAATCATGACAGCAAATCAAATAAACCCAAAACCCCCTTCATTAGAAGAGCAAGGTTGTTTTAATGAGACGTTTAAGCAAAGCAAGTAGTTTAAAGAGACGGGCTTAACATGCCTGATAATCTTCCTTGAAGCTCGAAGAAAACCATGCCTACAGGAGTTATTTCCTTCCACGGCGATAGCAGCAAGCTTCTCAAACAATCACCTTCCTCTACAGGCTCAGAAATAGCCTTAGATCTTCCAAAGAACAGTGATAAAAATCAAACACAACTGGTTTGACAAAACCATGAAAAACCAAATGCAGAGCAACTTCCAAAAACCAGAACAAACACAATGAACAACGTAAAATTCCTCCATACTCTTTCCAAGGCAGGCTGGTCGTGAAGACCAAGAAAATTAATTACATTGAAGGCTCTACCTTTTCCTATTTCCTCATGCCACCACCGACTCGGGTTGGCAAATTTCCAATTTCAAATTTTGCATGAAAACAGAGTTTAGTCTCATGACTAACTGAATACCTCTAACTTTTTCCTGTTCCTGCCAAACTTGGCGCTGTCCATGTAAGGACCTTATTTACTGGCATTAAATTTCCTTCCATCCCCCATGGGTCTGTGCGTCCCCTTCCTTAGGTTAGGATTAGTTTAGGATTTACAATAGTTTCCATACCTAGGTCATAGGTTAATAGAACTTAGTTCTATTTTCACCCTTAGAATTTAAAAATCCACTTAGGATAGTAGTTAGGATATAAGGTAGAACTTAGGAGTAGATTATGGTCTAATTCCCCTCACGCTTAATTAATCAATTTCCAATCAAGTCCTTCCGACTGTCAGTTATATTAACGTTAAGAAGGACATTTCGTCCCACGTTTAACATGCCTGAGCCACCTGCATCCATGCTTTTATCGCCTTACGGGGTCTCACGTTACAACAGTGTATGGTTCGAGAATTGAACCTTTTTCGTTAGCATCTACGTGCCAGCTATTCATACCTGAAATCAGGTGCTGCAACACTTATATCAACCTTCAGTCTGGGTTAAAAGTAAATCGACAAAGCGATCACAAGAAGACCACATCATACCTTGGATCAATGGAATTGATTCAAGGTGTGCTGTCAATCAGCGAATAGAGTTCATCAAACATACGACAGATTTGTCGTCACATCAACAAACATACATGCAATAATAACTGTTGTCCCATGTAAAAAAATTACAGTATGCAAGAATCCAGATTAGCAACACATTACTTTAAGATCAAAAATATATCTTAACATGTTTGTCTTCATTTCAACAGTTACAACATTAAGAAATTAATCACCATGATAACTTACAAAAATCAGGGCGTTACATTCCTCCCTTCTTAAAGAATCATCATCCCGATGATCAAATTAACCAAATCAAGGAGTTCCTAGGACAAAGTTCAGTTATTTTCCCTCCATTCATAAGTTCATACCAAAAATAGATTCACTCTTAAAAATAGTTTTTTAAGACAACTGTAAAATAGACTAATAATTGTCTATATTTGGTAGAATTATCAGTTTTTTGAATTTCAAATTCGATCAAACAAGTATGGAAAAGTAGATCTCATTTCTTCAAGATTTTCCCAAGTTACACTTTCTTCGCTAAACTAGTCCCACTGGACCTTACATTGATTCACTTCGTGACTTCTTAAGTACAACTGGCGAGTTCCCAACACTCGAATGGGCTTAACCATAATTATTCCTGGGTCTTGGACCTACAAGGAATTCCAATTCAGCACATGTGACAAATCTGTTATGTATTTCTTAAGCAAAGAAATATGAAAAACATCATGCATTTGAGATAAAGCAGGAGGTAATGCTAGACGATAAGCTACAGGGTTGATTATTTCAACAATTTCAAAAGGTCCCACGTATCATGGCGATAACTTGGCAGCCTTGCCAAAATTTATTGAGCTCTTTTTCAGCTTCACTCGAAGAAAGACCTTCTCTCCCAGTTTATAATTCCTATCAACCCGCTTTAAGTCTGCATAACTCTTTTGCCTATTGGCAGCCTCCTTTAGATGTTCCCGAATCATTTTGATTTACTGTTCCATTTCCGTAAGGATTTCTGGCCCAATTACCTCTCTGTCTTCTACGCTGTCCCAGCTGATAGGGGTTCTGCATTTTCTTCCATACAATGCTTCAAAGGGCGCCATTTTTAAAGAGGCATGGTATGTATTATTATAGGCAAATTCTACCAGTGGAAGGTATTCTTCCCATTTATACTGCTGGTCCATGCAATACATCCTTAACATGTCCTCTAAAACTTGATTACCTCTCTCAGTTTGTCCATCCGTCTCCGGATGATATGCAGAGCTGAAGTTTAATTTAGTTCCCAAGGCTGCATTAAGTGTTTTCCAAAACCTTGATGTCATCCTCGGATCTCTGTCCGATATGATTAATTTAGGTATTCCATGCAATCTGAAAATTTCATGTACAAATCTTCCTGCTAACACTGGTGCATCGTCTTTCAAATTACCAGCAATGAAGTGTGCCACTTTGGTCAATTTGTCGACGACAACCAGGATAATATCATGCTTATTTCTTGACATAGGCAATCCTTGAACGAAATCCATCATTATCACTTGCAATTTGTACTGCGGAATGTTGTGGGGATACAATAATCCAGCGGGATGCATGTGTTCCACCTTAACACACTGACATTCTAAGCAGTGTGTTACAAATTCCACCATATCCTTTTCATTCCCTTCCAGAAGTATTGCTGCTTAAGATCAACAAGCATTTTCGTAATGCCAGGGTGTTCAGAAAAAGGTGAATTATGAAATTCAGTTAACAATTTCCTTCTTAAGTCATTTGCCAAAGGTATATATACCCTGTTTTTGAACCTCAGAATTCCTTCATTGTCGAAACGAAATCCTTTATACCTGACATCCTTCGGATCTGCAGCAAGTGCTATTTTGACTTGCTGGAAATAAGGATCTGATTCCAAGGCATCTTTCACCTCATCCTTAAATTGAGTTCTTAACGTTATAAGAGCAGAGATATGTTTCCTTCGACTCAGAGCATCTGCCACTCTATTTTCCTTGCCTTTGATGTAGCTTATATCAAAATCATACTGAGACAGAAATTCTAACCATCTTCACTGCCTTCCATTCAGATTTGGCTGAGTAAAAATATACTTCAACCCCAGATGGTCTGTTTTTAACTCAAAAGGTTTGCCTAAAAGGTAATGCCTCCACATTTGAAGTGCATGAACAATGGCAGCGAGCTCTAGGTCATGTGGAGCATAATTCTGTTCATGTAACTTAAGCTTTCTGCTTTCATAAGCTATGACATGGTTATTCTGTAACAGAATACCTCCAAGGCCTTCTCCTGATGCATTCATTACAACCATAAAATTTCCATTTGGGTCTGGTATAGCTAAAATAGGTGCTGTATTTAACTATTCCTTTAAATTTATAAAGGCAGATTCACATTTGTCTATCCAGAAAAATTTCTTATCCTTCCTTTGCAGTGAAGTGATTGGGGCAGCAATTTTTGAAAAGTCCTTAACAAACTTTCAATAATATCCTGCCAAGCCCATGAAGCTCCTCACTTCATGCACGTTCTTAGGTGCAGGCCATTCGGTTATAGCTGTGATCTTTTATGGGTCTACAACTATTCCATTCTTGCTTATAACGTGTCCCAAATAATGCACCTCTACATCATAAAAGGAACATTTAGACAGTTTACCATACAACTTCCTCTTTCTTAAAATTTCCAGCACTATCCTTAGATGTTCTTGGTGCTCTTCGACATTTTTAGAGTATATAAGAATGTCGTCTAAGAATACAAGCACAAACTTGTCTAAGTATTCTTGAAAAATATTGTTCATCAGATTTATGAAGGCGGAAGGTGCATTAGTCAACCCAAAAGGTAACACCGTGAATTCATAATACCCGTACCTTGTTCTAAAAGATGTTTTATGAATATCTTCTTCCTTTATTCTCAGCTGATGATACCCAGATCGAAGATCTATTTTTGAATAGAATGATGCTCCTTGCATCTGATCGAACAGATCATAAATCCTAGGAAGTGGGTATCAATTTTTAATAGTTGCCTTGTTCAGCATTCTGTAATCAATGTACAGCCTCAATGTGCCATCCTTTTTCTTTACAAAAATTACCGGCGCTCCCCAAGGTGAGACACTCGGTCTTATCAGCCCCTTAGTCAAAAGTTCTTGTAACTGAGCCTTTAGCTCTACCAACTCGATGGTGGTCATTCTATAAGGTGCCTTAGATATGGGTTCAGTTCCCGGCTTGATTTCTATTGCAAAGTCAAACTCTCGTTTGGGTGGAAGACCTGGGAATTCCTCCGGAAACACATCACTGAAACCCCTTAACAATGGATATCTTTCCATGAAATCATTATCTTCCTCTACATTTTCTATCATTTTTACTGCATATAAGGTGCAGCCTTTATTTTTAGCCCTTTTAAGTTGCATAGCTGTCAGTTTCCTAACTGTAACTTCACGTTTTACACCTTGAATGATTGTTGCGTTCTGCAGGTCATCAAAACAACAAAAAAAATTTCATAACAGTCGACCTTTGCCTTATGTTCTGCCAACCAGTTAACTCCAATAATGATATCATATGATCCTAAGGAGTGACATACAAGTCAAATTCGGTGGAGAAACTGGGTAAGTCAAGAATTGCCCCAAAAAGGCACATTTCGACTATATGGACAACATTATTCCTATAATGCATTGTCCATGGTTTTATCCGTTCATTCAGCCTTTCTTTTTAATTTCATTGCAAGTTTAGTAGAAATAAAGCATTCAGTAGCTCCAGTATCAAAAAGTATGACTACAGGTGTACCAAATAACTTACCCGGAACTTCTATAGGCGTAACTTTCTTTTCAGCTTGTCTATTAGCCACTGCAGTGTGTATCCTATGCTGTTGACCGCGATCATCCTTCTTCAGAGGACAGTGATTCGCGTAGTGGTCCTTTTCACAGTTGAATCATCCTCCAACTGGCCCTTTCCTAGGCTCAAATTTGTTACCAGCTTTGAAGTTATCATTCTGGCTTCCATAGGACTTTTGTCCATTGCCACTAACTTTTTCGAAGCTGTTCTGCACACTATTTACAGGTTTGTTCATTACAGATTTCTTGTTGTTATCCACAACAAATTTTTTTTTCACACCAAACCTTTTCCAAGGCCCCCTTTTAGGTGCGAGAGATGAAGAAGAATTGGGAATCTTCTTCCTTATCTTTTACCTGTGAACAAAAATTGCTCTCAATTTCTGTTCCTATCTAATTTCCTTTTCGACAACTCCTTCCATGGTGGTTGGGCCATGGACATCCACTTCGCCTCCAATGATGGGATTCAGTCCCATTATGAATTTCCGTATTCTGAACTTCTCGTCAGCTTGGTACTGCGGCACATACTTAAGGAGTTTAGTAAACCCTTCCCAGTATTCTGTCATCGTCAGCCTTCCTTGCGACCAGTTCTGAAATTAAGTCATTTTCCTATCAAAATAGAGTTGAGGCAGCCATCGTTGCCTAAAGTAACCCTTAAATTGATCCCAAGTTATGTCTGATTCGACAATATTCAACTCAACCTTACGGTTGTCCCACCATGATGATGCTTCATGAGAAAGCTAATATGCTCCCCATATTGCTTTGGTCTCCTCGGAGAAGTTTCTTATTGCAAAGTATTTCTCCATTTCACTGAGCCAATTCTCAGCTCCATCCCCAAGGGTTGTTCCATCAAACTTTGGAGGACTTATTCTCTTTATGTCATTTGTAAGTTCAGCTGCTAATCTTGCCCTTTTATTTTCAGGATGATTAGGAGCATTCACATTGTTATTATCAACACCCAGATTCCCTCCATTGGTGTTGTCCACAGGAGGTGGCTGATCATTTATACCAGCTTCTTCTTCCTCCTCTTCATTGCCCATTGACTGTTGTTCCAGAACAGTCAAACGATCTCTCGTATCTAGTAGGGCAGCAAGGATTTCATCCAGCTTTTGAGCAGTAGCTGCTTCTCCACCCAGTAACGGGTTGTTCGCAGCATTCCCTCTTGTTCTGACCATTTTCTGTTCAATAAGAAAATGTAAACCTTATTAATATTGTGGACTCATTAGGTCCAAGAGCTGCAACCTTCAGCTCTGATACCAAGATGTAACATCCCCATTTTAAGATACTAGAACAAGGGAATTTTTTTTTTTATACAATGTTCCATGTTATGAATTATATAATTCAAACACACGTTCAAGTTTTAATAATTGTTCTCTGCCCAAACAATGCAGTTTGGATCACACAATTTCCTTTTAAAACTAATGTTCTCTGTTCACATATTTGCAATATGGAACACACATTCAGTTCCATTCAATCATATAACAGATTCCATATGCTGCTGTAAATGACTCGAAGAACTACTGATCTCCCATTTTCATGGCTCGGAGTTTCAACGATCTCTCATTTCATGACTCGGCAACTTACCAATCCTTCATGTTCATTCATGCATAGTATAATATATATACAAGGTTCTCTTACCGTTTCTGGTTATCGAAGTGATCCATTTAAGAAGCCTATCTGAATATCTGTTACTGATATTCATCTGACATCCTGCATCTTAAACTAGGTGATTAGGACAACACAACCAGCACTTGCGATACTTTGGCCAAATATTTTCACATGCTTTGCATGATCATATTCCTTGATGTGATACACACCAACGGAATACGTCCTTCACCTCACTTCGTCTGTTATCTAGAATGGTCTTTCCTGGTTCCTACCAGTCCTTCCAATTTAGGGTCAAACTCTAACTCCAACTAGCAATATGAATGAGTATAGGAAGCTACTCATGGGAACTAAAAGTACGCAGACATACGGTGTCGTCCCCAGAGGACTCCATGTGTCTAGTTACCTTTAGTCCTCCAGAGTCACTCCGTATACGTGATCACACTCCTATCCCCAGCCAAGAACTTAATATTCAGCTTATGTAATCTTGATGATTTAATTCAGGAGGGCATTGTAATATGTCAGCTATAACATTGTGTCGTCATGAAGGCCCCGCCTTCATGAAGACACCATGCTGTAACTGGCGTATGTCAATGTCCTACGGAATTCCTCCCATCGAGAGTACACATCCAGCTCAAATGATTTGGTTATGATCTTAATATTTAAGATCAACTTTCAGCAGCCATGCTGATCCTTTATCCTCGTTCTTGTTACAGTTGTATGTAGCTAAGAGAGACTAAATCCGTCTTCTAGCTTACTATGCATCTTCTCCTTCGTACCGAAGGGTTGCATTTTCTCTACTTGGTTCTTTTCTTAATCCTTGGATTAAACAACCCATTACCGATAGACTTAATAAGTTTAACCTATTAAACTTAACCAAGTTTTTCCACAACTGAAAACAAATTCAGAATTCCAGCTTATTAGACGTCATTAAAACGAGGTCTAATTCTCAATGAATATATTCATTTATTCTCCTTAACCTTACATAGTTAAGGTCTGTTAGCCCTGGATATATTTATCCCATATCCTTACTTTCTGAATTTAACATTCGAGGCTATTAATGGAGTCCGAATACGAAGTTCGACTGCTCCTAAGTTATTTGATATTCCTTAGCTTTCAAGCTAATCCCGAATACCATCAGTTATGAGATCATGTTCTTCCTAATCCTTTTTAATGTCAATTAAAAATTCATCTTAACCCAAGTATGAACTAATTGCACATTCCAACGTAAAAGTTGTATTTAGGTAAGAATAGATATCAGTTCCTTTTAAATTCATCCAAAAACATTTGAATAATTCCAAATCAAGAATTAATGTTATATTCCCAACTTAATCAACAATATCAAACTGATACAGTCATTAAAATATCACACTTGTATTTGTATTCATCAATCCATTTCATAATCCATACATTTTGCTAGTCCAAATGACTGGACTTTGTTTATATTAAACAACGTTACAACTCATAAGATAGAAGAATGTAATTTCTTCTTTTCTCAATTCCTCGTAGAGGAATAATAACTATCAAATACAATCCATCTTCAGTCAATCAAAAGAAGTATCAGAAAACAACCATGTCTTCGTTTTACTCAAATTCCATCTGCAAAATTACTTGCACGGGTCAGTTCATTGAACTGAGCATATTAAGCACTTGTCATTAAAATGAGGTGCTTCTAATTAACTGTCTCAATAAAAGAACCCTGCTTTTATGAAACGACAATATGAACATCAATCCAGAATTAAGTATAAAAAAGAATGAACAACATGACAACTGAATCATCTAAATACCATCCCAATCAGTCAAAGAACTACTGTCCTTTTTCCTAAATGATCATTACAAAAAGTAATTTCCTTCAAACAGTTCCAGATTACAACATCTGTAAAAACTAGGAACACACGTATGCATACTACTGTTATAACATTAAATGCTGTCAATTTCCTTCCCTTTCATTAGTAATAATATCAAAGGATAAAATTTGACTGAAATATAAACCAATTTACTTTCCTTTCAGTTCATGCAACTCATTTGATTTCAAGTAATCAAGTACAGATGAGAAAAGCAAACAACAATAAAATATAGATGCTTAATCCCAAGCAATATAAAATTTGTTCCTTAATGATTACAGATTTCTAACTGTATAAGAGAAGAAATGATCATTATTCCAAGTTATCCATTCACACTCCTATTCCTTTCCTCATGACTGTACTGAAAGTTAAATCCAAACGAGACATCAATCAAAGATAACAGTTCAGAGTGAAACTTACAAAATCCATTCAGAATTCACTTTCCAACAGCAAGGAATAATTCCATTCATATTCAGCTTTTAATGAAAACAAGGAAGAATTTATCATCCATATCAATACTTCCTTTAAATCAGGCACATACGAATACCAAAAACAAGTTGGTAAAACATCGTATCCATCATAGAACAAGCAATATAAAGAATGCATACTATGTTCTTACTGTACTAGAAGAATTCATACTTCTTTCACTGTATTTTAACCAAATAAACAGTTATACAGTCACTTAATCAATTATTCACACGACTTTCTATATCCATGAACGCACACAGTTCATAAATAACCATTTGCACATTGTTGTTACCTACAGCAAGTCCAACCCGGGTGTACAGTGAAGTTCTATTGATGCTATTTCCAGAATTCAAACAGCAAGAAGAGAAAATTCATACCTTTAACTATTTCCATAAAAGAAAACATCCATTTTCTTCAAACACAACAAGAATCACTCAAGTCGAGTTCATTCTTTTTTTTGAATGACAGTGAAAAATCAGAGATCACACGAAACATTTAAATCTTCCATTTGTACAGAAAAACATAGCACTCAGGAAACAATTTAAATATCACTGTCACTTCCATCAAGCCGAATCCAAAATTCTCAATGAATCCCCAATTATCATTTCTTTCAATATCTAAAATAGCAGAAAGAAGAAGAACTAGTTTCCTTATAATTTCAGTAAAGAAACAATCATTTTCTTCAAAATGTAATAAGAACACCCAAGTCGTGTTTGTTTTATAATGACAGCTCAAACCCATATTGATAATAGAACGATTGTTCAACAATGTCAGAAAAACTCACACAGCATGTATAATTTCCATTCAATATACCATATGCAAAGAATACCCAGTTCGAGTTCCTTCTCGATCAAACATTTAAATCTGAAAACCGCATTCTCCTATTTCACAATGTTGTGCTAACTCAGAATACAATATTCATATACCAATATCTTTATTAATGAAAACCCGCATAGGGTATTAGATGCACAAGCAAGGGACAGTTAGAACAGTCTCAAATAGCAAGCTAATTCCCATATTTTTCATTCGTTTGCACAGAAATTCAAAGCCAAGTTCATTTTCACGAAGACAGTTCGAATCAGAAGATCAAACCGCAACCACAAAACACAATAGAATCAACTTTCCATCACAGCAAGGAGAAAGCATAACTCTTTTATAATTTCAGAAGAAAACAGTCACTTTCTCCAACTCCCACGAATACCCAAGTCGTATTCATCCTTCCACTTTTACAAAAGAAAAGCACAGCACTCAGAATATTACTATCACTTCCATCAAACTGAGCCCATAATGCTCAATAAAACCCAATTACCATTTCTTTCAAAAACCAAAACAGCAGAAGGAAGAGGAACTCATTTCCTTAAAAATTCAGTAAAGAAACAATGTCAAAACAACTCGCACAGTATGCACGATATCATAATATAAAGAACGAATTCCCCAATATTGTTGAATCAATTCAACACAGCATAGACTGTATTTTAACTTAATACATATGCAAAGATAGTTCAAATCGCAAAAACAAAGAAAACGACTCTACCCAAATCATCTCAATCATGACAGCAAATCAAATAAACCCAAAACCCCCTTCATCAGAAGAGAAGGGTTGTTTTAATGAGATGTTTAAGCAAATCAAGCAGTTTAAAGAGAAGGGCTTAACATGCCTGATAATATTCCTTGAAGCTCGATGAAAACCACGCCTACAGGTGTTATTTACTTCCACGGTGACAAGCAACAAGCTTCCCAAACAATCACCTTCCTCTACAGGCTCAGAAATAGCCTTAGATCTTCCAAAGAACAGTGATAAAAATCAAACATAACTGGTTCGACAGAACCATGAAAAACCAAATGCAGAGCAACTTCCAAAAACCCGAACAAACACAATGAACAACCAAAAATTCCTCCATACTCTTTCCAAGGCGAGCTGGTCGTGAAGACAAAGAAAATTAATTACATTGAAGGCTCTGCCTTTTCCTATTTCCTCACGCCACCACTGACTCGGGTTGGCGAATTGCCAATTTCAAATTTTGCATGAAAACAGAGTTTAGTCTCATGACTAACTGAATACCTCTAACTTTTTCCTGTTCCCACCAAACTTGGCGCTGTCCACGTAAGGACCTTATTTACTGCCATTAAATTTCCTTCCATCCTTATCCTTTCCATCCCCCATGGGTCTGTGTGTCCCCTTCCTTAGGTTAGGATTAGTTTAGGATTTACAATAGTGTCCATACCTAGGTCATAGGTTAATAGAACTTAGTTCTATTTTCACCCTTAGAATTTAAAAATCCACTTAGGATAGTAGTTAGGATATAAGGTAGAACTTAGGAGTAGATTATGGTCTAATTCCCCTCACGCTTAATTAATCAATTTCCAATCAAGTCCTTCTGACTGTCAGTTATATTAACGTTAAGCAGGACATTTCGTCCCACGTTTCACATGCCTGAGCCACCCGCATCCAGGATTTTATCGGCTTACGGGGTCTCACGTTACAACAATGTATGGTTCAAGAATCAAACATTCTTCATTGGCATCTACGTGCCAGCTATTCATACCTGAAATCAGGTGCTGCAACACTTATATCAACCTTCAGTCTGGGTTAAAATTAAATCGACAAAGTGATCACAAGAAGATCACAGCATACCTTGGAGCAATGGAATTGATTCAAGGTGTGCCGTCAATCAGCAAATAGAGTTCATCAAACATATGATAGATCTGTCGTCACATCAACAAACATACATGCAATAATAACTGCTGTCCCATGTAAACAAATTACAGTATGCAAGAATCCAGATTAGCAACACATTCCTTTAAGATCAAAAATATATCTTAACATGTTTGTCTTCATTTCAGCAGTTACAACATTAAGAAAGTAATCACCATGATAACTTACAAAAATCAGGGCGTTACATCACTAGAATGTACTTGTCTTTTTAAAACATATATAAGAGGTCACAAGGTCCAAAATTTAGGGTTAGAAGGTTCAATCAGGTTCAGAGGTTAATTCCACACCATACCCACTCGCTATCAGGCTTAAAGGTTCAAGTGAATTTTCTCAATATTAGTGCATTTAAAAGATTCCCTAAATCATTCCCATTGGATAGGAAATTTCCTCACCTTTCCAATGATATAAATAATTCCTCCTAACTCCTCATATTTTTAAAGTTATGGGCCAGCGGGCCTTTGGGTGAAAATTTTCCCCAAGAGTGCGCCTGCGGGCCCAGGGGAGAAAATTTTCCCAAAGGGTAGGTCTGCGGGGCTGTAGGAGACTTTTGGAAAATTTCTTGTGTGAGGGAGAAAAAAATTACCTTTGCACCTGTGCTCCCATGGGTCCGCAAGGGACACATGGCACCTCTTAAGCCATGAAGGGAAAATCAGGGCAGCGGGAACATTTAGAAAATTTCCTGCGTGGGGTGAGAAGCCCACTTTGCGCTCGCGTTCCCACGAGTCTACAAGGGACACGTGGTGTCTCCTAAGCCAATGCAAGAAAAGTGAGGTGACGAGGAGAAAAAATTTTAATGCCTCGAAGGGAAAAAATGATCACATTCACCTGCACCTCCACTGACACCTCATGATGCCACGTGGCAGCTCCTGATTCGCCACTGGTCGGCGAGGCAGTAGGGAAAATTTGAAAAAGATTTACCAAATTTTTATTCTGAAGCGCTAAGTTAAAAAGTGATCCGTCCCTCCGCCAACACCTTGTGGTGCCACGTAGATGCCTCTGATGGTTTTTGGGCTGGTGGGGCAGTGGGGAAACTTTGGAAAATTTTCCCAAAAGTTTTCTGAAGCTCTAAGGGGAAAATTCAGGCCTGCGGGCCCGCCAAGGAAATGTTGCCAATTTTTTTTTTTACTCAAAGTGAAAAAAAACTTGAGAAGGCCATAAATTTTGACAGAGAGCTTAGTTTTGGGAAAATGAGGACTTTCTTGAAAGCTCTCAATGTCCACTTTGCATAGGATTCATTACTTTTAAATTTTGATATAATTTAAGGGTCAATTTCACAAAAAATATCTATAGGCTTTTACAGTGCAAACTGGTAAAAGTTTAACTTATGAGATATGTTCAATTTGTTCTTGTCCCTCTCTCAACATGTCAAATAGACATGGAGATTTGTTCTTAAGTGGAATTTAAGAAATATTTCATGATTCAATTTTTTTGATTGATTTACAATTTGAACATTTACATTTCTTAATAGCAAAACGACTGTAAAATGGTTTGAGCCCGATTTTGCTAAGTTTTCTAAGAAATTCCTTAAGTGCTAATGTCTAGATGAATTTCATTGGATCTTATTATGCCCAAATTAATGTTTGATTTGTTATTTCTTTGTTGCAGATTCGGTCGGTGCATTTGGGATTAAATAATTGTCAATTTGAAAATGCAATACATAGATCAAATTTTACAAGGTTTATTTTCCATTTTATTCTTCCAAGCATTATAATGTGTTCCAATCCTAAACCAATACATTTAATTTATTCAACCCAACTATTCAAAAGTAAGATACATCTCTAATTTCCAATTTTCACATATTTTAGAGACAAAGTGTTACACATTTCTTCCTTACAAACAGAGATTTTAATTACATTTAAGAGACCAGATTCAATACCACAGGGTAATTTGAGGAAGGTAATACATCATTCATTGATTCCACAAGACAAATTTATAACATCCTTCTTTTATTCTTTCCAAAATCATATATTATATACAGGATAGAATAATACATTTTCTTCTCACGTATTTCACTTTTCCACTTTCTAAACATGGATTTCATAGTGCATGTTAAACATAAATTTCTAATGGGATAATATCAGATAGACAAGAAAAAACCACATCCATTAATTCAAATGAAAATTTTACAACTTCATTTCCATTCGATTTCAAAATACAACATAGAAAATACATTTCATTCTTTCAAATTCTTTCCCCCAAAAAAAGAAACCATAGTATAACTCTTTTACATTTCAAATTTCGACTTTCATTGTCAATACAAAGTATCCTTCTATTACAATTAATATACAGATCATCAACTTCAAAGTGGGAAAGGGCTACAATAAGATTTCATTTCACAAGGGACTGTCAAACTATCTTTTGTTTTAGCTCCAGAACAACACCATATAGATTTCTCATTTTGAGAACAAACTACCAATATTTATACACACACACACACACACACACACACACACACACACACACACACACACACACACACACACACACACACACACACACACACATATATATCATTTCAAATCCCTGACATGCCCTTATTCCTCACATTTCCTTATACCTCCCCAATCTCTTATGGCACCCAATATCGAGTAAAGAAATGCAAGCTATTTCTTGTAAGGTGAAACCCAAATCCCAACTCCCTCCACCCTTATACCTCCCTAAAACACACTTGTGCCTCCAACAAAAATAACCCCATAGTCTTATCCTACACCATTCCTAGGCCATCTACCCAACAACCCACAAACATGCCAAAACATTCACACATTAAAATTTACATTTATAAAAGAAGAGCATTTCAAGAGTCAAGCTCCTACCTCTCCATGATGGAGTTGTTCCAGGTTTCCAAAAAATCAAGCTTTATCCCAATGTAATAAATCCAGAAATAGTCAAGCACAAGAATGCAACAATCCTCCAAAAAATTCTTCAAAACAAGAGCTCCCAAAATAGAAATGAATTCACCCAAGAATCCAGTCTCCAAAATGAAGCAACCCCAAACAAGTCAAGGAATTTTAATTTTATAGAAGTGGGAAGGGAAGATTTTAAGGTGGATCCATGTAAGATGCCACATCACACATCCTCAACCCCAACCCAAAAATTTAACTTCATTCTCCAATGCACAATAAATAGGTGGGTGAAAATTATGACAGATTACTTACACACTCAAATCCAACCCACACCCCAAAGGACTGAAATTAAATCATGTAAGAAAAGTGCAATTAAAACCTACAATTTGCCTTCTAAAAAGGCATAATAAAATTCAAATTTAAACTCTCCAACCATAGGTATGGTTGGTAAATAAAGTTAAGAGGTATGGAACAAGTTTAACTTTTCCCATAAGCCTCCAAAATCAGCCTCCAAGGACAAATTTGAATTTCCAAGAAGGTGGAGTGTTTCACACTTAAAAATTTAACTTACACATCACTTACATATTACTTACACATTATTAACTCATTCTTACAACACTTTAAATCATAGCCAACAACCATATTAATTACTTTCTTATGACACATTTTATTTAAGTAATATTAAAAACCAAATAAATAAATACACATAACCCATTGGTCACATTTAAAGGTGATCCCCCCATGGAAATCCCTAACCCACACAAACACGCAAAAACAAATACTAGTTGCTATGGTGACCTTTTCGAATTCATCTAGAATTCTAATGTGGTTGGTATCCAATCCCCCGATGTTTGTTGTGATATTTTTACCTGAAAAACAAAAATACCTCCTACGGCCTTGTGGCCATATTAGAACATCCAAAATAATGTAAATATAACTCCCAAAATCATCCAGATATATGAATCACGACAACATCCAAGCAATCTAACCATATCATTTATAGTTTTATCAACAACTATATCATCATCCAATAATTTTCATTTCTAGGTCTACTCACAATATCCAAATATCACATGTCCGAACAACATCCATTATATAACCATGTCAAATAGTATATCATCATCAACATATAAAATGTCTCTAATAATTATCATGCATCATAATTGAATCCAATCAACAATAATACTTGTTCTTACATCCAACATCATACTATAATAAATTCCATAATCATGTCCATAATATAATCAACAGTATCATGATTAGTATAAAAAAGGTGTCTAAGGGAAGTGGGCGCTACAGATTGGATTTCACCTTGGTTAAGAATACGAAGGTAACAAAACATGCCAAGCCATGCTACAACATTTTCATGACTGTAAATGATATTTCCAAAAAAATACTCATAACAAGGTCAAGATTGAATATTATTTCTCACAAAGGTAATTACAAGTTTAACTACAAAAGAACAAGACAACTTTATTTCACAATTACCGAACAATCCAAGGCAAGAGGCCTTCCAAACTCCATTACAAGCACCAATGCAAGAATTACAACACATTTGACTTTTGTACAAGGAACCACATAAAACAACTTGATGAAACATTTACAAATATTTCCTTTATCTACTTGAATAATCCATCTGCACAAGTATTAACTTGAGTCAGTTTGCAAGCACTGAGCATGATAAGATCTACAACATAAGACATTGTGTTGCTACCTAGCTATTTTATAGAAATAAAACTTTTGTTAAAGAAACAACCCCAAAAACACAAGTTAAAATTTTGTGAAAAGACTTTCCAGTAAAACAATAAGGAAAAATAAATCTCACAGATCCAACAAGGAGTATTATTTAAATATGAACTCATCAATCCAATCCTGTTGAGTCTATTCGAACACCAATATGCACTTTTACCAATTGCTAATCATTTAAACATGGGTATTTAGGAAGGAAGCACTACTACAATGAGGGGTCATTTGAGACATTAATTAGAGAAAAAAAAATATTTTTGTCTCTAATTAATACACCCCTCCTACTTTTGTCTCTAATATCCTTAATGTATTTTTTTTAATTAAAAAAACTCTTTATAATTTTGGGTGGCTTGCAAATCGGGGAAACTGCGGGAAAAACCCTGAATGTGAGGAAAATGGAGAACAAGCTTGGGCGGGAGGGAAATTTATTCACGCTGCATGCAGATGGTGCAGATTTCAGCAGAGGAGGAGGACGAGCAGGTATCCACCATTTTCCCCTGTTTTATTTTTTACCTGGTATGTCCATTTTATTGAGTATTTCTGAGATTTGTGCACAGCGAGGGTTTGGTTTTCGACTTGTCCCTTACAGGATTCTACGGTCAAATATTTGGTGTTATAAAAAATTGATGGGCTCCTTGTATGCTCCGTGTTTTACATACTCTACATTTATTTCTAGTTAGACATCAGAGTCTTGAACAGTGGCATGGGATATGATTTGTTGATTCTTTTCAGGCTGTAGTGGTATAATTTCCATTTAGTTGCAATATCCCACATGCTGAAAGATTCATATTAAATAGAGGAGGGGGAGCACGATGGAGTTTTTTATTCTTGTTAGGTTTAGATGTTTTTATTGTTTTGGTACTTTAATGGCTTCTTGTATGTTGATTGAAGCTAATTTTGAAAGCCTTCCACGAGGTAATTCATGGAAAGATTTTCCATTTTGAAGTTCATAAACCATATTTATCATCCATACCTAAATGGATAATGCAAAGCCTCTTGTTGGGGGTAAGAAAACATGAGGTCACTGGACTTTTACCATTTGCTTACCCCCAACAAGATGCTTTGTCTTATTCCTTTAGGTATGGATGATAAATATGGTTTGGATCTTTGTACCAGAGAATTGTCTCTAAAATCTTAGTGTTATTTTTAGCTAATTGCTCAAAGAAAAGGGTAGTGCTCGTGTTGGGGGTAAGCACACATGAGGTCACTGGACTTTTACTGTTTGCAAGGCTTGGGTGATTCTTATATTTATAGACATGTTATAGCCAAAACAAAACAGTCTTTATTTGCAATGGGTTCTGTAGCAGTTGGAACAGTACTGCTAGGAAAGTTGTTATTATTGGTTGTCTTGTGTTCTTCAAATGATTGGATTCTCAGCCATGTCCTGAAATCTGAGAGCTCGTGCATATTATTATTGTTGTTTACTGAGCTCTGAGAAAGCTGGAGGTTGCATTCTGAAAACATGTTGTAGGCCTGATCCCCATTATCGTTGTATATGTCCTGCATTGCAGTCGAAGCATGAGCTTGGTCAGACTGATCATGGGAGTGCTTAGATGAATCACTGGTTAAGTTTGAGAATCCATTGACATGCATATGATCTCCCACAATGCTGGTATTCATTGCTGAACTGTGATCTAAATATCTATTTAATGTAGGTATAGGTGCCTTGCCATAAATTTGATCCAGTTCTGATGTATGAATGTCATGAGTTTCTGCATCATCTGAAAACTGAACACCTACAAATGCTCCTCCCAAGAAATCTTCCAGCTTTGGGCGTTTCTGATCATTGTTGTTCGCATTCATAATTGTTTCAGATTTCATGACTTCTAGCTGACTGCTCAAGCTCTTCTGATGCCATTCTGCAACAAAATTGTACATGAAAAAACAAACGTCAGGGCCCGTTCTGCAAAAATAACTGTGTATGACAAACTTAATGTTAGGGTCCATAGTTTACTGGGTATCACAATGTTTCTGTCAAATCAGTCCAATAAGTTATGTATCACCATAATCATGTTGGGAGTCATGTATGGAGATACCTAACCTGCAATGGTAATAAATAACCCACATACAAATTTGAAAGATTATGTGGCATGTACCGAGAAATAACAAAACAAAAATGTATTTTACCATACTGCAATCATTTTCATTATCATCAAAATCTGAATGACATATAGAAGAGAGACTGTTATGGAATTTTTTTTTTATGCTCTGGGGTCTCAAACCAAAATAGAAAATCAAGCTTCTTGTCTGTGGTTGTTCTATAACATGATTTCTATTAACAAGACGTGACATGAAAGAGTCTTAACAAATGCAAGCATGCAACAGATCTGATCTAGCGAGAAGAACATCAATGGAGTACACTAACCCTAGGTAAAGATGCCCAAAAAAGTGGCTTCCTGCTTTGTTTAGGTAGTGAGAATAATCACATATCAGACCTCAATGAACCCATGTCCAAAGATGTGGTCATTGTGTTTGAAGGGAGATCAAAACCAGCAGCACTGCAGCTGCCATAGGCATTAACATCAGCCTGAGAAAAGTTAGACATGATCATATTGCTTGTATCCACACTAGACTGATTATGATGTTGTTGTTGTTCCTGCATATCCAGATGAGATGCCAAAGAAAATTCCAACCAATTATTCATAGATCCCATATCCCAAACACCCAAACAACCAAATTATCGATCTATAACAGATATCTTTCTCTATATATCCTTCTTGGGACCTTCCTGATTGGAACAACTACAATGAATATATATCTCAATACCCAAAACTAAAACAGCCTCTGCAACACCAAACCTAATCCATATACTCACTGTATATATATATACTACTTCCCCATGAGAAAATTCAAGCCCCACATAAAATTCAACTCGTCGTCTTGGAGTGTTAAGAAGCCTCAGGCCCAGATAGAAGGGTCTTTATATGATCAACTATTTCATACTCTTGCCTCTATGCTTTTCTCATAAAATTTCTAGACTTTTGGTGATGGACTTTGATGACCAACATTTGATTAGCACAGAGACTATATTATAATAAGTCGTGAAGAAGGACACAAAGTCTGTTTTTATAGCACCTTCATTGTCTCTTTGACCCAATGTTGAATAAGTGTCATTCTGATAGGAATTGTGTTGAGCTTTTGCTTAGATATGATCCAAAGATCTAGTGTGCATTCAAATATTATCTCACTACCTGTTGCATAATGGATCCTAGAAGGATATTTTATTAGGTCCTCCGATTTTGAATGAATGAATGCAAAATTTGGGGATGAATTAATGCAAAAGTTTCTTAGGAGTGTCCCATTTTGGGCTTGGGGTCACAAGAGTTCTAGCTTTCAGTGGATAGTATATTCTGTAGATGGAAAGGATAGAAGAGAATACAAGTGAACCTGGATTGTTTTTATGCCAATTAGCAGGTTTTTACTCTTGTTTTCTGGACACATCATAGTAGTGGAGGTTGAAGTCATAGTGACAACCTCAAAGCATCTCCTGATCTTTACTACTATGGATGTAGGTGAAGACCTGAACACGGACATGTTTCCTTGTTGGCATTGGATGAATGTATGAAGACTTTAGAGAGAATTTGGAATCTAGTTCCCGGTTGTATGGAAAAATGGGTTGGATCCTCTGGTGGGAAGTTGCCTCTCAATTCACTTGTAACCTCATGTGGGGTGGGGGTAGGATGGTAGCTAGAACCTAAAGAGGAAACAAAAAGAGAAAGAAGAGAAATTTAGTTAAGCTCGCAAGGGATTTCAGATGGATTTCTTCAATATGGAAGATCAATAAAAAATTGGGTGTTTTGGAGAGCCAACTTATGAGGTTTGAAGATTACAAGGCTAGATGAACCATAAAAAGGCCATAACCTCTCGGATAAAGGACGTGGATGCAATTTCTAATTACTTCCACTGGTAAAATGGAAAGGAAAGTTATGAATCAAAATGAATCCTAACACTCAGAAAATCCTTTGGTAATCTATTTGAGAAGGACGTTGAAATCATTTCTTTAGTGAACTTACCACAAAGTCCTTAGCATCTATTGGACAAGAAAGATGACCGCTGGTTTGATAAAACTTATTCCCAAAGACTTCAAAGATATGATGGGAGGATGGAGATCCATCACCCTCCTCAATCATAGAAGTCCTTGATGAAGGTGCTATAATTGCACGTGTCTTGTGACAAATACTTGGAATGGTAGGCCATTGGATCCCAGGTAGAAGGACCAAATGATACAGGGAAATAAGCAACACATCAGGATGCATAGCAAAAAATGATGCTACTAACATTTTGGGAAAGGACCTATGAACAGACTTGATGCCAACATAGGTGAACCCCCTACAAAACAATTATGTAGACACCTAGGGGAAAAGGCAGCTGGTAAAAATAAGCCAAAATCTGAGAAAGGATGGATTCAAAACTAGGCTCTAATACCAGCTGATATAACCACAATGGACATACAATAGAAAACACAGAATTAGCTTCCAAAACCAATGGTATACACTATTGATTAACATATATTAAATAGATTTACAAGGATGTGGATGTGTCCTGGTTAGATAAATCCAAGCAAATACTAACTACCCAAAATCCTCCTCAATTAGTCTTACAAGCAGCGAGTGAGGTTCCAGAGAACTAAAATTCACATCAATCAGTTTTACTTACATCCAGTCAGGGGAACTCTAGTGAACTAAACCAAGTGTGCATGTAAACATTTACA
This sequence comes from Taxus chinensis, assembly GCA_019776745.2. Taxonomy (NCBI): domain Eukaryota; kingdom Viridiplantae; phylum Streptophyta; class Pinopsida; order Cupressales; family Taxaceae; genus Taxus; species Taxus chinensis. Next base: position 743,803,130 of record CM034150.1, read on the forward strand.
GTCATGTCGACAGTCACAAGAGGAAATAATTCTTATCAGTATTAGCAGTTTATAGAGAAAGAAATGGAAATAATGATAGAACCAAGAAGCTACTTAACAATTCTCTTTGCTTCCAAAGAAGACAGAGAATGGGTTTTCCACTGTGGGACAAGGTTCATGATCTTTGAGTACAGGAACAGAATTTGCCTATAGTCACTCAAGTAAAAGTATTAATAGGTAAGGTTGTTAACAGCTCCAACTGAAAATTAAAATTTAACTCCTTGAGACTTATAGGAAATAGTCTGGGTGAGTTTGTGTATGCCTCTGACCTTGCAATTGATAGAACAATAGCCACTTATGCATGAATATCCATTTACCTAGATTAAGATTACATTGTGGTTAATGGGGCAAACTAAGGAAGATCCAGTTGACTAAGTAGGCATACCATGTACTATACGATCTACCATGAATAAGGGCCTCTGTTGACATGATTTACATAAGCAAGTAACAAAGCCTTAAACAATTAAACTCCCAACAGGGTCTCCATCAGAAAAATGCGTCAAGAAAATATGCAGAAAGAAACAAACATGTCAGAGAATATAGAAGAGGTATAAAAGGTCAGTCTATCAACTAAAATGCATATACACAACAGTAGTCAGATAAGATTATAAATAGAGCATTTAGCAGAATATATACTTCCTGATCCATTTTCAGTCCTTTCAGATACTCATGATGTAGAATACCCACTAGAGGGAAGAAAAGAAGAACCTCGATTTGAATCCCAAGTGGAGGGAAATAAACCTACAAGTATATCACCTTTAATCAATATATACAGCTAGCAATCCACGAGTCAACACAAGAACGTGGGAAACATTCATTGCAATATCCTATTGATACTCGAGCAAATACAGAATACACGAGAAACAAATCAATTCAGCATCCTGCATACATAGTACGATAGGAAACTTTGAAGATCAAGAGAAATGACAGATGCCAAGGGCTAAAAGAAAAAACAACGAACAAGTAGAAAAATAACATCAGGAAGTTGAACACTAGGAACCGAAACATATTGTCTAGCAGAACATTCTCCTACGGAATTGAACTAAGCTTCCTGCAGAATTTACACAGATTTGGCATATTTTCAGAGTGGATTTTTGTTTTTATCTAGAAATAAAGAAATACAACTATTTTTGCCAACTCTTCTATGGACATTTGTTTTTCTGCTTTCAACAAGGCTATGGTGAACTTTAATGTATTTATGCAGGTTCAACAAAGCGGCCCTGGAATACTTCCTTTTGCCAATGGCATTCTCCTCTCTCACTCTACTAATGGTTTACTATTGTGATTCCTATCTTAATTTTTCTTATTCCGATCTCTTTATTTTTGAGCTTAAGAATGTTACCTTTCCTTTAAACCTTCATATAGCTTATATGCTTGTAGTTCCCAATTGGTCTTCACTTGTCCTTCCTTACTCTCGAAAACACTCCTTTCCTCACTAACCACCTTAGGTCTTGGGCCTTTGACTCCTCATAGTACTCTCTATCCATTCAAGCACTCAATATACTTTTAGAATAAAAAAAAATGCATTCAACCATTTAGATACAAGCTCTTACCTTGTTAGAAGCTTATGTGACCTTGATGAGATTTAATGTAAATGACTAAATCCTTTTTGTTTTGATAAATTATATTATATTAAAATGGAAGAGGAATGTACTCACAGCCAACTTATGAGAAACAAATGCCTAACCTAGAGTGAGTCAGATTATAAAGGATTTAGTCATTTACACTGTAACTTATTCTTGGGTTTGGAAAATTCTAAGATCAGAAATAAAGGCTATATTTGAAAAGATTAAGTGGAGTAACACAATAATAAAGTAGAATAATCTCTTGTCATTATAATATATAATCACAAGATACATGCCTTGATAAGAGGCTTCTCTGCCCTCCTTTCGTTTGAGAAAGGAATTAAAATATTTCATGACTTGTACATTTGGGTAGAGAAGCCTCTTCTCAAGGCACATATTTGGTCATTAGATATTATAATGACGGAGTTTGTAGAGTATAAATTGGATTGATACTGGATACTAGACAATGAAAAGCAATCTACTTTATCTCTAATGAAAACAAATACCTATGATAAGTTTCAAGATTCAAGTTTGCTTCCAATTTAACCTTGTAACTTATCGTAGGTCTTATTGCAGCATGGTTTTGAATATGTGGACCTTCTCATGCTATTTTGTTTTCATTTTTAATAGATTAGATTGCTTTTCCTTGTCTAATTTCTTCGTCTTTTCCTTTTTTCCAGGTTTCATTTTCTTCTCTTGCTCTAGTTGGTGTGGAGTGGCTTTAGTGAAAGAAGGTAAAATAAGATGACATTCTAGTCCTACATATATTGGTAAATAGTTAGAACATGCAAATACTTTTATTCATTTTTTAAAAATATTTTTCTCTATTATTATCACGAGTTTTACCTTTTTTGTAGGACACTATTACCCAATTAGCCACTATACTTGGAAAAAATGGAAAGGCAGGTACTTTCATTTTCTGCCACTTGTGTTATTTCTTTAATGAATTGAATCTCAATGAAGATTAGTATTATCACAGTCATGAATTTTTTTTATAATACTCAGATCTTAAATAACACTCATAAGGGACCCTCTTTTATCTTACAAAAATGGATAAGTAAGGGCCAAATACCATAATTTTCATGAGTAGATGGAATATATAATGGCACAAATAACCTCATAGTTCAAACTACTGATGTTTTAGTTTATCGAAACATCATAACGGAAATACCCATTTCCAAACTATAAAAATATAAGTCTGAAGTTGAGAGGTAGATGCTTATTATTTAAAGTATATGATTTATGCAGGAAAATAGTATATCTTCATCTGAATGTTCAGATGAACATGTACCGAGACCTACTCCAGGGACAAATGAATATTTTAATGAAATGATATATTGTACTTGCGAAAAGTGTAAAAATAGAAAATTAAAGAAGCATCGACTCGTTGGTATCCATAGGTTGAAGTATGGAGTTTATATAGAAGAGGTATACTATACTATTTTATGAATTATTGGCTATTTCATTACCAGTGAACTTATTGATTTGTTTTATGAACTTATTGAGAGTTTGATCGGTCTATAAAACTGCTCAAATGCGTGTCAAACACAGATATTTATGTGATAGCCAGATTTATAGTATGTATCTGTACATTTTAAGATGGCTTTTTTTGCTTCATAAGAACTTCTATAACCTTCTTTTTGATGAGATGGATATAATATACTCAATAAAGGTTGAGTGATCTTTAATTCTATTATGATCATTATCTTTTGGTTTGCAGCCCCCAGGTACAAATCTTTTTGTTTATCATGTACGAGCAATTCATCCTTGCATCTAAATTTTGAAGAGTTGCAAACTGACATGAAGGGACTAGCTCTGGACTGGGATAAAGGGTAGCTGCTCTGAGCTACAGGACTGTAGATAATCCATTAATTTATCACCATCTAGGCAATTAATTTACAATATTGATGTCTTTCTTTTTTATAGCATTTGCATATTTTATCTAAAAATTAGCCAGTTCTTTAGATTAAATCTACCCAAATTTGGGAATGTGAAGATTCACAAGTAATAATGGTATAAAATTATGTATTTTAGGTCTGTTGGGATGCTAGAAGAGGTTTAATCCCTATTTTATCTTGCCTGACTGATTAGTTGTCTGGGATCTACTTGATGTTCATCAAATTGACCTGACACAGAAGCTAGTCTATTCACAGTTGTTATGAATTAATATTAATGGTAGATTATGTATTTCAGGATACTGATATGTATGGCTATATTCATGTAGGTTTTTATACTTTTGTTTGGCAGGTGACCTGAGATGTCTTAAAGTAGGATTCCAACCTTCATTCTTAATCGCTTCTCCTATTTCACTCTCTCCATCCTCAACAGTCTTGGCTTCTTGATGAATCTGTTGAATTTTTCACATCCTAGGATGAAGACGCCACATGCTAGTTCAATGGAGTTTGCAGTGACCACATGTATAAGTGCTGAGCAGGAAAATACTAACATGACATACCTATGTACTCAGTAGGCTAAGAATACACTCAATGCAGAACCCCAACAAGAAGTTATGATGCACTTGACAAAATCCTTCAAGCACAAAATTGTCACTAGGATAGGTACAGAGACTATTGATTACGGAACTCAAATGAGAATTTATGGGGTACAATATCTGAGGCCTCAACTGGGCTATATAACATGAAGTGGAGATATTTGTTTTATAGGTGCACTAATCATATGCACTCATCTCTACTGGCCATTCAGGATTCAAACCCTGTTTCTCTTCAAATGGAGTTCGATCTCTCTGTAGTATTGTTCACATGCAAGATATTATATAACTCAACAACCACAAAATTCAGCAAAAATGGGGCAGCAAGCTGAAACCTTTGGAAATGTTTTTGATGTCATATCAACAATGAAGGAAGACATGAGGGCTAATCTTATTTGGAAGGCTATAAAAGTAAGCAAACCAACACCAAAAGACATCCCATTCCTTCAAAAAATATCATAAGATATGCAAGGAGCAAGATCAGAAGAATGAAGCAAACTCTAGCCAACCTTCATTTTCAGAATTTTCTTCAGCATCTGCACCTCTTAAGAATTGTCATATTAAGCGTCAGAGGTATAAAACTCGGCACAGGTTTTACGGTCATGCCTTGTGAGCTCTCTCTTCCCTTTGGTGTTTACCTTGTGATACTTTGCAAGTGTTTCATTAGTGTTGTCTACAAACAAAGTGGCATATCCCACATAACTTCAGGAGTCCATTCCACTAGAATACTCTCTATATTATTGTAGTTATTTCTGGCTTGCAGAGTTTTTCAATGATGGAAATTCAGCAGAGTTAGGAATGAATTAGTTTTATTGATGATTGACATTTTTTTCACCACCTACACCTCTCTTTCAGCAGCTTATCTTTGACATTGTGTTCTATCAGCGTAAGGACCTTGTGATTACACACGTTGGTGATTCTCGGGTTATTATGGAAACAATTTCTCCCAATGGCAGTTTGTCAGCCATTCAGTTGACAATTGATATGAAGGAAAACTTTCCTGGTAGGCCTTCTATCTCTTTCAAACAAATTAATCAGACCTATTTATGTCTAATATATGTTTTATGGCATTATGTTGCCTTAAATTTTCATCTACCTAACTATAAGAATGTCTAATATTTGTTTTTGGAATTAATATGTATCATTCTATTATCAAAATCATCTTGAGGATGTAGGTATAACAGTTGGGACAGTGATACTTGTTTTTGTTGCAGTGTCGTTGTTTATATAAACATAATATGTTCAGGGTATTGAAACAAGAATAGCAAACCCATAAGATAGAAAATTTGTTGCAAATGGGTAATGACTGAATAGAAATCATATGTTACTGATTGAATACGGAGCCTATGTTAATGTATAGCACATAATTACACACCATAGTACATAAAATATACAATACATTTTTGCATTGCACCCATCTTAGTGTCCATCTTGTTAAGTCCATGCTACTCTAAGACACCATGGAAACTTGTATGTTGTATCTCTTGGTTTACATAACTATTGGAATCACTTGGGAATGGTAGTGTCAATTTGAAGCCTTTATAGCATGTCAAACATTGTGATATAGAATTGCTAACTACTCTACAATTTCTACTTTTCAGATATCACTCTAATTCCAGTCTTCTTTCTATTTCTGAGGATAATCCCTAACTTAGCTGCTTCAACACCAAAAATGAAAGTAACATTGTTTTCTTCCTTAACTAGAGGTCTGTGAATTGATTTAATGTTTTGTAAACACCAATTATGTATACATGGACATCTGAGACAGTTTCTTTTATGCTCCAAAATTCAGAGGATGCTGAAAGCATAAAGCAGTGTAAGGGTCGATTTGAAGCCTTTTTAGCATGTCAAATATTGTGATATAGAATTGCTAACCACTGTACAATTTCTACTTTTTGGATATCATTCTAATTCCAGTCTTCTGTCTATTTCTGAGGATAATCCCTAACTTAGCTGCTTCAACACCAAAAATGAAAGTGGCATTGTTTTCTTCCTTAACTAGAGGTCTGTGAACTGATTTAATGTTTCGTAAACACCAATTATGTATGCATGGACATCTGAGAAAAAGTTTCTTTTATGCTCCAAAATTCAGAGGAAGCTGAAAGGATAAAGCAATGTAAGGTTCGAGTGATTGCTTTACAAGATGAACCACATGTGCATAGAGTATGGTTACCAAATGAAAAGTCTCCTGGTCTTGCAATGACCCGAGCATTCGGAGACTTTTGTTTGAAGGAATTTGGTGTTATTGCTATCCCTGAAGTAGCACACAGGTGGCTAACAAATAGAGATCAGTTTATTGTGCTTGCAACCGACGGGGTAAATCTTCTGCCTTGAAATACTTTATGATCTATGAAAGAGGAAGACTAGTTTTGTAATGTAAGTTTTGTGTTCCAATGCTTGAAATATGCTTTCTAAATCAATAGTCTTTATTGTTCTAGGTATGGGATGTTCTCAGCAATCTGGAAGTTGTAAATATTGTTTCGTCAGCATCCACTAGAGCTGTTGCAGCTAAAATGGTAGTTGAGTCTGCAGTCCGTGCATGGTGGCGTAAATTCCCAACTTCTAAGACTGATGACTATGTTGTATGTTTAAGACTTGTAGGAGTCCATATCATTTGGCATGATGATTTAAGAATTATGTTTCTTCTATGTTTAAGACTTGGATATGAGACCATATCATTTGGCATTTTTAATAAAGAATTGTTGTTTAAAGATTTGGCAAGATGGTTTATTAATTTTTGTGGGTGTATATCAGGTGATGGCTAACGATAGTAAAGAAATTAAGTGTCGGAGGTATAAAACTCGGCACAGGTTTTACGGTTATGCCTTGTGAGCTCTCTCTTTCCTGTGGTGTTTACCTTGTGATACTTTGCAAGTGTTTCATTAGTGTTGTCTACAAACAAAGTGGCATATCCCACATAACTTTAGGAGTCCATTCCACTATAATGCTCTCTATATTATTGTAGTTATTTTTGGCTTGCAGAGTTTTTCAATGATGGAAATTCAGCAGAGTTAGGAATAAATTAGTTTTATTGATGATTGACATTTTTTTCACCACCTACACCTCTCTTTCAGCAGCTTATCATTGACATTGTGTTCTATCAGGGTAAGGACCTTGTGATTGCACACGTTGGTGATTCTCGGGCTATTATGGGAACAATTTCTCCCAATGGCAGTTTGTCAGCTATTCAGTTGACAATTGATATGAAGGAAAACTTTCCTGGTAGGCCTTCTATCTCTTTCAAACAAATTAATCAGACCTATTTATGTCTAATATATGTTTTATGGCATTCTGTTGCCTTAAATTTTCATCTACCTAACTATAAGAATGTCTAATATTTGTTTTTAGAATTAATATGTATCATTCTATTATCAAAATCATCTTGAGGATGTAGGTATAACAGTTGGGACAGTGATACTTGTTTTTGTTGCAGTGTCATTGTTTATATAAACATAATATGTTCAGGGTATTGAAACAAGAATAGCAAACCCATAAGATAGAAAATTTGTTGCAAATGGGTAATGACTGAATAGAAATCATATGTTACTGATTGAATACGGAGCCTATGTTAATGTATAGCACATAATTGCACACCATAGTACATAAAATATACAATACATTTTTGCATTGCACCCATCTTAGTGTCCATCTTGTTAAATCCATGCTACTCTAAGACACCATGGAAACTTGTATGTCGTATCTCTTGGTTTACATAACTATTGGAATCACTTGGGAATGGTAGTGTCAATTTGAAGCCTTTATAGCATGTCAAACATTGTGATATAGAATTGCTAACTACTCTACAATTTCTACTTTTCGGATATCATTCTAATTCCAGTCTTCTTTCTATTTCTGAGGATAATCCCTAACTTAGCTGCTTCAACACCAAAAATGAAAGTAACATTGTTTTCTTCCTTAACTAGAGGTCTGTGAATTGATTGAATGTTTTGTAAACACCAATTATGTATACATGGACATCTAAGACAGTTTCTTTTATGAGCCAAAATTCAGAGGATGTTGAAAGCATAAAGCAGTGTAAGGGTCGATTTGAAGCCTTTTTAGCATGTCAAACATTGTGATATAGAATTTCTAACCACTGTACAAGTTCCATTTCAAATCTTGTCGCAGGTATGGTTTCTCCTTTTGTAATCATGATCTCCTTCATGACCCGCCACATTACGACATTCCTCCACTTCAGCTAGGCCTATTTCAAGAGAACAATATGTGCAGTTCTTTATACATGCATGATTTCCCATGCAGGAGTGATCAGAGGAATGGCCTTTCTGTAGAATGCATCGCTAGAAACAGACAAAGCACTTGCAACCACAGACAGAGAGACCCTATTTGAGCTCTGCTAGGGTTGCAACTGCCTCTAATTGCAACTTCTGTACATCATGATTACAAGTAAATTCTGTTGTGTTACTGCAGAGCCACTTTTGAACACGATCACACCGTCTCTCTATCAAAGCCCCTAAGAAACTCTGAAACACAGAGTGCCATTGGTCACCATTTACACCTTTTCTTTTGAAAATTGTGCCTAGCCTTGATCTTAGATCGGACAAGACTTTATCATTTGAAATGGATTCTTCTGTAGGTGCAAGCTCCAGCCCACTATCCTGCACTTCAATCAAGAGATCTCCAAGCTCTATTGGAACATCATGTATTTCTTCTTGAGTGTCAAAATTCACAAGCACCATGCTGGCTCCTGACATAGAGAGCTGTCCTTCCCTCACAGCAGACTCCAAATTTTTATGAAGGATATTCACTTTCATGGAAACACGCTTCAAATCAACAGGGGTCCAGTCCTTGGTTGCTATCTGGGCAGTAACAAGCTTCAAATCTCTCAAGAAGGAACATCCATTCTGATAGGTATGGTCTAAATCTTCTTCCACAGTTAAAGCCATTTCAGACAGACTTTCTTGATAATATTATTTTCGGGTGAAAGAAGGCATTGCAGCAAGTTCAACCATTCCTCCATACATATTTGTTAGAAAGTTTTCATGGGATCTTTTACGAATTTGTAACAGCTTTACAGGAAACTCATCTTTTAAGTCCTCTACATCAGCTAGATCAACATCCTTGATTGCTATGAAGAATAGTCGCTTGAATAGTTTTTCATCACTCTTAACCAAGTTTACCCCATTTTGAAAGCGTTGAAACACGTTTTCTATCTCCTTGTCAAGATGAAAGTCCTGAGATGTAACATATCAGATTTCCAGTTAATCTCAAGTATCTACACTAGTTTAAAAGGTAACAAAGCCAAGTAAAACATGCAAATCAAAGCAGAAAATGAAGAGAAGATACATAATCACTTCCGGCCTACCTTTTTATTGAAGTTTGTTAGATTACTGATAGCTGCATTAAGGACAGAGAGAAGCATGTCCTCTTGCTCTGTCCTCTCAAAGCTCCCCAGTCCTTCAAATTCCATAAGTACATAAAGGAATTTTGCATCCAATTGAATTGTCATCCATACCCCATCTGTACATATGCCCCCAGCTACATCAAGAAGAGATCCAGATAGATGATTTAATAGGTATGACTTACCATTACTTTGTAAATATGACTTCACATTAAGCTTAACAATGTTCTTGTACTGTTAAACAGATAATATACTTTGTGTCTTATTCCTGTGATTTCCTATATGCATTACTATTGTATCATTAATTTGGTTCATGAAGAATATCTTGAAGCTGGTGCCGAAGTCTTAATAACAACATCGTACCAGGTCTATGCTTATGATATGCATTATTCATACATTCTTATATGTTTGTTCACTTTTTTTGCCTTCATCTTGGCACCTCTTCATTCATGTGATATTTATGGGGATTTGATTGTTTACAGGAAACAATTCATGGTAGCTAACAGGTCGCTCAGACAAAGCATAGACTGGAAACATCAGTTGGAATAGCTATACTGTAGGTGCCAAATATGTCTAATTCCTTAAATAATAACACCCCATTTGGCTTGTCTCCATGATGAAGCACATTTTCTGTGTTTATCAATATGTATATATTGCTTGGCAGGTGCCAATGAAAACAATAGGTGCATTGCTGATGGACAAATCTGGTAGACGACCAATTCTTATGGTATGAACTTACGCTTTGATAAAACACTGTTATAAGGATTTTCATTGCTTATTTACATGAATATTAAGAGAAAATTTTCTTTAGATTGCTACTGGAGGAATGAGCGTCAGTTGATTTGTGGTTGGATTGTCCTTTTACATACTGGTAATTACACTTATCACATCTTTATATCCACCCATCTTTATTGTTGGGATTTATTTTCATTTAATTAAATTGTTCACTACAATTAGGATATTGGTATGCAGATGCAAATGAAGTAGTAATTCTCTTTTTAATCATTTTCATGCATGTAGTGTAGAATATCCACTAAAGAAAAAATAGATGAATAATGGCTTCTTTTTTGTTTTTCTGTACAGGCTTATATCGGAACATTTTCACTAGGCATGTGTGGAATTCTAGGGATTTTAATGTCTGAGGTTAGTCCTTGGTATAATTTATGCAAATGGATTGATAGTAATGAGTTAGTGATAACTAATTTTTTATAACAAAATGTAAAGATCAAGTCGATTTAGTAAAAACTAATTATTGTCCTAATTTAAATGCAATTTGTGAATACTTTTGGCAGAATTGGAGTAAAATATGTGATCATAATTTCTTAGAATCCAATGCACCTTCGTTGCTAACGATAAGTAGAGAATTGCATCAAAGTTGAGACAATCAAAGCGAATAACATGAAGATGATTGTTGTCGATGGAGAGACAATTGCTCAAAAAGGAAGTTGCTCAAAATCGAAGTTAAGAAAAATAAATTCAAAGTAGCACTAGGGAATCATATGGATCACTTGAAGTTTGGTGGAGAGAAGGTGCTAATATTGTATATCAAGGGTTAACGGAATTCAGACACCCTTTTGTATTTTATCATTGTATTTCAAGGTTTAACGGAATTCAGACACCCTTTTGTATCTTATCTTATTTGATATTAATAAAATATTTGTGGACCCATTATTGGGCACAATATTTAAATCAAATTGTTGTTAATTTATAATATTAATTACCAGACCACTTCGACATCATAGATGATATGTAACTTCGTTGATATTTGGTTATTATGTAGTTTTAAAATTCATATTTTTCATTCTTTAAATTCGTATCATCTCTAGAGACAATAAAAATTGAAATTAGTATTGTCTCCAGAGAGACAAAATGTTAGTATTCGGTATTGTCTCTAAGGAGACAATAATGATATTGTCTCTAGAGAGACGAAAATGATATTGTCTCTCAAGAGACAAAATATGTATCAATCATTATTGTCTCTTGAGAGACAATAATTAGAGACAATATTAGAGACACCCGCTTTGAGACAATAATAGAGACAATATGCAACTTTCTTATTGTCTCTATTTGAGACAATTTAGTCAAATTTTGTCTCTATTAATGTCTCAAATGACCCCCCCTTGTAGTAGTGAAGGAATTCATATGTCCTATACTAACCTTATCCTTCCAGTCAAATCACAACCCAAGTCCCACAACTAAACATATCCTACCTTTTCAAGAAGAAGCACAAGTGTTGAACAACTACCATTCTCTAATCAGTATAGAAACGTTTATTCAAATTTTTGTGACCTTGAAGCACTGAAAGATAAACGAAAATCTAAATAAATTTCTTCAACTACTAAACTATTTTAGGGCCCAATGCAAAGTCAAAAATGGGATGGATCTAGAACAAGCTCCTACACTAAGGTGAGGGAGACTCAGTCAGTTGGAACGATACCAGTTAAATTACATACGAATATTTCAAGCTAAGGGTGATTAAGTTAACTACTCAAAATCTATCATGCCAAAAATGGAAAATAAATCACTAATATTCATAGGCAACAATTTGCTATAAAAGAAGTCAATAATTTCAACCCTACTAATTTCATTGGTGTGTTCGTTATGAGAGTCATTTCCAATACGATGATATTTAAAACTACAACACTATATTAAAGGGAGGAATTAAATTTTTAAAAAATAAGAAAAGAACTCCTAATCATTCTTCAAAAATCTTCGTCAATTCAATCATGCCATAAGTTTTCCGCTATACTACAATCCACATCCTATCAGCTATCTACAGGAAGTTGTATACAATCAAAAATGGCTTAACATGAATGGAAATTCTGTCACCTATGTCCCTTCGAACAAGTTCCCTGTCACAATCTAAAATTTTATGCCATCAAAGCAAAGAAACAATTCCACAAGAATTAAATTTACTTATTGAGCATGCCTACAGGATGTCTATTCTAGCATTGACAAGACACAACAACATAAGGATAGGGAACTCCAGAAAGGTCCACCAAGATATTGAAATCGAGAGTCCACCAAATCAACTCATACTAATATAGTTAAGATGAGAGAGAGAATTAGAACGCAAAATTCACTTCAAGTGATCAAACTACAGATTGAATACACAAGCAAATTCCTACATAAGTCTAAGGAATCAAGGACGCCAACAGTTCTAATCAACAAAATCATAGAATACATCCTTCTCCAGATAAAAATTTAGGATCCAAGTTATAAGGATAAAACTGTTTCCTTTAATAACAATAATAGAAGTTCACAGTTTAAAATCATATGCAATAATCCCACACAAAGAGATAATTTCAAGGAAAGCAAAGTTCATTTAATAAAACATTTAGATAAAAGAAGAAGAATTAAGGTGTAGGGCTTATCATGCTTGAAATTCACTTCCACCAGTTGCATAGACACCTCACCGACCAACAACAACACTCAATGGGTTGAAACTCCTCTTTTCTACTGGTTAGGCACTTGAACTCCATTACTATCCATGTTTAGCACAGGCAGGGAGCTTCCATTCTTTTTATTTTTTAATTATTTAAAGTGACATATGTTAGAAAGAGATGAGGGCTCAAGGACCACCACGACTACAGTAACTACACAAACTGGGTCTAATGGAAATGCCCAGGAACTCCAAAAGGGAAATCAATTTGACAGGAGGAAGGCCAAACTCCACAACCTTGAAAAATGTACTCCCAACCTACGTCAAAATGGGGTGATTAGAGTAGGACATGATATCCATCTCAGCACAAGGGGGAAACAAATCTGTCAAATGGATTTGAAGGTGCCTCAAGGGCCACGTAAGCAATAAGTGGAACTAACACAAGGAAAGTAAACTACTTAAAAAAATGCCTCATAGAGATGTGGTTTCAAGGGACGTCATTATTTGCAGGATAAGCACAAATGGTTCTTCCAAAAGTAACAAACAGGTGTCCAATAAGATTAGTTCGTCCTTACCACCATTCACATGGCCTATGCTAGAAGGGAGATTTGATACATGTATGGACGTCCTCCCCAGCAAAGGAGAAACGAACTCTGTCATCATTCCAATTATAAGTGCCTAGGGAGGAAGTTACGCAATACGAATTCAAAGGAAATGATTTAAACGGTTTCTCCTTGAAAAACTAGCAGCCCCCACCAAAGCTTGTGCCACACACACACAACCTCCCTATGCATGCACATGACGGAAACCAAATAAGATGGGAACCCAACACCCACGCCAACCAAGCAGGTTAAAAAAACCAACACATTGGCATGATGGAGAGAGTAGAAAAAAATTATATTTTCCTTTAATTAAATGATTAAAACCACACGCGAGCAGGCCTAATCGTCCCAGGGAAGAAGACAAGGGGTTCACATTCGAATGCAAACATGGGTCAATGACCATCCATGGCACCATGTCAGGGTAACCCTTTCCTCAGCGCGAAGTGTGGTCCGGTCTATGGTATGATCGAAATGAAACAACCAAAAGATCTAATATAGAGACAATTAATAAAAAAATATCGACAATAGTCAGCAACAAGGTAAAAATAATAATACTATAAAATAAAGGTCGATCGACAATTAAATAAAAAAATATCATTACTATCATTATTATCATTATATATATATATATATATATAAATAAATATATATATATATATATATATATATATATATATATATATATATAATTATTGTTCACATTAATGATGACCAATGGTCAAGCTTAAACAATGCGACATGAAGATCTTCCTTTAATAGGTTAAACGTACATGACGTTGTAGGGGTCGGTAACAAAAAACATTGACCATGATACAAGCAAGCACGACATAGAGGGGGAAAACTGATTATTCTCTTTGACGAAGGCGAAGCCCACCAATGATCGACGGAAGCACAACAACGTTCCACGCTTGGCAATGGTCTCCAAAGAAGGAACATGTGTAACACCAAACGGGGCATTACATCAACCGTCACAATGTAATTTTCACTATAAATTTTTTGTCTACTTGACTATCACTTAAAACATTCATAAGTTTTTAATTTTGGAAAATCAATAAATTAATAGTAATATCTTGGTCATATTGTAGAATTTGAGGCCCTTTTTCATAAATATTGTTTTCATCATTCCTTGGGAAATATGAACTTACTCTAATGGAATTATTAATAAATTTGATATGTAAAATAAAAAATAAAAACTTTGAAATTTATATCTATAAGCAGTTTTCAAATAGTCGTGTTTAATATATTTGTACTAGTTATACATATTAATATAGTATGTACATGAATCTATAAATATTAATATAAATTTTAGATAATCTATATAAATAATGACAAACATATTTCAAATATTCAAGTTTAAAAAGACCGTGACCTCAAAATTTTACAAATTAAAAATATTGAAAAACATGTAAACAACTATCAAATTTAAACCCCGAGATTTAGTATCATTGTTAAAACTTAACATTTTAAATTTATAAAATTGCTGAGATATTAAAAACATATTTCCCTCATTAATTTAGTAGAAGTGATGTTTAAAAGAGGCTTTATATATTTTTATCATGTATAGATTCATGCAAGGAAGATATTTGTTTTGGGAAGTATTGTTAATTTTGTATATTTATGATAATAGTGATGGATGTAGTGATGGTTAATTTAGTTATGATATTAATTTAGTTATGATATTTATGATAATAGTGATGGTTAACAATTTATGATATTTTTTGTTACTTTATTTATTTTCTTAATGCGTGATTAATATATTGTTAACACCCATTACATTTTGAGTGGCATTTGGTTACAAATCCTTTCGTGTAAGATGAAGGCCTGGGAATGGTTTATGATATTCTACGAGTAAAATAGTATGTTATGATGTCAACAGCCACATAAGTGGAACAAATCATGGGATTTTGATCATAGATTGTAGACAATATTGCTAAAGCACTAGTCACATATAGATGTGTTGAGATTTTAAATACTTGACGTTCTTCTCAAGACATGGAGGAATTTGTTTTTTATATGAGAAATTTTTTACCATCTTTTTTTAGCTATGTATTCTACTATGTAATAAAGATGTAGTGTTTCCATCCTAAAGGAATTTTGCATCAAATGTTATAATTGTGTCAAATGTTCTCCACAATGTCCAATTTAATGAATTTCCCACATATATCGGTATGTCCTTAATAGGAAAACTACCTCTTGCACTTTGTAGATCCACTAACATATTTATTCTTTAATGTACCAAACGTGTCTCACTCGGTCTTACACTAACTTTATGGTGCACTCCTATAAAATCCTAATATTTTACACAACTCTTTCTTCTCAATGTACACATAGAACATTCTAATATTTACACATTTTTCCAAGTGGCACCTTCCTAATTCTACAATGTGGAAAGGAAACTCATTGACAATTAACTTTATAGGATTAAATGGATATCTTTATATTTAATTATATCCATAGGATGTGAAGATAAGAACTAGGAAAATGACTTAACAAAATTAAATTGTAATTATAGGAATGAAATAAATCACATATATCAAAAGAAAGCATTATAATGAAATAAAATGATAACAAAGTGCAACTAACAAGAGGATAAGAGTGACTTAGCTAATATCTAGTTGTCTAGACTTGATTTGGGATGGATTGATGTTAGAACTGAAGAGCACACAATTATATTAAGAGGGGTGTGGATTAGTATATTATATTTTTACTTATTCAAAACTTTAATTTCGACAACAACAACAATCATGCAAGATCCAACAATTATGAAACAAAATATTTATGTGGAAACCCTTTTATGAGAAAACCACAAAGAAATGACTACTTTGATTTACTATCCAAATCAAGTCACAAAATTAAATACTTTAGGACTTCTTGTAGGTACCATGCTACTAGAGACAAATATTCCAAATTCTACGCATCAAATTAGTTACTTTGTGAGCACCAACTCACTGGAGACCCCAATCCCCAATGCCAAGCACCAACTTAGTCTATTCCTAAGCATCAAATAACTGGAGACACAAATCCCCAATGTCGAGCACAAACTCATCGTATTCGTGAGCACCAACTCATTGGTGACACATATCCCCAATGCTAAGCATCAACATAGTTACTTTATGAGCACAAACTCACTAGAGACGCCAATCCCCAATGATATATAATTCCACTTTGTGTGATTGCTACTTTAACCCGATGAATTAAAATCAAATCATAATTGAAACATGGACGTTGTTATGTTTTTCCTCAGTACTCTTCACTATTATTCCCGAATTCTCTTTCTATTATCTCACTCTCATCCACTTGCACCTTTTCACACTTTACTTGCTTCATACACCCGCACTACTCTTACTTTACTTATTATGGTTTGTCTTTTCTTTTAGCTCTTCTTGACACATCAAGTCACTATTTTCCCCGTAAGGGAACACTTCAACTTTTTTATTTGAGCCTCTTTTTATATCATAAACATCTCTCAAAACAGCACGTAATAGCATTTGATAATCTGACAAAATAAAATTCTTTTGGATTCTTGACATGATTCAGATTTTGTGGAATGATATTTGAATTTCTAAGATTCTCCTACGCTTCCACAGAATTCCTCTGTATTCTCTTTGTTCCGCAGATTTTCATGAGCTTTTGCATACTTTCTTTGACATACATGGAATTCTTGACTTACATGGCTCATTTTTTACCTACGCGGCATTTCTTGACTTTTGTGGCTCATTTTTGGCTTCTTCCTCGTTCCAAAATTTTTGCATACCTTTGCGGTCTTCTTAGACTCCTCCAAAAATCTCCCTTTGTATCGCGACATTTAATACTCTCAAAGAACTGCGAGACACTAAACGACCAAATCCCTTTGTTTCGTTGCTATTTCCATTCTAGCACCCACGGAATACTATTTTATTTGATCCATTGTATGCATCCTCGGTTACGATGTATTGGCTTACATGAAAAAAACCTGTAAAAACACTTCAATATGATGCGCTAAACATGTGAATCACTGTCAAACCCACAAAACACTACATCAAACCCGCGACACACTAAAGACCATTTTCAAATCCAGGGACCACTATACAAACCCAATAAACACTATAAAATATTTTCCTTTAGTGTGTATCATGAAGAATTCAAACTGAGTCAACCTTTTCATGATTGACACATTCCTAGAATACTAATGACATAAATTTCTAGCACAGGAAGCTTATAAACTAATTTATTTTATTAGCATTCTTTTAACATCAATGAAAATATTTCGAACAATCTCACCATTTTTCATTCATGGAAACCTACAACCTTGCATAGAAAAACTTTGTGAATTCAACTTGCTTCCCCTTTCTATAACTCTTCCCTTTTGACACTAATGGTGAAGGAGTGTTTTTTCAAAAACACCCCCCCTTTGAATATGCATCAGTTGATCTCTTTCTGAATTGTCGTCACTATGGAGCTAAAATGAGAATGAGATGAATAACTCCCCCTATGTTTATTCCTTCCTTTCGTGACTAGATGAGAAATATATCACACCCAACTTTTTTCTAAGATATTCAAATGTTTCTTTTGGAAGAGGCTTAGTTAAAATATCAGTAATATGTTATTTTGTGGTAATATATTCCAAATTAACCCGTTGTTATACAATTTACTCTCTTAAAAAATGACACTTGATGGGAATATTCTTTGTTCTAGAGTTCATAATCTGATTCTTTGATATTTTATTGCACTTGTGTTATCACACAGTATGGAAATTCAAAAATAAAAATCTACATTGATGTTCTTCAAAATTTTATTCATCGATAAGACTTACATGTAACATGACACTACTGCAATATACATTTCCTTGACTGTAGATAAAGAAATAAAATCTTGCTTCTTCCTTAACCAAGATACCAACCTATCACCCAAAAATAATGCTCATCTACTTGTACTCTTCCTATCATGAACACAATCAACCCGATTTGTATATGTATATTATTTTAGAGTGAAATTTTCCTCTCTTGGATACCACAAACCATAATTCAACGTACCTTTCAAATATCTAAATATTCTTTTGACACCTTGTACTTGATTTTATTTTGGAGGAGATTTAAAATGTGCTACCATACCTATAACTTGTATCACATCTGGTCTTGATGTCATCACATACAATAACATTCCAATAATTTATCTATATAGAGTCTGATTTTCTTCAGGAGACTCATCATCATTGCTCAACTTACATCCTGTGACCATGTGAGTATTAACTAGTTCGTGATCTTCTATTCTAAAATTTTTTAACATCTCTTTTACATTCTTAGTTTATGAAATAAGTACTCTTTTGTCTGATTGAGATATTTGTAAGACAATAAAGAATTATAACTCACCTAGAATGGAAATTTGAAACTCATTTTTCATTTCCATAACAAAATCTTTACAAATTTTGTCAATACTTCCTCCAAAAAATATATCATTAACATAAACAACAAAAATCACCTAAATCTCACCTTTATTTTTTATATAAATTCTGATATCAAAAATCCCCTTTATGAAGCCTTGTTGTTGTATATACTTGTCTAGTCTTGATTACGAGGATCTGAGGGCTTGTTGCATTCCATACGATGCTTTATTCAACTTGGAAAAAAAAATATTTGTCTTCAGATAACTATGAACCTTCTAGTTGATCTATGCATACCTCTTCCTCTAATTTACCATTGAGAAAGGATGATTTGACATCCATTTTATATACTTTAAAATTCTTGAAACAAGAAAATACCAAAAATAATCTTATACCTTCAAGTATTGTAAAAGGAAAAAATGTTTCTTCAAAATCAATGTCTTTAACTTGTGCATACCCTTTATACACTCATATTTATTTATTTCTTACCACTTTACCATCTTCATTCATCTTGTTTCTAAACACCCATTTGGTGTGAATGAAATTTTTTCCTCTAGGTCATGCTACAAGCTCCCAAGTCTTATTATTATCAATATGATCTAGCTCTTATTCCATAGCTTCAATCCAATGCTTGTCTTCTCTTTCTTTAGAAAATTCTTTAGGCTCTATCTTGGATAGGAAAGATAGTTTCGCATGTTTAGCAAAATTTTCCAATCTTCTCCTTGTTTGTAATCCAATATTTTTTTCATAAATAATCTAGTTTTCAAAATGATTTCTTTTGACTGATCTCGATGGTGGTTTTGTATCCTCTCTTTTAATTTCCTCATCTTCATCTTCTTAGTCATCTTTTTTTCTTTCTTCCTTTGGATAAATATCTTCTTATATGTTATTCTTATTAAACCTGATATCATTTACTTTAAAATTTGAAATTTCAACAATATTATGTGTTCTCATGTTATAACTTATATAAGCCTTAATTCTTGAAGAATAACCAACAAATATAACTTCATCTGATCTGGAATCAATATTACCCATGTCTTCATCATATCTCTTGATATAACACTTGCTTCAAAAAAATCTATAATATTTGACAGTTGTTGGTCTTCCCTTCTGTAATTCATAAGGTGTATTATTGTTATTTATTATAATTTTCCCTCTATCAAAAATGTAAACTGTTGTGTTTACATCTTCTCTCAAAAAAAATATTAGACATCTTAGAATCAATCAACATTGTTCTAGCCATTTCCTAGATAGTTCTATTCTCTCTTTCTACAACTCCATTTTGTCGTGGAGTCCTTGCATCTAAGTATTGTCTCTTTATAAAATATTTATCATAGAATTCTTAAAATTCATTTCATGTAAATTCTCATCCTCAATCAGATCTTAGATACTTGATTCTTCGACCAGTTTCATTTTCTACTAGGGATTTGAAAGCCTTAAAATTCTCAAATGCTTCAAATATCTCTCTTAAAAAGGTAACCTATGTCATCCTATAATATTCAAAAATAAATAACATAAAATATAGTTCACCTTGCATACTTTAAGTTATTGTAGGTCCACATAAATTTATATGAACAAATTCCAATGGATTATTTATTCACTAACCCTTTGTCTTGAATCTGACTTTTATATGTTTCCCATATTGACACTATTTACAGAGAGTATTTACTTGTTTTGTGATCTTTGGCATATGTCTTAGAGCCTTCTTGGAACTAATTTTCACTAGGTTATCAAAGTTAATATGCCCCATTCTTCTATGCCATAGCCTTTTTTCATCTATTTGCCCCATGTAGCATTTTTCTCCTTATATATCACTGAGAATATAAATATTATTAGCTTTCATGCATGCATCAATAGTAAACATGTATATTTTTACCTTTCTAGTCTCACATCTGTCGTCATGAAATGTGACAGTATACCCTTGATGACTCATTTGGATCACACTTAGAATATTATGCTTCAATCAATCAACATACAATACATTTTTATTTTATTTTTTTATCTTAGCCTTATCTGAAATACTTACAGTAGCATTGTTTCCAAACTTCATAGTGCCTCCATTTACTGATCTCAAATTGAGAAACTTAATTTTGTCTCCAGACATGTTACTTGAGAAACCACTTTCACTTTAGCACTAATTTTGTTCATTTTATGCATGAAACACTATTTGAACAAGAATGGATTTTTCTTTATTATTTTCTTTCTCTATCTTCTTCTTCCAAACATTTGTTGGTTCATCCTTGTGATTATCCAGAGTCTCCTCGTTCTTATTTTCCTTGGGAGATTCCTCAATAATGCTTATACAAAAACACACAATATGCCCATATTTGTAAAATGTATAAGATTAAACATTAAAATCCATCAAATTATAGTTTCTGTTTGACAACACATAAGAAATTTCATTTGCATTTTTCATCCTACCAATGCTTCTTCCATGGGATCTAAAATCTAGTGCTCTATGCCCAAACATATTACATCTAAATGAATAATCAAAAAATTAATTTTGAAATGTAGTCTTGTAATGCTACCTTGGAGGAAATGATCTTCTTGTTTTATCCTTGATGCCTTCTTGAGGAATGCTGGTATCTTTTGGAATGTGACTCTCTTTCCTCTTACTATTTTAATTTGAAGTTATTGTACTTGTGGATATATTCCTTCTTACAAATTTCATTTTTGATATGAATTTTATGAGCATATGCATATATTTTTTGTCTGTTTATATTTTTCATCTTTGGTGACTCTTTTGAATTTTTTTTTTGCAATATTCTCATTGTACCAAAAACATGTTTTAATAAATGGTGATATCTGATTATTGATAATACCATCTAAACTTTAGATATCTTCTCAAATTTCAGACATCGTTTAAACTTGGTAGTTTTTTTCTCAAGTTCCTCCCTCAAGAAAATAATTTCAGATTCAAGCTTTTTATAATTTTCTTCTTTTTGTTTTAGTTGGGTTCTCACATCCTCATTCATTTTATTCATCTCTTAAAGTTGTATCTTTAGTCCAATGATGAACTTATTATATTCTTCAAGATCTTGTGACAAATTTGATTTTGTGGCATCATATTATTCTTCATTTTTTTGAAACTGTTTTGTTTTGTTTTGTTTTTTTTTTCAGATTTTTCTTATTTAGAATCTTGATCTCATGTAGGGTGAAAATGAGCTCTTATTCAAGATCTAATTAAGATTAAATTTCAACATCTTCTTCATCTTTTTAAATCATCACTCCTTTTTTATCTCTATTTCCATGAACAATGATTCTCCTTTATCACTGGAAGAGTTTTTTTCTTTATTTTCTTTAGATGAGAAACTTTACGCCTTAGTATAGAGGTTTTTCTTGTGCCTATAAAAGTTCTTACCTTTCTCAATTTTACCTATCTTATAGCTCTTCTTATTTTGATGAAACTTTTTACTTTCCTTCATGATTTGATCATTTTCACTATCACTGATTTTATTTTCTACGTATGGACAAGTAGCAACATAATATCCCACTTCCCCATAAATACAAATTTAGAAGGGTAACTTACATTTGTAGTTTCTAGATCCTTTCTTTAGCTTCCTAAAGAAATGAGCTTCTTCCTTATCAGACTCATTGCTAGAGAATTCATATGGCTTGGGCTTGTTATTATTCATCTTATTTCTCATGCGAATGGTTTTTTCTTAAATTCACTTCCTAGTAAATACCATGCCTTGAGAATTATTTCGTGAGGGCCTTGGTTCATTGGTAAATCCCATGTGGTGGTGCACCAATGGGAATTGACCTTTAATCCCTTTGAAAAAACCATCTCTGAATATTCTATCTAGGTGAATCTCCTAGGATTTCCTCTTGAGTTCTTGGAACTTGAGGTCTTGATTGGTATAACAAAAAGTCTAGGAACCCTAATAGGGATTGATCCTGTTACTAAATCTATAACTAGGCTTATGCATTTGAGGTTTTTCATTAATATGAAAGAAGAAGTTGTGTTGGAAGAACCTATCACTTTGATCTCAAAGTTTGGGGATTGGGTGCAAAGATTTGAGTATGCTACATCCCCTTTTGTTTGTTACAAATGAAAATCGGTAGGGCATGATCCTTGAAAGTGCCCAACATAGAAGAAGAAGCAGGAATCAATTCCAAGATCTCTTTCGACATGTCCTAATAAAGATAACACAAAATGGAGGAAAGTTGGGAAAAATGGAAGAATTTCCATGTAGGACCTGGGAAGGGATCAAGAGTTTCCAAATGAGACTATAATGGCTGAAACACAAATTACAGCCAAGGCGGAGGCTGAAGCTGAAGCTAAAGAAGATGATCCAAAGAACAAGGTTGAATAGGGGAAAGAATAAAATAAGAAGATTAGTGAAGAGGAATTTTCCCCGAAATCTAAAACAGAAGGAAGCTAAGTATCTATCTGATTCAGAAGGGAACTATGCGTTGAAAGTGGCTCAGGATCTTTCTCTAGAAGATCTATCCATGATTTAACAAAGTTCTTTCAGCCAAAGATGGGAGGAAGGAATCGTGACTTCTAATTCTTTTGACCTATTGATCAAGTGTCCTCCCTTGTTACTCGTGAAACATGGTCCAAACCTATAACTAGAAGTAATTTCAGATTTGATGTGGGAAAAGATTTAACTCCTAAAGGGAGAAAATATAACATGGAGAAGAGGAAGATGTTGGCTAAGAAATATTTGGATAAAGGGTTACAAAAACGACTCAATTTTTTTTCCATCAAATAATAAATGATCTTACTCTCTTGGAATATTAGAGGGTTGAAAAACCCCAGTAAGCAACGAATCTTAAAAGATTTTAGGAAAAATTACAAAACTGATATACTGATGATACAAGAAACAAAAATGAGTACAAAGATATTCAAAGAAGTGGGAAAGTTGGTCTGAAACGATGGCCTTTGGGTTGGGGTAAGTTCGGAAGGGGCCTAAGAAGGCATAATAACCCTCTAGAATCGCCTCTTGGTTAAAAGCATGGTGCTCCTATCATCGTCCAACCACCTAACCATGAATTTTACTAATTTAACTTCAAAAAAGTCTTGGATTGTTTCTAATATCTATGCCCCCAGCTCGATGACTCAATTGGATTGTTGGAGGAGACTTCAATACCCCTCTTTCCCTAGGAAAAAAAAGGTGGAATCATTTCCTACACGGATAGCATGGATGAGTTAGCTAGTTTTTTGTTAATAATTATCTTGTGGACCTCGAGCTTGGAGGTTCCAAGTTTACTTGGGCCAACAGAAGAACCAGACAGGACCTGATCTAGATCATATTAGACATATTTGTGGTGAGCCACTCTTGCATATGTAACCAACTCTACTCTCTTTCCACTCTTCCCATAATTGGCTCTTAGCACAACTTGATCATTCTCAAGCTGGGTATGGCTATTACAAAAAAATATAGACCTTTCAGATTTGAAAAAATGTGGCTCCAACATCCTAACATTATCTTAGAATCTGGGAGTGGTGGGGGATCAAGGTCCATGGGGTTCCGATGTTCAAATTAAGCTTAAAGTTGAAGCATGTTAAACAAAATCTGAAAAAGGTGGAATAAGGAAATTTTTTGGGAACATTTTTTCAGTCTAAAAGTATAATAGAGGAAGACTTAAGGACTATTGAGGAACTAATGGAGGTATATGGGTTCAACAAAAGCACTTAAAAGTCAAGAGCAAGCTCTCCTCATTGATTACAAAGATATCCTGGCCAAGGAGGAAATCTACTAGAAGCAAAAATCTAGAGTTAAATAGCTAAAGGAGGGTGATAGAAAAACTAAATTCTTCCAATTCTCTGCCACCTCAAAGAAAAATATTCTCAAGATCAAGGAGATCAATAAAAATGATGGTATGCTCACAGAAGATGAAAAATAAATCAATGAAGTCATTTTCAATTAATTTAAGAATCTATTTCTCCTGGGGGCTGATCCAAATAGATCATCTTGGGATAATGCCCTTGGCCCTCTTCCAAAATGTCTTTTTTGGATCAAGAAAATAGAGATCTCATTAGAGAGGGAGAGAGAGGGAGAGGGAGAGAGAGAGAGAGAGGAGAGAGAGAGAGAGAGAGAGATGTCTCCCCAAGTGTGTGATGTGAAGAAGGATCAAGTAAACTCATCTAGCAGGTTTGTTGGTATTAGGGTCATAGCTTATTAGTCATGGATGATATACTTGGCAGGGAATAGTTTTGATTTGATCATATAAAGAACATGTGGGGCATAAATTTTACATACATGTTATCCATTTTTATAACCCCTTGCAAAATGGATCAACCTACAGGTCTGGGCATTGATAGTTAATGGGAGCAGTTTGTAGGGTATCACACAACAAGCTTTTCTCGTTGTGACGAAGGTTTAGAGCATTATTTGCATGAATGGTCAAGATGGAAAATGTACGGATTGACACTTGAAAATGCATTCCAGTCACGTGATAATGCCTTCTTCCTTTCAGTGTGATAATGCATTCTTCTGTCTCACACAACAATGCCTTCTTCCTATCACATGAAAATACCTTCTTCCTATCGCACGACAATCACCTTTTTCATGTCACAATGACAACACCTTTTTCTTGTCACCTGAAAAACACCCTCTTGTTGACGCACATCAACCATTCCCTTTTCTTGACACATGATAATTCATATTTTCTTATCATGTGACAAGATCCCCTCTTCCTGATCGCACAATGTCATTCTACTCTTCCTGTCGCCTGATAATTCCATCTTCCTGTCACATGTCAACTGCATTCTTCCTGTGGCATGAATTCAGCCTCCTTTTGTTGATCACATGCATCAACCTCCCCTCGCTTGTTGTGTAACATCTTTTATTCTTGTCATGTAAAAAAGTCTTCCCCTTGTCGGTGGTGAATCTTCCCTTCTTATCATGAGTAAGCTAGTGGTTTCCATCGGGTGACAACAAATGATTTTTAGGTATGAGCTAGAAATTAATGACACCATACAAAGTAACTAAACAACCGGATTAATGAGGTATGGCACCCTTGTTCCTCATTCAAGATAAATTACCATTAAGAAATGTACCATCATGGTCTGCCCATACCTCCATACAGGAATCTAATCAAGGATTTTGGTTAGTAGCTCCTTTTCTCTATATATACGTAAATTTCCCCTCAGTTGGAGGGGGAGTAAATTTTTGAATATTGTAAAGGAACTCATGCCAAAATTGTTCCAACACTTTTGTGAGTTGCAGGCCTCAAATTTATGCATTTTGTGAAAGATTCTTTCCTTTTACCTATATTGTAATAGATTGTACATCATTTTAAGCAATAAAATTAGTGTTTTGTGGATTTTCTTTCCCTAGATTGATTTATATTACATTTCTTCCCTTTTATTATATTTTTATATTATGCATATTTTGTTCCTTTCAAGGGTTTAAATTTTTTGTGCTTTACGAGAATTGGAGGTTTGAATGTGTTTTGGGATTATGGAATTTTATCTTCCCTCTTCTTCCCCATTTTCCTCCACTTTCACTCAATAGGAATCTCTCTAGTATTGTTTCAGTGCTATAACCTCCCTTAGTTTAAGATTTAGATTTATATATTTCTCTTCCTATGGTCCCTTGGAAATTGATAGTTTAGGAGTAGGTTAGCATTGTAATTAGGTCAGGAACCAGCCTACTTTATGGAGGTATGTCTCAATCACAAGGGTCCCACACCTTGAGACAATCCCATATTAGTCAAAAGTAGGTTTTTGTAGTGTGCAAATCCTAGGGTGCTACTTGTTATGACATAACAGTTATGGCACATTCCTCGGTGGGACATGAAGTCAATATTTTCATTTTCTATCAAGATTGGATGTGTGTCTTGGTGAAATTATATCCTTTGGAGGCTTTGTCAACAACACATCTGACGTGACTCCATCACTCAAATCTAGTGGTTTCAGTAGCCCAAGTTTATCAAGTTCATGAGAAGAATCCAAACAAGGACAAGAACTAGAGAAGAGGGGCTATTTTTCTATCTACACTTATCCCCAGATAGAGACAAGAAGGGGAAGAAGAACTCAAAGGTATCCATCTCCACCAAATAGAACTTTATCAACACCTCCACCAGGTAGACCCTTTCTTCAATTGACTAGGGTTCTCAGGCCACTCAGGATGGCTCATCTACAACCACCAAATCAGCCACCTCCAAACCCATATGTAAATTTCACAGGAAATAGTCCACTTACCCTTAATGCAAAAAATCCAGTCCCAATAGTAGCATTAAAAATATCCCATACTTCACTAGAGAAAATCACACAACTCCCATCGACCACATTCAAGACATTGCAAATTTCTATGCCATACATGAGATTATGAGATGGATGTTGTGGTCAAGTTGTTGGCTTCTTCTCTCAAAGGAAAATAATTGCAGTGGTTCAGAGGCTTGGGAGTAGGATTGATTTAGAATTGGGATCAATTGTGCACAAATGCTCTCTGTGGCCAGTTTGGGGAGAGGGCTGACAACTTATCTCTTTTAGAGTAGATGACTACAATCAAAAGGACACCAACTAAGTAGATGATAGACTTCAATTCAAAATTCCAAAGAACATGGGAAAGGATCCCAATTATGGTCAGACCAATAGCTGAAGGTGCATTTCTCTATTTTCTTAAAGCTTTAAATTTGATATATTTGTTATGATACAATCTATGGGGGAATAACCCTACCATATGCTTATGCCATAGCTATTAGAACTGATAATTACCTAATTCAAGCCGGTAAACTCACACCTAGGCCAGTTATGCCTCTCTATCTAGATATGGGGAATCCTAATCCTAATCAAATGCCTACAATAGCTCCCATCCCTACTCCAAGAAATGATAGTTCAAATGAAGCTTCCACTTCTTCTTCTAGTCCTTCAAATGAACTCCAAGAGGTTATGAAACAGTTGTAAAAACTTAGGAAATGAGTTGGTAACTCTTAAGAGGGAACAAGTAATCTCAAAATTCTAGACCTTATCAGCCTCAGTTCCAACACTAATAAACCTCCATATCAGCCAAACAAGCCACCTTGTTCAAGCTGGCTAACAAGAACCAAGGACAATCCCAAGCTGCTAGGCCATTCCAAGAATATAACCCTAATGTAGTTTCAACATCTAGGGCCTTGGTTCCAACTCAAAAAAACATAGCACAAGAATATGAATGGTGTTTCCCATGCATCTAACCACATAATCAAGAAACATGATTCAATGGTGCTTTAAATCAAGCATTGATGGTGACTACACTTAGTTTTCCTTAAGAACCAAACCAAGAAGAAATTCAGCAGTAGGTAGCTAATCAAGAAGCACCTCCAAACGAGACAACACTTGTGAATTGGCAAGATGAGGATTTTTGTGGAATAAATCAGTCCCCTTCTCAAAGTGTGGTTACTCAATACAAGGTCTAATAAAAGAAATATAGAGGAAGGGAAGTCATCTAATCTAAGTAATTCTCATCCTTTTATCACACTTCGGGGTATTAAGAAATCCAAGTCCAGCCCCAAATGTTCAAAATCAACCCAAAATACCTTCTAAGCCAACTCAGGTGCCGGTTGTAGCATCCCATGTGCAAGAGAAAATCATGACTGAGTAAAGGGAAGAAGAATGAGAATCAATCTCCTTTTAAACATTATTGATCAAATGAAGAAGACCAATGTAAGAATTTCTAATATGGGAATCATTGAAAATTATCTAGCCAACAGGATTTGTTACAAGCAGCCATGGAGAATTGGTCAACATCAAATGAGTTATCTATGAATCAAGAGAAGGTGCTCACTAATGCAGCTCTAAAAGAGGGAGTTCATGGAGGTCAGTAAGGTAAAATCATGAATCCTCCTCCATTCTATATATCTTTTCTTATTGGGAACAATCTTGTACACAACTACATGATTGACTCAGGAGCTAGTAGTTTGGTAATGCCAAAACAGATTACAAATCAGTTGGGCCTAAAATATAACCTAGTTTCCAAAGGAGTGGTACAGTTAGATGGGAAAACAATGGGGATTGTTGGGATCATAAAAGGTTTAAACCTTACATTTCATGCATGTCCTAATGTCACAGTTCAGTACATGATATATCAGTGATTGACTTACCACCACTCTTTGCAGTGTGCTTGTCAAGAGACTTCACCACCAAAATTTGAGGCTACTTATCAGTTGATTGGTCACATATGCTCTTCAGAACAAGGTATGGAGATAAGGCTACAATCCAGTCTGAACCTATTGCAAATTTCCATATTGAGCCTCATGTACCAAGCCCAATCAATGTAAATTTCTCATCCTTTGATCAAGAGGATTACCTAAACACTCAAGAAGAAGATACCAAAGTTTGGGGACATCCTGGATTTGACTCTTGATGAATGGGAAAAAAAAGTCATAGATATGATCCATACAAGGAAATAGAGGAGGCTGAGTTGGGAGTTTATTGTTTGCATGAGGAAAACACACCCCTTCCTAGCCTCACCAAACCGATGATAAGGGTGATAATGAAGTATGGAATCTATTTTTTGATGGCTCAAGGAGTAGGCAAAGGCGCTGGAGGAGGAGAAATTATTTTTTCACCACAAGGTATGACGTACTACTTCAGATTTCCATTTTTAATTTACTGTTCAAACAATACCACTGAGTATGAAGTTTTGATACATGGATTGAATTGGACAAGAAAGAGGGGTATACAAAAACTTGTAAGTGTTTGGGGATAGTGAATTAATTGTCAACCAGGTTAGGGGAAAACATGCTTCTAATAATGATCTACTCAAAGCCTACTAACATTAGGTATGAGATCAAATTGATGATTTTCAAATGTTCAATATTCAAGCCATACCAAGGAAGAAGAATGAGGCTGCAGATAGGATTACAACAATTGGGAAAACATTTGATGTTGTTGGAAAATATTAAAAGAGATAAATGCATAGCCACATATTCATGTAATTGTGAGGCCAGTAGTACCGGACAATAACATGAGCTAGACAGGTATTTGAGAATGATCGATAGATCATTAATTTTTGTAGGAGGAGGCTGAATTCTTAGTTAAAAATCAGGATAAATTGGAGCAACAGTATGGTGATCAAGTGGTTCAACTGAGGAAAAATAAGATACCAAAGGGTTTAGTGACTCTAGAGTCAATATTCAATCCTAATGATCAGTTCCAAAGGGAAAGAGAAAACATTTAGGTCAAAGGTGAGGATTCAGAGCCAATTTCAGTTGGAGAAAGAAAAACACTTCAAATTGGCAAGGTAAGCATTGAAGAAGAAAAATATGAACTTATACAACTTTGCCAAGAATTTCTAGATGGGTTTTCTTGGAGGTATGAATATTTAGGAGGGTTTAATCCAAAATTGGCACAACACACCATTGAACTAGATTCAGAAGTGAAAACCATCAGGAAAAATAAAAGGCTAGTCAATCCTCATATCGAGCCTCTCATGAAAAGAGAACCAAACAAACTCATTGAAGAAAGAATCATATTTCAATCAAGTACTCTTCATGGGTACAAAATATGGTTCCAGTTAGGAAAAATAATGGGGAAATCAGGGTATGTGTGGATTTCTGAGACTTGAAGAGGGCCTCTCTCAAGGACCACTACCCACTTCCTTCCATGGAGAAAATCCTGCAGGTTGTAGCCGGTTGTGAAAGGTTCTCATTACTAGATGGCTACTTGGATATAATCAAATCATGCTGTAAGAAGATGACCAGTTCAAGACAACCTTCACCATGAAGTGGGGCACATATGTTTATAGGAAGATACCAATTTGGACTTGTCAAACACTGAAGCCACTTTCAAAAGGGAAATGGATATGGAATTCAAAGGAATGATCAATAAGATAGTTCTTGTGTATCTATATGATATTATTGTATTCTCCAAGAACTTTGTAAGTCATCTCTTTTACCTCAGATAAGTGTTCCAAAGATGCAAGAGATTTGGAGTGTCTTTGAATATGAAAAAGTGCATATTCTTAGCTCATGAAGGCAATCTCTTAGGCCACACCCATGTCTAAGGAAGGGTTGGAAATTGATCTAGAAAGGGTAGAAGCCATTCGAGCATTGCCATTGCCAAGTCATAAGAAGGCTCTCCAAAGTTTATTTTTGGGGAAAATTAATTTTGTTAGGAGGTTTTGTTCCTAACTTTTCCCATCTTGTCAAACCACTCACACCTGATGTTGAAGAAGACCATGATTTTTAGATGGATTGCTGAAGGAAAAGAAAGATTTGAAGTTATAAATAAGGCCATTACACAGGCTCCAAACCTCATAAATCCATATTTCTCGAAAATATTTCATTTTATACACTTTTGGGCACATGGATCCAATATCTGCCATACTAGTACAACCAAATCAATAAGGACTGGAGAAGCCTATCACATTCTTTAGCCAAAGCCTTCAGGATTATGAGGTGAGATATTCATTCATTGAGAAGCGTGTCCTTGTTGTGATTAGAAGTCTAAAGAAATTCAGACATCTAGTGTCAAATAACAAAATTCATCTATTAGTTTCACATGCTGGTGTAAAATATTTTCTTTTGAACAAGGACCTTAATGAAAAGAGAGTTGGTTATATAACCAAGGTCATGGAGTACAATATTGATATAAATGTGACCAAATTAGTTAGGGGTAAAAGGGTTGTGTGAACAACTAGCTTCTAACCAGCATGTTGAATCAAGAGAGGAGGTAGAAGTTGTTATGATGTTGTAAGATAATCAAGAACAAGATACAGATGGTATACCCATTCCTTGTTAGACTCAAGATATTTTATATTTTCTTCAAAGAGGTAAAAGTACTCAAGGATTGAGTAAATCCAAAAGGAGGTATTTAAGAATTCATTGCATCCCATATGTGCTTGTAGATAATATTTTGTTTAAAAGGGATGTGAATGGTGTCCTCCTAAGGTGCATCAAGACAAATCAGATAGAGAGGGTACTGCACGAGTTTCATGATGGAGAGGTAGGTGGTGATTTTCCCCCAAAAGAAACAACCATTAGAATCATGAGGGATGGTTATTACTGGCCTAATATTTTCAATGATTGCTACTCATGGATCAATAAATTCAAGAAGTGTGCCTTCTTCACCAGGTAAAGAGAAGCTAGCAGCCCTCCCACTCAATCCTATCTCAGTTGAACAATCTTTCATGAAATGGGGGCTAGATTTTATTCAGATGATTAATCCAAGTTCCATCCTAGGTCACAAATGGATTCTTACAGCCATAGAACTACTTCACTAAGTGGATAGAAGTAGGTTGCACTAAAGGAGGGCAAATGGAGCTAGCATTCTTAGACTTCTTATGAAGGTATTACAACAAGGTTTGGCGTTCCCTTCCACTATAATATTAGATAATTGCCTTATCTTTCCTTGGAGCAAAGATATATAATTTGGCTGTTAGAAATGACATCTACTTGATCACTTATTCTAACTACTACCCCTAGGTTAACGGGGAAAGTAGATTCCATGAACAAGAACTTGCTGAGAATCATAAGAAGGACCCCAGATGAGAATAAGAGGACTTGGCATACCAAATTGAAATCAACCTTGTGGGATGATAAAATCACTACCAAGAAGTCAACTAGTTATTCTCCTTTCAAGTTGGTTTATGGAAGGGAAGACAAGGCCTATCCAATATCCCTTGAATTACCATCCTTGGAGCTTATCAAACAACTAGAGTTGTTTGAATTTTCCAGCTATGTAAGTCCGGTATGTAGAGATCATGGAACTAGAAAAGTGCTAAGGGACCAGGCCATGAAAACAATGGAGAAGGACTAAGCTCAAATCAAGATGAGTCTTTGACAGAAAGGCCAAAGACCAAGAACTTTTCAAGAAGGAGAACCTAGTTCTGAAATGGGATGCAGACAAGTAGCCTAAACCAGGAAGGCACTCCAAGTTTGATGCAATATGGAGTGGCCCTTACTTGATTTCAGGGTGCAAAGAAAACAATGCTTTCCAATTGAAAAATTTGGAGGGAAGAAGAATTGTAGAATTCTAGTCAATGGCATCTATCTCAAGCATTATTACTGATGGGAGTATATTTATTGTAAATATTAGTTTAGATTTTGTAATTCCTCCAAGTGCTTGCAGCACATCACTCAATTGCAGCTTAGTTTTCTTTCAGATAAGTGCTTATGCACTCTCTGCATGTTCCATTTTGGGATGTGTATGATTTTGTTATTTGTACATGATTGTGTTTTATTGTTGTTGCACTTTCAAGTTTCAGGCAAGATCTGATGATGAAGTAATTTCTCAGTAGTGTTCCAAAGGAACAATAGGTTTTAGACTTCAGACCAGTTTCAAAAATTAGAATGAATCCATACCCAATGGATGTAAAATGACTGGTCTTTCAGATCTAGTAGGCATATCACCCCGTAAATATCCATTTGTTATCAATTTTTACAACCCCTTGTTAAATGGATCAACCTACAGGTCTGGGCATTGATAGTTAATGGGAGCAGTTTACAGGGTATCTTGTCGCGAGCTTTCTCACTCACGGTGAAGGTTTGGAGTAGGATTTTCATTAATGGTCAGGTAGAAAAAATGTATGGATTTTCATTTCCTATCACACAAAAATTCCTTGTTCTCATCACAGAAGAATTCCTTCTTCTTGTCGCACGACAACGCCTTCTTCCTGTTGCGTGACAATGCTTCTTCCTCTCGAACAGAAATGCCTTCTTCCTGTCACATGAAAATTCCCTCTTTTTGTCATGCGACAAGGCCCTCTTCCTATCATGTGAAAATGCCCTCTTCTTGTAGCGCGACAACACCTTCTTCTTATAACATTATAATTCCTTCTTCTTGTCGTGTGATAACCTCCTTTTGTTATCACACGTCAACCTCCCCTCACTTTCATGTGAAAACATTTCTTCTTGTCACGTGAAAAGTCTTTTCCTCATCAGCGGTGACTCATCCCTTCTTTTCATGGATTATCTAGTGGTTTTGGTTAGGCAAAACATAGAGTTTTAGATACGGCAAGACATTAATGACACCGTACAAGGTAGTTCAACAACCGGTTTAATGAGGTATGTCATCCCTGTTCATCGTGAAAGAAAAATTACCATTGAAAATGGAACCATCATGGCTTCCCATACCTACGTACAAGAATTTAATGAAGGAAGTTGGATGGTATCTCCTTTTCTCTATATATATGTAAATTCCCCTCATTTGAAGGAGGTAGGATTTTGAAATTTTAAAGGAACTCTGCCAAAATTGTTCCAACCCTTTTGTGAGATGCATGCCTCAAATATATGCATTTTGTGAAGGATTATTTCCTTGTGCCTATACTGTAATGGATTGTGCATCATTTTAAGCAATAAAATTAGTGTTTTGTGGATCTTCTTTCCCTAGCCTGATTTATATTTCATTTTTTTCCTTCTATTATATTTTGTAGGTATATTATGTATATTGTGTTCCTTTACAGGGTTTAAATTTGTTGTGCTCTACGAAATTGGAGGTTTGAATGTGTTTTGTGACTATGGAATTTTATCTTCCCTTATCTTCCCCATTTCCCTCCACTTTCACTCATTAGGAATATGTGGCCAATAAGTGTTATATATGCAGAGAGTGCATGTGAAGGAAATAGGATGAAACACAGAGTGATTTTGGGGAGATTTTGTAGATGGTAAACTTTCCAATGTATGTACAGTCGATTGAAAAGGTATCGTGGCATTAGTAGAAGGATGATGTTTCTAGAATTTATAGTTACCAGCGCCAATAGCTACAAAAGTATCCTGGAAGTAGGATCCATATATTTCAATAGGATTAAATTTAAGACTGCACAATGTGTCATCATTAAGCTCTACGACATCATCCTCACCATCGGAATCATTGGTGCTAACATTATCTTATTGGATAAAATTATCAAGAATATTGGTAGGGATGGAGCTAGATGTAGAATTGAGAGGAGCCATGATAGGTGGAGAATTATTAGCCACAGAGGTAGACATGGTAGGTTTAGAATATCCGTAGTTTGAGTATGAATGGATGGAATTTATGTAGAGGTAGCAGAAGGAGTAGGAGCACTAGATTGACCAACATCATATGCACTAATATTATGATATGGAATAAGATGTGATGGGGGGATGGGCATGGTGGTGAAGGGGTCTATGAAGTTGAACTTTCATGGATTAGGGTCAACAAAAATGGTATGCTCATAGCCATCATGTAGGAATTTAATACACCTATGGAATTTGGAGGGAACAACATTCATTACATGAATCCATGATCTACCAAGTACACAATTAAAATGGAATAAAATTCTAGATGACCCTTGTTGACCTGATCTAGTTGTTTAGTGGTTGTGGTCTTGTTGTTTTTTGGTATTCTTATTAGTAGCATTCCCACTACCTCTGTGATTTTTTGCTCATTCCTGTTTCTAGGCATTTTTTTGGATTTTTATTCTTGTAAATCTTGGATTTTTAGCCTCTTGGTTGTCCCACAGGGTAACATCCTTTTAAAACCTTTTATCCTTAATAAAATAAATTAAACTAGAATGAGGAATCAATATCAAAGAACACAGTGGGAAAAATTTTAAGCCCAACTTATAGAGGTATGGTGATAGTTCCATGCATGTGCGAGTAGTAGAATCATATCCATGAATTAATTGAGATGATTTATTAATTAAATCCTCAATAATTCATATTTTCCTGATGAGGGAGAGAGCACATAAATTTATACAAGATTTGTTATCAATGGGTACATGCTTAATACACATGACACCAATAGTAGCGCGGTGATAAGAAAAGGTACAAATGGATTGTCAGCAGTAGAGGGAGGGATATCCTCATCACTAAAAGTTATAGCATGTGGGAGATTTATGAGGGATTGAATGAGGTGAGTAAAGGAAACAAGTGAATTATTACTTTCAATGTGAATGGAACAAAGTGAAACCTCTAATGTATGATGACAATCAGGTGTGGTGCATAAAATATCATAAAGATAAATTTTTGTTAGAGTATTATTAAGTTTCTCAATGATGTCATAACCCTTATGGGTGGTGGTAGGAACTGCAAAAGTGATAGGTGCTGGGACAGAGACGGGTGGACCATTAGGAGGAAGAGTGTGGTGAGTGGTGATTATATTGATGGTTGGATCATGCATAGGTGTAAGGAAGCGGTGAGGATGAACCTAATCAGAAGTGGTAAAATCCATGAAGAAACCTTGATTGGATCAAAAGAGGGATAAAAATTATTTAGCTTAATTTTTATTAATTAAATTTAAGTATTGTAGAGTAACTACAAAAAATGAATGATGTAAAAATGATAAATTATAGTAATGATGCAAGATAAATAAGATGTAAAGTATGAAACCATAAGAAATTAAAATAGATAGAGGACTTAGCTAACTCTGAATATATGGGAAGTGATCTAGAAAGGTGTGACTAATGAACTGGTCACTTGAAAATATGTAACTTGAGAATAATGTCAGATAGGGGTGCCTAGGCACTGGTGACTACTCCTGGGAACTAGTGAATGTGCAGAGGCTTAGAATTTGATTTTTTTTTGTGTCACTAAGGTTTCATAACTAATATCTCTTAATCATCTACTATTTTCACAAGGATATCCAATTATACTTATAACATGCTAAAGATAAGTTCTCCTGCACAAGCCCACAAACAACATAAAACCTAAAAAAGAAAATATAGAGTGGGGATTCAAAATGACCTTGATAGTCACCCCAAGAGTGAACTTACAACTTAGTGTTGCACTAAATCTCACACTCCATGTAGTTATTTGTGTGTGTGTAGAGATTGTGCCCTGGCATGCCCTTGTGCAAGTTGCACTTGATAACAGGCTGTATCTAGAATGTAGAAATGTAGTAGAATGTGTGGATTGAATGGAATGAACCTCCCCTTCCTATGAAAATTTGATGCAACCATTGACCCTTAAATGGATTCTATATGGATTCCTTAGAGTAATTTAGTGCCTTTGGAGTGTAAGATTAGGTGATGATAGTAATGCTTAGTGTTCGGTCTCTGATTTTTAACACAGAACTATGTATTTCGATGATTCCATTTTTTTAATTTCATAATTGAAAAATAGAAGTCTGACCCATAAGTGAAAAAGATGCGCAAAAGATAAAAGATACCCAAAATAAGTGAGTAAAGTGAGAAAGGATCAGGGGTGCCCAGATGGGACATGAGTGCCTGGGTGGTGTTGTCCTAGTTGTGCGTTGGTGTTTAATACCATGAAAGATAAAAAAGTAAAGTTCTAAGTGGGATGTATGGTGTGTAAGACCAAATAAAAAATAAGATACAAATAAAAGAGGCCAAAGATAGTCATCAATTATTAGTTTTCTTTCTTATGAATCATATAAATGTTAGTATGATTTTAGGACCTAGAAATGTACACAAGTGTGTTATTTCATATCTATAGTTACCATCTTGATATGTTTAAGGATTTTCTGGAACTTCATAACCACTTACAAATTATTGCCAAATGTCAATTCCAATATAAATTAGATAGGTGTGCATCCTTATACTCCAAAAATCATAATTAGTTCCATCAAACAATGGAGATACATTTGAGGAGAATCCTTCTCGACCCAAAAGGTATGATTATAGATGTGAAGCTACTCTTTAAGGAACCTACTGTGATAGAAATTAAAGATCACACACTTATACTGAAAGGGGGGTGGATCAATATACTATAATTTTTTACTTATTTAAAACTTTAATATCCATAACAACAAAAATCATGCAAGATCCAATAATTATTAAATGCATGATTTATGTGGAAACACTTTCAGGAGAAAACCACATAGAATGGACTTCTTGGATCTAATGTCTAAATCAATTCATAAAATTAAATACCTTACAACTATTTTTACGAACCAACATATTGAAGACACCTATCACTAACGCCAAAAATCAACTTAGATTCTTTATGAGCACCAATTCACTAGAGACACCAAATCCCAATTACAATAATTAACACAAGATATTCATGATAACAAACTCTTTGGAGACACCAATTATCAATTCCAAGAAGCAAACTAGCAAATGCATGAGCACCAACTCAGTGGAGACACCTATCCCCAATGAAAAGCATCATCTTAGCTAGTTTTTGAGCTCCAACTCATTGGAGACACCAAATCAGAATTACAACATAAATTTTGTTTTATTCTTTCTTTTTACTCTTCATTTTTATTCGTAAAATATCTTTTTACTATCTCACTCTCTTCCACTCGCACTCATTCACGCTTCACTCAATTTTATTGTTGGATTCATACACCTACACTATTCATATTTTACTTATTCTATGCAAAAATCACTTCCTTCCTCTTCAATAATTTTCCAATTCAGTCTTTGAGCATAAGATATTTCTCTTTTCTTTCAGCTCTTCTACACACATTAGTTCAATGTTTTCCCCACAAGAGAAAACTTTGACTTTCCAATTTGAGTCTATTTTTATATCATGTACACCTCTCAAAACAATATGTAATAGCATTTGAGAGTTGACCAAAATAACATTTTTTTCAATTCAAGATATGATTCAGTTTTTGTAGAACGATATTTGAATTTCTAAGATTATCCTAGGCTTCCATAGAATTCCCCTATTTTTAATTTATTTTGTGATTTTTCATTGCCTTTGAGGACTTTCTCTAACCTATAAGACATTATTGACTTCTACAGCTCATTTTTTACCTAAGCGGTATTCGTTGACTTCCTTTTCTATTTTTTCTCTTCTTCCTTCAATTTTTTTTTCAGACCTTCACAGTCTTCCTAGACTCATACGACAATCTACCTTTGTATCGAGACATTTACTCCTCTCAAAACCCCACGAGACACTCAATGACCATATACTTCTATTATATGGTTATTTCCATGATATACATCCTTGGTTAGGCGGTATTTTCTTGAATTCAAAAAACCCACAAAAACACTTTAATGTGATCCACTTAACATGCAAAGCACTGTCAAATGATTTCAAACTTGCAAAACACTACAACAAACACCTAACACACTACAAACCATTTTGAAATATGTAAAACACTATAAAAACCTTTGGAATAGTATAGAATATTTTATTTTGGTACATGGCATGTGAATTTCAAACTGAGAGAAATATGTCATGATTGGCACATTCCTAGAACATTAATGACAAATATTTCTAACACATGAAGCATGTAAAATTATTTCTTTAATAATCATTATTTTGACATCAATGAAAATATTTCCAACATGAATAGGATCAATTTGGAATGTTTATACTTATCCAAGAAAAATATGAACTAAAATTTATTCTAGACAATATCACCTTGAAGGAAAAAGGATCTCTTGGGCGCTAGTGTTTGAACTAGGTGCTAGTGTCCCAGTAATGGGTGTAGGTGTATTTCTTTCAGTATCTAACAATATCACCTTCACTTCTCTCTATGTCACATCTACTTCATTGTAAGGTTATCTTGTTGCACCTATACCTAGAAAACAACCCCTTACTACCTACATATGACTCAAACACATAAAAATAAATAAAATATGAAAAATATTGTCATAATAACATCCACAATCACCCCAATGTAATTTTCACTAGGCATTGCACTACATCTCAGACTCAATGTATTTCTGGTGTGTGTGTGGTAGAAATCATTTCCTTTGAAGCTATTTTTCCCTTATGTAGGTTGAACCAAGATAACAGGCTACAACTAAATTACTGCCAAGATAATGTGTGTCATGGAATTAAATTTTTTTCCTTTCTATGTAGTGAATGATGCATACCTAATGTAGTCCTTACGATTCTCATTTTTTCGAAGTAGTATATAAAGAGTAATAACAAAATGCTCCTTACAATAATTAGTAGGTTGTGTATATATATGATTCCTTAGCTTGAATTTTGTCACTAAAAACACTAAAAACCAACCCAAAGTGATCAATAAAAGTTTAAAAATGGTAAAAAAGTGGTGTGTAATATTAAAATATAAGACCGAAGAGAAGGGACAAGAGTTCCCACAAGGGGACAGTAGCACCATCCGCTCAAGTTCCGTACTAGGTGATTATATCAAGAAACCTCTAAATATAAATCATAAAATGTTCAACTGAAGAAATTTTTTTGATGTCCAAACGTAAAGGGATAATTCTACAAAAACTATGGGTGAAAGCATGGAAATAGAAAACAATGTCAATGTAAATCAAAACAAGTGCTATCAATGTTTAGTTTTCTTTCTTAGGAATCATGCATATAATGACATACTATATGCATGAAGCAATAGTAATAGGTTCATAATTTTTTGTCTACTAAAAATAAAAATATGTTACTGAGAGATAACTAGCCTATTTTATAGTATTTTTGTTCTAAGATGAAATGCTTATATAAGGGTCATGGATAATTTCAAATAAATTATAACCACTAAAATTTAAAGAACCAAAATTTGAAGCTATAAAGGATAGGGAGAAAGAAGAAGTAAAGGATATTTAAAAAGCATAATAGGGTGAGTACATGGAGATGGGGCCCAAATAGTGGCCAAAAACCATGAACTAAATGATAAAGAATTTGGTGTAATCTATAATTTTGTCTGTTGATACAAAACCAAAATGTGTATGAACTATATATTGAATTATTTAGTAAAAAAATCCTATTTTTCATTTTTATTCATCCCCAAACGTGTTTTTCTTTCAAAACCTCATTTCACAGCTCCACTTCTATCCTCTTTGGTCAAAACATTTGTTACAGATCATGCTAAAGGTTGTATTGAGGTGGATTTGACAATGTAACACTATTTAATAGGTAGGAAAAATTCTTTTCACTCAATTGCAATAAAATTTGGTAATCTTTCTATATTTCTAATGTAGATTTTTTTAAAAACATTTCTTTTATGATTATTACATTTCCTTCACAATAAAAAAAACAATGCAAATCATCATAACCGTCCTAACCCTCCTAGCTCTCCTAGAATTGTTGTAGATACTCTAGGTATTTACGAGGATTTATTTTCCCATAAAGTAGAGAAGAATCTACAAATCGAGGAATTTATTAAATTCATGAGGAATTCTCATTCCAAGAATCCCCACCGTGCCTCTCTTGTAAACACATTAGAGTCATTATTGGCTCAGGTTTACTAAATAATGATTCAAATTGATTAGTGGACATCTTATAGAGATACTTATAGGTATTATTATTCTAATCTATTATCAACTCAAATAGTAAAAGATAAACAAATTATAAAAGAAATCATTTGTGAACTAATCATTGGGCATAGAAGTAGAACTAATTTTCTAGTTCATTTATCATGCAAATGGTTTTCGATGTAGTGGTGCAACAATTATTTTTTAGAAGATAATTTTTGGGATCAATGGTGGATCATATTTTATATTCTACCTTGCAATAAAAATTATTTTATTCTATACTTTTTGTGGAAATTTTGTTGTGAGTTATCCTCAATAAGATCCCCAACTACTTTGAATACTGATAGTTTATGGGCTAAGGAAAAAGATGTACACATGATAGACTAGGTGCACATCATGATCATTTTAACATGATAGACTCCCCATCAAAAATTACCCTCAAGCTTAAGTAATTACCGTAGCAGTGAAGGAGGTAATAGATATTTACACACTATGTGTGCTTCAAAAACTAAGTGATACCTTCATTCAGCATATGAGATATGTTTATGAAATTTATGTGTGTGGAGATGGACAAGGGAGTGCTTTGAATAGTACTAGCACAAGGACACATATTTGCACATCTTATGGTGGCATATGTATTTGACGTGGTGGACATGGTGTGGATATGTCTTACAATGTTTTAGTGATACATTTGGATTGTAGACCTTGATGACACCTTCACATATATTTTTATTTTTATTACATTTTACAATAAACATAGTACACCGGACATATGTAAACTACCAAATATTTATATTTAAAACTAGTCAAATTTATTAATTTACACATATACATGTATTAATATTATAACATAATGGAGGGAATTCATCATCCCAACCACATGTTTCAAGAACCATACAAATTTTTACATTCATAGAAGTAATTTAAAATATTTTCACTTATTTTCATGTATGTGCTAATGATGTTAAATATAGTATAAGTTGTCTTACACTTCCATTGAAAAGAGAAGGACAATTACATGTTGTATTAATAAAAAAAGTGGGTAAACTTCTCAATTTGAATCTATAACCTACACAAAAGAACACCTAGAAATATACAAGTTATTTTGGTGGTTAGGGGACCTACGTTGGCTAGATCCCTAACAATTTAAGGAGATAAAATACATTTTATTACAGAAAAATAACAAATTAATACATAAAAATGAATCCAGTATACCTGACTTAGTCACAAACCCATTTTGGCTATGATTCACTGAAAAACACATGAAGGTTACAGGCCAATCCTAGGCATGACGGGAGCCAACCTTGAAATATCACAAAAATAGTGATGTCATGAGTTACATATGTTCTTTTTGATCCACGTTCATCTCTCCAAAAAAATTTCAATACCGAAATATGCGAATAAAGAAACAAAAATTCAAGTATGGGCTCAAGTGCACATAGCCTTAAGGGGTTAGAATGATGGGGGTGAGTAGTGTTTTATAGTTATTTATTACATAGAATATTTTGATACATATGGGTGCAATGTGCATCGATGGGAGAGATGATAAGGGTCTATAGTACATTGGGAATGTAACTGGGTAGGGGGAATTGACAAAATTAAATTTGAGTGGGTGAGGATTAGTAAATGAGTGATGAGTTTTTTTATCACCTTTTGGTGGGGTTTTATATTTTTTAGTTAATTTTGTGGAATTATTTTATTTTTTGGGATTATTATGTTTTACAATGTTTTTCATACTTTTGAATATGAGACCTTATGTGTAAGGTGCACTTTCTAGTGTCTAAGTTTTCCCCCTTTTTGGGTTGTGTGTTACAATAAGCAAGATACAACACAAGAACTAAAGATGAGACGGGGGTTATATAATGCTATGATAATGATTTCTGTAATTGTGGGCTTACACATATGATTGGATAGACATGAGCCTAGAAATGCAATTGATGAGCCACTTCAGCCAAGGTCTGTGAAGGGATCGATAGGTTGATTTCTGAAGGAAGAGAATATTGATTCAATTGACTAAGGTGTTTTGATGATTATATGTCATAAAATTGATGAGAAGGATTTTAGTATAATATCCCCGTCAAGTGACAATTTTAGGAGCCACGGGTTTCCCTATATAACACGGGATGAAAAGTGTTAATTTATAATGATAAAAAATGAACCTTGGTGAAGTGATGATGAGTGAAAGCAAACACAATATTGTCTTATCTATATGGAGGTGAAATTATGGATAGGATGGGATGTAAGCTGGG
The DNA here is from genome assembly GCA_019776745.2 of Taxus chinensis. NCBI lineage: Eukaryota > Viridiplantae > Streptophyta > Pinopsida > Cupressales > Taxaceae > Taxus > Taxus chinensis. The sequence goes on from CM034150.1 coordinate 743,846,150, forward strand.
TAGAATGAGAGAAATTTTTCCCCAGCCCAAATTGGTGAGTGGGATGGAAACGGGTGGGAAAAACAATGGTATGAAAAGTGTGCAAGGAAGGAATTGGGTAGAATAGATGTGACATGGAGTGCAAGGTGAGGAGCACACAAAGAAAAGTGTATTGTAAAAGAGTGGAGGATGAAGGGTACTAACTCTCCCAGTCACTTTAGGGACCAAAAAAACAACTATAGGGTTTCTTTGGTTATTTCTTGATTTTTGGAATAATTTATAAAATATGATCCCTTATTCTTGTTGGTATGTTGATTTCTATGTATTTTCATATATGTATAAGCTCATTATTGACAATTAATACGTTGGAGAAGTTACATAGTATGATCAATATGTATATGACATGGAAATTTAGGTGGTTTCATGATGGCAAGTGTTAAATCATTGAGACTAGCTTAGTCTATCATGCCTAGACAAGTGACCTAGTTAGGCTAGGTGAAGTTGCATGATATTTTCGGCTACATGGTAACTTGGGAAGCATGTAGAGGTTTGATTTATTTTTTCTCAAGTTGGCTAGGTCCTTTTGGAGTACTGAGAAGTAAAGCTATTAGGTTAGTATACTTGGTCATGGTGCACACTAGGCCTACTCCTAGTGTTTTGAGGCCTAATTAAGCATGAAAAGAACTTGCATGTATATGTGAGCTCTTGAGATATATTATGCAAGTATTTTTTATTGTTTTTATCATGTAGAGGCAGTTATTAGAGGTCTTATGATGATCTATATTGTTGTTTCATTTTTTCCTATCCTAAACCATGCAAAACCCTAAGGGTTATTCATGTAAATGAGATTGGTTGTGAAGAATAAGATATATTTGGGACATAATAATGATTTTATATCTTATTAGGGTGTTTCATGATGTTGTGGGAAAAATTTTAGGTTTCCATGATGAATATTTTGCATGTTATGATGTTTTATGTGAAACAGGGTGCTTGAGAGTGCAATTCCATCTTGAATTGTGAAATTTTTATGCTCACCATGAATTGTGTGATTTGCATAGGAACTTGTGTCTTTAAATGATGACTTTAAATTAATTTAATAAGATTTGACAAAAATAATTGAGTGGTTTCGTCACATTTTTATGAACGAATTTTAAGAAGGTAAACAACTTTTTATGAGTTTGAAACCCTAGGTCTAATGTGGTAGGAGTTATCTTCATGATAAGTGCCTAGAATTTTATGTTTGTGATATTATTTTATCTTGTATAAGACTCTTCTAGATTTACAAAAAGGTAATATAGAGCATGTGGTGATGAGTGGACCCCACCTGAAAAATTTAATTTTCTAAAGAAGTTCATTTTGGGACAAAGTTGTACAAAGGAATTGTGAAATAAATTGGGGAGTTTTACTTAATTTCTATGATGGATTCAGATCATTCCTAAGCTTCTAGAGGGAAAAGTGTTCCCTATTTATGAATAATGGTCTTTAGTAGTTTTGGGGTAGTTTTGGAGTATTTTTAGAGATGGGCATGCTTGAAGGTCTTCCACTTGTATTTGGAAGGAAATGAAATATGTTATACAAAGAGGATTAAATTATATTTTTAATGTTGTATTGGTTGTCTCATGATGATGAGATTTGATGGGCTATACAACTCAATTTGTAAATAAGAAGTTATTATTTTTCTTAGGAAAAGAATTACTTTTTCTGAAAGATGGAGGTAGAAGAGGCATGAGATGCATTGTTTGATGATTTATATCAGTTTTAGAGTGAAGAGGGATGAATTGTATTTCTACTGAAGGCATTTTGAAGTCTTGAAAAATACTGAAATGGTGCAAACTAATTGTGTTTCTAAAACATCTTTTTGGGTAGTTCAATTTGGAGAAGATGAAAGATGGTGTGGTTTTCATGTATGGATGTTTCATGAGTTGTAGCAATCCTAGATATGATCTACATATCAAGGGATTTCCATTGAGTGGTTACATGCCATAGTTGAGGTATTTTGGTGTATTTTTCTAGCTTGTTTATTGCATTTGGGCATGGCCGACCTACATGGGTCTATTTTATGAATGTGCATGTTATGTTTTTTTAGTTTTTTTGTCGAACTAATGATGAAGTGTTTACATCACTTATGTTTATGATAAGATAAGGGTATAAAGTGAATGTTTGAGTTTAAATTTTAACTAGTTGCTTGAGAGGGAAAATTGCAATCCATGTGTAAGTGTGTGATAGGTATGAACCCATATATTCAGAGCTAAGGAAGTGTGTTAAAGGCTAAGAAAGGTTAGAGAGAATGTGTGTATGGATTTTTGGCCAAGTTTTTCCTTGAAAGAACAAGAAAGAGCGAGCTAGGTGAATGAGGGGTTGAACAAGTGTTTTAAGGAATTTGGAGCTGAATTTTGGGATCACAATCAGCTGTGTTATCAACCTATTTTCAGTGATAATACTTATACAAAATCTCTTACGATGAGTCATATTCATAGGATTCTCTTGTTGTGAGTAATATCAAAAAAAAATTATGGGTTGTTACTCCTTACGGGGTTAGTGCCTCACTAAATAAATCTCTTGTGATTTATAATATTCACTTGAGTCCTTTCTTTGTGTAATATAAGAAATCATTTTTTAGTAGGTTTTCGTACCAATGAGGGTTTCCCACTTATATATTGTGTCTATATGTTCTCTCTTAGGTGGTATGTATATTTGAATGTATGGTGCACACTTAATAAGATCTTGTTTAATGTATATGATTAAATGGATGTTAACAGATGTTGCAATTCATGGTAAATAAAATAAGAAGTTCTTAGGGACTGAGTCACCCCCACTCAGTCCATTTTAGTTATAACATATATGTTCTTTTGATATAATATTAACGTTGTAAAATGTAATGCCCAATCCTATTCGACACTTATTTTACTATTATTTTGATTATTGTTGATTAGAGACATGGGCATTATTATTATTATATTTTAGTTAGTATGTTGATAGACAATATGGATATTTTTATTATTGATACGTTGCAACTCATATTGTGGATTGTATGGACTCCTAGCAGACATGGATAGATATTTTAGTACTTGATGATGATCTTGTGTTGTTGCTTTGTTATATATTGACACTTTGGATTCTTGACATATTGATTATGCTTAGATGATTGGGAAATTCTTGGGATCTTATTAATATTGGTGAAAATGTTATAATTGAAATGTTTAGAAATTGTAAACAATTGATAGAATTGCTTGACCTTGATAATGATTTAATTACGTTATATGATGATGTTAATTGATAGATATGTACTTGTTTTATTTCTTGATGTAATTTATACGGCCTTGAGGCCAAGGGGTGTTGTTTGATTTGTTACATGAACTTATATCACGAAAACAAGAAGGGGCTAGGAGACTAACCATGGAAGAATATCGGATATTTGCAACAAGGTCACATTGGCAACTTTGTGTTCATGTGTATTGTACTTTTATTGTTTAGTTTTCTAGGACGTCCCCATGGGAAAGGTGATCTCATATGTAGGCATGGGTTTGTGTGTTGCTTAACTTCTTTTCTTTTATTTATTTTGTTGTGTATGTGATTTATTTAATTGTAATATGTTCTCATTTTATTATTGCTTAATTAAGGTGCTATTGGTTAGTTAATTAATCATGTTGATTATGGTAATATTAGATGTGATGAAGGGGAATTTAATGTTGTATATAGTCCTCATTATCTTATCAATTTTAGATGGTTTTATTTTGATTTTGAGTTGTGTACTCAACCCAATACTTAAAATCTCGAATTTGGGCTTGGAACCCACTTTTGGAGGCTTGTGGGACAAGTTAAACTCGTCCCATTCCTCTTAAACCTTCCTACCAACCATACCTATGATGTAAGTGGCCAAATTTATCCCTCGTGATGTATTTTTTAAATGAAAAGGGGCAATTAATGTCACGTTTTTACTTACCCTCTTGATTGTGTCCTTAGAAGCATGAAGTGGAGGTTTGAGTGCATGTTTGAGTGTGTTATAACCTAACCATACCCATTTATGAGTCCTTGGTCCTTGTGATTGACCAATTAAGGTCAATTTGAGGAGGTAGTGATGTGACATAATTCATGGAGCCACGTCACTATTCTCTCCTCATTTTCTAATTATCAGAGTAATTTTCGAGTTTTAGAGGTTCACTTAGTTTTATTTCACACTTGCACATTTTTGGGTGAACTAGGCTTGGAATTATTGCTTGGGAAGCTTTTAGTAGCTTGCATTTTTTATTAGAGCTTGGATTTGGAAGTGGTTGATATTGAAGTTGTTGCATTAATTGTTTTACTGTGCATTATAATGGCATGGTTGGATGCATGTGGTTGTATTGCATTTTTCTTCTTTCGTATTGTTTTGCATGCCCTGTAGTGTAGGTGATTGGGAGTATGGGAATTGGGTAGATTCATTTCCTTATGTATGGTGTCAGGAAAAGGAAGTGGATTCATTCTTTCGAAAGGTAAATTGGAGTATGTGAGGAATTTGTGGAGGGAGTGTGAGATAGGTGTTCCACCTATGTGGAGGTAAAAGTGATTTATATCATTTTGCAATTTGAAAATGGTACAGAAAAGGACTTGTGTGTGGTTGTGATATGTGCACTTGGAGATTCTTCTGGCAGACCCTCATCCCACTTTTGATGTATAAGGAGATGGGTCCATGTCCTAGTGTTTCCATTGGGCTTACTTCTATAAGCCCTTGTGTGTTATTGGAAAAATTATAAATGGGTTATTGTTATGTGTTTGTTTTCTTGTATGTATGTGCACGTGTAGTTTGTGTGTTGTATAGTGTTTTTTCAAGTCATTTATGAAGTTGTCATGGTTGTATTATATGTTACATTATTACTCTCATAGTTGGTGCACGGGGGCCAATGATAAGGTTAGATTACACCTTCTCATTGGATTAAGGTTGGTAGGAGAGCATTGCCTTTACTCCTCATTCCTTGTTATTGTGATTTGAAGATGGAGAAAATCTATTGGAGTTGCAAGTTGACTTCCTTAGAAAAGAAGATACTATGTGGTTTGAGACCAAATGAAAATTCATTTTTTATTAGAAATATTAGTATCTTGTCTCCAACTTTGTTTTGAAGGGCCTTGTTATATACTTGTATTTTAGAGTTGAGATTCTTGTAAATTCGAATTAACAAATCATGCAATGCATATGGTTTGAAATGAAAGGCATTGGTTGTAAGTTAAATTTGTAAAGAAATTGGACCTCACTTCAAAATTTATGAATTTATTTGAATCAAATAGTTATATTCTAATATAGTTTGGATTGGGAATGTTCTTGTTATCTTTAAACAAAGGTTATTGGATAGTCTGACATTCTTATTCAATGTTGCATCTTATTTAAGAATTTGTGTTTTGTATTATGAAACCTATAATTTAAACTAAGGTTTGCATCTTGCATTAAAATGTGAAATTGTTTCGTTAGAATTGCAAATAACATTGAGGTAAATCTTTTGTAATTCCCTTTTGAAATGATCTTGGTATAATTTATAAAAAAAGGGAGTGTATGTGTGATTATATATTACCCCAATTTGTGTTTTTACTTAATAACCTTGGATTGGTGATGGAATTACATTGAAAGTATTAATATTACAACTGTGGTTATATCAGTGTAAAAAAACAATGTTAATGATCTATATGATTTTAATTTAAATTTTCACTCTTAATAATACTCTTCAAAACAATACTGTGCATTTAAATCCAAAGTATGGAATTATAACATTTTAACTGACCTCATATATAAAGATACATTGATATATATATATCTATACTATATGTATATATATATTGTTCAAACAAATTAATCTACATACAACTTCACATTTGGAATTTAAAGACAAACCAAACACATGCACACACATATAGAAGTCGTATATATTAAATTAAGTTCATCTAAATATATTGTCTAAATGCTTAAAACTATATATATAATTATGTAAATAAAATGTAAATATGTAGTAAAAATAAAACTAAATACAATATGAATGTGTCATGTGTGTGTATGTTTTTTTGTGTATATAAATAAAAATTTAAAAAACAATGTGTGTGCTGTAAGGTGAGAGGTGGTGGGGGTGGCGTGCACATACTTATCTTAATAAAAGGTGGGAGGTGGGTGTTCAACCCCCCTAACATTAATAAACATGCACACACCAGTATCTGGGATGAAACCGCCAACATAAACCACTTACGACCAAGGGTCGATACCATACCTAAACACTATTAATGTCAATATTTAGTTTTATACATATTATATATAAATATATTATGCATATTTATTCAAAAAAATCTAAAACATAGCTAAATGCCTATTTTTACCTGCATATTCTTTTAATTAAAACAAGCTTTATATTGAAATACACACACACACACACACACTTAAGGCTGTATGTGTGTGTATGTGTGCAATGTGCCCAATGTGTAAATAATAAAAAAATAGTGTGTGTGTGTGTGCTAGTGTGTGTGTGTGTGTGTGTGTGTGTGTGTGTGTGTGTGTATACATATATACATATGTGTGTGTGTGTGTGTGTGTGTGTGTGTGTGTGTGTGTGTGTGTGTGTGTGTGTGTCTTATATAAACCCTATACTCAAACCAACGATCAATGGTGTTTACACCAAACTCATTTTAATTTTGGGGGTTAATAGTAAGGGTAAAATACACATACCAGTAAATGTGTGTGTGTGTGTGTCTGTGTGTGTGTAAAAAAATAGTGTAGCTGTATACATGTGTGTCAAACCCTAGTGAAATGTGTTTAACTACAAACCCTAAGAGACACTATAAATAATTCAAGCACGGAAAATGGGGAAGAGGAGGTTCTCCCTCATTCCCAAATCTTGGATCAAAAGGACAAAATTCTCTCCATAATCTCTCAAATAGCTCCATGGACATTCCATTCTCCCTCTACATGCAGAATCAAAAATGTGCAAATGAAAAGAAATTAGGTCTAAACAAATGAATAAAAGAGAATCCCATAATGATTTTTAGGGATTTTTAGGGATTTTCAAACTAGAATCTAGGGTTCTCATTGATCTAATCCTAAGGGTTGAGATTTGTCCCATACACATTTTAAGTCGATGGGTAATGTTTTGATGGGAATGAATTACTAAATAAAGTGAATGGGGCTAATTAAATTAAAGGGTCACCATGGGCTTTCCAACTAGTGGGTTAGGATAAGTTGTGACCCTTTTTTATCGTGAAATCAATAAATAAATAATCAGGTAATTCTGATTATGGGTTAAGTTGAGTAAATATTATGGCATGTATGGGTATTTTAGATAATGATCTAAAGGAATAGAATTAATTGAGCAAGGAAAATATATATAGTTAAGTAGTCAAATTAAAAGATGCAGCATGGGTGCTTAATTTAATTACGGAAAGTATTGATTAAACCAACTTAGGAAATGACTCTTTTATAAATATAATTGGAAATTTTAAATGGGTCAGAAATAACGAGATTAATTTAGCTAATATTTGAAAATCAGAATTCATTAATGGAAACCTTGGAATTGGATTTTAAAACTCTGAAATTGCATTTTAGAAGTAAATTGTTAATATTTAAATTATTAATTGAATTATGATTACTCTTTGAAATGTCGATAGATTTAAAATTACAATAGAAATTTAAAGTGCAATTGGTTTAGTACCTACAAATTTAAAAAAAAATTACCAGATATTTTTTCCTAATTAATTAATGGGGATTGATGTGGTTTTTAGAGTGTCGAAATTGGTGGGTTTTACACATTGGTATCAGAGTTGTGGGTTCAATGCTTGGACCCTGGGAAGACATGGGAACACAACAACCATTTAGCAAAACTAAACCTAGGACACTTGAACTCTATGGGATTAAAATAATAATAACGAAAATAAAAATTGTTCGGATTGTTGTATTCACCTAAGTGGGTGTCTTGTCAACCCAGCTATCAAGCAATTCTAATTATAGTTTGATATTCTTATGAATTTCCTATGGGTGCTAAGGAATTTAGTTCCTTGCGAAGATGTTAGTCAATGGGTTCCTAGCCTCTTGGTTATGGTCATGTGATGGTGTTGACCCCATAGAGACCCTCCCTTATCTGGATTGCTATTGTGTTTGTGCATAACTTTGGGATTAGTGCTAAAGGTAATGATTAGGGGATATGGAGGAGATTGAGGATTGATTAGTTGTTTAGAACTCCCCTTTTTCCTTTAGTGGTTAGGCAAGTTGGGTATGGTTTGTCGGTGGCTACAGACTTTGGGTGTTGGTTGTCGCTTTGAGGACTTAATCTCCATATGGGAGAGTTGATATCATGACATGATGTCACATTAGATCCGTTTTGTAGGTATATTCTTATATGTGAGATTGATGTATAGTACCCCTACCGGCAGCCCATGAAGGGCTGAAAAGTGATTGTGATGTGGATATTCATCATGTGTTTTATATTTGTAAACTTAAAATCTTTTATCAAGGACCAACATTTTATTTTAATGATTTGTTGAGAAGCTCTAAGGCTCTTATTATTATTTTTATCTTATTGCAATATTTTTCGAGGATTGAAATATGGCTACTTAGCCATTTCTTTTATTGACAAGATTTCTTGATTTTACCTTTGATTGGTTGGAGCTGTCTTGTTTCCTCAAAGTGACCATTTGGCTAAATGTCGTCAAGAATGTTATGTGGTTTTCATCTTATCTGTTGACAAGTTGGTTCTATGGTGTTTGGTGTTATGTTCTCTCATTGTATGGGGGTACACCCTAGGTGTCTTGATTATCATCCTAGGTGCTTCAGATCATGCCTTTGGTTTTGGAGTGATGGAATTTGTGTGTGCTAGGACCTTGGAGTAACCCTTTCATTACTTGACTTTTCCTAGGTAGAGGGATCTCTGTGTCATGCATGTATAGTTGGTAGATTTGATGGTGATTATGTTTCTTCTTTCACCCTAGTATGAGTTTTATTCATTGTCAGGATAGATGTGACACTCAGTGTGAACTTACTGATTATGTCAGGGATGGATTAACTCTTGGATAATTATAGGTTTTTGGAGTCCTACTCGATTTCCTTGTGGTTATTCAAGGAAGATCAATGTGTTGGACTATAATCATCTTGGATAAATATGGTTATACTTAAGTTCCTTTGACTTTGTTCTTAAATAAGTATGTTTGTTTGATCTCGAGGACCCATAGATAGATATACCCTTGTGTTAAATCTCTTGATTGTTTAGCATATACCACACTATAATCCATTAGTATAAGTTATCATTTAGATAGATATGGATGCCTTGGGCTCCTTTGGACCTTGTTCTTAGATATTTTGGGTTTTATAGGTCTTAAGTTTCTAACCTTGGCTGTGTTTATATCATGCTCTTTCATCCAAGGCTATAACTCTTGGCCTTAGAGGCTACATTTTGGGTAAATCATTGACTACCCACTTGATATTTTGATTTCCTCTTGGTGAGGAAGTGTGGTGTTTATGGGGTAATTTCCCCTTTTTCAATCTTTGATTTCTTGGTTGATGATATCTTGTGGAGGTATAAGTTTTGTTTGGAAACTCTCTCTTATATAGTGAACCTATTTTGAGTATAAGTCGTAAACATTGTTTTCTCCCTCACACTGATCTAAACTCCTTGAACTCGTAAAAGAAAATTTATAACTTCATAAGGTACATCTTCATTGTATCTCTTATCGATACTTGTGGAGACTCACCTGGAATGCATCGGTGATGCATGTAACTTTTGGGAAAACTCTTGTAAACTTGGTGTGTTCCATTTTGGTTAATGACCTCTTGTTTCTATGAACTTAATAATGTGATAAGCTTGGCTCTTCCTACTCATTAAAATTCAATTGGTAATGTGATAAACCTAAGCATATTAGATCTCTAATTGGGAGGCTTGGACTTTTGAAACTTAATAAGTAAATTGGGACATTAGGGAAGATGGTTCCTTACTCTAACCTGTAGCTTAATAGAAGAAATAAAACTATGTCAAAAATAGAAAGAAACCTCTTATAATTCCCTAGAAGTAGAATGAATAATTTTTCCACCTATATAGAATGGACGAGATAATCATGCCAACATTGGTGATGATCCTTAATGACACAAGATATGGGATATTATAATATAAGGAATGCATTAATTAGAAAACTAATAAGAAATATGCTTGGAAAACATAATTATAACTTGTGTTTTATAATTTGGAATATGGAATAGATAAATTTATGAGATTGAACACAAGTAGAATGTACAAATAAACAACCTTAATTGAAAATATAAATTGATTATTGCATGCCCTAAAATTTATAAAGGATACAACTTCTAATCTTAAAATTTCCCTTGAGCTACTGTATGAGTAACTAATTGTGCCCTAAATTTTAAGGGTTCCCTTGAAATACTGTATGAGTGTATAATCTAATATTGCTTAATATAACATAATTTGGGGTTCATTGATCAAAATTAATGATATTTTACTGTTGAGTAATATAATACCCATAAATCTTGAAAGAATAAGTCATTTCCTATTATAATATATAAAAAAATTAGTATATCAACTCCAATAAACATAAAATGTATACCTTCCTTGTTATATCAAACAAATAAACAATGTTACATAACATAGGTCATTTTTTGGACCTCTCACTGGTTAGTATGAAATTTTTTTATCGCCTTATTAAAGTATACATAAGGATTTTATCACCTTGTTAGAATGGATTAATTGTTATGTTCATATTGGTGGGTCCTATGTCCATCTTTGCCAAAGGTGGAAACTATTTTAACCTTTAAATCTATTCTGCCTACCATGAATAATGGAGTACCTTATTGATAGTGATGTTTCTAGCCATGTATTATTCTCCCATAAACATAAATGTGTGTAATTCTCCCCTTGTTGGAGCCTTTCAGGCCAAGCTGTACCCTTTTTTGCCTCTTAGCTCGATAAGTGTATGATTTGTGGTCTTTTAGGAGTGAGTCTATATCTCCAGTTTTAAGAGAGGCACTCTTCTTGTGTTTGGAATAGGTCATTGGTGACCTAGGCTTATTGGACAAGCTTAGGAAACATATGTTAAGGATATGGAGGAATTTTGGAATCCTTCCTTCCTTTTTGGGAACCATGATGTTGTCCCCCTTTTCCTTTGGGAAGAGAAGGTGCAAGGTTATTTTCATAAGTTTCAACTGCAAGAATGTTTGGTGTGTTGCTCTAGTAAATTGTTAATTGGACCTCTCTTGTTTCCTATTTTCTCCTAGCTCGCTTGAGTGTTCCTATGTGTTATAATATTAAGCTTGTGTTCATTTTTAAGATTCTTTGAGCTAGGGTAGGTTTAAAATTAATAATGTTTTTTTGTTATATAGAGTGAATGGTATCTCTTGTGTCGATATGATAGTATGGGCAAGACCTTATATGCCAAAAAAATGGAAATGTTGTCTAATTGATTGGGTTTTCTAAATCAGGATTAGTGGTTGTGTGTTACAATATTTGGGTAAAAATTCAAGTTATGGAAACCTTGTGGCCAAGATTATGCTTAGTGTTACCATGAAAAGTTAAGTGAGTTTCTTTCAAATTATATAAAGTACTTCCAATGAATAGTCTGCATCCTTGTAAACACTTTTGTTAAATTAGGTGTTTCCTTGTTGTTAAACCTTGTTTTGTGTGGCCCTAAATTTGTTGGTTCTATAAGAAGGTGTGGTTTCTCATGAAAAATTGAAGGTCATGATTGGTAGTTGTTAATTTTGTCTAAAATAACAAACATTGAAGTGTAATTCAACCTAAGCATGGAAGTCTTATCCTTCCTTTTTACCATGTTTTGTATCCATGTGTGGCTACGTGGACACCTTGTGTACATGAATTTTCCTATTCTTCTTGGACCTTAGTTTTCATTCATTGGGATCCCATCGACAATTTCCTATTTAAATGTTTTGTGTTGTAACTTGGTTAACCACGTAGAGATTATTCTAAAGGTTTGAATGCTAGCAATCTTGTTTGGAGGAAGGTTTAGTATCTATGCCTAATAGTCTCCCTTCTCTTTTTATAATAGTGTTGGACCAGAATTGGGTTCTGAGGGACACACTTTTACTTCGAAGTAAAGAAACCCATGTGGAAGGCGTGACTTCTATTTGTATGCTTTGTTTCCCTACCTCTTTTTGTGACTTCCAGGAGGAAGTCAAGTCTAAGGGGAGGGGGATGTAATGCCCACTCCTCTTCGACACTTATTTTTATATTTGATTTGATTATTTTTGATTAGAGACATGGACATTATTATTATATTTTTGTTAGCATGTTGATAGACAGTATGGACATTTTGATTTATTGATATGTTTATGACTCATATTATGGATTGGTATGGATCCTAGAGGACATGGATAGATATTTCAGACTTGATGATGATCTAGTGTTGTTACTTTATTATATACTGTTTTGGATTCTTGACGATATTGATTATGTTTAGATGTTTGGACTAGTCTTGTGATCTCATTGATGTTATGAAAATGGTAAAATTGAAATGTTTAGAAATTGTAAATAATTGATAGAATTGATTAACCTTGATGATGATTTAGCTACATTATATGATGTTGTTAATTGATAGATATGTATGTGTGTTTTATTCTTGATGTATTTGATAAGGCCTTGAGGTCGAAGGGGTATTGTTTTGATTGGTTACAGGAAATTATATCACGATAAACAAGAAGGGGCTAGGAGACTAACCATGGAAGAATATTCAGATGTTTGCAACAAGGTCACCTTGGACAACTTTGTGTTTGTGTTTATTGTTGTGTTATTGTTGAATTTTTTAGGAGGTCCCCATAGGGGGTGACCTCATATGTGACCATGGGTTTGTGTGTTGCTTTCCCCTATTTTATTTTTATTTATTTTGTTGTGTATGTGATTTATTTTATTGTAATGTATTCTCACTTTATTATTGCTTAATTAATGTGCTCTTTTTAGTTAATTAATCATGTTGATTAGCTAAGTTGGGATGTGACTATGTGGGCATTAATTGGTAGATAGTCCTTGTTATCTTATTGATTTGGGATGGATTTTATTGATTTTGGAGTTGTGTACTCAACCTCACTTTTCAAATCTCGAATTTGGGCTTTGGAGCCCACTTTTGGAGGCTTGTGGGACAAGTTAGACTTGTCCCATACCTCTTAAACTCACCCACCAACCATACCTATGATGTAAGGGGTTCAAATTTTAGCCTTCATTATGTGTTTTGGAAGGAAAAAGAGGAAATTAATTGTACTTTCTTACAAACTCTTTTAATTATGTCCTTGGAAGTATGGAGTAGTGGTTTGTGTGTTAAAGGAAACTTGTCATATCCTCACCCACCCATTTATGAGTCTTGGTCTTTATGTTTGACTTGGTGAGGTGGATTGGAGGGAGAAGTGATTTGGCATCCTACATGGAGCCACCTCACCATCCTCTCCACATTTTCTATTTATGTGAGTTATTTTGGAGTTTTGGGGGTTACTTGGTTTTTGTGGCACATTTGCATACTTTTTGGAATTTTCTTGAGTTACTTATTTTGGGAGCTTGGGAGCTTGCTTTTGGGATTTTTCTTGGACTTGGAAAATATTGAAGTTTATTGGTTGAGGATTGAAGGTGCTTGCAATGGAAAGGTAGGGTCTATACCCTTGCATTTTATTTTACTTGTTTGTGTTGTTTGTAAATGTGAATGAATGTATGTGTTCTTTTGGGATTTGGGGTAGTATTGTTGACCTTAAGAATGGTGTGGGAGATGGAAAATGGGATCATTTTGAGGGAGGGAAAAGGGAGTTTTGGCATGTGTTTTGGAGGGAATGTGGGTTGGGTGTTCCACCTATGTGAAGAAAAGAGAAAATATTGCTTATTTTTATATGTTTTACATGATTGGGAGAGAGTGATAAGGATATTTTGAGTGGATGAGTTTTTGTATGTGTGGATGGCATTTTGGAGGTTTTGGATGGACCTTAACCCATTGGGAGGTATAAGGAGGTGGTTCCCCATATTTCTCTTCTCCTTTGGCTTAGATTTTAAGCCTATGTGTTGGAAAGTTGCATATTGTTGTATATTATTGTTATTGTGCTTGTATGTGTTGCAATTTTTGTTGGCATGAATGTATGTATTGTGGAAGCCTTTGTAAAAAGTTTCATGGTTGCAAACATTCCCTATTTCTTCATTTATGGGGCTTGGGGTCAATGAGAAGGATGGCTTCTCCTTCTCATTGGAATAAGGTTTGGAGGTGAGTGTTGCCTACACCCGCTTCCTTATTGTTGTGATTTGAAGATGAAAAATGAATGAGATCAATGTTATGTCTTGCATGGAGATATTTTTGCATGAGACCAAGAAAATAGAAAGTTTTGTTAAGTTTTTAGGGTTGTTTCCTCCTTGTGTGGAGCACCATGAAGTTGTATTGTAAAAATGAAACTCTTGTAAATGTATTATCCCAAACTTGTTTTGTAACAGTGGTTTGCAAATGTGTATGGTTAGTGAGAGAGAGCTATTCTATAAAAAAAAATTGTTGTTCTCATGTTTTGGGAGGATTTTCCAACTTTTATTTTAAGTTAATCTCATTATTATAGAACCCTTTAAATCTGAAATGTATTAATTAAATTTGTAAAATACTTAGTGACAAAATAAAAAATAAAAAAATAAAAGATTGCAGGTGCATTTAAAATGGAAATGTAACTTTTATAAATCTTCAACTTAATCAAGAAGATTGTATTTTAATTGCATTTTTGAATTGTTCTTCTTTCATTGAAAATACTTGGAAGTATATAATTTTTTTCCCTTTGCAAATTTTCTTGTCAATCTTGGTGTAAAAGGAAGAATGAACCTACAGTTCATTTATGTTCATACGTAATATCCTCTTCCAAATGAGTTTTTAAATAGTGGAGTTTCAATATTATTGTGACAAGTTATAAAAATTTGCAAAACAAAACCAATGTGACATTTTATTAATTCTAGAACTAGGTAACTAAATAATTTCTCCCTATCATTATAATCATTTTGGGTGGAAATAACAATAAGTATCAAACTATATATTACCTACATGTTAATTTACACAAACATATATTTACAACCAAAAAAAAACTCTTGAAATCTTAATTATAAAAATATTATTGTATATATACATACATATATATATATATATATATATATATATATATATATATATATATATATATATTTATATTATTAAACTATATAAGAAAAGGAATATATTGAAAGAATGTGAAAACGATATAATCGATTGTGTAAGAGGTTTAAAAAAGAGTTATTGAAAACTTTTTAAAAAATTATATATTGTTTAGGGAGGGGCCAAACCTTCCCCCACTACTGCCCCTCGCATCCCCGCCCAACCCCCACCTTATTGTGTTTAATAATAGAAACTAGAAAGGGGGTTGACGGCCATGGCAGACCCACCCCACCATATGGAGTGTGGGTCAACCATGGCCGTGCATCCCCAAACCCCATACCATTCCAAATGTAGTTATGACCTCCACATTTTTTCTCAGTTCGTTGTATGTGAAAAATCACACCCTTTTAATAAGTATTGAGAAATAGCACATTAAAATCACTATGTGGCCTCATACAACCACCAAAGGGGTACTCATCAAGTTTCTAGCACTTGAATATCGAGCCTCAACTTGCAAAAATATAAATATAACCAGAAATTAGTATATCCAATAATATAATTGTCATTTTCTCTACCGGAAGCATCCCTCCATATTCCCACAAGGCTTAAGATAGTCAAAATCACATAGGATTGTTCTATGGACAACACAATAGGAAAGATCAGGGGATACTAGTTTGCATAAGTTGAGCCTAAGGTGGTGTGCATCCATAATAAACTGAGCAAGATCAAAGCAAACTAAATAAATAGAAGTGGGTTTTCAATCTATCTAAGACTCCACTTCTTCACTCGTACTCAGCTCAAGATTATGAAAATGTGATCCATGCCTCATCTCTCCACACATACACTCTTTATAGTTGCTTCCCTTAGGGTCATCTGGTGCAAGGTTCACAACATAACACATAATTACATCACTAAGACAATTGTGATTTACGCACATTAACCATAACATCTTACGCATGGTATATATACAAGGTATAACAAAATCATTAATTTCATGGGTTATGATCCATTAATTTTCAACATAATGCACCTAAGGTGTAAGTACTGGACAATAAGGGTCATACGATCACCATATACCCCTAATTTATGACATGAACCATCACATATTACATGAATTATACATATGATGAAAATAGTGACTAACATTGCAACATACATTTAATTGCAATACAACATGGTGATACACACGATTCATCACAACATAGTGGCAACATCACGATAAAACCCAATTCACTATACACCAAATTTTTCATGCAACACATCAACACACCTTTATATCACATAATAAATAAAAACTCCAACACTTCGTAATCTGCAATAACATTATTTTCACACACAAGGTGGCACATCACACATGAATTCCTCATTTAATCCACAAAAAGGAGAGAAAATACTCTCCTTACAAACACATCAAAAAGATAACAAATAAAAATTAAGTGACATGCACAACACGTGGATTCATAATATCACAATTACAAAATTGTTCACATCACAACATATATCACATTACTCTTCCCATTCCCACCACCACCATGCAAGATCATCACAACTCTAATCTATCTCAGAGGTTTGAGAGCATGAACCTCTTCTCTGATACCATATGTAATTCCCACATTTTCTACACCAAAATACCATAGTAAAAGTATCAGAATAAACTTTTTTTTACTTTAATTGCACGTTACACAACACCACACATGATTCAAATAAATAAACTTGACATCACGTACGATACTTACATAAACTTGAACCCACTCATACAATAGGATAACATGGGGTACACGTCAATGTCTTACTCAAATGATGTAAACCAAGACAATGACCCAATTATAATAAGAAACACATGATAGGCATACTCCACGACATGGCCTTTTCATGGTTTACATATTCATTACATTTAGGTTTCCATTGTATCACCTTAAATTTTTCAACAAAATTAAAAACATAAGGTTTAAAATTTCCTATTTTTCAAACTTCAATTACTTTATTTTGTAGATCATTAGTATTTAATAGAGAATGTGTGGATGGTTCCTTTCTCTAATTCCATTAGTTATCCATAGCTCATTTGTTAAATAAATTCATTTTAAACAACTATGAGTCTACTAATATTCAATTCTTATGTTAAAGGTTTTTTTCTCAAAAAAAAATTAGTTGACTATAATTGTCTGAAGAACTCATAACATGGGACCCTTCGTTCCTTTACAACTAGGCTATATGTTTTTATTTTACATTTCACCTATAGTGGTTTCTTTATAATTTGCTCATTTCTCTTATGGAAATAACTTTATATAGCTTGATTGTGATTAGGAACATATATACACACATGCACCTTCTAATATTTGACTTAAGGATTTGTTTGAAAGAGCCGTGTTTACTTTATTTGGAAAGATACTTTCGATACAAGAAGGAAACCTTCACATGAAGAAAAAAAATAAGGTTACTAGATTAATAGGAAACCTATCTCGAGTTTAATTCCTATCATTGTTTTAATACTAACGATACACTCTTTTGATATTTACTTTATTACAACCAACTATGTAGGTTACCTAATTAATTGTTATCATTTCTTATTCACAATCTGTTGCTCTAATTAGGTTTTCATATCTTTACAATCATATTGCACATGTAAGGGTACATTACACCTATGTTCCCATCATAGATATTTTTCTTTGAATTTAAGTGACGAATTGCACATTTCACACTACTTATGTTTCATCATCTTAATGATTTACTCCTAATAGAAAAATAATAATTACATGTTTCAACCATAAATTCTACTTCCTGAGTGATGCTAGGTTTTAATATATTCCTAGTTAAGCCAAGGGTTCTACTAACTTTTACAAGTCCAACGAGATCACAACTCCCTTAACTTGAAATACCTTGGATAAAATAGAAGTTATCCCATTCTCAAGGATACATTTTATTATTTCATTAGAACCATTGTTTAATCCACATTTATGGAAACCAAAATTTTGATCATGCATCATATCTGGTTTTTAAATTTATTAGGTTATTGTATTAATTGTGAACCTCTAAATTATTACATTGATTTTTATTATCACATTTGACATTTAGTTGTTTTTTTTTACATTGTTCAATGGCGTACCATTATTTTGTAGCATTCGTTCCTTAGTTTAATAGTATTTACCCTTTCATTGATTGCGTTTACGAGGCTACTTTGATCTTTTATAACATCATCTTGGAACAAATTTATTCCTATAAAACTTATGTAACACTTAGGTATTTAAGACTAAAAGGAGTATGACCTCACACAAGACAACTCATTTCATTTCTCTTAGACACACAAGTATCAAATGTATATTGTAGGAGAGATATCCCAAATAATCTTATGCATTACAAAATCCTCCTAAGGACCTATTTCAATTGTTTGGTAAATATGCAAGTAATTTGACACGTAGTCTCCATTCACATAATTTAGATCTCACAAGAAATCATTTGTAAGTACACCCACCAACTATCTTGCAAGAATTTCTCCACTCACTAGGGTACCAAGGAAAATTACACACAAATGGGTTAAATTATTTATGATATGGTCAAACCTAACACACCTAGATATGTTCACTACACTCATCCCAAAATGATAGGTTTCACAACATATATGTACCACCTCATAAAATATCAAGCAAATAGTCCTTAATAAGATGTATTAGGTGTAAAGCATGAAGATCATTAATGAGATCACAGTATTTTATTAACACGATCAATGTTTAATACCGTGGAAAAAGACACAAATGGGGGGAGGAAGTACAATATGCATTATAACTCATTCTTTTATTTTCATTAGTTTTGATGAGAGGAGATTTTACCTAGAATTTTGGTTGTTGAGGAAATATACCAATAGTTAACATAACAAAAGATTAATTTAATATATTTATAACATAGGTACAACATTGAGTACAACTTCACATCAAATTAGACACTATAAAATATAGCTACATTGGTATTCTCTTTTCAAAATAAAGCAAGAACAATTCTTTGAACAACAATACATATCATTATTATATGGTAATACATGAATTACAAGATGAATATAACTTTACAATAATAACTTATTAATTACAACATATCACATCTAGAAAATTCCTCTTATTTGGAGTACTTGCAACCAACATTGCTTCAATCCTAGGACTGAGTATGAAAATCCCCTACACTCAACCATAAATTCCATGCATCCATCATTTCAAACAATCGGAATAGAAAATAGAGAGAGATAGAGAAAGGGAGAGAGAGACAAAAGTATAAGGGAAGGAGGAAGAAAATCTAGGATTCATTTTCTTTTCAAATCACCATAACAACCCATATCCAATTTTCATTTCATTTCAACTAATATACATTTTTGACCCATTTGTATTTTCAAAACCCAATCAATATTTTCATAATTATCTCTAGAGAGAGAAAGGGGAAGAGAGAGAAATTATGGATTTCATTTTCCTTTCTATTCATCATATCATATAATCACATAAATTATCAAATTTTCATATCCTTTCCAACCCATGAACATTTATAACTCATTTACATTTTTAGAACCAGTCAAAATATCAGAGTTACTTATAGAAAGAGAAAAGGGAAGAGAGAGAAACATAATAATTTTCCAAACAACATTAATATAATATTTTAATCAATTCATACTCTATACAGTGTGGAAATGATATATACAAGGTTCCATGCTTAGTTAGGAGTCAACAAAACCCTTAGAAGGTGTGTTTAGCTAAAGTTTCCATCTTTGGTGCAAGCTAACCGAAACATCTAGAGAACTCACAAGTTGGGCCTTGAAAACACTCTTTTTAACTTTAAACACAATATTTTATTATTCTTGCGCACTCTCCATTATACATATAATTCATCATGTTTAACGTAAGTTTATTATGAAGAGTAGAGCTCAAGTTACAAGGGAAACTTTGGGGCCAATTATCATAATTGTAACAACTCTTATCACCCTGTGACCAGTGGGACCCAAAACCCACTCACAAAAATAGTCTCTAAAATAATTTTCATTGAAATATAGATGGTTTACAATTCTCTTGTTGGCGATCTAGGGATAGGTGGAAGTGGTTTTCATTTTCACTCGAACTAATTGGTATCTGTAGACCAAAACCGATTGTGTTTTACTAAAAATAACACGTTACTTCAAGTGACTGATAATCTAAGTGGGCTTAGAAATTTGACATGAAAGGGTGTTAATTAAGTTTAAAAAATTTGGTTAATTTTCCCCATAGTGTCTCATGTTACCAAGGGTCATGCAAGGAGTTCCAAGTTTGTGGTATATTTTGATGTGGCACTCCATGTGCATAACTTTCAGGGTCATACTTTTTTTAATTTTTGACGGTTCCAAAAGTAGTAAGGGTTTATCATTGGTTGGAGATACATTTCCTAATAATTAACACTTAATTTCCCAAAACAATAAATGGTGAAAGTAGAATTTAGTACGAGAGAAAAAGGAAATTCCATACCTTTTTCCCGATTCTTGCTAGAGACATCAACTTGGAATTTGTTGCCATGGCCCTCGACCAAAAAAAAAGATTTGGCTGAAAGCTTTTGATTCCTTTTTCCACAAATCCATTCCATGGATATCCAAAAATCATGGCATTTAATAATATTTTCTTCCTTCCAGGTGCTTTGTAAATTAGTTCACATGTTGAGCATAAATTTACACTTTTACATATTTGTCTCTCCAACAACTAAGATATAATGGAAAGGAATAAGTAATAATTGCACATTCCATGTGGGTGTATTTGTAAAATTGTCTCCCCTCTTTAGAAGACCCCATTTCTCTAAATTTCCCTCAATACCCAAACTTTTAACTTCTCACAAAATCAGCATATTCCATAGCTCCAAAGATCAGTGGAGCTCTTACGTACACTATATTTAGAATGTAACAAAACTCAACATATACCCATCAATAGGGATGTATACACATTCATGGGGATCCAACACTACACATTACGAAATCCAAAACCAGTCCCCCCACAGGGTCACAAAAATAAAAATTTCACATATTCCCACATCTACATAAGTTTCTCCAACGATCCCACCTTGCACATATCTGAAAGCTTGGCACCAAGGAGATAACATCTAGCTAAGTTGTTTCTTTGAAAAGCCATTAAAAATCACCCTGAACACTATTATGTGCATATCCAACAATCATCACACTCCATAAAGCCAAATTCTTTGGGGCATTTTATTAAACATTTCACGTGCCATGTGCATGCTACCACATTTTGCATTCCTGTCAATGAGGGAACTTGCAAATACAATGTCTAACTAAAAAACCCCTTTTCAATATGTTGTGACGAGTATCCATGCGACGTTCTAAGATTTTTTTGGCCCAAGTGGGGATTTTGCTGGAAAAAGTGACTTATTGGGTTTGATATCTATTTGTTGCATCTAGTGAAATAATCCCCAATACTCCAAGAGGACATGTTTCCACAACCATCCCCCACATGCCTACCAGGAAACACTAATACAACAAAAAAAAGACAAAAGAAATACTTTTATTCTCTGTGTTATGATGAACACGTAGGCACAGAAGGTGCAATAAGGGTTACACTACATGTAGTAAAAGTTTAAAATAAGAAGAAGAAGCAAAGTTTCTATGGTTAGATGCCACCTTAGCCATAAATGCCTCCCAAATCTCACATTTTTCTTCTTCTTCTACTTAAAACAAAAAAATAAAGAAAGGAAAATACTTTATTCTTCTACAAACAATAACCAACCAATGACATGAAGTAGTTCTTATCTCAGAGACAATTCATTCCCGCTTCAAAATACATATATAGATTCAGATTCGTCAATTAATTTGTTTAAAGTAAAATGAGGAGAAATTTGGGTTTCGTATTATCCTTAGAGTGCAAGGTTAAATTAACTCATGATGGGACTAATCTTAGGTTGGCTATCGGTGAGAACCCCTTTTAGCACATTTTTCCTTGTAGCATTCTATTTGTTGAATTAAGAGAGTACATAAATATGCTCTTGTTGCAACTATACAATCACTTCTAAACTCCAAATGTCAACTTGGGTTCTTTGTGAGTAATGTCTCTGGACCTCAAATAAAGTGCTTGTATTACAATGCCAGGAAATTGACAAGACCTAGGCCCTTCTACTTGCCACTCCTGACAAAGGTGTCTCATTGTCTTAAATTGAGTGGTCATTACATATCCCTCCCCTTATAAGATTATCATCCTCGATGTGACAAAACACTTAAACTTGAATGATACATAGGCAACAAAGTAAAAATTGAAACATGTCATTTAACAAAACAACTAATATGTACAATATGAGCATAAGGAAGTAAACTAATTTTGGCAATATCTTAAATTTTAATGTTCTGTGAAGATTGGTAATTGTGGTTTTCATTATTACTTAGTTAATATTTTACTTTATTACTCAATTATTCTCTTCCTTTACAGTATTTCTTAATCTCAAACTCTTAGTATTCCTTTTTTTAAATAGATAAATATAATTTCAATTGTCTTATGTTCATGGTGCCCAACAAAAATTGGCCTCAAGATGTCACACAAAACTCAACACAACACAAACATCCCACGAGACAACTTGTTACATAATTTCATGACTACACCACATAATAAGACCTTTAATTCTACCATGGAATGACAGCAAGTAGTCCACATAGCGAAGAATTTGCAACAATTATGTCACATGCATAGATCCAACACACTTAAGTGACTAACAAATAATGAATCATGATGGTGATACAAAGGCAACTGGTATCACATGACCCCAAAAAAACCCATGACTGTAACAACACAATGCCAATATATTATCCAATAGTCCATACCAACCAAGGGGAGGGTCAAGAATCAATCATAACAATGTGTAACAAGACTCACAAGAGTACACATAACTCATAACACTAACTCCACACATCACAAAACATCATGAAATAATCTCCATATACCTCCCAGAGCATCACCAAAAATCTTCATATACGTCCCAAAGAGAAAGAATCATAGTGCCAAAACCAATCTGGGTCGATCAGCCATAGAGCACCATCAAGAATATCAGGTCACACAACAATAGAGTGCCATCAAGTATATTAGTTCACTCAACCATAGAGTGCCATCGAGAACATCAGGTCACTCAACCATAGAGTGCCATCAACAATATCGGGTCACTTAACCATAGAACCCCATTTCCTTTCTCCATTTAATGAGGTCGGGTCACCCTATGGCCCTGGGCACATAGAGCCCTATCACCCCAACCCTAGTTACATAATAACTCATGGTTCAACAACCTACTAGTTATATGTAAGTCCTTGGGGCATACCCCCATACAAAGTAGTGGGTCCATAGGTTCTTTTTATCCCAAATTTTCCCCCGGTAAATTTGGTCAAACACAACCCTGCACATAAAGAAAATATGAAGGGGATGAATCAAACCCATGAGGTCACCTTCCAGAATGAAAAATAAGGGGAAAGACCAGCTTGACTCAAGGAGCGCAGGGTCAAAAGAGGCCAATGGAATCAAAATAATCCAAAGTGCATATGAGAGAATTAGAGGAAGGACTCTAAGTTTTATACTTCTCTTAGGAGTTGGCTCGGGGCCGAACAACAGACTCACGAGGGGCACCATGCATGATCTTGGTGCAACTTCAAGGGTCGCAGTCCAAGAATGGTTCTAAAATGAGTGTAAGTATGCCATGTAGCCAGGGGTCAAAGTCAAGTCTCAATGATAGTTGAAAAGTTTTGAGTAAGGCAGAAGCCTCCACGTGTTTCATCAGCGCAACTCTAAGGATAAAATTCAAAACGGAGACCCCAAACAAGTGCAGGCTTGCCACGTGGTCCAAGTCAAAAAATGGGGACATTGCGAGCCCAAATTAGTTAAGTATAAGAGTATCGGCAGAAGCACACACGTGTGTTAATGGGGAAACACCAAGGCTGGATCCAAAGAGCGGGTTTCTAAAAGAGTGCAAGCTTCAACACGTCCCAGGGTCTGAAAAGGGATAGAGTCGATAGTTGAAAAATTCAAAATGGGGTAGAGCTAGCGGAAGGTGCCACATGTCAATTCGGTGCAACTTCAAAGACCAACTCCGAAGGTAGAACCCCAAACAAGCCCAGGCTCACCACGTGTCCCAGGTCCAAAAAGGAGAGACAGAGCGGGCCCAAAATGACTAAGATTAAGAGATCCAAAAAAAGGCACCGCATTTCTCGACCGCGTAATTTCAAAGGAAAATCTGGAGGGACAGTCCCAAACAAGCTTTGAGCCTCCACATGTCCAGGGTCAGACATATGCCTCTGCCAAGCAAACGGGACTTAGCTAAAATGCAAATAAATAGAGAAGGACCACAAAGGCCTCCACATGCCTCGTCCATGTAACTTCAAAAAACAAAATCTGGGGGTAGTTTCCAAACTAGCGCTAAGCCTCCATCTGTCTCGAGTAAGACACAGTTCCTCCGCCAGTACAAAGGACTCAGACATGATATAAAGGAAATAGGGGAGTCTGTGGATGACACCATCTGTCTCATGGGAAAAATTTTAAGAGTGAAGGAAATGGGTGAAATCTCAAATGAGTGTGGGGCTGCCACATGGCCTCTGTATGAATAGACCCTTGCATACTACAAGTCACATTAAGTGCCTGACCCAAGGAACTTCAGATGGCCATATCTTTTGATTGGGAACTCAGATTTGGGTGGGATAAGACTTTTTGGAAAGGTCTCGACATCCTCTACAACATGGAGGCCTGAAAATTTAACTTTTACAAGTTTAGGTGGGTGAGAAGTAGGAAAACGTCTTGCAAGATATTAATGAAGGATTTGATTGCTTCAACCACCCAAATTTGATTTGATCCATCATTCTTCCTTCTTCAATATGAAAAAAAGACATAGAGTGACAGACTCAATAGATTTTGGGTGGATTTGCAGGGAGAATTGAGGGATGGTGGTTGAGCTTTCAGAGCAGGATTCAATGCATCGCAGGGGTGGTTGAACAGAGTTCGACTTTCCCTCTCTCTCTCTCTCTCATTCTTCTATATATTGTAAAAGAGGGGCATATTCAAATAGTTGGTCATTGTTTCTCATCTTACCTTCTCTCTCCTTCTTCCTTAGGTTAGAATGTGGGGTATAAACCTCCTCTCATGGCTCTATAAATGCATTTTCTTGCCTCTTTCCAATTGATGCTATACTGTGTGAACTCATGGAGCAATAAAATATGTTTTGTGATGCATTTTGTCCATCCTTCCTTATTTTTTTGTCTCTTCTTTCCTCTCATCATTGCAAGGTATATTGTGCATATTTATGATGTCTATTGCAAGTTATGGGATTTTTTTTTAATGGGTTTGAAGTGGTGTTTTGTGTGAACTCTATCTTTGGTCTGTGGTGCATTTTATTCGCCCTCTCATATGCTCACCTCTCTCTGTTTCAGGAAGTTTGGGTCTATGATCAGCCACTTCCTTTTTTGGCGTATCACCGCTTAATGTAGGCTCTCTTTCATTCTCTCTCTCCATGTCCCCTTGGAATGGTTAGATTATGAAAGGTCAACGTTTCCTACACTAGAGTAGCTTGTGATAGGTAGATTAGGAAGCAAAAACTGGATTTCTCTGGAGGTCCATCTCAAGTTTACAAGTCCCACAAATTGAGAGAGGGTCCCATGTTTTGCAATGACACCGAATGCCCCACTCATATACTAGGACATTCGGGGGTGTTGTGATTCCACAGTAATAGTTTTGGAACACCCAGTGGGACACTGAGGTTAGATTTTTTTTATCTTTCCAAGGTTTCTCATTATCAATAGCAAATCGTAAGTCACCGTGCAACCACACTAATAGTTTTGGAACAACCGATCAGATAGGTTTGAAGTACCTTACCATTTTGTTTTAGCAGGCTGGTGTGTTACTGTTAGGATTCAACCTTTTCAGGCACATGCAAGCACATCTAGCGACTCCATCTGGTCAACAAACCATATCTGAAGTTGCAGACCTTTCCCCATCTATTTTCATCCATTTTTCTTCCATCTCTTTCATCTCCTACCATTCATGAAGTTGTGCAATCATGACTTTATTCCCCTCTTGGAACTCACACTTGCACCAACAACAGTGCATCCATCCTCCAATGTATTTTCAAACTCCCCTAGATCAGCAGTATGATCAAACCCAAAACCATTATGCTTACCCATATGAGTAGTGTCAAATCCATTTTGACAATGGAGCTTATCAAGAACAAGGGGATGCATACAATGGTGACGGTTATGTGCAGAATGCTAGTCTACTAGAAAATATTCAATACATGGAGGCCATCATGGTGTAGTCTAGGGCTATAACATAGATGAAGATAATCATGATTGGTTTCAGGGCATCTTTTTCATGGACCAACCCTTTTCTAAGACATTATAGTCCTCAGGAGAAGCTTGACTTCATGGTTGAAGTGCTGCCACAACTTACATAGTGGATTGAGGAGATTGAGGCTTATGAGTTGGACACAAGACAACCCTGTTAATGGGTAAATCCACCACCTCCTAGCTTTCCTTTTCCTCTTCCTCAAACTCAATAATTTCAGCATGATCAGGAGTCAAACCCCTCACCTTCTGCCCCAAGTGTTGATTTCCCTTCTCCATCTCCTAGTATTCTATCTCATTTTAATTCTTGTACCCTTTCCCTTACCAAACATTCATTCCCTCCAAGAAAAAAATAAGTTCCATCTCCCTCTCCACCAAAAACAATAGTAAAACTAGTTGAACCCCAACCTACCACTCCTCTTGTTTTCACAAGTCCATGTTGGGAAGATACTCAAAAATCCAGTGAAGGAGAACAGCAAGAGGAGGAGTGCAACACAGAAAAAATGACAGATAATAAAAAGAGTTGGGCTGCCAAATTTATGTTTACAAATATTCCCTTAATGGTTAAGCCAACAAGGGATGTCAAGGTTGAAGATCCAGTGGTGCCTATGGCTGAGATTGCAGCAAAATAATAACAAGGACAAGAGGAAGAAGATCAACAATCTATTTTCTCTAAATGGAGTGTCCATAACGACACCTTCTCTAAAAAGGATGTTGATCTGATCCAAGCTGCACAACTAGTTAAGGAGGAGGAACAACCAGCTCCAAGTCCCATTAAAGAGGAGCAACTGGGAGAGATAAAATCAAATTTGAGGCAACTCAATGAAGAAAGCATCATTGAATATTTTTTTCTTTCATTTCAAGGGATAGATTTGATTGATGAACCCATGATGGAGGAGGACCATATAGTTTCAGAGGCTCTAAGTGCAAAGTAGGCCATAGAAGAACCTTCAGTTCTTCCTCCCACTTCATCCCCTTCAAGCTCTGATGTTGAAGAAGATTTTAATCTTTCAAACTTCATGTTTGAAGGAGAAGGAAACCATGGTGAGCTAGTTACATATCAGGAGGACACCATGGAGGAGGTAGAGCACATGCAACAGGACAACAAGGAGGTAGACTGCCTGTCAGACTTGGAAGATTGCTTTGATAGAGAGGAGCCTTAGGAGATCATGTCATTTTCTCCTCCATCATCCACCTTCCAAGCATATGAGCTTGTTTCCATGAAGGAGAACATCCAAGTGAAACAACCTACACTTCATAACAAATCTCTGATACCAAGGTTGGAATACCATGATCTTCCATGTTCTTCACATGAGAAGGAAGGGAAGGAGCAAGAGGATGTCATCATCTCTCTCTCACCATCCATCCAATAGGGTCAGCTGGAAGACTCCACTCTTGGAGTCATATTTCAGAGAAATGGGCACAATCAAAGCACCATACCACGCCTAATCAGGTACTTGGCTTCATTGGAGCCAACAGAGTTGCCACCAATCATGCTCATTTCAGAGCATGAGGTTGAACTACAAAGCACCAAATATTAGCAGCAGTGCCTCCAAGACCTAAGCGTAGAACAACTCCAAGATGTGTACATTGTGTTTGTTGATACTTTGAGGAGGGCGAGACACCATCTGCAAGGGGGTTTCTTACTCTCATTTCCAACCATGTCAAATGTCAATTCAACAACATGGTCCCAATTTTTTAGAAAGGGAAGTGTACGATAGAAAAGTGACATGTAAGCATGAGAATCTACAAGTATCCCTTCTTCGTACCTGACCTCTCGAGGTCTTGCCGAGACAGCCAGTGGAAATGAAATATATGTGGGTATAGATAAATTAGTTGGGAAATCTTATATCCTCAACATGCAATTATGGGATTTGCTAGTCTAAGGAAAAGAAAGCTCTCCTAACCTAAAGTGGTGTAATGGATTGTTCAGATATAATAACTTCTCAGATGCTTCAATCAATGTCGAGCTCTACTGAGATCCTATCTATTGGCTGTTGGATGTGTGGAAAGTGACTTGTAGGTGCTTCATGTATATTTCTAGACAAGGTCATGAAAATGGTAGTGGATTTATAGGAAAGTATGGGTGGTTTTATGGTCTAACCCAGAAAATATTAGCTTGATTAGCTTCTATGTTTAATGCAGAAAATTATGTTATTATATCCGATGGGAGTGGTGAGAATCTAAATACCAGCATTTGTAAACTGGTGTCAATGTTTAACTAATTAATAGGCCCATTGGGTTGTGGGACTTGGGGATCACAACCATGAGTTTGTGGTTCTTATAGACCTATTATGGTCATGTGAAGAATCAATCTCTTCTTCTGACTATCCAATAGTCATAATCTTTTTTAGCTTCTATGTTTAATACTAGGAGTCATGTAATATTCTTCAGAATACCTTACGGGTGTTCTGGGAACTTGTATATGTAAACCTGTGTCTATGTCAATGATAAGGTTTCCTACATTTGGCTACGGAACTAATGGATTACAACCAAATATTTTCTCTCTTTCGGGTTCTTGTATGGTCATGCAGATATCCTATAAAAGTAATCTATAGTTGGGTTGACTTGACCAGAATGCATATGCTTTGTTGTCTTCAATATTCAATTCTCTCAATTGTTCACTAACTACTTGTGGGTTTATTGTCATTTAAAAGACATGAATTCTAAGACCTTAATCTATATCCATTAATGTTGTGAAGAGATTCGACTGAGATATTACCAGTTCGAATACATAATCCTTGGGCTCTCTGGGTCCCGTAATTTTCATGCAAGAGATAATCAGACTTTAACCAAAATAAGTAAACTAATTATGAAAATAAATCTACACTATGCTTATGTTATTTTTTTTCGTATTTTCAAGGATGTGAATTTGAATGAAATTTAAAGATCAGATATTCTAATATATTCAGATAATGAACAATTAATCTAATAACATAATTCAAACAAGCAAGCTAGCCTGATGTAGCTATTTTCCTGTGCACTTGTCAATTTATCCTAAATATTAAATAACTAACTAATATAACTGAAAAACCTTCAATCTTACCTCAGAAGTGAGGAATAAATCACAACTTCTCAGAAGCTATCATTCCCCATAGCTTCCCTGGTAATACTAAAAGAAAGATTAACTAAAATAAAATGATTTCCTATTCTATTTGATATATTGTAACTACAACTTTGACAATTCAAACCTGGAGTTTGTAGAACAGTGGAATCCAATTGAATTGTGACTTGTCCCCTCAGTGTGATCTCTTTGTTCCTTCATGTTCTCATGAATCCAGAAAAGTTGGAATGTGACATTGGTAACAGGATATGATGTTCAAACAGTGGTAACTTGGACATAAGCCGAACAAAATGCAATTAGGAGAGGGATAGTACAAGAGAACAAAACTTGACTATTCAATTCCTAACGGGATTGTTACAAGGATACAATGCAAGCACACCGAAATATATAAGACTTATGTTCCCTGTGACAAAACAAAAACCTATAATTCTAAGAAAAATCAAGATTCAAATGGACATGATCTAGGACCGGAACTGTGGAGCCTTTAACTGAGAGGCTGAAAGCTTTTACAAAATCTAAACTTTTACAAAAGCTTTTACAATAATAATTCATAGAAGGAGAGGGGTCATTTTCTTGAAAACAAAATTGGTATTTATAGCATTTTGATTTACCAGAGGGTAAGTTTGAATTGAACTCTTCTATTATAAACAAAGAGAAATTACTATTTACCAGGTGGCTAAAACTTAAATGCAAGCAAGAGTGGTTGAGAAATATGAGTGCCACTTGATTTTTTACATTGACCAAAGTGTTAGAAAGTCCTAGAAAATGTGCATGGGACTACCGCCCAACGTAGGGTGGTGGTTACAGTACCGCCGCCCTATCCTAAGCAGCGGTCATGGGACCATCGCTCAAGAAGGATGGCGGTCCTGAAAATAATGACATAAATACAAGGAAAATGGGGGCAGGGTTTAGAATGAAGCATGCAAAGGTCAAATAAAGAATTTTAGGATGCAAATGTATACTTGGCAAGCTTTCCAAATTATGAACATCTTGCGAAGAGAACTAAATCATCATTGGGGTTTCTGTAACCTCTTTCCGGCAGTACAATACATACAATTTTAGGTACGTACATATTGCCCCCCTCCGAGAAGTGTTTTAGCCATAAAGGGACATAAAATGGTGGGTCTAAGTATGGTGGTCCCGAAATAAGGAGTTAGAAGCTATACCTAACATACCCGTGTATTGCAATGTCACCATCCAGATTCCCGCTATCTACGAAATGAAAAGAGGACTCAAGTGCAGATAAGTAAAGAAATCGAAAAATAAATACTAAATTAAAATGAAATGAGGAGTTACCATTTGCATGGGGCATAAGAACTTACATCCATCGGCACTCCAACGCTGGGAAAAAAAATTCAAAACAAGGTTAAAATGTTATATATATATATATATATATATATAATATATATATATATATATTAACGAGCGCATTTTCCTATTCATTTTCACGTATCAATTTGGCAATTTTTGAGTTCTGGGACCCATCGTAATTGTTTTCAATGAGAGTGCAGTCAAAAAAAAATTTGCGAGATCATGATCATGCCTCCAAGAGCAGGACATTGACCCGCAAAGTCTCATGTTATTTTTTCTCAATTCATTGTTTCTAAACCCAAAATATAAAATGTTGAAATCTTTGTCTTGGGGGGGTTATTTTTGAAAATATTAGTGTTAAACGAGTCTCTAGGGGGGGGGATGCCCATAGGGTAGGCTTTCATTTCAGTCAGAATGGTGTATTTTGCTATGTTTAGGAACTTTTAGGGCTTTACGAGTGCACACCAAATTGACACAGAAGCTTGAGAAACTGGAATTCATATGTATTTCATAAAAGGGAAATATGTAGTATTATAGTGGTATCTTTCAACCTTTTCAAAATAGAAAAAAATAACCCCCATTTTTCTATGAGGACAAAGCCCCATATTTATACAAAAATTGACTACAAACTTCCCTGATTTTTTCCCCCCAAAAAAACTTCAACGAACCATCCTAGAAGGTGTGGTAAATGAACTCAATTCTTGGGACTACATACCATGACTTATACAGGGTGGTCAGGTTACAATGGTAGTCCTTGAGTCATCCCACTCTAGTTATGAGTTGGGTGTATGAGCACATCATCCCCTATAGAAGGGGTGTACTAGTAGAGGATCCAGGGGCTGTTAGGGCAGTGAGGTTGATGGGGATGACAATACTCAGGATGACACATTAGCCAGTGGCTTCATTAACTACTACAGACATGGAGGCCACTCCTTATCAAGCCATGGCTGGAGTATGGGGAGAGGAGACACTTATATTGATTTACTGCTATATTATAGATCAGTTGGTAGACATGATAGAGAGGGTGGAGGTCCACCCATTTGACCGAGTTCCTCAGCAGTTTGGTCTCCCCTACGTTGATATACTTCCTCCAGCGGGGCCATCATACAAGAATATTCATGAGGCCCAGGGAGGCCCTAGATGAGGTCGGAGTTGGACCACAGTTACTCCTAGAGTTCTTATCATGGTTAGGTGGGTGGTTCAGGACCGAGGGGTAGCCAGTGCTCCTCGAGCACCTTTACTTCAGATCAGAGCTCATCCAGCTTTCATTGGGGGGGAGGATGAGCCTATTGATGTGGAATCAGACTCTAAGGAGTTCATAGGATGGGAGAGTAAGGAGGAGACAATGGGAGGTGAGACCACTAAGACAACTGAGGAGGATGACAACGATTCTAAGTGGCATGATACTCAGGACATCTTAAGGGCCGAGAGGGCGGAGGTGAGTGTAGAGAAGGTGACCTTGATTTCAGAGGAGTTGCCTTTTTAGGACATTGGGGGAGATGATGAATGTGTGGAAGGATGTCATTTCTTTCCGGATTTGGGGGAGGTTCCGCAGTCAGCAATAGCATTAGTAGTAGGTGCAGATCCTAGATACCCTACCTGGATGCCTGGGGATCTGAGTGAGTTGCTACTGATTTCTCGACCTTGTTAGTTAGAGATGTTTGGATGATATTTCCTTTTTGTTTTTTTGTTTGTTTTTGACTTTTTTTGGTGATTTTGTAAGTTGTTATTTCCCTTTTCATTTGTACTGACTATTGAGGGATGGCAGGATTTGATTCACCAGGTGTGTGCCAACACCTAATTGCTTCCTTTAGGGAAGACCTGGGCTTAGCTTACCGAGGACTTCGGAGAGCCTTTAGTAGCTGGTCGACACACTGATGTGTTTTCCCCTATCTAGAAGGTGGAAGAGTTAGTAACCTCCCTTTGTACTGAGTTAGCTAGATACAAGACTATTGAGTGCCTAATGAGGTGGAACTGTTCTCATAGTGAGACCATAGCTAGTGGCTGTGATCGTGATTCCTCAATTCATTCAGAGCGTCGTCATAGCAGGATCCCTAGATGCGATCGTGCACCCTCTGAGGGATCCCACAAGGATTGAGAGGCCATTTGGTCTCAGTGATTTTGTCGGATGTTTATATGAGTGTTTTTGTATTTTTCAAGCTCATTGAGCCATTTTGACCATGCCTAATGCATAATGTCATTGTATGTAAAACACAATTCTTATATATATATTTCTTTTTTTGATCTAGATCTTCTTATAGCTAGAGTTTTGTGATTCGCTTCTCATGTGTTCACTAGATGTTTTTTAGAATCCCTTTTTTATATGTTTTTCAAAATGTATGCAATGGATGACAAGTGATAACAAGTGTTGAATAGAATGTTTCTCTTATTGTCCATAATGTTGGTATGCGATGATGCAAACACTGTAGTACTGAACTTTTGGCTTCTTTGGGAAATGTTTTTTACTTCTTCTTGTTTTGGCATAATGTGATGAATATGTAGTGATAATGAAATGAACCTGCCCCACTCCTAACTCCACGTAACTACTAAGATGTGAGGGCTCAACATTGAGAGTTGGAAAGGGCAAAAATTGTATGAGTTTGAATGAAAGGAAATGATGAGAGAAAGACAAGGTGTTGACAGAAACCAATTTTAGACCTACATACTTATTCTTACTCAAAACTACTGCATAGTTCAGAAGGCAACTTAATTTCCAGTTTATCTAGACTTAGATCCATGGATGGCAATTTGGTTGACAAAATATGGTTTTGAGGATTTGATCTCTTTGGAATTTGGATAATTAATTTCACTTAATACACTTTTCTTTGAATTTTTAAAATACTAAGATTCATTAACTTACATGAATGGACCCCCTACGCCCTACCTCATGCTACTGGTAAGAAGCATGGGCTCATCACCAAAGGTAGGAAATAGGTGACTAAGGGCACTTCTTTCCTTTCTCAACCTCGCACTACTAGTAAGAGATGCGGGCTCATCACTGAAGGTTGGTGGGGGAAAGAAGTGTGTAAAATAAAATATTCTATTTTATTTAGTTTTTTTTATTTAATTTGGTTTTGACACTTCTGATTTGTGATTTTGGAGTATCCTTGTTTCAAAGAGATTTAAGTGGGATAGATGTGACACCAAGAAGCTTCTAAAATAGACCGTAGGTAAGAAAAACTTAACCTAGTATAGAAGAATGAGTATGACCAAGTATACATGCCTTGGTATGGTTTTTGCTAAGATTTTGTCTTTCGGATTGATGAGATGATTTCAAAACCATTTTGATGATATTATGAAAATTGAAGAGATACGATTCGAATGCTTTCGCCAATATTTTCATAATCTTGTAATAAATTTCTTAAGAATAAGTTCCTTGACCACAAAATTTACGAAATGAGTGAAAAAAATGAAACAACTGAGTGACTAATGCAATGTAGGTAGATATAATATACAAATGGTGATGCTAATGACCTATGCATAAAACCATTTAAGATTCAAGGAATTGACAATTTCATTGAATTCCTCACCTTCTAGTGTACACATGAGATACGCACCATTTCTGTAGTCGTTCATGACTCGGTATGGGCCCAACCACTTGGGCTGGAATTTCCTTCCTTCGTCGGTTTTCTTATCAATTTGGCTGTCTAGTCTCAGAACTAGATCTCCCTCATATATTTCTCATTCGTAGACCTTTTTGATATGTTGTCAACAAATCCAGTCAGCATAGTCTCTGTGACATTGTTCAGTGTTTAACCTAGCCTCATCAAGGCTTTCTAGTTGAGAGAGGTGTGCCTCTCTATAGGCTTCTTCTCCCAAGATCCCTTGTAATGAGATGCAGAGATTGTGTATTTCGATTTCAAGTGGGAGAACTATTTCTGCCCCAAATACCAATGAGAAAGGGGTTGTCCTTGATGGTAATCTTATTGAAATTCGATAGGCCCATAAGGCTAGGTATAATTTTAAATGTTAGCCCCATTTGTTCTCCTTAACTGTTTTGAGGAGAATAGACTTTAATGTTTTGTTTGTGGCTTCAACTTGTCTATTAGCTTGGGGGTAATAAAGAGAGGCCATATGATGGTTTATCTTGAATTTGTTGTATAACTCATGAACCTCATCGTTCTTGAAGGATTTTCCATTATCTGAGATAATGACTTGTGGGACACAGTACCTACAAATGATTTGATTTAAAATGAACTTAGTGATTAAAGAACCTGGTACAGTTGTGAGAGGCATGGCCTCTAACCATTTAGTGAAATATTTTTTGGCTGTGATTATAAAGTTATGGCCATCTACTGATGAGGGAGAGAATTTCCCAATCAAATCTAGGCCCCATGTGGAAAAGGGCCATAGAGTTGTGATTGGTGTTAGAGCTTGTGCTGACATGTGAATCTCGTGGGAAAATTCTTAGCATTTGTGACACTTTTGCACAAATTCTACTATGTCATGTTCCAAAGTGGGCCAGAAATAGCCCATTTGATGTATTTGTGAGCAGTGGCATGGCCACCAAAGTGGCCTCCACATATCCCACTGTGGGATTCGAAAAGAATCTTTTTGGATTCTTCTTTGTAACCACCTTCTTTGTTGTGATGTGGCACTTTCTAGGTATGTGTGGTACATGATGAAATTGAAAATGTCAATGTACCAAGGACATATAGAGATGGGGGACCTGGTTTCGATAAAATAGATGCACTCATCGGGAAAGTCTAGATCTACCAGATCACCTCCATCTATTAGATTGTCAAGTAACCAGAATGCAATGATTTGTGATGCAGCCTAATATTGTTAGTTAACACCTAGTCACGCTGGCACATCACTCAGCCTAGGCTAAGCACTCACCCGAAGCATGCAAAGGTATCGGGTTCCTCTTAAAGCTTGTGGTAGTAGAATGGTGGCATGATAAAGTAGTAAACATATATTTTTGAAACTGATCTATCTATTCAACATTATACTTAACCAGATCTATAAGCGCTTAAATGTAAATCATTATGAAAATAATAATATGCATTCATAAACCACATCAAACACTATTTTTTTGGCCAATTTTCTTTATCTTATTTATCATACCAACAGTACAGAAGCTTCATACAATACCAGGCATGCGTACATGGATCTGTTACAATCATCCAGTTGTATGTACCCATGTTTCTCTCATTCTTCAAAGCATGTGTCTCCCTCTATCTATCTCTGTCCTAAGTAATTCATTACATATATATAGGGTGGGGAACTAGCCCTTCACCACTTAACTCTACTAGAACTAGGTCACATGCTAATAACAGCCACGTGCCTTTTACAACTATAGCCATACATGCAAGTATGATATCTATATTGATCGCTGATAGTTAACTAAAGTGGTGGATCTATTATTAGCTCATGCCTATGCAAGAGTGAGTTGAAATGTTCTTTAAAAATCTCCACGAAGAGTAGCATGCGTAAGTCTCGGCATCGCTTTGTGTGCTCCGTACACGCCAATATCTAAGAATAGACCTAATTTCCAAAATCAGATAAGTTCTGAAAGTTTGACTTTATACCTCCACACGCGACGACTTCCTATACCTTCACGTCTTTGCTCCTGTGTTGTTCTTCTACACGAACTCTGTGTGCAAGTTTAGCTAAGTGTTTTCTCTAATCAATATTACCCCACACTAATCTCATTATCACCCCAAAAAAGGTGATATCCAAAACTTACACAAATAATGGATAAATAAAGAATGGTTGAAAAAGATAAAGAATGGATAAATTTTGAATAAGGTATACATAGCTAACAAAACTGTTCAAGGATTAAGCCCCTCCATTTCATCTTGAAGAAGAAACTCTAGATATTATTCTTTGATATCTACTTCTAGGTTCTCCCACACCATCAATGCTACTCCTACCACCTTAGGCAATGTCTGAAATGATAGACTGTAGCTCTTAAATAGTGAGTTTCCCTTGCTCATTTTGTATCACAAGCATTATGCTTGACATAGAGGTTTGTACCCCTTCCAATACATCCATCTTCTAAGAAATGAGCTTTTCAAGCTCCTCTAACCTCTCTTTATGTGGTTCTTATGCCACAGCTAGTGCCTCACACTTTTACTTCGCCAGAACCAACCGTTCAGCATGGACAAGGGTAAGCATCCTTTATAGCCTTGTGGACCTCATTTTCCTCCTCTAATGTTTTCACCACAATCAAGCGCATCTGGGGCTATGCATATTGTTAGCACATGATCGACTTTCTTTAATTCATCACAGGTGGCTTATAGTAGGCCTTCATAAGTAGCAATCTTCCTTGCTGCTGTATCCTGTGCTTTTCTCTAAGTTTTCCCTAGGGTCCCTGGAATGTGTTGATACACAGCACCTTTTCATCCTCCAACACTAATGTTATCATTGTTCTTCACATAGTGCATTGTAAAAGGAAATTATTTTGGTACCCAAGATTCTAGATGTGGGCATACCTTTGAGAACATCATCTCCAATATCATATGCCATATTGAACAAAAGTGCCGTATTTTCTTTTAATTAAGTCCTTTTCATGTACTAGATGTGCACTATCTCTACATCCTTGGCTTTCAATTTCTCTGTCAGCACCTTAATGGTAGCAGATTTATCAATGTTTCTTCGTGTTACTTCAGAGGATACCTTCACCAAAGCATTACTCACCTGGTTTTTTGTCATCATTGTTGGCTTAATTGTCACCATGTGGCACATTTCAGGGGCCTTCTTCAACCATCTTGACGTCGCACAATTATTCACCAATATCAAATTCAGGCTCTTCCATATGCGTGTGCATCGACCATGAAATCTATGCTTCCTTGTGTGCAGAGTCACCTTGTGCTCATCCACGAGTGCCCAACTGAATAAATCCTTTTTCTTGATGGTGCTTTGAAACTGAGCATGCAAATAATCAGCTTTAGATCTTCTGCATATCCCATCGTATGTTCCTTGGCATCCCCCCCTATTCGAAGAGATCGGGGTACTCTGGGAATGGTTGCATCAAGGTTAGGAATACTAGATGTATCCCCACCCTTGTCCTGTGTAGCCTCTGATTGATCCCCTTCTTCTCCTTCCATTCTCTCCTCCTTGTGTTGAGGCTCTTCTTCAGCTGGTGATGAAGGCACCTTCTCCTCAGATTCCTTTATTTCCTCACCTAGCCTGAGCTCCCTTCATTTCTTCTCCTTTGGCTCCTTCACCTATGGGGTTCCTCCTTGCACCCTTGTGCACTTAAATGCCTTTTTAAATCTTTGGTCACCCTACTTCTCCCCCGTAACTCCTTCTCCCTTGGGAGTTATCATGCACTCCCTCTCCTAGCCAGATGGCTACTTCCTCCTTCACACCAGGGCACCTCTATCTTTGTGTTCTTCATCCTCTTCCTCATCATCTTACTTGAGCACAGAGGGCCTAGGTGCTGGAATGTTATCCATAGTATGCTTTCCCTTTGGTGGCCCTGGAAGCGCGAATTCATTCTCCACGTACTTGTTATTCTCCATTTTAGCATTCAGTTGGAGGTGTAATAGTGTGGCCCCGATATTTGCAATGGCCACTATTTCTAGCTTAATGCTCAAGATCTCTGAGATGTTATTCTCATTATATGCATTCCTCCCTGGATATCCATATGTCTTCCGTAGGGTGTGATATTCACAGTCCACCTTGTCTGAATTAAACACCAACCTTCGTGTGTTGGTGAACCGATGAATTGCAACTTGGAAGTATTACGTGGGAAATGCATATGATAGCTTGCACCAGGGGCTCCATGGCCCATCTATCATTAGAAAGTGCGCAATACAGAAGTGTTGGTAGACTACAAATTGTACCTGTTTCCCTAGGATTGAAAGAAAGTCCTTGGGTATACGCCATTCTTCTCCAAACGCCGCGCGGAGCCTATCATACCACATCTCTACTCACTCCTTCACCTCTTCTGTCATCAATCTCTTATAAAGATACTTGCTAAATCACTCAACTGGAGACTTGTTATTTATGGTATATTCCCATATATTCTCTTTTGGGCCATCTGGTACCCCAATCTCCACGAAGACCAAACTTAGTAGGATGCAACCAAAACTTATCTTATTCCCTTCACACGCTTCCTCTATTATCCACTCTGCAATGAAGCCAACAATGTTATAAGTGGCTCCTTCTGACATGCGCTTTGCCACATGTAGCCACATAGAGTTAACTTGTGACCAATGTTCTTGGTCATTCAATTTTGTGGTTAGATG
Organism: Taxus chinensis; assembly: GCA_019776745.2. Taxonomy (NCBI): domain Eukaryota; kingdom Viridiplantae; phylum Streptophyta; class Pinopsida; order Cupressales; family Taxaceae; genus Taxus; species Taxus chinensis. Next base: position 743,885,094 of record CM034150.1, read on the forward strand.
TGCTGCTACCTGTACTACTAGAAATTTTTTCAATTTGTCAATGTCCATCCTGCGCAGTCCTTTTTGATAGCCCAGCGCCTTCTGTGTCTCCAAGATGGCACTTTTGTCAGCTAAGTCGGTCTTAATATCTTCGATCAATGCCTGTAATCCAGTAACTGTGGCAATAAGGATGAGTGTCAATCTTACCCTCCATCCTGCAAAGTAGAATAAGTCCTCATGGACTCGGCTCATAAGCCATCTTTACAAGGGTGCATACTTTCCAAAGTATGGAAGCTCATAAAGTTGCTAGACACCATTTCTTTTTAGTAGCTTTTCCCCGACATCATCATATATCGGCATGCCATCCTCAGTGCGCCTATTCGTTTGAGAAGGGAGGAGGTCATCTAACTTCTTCTAGTTTTCATTGGTCCTGTGATTGTATTCACTTATCTTACTCGGTCTGATGTGGGTACTGCATTCCTACCCCACAATAACTTCCTCAGGGTACTGCATTTTTGAGAAATCACTCTTCGGGGCCATCTCCTCCTCTTCTTCCACCACCACCTTCTTCTTTTCCTTTACTGGTGCTACTTTCTTCTTTGGTGCCATTATTCTTTCAGGGATTTGTTGTCTAGATTTGTATGCTGTAAGTTTTTCATTGTTTGCTTCAAACCCTACTTGATCCAAATGTGCCCTAACTTGCAATAATGAACTTTTGTACCCAGATCTATTTTTTTACTCACCTTCGTCAAACCCTTTTCCTAGGGGATTCAAGCCCTTCTAATAAACAAACCTCTTCTCCGTGCCTATTTTTCTTGTTTTGTACCTTGAATTGGTTAGCTTTATGCTATTCACGTATAGGCTCTTTGTCAAATTCTCGTAGTCGCAAGGGTAAAAATGAAATCGTATCATGTCCGTATATAGATTTCTACTCTTTTCTAAATTAATTTCTCCTCCACCTACCAAATTATCCTCATTTATTTCCCATTTTTTTATCATTTCCACGTGGTATATCTTCGCACCAAAAGCTATAACCTTCTAGTGCACCTCTTTACCCTTTGTCACAGACTTCACTTTAGCATGCACCCTAGTACCCGAGTACCTCGTCACTGCATGATCTCCTAGTAATTACCATGGCCATCGCTTACCTCGCATTATACATTCCGTTATCCATCTTCATCCTTTCTTATCTTGAGAAGCAATCTTTTGTCAGTTACCCTTAGCAACCTTCTTTCTCAACACCCACAACATGATATCTTCGCAACATATACCTGAGAGTCACCAACAATCCACCCCACATGAAAAGGATGTGCAATCCTATGTGCATCAACATGATTCATATTATAGTTAGTTTCATGCTCGCAAGCATGCTTATTACATAAACAAGAGTGAAAATTGACAAAGCATAACGACAAGGAAAGAAATACATTAAGGAAATGCATAAAGGAAAACCTAATTTATCCAAAAATACTTCCTTATTACAAACACCAAGAAGACTTATTTATAATAGGGCTTCAACCTACTCATGTTAAAGTAACCAGGCAACCATGTGCCATCAATTATTTAAACCGGAAAGCACTTGACTCAAGTATATGAGTGATAACATATGGCCCCAACCAATGCACCTTGAGCTTTCCTAGATGGCGCAGAAACTTGGAGTCCTATAGAAGTACCATTTGTCCCACCGCAAGTTTCTTATCCCTAATGTGTTGATCATGTCATGCCTTTTGGCGTGCTTTCTCCTGTTTCTGACTCCAGCATGTGATGGATCACTGCTCATCTAGTTGAACCATCTTTGTAATCTATTCTTCCAAGGCTTGCTCATCAGCTAGATCTCCAACGCGTGCAATGTGCAAAGAAGGTAACATAAATTCTATATGAAGAACAACTTCTGCGCCAAACACCAATTGAAAACGTGTGGCTTTGTTCAATCTTTTGTATGTTGTTCTATAAGACCAAAGAACAAAAGATACTTTATCATCCCAATCTTTCCTTCCAACATCAAAAATCTTGGTCAATGTGTGGCTCAAGATCTTTTTAAATGCCTCAACAGTCCCATTTTCCTGAGGGCTATGGTGGGAAACCATAAACTCGTCTAAAAGAATTCGTATTGTCTCATTTAAAAAATGTGTGCCCCTATCACTTGTTAAACTTAAAGGATAGCCATACCTTGTAAGAACATTCTCTCATAAGAACCATGTTGCTATAGCCACTGTACAGTCCTTTTTAGGTGTTGCTTCTGCCCATCGGGTAATATAATCTATACAAGTGATGATATGGTGTGATCAAGTCCTGCACGTGGCTGGTGAAATAGGCCTGAAAAAGTCAATTACCCATTTCTCAAAGGTTTCTACACTTGTTATTGGTCGTAGGGGAATCTCATCCCTTTGTCCTAGTCGACTGAGACGTTGACAATGGTCACATGTCTTACAATACTCATTACAATCCTTGTACAAACTAGCACAAACTAGCAAGTAGGATCTTGCACACTATTGCATCACCTGCTTAGTGGTCACCTACAATTCGACCATATGATTCTTCCATTATGTCCTTTCATTCATTCTCTAAGACACAACGGTGTAACACCTCATCTCTACCTAGCTTGTACAAATCACCACTAATTAACATGAATGGTGTCGCGCGAATAGAAAGTTGTTTCTTCTCAAAAGCGTTCATGCCTTCTGGTGCCATACCAGTCCTTAGAAAGACAATAATGTCCTCTAATTCTGATGGTGTGTGTTGTAACCTATACAGCTGTGCATCGGGAATGGTTTCTTCTATTGTTTGTGCCTCTTCTCTTGATTGAATTCTAGACAAGTGATCCGGTCTAGAATTGCTTTTGCCTGGTTTTACCACAACTATAAAGTCAAACTCTTGAAATAAGAGTATCCATCGGAAAATGTTCCCCTGTAAAACGAGCTTGTTCACCAAATATTTTAATGCCATGTGATCTGTATAAAACACAAATGGTGTAGCCAACAAATACTGACGAAATTTGTGCAAGGCATAGATCATGGATAAGGCCTCGTGCTCTGTAGTGGTATAATTATGTTCTGCAGGGGTCAACTTCCTAGTAGCAAAGAAAATGGGACGATCCACAATACCTTCTCCTGGTTGGGCTAAGATGACACCAATGGTTGTGCCAGAGGCATCCACATGAACATGAAAAGGTTTATCCCATGAAGGAAAGTGAAAGATAGGCCCGATAGTAAGTTTCTCCTTCAATATCTCAAACACGTGCTGCTGTGACTCCCCCCAGTAGAATGTACCTTTTCCCCTGAGAAATTCCTCCAAGGGCACAAAAACTTTTACATACCCTTTTATGAACTTCCTGTAATACCCTGTATGACCCAAAAATCCGCACACCTCGCGCTGACTGGCAGGCACTTTCAAGCCTATGATGACTACAACTTTAGCTAGGTCAACCAATAACCCTTCCTTATAGATAATGTGTCCTAAAAGTGTGCCAAAGGGAGTAGCAAAGATGCACTTCTTGATGTTTAATGAGATACTCAACTGTTGATATCTTTCAAACATTAAGCATAAATTGTCACAATGATCCTTAATCAGCCCATAAATGGTCCAATCATCAAGATAGACCTGTAAGAAGTTATGAATAAAATCCTTGAAGGCTTGTACCACGATCCTTGAAAATACAATAGGTGCATTCTTCAATCCAAAGGGCATCATAGTATAGGTAAAGCTTCCCCATTCAGTAGTGAAGGTGGTATTCTCTTAATCTTCTGGGGATATCCTAACCTGATGATACCCTAAAAACCCATCTGTAAATGAATATATTGCGCGCCCAGCCACTCCTTCCAATATTTCCTCCATGAATGGCATAGGAAAGGGATCTGTAACACATGCTGCATTCAACTCCCTATAATCAACACAAATTCTAATCCTACCATCCTTTTTGAAGCTTATCACCATAGGACTGAACCATTCTGATTCATTCAATGGTCAAATCATCCCATATTTCAACATCTTGTCAATCTCCTTATTTACTTTCTTGCGCAAATTGGGATTCATCCGATATGGTCGCTTCCTAACAGGGCACACACCTTCTTTGAGCTTTGTCTTCATTTCCCTGAGTTTAAGTTCATGGTATCCTCTTAGGAATAAGTCCTCATAGTCTCAAAGTAACTCTATGATCTTTGCTACCTTTGATTCTGACCAGTAATCCCTAATTATCACCTCCTTAGGTTCAACTTCTGTGCCTATATTGACCTTTTTTGTCTTCATAGGTTCGTGTTATGCACATGCATCGACATCCGCAATGGATAATACTTCATGTGTTCTATGTGAATGATCCATGTTCAAGTGCTCAACTTCCTCCTCATCAATTATGTAAACCATCTTCCCCTTATCTTTTTCCAGAGAAGCGTGCTCAAGTAATATGATATCATCTTCTTCATCCTCAAAACGTGCTCCTGTCTCTGTCTCACCAAATAATTCTTGAACAAGTTCTTCCGCTTTACCATTGTCTCCCATGGTTAAACACTTGATAAAGCTTAAATCCGTGTTCACTGGTGGTGTAGATGAAAATAAGTCAAAATTTTGGATCATCCCTATAGTCAAAGTTTGCCAATTGCCAGTGTCGCGATGTAATTCAGCATAGACATACCAAGCACGTGCGCAACCTTGTAGAGTAGAGTAAAACCAATTGCACCCAAACTGAGGGTGGTAATACTTCCTATCCTATTGTCCAGAGTCTCTCACACTACTAGATATGATGTTGAGTAAGTTGATCACCATGATAAGGGCTTATTTTTGTAGGTGCATTACTTCTTGAAAACTTGGTTGATAAGGCAGTCCCAATCATTCCCCATTCTAAGAGATTATCCCTGTGGACTACATATCAATGCGCGGCCATCCTGCCCAAAGTATATGATAGCATATCACGTTGTTTAAGCTGGTCAACCCAGTTTGTTTCCATGACTTGTAAAATTTCAACAAAATCTTCAGATCCAGTATAGCGGGGTAAAATGCGACCTATACATCAAATAGAGCAAAAACCCATTTTGCAAGTAACTACGTGCTTAACTTCGCACCCCACCAGTTCATAAGTGTCATTAGCCCAATTATCACAAGCAATACTAGTAGTATCACTGATTGACTGAAAATATTCCCAACGAAGGATTCCTTCTATAGATGGATCATTGGCCTCTGGGTCCCGAATAGTGCGTATATAGATTCTATTCAAGTCCTCTTCGCTTAAAGGTTCCACATATGGCATGGATTTCCCATCTGTCAATGGTGTTATGACCCTTTCCTCCTTGTTCTTGAAGCTGATATACCCCTTGTTAAACCTCAAATCAGCATTTTTCACATAACACCAAGGGCGCCTAAGCAGAGATGGGAAGCTATCAGCTTCTGCAAGTGCTAGTACTTCAAAGTCTCCTATGAACTTGGCCCCTTGTATAGTGATAGACGTATCCTTCAAAAATACTATGGGAGTAGCTTTCATTCTATTTGCCATGAACAATACATTAGATGATGGCAAAAATGGGGGTCTCCCCATTTGTTCTCACGCATCTAATGTAAGTAGATTTACTTCCACACTTGTGTCAATCAAGATATTTCTCAACAGCCACCCGTCCACAACAACATTCAAAGTGATATCATTATCGTAGTCAATGCTATCAAGGAGAATATTTGCATGAAGTATTTTACTCCTAGTTTCAGTTCTCACACGTAGAGTATTCCCTTTCAACCAATTTCCTAATAAATGAATAATATTCTCCTGGCGCAATGTTCTACACACCTCTCTGATGTCGTCAATATTCGATGAGGCATGTTCTATATCCTTGCGCTCCAATTTCTAAGACTACTCTTTTAAACCTTGTATCTCACCTTGAATGCTCCTAAGGACCTCCATTATTTCCTGATAGACTTCTTTCTTATGATCTGGATCTGGATATCTAGCATGCAAAACATCCTCCCTAGTGATTGTCAGCTTATGTTGCAACACCTCTCTTGTGCGTGTTACCTCAGTTCGTGTGGTTATCTTGACTGTTACTACCTCAGGTTCTTGTGTTAACTTGGGCATCCATTGATTCTCTGTAGCGTGCTATATTCTAATAATCCATGCAACCTTGTTTTCTTGCTTTTTCTGCTTACTGAGATGCTCATACAAGTCCAGAAACTCTTCATAACCATGCCCCTTTCCACAAAATGAACAGGAAATATTCTGTGGGAATTCACGCCTATAATGGTCAGGTGAAGCACATGTATAACAAGTTCCTTGAGGGAATTCACTCCTTCCTCCACCTCGGCCTCATCCTCCATATCCACCTTGATATCCTCATCCCCTTTCACAAACCCCTTAAAACCTTCTATCATTCCTGTCATAGCGCATTTTATTATAATCCCTATCCTGACGCTCATTATTCCCTTTAGAATTATGAGCCACACTCACTTGTCTTACCCCAATATCAATGGCATCATGGATTTGGCCAATCAATCTATAGTCCTCAGTATCATGGGTCGTGGACCTACAAATTTTACAAAAGGAGGATACAATCTTCCTGATCACGCATTGTAGTAGGGGGCATTGACTAACATCATGGTTCAAATGGAAAATCTCACAGTCAAATAACAACGAACGTATAGTTCTGCGAGGGAAACTATCCTTAGTGTGCCCTTCTACTTCACAATCTGTACACCAAATCTCTGAGCACATTTCATGAACTGAGTTTGCCAATAATTTCTCTAACTATTTTGCCATAGCTGTTATCTGATCTTCCAAAAATAGACTAACTCCCATGTCAATACTCACAACTTCTTCAGCGCGTAAAGTGGCTTCTAATTCTTCACGCGGATTGGTATAAGTCTTATGTGACAGTGCTCTTCGAAATGGGGTAATCAATCTTCCAACAAACCATTGTGCATGTTGAGTTGCATGAATGTCATAAGAGAGTTTTGATAGAAGTGTTTTAAAGCACACATCATACTCACGTACACTTTCAGAAGTTCCTTGCTTTATATCCTTGAGTGCACTTATACTCTTATGCTCAAACTCTGGGATGTGGAACTCTTTTAAGAAAGCATCTTTTAATGTTGCATAATCAATACAAGTTTGATTGGGATCAATATTCCTTTACCAGCTGTGCGTGCGTGCCTACAAGGTAGTCAAAAATTGACTTGCCTTGCACTCAGATGCCGTAATACCTTTCTCCTGCCACAATATTTCACACATATGAACATGCTCAGCAGTATCCTCGATACCTCTGTATTCTGGAAGATGAAGGGACATCTCCATATAAATATTTTTGGGTTGCTGTGGGCCTTGACCAGCCATCCCAAAACCTCCTTGGTTTCCTCTTCCTCCAATATCACCCAAACCACTGGAACTAGAACTACCCATACCACCCGATCCTCCTCCAGGATTATAATAGGGTCCATGGATGTACTCCCCTGTGCCCCAACAGTGGTACTATACTGGACCCCTACAGTCTGGGAAGTAGTCCCTGTTCTAGAGGTGAATCCCACACTCGGTGCGCTCATATTCTGTGTAGATGATGAGCCTGAAAATGTAGCCCCAAAGAATAACAAAGATGTTTGTGCTACCATTGATGTACTTGCTTTTTGACCTATTTTTGTGCTTTCACTTTCTAAATGAAAACTATTTTTACCTACTGTACCAGATACTGGAAAACCAAGCGCAAGGGCTAGGTCATCAGGTTGGCTTAAATGCACGCCCACAGCCTAGGTCATATCTACTGGCACACTTTTATGTGAGGCCGAAGAGGGTTCTCTGTCATGCTTTCCTAAATGGGGGAGTTCCTGATGCACTTGCTCTTCTTCCTCCCCATGAGCCTCAAATCCTTCACGAGCCATATCTCTCCACAACACCATCCATTCCACAATTTCTTGTTTCTTACATAATTCCCGCTCGTGTTCCTCATCATACTTCAACTACCTCTCTTCCCCCTACCGTGCTGCCGCTAGGTATGCCATATTTCACCAATCCTATTCCTGCGCCTGTGCGTGGAGATTTTTTTAGCTTTCTATGGGTTTATCTTCCAAGTTCAACGTTACCATTAGTATTTTGATTTCCAGCGGAATACCTTGCAAATACATCCCTCTAGGATATTGTAGGAACTGGAACTCTGCTACTGTTGACACTAAAATTTTTCTCCGTAATTTATATTTCATTAATGTGTGTATTAGGAATAGGATGTTGTTAAGTGTAATTAGTAGTAGCGTCCAATAGAAGATAACGGTGTCGTCAGTACGGTGCTGCCAATAATGTAGAGTACGGTAACAGTCAAAGTACAAATAGGAATGTTGTAAAAAGTAAATATTTGTCGTAAGTAGTCCGGTAATATTAAAATGTCAAAGTTGGGATAAATAGAAAAGTAGGGTCTACATGATTAGGAATTAGAAATATTATATTTGTAATAAGGACAAAGAGTGATGTCATAAATATTTTGTGTATTTTATTTGTGGAAAAGTCTAAAAAGGTGGAACCCATGTGAGATGATAAGGTTTATCTTATCTTAGAAGATAAGCCTACATGTAAAGGCAAGAGTTTAGGCATGAAATATGATTGGCCAGAAGTGGATTTCCTATCCTTTCTTAGAGATAAGATGGATAAGCCTAAATTCCTATAAATAAAGAGGCCACCCCCCTCATTTAGCATAGAAGGAAGTAGTGAGAAATATTGTAGGAAGTGTGTAAAGGAAGCCATCATTTTGAAGGTGTGTTAAAGAAGCCATTAAGAAGTGTAATTGTGAAGTTTCTCCCATAGTTATTGTTGGAAGGCAAGTGAAGTCAGTAACACTTGAAGTACCTCATGGGTGAGATTGTAACAATTTCATGTTGATATTATAATTTACACTTGATATTTCAGATTTATCATCATTTGTTCTTATCATAGTCTATGGTATTCTTGTGTTATGTTTGTTGTTGTGTTTCCAGATTCCATCCACCAAACTAAAAGATGTGCATTAGTAAATAATCATAGCACGAAGAGTTCCCAGTGAAGAATTATCATAGTGCCAGATTGGTGATGACATTTTGGTTTCGTTGTCGGGACCATTCCTCGTTGGTGGATTTTTTGGAGAGATATTCCCACTTAGTCAGAAATCATTTGGAGAGTAACCTTGTTTTTACTGTGCATAGTAGTTACCATGGTAAAGTCACTTTTTACAGTGAATAGTATTTACCGCGAATAGTATTTACCGCAGTAACTGGTCACTTTTTACTGTGAATAGTATTTACCACAGTAACTTTACTTTTTACCGTGAATAGTGTTTACCATAGTAAACTTCAGTTTTTACCGCAGTAAGTCAAGTGTTTACCATAGTTTACCGTGGTCATTTCTATTTTACTGTAGTAAAAAGTTGTACCATAGTTTACACGTGGTCATATTATAGTGATTCCAATTATTTGTGCACATAAGTCTTCTTGATTGTACTTGTGGGTTGGTATTTCACGGTGGTTACTTTTGAAAATGGGGAAGATTCCTGTTTTTTCAGCTCAATCTAATGAAGATGCTTCTTCTTTCATTCAAGAGTTTAAACGATATTTTATTTGTAATGGCCTTATAAGAAGGGAACAATGGACTGAATTTTTTCCTACCTTTTTGGATGGTTCAGCACTTAGGTGATTTGAAACACTAGGTGAAAATGTAAAAAATTCATGGGATTTATTAACTGAAAGTTTTTCTAGAAGAATTTGGTGAATAACAGAAATATGCAGATCTCATGATTGAGATAACAAAGCTAGCCAAAGGAGAGAAGGAGAAGATAAGAGATTATCATGCTCATGTTCTAGAGCTAAGGAGGAAGCTCGATGCCCAGATCTGGAAGGAAGGATTAGCGGATGGGTTGATGAATGGCATGGATAATCTCCTCTGTAAGCACTTCATTCTTGGGATGAAGCCAGAGATCAGACAACGAGTGAAGTATGACCGCCCAGCTACCATTGAACAAGCAAAGGAAATTGCAAGAAGGCAAGAAGAAAGCATGGAAGAGAAGCCTAAAGAAATTGTTGCTAAAGTAGAGCCTACACTAGCACCTTTGGTTCAGAATCCACAACCACTCCCGGTGAGCACAAATATTTCTCCTAGTACATCTATTGAGTATGAAGATCTGCTCAAGAAGATGAGACAGTTAACTATTAATCTTCTTCAAGGAAAAGAATTTAGTTCTCAGGGAGGAGATAGAGGTCCAAAAAGAAATATTTCTGAAGTTGTTTGTTATGGTTGTTATAAAAAAGGTCATTATAAGTATAATTGTCCAGATAGAGCTTCTACATCTGGTACAAGAGATAATGATAAAAGGAAAAGCACCTGTGAATTCTTTTGATATAGTAGATAAGAGCATAAATAATGAAGTAGATGTGTTTGTAACAAAAAGAAAGAAAGAAAAAGATAACCAAGATGGAAATGATCCTAAGAAGATGAAAGGAGAAACTAGTAAGAAACATAGGAGAAGAAAGTTGGGTGTGCAGGATTTTCTGATTTCACAGGGACAAGGACCACACTCCATCTTAGAAGATCTGTCCAAAAGGCCTGCAAATATTACATATGGTCAACTCTTGGCTATGTCTTCTGAGAAGAGGCGGGAGCTGCGAAGTGGACTCAATGCTCGACGAAGGAAGGAGGTTGTGTTCCCTGTTTTGGAGGTAGAGGCGGATCCCTATGCTCCACAAGCTGAGGTACTATATAATGGTATTTCAATTCATGATGTCTTAGTTGATGAAGGTGTTGCAGTTAATGTAATGACCGAGTCTGTAATGAATATGTTGGGTTTAAAAATTGATCGCCCCTCAACACTTATGTTAAGGTCATTAAATAAGGGAAAAACTAAACCAGAAGGTGTAATTTCAAATGTGGCAATATCTGTTATGGGTGTTGTATGTGTGGTAGACTTTCAGGTGATGAAAAATGGTACTGTTGCGTATCCAATGTTGTTGGGAAGACCATGGCTAAGGAGAGTTCATGCAAGAAATTACTGGAATGAAGGCTTCATCACACTTGGATGTGGTAGAGAGAGGCTGAAAATAAATTTGATCCCTCGGCATCATAAGGCAGAACCTGTGGATTCAAGTGATGAAACTGATGATTGGACATCCTCTGATTACTCTAGTACCAGTGAAGTGGACAAAGAAGATGAAGAAAGTGAGGTTGATGTTTTGGACATGGATATCCTTCCAGTCACACCGACTCATGACCCCATAAAATTATCTGAAGAAGAAATTGATGATCATCTCCAGCAAATAAAGATTGGTGATGATGTGATGGAGAGTGAGAAGGAATCTTACCTCCAGCTCTTTCGAAGGTACATACACATATTCACTTTTGATTACAAGGAACTCCGTCAAGTAAGTTGGGTAGAACATTCTATTGAGCTGGTAGATGGTGCTAAGCCCATAAAGCAGATGCCATATAGAATGAATCCTAATTTTTCCAAGACTGTAAAAGAAGAAATAGATAAGTTGCTTGATGCAGTATTCATATTTGTTGTGGAGAATTCAAAATGGGTTTCTCCCATTGTGATCTCAATAAAAAAGAATGGGAAGCTACGCATTTGTGTTGATTACAGGAAGCTCAATAAGGCAACAAGGAAGGATCATTACCTTCTTCCATTCTCAGATAAGATCTTGGACGAAGTAGCTAGCCAGGAGTGTTATAGTTCTGCTGATGGATATAGTGGCTACAACCAAGTTTGTATAGAAGAGAAAGATCAGTTGAAGACCACGTTCACCACTTCTTGGGGAATGTTTGCTTATAGAGTTATGCCTTTTGGGTTGTGTAATGCTCCAGCAACATTCCAGCGTTTGATGAATAGGGTGTTCGAACCCTACATTGGGAACTTCATCAGAGTATTTCTGGATGATTTTTGCATCTATGGGAGCAAGATGGAGCACCTGCACCAGATGGAGACAACATTTCAAAGGTTAGATGAAGCACAAGCCTCACTAAACCCATACAAAGTTTATCTTTGGATGTTCTAAAGGTATTTTGTTAGGGCATGTTGTATCTAGATATGGTATTGGTACTGATCCTGATAAAGTTTCAAAAATCAAAGAGTTACCATTTCCTATGAATAGAAGTAAGTTGAGATCATTTTTAGGCCATGTGGGTTACTATAGAAGGTTCATCAAGAATTTCTCAAAGATTGCACAACCACTAACCCAGTTCTTGAAGAAGGATGTTACTTATGAACCAGGAAATAAGGTGCATGAAGCTTTTGAACAACTGAAGGAAGCCCTGGTGTCTTCACCTGTTTTAAAGAATCCAGATTGGAGCAAGCCATTCATTGTGTATATTGATGCCTCAGATGCAGCACTAGGAAGTACTCTGAGCCAAAAGGATGAAAATGGGAATGATCATCTAATTTACTTTGGGAGCAGACAAATGAGTAGTGTTGAGGTAAATTATACTATAACTAAAAAACGAGGCTCTAGCTATCATTTTTGCTATAAAGAAGTTTAGAAATTACTTGCTAGGGTAGAAATTTATAGTTGTAATAGATCATCAGGCTCTAAAATATATTGTCAATAAGCCTAACCCATCAGGGAGGATAGCAAGATGGATAATTTTGCTACAAGAATTTGAATTTGATATTATAGATAGGCTAGGAAAGAAGCATGTCAATGCAGATGCACTATCTTGAGCCTATGATGGTTTAGGTTCATCTTGTGATGATGATGATTTTCCCAGATGCAACATTGTTATCCCTTGACACAATCCCTAGTGAATACATAGATATTTGAAATTATCTAAATGAATTCAAGTTTCCTGATGGTGCCAATGCAAATACTAAGAGGAAGATTACTCAAGCCAGTCCTCCATATTCTATTCTGCATGGAGTATTATTTTGAATAGGGCTTAATGGATAGTACAAGAGGGCAGTTGGATGTGATCAAGGGAAGGAGCTGATAGAATAATTACACAATGGTACATGTGGAGGACACTTCTTTGGACAACTTACAACAAGAATGATCTTGGATGTAGGTTATCACTGGCCCACTCTTTTTAGAGATTGTTATAATTATTGTAAGACATGTGATATTTGTCAAACACATGGTAACTGTAAGACTTCATCAGCTCCATTATGCCCTATTATTCCACTTGGTCCCTTTAAAAAGTGGGGAATAGATATTGTAGGTCCACTTCCAACTACCCCACACCAAAATAAGTATATTGTAGTTGCCACAGATTATTTAACTAAGTGGGTTGAAGCTAGGCCATTGAAAACAACTTCTATGGATGAAGTGCCAAGGTTCATATATGAACGCATTGTCACCAGATTTGGTTGCCCATTAGAAATTGTAACAGATCAAGGAAGCCACTTCATTAATGAGGTAGTAGAAGCCCTAGTCAATAAATTTTCTATTAAGCACAGGAAGGCAACAACATACAAGCCAAGCAAAAATGGACAGGTGGAACGAACAAATTTTGTGTGTGTCAAATTCTAGCAAAAGATGCAGCCTTGCAGGTACATAAGTGGGATAAAAGGATTCATGCAGCATTGTGGGCATATAGGGCAACATCAAAGTCAGCAACAGGATACTCCCCATTTCAGTTGGCCTATGGCATTGATCCAGTTCTTCCTATTGAGTTTGATATTCCCACTGAGAGTTATAAAATGAAAGGATGGATGAAAGTGATTTAGTAAAAGAAAGGTTGGTACATCTTCATTTGCTAGAGGAAATGAGGGAAGTAGCAAAGGATACAAGCTATAAGAATAAAATGAAGCAGAAGGAATACTTTGATCAAAAGATCCGTTGGTCTCCATTTCATGTGAATGACTTAGTTCTAGTATATGATTCCAGATACAAAAAAAGAAGACAAATAAAATTTCTTCCAAAATGGATGGGGCCCTAAAAAATAGTAGATGTGCATGAAAATGGTATGTACCGACTGGAGGAATTGGATGGCACTCCCATTACGAAATGGGTCAACCACAACAAGTTGAAGATTTTCCAAGCACCAGAATAGTCTACTCCAAGGACGGAGTAGAAGCTAGGAAGGGGGAAGATGTCGACACTAAAATTTTCCTCCGTAATTTCTATTTCACTAATGTATGTATTAGGAATAGGATGTTGTTAAGTGTAATTAGTAGTAGCGTCCAATAGAAGATAACAGTGTCGTCAATACGGTGCCGCCAATAATGTAGAGTACGGTAACAGTCAAAGTACAATAGAAATGTTGTAAAAAGTAAATATTTGTCGTAAGTGGTCCGGTAATATTAAAATGTCAAAGTTGGGATAAGTAGAGAAGTAGGGTCTACATGATTAGGAATTAGAAATATTATATTTTTAATAAGGACAAAGAGTGATGTCATAAATATTTTGTGTATTTTATTTGTGGAAAAGTCTAAAAAAGTGGAACCCATGTGAGATGATAAGGTTTATCTTATCTTAGAAGATAAGCCTACATGTAAAGGCAAGAGTTTAGGCATGAAATATGATTGGCCGGAAGATAGATTTCCTATCCTATCTTAGAGATAAGATGGATAAGCCTAAATTCCTATAAATAAAGAGGCCACCCCCCTCATTTAGCATAGAAGGAAGTAGTGAGAAATATTATAAGTGTGTAAAGGAAGCCATCATTTTGAAGGTGTGTTAAAGAAGCCATTAAGAAGTGTAATTGTGAAGTTTCTCCCATAGTTATTGTTGGAAGGCAAGTGAAGTCAATAACACTTGAAGTACCTCATGGGTGAGATTGTAACAATTTCATGTTGATATTATAATTTACACTTATATTTCAGATTTATCGTCATTCCTTCTTATCATAGTCTATGGTATTCTTGTGTTATGTTTGTTGTTGTGTTTCCAGATTCCATCCACCAAACTAAAATCTGTGCATTAGTAAATAATCATAGCACGAGGAGTTCTCGGTGAAGAATTATCATAGTGTCGGATTGGTGATGACACTACCTTTGGGCACGAATAAGTCGAAATTGAATACTCCAAAATATAGTTGTTTAGGACACCGTGAAACCAGGTATTTACCATGCGAGTCCATCTCAGGTGAGCATCATATAGTGTTTGAAATTCCTCATGTGTCCAAACAAGTGTGTGATACCTCCAATTCCACTTAGATGCATATGTAGTTAACCATTCGTACAATTCTACTAGAAAGATAGCAAAGAAGTGCGTGCGCTAAATTTGGATCCAGTGTCAAAATCCAGTGTCAAACCTCCATACATATTCTTCCTCCAAATCATGAATCCATTCTTCAAAAATTGCTAAAGTTAACCGGTATGTCTTCATTGCGAACCATCCTGAAACAATTGAAAAAGAGGTCCCAGCAATGGAACCAATGATGCAGCCAAGAATTTTTAGTAACACCTAGTCTCGCTGGCACATCACTCAACCTAGGCTAAGCACTCACCTGAAGCGTGCAAAGGTACTGGGTCCCTCTTTAAAGGTTGCACACAGAATGGTGGCATGAAAAAGTAGTAAACATATATTTTTAGTAACTAATCCATCTATTCATCATTACATTTAACCTGATCTATAAGCGCTTAAAGGTAAATAATCATGAAAGTAATAATATGCATTAATAAAACACATCAAACAACTTTTGTTTGGTCAATTTTCTTTATCTATTCATTGTACGAACAGTACAGAAGCTTCATACAATACCAAACATGTGCACATGGATCTGTTACAATCTATCTAGTAGCATGTACTCATGTTTTTCTCATTCTTCAAAGCATGTGTCTCTATCTATATATCTATCTATATCTCTTAAGTAATTCATTACATATGTATATATAGGGTGGGGAACTAGGCTTTCACCTCTTAACTCTACCAGAAATAGGTCATATGCTAATAACATCCATGCACCTTTTTACAACTATAGCCATACATGCAAGTATGTTATATGTAGATCGTTGATAGTTAACTACAGTGGTGGATCTATTCTTAGCTTATGCCCATGCAAGAGTGAGTTACCATGCTCCTCAAAGAATCTCCATGAAGAGTGGCGTGAAAATATCAGCATCACTTTGTGTGCTCCACATGCCAATCTCTAATAATAGATCTGATCTCCAAAATCAGCTAAAAAGAGTCTGACTCTATACCTCCACGTGTGACACCTTCCTATACCTTCGCACTTTTGCTCTTGTGTTGTTCTTCCGCATGGACTCTGTGTGCAAGTTCAACTAAGTGTTTTCTTTTATCAACAATTTGTCCCTTTATGGAATTTTGGCTTACAAATGTTAGTTAAAACTCACCCATTAATGTTATGAAACGTTCAACCTTTTTTAGATACAAAACCTTGTGTGTGGAATGTCTGTAAGTGATCTATCTTTACAATGACCCTTGTTTCTTGGTTTAAACATGTAATGTACAAAACATTTTGTTGCAAAGACTATGGCAAGGCATTCTCTCTCTACCTGTGTATAACGTGTTTCATAATAAAGCAACGTTCAGCTAATGAAATAGACCACACATTTCTCGTTTATCATTGTCTTCTTGAGCCAGCATGTAGGCTAGCAAGTCATTAGTGGCTCGTGAGTATAGGATCAAAGGGTGGTATGGTTTGGGAGGCATTAGTATGGGTGGAGATAACAAGAAGCATTTAAGTGATTTGAAGGCAACATTGAGTTCTTCAGTCCAATCAATGCTATAATCTTTCTTTAATATATTGTTAATTGGATGAATGGAAAAACTTAAATATGGGATGAACCTTCGGATTGCACTAAGTTTCCCAAGAAATGACATGATTCCACACTCGTTCGATGGTGGAATCATTTCGAGAATAGCCAAGATTTTGGTTGGATTGACATCAATCCATCATGATGACACCATATTCAATTAATCATGAGAAGATGATATGGAGTACTTCTGGATGATCATAACGCTTCTTGGCCTTGGCCAATAAGTCATCCACAAAGGATTCCACAATTTTATGGATAAGATCATTGAATATGTATGTCATTTCCTGCTGATACGTAGCGCTAATGTACTCTTAAGACTGAATGGCATGACAACGTAGCAATAAGTTCTCTAGGGAGTTATGAATGTAGTTTTGGCTTGATCCTATTTAGATATTTTAATCTAATTATAACCTAAGAACCCATCCATGACGGACAACAGTTTAAATCCTGCATGTTGCATCAACAATAACGTCAATAGATGGTAACGGGAAGTCATCTTTGGGACAAGCTTTGTTAATATCCCAAAAATCTATGCAAATGTGTATCTTCCCATTATTTTTGAGTACAGGGATGATATTAGATACCCATTGTGAATAGCCAATGGATTTGATGAATCCCACTTGGAGAAGTTTTATTACTTCCTCTTTTACCATGAGACCACTTTTGGCTTCATTGGTCTTGACTTTTGTTTAATTGGTTTTACATCTGGTTTAGTGATAAGGTTATGTACCATAATGTGTGGTGCAATGCCTGTCATTTCTTTATAGTTAAATGAAAAATCCTTTTGATGTTCTTTGATGATTTGGGTGCGTATTTCTATCTCCTCCGGAGTTAACGGAGATACCAACTTCAAAATTTTTGGTTCTTCCTCTGTTCCGATGTTTATGTCAATGGTTTCTTCTATTAAAGAAGTGTTACCTTCTTCAAATTCAGGTGGGGCTGGAGGTAGTTCCAAGCTTTCTCCATCTTCTACCTCATAGATATCGAGATCCTTTTGTGGAGGAGACTCTAGCATGGGATTTCCAAAATAGGAAGAGGAATGTGGCATTAGGGAAAGATCCAGTATGTGGTAAGCAGGGTGTAGCTCTGCATAGGCGTTTAGATATTCCAGAGTGACTCTATCATCATCAAAATGATCCATGATAAAAAAATCATCATCAACTTCTCCATGAGTCAGGAATGGGTTTTTTTGTATTTTACACACTAATGGTTTAGTACGAAGTGATACTGTGAAATTTGTATCTTCCAACTTACTGTTTGGAGTGAAACGGGAAGCTGAGGTTGCTATTGAGTCTACGAGAAGGTTTTGCTCTCGTGGGATTGCTTTAATTGATATGAAGTTGAATCCTTTGCTTATATCTAATACCATTGTTTTGTAGAGTTGTAAATGTTCAACCCTAGTTTTATATACCTCAGAGACTTGGTTTAAAACTAGTTGTGAGTCTTCTAGCACTCTAATATTATCAACTCCCATTCTTTTGGCTAGGATGCAGCCAAGGAGGAGAGCTTCATACTCAGCCCCATTGTTTGTACATTTAATGTTTAATTTAAAGGCGAAAGTTAGGATCTTTCCCTTAGGTGAAGTAAAGATCACTCCTACCCCAGCTCCAAAGTGACATCTAGCTCCATCGAAGTGGAGAGTCCAATATTTGCTTGGAAAACTAGATGTTGGGATATTCGTCGAATCTGTTTCTTCTGCTTTGGTTACTTCTACCATACAACCTTTGTCTGATGGAAGAGAAGCAATTCCCAGGGTGTATCCCATACCCATGGAATCAAATGGTAGGAGAATAGGTAAATCTTTCTCTAGCAACTCGATAATTTTTATGGTAGTCCATAATGACATTATTTCTATGACGTTGGCCTCATTTTTAAGTTCCAGAGCGTCCTCGGCCAGTTTTGTAATTTCCAATTTTGTGGTGGGGTAACAACTTCTCTTTTGGTTTTGAATTAATTGGTTTAGTAAGTTGATTTTTTGGGAGTTCAAACTTGGAGTGAATTCCTGGTCTTTTCTTCAAATCAGCTAGGTGTATATTGAAGGGTTTTGGGTCACCTTTGTGCCACAAATATTTTTCCTATGTGTAGTAAAATTATTTCTTGGAATAGCATGGAAGGGATTTCCTTCATGCAGTGTATCCATGGCTGACCGAGGATCATATTATAGTTGGTTTCCCAATCTATAATATAAAATTTGGTGAGGACCATCTTGGGTTCTAAAGTGACTGGTAAAACTATGGTTCCAATTGAAGTGGCCTTGAGGCTATCATAACCTCTTAGCATATTTCATGTTGTTGAACAGTTTGTCTCTCCATATCCTAAATTTTGAAGAAAAACGAAGGGGGACTATGTTAACTGTTGCCCCATCATCAATCATTGCATGTTTAACATAATTATTATAAACCCATACTTGTAAATGTAAAGTTAGGTCACGTCTTCGTGTAATTTCAACATCTATTGGCATTTTTCTTATATCAAATATAAATTCAGTATCCCTATTTGGTTACCCTGGAGGGTAGATGTCAAAGTCTACATGGTTTACTTTCATTTCTGGAGGAGGAGTGATGTTGATCAAATGACCTAGGCCTAATGCTTCTAATAGGGCAGCCCTATGGATGGTAGAGTTCTTTAATAAATCCAAAAGGAGATATGAGAGAAAGTTTTAGTTAAGTCATTAATTAAATCATAGACGCTTATGGGTTTTACCAACATTTGTTGACTGTTGTCTAGTTACAATGGATAACTTGGAGTTGGTTGAGAATAATAATCCTGTGTTTCTTGTTATGGTTTCTATGGGTAGCTCGTTGTCTAACTCTACCAGACCAACTATATTAGTTTTGGATCGAGTTCCTAGTTGGGGTGCGACTGGTGGATTTAATGAAGTTGAAGTTCATGATCATTGTTTCCTATTATAACACCCTTTTTTATTCCACTAGGATCTATCTTGTTATTGTTAGAATGGTTTGGGAGTGGATCATCAAAGATCTTGAGGGGTGCATTTTGAGGGGGAAATAGAATTTGTAAGTGTTTGGCGTGGGTACTACATAATTTTCTTAAAACATATCTATAAAGAGTTACTTTTGATCTTCTAGCAAATGTTGCATGAATTTATTATAGTCATGACAAGTCCTAGTATCGTGGCCTTGAATCTTGTGGAAACCACAATATAAATTGGGATTATAATTTCAAGGTTGTTGATTTAAAACCTGTTGTGGCCCAAAATTTTGATAAGGTTGCTTGTTAGTAGAGTTAAAATTTTGAGGTTGTTGCCTTTGGTTTTGACTCTGATATCTAGCTGGGTTTTTATTTGGACCTTGTGTTTGGATTTGTCGTTATTGTTGTTATTGTAGTCATGGTGGACGATTAAAATGCACCGCGTTGATTGTTGGAGTAAAATTGTTATTTCACTAATTATTAATAGGTGGCGAAATGTTTACAACGTTTTCTCTTTTAGTTTGGTCAATTACTCCATCTGTTGTAACTCCGTGGTTCTTGTTAAGGATCTTAGGTCCTTGATTAGCATTCCCGGTATTAGGATAGGCCGTGGTGTTTTGATTGGGAGTGGTTAATTTTTTATTTTTCCCGTGTCTTACGACCACTATCTATCACTGCTTGGTCGATTCAAAGAGCACTCTCAAGTACTTCATCGTAAGTTCTTAGTGGGAACTTCTAGACTTCTTCCTTTATCTCTCTATTGAGAGAATAAAGGAATAAATTGCATAGTTCCATTTGATCCATGTTTGGAGCACTTTCTAATGAGTAGAGAACCGTATGCCATCTTTGAATAAAATAAGCAAAGGATTCATTATGTTCTTGTTTAATATGTAAAAATTCCCTGATTCCTGTTCTTAACAATTTGTTCATATTAAAAGCTTTGATAAACTATGACATGAGTTGTTTAAATGAGTGTATCGAGGCTTCAAGTATTTTGTAATACCAATCAAGGGAAATACCTTCTAAGGTTTTAGGGAATATATTAACAACAACCCCATCCTAAGGGAGTAATTCCCATATGGCTGTGGCATAGGCCTTAATGTGTGCATTTGGATCTCCTTCCCCTTTATATTTGGGTAAATTAGGAAGAGGTCTTGGAAGCATAACGCTTCATATGGTGAAGTCTAGGGGCTCTTTTAAATATTCTGAATAAGTTCCTACCACATAGGCCTCGACCATCGATGGTTTTTGTTGAGGGGGTGGAGGTGGAATGGGTTGTTGATATGACATAGAATATGTATTTGGAGGGACATAAGGGAATCCCTATGGTTGAAGGAACATCTCGGGAGAAGAGAATATGTCTCCTTGTGGTGATTTTAAATAAATGTTTAAGTAGGGAGGAGCATTGTTCTGGTATGGGTTGATTTGTGCCAAGTCGGGAGGTATTATATTTTCAACTGGAGTGGCATTTGAAAATACGGTCCTAGTTGGTGTTTGCTATGGGTAATTATAAATATGTTGAGGAGGCATGCCTAATGTTCCTATTCCTGTAAGGAGGTCAACCTGACTGGGGGTGATGCAGAGGGTTGGGGATTCTTGCTTGCTCAAAATGTGAATTTTGGTTTGCTCGAGCAAGTTCCAGCCCTCTAACCTTCTCAACTAAGGCTGAAATGACCTCTATTGGTGAAGACACGTTGTTTTTTCTTAATGGTGTTTGTTGTATACTTTGAGGTTGTAGAGGGGTATGATACTGTCGACACTAAAATTTTCCTCCATAATTTCTATTTCATTAATGTATGTATTAGGAATAGGATGTTGTTAAGTATAAATTAGTAGTAGCGTCTGATAGAAGATAACGACGCCATCAGTACGGTGCCGCCAATAATGTGGAGTATGGTAACAGTCAAAGTACAATAGGAATGTTATAAAAAGTAAATATTTGTTGTAAGTGGTCCGGTAATGTTAAAATGTCAAAGTTTGGGTAATTAGAGAAGTAGGGTCTACATGATTAGGAATTAGAAATATTATATTGGTAATAAGGACAAGGAGTGAGGTCATAAATATTTTGTGTATTTTATTTGTAAAAAGTCTAAAAATGTGGAACCCATGTAAAATGATAAGGTTTATCTTATTTTAAAAGATAAGCTTACATGTATAGATAAGAGTTAAGGTATGGAATATGATTCGTCAGAGTGGATTTCTTATCCTATCTTAGAGATAAGATGGATAAGCCTGGAAGTTCTATAAATAGAGAGGCCACCCCCCTCATTTAGCATAGAAGGAAGTAGTGAGAAATATTGTAGGAAGTGTGCGAAGGAAGCCATCAGTTTAAAGGTGTGTTGAAGAAGCCATTAAGAGGTGTAATTGTAAAGTTTCTCCCATAGTCTTGGTGAAAGGCAAGTGAAGTCAATAACACTTGAAGTACCTCATGGGTGAGATTGTAACAGTTTCATGTTAATATTATAATTTATTTTGATATTTCAGATTTGTCATCATTCTATCTTATCATAGTCGATGGTATTCTTGTGTTATGTTGTTGTTTTGTTTCCAGATTACATCCACCAAACTAAAGGCTGTGCATTAGTAAATAATCATAGCACGAGGAGTTCCCAGTGAAGAATTATCATAGTGCCGGATTGGTGATGACATTTTGGTTCCGTTGCCGGGACCATTCCTCGTTGGTGGATTTTCTGGAGAGATATTCCCACTTAGTCAAAAATCAATTGGAGGGTAACCTTGTTTTTACTGTGCATAGTAGTTACCATGGTAAAGTCATTTTTGCCATGAATAGTAGTTACCATGGTAAAGTCATTTTTGCTGTGAATAGTATTTATCTGCAGTAAAGTCACTTTTTACCGTGAATAGTATTTACCGCAGTAACTTCACTTTTTACCGTGAATAGTGTTTACCACAGTAAAGTCAGTTTTTACCGCAGTAAGTCAAGTTTTACCATAGTTTACCGTGGTCATTTCTATTTTACTGTAGAAAGGTGTAAAGTCACTTTCTAGTATAGTGATTCCAATTATTTGTGCACATAAGTCTTGTTGATTGTACTTGTGGGTTGGTATTTCACGGTGGTTACTTTTGAAAATGGGAAAGATTCCTATTTTTTCAGCTCAATCTAATGAAGATGCTTCTTCTTTCATTCAAGAGTTTAAACGATCTTGTATTTGTAATGGCCTTATAAGAAGGGAACAATGGACTGAATTTTTTCCTACCTTTTTGGATGGTTCAGCACTTAGGTGGTTTGAAACACTAGGTGATAATGTGAAAAATTCATGGGATTTATTAACTGAAAGTTTTCTTGAAGAATTTGGTGAACAATAGAAATATGCAGATCTCATGATCGAGATCACAAAGCTATCCCAAGGAGAGAAGGAGAAGATAAGGGATTATCATGCTCGTGTTCTAGAGCTAAGGAGGAAGCTCGATGCCCAGATCCGGAAGGAAGGATTAGCGGATGGGTTGATGAATGGCGTGGATAATCTCCTCTGTAAGCACTTCATTCTTGGGATGAAGCCAAAGATCAGACAACGAGTGAAGTATGACCGCCCAGCTACCATTGAACAAGCAAAGGAGATTGCAAGAAGGCAAGAAGAAAGCATGGAAGAGGAGCCCAAATAAATTGTTGCTAAAGTAGAGCCTACACGAGCACCTTTGGTCCAGAATCCACAACCACTCCCGGTGAGCACAAATATTTCTCCTAGTACATCTACTGAGTATGAAGATTTGCTCAAAAAGATGGGTCAGTTAACTATTAATCTTCTTCAAGGAAAGGAATTTAGTTCTCAGGGAGGAGATAGAGGTCCAAAAAGAAATATTTCTGAAGTTGTATGTTATGGTTGTTATAAAAAGGGTCATTATAAGTATAATTGTCCAGATAGAGCTTCTACATCTGGTAAAGGAGATAATGATAAAGGAAAAGCACCTGTGAATTCTTTTGATGTAGTAGATAAGAGCAGAAATAATGAAGTAGATGTGTTTGTAACAAAAAGAAAGAAAGAAAAAGATAATCAAGATGGAAATGATCCTAAGAAGATGAAAGAAGAAACTAGTAAGAAACATAGGAGAAGAAAGTTGGGTGTGCAGGATTTTTTGATTTCACAGGGGCAAGGACCATACTCCATCTTGGAAGATCTGTCCAAAAGGCCTGCAAATATTACATATGGTCAACTCTTGGCTATGTCTTCTGAGAAGAGGCGGGAGTTGCGAGGTGGACTCAATGCTCGAAGAAGGAAGGAGGTTGAGGTCCCTGTTTTGGAGGCAGAGGTAGATCCCTATGCTCCACAAGCTAAGGTATTATGTAATGGTATTTCAATTCATGATGTCTTAGTTGATGGAGGTGCTGCAGTTAATGTAATGACCGAGTCTGTAATGAATATGTTGGGTTTAAAAATTGATCACCCTTCAACACTTATGTTAAGGTCATTAAATAAAGGAAAAACTAAACCAGAAGGTGTAGTTTCAAATGTGGCAATATCTGTTATGGGTGTTGTATGTGTGGTAGACTTTCAGGTGATGAAAAATGGTACTGTTGCATACCCAATGCTACTGGGAAGACCATGGCTAAGGAGAGTTCATGCAAGAAACTACTGGAATGAAGGTTTCATGACACTTTGACATGGTAGAGAGAGGGTGAAGATAAACGTGATCCCTCGACATCATAAGGCAGAACCTGTGGATTCAAGTGATGAAACTGATGATTGGACATCCTCTGATTACTCTAGTACCAATGAAGTGGACACTGAAGATGAAGAAAGTGAGGTTGATGTTTCAGTCATGGATATCCTTCCAGTCACACCAACTCATGACCCCATAAAATTATTTGAAGAAGAATTTGATGATCGTCTCCAACAAATAAATATTGGTGATGCTGTGATGGAGAGTGAGAAGGAATCCTACCTCCAGCTCTTTTGAAGGTACATACACCTATTCACTTTTGATTACAAGGAACTCCGTCAAGTAAGTTGGGTAGAACATTCTATTGAGCTGGTAGATGGTGCTAAGCCCATAAAGCAAATGCCATATAGAATGAATCCTAATTTTTCCAAGACTGTAAAAGAAGAAATAGATAAGTTGCTTGATGCAGGATTCATATTTGCTGTGGAGAATTCAGAATGGGTTTCTCCCATTGTGATCTCAATAAAAAAGAATGGGAAGCTACGCATTTGTGTTGATTACAGGAAGCTCAATAAGGCAACAAAGAAGGATCATTACCCTCTTCCATTTTCAGATCAGATCTTGGACGAAGTAGCTGGCCAGGAGTGCTATAGTTTTGCTGATGGATATAGCGGCTACAACCAAGTTCGTATAGCAGAGAAAGATCAGCTGAAGACCACGTTCACCACTCCTTGGGGAATGTTTGCTTATAGAGTTATGCCTTTTGGGTTGTGTAATGCTCCAACAACATTCCAGCGTTTGATGAATAGGGTGTTCGAACCCTACATTGGGACCTTCATCAGAGTATTTCTGGATGATTTTTGCATCTATGGGAGCAAGTTGGACCACCTGCACCAAATGGAGACAGCATTTCAAAGGTTAGATGAAGCACAAGCCTCACTAAACCCTACAAAGTGTGTCTTTGGATGTTCTAAAGGTGTT
Source organism: Taxus chinensis (assembly GCA_019776745.2). NCBI lineage: Eukaryota > Viridiplantae > Streptophyta > Pinopsida > Cupressales > Taxaceae > Taxus > Taxus chinensis. The sequence continues at coordinate 743,910,233 of CM034150.1, forward strand.
TTGTTAGGGCATGTTGTATCCAGAGATGGTATTGGTACTGATCCTGATAAAGTTTCAAAAATCAAAGATTTACCATTTCCTATTAATAGAAGTAAGTTGAGATCATTTTTAGGCCATGTGGGTTACTATAGAAGGTTCATCAAGAATTTCTCAAAGATTGCACAGCCACTAACCCAGTTCTTGAAGAAGGATGTTACTTATGAACCAGGAAATAAGGTGCATGAAGCTTTTGGACAATTGAAGGAAGCCCTGGTGTCTTCACCTATTTTAAAGAATCCAGATTGGAGCAAGCCATTCATTGTGTACACTGATGCCTCAGATGCAGCACTAGGAAGTACTTTGAGCCAAAAGGATGAAAATGGGAATGAACATCCAATTTACTTTGGGAGCAAACAAATGAGCAGTGCTGAGGTAAATTATACTGTAACTGAAAAAGAGGCTCTGGCTATCATTTTTGCTGTAAAGAAGTTTAGAAATTACTTGCTAGGGAAAAAATTTCTAGTTGTAACAGATCATCAGGCTCTAAAATATATTGTAAATAAGCCTAACCCATCAGGGAGGATAGCAAGATGGATAATTTTGCTACAAGAGTTTGAATTTGATATTATAGATAGGCCAGGAAAGAAGCATGTCAATGCAGATGCACTCTCTCGAGCCTATGATGGTTTAGGATCATCTTGTGATGATGATGATTTCCCTGATGTAGCATTGTTATCCCTTGACACAATCCCTAGTGAATACATAGATATTTGGAATTATCTGAATGAATTCAAGTTTCCTGATGGTGCCAATGCAAAGACTAAGAGAAAGATTACTCAAGCCAGTCGTCCATATTCTATTCTGCATGGAGTATTATTTCGAATAGGACCTGATGGACAGTACAAGAGGGCAGTTGGATGTGATCAAGGGAAGGAACTGCTAGAAGAATTCCACAATGGTACATGTGGAGGGCACTTCTCTGGATAACTTACAACAAGAAGGATCTTGGATGCAGGTTATCACTGGCCCACTCTTTTTAAAGATTGTTATAATTATTGTAAGACATGTGATATTTGTCAAACACATGGTAACTGTAAGACTTCATCAGCTCCATTATGCCCTATTCTTCCACTTGGTCCCTTTGAAAAGTGGGGAATAGACATTGTAGGTCCACTTCCAACTACCTCACGCCAAAATAAGTATATTGTAGTTGCCACAGATTATTTAACCAAGTGGGTTGAAGCTAGGCCATTGAAAACAGCTTCCATGGATGAAGTGGCAAGGTTCATATATGAACGCATTGTCACCAGATTTGGTTGTCCATTAGAAATTGTAACAGATCAAGGAAGCCACTTCATTAATGAGGTGGTAGAAGCCCTAGTCAATAAGTTTTCTATTAAGCACAAGAAGGCAACAACATACAAGCCAAGCACAAATGGACAGGTGGAACGAACAAATTTTGTGTTGTGTCAAATTCTAGCAAAAGATGCAGCCTTGCAGGTACATAAGTGGGATAAAAGGATTCATGCAGCATTGTGGGCATATAGGGCAACATCAAAGTCAGCAACAGGATACTCCCCATTTCAGTTGGCCTATGGCATTGATCCAGTTCTTCCTATTGAGTTTGATATTCCCACTGTGAGAGTTATGAAAAATGAAAGGATGGATGAAAGTGATTCAGTAAAAGAAAGGTTGGTACATCTTCATTTGCTAGAGGAAATGAGGGAAATAGCAAAGGATACAAGCCATAAGAAGAAAATGAAGCAGAAGGAATACTTTGATCAAAAGATCCGGTGGTCTCCATTTCATGTGAATGACTTGGTTCTAGTATATGATTCCAGATACAAAAAAAGAAGACAGAGAAAATTTCTTCCAAAATGGATGGGGCCCTACAAAATAGCAGTTGTGCATGAAAATGGTATGTACCGACTGGAGGAATTGGATGGCACTCCCATTACGAAATGGGTCAACCATGACAAGTTGAAGATTTTCCAAGCACTAGAATAGTCTACTCCGAGGACGGAGTAGAAGCTAGGAAGGGGGAAGATGTCAACACTAAAATTTTCCTCCTATAATTTCTATTTCATTAATGTATGTATTAGGAATAGGATGTTGTTAAGTATAATTAGTAGTAGCGTCTGATAGAAGATAATGCGCCTGTCAGTACGGTGCCGCCAATAATGTGGAGTATGGTAATAGTCAAAGTACAATAGGAATGTTGTAAAAAGTAAATATTTGTCGTAAGTGGTCCGGTAATGTTAAAATGTCAAAGTTTGGGTAATTAGAGAAGTAGGGTCTACATGATTAGGAATTAGAAATATTATATTGGTAATAAGGACAAGGAGTGAGGTCATAAATATTTTGTGTATTTTATTTGTAAAAAGTCTAAAAATGTGGAACCCATGTAAAATGATAAGGTTTATCTTATCTTAAAAGATAAGCTTACATGTACAGATAAGAGTTAAGGTATGGAATATGATTCGTCAGAGTGGATTTCTTATCCTATCTTAGAGATAAGATGGATAAGCCTGGAAGTTCTATAAATAGAGAGGCCACCCCCCCTCATTTAGCATAGAAGGAAGTAGTGAGAAATATTGTATGAAGTGTGTGAAGGAAGCCATCAGTTTAAAGGTGTGTTGAAGAAGCCATTAAGAGGTGTAATTGTAAAGTTTCTCCCATAGTCTTGGTGAAAGGCAAGTGAAGTCAATAACACTTGAAGTACCTCATGGGTGAGATTGTAATAGTTTCATGTTAATATTATAATTTACTTTGATATTTCAGATTTTTCATCATTCCATCTTATCATAGTCGATGGTATTCTTGTGTTATGTTGTTGTTTTGTTTCCAGATTACATCCACCAAACTAAAGGCTATGCATTAGTAAATAATCATAGCACGAGGAGTTCCCGGTGAAGAATTATCATAGTGCCGGATTGGTGATGACAGTTCCTACCGCATAAGCTTCGAACATTGATGGTGTCTACTGAGGGGGTGGAGGTGTAATGGGTTGTTGATATGGCATAACATATGTATTTGCAGGGACATAAGGGAGTCCCTGTGGTTGAGCGAACATCCCGGGAGAAGAGAACATGTCTCCTTGTGGTGATTTTGAATAAATTTTTAAGTAGGGAGGAGCATTGCTTTGGTATGGATTGTTTGGTGCTAAGCCAAGAGGTATCATATTTTCAACTGGAGAGGTGTTTGAAAATGTGGTTCTAGTTGGTGTTTACTGTGGATAGTTATACAAATGTTGAGGATGCATGCCTAAAATGTTGTTCTTGTAAGGAGGTCAACTTGGCTGGGATGATGCAGAGGGTTGGGGATTCCTGCTTACCCAAAATATGAATTTTTATTTTCTTGAGCAAGTTGTAATCCTCTAAACTTTTCAACTAAGGCTGAGATGACCTCGATTGGTGAAGACACAATGTTTTTCATTAAAGGTGATTGTTGTACACCTTGAGGTTGTAAAGGGGTATGATACCTTGCTATGAATTGATCATTACCCTGCCAAGCTCCACTGATAGTATTTCCCATACATGGAGGAATGGGGGTGTTTTCTTGGAGCAGGGTATCGGGTTGTGTTTGCAAACTTCCTATAGGTGGGTACATGTTTTAGAAGCATTGTTCACTTCTAGTGTAGCGTGCTAAATACTCCTCATCCAAGAATGGGATTGGATATAACTGTCTACTGATCTATGTGGTCTGAAAAAGACCTAAGGAGATGAAATGGACTCTCCTAGTAAACATCATATTGTTAGAGCCTGAGGGCTCTGGTTGTTGTGTTTGTGCAAGCTGATCCAACTCCTCAATTCAGAATGAAGAACTAGAACTAGTTCTTTGAGGGGGAGTTTGTGATGACAAGTAATTACTTGAATAGTTTTCAGCCCATGTAGAAAGCGAGGGTGATGGTTGTCTATTTGTTTGACCATAATTTGCTTCAAGACCTGAGAGAGGTCTGCCATATGCGTCGTATCCCAACATATTCGGGGGGTATATGAATACCCTATACAGAATAATGGGAAAGAGATGAAGGTGGATGAAAGAAATGAAAATAAAAGGGAACAGAATTTTTTGTTTCACGTTGGGTTCACCAATTTTGTACGATAGAAAAGTGACATGCGAGCATGAGAATCTACAAGTAGCTCTTCTTCGTACCCGACCTCCCAAGGTCGTGCCAAGACAGCTGGTGGAATGTGGAATATATATGGATATAGAAAAACTAGTTGGGCAATCTTATATCCTCAACACACAATAATGGATCTGCGAATCTAAGGAAAAGAAAGACTCTCCTAACCTGAAATTGGTGTAATGGATCGTTTATATATAATAGCTACTCAGAGGCTCTAATCAATGTCGAGCTCTATGCCGAGATCCTATGTATTGGCTATTGAATACATGGGAAAGTGACCTGTAGGTGCTTCGTGTATATTTCTAGACAAGCTGATGGAAAATGGTAACGAGAGGTGTAGTGTATTTGTAATAAAATATGGGCGGTTTTCTAGTCTAGCCCAAAAAATTGTTGGATTGATTGACTTTTATATTTAATGCCGATAACTGTGTTATGATATCCGACGGGAGTGGTGAGGATCTAAATTCTAGCGTACGTAAACAGCTGTCAATGTTTAACTTATTACTAGTCCCCGTTGGGTTGTTGGACCTAGGGATCATAACCATGAGTTTGTGGTTGTTGTAGACCTATTCTGGTCATGTGAAGAATCAATCTCTTCTTCCGACTATCCAATAGTCATAAGCTTTTTCATATTCTGTGGCTTTAGGACTTATTACAAGTATTGTAATCCTATAAATAGAGGTGTTATGGTATTTTGAAGATATCTTGTGTGTTCAAGAGGTCTTGAGTCTTAATGATCAAGAGGTGATCAAGAGTGATCAAGGTTAAGAAATTGGGTTTCAATTGTGGTTTAGATGTGGTTTAGCATCTTTGGAATTCTGTTGTGAGTTTATAACTGAGAGAAGACTATGAGAATTGTGTTGGTGTCAAATCGTAGCACCCCTGAATGTCTGCAACTCGATGGGTTGAGACTCTCAGTGTGATTGCATAACATGGAGCTTTTCACAAGTGTGGGACCTTGCGAAATTAGAAAATCTCTCCGGATGAAGGCCGGTTCCTATTCCTCTATTCAGATGCACACATAGAAAATGCAGAGGTTTTACTAAAAAACCTAATCTAACTTGCCAAGGAGACAGGGTAAGAAAATGCATAAAATAAAACCTAAACTACAAAGGTGATGCACCGAGGAATGAAGAACACCTGTCTTGCCAATAAACACAAACAATTAAAATGCAATGCAAGATCATGCATAGATAGCCAGATTCACAGTGAAAGATTAGGAGGATGCAAATGAATACAGAGAGGGTTGAGAATCATCCACAAACATGGATTAATTTTCTCTAAATATTGATACAACACACTGCAAAATGCCAAGAGGCAAGGTTGCATTACAGTTTCAAAAGGAGGTTTTAACTCCACAAGTTCACCTGCCAAAGAGAAGAAGGGAGGGAAAAAATAAGAATGTCCAACCTTTAGAAAGAAGCCCCTCCTTAAAATTTATAGGAGGAAAAAGAGAGGGAGAAGAGAGGAATTCGAAATCTATCCCAACCACTTCCAGACTGCACTTAATTATCTCATAATGATGGTAGGTGAGAACCCCAGCGAACCCAAAAGTGGCAAACTGTATTTTGCATTTTTAAGAATTTTTTATCACCAAATTAAATATATCTAGTTGTAGTTGGACAGAGGACCTCGTAATCTTTCCAAAAAGTCCAACCTTGTATGAATCCGAGATTCCAGTCAAAAGTTATGGCCATCTGAATATCTGTGCCAGGGTCTGCTTCCTGTCAGCGCTCAAAATGTTGCACCTCGTGGAGGTGCACCTTGGTGCATCCATGTGTGTGTCGACATCCTCTTCCATGCACTAAGGGTGCATCCTTTACCCTATCAACATTAATTGTTTTGTGCCACTTCTGTGTGCCAAGGGCGCATCCTTTACCCTGTCGTCATTCTGTGTCGTGCGCCATTTCTCTGCGCCAAGGGCGCATCCTTTACCCTGTCGACATTCCATGTCGTGTGCCTTTTCTGTGCACCAAGGGTGCATCCTTTACCCTGTCGAAATTCCATGTCGTGTGCCACTTCTTGCGCCAAGGGTGCATCCTTTACCCTGTCGACACTCATTGTCGTGCGCCACTTCTGTGCGCCAAGGGCGCATCCTTTACCCTGTCAAAATTCCGTGTCGTGCGCCACTTCTATGTGCCAAGGGCGCATCCTTTACCCTGTTGACACTCATTTCAATTGTGGTTTCGATGTGGTTTAACATCTTTGGAATTATGTTGTGAGTTCATAACTGAGAGAAGATTGTGAGAGTTGTTTTACTATTGTTTATAGTAAAATCTGAGCAAGTTCTTGGTGGACATAGCCCACATTGGGTGAACCACTTTAAATCTTGTCTTGTCTTCTTTTGTGCATTATTTATTTATGCTGTTATATTTTTGCAAGTATAATTCTGCTATATAGTTTCCTATTGCTGTGGTTTAAGGAATTATTTCCACATATTTTTTCTCTAATTCCTAACAATTGGTATTAGATCTTTGGTGGTTTTTTTTTCTGAAGTTGTAAATCACAGGGAAATTTTAGCTTGAGTGGGAGTTATGGCAGATGAGGGAATATCGAGGGTTGAGAAATTCAATGAGCATAAATTTTTTTTTGTGGAAGATGCAAATGGAGGATTACCTATATTAGAAGGACCTCCATGTTCCTTTGGCTAGAAAAGCAAAGAAACCTAAAGCCATGTTGGATGAGGATTGGAAGTTGCTGGATAGAAAGGCACTCGGGGCAATTCATTTATGCCTTGCATATTCAGTTGCTTTCAACATATCGCAGGAGAAGACCATGGAAGATCTCATGAGTGTGTTGGGGAAGTTATATGAAAAACCCTCTACCTCTAATAAAATATTTTTGATGAAAAAGTTATTTAATATGAAGATGTCTGAGAATGGTTCTGTTTTTTATCATTTGAATTAATTTAATATGGTTGTGAGTACGTTAAACTCGGTAAAAATTGAATTTGATGATGAGGTCAGGCCTTTGTTGATTTTTTGGTCCTTACCAAATAGTTGGGACAACTTGGTTATGGCTGTAAGTAATTCAATCTCTAATAATTCAAAGCTGAAGTTTGAGGATGTAATAGGTGTGATCCTAAGCGAGGAAATGCAAAGGAAGAGTACCAAATATTCTTCTACTTCTGGAAACACTTTGACGGTCGAGAGTAGAGGGAGACAAAATAATAGAGGGAAAGGTAACCGTGGGAGATCGAATGATCATGGAAGGTCAAAGTCCAAGAGTAAGTTAGAATGTTGGCACTATGGGAAGGTTGGTCATGCTAAGAAATATTGTTGGGCTCTTCAGGATAATAATAACAATGAGGAAACTAAAGAGGTAAATTTGGCAGCAGGTGATGTTTGTCAAGATGCCTTAATTCTTTCTTTAGATAATATTGTTGAATATTGGGTGTTAGATTCAGGGGATTCTTTCCATGCCACCCCACATAGACATTACTAATTTTGTTCAAGGTGATTTTGGACATGTATATCTTGGTGATGATGAACCATGCAGTATATTATGAAAGGGTTGTGTTTGGGTAAAAATGTAGAATGGGAACACATGGCTACTTAAGGACATTAGGCATATGCCTAAGTTGACGTGGAACTTGATATCAACAGGACAACTTGGTAGTGATGGATGTATGGTTAGTTTTACAATGGATTCTTGGAAGGTTACCAAGGGAGCTCTTATGGTTGCAAGAGGTAAGAAAACTGGTACTTTGTATTTAACTTGTGGTGCTAATTATTGTAATTTAGTTGTTGCAGATGGATATGCAACTTTGTGGCACTAGAGACTCGGTCATATGAGTCATAAGGGCATGTAGATTATAAAGGATAGGTTACCTATATTAAAGGAGTTAGATTTGGACTTCTGTAAGGACTGTGTTTATGGGAAACATAAAGTGGGTGAGATTCCTCAAGGTTGGACCTACCAGGAAGGAGGGTAAGTTGGAGTTAGTACATACAGATGTATGGGGGCTAGCTAAGGTAAACTCTATTGGTGGTTCATGTTATTACATCACTTTCATTGATGATGCAACTAAAAAAGTTTGGGTATATTGCATTAGAAAGAAATCTGATGTGTTCGAAACTTTCAAAAGATGGAAAGCCTTGGTTGAGAATGAAATAGGTCTCAAGTTGAAATGTCTCAGGTTGGATAATGGAGGGGAATATTGCAGCAATAAATTTCTCAATTACTGTTTGGTAAATGGGATCTGTAGGCAAAGAACGGTTCCAAATACTCCATAGGAAAATGGAGTGTTGGAGAGAATGAACACGACAATCATGGAGTGTTCTAGGTGCATGAGGTTACATGCGGGGCTGCCACTCATGTTTTGGGTGGAAGTGGTAAGCATAGTTGTTTATCTGATTAACAGAGGACCCTCTATGGCTTTGTATGGAGGTATACTTGAGGAGGCTTGGTCTGGTAAGAAAATTGATTACTCATTTCTTAGGGTATTTGGATTTGAGGTATTTTTTCACATTGATAAAGATGATAGGACCAAGTTAGAGGCTAAGTCTGAGAAATTCACCTTTGTTGGATATGGTGAAGATGACTTTGGTTTCCATGTATAGAGTCTTAAAGACAAGAAAATATTTCAATCTAGAGATATTGTCTTTAATGAAAAATTCATGTATAAAGATCAGTTACAAGAACAAAAAGAGGAATCAAAGAAAGAATACACAGTGTTAGAGGACATTGTAGATAAAAAGGTGTCCAAGGGGTTGGTTCAGTTACAGCATGTTCCAGCATAGGTAGTTCAGGTACCTACTCATCAGGAACCCCAAAATCCTGAGGTGAGAAGGTATTCTAGGGTAAGAAGGGAACCTGAACAATTTACTCCGTCTTTGAATTATTTATTGCTCACTGACAGTGGAGAGCTAGAGTGCTTTAAGGAAGTAGTGCAGGTGGATGCCAGGAAGAAGTGGGAGCAGGCCATGTATGAAGAGCATAGATCTCTTATGAAAAACTAGACTCGGGATCTGGTGGAGCTACCCGAGGGCAAGACAGAATTGGAAAACCAGTGGGTGTATAGAATCAGAAGATGGAGGTAGGAAATGATACAAGGCTTGTTTTGTGGTCAAAGGATTTACATAGAAGAAAGGTATAGACTTTGATGAATTTTTTTCTCCTGTTGTTTAAATGACTTCTATTAGGACTATTCTTGGTTTAGTTGCAGTAGAAGACCTGCACTTAGAACAATTAGATGTGAAAACTACATTCCTTCATGGTGAGTTGGAGGAGGAATTGTACATGTAATAGCCATAGGGTTATGAGGTCAAAGGGAAGGAGAGGTTAGTGTGCAAATTGAAGAAGAGCTTGTATGGCCTGAAATAAGCTCCACGACTGTGGTACATGAAGTTTGATAGTTTTATGCAGAAGCAGGGTTACTCCAGGTGTTACTCAAACCATTTCATGTACATCAATAAGTTTCTTGATGGTAGTTATATTATTCAGTGTCTTTATGTAGATGATATGCTTGTTACAGGGAATAACATGCAGGAAATAAAGGTACTCAAAAAGCAGCTAGGTGACTCCTTTACTATGAAGGATTTGGGGGCATCAAAACAAATCCTTGGTATTAGAATAACTTGGAACAAGAAGGAGAGGAAGCTGGTATTATCTCAAGAAGAGCACATAAAGAAGATCTTGGAGAGGTTTAGTATGCATGATGTTAAACTGGTTGGTACTCCTTTGACAGGTTACTTTAAATTATCAAAGGGGCAGAGTCCCAAGACTTAGGAGGATAGAATCTAGATGTCTAGGTTATTATAATCATTAGCAGTTGGTAGTTTGATGTATGCTATGGTATGCACTAGGCCTGACATTGCCCATGTAGTGGGAGTAGTGAGAAGGTTAATGAGTGATCCAGGTAGAGAAAACTAGAAGACAGTAAAGTGGATCCTTCGGTATTTGAGAGGGACCATGGGAGTAGCAGTGTGTTTCAGTGGATTGGACACTACATTACGTGGCTATGTAGATTCAGACATGGCAGGAGATTTGGAAAATAGGAGGAGCATGACAAGTTATGTATTTATGGTTGGTGATACAACAGTGAGTTAGATTTCATGGTTACAAAAGGTTGTGGCTTTGTCAACCACAGAGGCTGAGTATGTTGCTGCCAAAGAGGCAATCAAGGAGATGATTTAACTATAGTATTTTCTTGATGAGTTAGGTCATAAGCAAGAAGTTAGGAGACTACACAATGATAGTCATAGCACTTTTCATTTGGTGAATAACTCCACTTTCCACTCTAGGACGAAGCACATTCAGCTGAGATAATCAATTCATCAGGGCAGCTTTGGAAGAAGATAAGTTGAAGCTGGAAAAGATTCATACCAGTCAGAATCCTATGGATATAATGACTAAGGTGGTCACAAGGGAAAATTTGAAGTTGTGTTCAACTTGGATTGTCCTTCATGGTTGATAATGAAGGGTTAAGAACTTTGCTCAGTGGAAACAGTCTCCAAGTGGGAGATTGTTGGAATGTGGAGCCTATTTCTTGGTCTTCTTGAATCATTGTTGAAGTGTTGGAGCTCAAACAGTTAAGTTTGGAGACTTTAGGAGCATTCTACAGTCATCTGCTATGACAGTGTTGTGTCGTCGTTGTGTCGTTGCTGTTAATATGTTATTAATGTCAGGACTATTTTTCCAACCATGGGAAGTTGAAAGATCGCGACTTTCAAACTTCTAGGGTCATCTTTAGGACTTCTTAAAAGGATTGTAATCCTTTAAATAGAGGTGTTAGGGTATCTTGAAGATATCTTGTGTTTTCAAGAGGTCTTGAGTCTTAATGATCAAGAGGTGATCAAGAGTGATCAAGGTTAGGAAATTGGGTTTCAATTGTGGTTTAGCATCTTTGGAATTCTGTTGTGAGTTCATAACTGAGAGAAGACTGTGAGAGTTGTTTTACTCTTGTTGATAATAAAATATGAGCAAATTCTTGGTGGACGTAGACCACATTGGGTGAACCGCATTAAATCTTGTCTTGTCTTCTTTTTTGCATTATTTATTTATGTTGTTATATTTCTGCAAGTATAATTCTGCTATATAGTTTCCTATTGTTGTTGTTTAAGGAATTGTTTCCACATATTTGTTTTCTAATTCCTAACACAATCTTCTTATAATACCTTAAGGGTGTTCTGGCAACTTGTATACATAAACTTGTGTCTATGTCACTGAGAAGGTCTCTTGCGTTTGGCTACGAAACTAATGGATCACAACCAAATATTTACTCTCTTTTGGGTTCTTGTATGGTCATGCAAATATCCTATCAAGGCAATCTATAGTTGGGTTGACTTGACCAGAATGTGTATGCTTTGTCGTATTCAATATTCAATTCTCTCAATTGTTCACTAACTACTTGTGGGTTTATTGTCATTTGAAAGACATGAATTATAAGACCTTGATCTATATCTGTTAATGTTGTGAAGAGATTTGGCTGAGATATTACCGGTTCTAATATGTAATCCCTGGGCTCTCTAGGTCCCATAATTTTCATGCAAGAGATAATCAGACTTTAACTAAAATAAATGAACTAATTATGAAAATAAATCTACACTATGCTTATGTTCTTTTTCTTTGTGTTTTCAAGGATGTGAATTTGAATGAAATTTAAAGAGCAACTATTCTAATATATTCAGATAACAAAAAATTAATCTAATAATAGAATTAAAACAATCAAGTTAGCCTGATGAAGCTATTTGCCTCTGCCCTTGTGAATTTACCCTAAATATTAAATAACTAATTGATTTAACTGAAAAACCTTCAATCTTACCTTAGAAGTGAGGAATAAATTAAAACGTATTAGAAGCTATCATTCCCCACAGATTCCCAGGTAATACTGAAAGAAAGCTTAACTGAAATAAAATTATTTGCTATTCTATTTGATATATTGTAACTACAACTTTAACAATTCAAACCTAGATTTTACAGAACAACAGAAAATCCAGTTGTATCGTGACTTGTCCCCTAAGTGTGATATCTTCATTCCTTTGTGTTCTCATGAATCCAGAAAAATGGGAATGTGACAGTGGCAATAGGAGATGATGTTAAAATAATGGCAACTTGGACGTAAGCCGAACATAATACAAGTAGGAGAGGGATAGTACAATAGAATAGAGCTTGACTATTCAATTCCTAGTCTGATTGTTACAGGGATACAATGCAAGCACCCCAAAATCTATAAGACTTATGCTCCTTGTGACAAAACGATGACCTATAATTCTAATAAGAATCAAGATTCAAATGGACATGATCTAGGACCAGAACTATGGAGCCTTGAACTAAGAGGCTGAAAGCTTTTACAAAATATAAACTTATTGAAACTTATTAAAGAAATTTTAAAACACACTGAATAATAATTCATAGAAGGAGAGGGGCCATTTTCTTGTAAAAAAGCTTGGTATTTATAGCATTTGGATTTACCAGAGGGTAAGTTTGAATTGAACTCTTCTATTATAAACAAAGAGAAATTACTATTTACCAGTCAGGTAAAACTTAAATGCATGTAAGAGTGGTTGAGAAATACGAGCGCCACTTGATTTTTTACATTGAAAAAATCATCGAAAAGTTCTAGAAAATGCGCATAGGACCGCCGTCCCGTCCTAGGTGGCGGTCATGGGACCACCGCCCACGCATGGTGGCAGTCATGAAACTAATGATAGAAATGCAAGGAAAAGGGGGGAAGGGTTTAGAATGAAGCGTGCAAAGGTCGAATAATGCATTTTAGGATGAAAATCTATACTTGATGAGATTTCTGGATTCCAAACATCTTGTGAAGAGATCTAAATCATCATTAGGGTTTCTATAACCTCTTTCCGGGCAATATAGTACATACAATTTTGGGTAAGTATTGGAAGCTATTTCTCCCTTCTTGTGGTGGGCTTTTCTTAGCTTTTCTTTGTTAAGGGTTAGCATATGAGTAGGTTTAGGTTTTCTTTCAGTAGAATAAGTGCTCTTACACACTTTGCATGTCTCATTTGAGGCCTGTATCGATTTGATCTTTGTACATAGTGCATGTTGTTATGTTTTGTTGCTGCGAGGTTATATCACCATGCAGCTCAACATGCCTACAGTCCATTTCAGTGACAAATGAAAGCCTCGGGTTATACAATTTTCTAATATTAAAAGCCTCATTTCCAAGATTTTCTTATAAAAATTATAAGTACAGACAACGAGGCAGGCTCAGGGTCAGCAAGTGCAAGCAATCAGGGAGTCCATTTGAAGAAAAGGGTCAAAAACATGCTATTATTTGTGACTCCATGCCAAATGGATGCAACAAGGCTACTGGTCCCCTCATCTAGTAGGCAGATGTCCCCGTGAGTCACCAAATTGTTATCTCAAATTCGCCCCTTGGAAAATTTGGTCAAACACGACCCCGCACATAAATAAAATATGAAGAGGATGATTCACACCCACGAGATCACCTTCCAGAATGATAAATAAGGGGACAGGAAAGCTTGACTCAAGGAGCACAGGGTCAAAAGAGGTGAGCGGAGTCAAAATAGTCCAGAGCACATAGGAGAGAATTAGAGGAAGGACTTGAAGTTTTAGACTTCACTTAGGAGTTGGCTCAGGGCTGAACAACAAACTTGCAGGGGGCACCATGTGTCATCTTGGTGCAACTTCAAGGGTCACAATCCAAGAAAGGTTCCCAAATGAGCGTTAGTTTTCCATGTATCCAGTGGTCAAAGTGAAAGTCTTGTCGATAGTTGAAAACTCTCGGGTCAAGTGGAAGCCTCCACATGTTTCATCGACACAAATCCAAGGATAGAATCCAAAATAGAGACCCCAAACAACCACAGGCTTGACACGTGGTCAAAGTAAAAAAAGGGGGACAAAGCGGGCCTAAATCAGTTAAGTATAAGAGTATCGGTGGAAACCCACAAGTGTCTCAAAGGCTCAACACCAAGGCTGGGTCCAAAGAGTGGGTTTCAAAACAAGCACAAGCTTCCATGTGTCCTAGGGTCCAAAAAGGGATAGAGTTGATAGCTGAAAAATTCAATATGGGGAAGAGCCAGTGGAAGGTGCCACGTGTCAATTCGACACAACTTCAAAGACCAACTTCAAAGGTGGAACATCAAACAAGCGCAGACTCGCCGCATGTCTCAGGTCTGAAAAGGAGAGATAGAGTGGGCCCAAAATGACTAAGTATAACAAAATTGGTGGAAGGTGCCATGTGTCTCGACCATAGAAATTCAAAGGAAAATCTAGAGGGACAGTCCTAAATAAGCGCTAAGCCTCCATGTGTCCAGGGTCAGACATATGTCTCCTCCAAGAAAAAGGTACTTAGCCAAAATGCAAAGAATCAAAGCAAGACCATGGAGGAATCCACATGTATCATCTGCGTAACTTCAAAAAAAAATCTATGGATAGTTTCCAAACAAGCGCTGAGCCTCCACATGTCTCAGGTCAGAAACAGTGCCTCTGCCAGCAAAAAGGACTCAGGCAGGATACAAAAGGAAATAGGGTAGCCCGGAGGACGACACCACATGTCTCATGGGTGTAATTTTAAGAGTGAAGGAAATGGGGGAAAATGTCAAATGACTGTGGGGATGCCACATCGCCCCTGTATGAATAGACCCTTTCATACTGCAAGTCGCGGTAAGCGCCTGACCCAAGGAACTTCAGATGGCCATATATTTTGATTAGGAACTTAGATTTGGGCGAGAGAAGACTTTTTGGAAAGGTTTCAACATCCTCTACAACATGGAGGCCTGAAAATTTAATTTTTAAAAGGATCAAGTGGGTGAGAAGTAGGAAAACATCTTGTAAGCTATTAATGAAGGATTTGATTACTTTAAGCACCCAGATTTGATTTGATCTGTCGTTCTTCCCTTCTTCAACATGAAAAATAGACATAGAGAGAAAGAATCGACATATTGTGGGTGGATTTGTAGGGAGCATTGAGGAACAGTGGTTGAGATTTTAGATCAGGATTCAATGCATCGCAGGGGTGGTTGGAATAGAGTTTGACTTACCCTCTCTCTTTCTCTCTCATTCTTATATATATTGTAAAAGAGGGGCATATTAAAACAATTGGTCGTTGTTTCTCATCTTAACTTCTCTCTCCTTCTTCCTTAGGGTATAATGTGGGGTATAAACCTCCTCTCATGGCTATATAAATGCATTTTCTTGCCTCTTTCCCATTGATGATGTACTTTGTGAACTCATGGAGAAATAAAATATGTTTTGTGATGCATTTTTTCCATCCTTCCCTTTTTTTTTGTCTCTTCTTTCCTCTCATCATTGCAAGGTATACTGTGCATATTTATGATGTCTATTGAAAGTTTTATGAGCTTTGTTTAGTGGGTTTGAAGTTGTGTTCTGTGTGAACTCTATCTCTAGTCTGTGGTGCATTTTATCCACCCTCTCCTCTTCTCACCTCTCTCCACTTCATGCAGTTTGGGTATGTGATCAGCCACTTCCTTTTCAAGTGTATCACCACTTATTTTAGGATATCTTTCACCCTCTCTCTCTCTCTATGTCCCCTTGGAATGGTTTAGATTAGGATAGGTTATCTCTACCTACACTGGAGTAGCTTGTGGTAGGTAGATTAGGAAGTAACAACTAGCTTTCTCCAGAGGTCCATCTCACGTTTGCAAGTCCCACAGCTTGAGAGATGGTCCCATGTTGTGAAATCACAACGAATGTATGACTCAGATACTAGGACATTTGGGGGTACTGTGATTCTGTACTAACATTTCCACCACTCCATGGTGAATCCCATAACCCTATTCCAATAAATTATGACATAAGAA
Source organism: Taxus chinensis (assembly GCA_019776745.2). Classification (NCBI taxonomy): domain Eukaryota; kingdom Viridiplantae; phylum Streptophyta; class Pinopsida; order Cupressales; family Taxaceae; genus Taxus; species Taxus chinensis. Next base: position 743,926,091 of record CM034150.1, read on the forward strand.
CTAGTATAACAATCTATCTCAAATGCCAAGTGGAAAAAATCCCAAGCATTAGTTAAGGCTATAAAACTTTTTAAAATGAAAAGAAAATTTAAAACTAATAAAAAAAAATGGCTAATTATCCATAGTGCAAAAATTTGCATGTTAGTGCAACAACCAAATAAAATGCCCAAAATATAAGAACACATCAATCAAGAAAACTGTTGCTTCTTGCAAGATAAGAGATGATGATCAATTTACAAATGAAATATGTATTGAGAAATAACATATTACAATCACTATCTAGTCTCATACAGCCACTAAAGGGGTACTCATCGAGTTGCTGGCACTCGGATATCAAGCCTCGGCTCACAAAAAAAATATATATAACCATAAATGAGTATATCAAATAATGTAACTATTATCATCCCTGCCTGAATCATCTATCAATACTCCCACAAGGCTCAACATATTCAAAATCACATGGGATTGTTCTATGGACAACCAAATAGGAAATAGTAGTGGATGTTAGTTTGCATGAGTTGAGCCTAAGGTGGTGTGTATCCACAATATATTGAGCAAGTGTGAAGTATACTAAAAAGTTAGAAGTGGGTTTTAAGTCTATATAAGACTCCACTCCCTCACTCATACTCAACTCAAGATTATGAAAAATTTGGTCCATGCCTCCTCTCTCCACACATACACTCCTAACGGTTACTTCCCTTAGGGTCATATAGTGTAAGGTTCACAACATTACACATAACTACATCAGTAACAGAATGGTGATTCACACACATTAACCATATCATCTTATACATGGTATATATACAGGGTATAACAAAATCATTACTTTCATGGGTTATGATACATCACTTTTCCACATAATGCACCTAAGGTACAAGTACTACACAATAATGGTCATACAATCACCATATGCCCCTAATTTACGAGATGAACCATCACATATTACACAAATTATATGTATGATGAAAAAAATGAATAACATTACAACATACAGTCAATTGCAATACAATACGGTGATACACATGATTCATCACAACATGATAGCGACATCACGATAAAATCCAATTCACTATACACCAATTTTGTCATGTAACACATCTACACACCTTTAAATCACATAATAAATAAACAATCCAACACTCCATAATATGTAATAAAATTATTTTCACACACAAGGCGACACATCACATGTGAATTCCTCATTGAGTCCACAAAAGGAGAGAAAATAATCTCATTACAAACACATCGAAATGATAAAATTAATATACACTAAGTGACATGCACAACATGTGTGTTCATAATATAAAAATTACAACATTGTTCACATCAAAACATATATGACATTACTCTTCCCATGTCCACCACCACCATGCAAGATCATTGCAACTCCAATCTATCCCAGAGGTTTGAGAGCATGAACCTCTACTTTGATACCATATGTAATGCCCACATTTCCTTCACCAAAATACCATAGTAAAATTATTGGAATATTTTTTTTACTTTAATTACATGCTACACAACACCACATGAGATTCAAATAAAGAAACTCGACATCATGTAGGAAACTTACATAAACATGAGACCACTCATACAATAGGATAACATAGGATACACATCAATGTCTTACTCAAATGACGTAAACCAAGACAATGACCCAATTACAATAAGAAACATAGGATAGGCGTACTCCATGAAATGGACTTTTTATGGTTTACATATTCAATGCATTTAGGTTTTCCATTGTATGACCTTATAGTTTTCAACAGAATTAAACACATAAGGTTTAAAATTTCCTATTTTTCAAACTTTAATTACTTTATTTTACAAACCATTAGTCTTTAACGGAGAATGTGCGGATGTCTCCTTTCTCCAATTCTATTAGTTATCCATATCTTATTTGTTAAATAAATTCATTTTAAACAAATACGAGTCCCCTAATAATAATTTTCTTATGTTAAAGGTTTGTTTCTCAAAAAATGTTTAGTTGACTATAATTGTCTAAAGAAATCATAACATGGGACCCTTCATTCCTTTAAACTAGCTTCATGTTTTTGTTTAACATTTCACCTATAGTGGTTTCTTTATAATTCACTCATTTATCTTATAGAAATGACTTTATATAGCTTGATTGTGATTAGAAATGTATATACACACATGTGCCTTTTAATATTAGACTTAAGGATTTGTTTGAAAGAGTCGTGTTTACTTGGTTTAGAAAAATACTTTCGTTACACGGAGGAAAAATTCACATGGAGGAAAAATTCACATGAAGAAAAAAAGAAGGTTACAAGATCAATAAGAAACTTATCTGGAGTTCATTTCCTAACAATTTCTTAATACTAATGATACACTCTTTTAATCTTCAATTTACTACAACTAACAATGTAGGTTAACTAATTAAGTTGTATCATTCTTGATTCACAATATGTTGCTCCAATTAGGATTTTATTTCTTAACAATCATATTGCGCATGTAGGGGTACATTATGTTGGTGCTCAATTTGATCATGTCCTAATTTTCCCTGGAAATTCTTCAGTCTGCGGGCTTTGTCGTATTTTCTTTTTCACTGAATATATGCATGAAATGTTTTCTTCATTTATATGTTGTTGAAGATCCTTCTCCATGGCCGCGGATCACATTTGGGTCTTGTATCATTTCAAAATTATTTTCTCTCAAAGAAAAATTCAATTATGAGTGCAAGTGGTGATTTCCCTACATTTTACAGTTTGACATGTGTCTTTTCCTGGTCAAATTATATCCTAGCATCTTTAGCTATGTGGTCCTTTTTGATTAGATGTGGCTCGGAGGGTATTTTTGGTGAAACTTGCCACTTTCGTCATATTTGTAAAAAATACCAAATTGGCCCCGTAGCCCCGATAGCATCTAATTGGCTATTTAGTAAATATGAAGTGGGAGGGAAAAAGTCTTACTTTGACCCTAAATAAGGATACGTAGCAATTTTTCAAGACAAAGGCAGGAAGACGGGTCAGTGAAATATTTTGAAGTTTTTTAGCCTCTTTGTACGAAGGAGAAAAGTTATAAATTAACCCGCAACTTCTCTAGGGCCCCAGACCAAAAGTTAGAAGTAGAGAGGCGGGTCGTTGGGGTGCTTTGAATATTTTTTCCTCTTTATGAGAAATGAGAAAAGTTATAAATTGATCCGCAACCCAGCAAGGGACAGAGTGATGTCACATGTTGAGTCTACATCAAAAGTGGGAAGGTGGGCTTGCGGAGTAATTTGAAGTTTCTTGGCTCAACATTAAAAGTCAAAGCGGGGAGGTGGGTTACAGGAGGTTTTTGAATTTTTTTTCCTTTTTGTGAAAAGGGGAAAAGTATAAAAATGAAGCACAACTCTGCTGGTGCCCACATCAAAAGACAAAAGCGGGAAGCGGGTCGTTGGAGGAAAATTGGAAATTTTGCCTTTTCGTAATAAAGGGTAGAATTGCATAAATGAGCCATGACTCCATCAAAGGCCCAGATTAAGTCATGTGTCAAGCTCGTATTTCAAAGGTGGATGGGTGGGGAAAAATGTGAAAATTGCACATTTTCTCCAAAAATCATAAAATGCAAAAGGTACCCCCAAGCCCGTTTCAACTCTAATCTTCCACGTGGACAGATCTAATTTAAAGTTGTGAAAGGGAAGAATCAAAGGTTATAACGTGATGCATCTGGTTTTGCTTCCATTAACATTCCACAACTTTAGGGGATGTAAGTAGGAATCATTTTTCATGGTGAATCTAAATTATCTCTTGTCATTTCTAATAGCAAAGTGTAATTGAAGTGTTGTAGAGCTTGAATCTGTGAATCTGAGGAAGTGCAAGAGTTGATATTTTGAAACAGAGTTACTCAGGCACTTGTAGAAAATGAATTGTCAAATCCAACAGAGAAAGTTGTAGAGGAAACAATGGGAAAAGGATGAAATGATAAAGGTTGTATGCACGAAGGATGAAAACATTCCCCAGTTAAAACAATGATGGAAATATCTGAAATGATTCACCTTTTAAACACTTGACAACTTTTTGGTTATAAATCTATTAAATATCACTTTTTGGAAATCATGATCACATATGTAACAAAGAAAGGTTCCTCAAATATTCTTTGTATGGGGGGAAGATTTAATGTAAATGAGTCCTATAAAGGGCCTGAGTTAGTCATGAAAATGGTCGGGGATTGAATTCTTACAAGAAAATTTGAGAAATCCCATCTTCTTGAGAGACCATCTCAGAAACATGATAATCTCTTATGTTTTAGATTTGTTCATGTCAATTTGGTTGCAAGTGTACAAACATTGACAAGCTCTGAGATTGTTCAAGAAACCTTGCCCTGCCAATGAATCTAATCAACTTCAAATTAATCTGTGTTAATCTTTGGCAAATTTATGTTTGCTTTTATTTTAGAATGTCTACAAATAGTATTTCTTGTTCCTGTTGCAATATTGTGTTAAATTCCCTCCGAATCACATAGGATCTTGTCCCTGTGATACTTTAGTGGCATTTGAAATTTCAATACGAGAAGATCCTTCATCCTGTAGTGAGATAAACAATTTAAAATCACTTTACTATCATTTTGTTGATAAAGATTATCTGTAAGCCTTGGAGTGTATCTTAGGTGTGAGGAAGCAAGGGTCTTTAATATTTAAGTGAGTCTTTAGCTCGAGCCTTCGTGTTGAATTCTAAAATATTGTGTTAAACCATGTAAATTTAGGCCTCCATTGATGCACACCTTCTAGTTGAAGGAATATTTTAGCTATTCTGAAGCATTCTGTCATTTTGTTTTCTAATTTTTGTGAAGTTTCTCAAATATCTTGCAAATTCAAGTTTATTCTACTTAATCTCCCACCAAAAATTATTCAAAAACAATGAATCCTACCTAAACTACCCCTGTTTTCCCTATACATCCACAAATGAGAAATTCTACTACCAAAATATGCAGAAGCAATCAGGATTCCATAATGTCTTTAGTATCCTAACCTTGTTTATAAAATATCAACATTCTTTAGGAGTGAAAAATCACGAGAGTTAAATTGTGGTGCATTGATAATATTTTCTCAAGGTTTCCTTTCAAATTTGTGCAAAAAAGGATCTCTTCATGTCCTTAACCAATAGAGGTTACAAAACAGGTCCTCTCACCCTGGTTGAAAGGAACGACCCAAAGTAGTGAGGATAGATGAAATCCTTAATGAAGGTTCTATCCATTTCTCCAATGCCTAAGTGATAAAGATCCAGTTGAATCTCCTCACCGTGCTATAAAAAAACTCATAATATGATATGTCTGTCTCAAAGTGTCTTGCTAAATTTGTGATGCTTCTTAACTTTCCAAAGGAGAATCTATTTGGATACCAACACCAAATTGGCATCATTGTTGAGGATTATTTGAACTCTAGGATCTATTTCTGTGGCAACAACACCTAGAATGATGTCACTACAGGGAATTATTTGAACATCGGGACCTATTTGTGCGGCATCAACACCAGATTAGCACCGTTTAATAGGGATTATTTTAACACTGGGACCTATTTATGTGACAACAACACCAGATTGGTGCCATTACCAGGGATCTTCAAAGGCATTATTACGTTTGGCCCTGGTAATGTTTCTTACATGATCTAAGTGCAAATACGTTTTTCAAATGTCATCCTGTGTTGAGATTGGTAAGAATTGTGTGAAGTTACAAATTCTGTGTTCAATATTTCTACTTTCTAGTGGGTATTACACTAAATTCACATCATCAATGTTAAATACTGGTAAAGGAAGGTTAGATCAATGATTCTTTGCATGAATTTAGTGTTGACATACATTTGATAGATCAATTATAGTGCATTTTCACAACTAAGGTGAAAATCCTTAGTGGCAACTCTATGTTGAAATATTTTTTTATAAATGCCAGTGTCTTAACCTCTGTCAATTGAAATTTATCACTAATCTTTGCAAAGTTAGAAGGAAGTAGATATTTCTTCACTAAGGACTCTACTATAAGGTTATTTCTAGAATTGGGAAAGACAAATTCTAAAGGAAGAAGAGTGGAAAATAGTTGGAGATCAGGAATCAAGAAAAGATTTATCCACTGTGAAAAGTGATCAATATGTGGTTGAGGATTACCATTATTCTTCAAGTGATTCTGAATCAGGTAATCTTTTTATAGAATTGAATTCTCCAACTTGAGAGGGGCCTTCATTTATGTTTGATAAGTGTGCTTCATACATTTTGTCCCTGTATTTTCCAAATTTGGTAGGGTTCTCCACAAAAAAAGAGTCTTTAGAGGAAATTCATTTTTAAGATTTTACTCATGTGTTCCAAAGACCCCTTATCCCTCATCATTTTTTTTCTCTTGTAAGATCACCCCCTCAAAAAAATATGGCCCAACCCCCACCCAGACCTCCATTTGTTGTCAATACTTTTGGTCTTATAGATTTTAGAGGTATGGCTGGATATCACAATGTTGTGCCCCAAGATGTTAGAAATAGACTACCTAAATTTCAAGGGAATAATGCTATCACCGGCGATCAACATTTAAATTTTTTTTTCAATATGATGGAATAATTTGAGATTGAATTTGAGGATTCATATATATAATTGTTTATTCATACTCTTGAGGAGGAGGATGCACATGACTGGTATAATTATTTGTTAGATAACTCAATAGATTCATGGATATAAATGAAAAATGTTTTTAGATTGCAATATGGGGATAAGACAGATCCCAAGTTTCTTTTGTCTGAATTTGAAAATATAAAAAATAATCCTAATGAATCTATTTATGACTTCAATACAAGGTTCAATAAGACCTTGAATAGGCTACCTATAATCCTGAGGCCAAGTGATGTTTCTTGTCTAATAAAATATTCTTATGCTTTTGACAAAAAGGTTTCCTATTGTTTAAGGGACAAAAACCCAGGAACTTTGAGGCAGGCCTTCACCATGGCTTTGCAAATTGAAAACAATATCAAAGCATTTAGTAAGCCTCCTAAGAGGGAATATATCGAGCTGATCAATCTAGAGAAACCTCAGTAAAGTAAGTCTATGGATCTAGAAGAGGTTGTAAAAGCATTGGCTAGAGTTGTTAAGGAAATTTCCTATAAACTGGCCAGAGCAAAGAAGGGAATTAGACAAGGTTCCCAAGGTCAGCTCAAGCCATAAGGTCAAGAAATATTTTCAAATCATCCCATAGGTGATCATAGATAAGATGAAAGGGGTAAGGGGCCATGGGATTAGGACATAGATAGCCCCAACCCCGGGGGAAAACAGATTGGTGTCTTATCCTTTAGCTTCCACAGTTGCTACTATGGAAGAGTTCCATGATATGGAGTGGTGTGATAGATATTTCTTACCTCATTCCCCATGTGATGAAGAAAAAGAAGTTGAGGAAGCTGATGATGTATGCAAGATGGATTTCTCTACAAGTTCACAGTAGGGAGCAACCTCAACTGAGCTAATGAGTGCCAGAACTATTGAAAAAGTCTGGGATTGCATTCATCGGGTATTACCTCTTCCTCCCACTCATACTTCTAAAACTGATATGGTACAAGATTTTGAGTTTCCTAATAATCATTTTGAGTACTTAAGGGAATTAATGATTAAGAAGTATGACGGAGGAATTCCTTTAGAAGAGGACAGACAGTTGTTAATGAATGCAACAGTTGGCCATGAAAAAGAATATAATACCAAGAGCAAAGTTTTCAAAGGGGCAGGGCCTTAGGCCAAACCAAAAATTCCAATTCTTACAGCATCCCTAAGGAAACCCCTAAGAAAGATGCATATGGAAAAGGATTTGTCACCCCAAATAAAACTTGTGCTCTTCCCCATGCTCAGACTATGAAAAATCCTGTGCCATCAGATAAAATTGTAAACGTTCCTCCCAATATTGTCTTACCCAAATATGTTCCCTATGACATAGCCCAAATATTGAGTCAGATCAAGATTATTGTTTGTATTTTTGAACTGCTTAGAATCCCTGATCATAAGAAGAGGGCGTTTGAGTATTTGGGGCTTAAGGAAGAAAAGGTCACCCAGGGTAAAAATGTAAACAAAGTAGAGGCTCCTCCTACCATTATAGAGTTGGAAAATCCCCAAGTACTGGAAGAACTAGGTGAGCCACCTAAATTATATTTGGTAACATCCTTGGTTGAGTCCTAGTTGAATGTAGATCCATTTTCCACTACTCTGATTATTAGGGACATGTTGTTACACAACTGGATGTTTGATTCTGGAGCATCATGCAATGTTATGCCTCTTGAGGTCATGAATGAATTAGATATCAAAGTGATAGTAGCTTATGGGAAGTGCATTACCATGGATTCTAGAGAGGTGTCAATGGTTTGATACTGCAACTTTCAAAATAACTAGGCAAGAACTTAAAACAAGATGTTGTTATTGTTGATTTCCCTACAAAATGTGGAATGTTGTTATCAAGAAAATGGGCTGCTAGTGTGGGTTGGAGTGCACAAATGGATATGTATTTTTTCACTATACCTATTGAGGGAAGCCTTGTAAATTTGTATGGTGAAAATATGATGTTATATCTCATTGAGGATGCCAAAAATGATTCTTATGAAGTATTGCATGCAGAAATTGATGTTGATAACTCTGTGAGCTATGTTGTTTTCAAGGAGTATGAAATTGATCGATGTAGATATCCTAAGCAAATTGATTTTCCTAGGACTTTGATGTTTGATGCAGCCTCGAAAGATGTTGAAAAACTTTACCTAGGCACAAAGGATAAGCCTAAAAAAATGTGGTCAGATAGAAACTTGGATGGAAAAGAGAAACAATCATATGACCAGTTGCTAAAGATATATTAGAATTTCTTAGCATGGTCATATCCAGAATGATAGGCATTTGAAACATTTCCTTGACCGATTTCTCATGATTAGGGTGCACATCATTGTATAATTTATATATAGTATTTTGTTTTTGTTCTGTTTTTGCAATTTTTTGGTTTTGGTTTGCCCTGGTCCTTTGCATCCTTTTTTGTTGGTTTCTCAATTTGTTCCTAGAGGGTTGGCTCGTGACTCCGTTTCCCAATGGTTTTTTTTGGCACTTGGTCATTTATTTATTCTTGTGGCACTAGCTGGGAGTGCCCATCCCCAATTTGGAGCCAATGTTGGTGCTCGATTTGATCGTGTCCTAGTTTGCCCTCGAAATTCTTCAGTCTACGGGTTCTATCATATTTTCTTTTCCCCCGAATGTATGCATGAAATGTTTTCTTCATTTATATGTTTTTGAAGATCCTTCTCCATGGTCATGGATCACATTTGGGCCTTGCATAATTTCTAAATTGTTTTCCCTTAAAGAAAAATTCAATTTTGGGTTCAAATGGTGATTTCTCTACATTTTACGGTTTGACGGTCATGTTTTCCTAGTCAAATTATATCTCAGCATCTTCATCTATGTGGTCCTTTCTAATTAGATGCAGGTCGATAGGTATTTTTGGCAAAACTTCCCACTTTTATCATATTTGTAAAGAATACCAAATTGGCCTCGTAGCCCTGATAGCATCTAATTAGCTATTCAGCAAATAAGAAGCAGCAGGTAAAAAGTCTTACTTTGACCCCGAGGAAGGACACATGGCATTTTTATCATGTTACAAAGGCAGGGAAGGTGGGTCAGTGGAACATTTATGAATTTTTTTTTCCTCTTTGTACGAAGGAGAAAAGTTATAAAATAACCCGTATCTTTGTTGGGGCCCACATCTAAAGTTACAATCGGGAGAGGTGGGTCAGTCGGAACATGCTTTGAAGTTTTTTGCCTTTTTGTGAAAAAGGAGCACAGCTCTATAAATTGATCCATGACCCTGCAAGGGACAGAGTGATGTCACATGTTTGAGTCTAGCATTTGAAAGATCAGAATTTATAAAGGCTGTACGGTGCACTTTGATCTTTTTTTCCCCAAAGGCGTATACGTGTTCAATTTTAATTGGTTGCATCCCGGTGGGTCTTTTTGGTGACGAATTTTCACTTTGGTCACATTTGTAAAAAAATACCGAATTGGCCTTGTGGCCTCGATAGTCTGTGATTGGCTATTTAGAAAATATGAATTGGTAGGGAAAAATTCTTACTTTGACCTTGAAGATGGACACGTGGCACGTTTTTCAAAAGTTACAAGTGGTAAAGCGGGTCGTTGGAGGAAAATTGGAATTTTTACCTTTTTGTTGATAAAGGGTAAAACTTTAGAAATGAGTCAAAAACTCCATCAAAGGCCTAGATTAAGCCACGTGTCTGAGCCTGTATTTCAAAGGCGGAGGGGTGGGGAAAAATGTGAAAATTACATGCATTTTCTCCAAAAGTCAAAGAATGTAAAAGGCACCCCCAGGCCCATTGTCTCAACTTTAATCTTCCACATGGATGGCTCTAATTTAAAGTTGTGAAACAGCAAAATCAACAGTTATGGCACGATGCATCTGGATTTTGCTGCCATTAATGTTCCACAACTTCAGGGGATGTAAATACACATTGTTTTTCATGGTGAACTCTTAATGATTTCATGTCGTTTCTATCAGCAAAGTGTAATTAAAGTGTTGCGATAGCTCAAATTTTTGAATATGAGGAAGTGCAAGAGTTGATATTTTGAAACAGAGTTACTCGAGCACTTGCAGAAAATGAATTGCTAGATCCAACAATAGAAAATTATAGAGGAAAGAATGAGGATAAGGAAGCTATAGGTGCAAAAGATGAAAAATGTGTTGTAGGCACGGAGGATGACTATATGCCCCAGCTAAAACAATGATGGAAATATTTGAAATGATTCACCTTTTGAACACCTAGAAATTTTTTGTTGTAAATCCGTTAAACATCACTTTCTGGAAATCATGATCAAATATGTAACAAACAAAGATTCCTTGAATATTCTTTGTTTAGGGGGGAATATTTAATGTAAACAACTGCTGATAAAGGGGATGAGTTAGTCATGCAAAAGGTTGGGGATTTGAATTCTTACAAGAAAATTTGAGAAATCCCATCTTCTTGAGAGACCATCTAAGAAACCTGTTAATGTCTTGTGTTTTATATTTAATCACATCAAGATGGTTGTGCAAGTGTACAACCATTGGCAAGCTCTGGGACTATTAAAGAAACTTTCCCCTGCTGATAAATCTAATCAGATATTCGAATTAATATATGTGTTAATCTTGATAAAATTTGTGTTTTTTTTTATTTCAGAATGTTTTCAAATGGTATTTGATTGTTTTTATTGCAATCTTGTGTTAAAATCCCTCCAAATCACACAGGATCTCATCCATGTGATGGCTTAGTGGAATTTGTAATTTCATTATGAGAATATCCTTCATCATGTAATGAGATAAACAATTTAAAATCAATTTACTATCATTTTGTTGATAAATATTGTTTGTAAGCCTTCGAGTGTATCTTAGGCGTGAGGAACCGAGGGGTCTTCAATGTTTAATTGAGTCTTTAGCGTAAGCCTTCATGTTGAATTCTCAAATATTGTGAGAAACCGTGTAGATATGGGCCTACATTGATACACACCTTCTAGTTGAAGGAATATTTTAGCTATTTTGAAGCATTCTGTGATTTAGTTTTCCAATTATTGTGAAGGTTCTCAAATATCTAGAAAAATAAAGTTTATCCTGCTTAATCTCCCACCAAAAATTATTCAAAAACAATGAATCCTACCTGAAATACCCCTATTTTCCATCTATGTCTAGAAATGAATAAATTCTACTGCAAAAATATGCATAAGCAATAAGGATTCCATAATGTCTTTAGTAACCTTAGCCTTGTTTATAAAATATCACCATTCTTTAGAAGTGACAACTCGTGAGAGTTATATTGAGGTGCATTGATCATATTTTCTTAAGGTTTCCTTTCAAATTTATACAAAGAAGGATATCTTCATTCTCCTTCACCAATAGAGGTTACAAAATAGAGTCCTTCTCACCCCTGGTTAAAAGGCACAACCTAAATTAGTAAGGAGATATCAAATCCTTAGTGAAGGTGTTATCTATTTCTCCAACATCTTGAGTGACAAAGAGCCATCAGAATCACCTCCACTAGCTACAAAATGACATACATAATATGATTTATTTGTCCTCTAGGCTGTCTTCCTAAATTTGTGATGATGCTCAGCTTTGAAAAGGATAATCAATTTGGATATCAACAAGTCGCCAACCTACAACAAGGAGCACCAACTATACAAGGAGCACTAACCCCTGAATTTTTGTGAAGCATTTCACACTTTAAAAGGAGGTGAGTTTCACCCCAAGATGCTCAAGGATTTACCCACTCAATAGCAAATTAGTTATATGTAGATGTTCTGACCATTGTTTCTACCAAAACTTATGGAGATCCAATAGGTTAGCTTGAACTATATTTCTACTCAAACTCTAGGGGTCTATTCACGGTGACAAGTCACAAAACAAGTTAGTTCAATTTCCTCTAAAAATCATCAAAATATTGGCTACTTAGGTCCTTTGAATTTTTCTCAAATTGTCAAGGCTACCCTTGTTTCAGATCCAAATCACACTTAGACCTAGGTCGTTCCACATGTACATCACACAACTAGTTCCATATAACCACCCAAAAACATGCTTTTACATGCTTCTCCACATTTCAAAGTTAGGGACAAATTTATTCCATGCTTATTGGTATTGACTCGTGAATTTCAAGGAAATTTTTTTACATTCATTAAATATAATAGATAACAAGTGACCAATTATGTTGGCCTAGCTCAATCCATCATTTCAATGTGCCAAAAATGGCTCAAAACCCCAGTGGGCACTGCTTCGTTTAATATTATTGACCCTTTAACTAATTATGTTTACGCGGTTACTTTGGTCATGACCCAAAACCATTTACATCTTGCAATAAAATTAATATCATAAAACACTTAGGGATTAAATGGTCTACAATTAGTATGAACTCGCACCAGATCAACTCATTTCATTGCATCTTAGACAAGTACATATTAAGTGTCCCTTGTAGGAGACATCTCCAAAATAGCCTTATGCATTACAAAATCCTCTTAAGCACCTATGGAAACTTCATTGGGTAACTATACAAGTAATTCGACTTATCCTAGTATTCAAAAACATGCTATTTAGATCTCATAATCAAAAGAATCATAGGTACATACCACCAACTATCTTGTAAAGATTCTCACCATCAAGCTATAAGTACCAATGAAAGATCCTTTATGTCAAACCAAAGGGGTTAAACATTTTCCTTCACCAGATCAACTTGCCAAAAACATTATTTCCAAAGGTTAGCTCATAATTTTTTTATACAAACATTCAAGACATACAAATGGATTAATTGGATTCCCAATTAATTCCTATTGACATTAAATGTAATAGGAAGTATCAACCAATCCATATCATGCTTCAAAGAACATAAAACTTGCACCAAAATAGGTGTTGTCTTGAACTACCAAAAAATTTCTTGCTTAAATAATGACCTGGAAACCTGTTATCCATTTTTGTAACCCCTTTGCAAAATGGATCAACCTTCAGGTCTGGACATTAATAGTAAATGGGAACAATTTATAGGTTTCGACATGAAAATGGATGCGCCCTTGGTGCAGGTAAGAGGCAGACGACAAAAGGTGTCGACACGAAAATGGACGCGCCCTTGGCGTAGGTAGGAGAGTGTCGACATGGCAGAAGTTGTGCCTTGGCGCACGTAAAGGGCACATGGCACAGAATGTCAACATGAAAGAATTCGCGCCTTGGCACACGTAAGGGTATGTCGACATGAATATGGATGTGCCTATGGTGCACATTTAGGAGGTGTAACATTATGAGCGCTTCCAGGAAGCAGACCCTGACCCAGATATTCAGACGGCCATAACTTTTCACAGGGAGCTCGGATTCATGCAAGGTTGGAATTTTTGGAAAGCTTACGTGGTCCTCTGTCAAACTACAACTAGATATATTTAATTGGGTGGGAACAAGTTCTTAAAATGCAAAATATAGTTCACCACTTTTTAATTTTGCTAAGGTTCTCACCTACCGTCATAATGAGATGAATTAAATGCAATCTGGAGGTGGTTGGCGTAGATTTGGATTTCCTCTCTCTTCCCTATCTCATTCTAAAGGTTGGACATTCTTGTTTTTCCCCTCCCTTCTTCTCTTTGGCAAGTGAATTTGTGGAGTTCAAACCTCCCATCTAAAACTGTAATGTAACTTTGCCTCTTGACATTTTGTAGTGTATAGTATCAATCTTTGGAGCAAATAACGCATGTTTGTGGATGATTCTCAACCCTCTCTATGTTCATTTACATCCTCCTGATCTTTCACTGCAATTTTTGTTATCTGTGCATGATCTTGCATTACATTTTGATGGTTTGTGTTTATTGGCAAGATAGGTGTTCTTCATTCCTCGGTGCATCACCTTTGTTAGTTTAGGTTTATTTTTATGCATCTTCTTACCCTGTCTCCTTGGCAAGTTAGATTAGGTTTTTGAGTAAACCCTCTACATTTTTATGTGTGCATCTGAACAGAGGAATAGGAACCAACCTTCATCCAGAGAGATTTTCTGATTTCGCAAGGTCCCAAACTTGGGAAAAGCTCCATGTTATGTAATTGCACTAAGAGTCTCAACCAATCGAGTTGCAGACATTCAAGGGTGTTGCGATTTGCCATCAACAGTTTTGGCATGCCTGGTGGGACTAAGAGGTCATTCCACAGGATTTGAAGGAGTTTTCAAGAAATTTTGGACTAAAAATTGCAGGTTTTACAATTTCAAATTTTTTTTACCTTCCAGGCTGAAATTTGAAATCAATTTTCAAGGGCTTAACTTGCTCAAAACAAGTAAAAATTTCACCAGTTGATAGATTGGGGGATAATATTCAAAAGGGTATTCTTAGATTTTTGAGGTTTTGATTTCAAAATTTCATGGTTTTTGGTATTTCGGGTTTTCCCAGTTGCCTTGCATGACCTAAATTTTCACCTGTACCTTTCAGAAATTAGTAGCTACAAAACAAATACCCCCATAACCAAATTGAAGAGTTGTATCTTCTAGGTCTTTCAAGTTTTAAATTCTATTTTTAATATTGTCAGGTTTGGTGTGTAACTTGGCATAAGCTAGCCTTTTGAGGCTCATTATCTAACACATCTAGTGACTCCGAAGGGGTAGAATTCAGTGGTATAGCAGTAAAAGTTGCCCAGGCATGTGAGAATAATTCGAACCAGGTTTGATACTCGAGAAGAGGGGCTATTTGTCCACTTGCAACTATCACCAGGAGGAGGAAGGAGAGGAAGAAGACCACGAAGATCACCATCTCCACCTAACCGGACTTTGTCTACACCTCCACCTGGTAGACCTTTTCTCGCATCAACAAGGGTTCTCAGGCCAATCAGAATGGCACACCACCGAATCGCTTTGTCAATTTCACTGGCAGTAGTCCACTTTCCCTCAATGCACAAAATCCAGTTCCAATTGCAACATTAAAGAACATTCCATTTTTCACTGCAGAAAATCATACCACTCCTGGTGATCATGTCAAAGACATTGCTAACGTTTGTGCAATCCATGAGATAAATGAAATGGATGTTACTGTCAAATTGCTGGAATCTTCATTCAAAGGGAGGGCATTGCAATGGTTTAGGAGCCTTGTAGTTGGTTCTATCCAAAATTGGAATCAGTTATGCATAGTCCTCCATGAGCAATTTGGAGAAAAGGGAGACAATTTGTCTCTACTAGAACAATTGGAAACTATCAAGAGAGCTCCCAACGAGCAACTGACTGACTTCAACTTTAGATTTCAAAGGTCTTGGGATAGGATTCCAGTGGCTGTCAGGCCAACAACTGAAGGTGCTTTTCTATATTATCTTAAAGCTTTGAATTCTGATATTTCTATGTTAATTCAATCTATGGGAGGCACAACCTTACCTTACCTGCTGCTTATAGCATTTCCATTAGGGCTGAAAACTGTCTTATTTAAGCTAGTAAGCTAGCTCCTAGGCCTCCCATGCCCCTGTATCCAAACTTAGAAAATCCAAGCACTAGTCAAGCACCCACTTTGGCTCCTATTCCCACTCCTAGAAATCAAAGTTCAAATGAAACTTCTACTTCATCCTCTAGTGCTTCAAATGAACTCCAAGAGGTTATGAAATATTTGCAAAACCTTGGAAATGAGCTGGTGACTATCAAAAGACAACAAGCTCAAAGTGCTAGACCGTATCAACCTCAAACGCAGTACCAGGCTAGGCCCCCATACCAACAAAATAGGTCACCATCTCAGGCTGCAAATCAAAATCAAAGCCAAGTAAGGCATCCCACTAATAGACTATTTCAGCCCTATAACCCCAATGTTGCATCTACTTCTAAAGCATTAGTGCCAGTCCAAAACAATATAGTTCAAGAGTATGATTGGTGTTTCCCATGCAATGAACCTCACAACCAATCTATGTGCTTTAATGGTGCTTTGAACCAAGCCTTGATGGTGAAAAATACTGGTGTTGAGGGTGAAGTGAGTCAAGAAACAAATCAGCAACAAGCGACATCTCAGCAAAACACAGCTACAAATGATACCGCACTTGCAAATTAGCAAGCTAAGGATTTTTGTGGCATGAATCAAACAATTTCTCAGAATGTAGCAGCTAACACAAGATCAAAAAAGAGAATATTGGTGAAGGGCAGTCATTGGCTCCAAGTGATCTACAGCCTTCCATCACTCCACAAGTTGTCAGTAAGCAAAATACAGCTCCAAACATGCAAGGACAACCCAAACCACCTTCTAAACCAACTCAAATGCCAGCTGTTGCTGCCCATGCACAAGAAAGGAATGTGTTGCCTAAAGGACAAAAAAGAGATGTTTTCATCCCCATTTAGCATTATTGATCAAATGAAGAAGATGAATGTGAATGTATCGATGTGGGAATATTTATCCATACCAGGCCAAAGAGATCTTCTACAAGCTGCCATGAAGAATTGGTCAACTTCGAACCAGCAGGTCCATATGTAAGAGAATGTCCTCACAAATGCTACTCAGCCTAAAGGGAATCATGGAGGACAACAAGGTAAGGTTTTGAATCCCCCTCCATTCTATGTTTCGTTAATCATTGGCAATAAACTAGTACACAATTGCATGATTGATTCTGGGGCAAGTAGTTCTATCATGCCTAAGAAAATAGCTGATCAGCTGGGTCTCCAATATGAAGTAATATCAAAGGGGGTAGTGCAATTGGAGGGACAATTGGATGGGACAACAGTAGCAGCAACGGTGGGAGTGATTAAAAGTTTGAATCTTACCTTGCATGCATGCCCCAATGTTACCATTTTGCAAGATGTGTTAGTGATAGATTTGGCACCACTATTTGCCCTATGTTTATCAACGGATTTCACAGCTAGAATTGGAGGCTACTTATCTGCTGATTGGTCACACATGTTGTTCAAAACAAGATATGGTACTAAGGTCACAATTAGATCTGAACCAATTGCAAACTTTCATATTGAGCCTCATACTCCAAGCCAAATCAATGCCAACTGTTCAGCATTTGATCAAGAAGATTATCAAAGCACAGATGAAGCTGACACCAAAATTGGAAGCATCCCAGATCTAACTCTTGACGAATGGGCAAGCAAGATACATGCTTTTGATCCCTACCAAGAAATAGAAGAATCTGAGCTAGGAGTCTATTGTATACATGAAGAAAACCAACCTATTCCTAGCATCACAAAAATAGACCATAAGGATGACAATGAGGTATGGCAATTATTTTTCGATGGATCAAGGAGTAGGAAAGGTACATGAGGAGGAGCTATGCTTGTTTCACCTCCAAGGCATCAAATATTATTCAGCTTTCCATTTCCAGTTTTCCTGTTTAAACAACATAGCTGAAAATGAGGCCTTGATTCATGGACTTCATTGGGCTAGGAAAAAGGGACTAAAGAACTTGCAGGTGTTCGGGGATAGCGAGCTGATCATCAATCAAGTCAGGGGACAACATGCTACAAAGAATGAACTACTAAAGAACTACAAGAATAGTGTATGGGACCTCATTGAGGATTTTGAAGCTTTAAACATCGTGTCCATACCTAGGAAGAAAAATGAAGCCACGGATAGGCTCGCAGCTGTTGGAGCAATGTTTAATGTGGTTGAAAACATCAAAAGGGTAAAAACACAGCCACATATCCATGTGATTGTGAGGCCAGTAGTAGTTCCAGATAATAGCACAAGTTCGAAGGTGTTTGAGAACAATCAACAGATCGTCAATTTCTTACAAGAAGAGGCTGAATTATCAGCTAGGAATCAGGACAGATTAGACCAGTAGTATGGGGATCAAGTAGTGCAATTGTGGAAAAACAAGCTTCCCAAGGGTTTAGTAACATTGGAGTCTATCTTCAACCCTAACGACCAGTTCCGTAAGGAAAAGGCTAACATACAGGTTAAGAGAGAAGATTCAGAGCCAATTCCGGTTGGGGAAGGCAAAACACTTCAAATTGGAAAAGCAGCCACTGAGCAGGAGAAATCAAATTTTATACAACTTTGCCAAGAATTTCCAGATGCCTTCGCTTGGAGATATGAAGACTTGAGAGGTTTCAATCCGAAGTTGGCACAACATACCATAGAATTAGATCTAGATGCTAAGCCCATCAGGTAGAAGCAGAGACCAATCAACCCTCACATTGAGCCTCTAATGAAGAAAGAGCTGAACAAACTAATAGAGGAAAGCATTATATTCCCAATCAAGCACTCAAGCTGGGTTGCAAACTTGGTTCCGGTCAGAAAGAAGAGTGGAGAAATCAGGTTGTGTGTGGACTTCCAAGACCTCAATAGGGCATCTCTCAAAGACCATTACCCACTTCCTTCAATGGAACAAATATTGCAAGTGGTATCCGGTTCAGAGAGATTCTCTCTCCTAGATGGCTACTCAGGGTATAATCAGGTAATGGTGAAAGAAGATGACCAGTTCAAGACGGCTTTCACCACCAAATGGGGCACATATGCCTACAAGAAGATGCCATTTGGCCTATCAAATGCTGGAGCCACTTTCCAAAGGGCAATGGATATGGCATTCAAGGGGTTGATCAATAAAATAGTTCTGATATATCTTGATGACATCACTATATTCTCCAAAAATGCAGTGGATCACCTGTTTCATCTGAGGCAGGTATTTCAGAGGTGTAGAAGATTTGGGGTATCATTGAATCCTCAAAATGCATATTCCTGGCTCACGAAGGAAAACTTCTAGGCCATATTGTTTCAAAGGAGGGATTGATGATTGACCCAGAAAGAGTTGAAGCAATTCGAGCGTTGCCATTGCCAAGTCATAAGAAGGCTCTTCAAAGCTTCTTAGGAAGGATCAATTTTGTTTGCAGGTTTGTTCCAAACTTTTCAACTCTCGTAAAGCCAATAACACTGATGTTGAAGAAGAGCATGGCATTTAAGTGGACATCTGAAGGCAAGGCAATTTTTGAGGCAATAAAAGAGGCTATATCTCAAGCTCTAACTCTCTTCAATCCAGACTTCTCCAAGGATTTCATGTTATATTCCTTTGGTGGTGGTGACACAATTTCTGCAATCCTGGCACAACAAAACAAAGAAGGATTAGAACAACCAGTTTCTTTCTTCAGTCAAGGCTTAGAGGAATACGAAACTAGGTACTCTTTCATTGAAAAGCATGTCCTTATAGTGATCAGGAGTTTAAAGAAATTCAAGCACCTAGTCTCAAACAACAAGATCCAATTATTGGTCTCTCATGCGGGAGTCAAGGACTTCCTTCTAAACAAGGATCTGAATGAGAAACATGCAGGATGGATCACTCGTGTCATGGAATATGACATCGAAATGAAGGTCACTAAGCTAGTACGTGGAAAAGGACTATGTGAACAGCTAGATTTGATTCGGAAAATTGAAGCAGGTAATGAAAAGGAGGCTGTCTTGGTACTATAGGATGGTCAAGAACAGGAAAATGATGATGCACCCACTCCTTTTTGGACTCAGAATATGATACACTTCCTACAAACATGCCTATGCCCTCTAGAATTGAGCAAAGCAAAAAGGAGATACTTCAGATTACAAGCCATTCAATATGTGCTTGTTGATGGTGTTTTGTTTAAAAAGGACATCAATGGAGTTTTATTGAGGTGCATTGCGACGGGTCAAATTGAGAGGGTGTTATAAGATTTTCATGATGGAGATTCTGAAGGACATTTCACCCCACGAGCAAAAGCTCTCAAGATAATGAAGGTAGGATATTATTGGCCGACAGTGTTCAGTGACTGCTATACATGGATAAGAAAGTGCAAGAAATGTGTACTCTTCACAAGAAAAGAAAGACTAGCAGCACTTCCATTACATCCAATTTTGGTTCACCAACCATTTATGCAATGGGGATTGGACTTCATTGGGGTCATAAATCCTAACTCAAGCCAAGGCCACAAGTGGATTCTCATAGCAACGGACTATTTCACCAAGTGAACCGAAGTAGTAGCGCTCAAAGAAGCAAATGAGTCTAACATACTAGAATTTTATGAAGGAATAGTGACTAGGTTCAGTGTGCCGGCCACTATCATATTAGAAAATGCATTAGCATTCATAGGTTCCAAGATTATAGAATGGGCTGTCAAGAATGGAATCTATTTGAGCACCTCTTCAAATTATTACCCGCAGGGTAATGGACAGGCATAGTCCACGAACAAGAATTTGCTGAGAATAATCAGAAGAACTTTGGATGAAAACCAAAGGACATGTCATACCAAGCTAAAATCAGCATTGTGGGCTGATAGAATAACGCCAAAGAGGTCTACTGGTAATTCTCCCTACAAGTTTGTCTATGGGAAAGAGGCAGTATTGCCTATATCGTTAGAATTTCCAGCATTGGAGCTCATGAAGCAGTTGGAGTTGTCTGAGTTCAAACCAATGGAGGCTAGGTATGCAGAGTTGATGAAATTGGAGGAAATTAGAGAGCATGCAGTTCAGACGATTGAGAAGGATCAAGCCTTAATAAAAAGATGGTTTGATAAGAAGGCAAGAGCAAGGACCTTCTAGGAAGGGGACCTAGTCAAGTAATTTGACACGTAGTCTTCATTCACATGATTTAGATCTCACAATAAATCAATCGTAGGTACAACCACCAACTATCTTGCAAGACTTTCACCACCCACTAGTGTACCAAGGAAAATTATGCACAAAGGGGTTAAACTTATTGTTGTAAATATCTCCCCCCTGGGTAGATATAGACAAACAGAAGAATATGGAAATCAAAGAAACTGAGAGCCTGATTTTTTTTATTGCATCACCTACAGCCCTTGGCGTAGGTAAGAGGTGCACGATAGAAGGTTTCAACATGAAAATGGATGCGCCCTTGGCACAGGTAAGAGGTGCACGACAAAAGGTGTCAACACGAAAATGGATGCGCCCTTGGCCCAGGTAAGAGGCGCATGACAGAAGGTGTCGACACGAAAATGGATGAACCCTTAGCTCAGGTAAGAAGCGCATGACAAAAGTTTTTGAAATGAAAATGGATGTGCCCTTGGCATAGGTAAGAGGTGCACGATAGAAGGTGTCGACACGAAAATGGACGCGCCCTTGGCGCAGGTAGGAGAGTGTCGACATGGCAGAAGTTGCGCCCTGGCGCACGTAAAGGGTGCATGGCACAGAATTTCGACATGAAAGAATTCATGCCTTGGTGCATGTAAGGGTATGTTGACATGAATATGGATGCGCCTATGGTGCACCTTTAGGAGGTGTAACATTCTGAGCACTTCCAGGAAGCAGACCCTGACCCAGATATTCAAACAGTCATAACTTTTCACAGGGAGCTCGGATTCACGCAAGGTTGGACTTTTTGGAAATATTACGAGGTCCTCTGTCCAACTACGTCTGGATATATTTAATTAGGTGAGAAAAATTTCTTCAAAAATGCAAAATACAGTTGGTCATTTTTTGGGTTTGTTAGGGTTCTCACCTACTGCTATAATGACATGAATTAAATACAATCTAGAGGTGGTTGGGGTAGATTTGAAATTCCTCTCTCTTCCCTCTCTCATTCTTCCTATAAATCGTAAGGAGGGGATTCTTTCTAAAGGTTGGATATTCTTGTTTTTCCCCTCCCATCTTCTCTTTGGTAGCCAAATTTGTGGAGTTCAAACCTCCCATCTAAAACTGTAATGCAACTTCACCTCTTGGCATTTTGTAGTGTATTGTATCAATCTTTGGAGAAAATAATGCATTTCTATGGGTGATTCTCAACCCTCTCTGTGTTCATTTTCATCCTCCTGTTCTTTCACTGTAATTTTTGTTATATGTGCATGATCTTGCATTGCATTTTGATGGTTTGTGTTTATTGGCAAGACAGGTGTTCTTCATTCCTCGGTGCATCACCTTTGTTAGTTTAGGTTTATTTTTATGGATCTTATTACCCTATCTCCTTGGCAAGCTAGATTAGGTTTTTGAGTAAACCCTCTGCATTTTTATGTGTGCATCTGAACAGAGGAATAGGAACCGGCCTTCATCCGGAGAGCTTTTCCGATTTCGCAAGGTCCCACACTTGGGAAAAGCTCCATGTTATGCAATCGCACTGAGAGTCTCAACCAATTGAGTTGTAGACGTTCAGGGATGCTGCGATTCACCATCAACACTTATTTATGATATGGTCAAACCTAACATACCTAGATATGATCACCACACTTGTCCCAAAATGACAGGTTTCACAACATATATGCACCACCTCATAAAATATCAAGGAAATGGTGCTTAATAATATGTATTAGGTGTGAAGCAAGAAGATCATTAATGAGATCAGAGTATTCTATTAACAAGATCAATATTTTATACCCTGTAAAAAGACTCAAACGGAGGGAGGAAGTACAATAGGCATTATAACTCATTCTTTTATTTTCATTAGTTTTGATGAGAGGAGATTCTACCTAGCATTTTGGTTATTGAGGAAATATACCAATAGTTAACATAGAAAAATATTAGTTTAATATATTTATAACATAGGTACAACATTGAGTACAACTTCACATCCAATTAGAAACTATAAAATATAGCCATATTGGTATTCTCTTTTCAAAATATACGAAGAAAAATTCTTCGAACAACAATACATATCATTATTCTATGGTAATACATTAATTGCAAAATGAATATAAATTTACAATAATAACTCATTAATTACAACATATCACATCCAAAAAATTCCTCTTGTTCAGAGTACCTGCAACCAACATTGCATCAATCCTAGGATTGAGTATGGGAATCCCCTACACTCAAGCATAAATTCCACACATCCATCATTTCAAACAATCGGAACAGACAATAGAGAGATATAGAGAAAGGGAGAGAGACAAAACTGTAAGGGAAAGAGAAAGAAAAAATAAGATTCATTTTCTTTTCAAATCATTGTAGCATCCCATATCCAATTTTCATTTCATTTCAACTCATATACATTTTGACCCATTTGTATTTTCAAAACCCAATCAATATTTTCATAATTATCTCTAGAGAGAGAAAAGGGAAGAGAGAGAAAGTATGGATTTCATTTTCCTTTCTATTCATCAAATCATAATCACATACATTATCAAATTTTCATATCCTTTCCAACCCATGAACATTTATAACTCATTTACATTTTTAGAACTAGTCAAAATATCAAGGTTACTTCTTAAAATAGAAAAGGGAAGAGAAAGAAACATCATAATTTTGAAAAAAACATTTATACAATAACTTAATCAATTCATACTCTATATAGTGTGGAAATGACTATATATAAGGTTCTATGGTTAGTTAGGAGTCAACAGAACCCTTGGAAGGTGTGTTTAGCTACAGTTGCCATTTTTGGTGCAAGTTGACTGAAACATCTAAAGTGCTCACAAATTGGACCTTAGAAACACTTGTTTTAATATTAAACACAAATTTTGATGATTCTTGCGTACATCTCCCATATACATATAATTCATCGTGTTCAACATAATTTTATTACAAAGAGAAGAGCTCAAGTTACAAGGGAAACTTCGGGGCCAATTATCGTAATTAGCGACAACAAATCTTATCACCCAGTGACCAATGGGCCCCAAAACCAACTCACAAAACTATTATCCGAAATCATTTTCATTGAAATACTGATGGGTTATGATTCTCTTGTTGGATATTTAGGGATAGGTGGAATTGGTTTTCATTTTTTCTCAAACTAAGTGGTATTCGTAGACCAAAACCGATGGCATTTTACTAAAAAGAGCACGTCACTACAAGTGACTTATAATCTAAGAGGGCTTAGAAATTTGACATACAAGGGTGTTTATTAAGTTTAAACAACTTGGTTAAGTTTCCCCATAGTGTCTCATGTTACCAGGGGTCATACAAGGAGCTTCAGGTTTGCGGTATATTTTGGTGTGGCACTCCATGTGCATAACTTTTGGGCTCATATTTTTTTTAATGTTTAACACTTCCAAAAGAGGTAAGGTTTTATCATTGGTTGGAGTTACATTTCCTAATAAATAACACTTAATTTCCTAAATAAATAAATGATGAAAATGGAATTTAGTATGACAGAAAATGGAAAGTCCATACCTTTTTCTTGACATTTGCTAGAAACATCAACTTGGCAATTTTTTCCATGGCCCTTGACCAAAAACAAGGATATGGTTGAAATATTCCAATTCCTTTTTCCACAAATCCATTCTGTGGATATCAAAAAACTCATGGCATTAAATAATATTGACTTCCTTCTAAGAGGTTTGTCCATTAGTTCATGTGTTGAGCATAAATCCTGACTTATATATATTTTTCTCTCCAACAAAAAAGATATATTAACAAGGAATGAGTAATAACTACACATTCCATGTGGGTGTATACTCCAAAATGGTCTCCCCTCTTTAGAAGACTCCATTTCTCAAAATTCCTCTCAACACCCAAACTTTTCACTACTCAGAAAATCAGTATATTCATAGCTCCCAAGATCAGTAGAGCTCTTACATACACTCTATTTAGAATGCAAAAAAACTCAACATATACCCATCAATAGGGATGTATACACATTCATGGCGATAAAACACTGACACATTACGAAATCCAAAACTAGTCCCCCCACATGGTCACAATAATAAAAAATTTGCATATTCCCACATCTACATAAGTTTCTCTAATGATCCCACCTTGCACATATCTGAAATCTTGGCTCCCCGGAGATAAAATCTCGCTAAGATTTTTCTTTGAAAATCCATTAAAAGTCACTCTAAACACTATTATGTGCATATCCAGCAATCATCACACTCCATAAAACCAAATTCTTTGGGGCATTTTTTCAAATAGTTCACATGCCATGTGCATGCTCCCGCATTTTTTATTCATGTCAACTAGGGCACTTGCAAATACAATGTCTGACAAAAAAATCCCTTTATAGTATGTTGTGATGAGTATCCGTGCCATGTTCTAAAATTTTATTTTGGCCCTAACAGGGAGTATGCTGGAAAAAATGACTTATTGGGTTTGATACCTATTTGTTTGATCTGGTGAAACAACCACCAATACTACAAGAAGACGGGTTTCCACAACCATCCCCCAGATGCCTACCAGGAAACACTAATACAACAGCAAACAGAAAAAAGAAATAATTTTTTTCCTCTCTACTATGATGAACACATAGACAGGGAAGGCGTGGAAATGGTTACACTACACCGTAGAACATGTTTAAAAGAAGAGGAAGAAGCCGAATTTCTATGGTTATATGCCACACAATCCTAAAACACCTCCCTAATCTCACTTTTTTTTCTCCTTCTTCTGCTTAAAATAAACAAAACAGAGCTAGGGAAATACTTTCTTCTTCTCCAAACAATAACCAACCAACAACATGAAGTAGTTCTTCTCTAAGATACAATTCATTCCCGCTTCAAAATACATATACATATTAAGATCTTTCAATTACTTTGTATAAAGAAAAGTGAGGACAAATTTGGGTTTCGTATTATCCTTAAGAGTGCAAGGTTGAATTAACTCACGATGGGATTGATCTTAGGATGGCTATTGGTGAGAACCCCGTTTAGCACAATTTCCCTTGTAGCATTCTATTTATTGAATTATGAGATTACATAGATCTACTCTTGCTGCAACTATCCAATCACCACTAAACTCCAAACTTCAACCTGGGTCCCTCATGAGTAATGTCTCCAGACCTAAAATAAAGTGCTTGTATTATTATGCCAGGAAATTGACAGGACGCAGGCCCTTCCACCTGCTACTCTTGACAAAGGGGTCTCATTGTCTTGAAATTAAGGGGGCATTAAACCTAGGCAAATATTATCAAAGTAATTGGAAAATAATTTTATAAATTTTAATTTATACTTAGGAAATATTAATAATCAACGTTAAATTTGAACTAATTAAATTAATTCAATTTGGACAATATGGAAGGTTTTAGAGTCTATAACATTTCTAGAAAAATAAATATTTAAATAGTTAGAGGGATAATGTTTCAAATGGGAAAACAATTCTAAAATGCAAAAGAAGGATTTAAATTTAATTCAAATGTATTTTAAAAAAATCCATAATTTTCCATAAGTAATTAATCGATGCATCTAAATGCGAGTGTTGCACAAAATATCTTTAAACTGACATTCAGAGTAACAACTTTCCAACTTTAATGAACCGATAGTAATTTTAATAACATGTGGCATGTTTCCTATGCCCCAACATCAATTTCAATAACTTATCCATTAGACACCTCATTTAGACACATAATCCTTTCATCATATCATGAAAGCTCTTAGATCTTCTTTTTACATTAGAAGCACACTTGGTTATGTATTTTAATAAGATTTTTTTAGAGATAACTTAATGACATTCCACATTTTTGTGCCAAAAATACATGTCATAGTTATGAAGGTTGATTCTCACAATGTTAGGGAAGTATTAAATTTCTTGTGGCCATCTATGTCAATGTACAACTTTGAATCATGCAAAAGATCAAAAGGATAATTGTAATGAAAAATTATTCATGACAATTTATTTTGTAGGAAAGATGTTTCACTACACTTTGTGTGCCTCTGTAAGTGGTTGACAAGTTCTTCATAATCATGAAGTCAGTTTCAATCCAATATTTTGGATGGTCTCATCGAGCAAGGATTTTCATTTCTCAACTGAACCAACATTACATTTATCTAATGATTTTCATAGGGATTCCATGAAATCACATACCTGTCAAAATTTTTTTTACAATTGAAACCTCAGAATTGATTGTCTAACATAATGTATCTATGTATGCAAAACAAAGAATCCATATGAATCCATGTATATACGCACATCCTCGATTTTTCCATTCTAACTTGTAAAACATCAGCCCCAAAAATAACACATGATTTATGAATCCTTTCATTTCCAATATCAATAATGTAATGAACAAGAAAAACATTTGAGCTATATTTTACTTCTCAATCGAACATGTAAAAAGCTAAAACCTATAGCAATAATCCTTAATCCTTTGCACCAATTAGTTTTTGTATCACTTCTAGTTATGATTATATTTAAAATATTTCATGCATGTATGAAGAAACAAGATGAGGTTAATTGATCATGTTTCAATACTCCATCTATGTGCCCTTGACAAATCTGAAGAAATTTTCTTGGGAATCACCGAATATAAATCAAACCACTTGATTTTTTTGCATTGTAAGTATAGAGAATAGGACCCAGATACCAAATCAAATAATCATATCTTTCAATTGAATTAGACAAGAGTATTACTAAAATATAGCCTCACATATCTTTGAACTTGTTGGTGAGGATCTTTTTTGGGTGGATAAACTTGTGGATTCCTTGCCAACACTCTATGAATCTAAGTCTATCTACTTAACCGTTACAGGTGCCATATATACATGCACGATAAAATGTGGATTTCTGTGGTGGATTTTTGGCCAAGGATCCAACAGGGGCACTCAACTGACCCTGCGGCAAAGCTTGCATATACTTGCAAGAGATAAATTTTTCTGAAATTGGGAAAGGGAGTGAGAAAAGAGGTAGGAGAACTAATTTTTTCGGTAGGAAATCAGATTTCTGCACACACTAGTTAGAAAATTCATCACATACATTCATGGGAAGAAACAACCCTACAAATGGAAACAATATCAGATAAGATTGTGAACTCAAAGTTTCTAAAATATCGTCATCAAAGAGGCTAAAAATTCCTCCTTCTTGTATTAATGCTTAATCAGAAGTTGTACATAGTGGAGAAATGTATGAAATTGAGAAAGGGGGGGTAATGGAAGAAAAATTGCTATCTTATTTGTTCTCTCAAAGTACAATATACTCTTGAGTTTACAAGATCAATTACCAACCCGTTCAATGGTGTGAAGAAGCCATTAAATATCCTCCAAGAAATGGTTGCAAATTCTTCTTTGTTAGCGAGAAAACGGTTTACAATTTCTTTTCAATCATTCATGTCCGTTCAGATTCTTGATTCACAAAGAAACACTAATGGCGGAAAAATGATACTTTTCATAATGCAGCCATTACACTTGTTTTGTAACTTTGAATTTGAATTGTTCATCTTTCCTTTGAAACTTTAAATCAAAGTCGTACACGTGGGAGAAATTTACTGGAGCAAGCGTGGAGGATTCCTTTTACATTTTGTGACTTTATAGAGATTTGGAATTTTGGAACATTTTTACCCGCTTACCCACTTTTGATATGGTCTTAACATGTGGCCTTACTTGATTGACAAAGGAGTCACAGGTCACTTTTATAATTTTACCTTTTTTCAATGTGGGCTTAAAAATACAAATTACTCCGTCGGCCTGCCTCCCAACTTTGACTCTTTTGATGCAGGATTAATTTTTGAATTTTTCCTTTGTGTTTGGCGGGCTTGTAGATCACTTTTTAAATTTTTACCTTTTTTAAAAAGAGGCTCAAAATCTCAATTCTCCCCAATGGTCCGCCTCCCTTCTTTGACTTTCCAATGATGGGCCCAAGATTTGACTTTTTCCTTTAAGCTTGATCAGGGCTGTGGGTCACTTTTTAAATTTTCACCTTTTTTGCAAAGAAGCTAAAAACCTAAAAGTTCTCTACTGACCCACTTTCAATTAGATATGTCCATGTACCCATGGATGACAGAGCCAAAATTTGATAGGGAAGAAAACGCCCATTGTTCCCGACTGTGGAAAAAATGCAGAGAAGAAGGAAACTCCACCATTTCATGCTTGATTTTCAAATTTCTTTCACGAGCCAAGGAATTGAAAAAAATACAAGGTTCAATGACCCATGGCCATAGAAAGATTGAAAATTTCATTCAAATGAGGAAAATAACAAAATTTTCACACATCCAAACAGGAAAACAGAAAATTTATCAAAACGTGTAGACTGGAGAGTTTAAACAACTTCAAAGCATGAATTTCTCTATCTTTTCAAACTTCAAACTTTACTTGAACACTTTAAGAGGGTGTGAGCTCAATTTTTTTGAATTTGACTTAGAAAATGAAGGGGAGATTTTGAGGGTGACAACAACTGACTCTAGCTTGGGGACATGACATGGAATGAGCATAGTGAAGACATGACATGGGAATCCAGAATCTCAATTTCTAGACCCTGTAATTCGTTAACCAATGCCTTATCCATTGGGCCTTGCAGAGTCATAAACAACATTGAGAAATAAATATCAGAAGAAGGAAACACACAAGCACATAAAAGGAAGGAAACAAACGACACACAATAGAAAGGGAAACAAAACCACACAACGGAGAGGGAAACACACCTAGCAATCACTTATGGTACAAGGTGGGGAACAACCCACTTTCACTGAGGATACAATTTTAGGTATTTCCCTCTCCCAGAAAATTCTAGCAAAATTCCATCCAAATATGAGATAAGAAAAGCATTCTTGGCGTAAGCTTCACGAATCTGGAATGGGCCAAGCCATAATGAGTCAAAATTTCCATGGATGCCTTTTGGTTCTCTTCTCTTGTCCCATAGCAGGATGAATTCTCCAACTTTTAATTCTCTTGCCTTGGCCTTCTTATCAAAAAAATTATTTACTTTCAATTGGTGCTCCTTAATGCAATCCACCACTTGGAGTCTATTTTCTTCCATCTTCTCAAGAAAGAGGATCCTCTTGTTGATGGAATCCTTGTACTAATCATCTTCTATTGCCTGTAGCAGCTTGAGAGTTGGCATCTCGATGGTGAGAGGAATTTCTGCTTCGACTCCATATAGTAGTTGGAATGGTGACATACCTATTGCCTTCTTGGGAGTGATCCTATTCACCCATAATACGGTGTAAAACGTTTTGTGCCAATTCCTTTGATTCTCGTCTACAAGCTTGCAAACAATGGTCACAATGTTCATGTTTTTTGATTCAACCTATCTATTTCCTTGTGGATAGTAGTCAAAAGAATGAGATAGGGAGATTCCGTAGCTATAGAAAAACTCAGTCAACTCTCTTGAAGAGAAATAGGTAGCATTATTTGTTACAATATTTTGTGGCACTCCAAAATGGACTATGATATTCTCCTTGATGAAGTTACATACTATTTCAGTGTTGGCTTGTTTGGCTGGAATGGCTTCCAACCATTTGGTGAAGTAGTCTGTTGCTTTGAGCACATAGGTGTGCCCCGTGTTGGAATGAGGGTTTAGAACACCATTGAAGTCTAGCCCCCACTATTGAAATGGTTCTTCACTAACCACAAGCCTGAGTGGTAATGTAGCGAGTTGTGGTCTTTGAACAAATTGTTGGCATGCTTTGCATTTAGAAACCCAATATTGAGTGTCTGCAAAGATGGTGGGCCAATAATACCTTCCTCGGAGGATCTTGTGTGCAGTGACCATTGTTGAAAAATTTCCACCACATGCTTGGTTATGGTATGCTTTAAGCAACTTTTTTTATTTCTCTTTATCTACACACTTGAGGAAACAACCATCCAGGCCTCTTTTGTAAAGCGCATGATTCCATATTACAAATTTAGCTACCTTCAGCTTGAGTGTTCTCCTTTTCTTGTAATCAAGATGGGGAAGGCATTATTCATAAGTCAGGTAATAGGCAATATCAACATACCACTCATCAGTAGTGGTGAGAAAGAGAACTTGTGGGTTGTCTTCTGAACAAGTTGAGCAAGTATAGTTTTCTTCACCATGTTGAACTTTGAGTATTTCATCTTCAGCAATCAACTTGCACAAGCCATTTCCCCTTACCATATTAGAGGGTCGAATCTCCAAGTCATATTCTTGAGTCTTTGCAATCCAATTTCCACTTTTAGCTTTGGGATCCTACTGTGTCAAGATGGACTTGATTGCACTGACGGGGACCATCACCACCATATGGGAATTGAGGATGTAAAACCTGAAGTTTTTTACAGCCTTGACCACTGTATAGACATAATTCTCCAATTAGTTGTATTTTAGCTCATTCTTTTTCAAAGGGAAACTCATGAAAGAAATAGGTTCTTCCACGCCTTCATCATTTTTTTGAACGATAACGGTACAGAGTGTATGTTTTGATGTATAATAATACATGATGAATTCTTTGTTAAAATATGCAGATAGAAGAGTCAAAGCCTTGGCAATGGATTTCTTGATCTCTTCGAATGATTACTTCCCTTCATTGTTCCATTTGAATTTTTCTTGTGGTTTCATCATGGAAGTCATGTGCTTTGTCAACTCAACAAACTCAGGCACAAAACGATGAAGAAAGTTCACCTTTCCAAAGAATGAATGAACTCCTTTCTTACTTTTGGGTAGGGATAATGCTTGAATGGATCTAATAATCTCAGGATCAATGTGTGCTCCATTTTTATTCACAAGGTGCCCCAATAACTTGCCTTTGGTGAGTCCAAAAATGTACTTTTTTGGATTTAGTGATATGCCGTGTTTCCTACACCTTGCAAGTACCTGTTCCAAATGATATATATGATCTCCCCTCTTCTTTGAAAATAATGTGTGATCATCAAGATATATGAAAATCTAATTCCTTAGATATTTGAAGGCCAAATCCATCGTCCTTTGGAATGTAGCTCCTGCATTGATTAGGCCAAAAGGCATTCTACTGTAGGCAAAAGTACCCCAAGGTGTTGTAAAGGTTGTCTTGGTGTGGTCTTCATCTGCCAATTTGATTTGATTATATCTTGAGAATCCATCAAGTAATGAAAGAATTTCAGATCCAATGACTGCTTGCAGGATATGGTCCATGATAGGAAGAGGGTAATTGTCCTTGAGTGATTCCTAGTTCAAGTTGCAAAAATCTACACATATCCTTATTTCACCATTCTTCTTCCGCACTGGCACAATGTTAGCCACCCATGTTGAATGGTGGATGGGAGAGATGATCCTTGCATTGAGAATCTTCATTACCTCCTCCTTGATGGTATTATAAATATTTGGGTTGTATGACCTTTGTCTCTTCCTGAAGGTCTTAACACCCTGCTTCAAAGGAATTGAGTGATGCATTTCCTTTGGCTAGAAGGATTTGACTTCATCATAAGAGTAGGCCAAGACATCTGAGTATTTCTTGAGTAATGCAATAAACCTTGTTTTTGCTTTAGGTGAGAAACATTTTCTAATATCGACCATCCTTATCTCCTCTAGGGTACCAATGTTTTCTTCATCAAAATCAATTGGGCATCGAGAAGATTGCTTTTCTTTCTCTGGAATGAATCTGTCATGTTTGTCAAATAGGTCTTCTAAAGAGACCAGGCCTTTGGGAATTTTGTTCCCTTTCAATTTGATTACTCCCTCGTCATCAATCCCTTCAATTCCTTCTTTCTCTTCTTTGGGGATTGTTTCTTGATGTGGATTTTCACCTCCTTCAAAGAAGAGATTATTGAAATTATCCCTTTGCTTTAAAAATGATAGAATTTGGTTATCATCATTGAAGACTTGCCAATGAT
Organism: Taxus chinensis; assembly: GCA_019776745.2. Classification (NCBI taxonomy): domain Eukaryota; kingdom Viridiplantae; phylum Streptophyta; class Pinopsida; order Cupressales; family Taxaceae; genus Taxus; species Taxus chinensis. Next base: position 743,958,855 of record CM034150.1, read on the forward strand.
TTGCATTGTCTAGTACACTAGGCATAAATACCATTTCAATGGTCACTTTGCTTTTACCAAAAGAAGGATGAGGTGTCACTAGGAAAGATGACACTGCAAGAGAATCAACCTTTTCTTTATGTTCCCTTGGTATAGCTTCAATGGAAAATGCATCAAAATATTCAATGCAATCCCACACTATGTTTCTGTAATACTGGAGTCTTGAATTCTTCACCTAATATTATTGGTGGACCTACTTTACTACAACCTCTACATCACCTCCACATCTCATTTTCTTTATTCCCATGTCCTCTACTACACTCATGCCTAAGAGTAGTGCTTAATACTCTGCAGTGTTATTTGTATTATCGAACTGCAGCTTGTAGGAAAATGGGTAAAACGCATTGGAAGGAGAGTACAATACTACACTAGCTCCCAAGCCCACTCTGGAAGGACTACCATCAAATTGCATTGTCCAAATTTTATCTTCCTCTTCCTCCTTGAGAAGTGGTTAATTTATCCTCTTTTTCTGATGTGAGGAAGTAGTTTCCTAGCCCACAATCTTGAAAGAGAATGTTTGCTTTCGGATCATTAGACTTTCGCACTATGAACTTCATCTTTCTTACTGGTAGCAAGTATTTGATCTTGCCTTTTACTAGGATAGTTGCAGATGACCAGTCCATTTTTATCTCTCCACCCAGGTCTCTATAGAAACTCCTACTTAACAACATACCAAAGGATGTTGGGATGTCTACTACCAGTATGGTTAGGAGCACCTTATTTTCTGGAAAATTAGCTAGTGCTACCTGCGCATCTTTGATTCTTCCTATCAATGGAACTTTTTTGGATTCCATTAAGTAGCAAGTGCCATTTACCCAAGTCAAGGTGAGGCATAGATCATTTGGAACTTTGACTTGCATCACATTGTCTGAGGCTCCAGAATCTATGATACAATTATTTAGTTGGAAACCTTTAATGAGGAGTGGCAGGTAGAAAGGTTCAACCCTTTTGGTTTTGGAGGCACTGAGGGCTAGCATGTTTTGAGAAGATGGTGTGGATGGTGTGGGAAGTAATCCTTTAGAATTAGGACTCGAGGATACAATGTTACCACTACGAACTATATTAATGAACCTGTCAAACTGAGTAGGATGTGTTTTTAGGTATTCTATTTCTGATAGCTCAACTTTGGTTTTTCTTGCATGTTCCACAAAGTCAAATGGGGTTATGATGAGTGAGGGAGAGGTTTCGGAAATGGAGGAAGATTTAAATGGTAGATTCTTTGTTACTTTGGGTGTTGGATTATCCTTTTTGGGTGTATCTTTTGATCTAACCTTAGATGTTTTTGCAGGAATAACATTTAAAGGAGAATTGTTCTTAGCAACTTTTGAACTGGGAGAAGAATTATATGACTTAGTTGGCATAGTACCATGATCCCTAACAACCAGTGAGTTTGGTTTTTCTTTGGCTGACTCCATAGAAGGTGGTAATGGTGATCCTCTGCTGATGATTTTATTTTTTGTGACTTATGGAGGAGAATCTTCTTTATTCTTCTTATCCTTTACCGTAACCATTGAGGAGGAAGCACCTTTCCTGGGATGTGCACGAGTGAAAACATCACATGAGAAACTTGGAATTTCTTTAACATCCTCATCTTCATCATCAACATACTCAATTAGGCCATTTTTTCATATCAACTTCTTTGAGCTCAAGATAGTTTTCATAGTCTTCCATATTTTCTTCTTCAGTTTCATCAATTTTTGCTTCCTCTTTTGGCTCTATGGTGTCACAAATGGCATTAACTAGTGGTGCTTCAAGAGCAAGTCGATGAGGAGCTGGAGTAATCCTTGGCCTATCTAAAGGGTTTGGTCTCCTTGAAGCATTCCACATTGTGATCTGAGATAGATGCTTCTTCAAGGTAACCAAGTCATTTTCCATTTTTTGGAACATCAGATCTATGATGACATAGTTCAAATTCTGACCATTTTGCTTTCCATTGGGGCCTTTCACCTTTCTAGAAAGGATTAGATCATAATCAGTTTCTATTGCATAGTCATTGGCTTCACTCAATGTTCTTGGTTGGGATCTTCTAAGGAAGAAACCTACTTCGGATGGAAAATCACTAATGAAGAATCTCTTCGAATTATTTTCAGAAGGCACCACATATTTAGGGATCCTTCTTATCACTCCATCATATCTTTCTACGAAGTCTCTCATTGACTTGGAGGTTTATTTTTTCTTTTTTACTAATTGGACAAGAAGATCTTGGCAATCTTTAGTGCTCTTGAACATGTGTTCAAATGCACTTCTTATATCTTCCCAACGGGTGATGCACCTCAGGAGTAGCATGTAGAACCATTCGACAACTTTCTTTTGAAGTGACTCCATAAAGATTTGGACTAAAACATCTTCATCCTCAACACCCAACACACTGCAAGCAGTGCTAAATGCTACTACATGCTCTTTAGGAAGTTGAGAACCATCCCCTCTAAATTTTTGGATTTTTTTTCTTGAGCCTCTCAATAGCTCATTGAGAAAGAGCCAATGGACCAGTGTTTCCTCCCCATGGTACATTAGGTCTACGGACCTCACGGTCATGTTCACGCTCATAATCATGATGCCCCATTCTATTTCTCTTTCTATCTTCCAACCTTACTAAGGCTGCAACTTCTGTTGCCGCTCTTTCGTCTTCCTTGGCTTGAAGTCTCTGGATTTCTTCAAGTTGAGATCTTATGTCCTCATCTGCTCTTTCTTCACTTTCTCGAGATTCTTCTTTCATCTCTACATCGGATAAATCTTCAAGGTTATCATTGATGTATGGAAATTCACCGTCCAAAGGACTAGTAGCACTCGGGTTCCCAATGTGACCGATTGTTTGAGAAGGAGGCCTTTGGATTCTGAGTAGCTCTTATCTCCTTTGAAGTTCCTCAAAAATGGAATTAATTTCTCCTCCTTGTCTCTGTTGCTGGGTGTATCATCTATCCGCCAACTTGAAAATCTATGCTCTTCTTTATAGTGCTAGAGTTTTTCTTTGCCTCTCCAATTTAATAGCGCATTCTTCTCTAAGGTCCATAATTCTCATGGCAATGGAATAGTGATTGGCACTTTGTCTATTATGATAGACAGCTTCCCTCAAATATAAAGCAATGTATTCTTGGATGTGAAAGAGAAATTCAGAACTTTTAACAGGAGGGTTTCCCAGAATATCCATGATTTGAATCCATGTGGCTAATATAGCCATTCCAATTCCATAAATTTTTCTCTTTTTTGAATTTTGAATTTTTTGTTTTCTGACCTTGTGGTTGCATTTAGGTGTAGATGTTATTAAATCTTCCCCACGGTGGGTGCCAAAAACTATTGGCGAGGAAATTTTTTGGGTGGAAAAACTTGTGGATTCCTTGCCAATGCTCTGGGAATCTAATTCCCTCTACTTAACGGTTTTAGCTTCTGTATATACATGTGCAAGAAAATGTGGATTTCTGTGGTGGCCTTTCGGTGGGGGATCTAATAGGGGCACTCCACTAACCCTGAGGAAAAGCTTACAGATACTTGAAAGAGATAAATTTGTCTGAAAGTGGGAAAGGGAGTGAGAAAATAGGTATGAGAACTAATGTTGTGGGTAGGAAATCATATTCCTGCACAAACTTGATAGAAAATTTATCACATCCATTCATGGGAAGAAACAACCCTGTAAATGGCAACAACATGAGGTAAGATTGTGAACTTAAAGTTTCTAAAATCTCATCATCAAATAGGCTACAAAATTCTTCTTTTATATTGATGTTTAACTCAGAAGTTGTACATAGTGGAGAAATGGAGGAAATTGAGAAAAGGGGAGGAATGGAAGAAAAATGGTTGTCTCCTTTATTCTCTCAAAGTGCAATATACTCTTGAGTTTACAAGATCAATTACCAACCCGTACAATGGCATGAAGAATCCATTAAATATCCTCCAAGAAATGGTTACAACTTATTCTTTGTTAGCAAGAAACGGTTTATAATTTCTTTTCAATCATTCGCGAAAAAACCCCAATGGCGGAAAAATAAAAAATTTGATAATGCAGCCATTACACTTTTTTTGTCACTTTGAATTTGAACCTTTCATATTTCCTTTAAAACTTTAAATCAGAGTCGTACACGTGGGATAAATTTACTGGAGCGGGTGTGGAGTATTCCTTTTGCATTTTGTGACTTTATAGAGATTTGGAATTTTGGAACATTTTGGCCTGCTTACCTACTTTTGATATGGTATTGACACATGGCCTCACTTGATTGGTGAAGGAGTCACATGTCACTTTTATAATTTTACCTTTTTTCAATGCGGGCTCAAAAACACAAATTTCTCCACTGGCCCGCCTCCCCACTTTGACTCTTTTGTTGTGGGCTTAATATTTGATTTTTTCCTTTGTGTTTGGCGGGCCTGTGGATCACTTTTTAAATTTTCACCTTTTTTACAAAGAGGCTCAAAATATCAATTCTCCCAGATGTTCCACCTCCTTGCTATGAATTTCCAATGGCAAGCCCAATATTTGACTTTTTCCTTTAACCTTGATCAGGGCTGTGGGTCACTTTTTAAATTTTCACCTTTTTTAAAAAGAGGTGAAAAACCTCAAAGTTCTCAGCTGACCCTCTTCCAATTAGATATGTCCACGTACCCATGGATGACGTAGCCAAAATTTGACGTGGAAGAAAATGCCCATCGTTCCCAACTATGGAAAAATGCTGAGAAGAAGAAAACTCCACCATTTCATGCCTAATTTTCAAATTTCTTTCGCGAGCCAAGGAATTGAAAGCAATACAAGGTTCTACGATCCATGGCCATAGAAATATTGACAATTTAATTCAAATGAGGACAATAATAAAATTTTCACGCATCCAAACAAGAACCTTCCAGACTTCCAACTAAACAGAACAATTATGGGCACCATGTTAAAATGGGAGCTTTGGAATGTGCTCTTTTATTTGGGCATAGTAGTGAAGCTACAAGTGCCTCGGCAGACATGTATGTAAAAACATAAAAGCATATGTAGCTCATGATTTTTTTGGCAAAATACGTTAGAAATAATATTTTTATGGAATAACGTGCTGGTTGGATATTCATAGTGGATCAATCTAGATTAGTTAATTGTTCTTGAAGTGGTTTCAGTTGTCTTTAAGAAGAAAGGAAACAAAATTCATACCATGTTTATATTTGTTGTTTATAGAGGTAGAAAAAGATTAAGGATTAGGAATGGTGTATTTAGGTCCAACGCCTATGAGATGAAGGATCAACTTCTTTTCTGCCATTATTTTGTTTTTCTTAATGCAAAATAAGAAAAATAACTTGGAGGATTAGGAGGCACATTATTTGGATTTAACACCTAGTTGTGAGGATTTAAATTCTTCCACGTATGAAGACTTGTGCCTTGTGTAATGTACCTTTGCAACACTTTTTACTTCTTTTCATATTTTATTACTGAGTACTTGTATTGTTAAGACATTAAACATGTCTTTCCTTCTATCTCACTTATGTCTCTACAATGTTTGTGTCTTCCAATCTTCCTCTATGTGAAAACCTCTGATTCTATCCTCAGCCACCACTTCACCAAATGTAACAAACAGATACCACTGGAGTGTTACACCTTTGTTATCATATTCTCAGCCTTATTAAAAGTAGGGGGATTTGAATTAGGATAATTGTAAGTGCTCGTGTTTACATGTATGTAAAATGTGGGAATATACACATGGCACATGAATTGTTTGATAAAATTATGAAGAGTATAGAATCCTTTACGACTTGATTGAGTGTGGGATATTGTATATTTTGGTTCATTAAGGATAATTCAATAACTATGAAACAATGCATTTAGCACTTTACCTTGTCAAACCCGTGAATCGTTTGATCGAATACCTAAAGTTGATATGGTCTTGTCAAGTGTGAGGATCATGGGATTAGTGTAAAAGGTAAGGATCACTCTTCCTCTCACTTTCAACTAAACATTTCATCATTTTTGTTTTTTTTATGTGTTGGATTTCAGCATGTTATATATAAAAAAAAATGCAAATTGAAATGAATGACATGGATTTTACCTTTCTCAAAAAAATAATTCTTTAAACTCTTGAGAAAAAATAAAAATTGGGCCTTTGGAACCATGTGCATGGAGCGCCGTGTTGAATGGTTAATGGGACCCAAAACCTCAAACACAACCCACGTCAACAAAAGAAACCATGAAGTTTCTTGACCAATTTGACTAATGAGATTATATGCCTTGCGAAGTGAGATTTGATAACACTTTTAACACTTCAGCCACCTTTGGTGACGCTCCCAATTTATAAAATTTGTGATTGGTTTTGGCTTACAAATTTCGTATCGATTTAGTGTAACTTGAAACCATCTTCACCTACCTCTAGCACTCCTATGTGACAATGGAAATCAACTCTTAGTTTTGAAAAAATAATTTCAGAAGTTAGAGTTTCAAGTGGATGTTGGGGCCCACCAATTGTTGTACAACATAAGTGATCTGTGTATTCATGATAATTGGGCTTGAAATCACCTTCATAAACTGAACCTTGTTTAATGTATTCGAAGTCTATAAAATCTTGTGAGTTCTTTGTTTATAGGGGGATACGTAAGAATCGATGAATTTGTGTTTGAAGATAAAAATGATAGGTTTTTGAAACCATACTATAAGCACTTTAGTTGATTTGGTTAGTGATTGTTGGTGATGAATCGCAGCACCCCTGAATGTCTCTGCAACTCGATGGGTTGAGACTCTCAGTGTGATTACATAACATGGAGCTTCTCCCAAGTGTGCGACCTTGTGAAATCGGAAAAGCTCTCCGGATGAAGGCCGATTCCTATTCCTCTGTTCAGATGCATACGTAAAAGTACAGAGGGTTTACTAAAAACCTAATCTAACTTTCCAAGGAGACAGGGTAAGAAGATGCATAAAATAAAACCTAAACTATAAAGGTGATGCACCGAGGAATGAAGAACACCTGTCTTGCCAATAAACACAAACCATAAAAAATGCAATGCAAGATCATGCACAGATAACCAGATCATAGTGAAAGATCAGGAGGATGCAAATGAACATAGAGAGGGTTGATAATCATCCACAGACATGCATTAATTTACTCCAAAGATTGATACAACACACTACAAAATGCCAAGAGGCAAAGTTGCATTACAGTTTCAAATGGGAGGTTTTGAACTCCACAAGTTTACCTGCCAAAGAGAAGAAGGGAGGGGCAAAACAAGAATGTATAACCTTTAGAAAGAAGCCCCTACTTATAATTTATAGGAAGAATGAGAGAGAAAAGAGAGGAATTCCAAAACTACCCCAACCACCTCTAGGTTGCATTTAACTCATCTCATAATGATGGTAGGTGAGAACCCAAGCGAACCCAAAAGTGGCGAACTGTATTTTGCATTTTAAAGAATTTTTTCTCACTCAATTAAAGATATCCAGTTATAGTTAGACAGAGAACCTTGTAAGCTTTCCGAAAAGTCCAACCTTGCATCAATCCGAGCTCCCAGTCAAAAGTTATGGCCATCTAAATATCTGCGCCAGGGTCTGCTTCCTGTCAGCACACAAAATGTTGCGCCTCCTGAAGGAGCGCCATAGCTGCATCCATGTGTGTGTCGACATCCTCTTACATTCACCAAGGCACAAATTTTTCCTTGTTTACACTCTGTGTCATGCACCATTTCCGTGTGCCAAGGGCCCATCCTTTACCCTGTCGACATCCATTTATGTGCGCCACTTTCCTGCGCCTTGGCGCATACATTTTAGTGTCAACACTCATTGTCATGCGCCATTTCCATGTGCCAAGGGCACATCCTTTATCCTGTCGACATCCATTTCTATGTGCCACTTTCCTGCACCTTGGCGCATACATTTTAGTGTCAACACTCATTGTCATGCGCCATTTCCGTGCACCAAGGGCACATCCTTTACCCTGTCGACATCCATTTCTGTGTGCCACTTTCCTGCGCCTTGGCGCATACATTTTAGTGTCAACACTCATTGTCATGTGCCATTTCCATGCACCAAGGGCACATCCTTTACCCTGTCGACATCCATTTCTGTGCACCACTTTCCTGCACCTTGGCGCATACATTTTAGTGTCAACACTCATTGTCATGCGCCATTTCCGTGCGCCAAAGTGATAAATGTCAGGGATTTGAGCTTCTTTGATTTCTATAATCTTCTACTTGTCTATATCTACCTGGGGGAAGATATATACAACAATTTGGCGACTCAATGGGATTACTTGCCTGCTAGGTAGAAGATCAGTGGCCTTTTAGCAATCCATTGGGCATGGAGTCATAAGTAATAACTTGAAACCAACCTGATATCTGATCTCGAACCTGATATTGCAACTCCTTCTTTGAGAGCATGCTAAACTGAAGAAAACAACCTAGGAGCAACAAAACCTATCCCAAAGCACTTAGGGAAACTGAAACCTAACTACAACAAGACAATGTGCATACGCACTTAGAGGAATTGAAATCTAGGCTAATATTTACAAGGGTAAACCTTTTATTTTCAGTAGCAATGTTTAAGATAGATTCCGTTAACCGGAATCGGGAGTTCTCCTCCATCCAAAGTAGACAATTGGAAGGCATTGCTATTCTTACATCCTGTGACCATGTAGGGGCCACTCCAAATGGCATCAAACTTGGAATGCCTTCCTGGTTTTGCCCGATCTGCATCCCATTTCAGGACTAAGTCCCTTTCCTTGAAGGTCCTTGCTCTTGCTTTCTTATCAAACCATCTTTTTACTAAGGCTTGATCTTTCTCAATTTTTTGAACCACATGTTCTCTAATTTCTTCCAATTCCATCAACTCTGCATACCTAGCCTCCATTGGTTCGAACTCAGCGAACTCCAACTGCTTCATGAACTCCAATGTAGGCAGTTCTAATGATATAGGCAATACTGCCTCTTTTCCATAGACCAACTTGTAAGGGGAGTTACTTGTAGACCTCTTTGGTGTTATTCTGTCATCCCATAATGCTGATTTTAGCTTGGTATGCCATCTTCTTTGATTTTTGTCCAGAGTCCTCCTAATGATTCTTAGCAAATTTTTGTTTGTGGACTCTGCCTGTCCATTACCTTGTGGGTAATAATTTGAAGAGGTGCTCAAATAGATTCCATTCTTGACAGCCCATTCTGTAATCTTGGAACCTATAAATGCCAATGCATTTTCTGATATGATAGTGGCCGGCACACCGAACCTGGTCACTATTCCTTCATAAAAGTCTAGTATGTTAGACTCATTTGCTTCTTTAAGTGCTGCTGCTTCAGTCCACTTGGTGAAATAATTTGTTGCCGTGAGAATCCACTTGTGGCCTTGGATTGAGTTTGGATTGATGACCCCGATGAAGTCTAATCCCCATTGCATAAATGGTTGGTCAACCAGAATTGGGTGCAATGGAAGTGCTGCTAGTCTTTCTTTGCCTGTGAAGAGTGCACATTTTTTGCACTTTCTTATCCATGTATAGCAGTCACTGAAGATTGTCGGCCAATAATACCCTTCCTTCATTATCTTGAGAGTTGTTACTCATGGGGCGAAATGTCCTCTAGAATCTCTATCGTGAAAATCTCGTAACACCCTTTTAATTTGATTTGTCCCAATGCACCTCAATAAAACTCCATTGATGTCTTTCTTAAACAAAACACCATCAACAAGCACATACGGAATGGCTTGTAATCTGAAGTATCTCCTCTTTGCTTTTCTCATTTCTGGGGGGCATAGGCCTGTCTGTAGCAAGTGTATCACATTTTGAGTCCAACACGGAGTGGGCACATCATCATTTTCCTGTTCTTGACCATCCTATAGTACCAAGACAGCCTCTTTTTCATTACCTGCTTCAACTTGTTGACTCAAGGCTAGCTTCTCACATAGTCCCTTCCCACGTACTAGTTTGGTGACCTTGATCTCGATGTCATATTCCATGACACGAGTTATCCATCCTGCATGTTTCTCATTCAGATCCTTGTTTAGAAGGAAGTCCCTGACTCCCGCATGAGAGACCAATAATTGGATCTTGTTGTTTGAGACTAGGTGCTTGAATTTCTTTAAGCTCCTGATTACTGCAAGGACATGCTTTTCAATGAAAGATTACCTAGTTTCGTATTCCTCCAAGCCTTGACTGAAGAAAGCAACTGCTTGTTCTAATCCTCCTTTGTTTTTTTGTACTAGGATTGCAGAAATTGTGTCCCCACCAACAAAGGCATATAGCACGAAGTCCTTGGAGAAGTCTGGATTGATGAGAGTCGGAGCTTGAGATATAGCCTCTTTTATTGCCTCAAAACTTTCCTTGCCTTCAGATGTCCACTTAAATTCCATACTCTTCTTTAACATCAGTGTTATTGGCTTCACAAGAGCAGCAAAATTTGGAACAAATCTACGGACAAAATTGATCCTTCCCAAGAAGCTTTGAAGAGCCTTCTTATGACTTGGCAATGGCAATGCTCGAATTGCTTCAACTCTTTCTGGGTCAATCGTCAACCCTTCCTTTGAAACAATATGGCCTAGAATTTTTCCCTCGTCAGCCAAAAATATGCATTTTTTGGGATTCAATGATACCCCAAATCTTCTACACCTCTGAAATACTTACCTCAAATGACAGAGGTGATCCGCTGCATTTTTTGAGAATACAATGATGTTGTCAAGATATATTAGAACTATTTTATTGATCAACCCCTTGAATGCCATATCCATTGCCCTTTGGAAGGTGTCTCCAGCATTTGATAGCCCAAATGGCATTTTCTTGTAGGCATAGGTCCCCCATTTGGTGGTGAAAGCCATCTTGAATTGGGCATCTTCTTTCACCATCACCTGATTGTACCCTAAGTAGCCATCTAGAAGAGAGAATCTCTCTGAACCGGATACTACTTGCAATATTTGTTCCATTGAAGGAAGTGGGTAATGGTCTTTGAGAGATGCCCTGTCTAGGTCTTGGAAATCTACACACAACCTGATTTCTTTGCTCTTCTTCCTGACCGGAACCAAGTTTACAACCCAGCTTGAGTGCTTGATCGGGAATATAATGCTTGCCTCTATTAGCTTATTTAGCTCTTTCTTCATTAGAGGCTCAATGTGAGGGTTGACTGGTCTCTACTTCTGTCTGATGGGCTTAGCATCTGGATCCAATTCTATGGTATGTTGTGCCAAATTTGGATCGAATCCTCTTAAGTCTTCATAGCTCCAAGCGAAGACATCTGGAAATTCTTGGCAAAGTTGTATGAAATCTGATTTCTCCTGCTCAGTGGCCACTTTACCAATTTGAAGAGTTTTGCCTTCTCCAACCAGAATTGGCCCTGAATCTTCTCTCTTGACCTGTATGTTAGCCTTTTCCTTACGAAACTGGTCGTTAGGGTTGAAGATAGACTCTAATGTTACTAAACCCTTAGGAAGCTTGTTTGTCCGCAGCTACACTACTTGATCCCCATACTGCTGCTCTAATCTGTCCTGATTCCTAGCTGAGAATTCAGCCTCTTCTTGTAAGAAATTGACGATCTGTTGATCGTTCTCAAACACCTGCCAGCTTGTGTTATTATCTGGAACTGCTGGCCTCACAATCACATGGATATGTGGCTGTGTTTTTTCCCTTCTGATGTTGTCAACCACATCGAACATTGCTCCAACTGCTGCGAGCCTATCTGCAACTTCATTTTTCTTCTTGGGTATGGACACAATGTTGAAAGCTTCGAAATCATCAATGAGGTCCCATACCCTATTCTTGTAGCTCTTCAACAAGTCGTCCTTTGTAGCATGTTGTCCCCTAACTTGGTTGACGATTAGCTCGCTATCTCTAAACACCTGCAAGTTCTTTATGCCCCTTTTCCTGGCCCAATGAATTCCATGAATCAATGCTTCGTATTCAGCCGTGTTGTTTGAACAGGAAAACTGGAAATGAAAAGCTGAAAAATATTTGATGTCTTGTGGTGAAATCAACATTACACCACCTCCAGCACCTTGTCTGCTTCTCGAACCATCAAAAAATAATTTCCAAACTTTTTTTTCATCCTTTTGTTCAGGCTGAATGATGTTGGGAATGGGTGAATTTTCTTCGTGTATACAATACACACCCAATTCAGATTCTTCAATTTCCTTGTATGGGTCAAATTCATGACTCTTGTTTGCCCATTCATCCAAAGTTAAATCAGGAATTCCCTCGACCTTAGTACCTGTTTCTAGATCACTTGAACACTCTTCCTGATCAAAAGCCGAGCAATTTACATTGATAGAATTTGGTACATGAGGCTCAATATGGAAATTGGCAGTTAGTTCTGACCTGATTGTTGCTTTGGCTCCATACCTTGTCCTAAAAATCATGTGTGACCAATCTGCAGATAAATATCCACCAATTTTTGCAGTGAAGTCTCTTGATAGACACAACGCAAAGAGTCGTGGAAGGTCAATCATAGACACATCTTGCACAACTGTAACATTAGGACAGGAATGTAGTGTTAGGCTTAACCCCTTGATGGCTCCAACAGTTCCTACTGACGTTCCATCTAGCTGTACTACTCCTTTCAGCACTGGGTCATATTTCAAACGCAGTTGATCCGCTATTTGCTTTGGCATCACTGAACTACTTGCTCCTGAATCTATCATGCAGTTGTGTACCAAGTGGTTTCCAACAACCAATGACACATAGAATGGTGGAGGCTTCAAATTTTTCCTTGTCTGGCCCCCATCATGTTGCACTGCATTAGTGAGAACTCTCTCATGTCCCTGGTTTGATACATTTGTGGCAGACCAATTAGCCATTGCAGCTTGCAAAAAATCTCGTTGCCCTGGGATCGCAAGTGATTCCCACATGGAAATTTTCACATGTGTCTTCTTCATTTGATTGATGATGTTGAAAGGGGATGAATTGTCCTTTTGTTGTCCCTTATTTGACGCAACCTTTTCTAGAGCTTGAACGGGTGCGTGTGTTGCTACAATAGGTACCTTAGGCTGATTTTGCACATTTGGAGTTATGTTTGGTCTACTGACCCCTTGTTGTGTAGGAGTGGACTGAGAAACAACTGGTTTGCATGGTTGTCCCTCTCCTATATTTCTCTTCTTTGACCGTGTGTTGGTAGCCACACCTTGAAAAGGCTATTGGTTAACTCCACAGAAGTCTTCCGTTTGCCAATTGGCCAATGTGGTTTCTGTTGGAGGTCCTTCTTGTTGCATTTCTTGCTGTTGATTCTCCTCCTAGCTTGGTTCTTGAGGAACACCAATGGTTTGCACCATCAAAGCCTGATTTAGTGCACCATTGAAACATGCTGACTGATTATGAGGTAGATTGCAAGGGTAACACCAATCGCACTCCTGTGCCATGTTATTTTGTGTCGGGACCAAGTCTCTTGAGGACGTCGTTGCATTTGGATCATACGGTCGAAATGGCCTGGCAGCTTGAGGTTGTCCTTGGTTTTGGTTTTGATTTACAGCCTGAGGTGGTGGTCTATTTTGTTGGTATGGGGGCCTAGGTTGGTATTGTGCTTGAGGCTGATATGGTCTAGTAATTTGAGCTTATTGTCTTTTGATAGTCACTAGCTCATTTCCAAGGTTCTGCAGTTGTTTCATGACCTCCTGCAATTCCTTTGAAGTATTTGAAGAAGTCGACGCCTCATTATTGCTTTGATTTCTAGGAGTTGGAATGGGATTCAACTCCGGTGCTTGACTTGTTGTAGGATTTCCCATATCCAGATAGAGAGGCATTGGTGGCCTTGGTGCAAGCTTGCCAGCTTGGATCAAATAGTTCTCTGCTCTGATAGCTGTGTCGTAGGCCCCTGGCAGCATTGTTCCTCCCATTGATTGGATCATCATGGCTATGTCTGAATTTATATCCTTTAAGAAATAAAGGAATGCTCCTTCGGCGGTTGGTCTAATAGCTATTGGAATCCTGTCCCATGTCCGTTAGAATCTGAAGTTGAAATCTATGATTTGTTCATTAGGAGCCCTTTTGATTGTTGCCAGCTATTCCAATAAAGATAAATTGTCCGCCCTCTACCCGAATTGGTTGCAAAGAGCAGAACAAAGTCGGTTCCAATTCATAATAGACCTTGCTGCTAGGCTCCTAAACCATTGTAAGGCCTTACCTTTGAAAGATGAAGCCAACAACTTGACTACAACATCCATTTCATTTATTTCATGGATTGCACATGCATTAGCAATATCCTGGATGTGATCAATAGGAGTAGTATGATTTTCTCCTGTAAAATAGGGTATATTCTTTAATGCTGCAACTGGAATTTGATTCTGAGCATTTAGGGAAAGTGGACTACTGCCCATGAAATTGACAAAGGGATTCAGTGGTAGATGTGCCATTATGATTGGCCTAAGAACCCTGTTCGATGCGAGAAAAGGCCTACTAGGTGGAGGTGTAGACAAAGTCCTGTTAGGTGGAGATGGTGATCTTTGTGGTCTTCTTCCTCTCCTTCCTCTGCCTGGTGATAGCTGCAAGTGAACAAATAGCCCCTCTTCTCGAGTATTAGACCTAGTTCAAATTCTTCTCATGTGCCTGGGCAACTTGTGCTACTACACCGCTGAATTCTATCCCTTCGGAGTCGCTAGATGTGTTAGAAAAAATGAGCCTCAAAAGGCAGACTTCTGCCAAGTTACACAACAAACCTGACAATATTGAAAAATATCATTTAAACTCAAAATTTTGAAAGACCTATGCTTTTGAGAATTTAGGGTCTGGAATTTGATTTGGAATGACAGTCCCAAAATCCAAAAATGCCAAACTTCCGAAAACCCGAAATCCGAAAATCAAAAACCATGAAATTTTGAAAGTCAAAATCTCAAAAATCTAAGAATACCCTTTTGTAGATTATCCCCCAATCTATCAACTGGTGAAATTTTGACTTGTTTCGAGCAAGTTAAGTCCTTGAAAATTGATTTCAAAGTTTAGCCCAGAAGGTGAAAATATGAAATTGTAAAACCTGTAATTTTTTAAGTCCAAATTTCTTGAAAGTTTCCTTCAAATCTGTGGAATGACCTCTTGGTCCCACCGGGCGTGCCAAAACTATTGGTGATGAATCGTAGCACCCCTGAATGTCAATGCAGCTCGATGGGTTGAGACTCTCAGTGCAATTGCATAACATGGAGCTTCTCCCAAGTGTGGGACCTTGCGAAATTAGAAAAGCTCTCCGGATGAAGGCCGATTCCTATTCCTCTATTCAGATGCATACGTAAAAATGTAGAGGTTTTACTAAAAACCTAATCTAACTTGCTAAGGAGACAGGGTAAGAAGATGCAAAAAATAAAACCTAAACTACAAAGGTGATGCACCGAGGAATGAAGAACACCTGTCTTGCCAATAAACACAAACCATAAAAAATGCAATGCAAGATCATGCACAGATAACCAGATCACAGTGAAAGATCAGGAGGATGCAAATGAACACATAGAGGGTTGAGAATCATCCACAGACATGCATTAATTTACTCCAAAGATTGATACAACACACTGCAAAATGCCAAGAGGCAAAGTTGCATTACAGTTTCAAATGGGAGGTTTTGAACTCCACAAGTTTACCTGCTTAAGAGAAGAAGGGACGGGAAAAAAAAGAATGTCCAACCTTTAGAAAGAAGCCCCTCCTTACAATTTATAGGAAGAATGAGAGAGAAAAGAGAGGAATTCCAAAACTACCCCAACCACCTCTAGGTTGCATTTAACTCATCTCATAATGATGGTAGGTGAGAATCCAAGCAAACCCAAAAGTGGTGAACTGTATTTTGCATTTTAAAGAATTTTTTCTCACTCAATTAAATATATCCAGTCGTAGTTGGACAGAGAACCTTGTAAGCTTTCCGAAAAGTCCAACCTTGCATGAATCCGAGCTCCCACTCAAAAGTTATGGCCATCTGAATATCTGCGCCAGGGTCTACTTCCTGTCAGCTCTCAAAATGTTGTGCCTCCTAAAGGTGTGCCATAGGTGCATCCATGTGTGTGTCGACATCCTCTTACGTGCACCAAGGTGTAAATTTTACCCTGTTGACACTCTGTGTCATGCACCATTTCCGTGTGCCAAGGGCCCATCCTTTACCCTGTCGACATCCATTTCTGTGTGCCACTTTCCTGCGCCTTGGCGCATACATTTTAGTGTCAACACTCATTGTCATGCACCATTTCCATGTGCCAAGGGCACATCCTTTACCCTGTCAACATCCATTTCTGTGCGCCGCTTTCCTGCGCCTTGGCACATACATTTTAGTGTCAACACTCATTGTCATGTGCCATTTCTGTGCACCAAGGGCGCATCCCCCTTTTTATAGCATTACAGTGTGTGTAGAGTATTATTTAATCAATTAATTTGTATGAAAGGATTTTTCAATTTAAAGTGTTCTTTCTCTCCTCCCTCTCTCTCTATCTCTTAATATAAATATGAAATTATGGTTGGACTTGGAAACGTGAATGGATTAAAATGTAGATGAGTTTTAAATAATATAAAAATAGGTATGAATTGAGAAATGGTCAAATTATTGTGAATAGTGAAAATGTTTTACAGTTTCTCTCTCTTCCCTACTCTCTCACTCTTGAAAAAAATTAATGAATGTGTGAGGAAATTATCTCTCCTCTCTCTCCTTATCTATACCACTCTTTGTATTTGTTTGAAATTACTTAAAATGATAAATTTCTTATTTTTTCTTGATTGTAAGTGTTTTCAACAATAAGTCATAAGACTGATGCAACATTGGTTGCATGTACCTCAACAAAAGGAGTAGAAAAAATGACATTTGTGTCATTTATTAGCATGTTATTTGACAATGATGTAATTGTTTAGAATATTTCAATGATATTTTTATGAATAGAATGTATTATTTTCATTATTTCCGTGCTGGAAAATATAGTGTTGTGTATTGGGAAAATTTACAATTTCGTATGTAGTTGTATTTTTGCGTATTTAATGAACGTTATTCTTAGTTGTAATTGTATATTATGTTAAGAAAATGGAGGTAATTGTAGTATGTACTTTGGAAAACGATGTCTAAGATTTCTTATTTTAGTGTCAAAATGAATTTAGGAGGATGAAACTGGAACCTTGTCATTTAAAATGTTTAGTGTCATTGTAATTGTGATATGATTGTGACAATAAAATTTTTAGGAAGTAATTTAAAATGATGTGGTTTTACCTATCTACTAGTGTTGAAATTACCTACGAAATAACTTAATATTCAAATAAAAATATCAACTTACATTTATGTTTGTTTTTCATATTGAGAGGAAAGTAACCAAACAAACATATATCTAAAAATGTTTACCTGTGTTGAATGTAATGACCGTCTCTAGTAAACTCCAAGTTAGGATAGCTCCAAACATCCTTCATATTCTTAGATACTTAGAGGTATTGTATGTGTTTGTGTATTCATCCCTTGAAACCTAGTTGAGAGCATTCACATAGGTATGAAAGTGTGTAATATTCCTTAGTGTGAGGCATAACATTGTTTTAATGGCAGACAAGATGACATGTTAAGATTGAAACATCGTGGTTGTTTTTAGAGACTAAATAATGTTAGAAGTGGAATGTAATGAACAATGGGTGGCACCACAAAGATATTTAGGTTTTGCATTAATTCACTATTAAGTTTTTAGTTTTAAAGGAAAATTTGTAACTTTCCCTCATTCGGGAACATGCCCTTGGGATGTCGATCTAATAATTTCAAGGGTCATGGAAATCATTTGCAACATATTAAATATTTCTTATGATGTGAAGGTGTGCGTTAATTGATCCACGTGAGAACAAGTGAATAAGAAAACATAGTTTCCCATTTAGGAATCAAACATAAAATATGTATAAGATAGGATATTAGAAATTAACTACTAAGTGGAATATTTTATTGGTGGTTAAATACACAAACCAAAGCTAATGGAACCCATTATAAGATAAATTTTTTTAAAAAGTGAGAAAATGTATTCTTGGGATACTGTAATTGGCGCGAATGCCTTGCAAGACATGGACACTTGATTACTCTTAGTTTGACTTGTGGTAGGGTGTTAAAACCTTCGAGTAAAAAGGAATGTAATACATCGAGTGACTTCTTATGATGTTAATGAACAAAGGAACTATGATTTGTGGTCACCAATGATTATAAATATTACCTTAGAAGGATTTTGAAAAGCATAAAATTTTATAACTTTTGTATTCGAACTCCCTTTGTCCCTCTTAGATAATTTTTACCCTTAGTAGCAAATTAGCATGTGACTTCTCGTAGGGTGTATTTCCCCCATCCATGATGCTTTTGAAGTTAGGAGATCATAAAGCCTCTCTTTCAAAAGGTTTTTGGTGAAGGAAACACTAATGCTTATTCACATGAGGATTTAATTAGTTCCTGGGAAGAAATTTGAAATCATATAGTTTTTGGGTTATCTGGCTATATGCTCTAATACTTGGGTTTTTAAGAGTGATGAAATGAGTTATTAGGTATAGGGTCACCACTCCTTTTAGTAATGAATCCCTATGTTTTACGTAAGCGTTATAGGGATTACATTTGTTCCAAAATGTTATTAATATAGGACCAAGGTAACCACGTAAATGTAGTTAGTAAAAAGGGTAAATAGTATTAAATCTAGGATCACTCAGGAAGTAGAAGTTATGGTAGAAATATGTAATTAACCCATTGCTATTGAGATTAAATCCTTAAGATGGTGAAACAAAAATAGTTTGAAATTTGTAATTCATCACTTAAATTCAAAGAAAAATATCTATAACGGGAATATAGGTGTAATGCTCCCTTCCATG
Organism: Taxus chinensis; assembly: GCA_019776745.2. Taxonomy (NCBI): domain Eukaryota; kingdom Viridiplantae; phylum Streptophyta; class Pinopsida; order Cupressales; family Taxaceae; genus Taxus; species Taxus chinensis. Next base: position 743,977,562 of record CM034150.1, read on the forward strand.
CGCAATATGATTGTGAATCTAGAATGACATAACTTAATTAATTAACCTTTCTATTTAGTTGTAATAATTTGAAGATTAAAAGAGTTTATTTTTAATATTAAACAATGCTATGAAATGAACTCGGGATAGGATTTCTTTTGATCTAGTAACCTTCCTTTTTCTTCCTGTACATTTTCCTCCTTGTAACAAGAGTATTTTTCCAAAGTCAAGGAAGCACGAATCTCTTAAATAAATAATTAAGTCAAAGATTATAAGACACATGTGTGCATACATTCCTAATCACGATCGTGCTATATAAATTTATTTCTACAAGATAAATGACTGAATTGTAAAGGAACCACTATCCGGTGAAATGTTAAACCAAAAACATGCAACCTAGTTATAAAGGAACGAAGGGTCCCATGTTATGTGTTCTTCTGAAAATTATAATCAACTAATAAAAATAGGATTTTAATAAATATTTCAGTTTGAACAATGATGTGTTATGGGAAGTACATGTGAGTAAGTAATTTTTGTTGTGGGTTGTTTTTGGACCTTGTCATTTTTTCGTATGTAAGGCTTTGATGTGCATCATGTGTTATGATGATGTATATGTGGGTTCAGGGTTACACAAATGTCTTATGTGTTATAGATTATCCTAAGTGATCCTATGTGATGTTATGTTATCAAGAAATGTAAACCAAAAATAAAATATTATCCTGTTATTATGTACTGTTTTATTTGTGGTGTTGAAAATGTGGTCGTAAAATATGGTATCAAAGTAGAGGTTCATGATCTCGAACCTCTGGGACAGATTGGATTTGTGATGGTATTGCATGGTGGTGGAGATGGGAAGAACAATGTGATCTATGTTGTGATGTGACCAATGTTTGTAATTTTGATATTATGAATGCACATGTTATGCATGTCACTTAGTCCATATTTGTTATCATGTTGATGTGTTGTAATGAGAGTATTTTCTCTCCTTTTTATGGACTTAATGAGGATTTCATGTGTGATGTTCTACCTTTTTGTCTTTAAAAAGAATGTTATTGTGGATTAGGGAGAGTTAGAATGTTTTGTTATTATGTGATATGAAGGTGTGTTGATGTGTTGGCATGAAAAAATTGGTGTATAGTGAATTGGATTCTATCATGATGTCACCAACTATATTGTGATGAATCATGTGTGTCACCATGTTGTATTGCAGTTGACAATATGTTGTAATGTTAGTCACTGTTGTCATCATACATATAATTTTTTTGTAATATGTGATAGTTCATTTCATTAATTAGGGGCATATGGTGATTGTATGACCCCTATTATGTACAGTACTTGCACCTTAGGTGCATTATGTTGAAAAGTGATGTATCGTAACCCATGAAAGTAATGATTTTGTTATACCATGTATATATACCATGCGTAAGACATTATGGTTAATGTGCATGAATCACCATTGTGTTAGTGATGTAGTTATGTGTTATGTTGTAAACCTTACACTAGAAGACCCTAAGGGAAGAAAGTGTCATCAGTATATGTGTGGAGAGAGGAAGCATGGACCAATTTTTCATAATCTTGAGCTGAGTACAAGTGAGGAAGTGGAGTCTTATATAGGCTAAAAAACCACTTCTATCTATTTAGTATACTTTGAGGTATCTCAGTATATTGTGGATGTGCACCACCTTAGGCTCAACTTATGCAAACTAATGTCCCCTGCTCTTTTCCTGTTGGGTTATCCATCGAACAATACTATGTGAGTTTGACTATGTTGAGCCTTGTGGGAGTATGGAGGGATGATTCAGGTAGATATGATGACACTTACATTATTTCATATAGTCATTTCTCGTTACATGTGTATTTTTTACTGAACTAGAGGCTCAACATCCGAGTGCCAGAAACTCGATGAGTACCCCTTTGGTAGCCACCATGAGGCCACATAGTGATTGTAATGTTCTATTTCCCAATATGTATTTTATTTGTAAATTGATCATTATATCTTTTCTTGCAAGAACCAATAATTTTATTCATAGATTTTTTCTTATATTTTGGGAATTTTATTTGGTTGTTGCACTAACATGCATAGTTTTGCACTAACTATGCCTATTTAGCCATTTTTTTTAACTTATTTTTAAACTTTCTTTTCATGTTTAAAATTTTTATAGCCTATCCCAAGGATTAGGATTTTTTCCACTTGGCATTTGAAGCACGGATTGTTATGTTGGTTCTAATGTCGTAATATGCTATGGAATAGGGTCATGAGATTCACCATGGAGTGGTTGAACTTATGAACCCACTTCATTGTATGGGGGTAAGCCCCAAGAAGTTACAGATAACTTGTGGGTTTTTAAACCATGAGTTATTGTGTCAATTGGGTAAGGCGTAATGGGGCTTTATGTGCCCAGAGCCATAGGGTGACCTGAACCTCATTAAAAGGAGAAAGCACATGGGGCTCTATGGTTGAGTGACCCAATATTCTTTATGGGGCTATGTGGTTGAGTGATCCATTATTCATTGATGGGGCTCTATGGTTCAGTGAACCTGATATTCATCTATGGCAGCTCTATGGTTGACTGACCCGATATTATTTATGGGGCTCTATGGTTGAGTGACCCGGATATGGTTTTTGCAACTATGATTCTTTCTCTTGGGAGGTAAATGGAATTGTTTGGTGATCTCTTTGGGAGGTATATGGAGTTGTTTGGTGATGCTTTAGGAGGTATATGGAGTTCATTTGTGTTGCTTTTGGAGATATTATGGAGTTGTTTTGCAATGTTTTGTGATGTGTGGATTTGGTGTTATGAGTTATGTGTACTCATGTGAGTCTTGTTAGGCATTGTTATGTTTGAGGCTTGACGCTCCCCTTGGTTTACTATGTACTATTGGATCTTGATCTTGGCACTATGTAGGTAGTAGTCATGGTCTTTAGGTCATGTGATACCAATTGCCTATATATATCAGCGTTATGATTCATTGTTTGTTAATCACTTGTGTGTGTTGAAGCCATGCCTATGACATAATTTGGAAATTATTCATTATGTGGACTACTTGTTGTCTTTCCATGGTGGAATTAGAGGTCTTGTGATGTGATATAGTTTTGAAAGTATGTAACAAGATGTCTCGTGGCTCATTTGTGTTGTGTTGAGTTTTGTGTGGCATCTTGAGGACAATTATGGTATGGGCACCCACGAACATAAGATAAATTAAATTGAATTCTAATCAATGTAATACTAAGATCATGAGATTAAGAAATACTGTAAAAAAAAATACTAATGAGTAATAAAGTAAAAGATAACTAACTACCAATCTTCATAGAACATTAAAATTTAAGATATTTCCAAAATTAGTCTTTTCTTTGTGGTCATGTTATACCAATAAGTTGGTTTGTTAAAATACATGTGTCATTTTTTACCTTCTTTCCTACATATCCTTCAAGCTTCAACATTGTGTCGCATCGAGTACGATGCTCTAATAAGGGGAGGGAGATGTAGTGCCCCTATGTCCAGCTACATTTTAGAGCTACACACCTGTAAAATGTTAGAGCAATGAGAGAGACACATCCTAAGCAACTTTTCCAGACCTATTAATTTCCTTGCAGAATAATACAAGAATGTATTATTTTGAGATCCTGAGACCAAGCTAACCATAGTTAAACCCAAGTTAGCATTGGAAATTTAGAAGTATTTGGTTAGTTGTAACTAAACAAAATAGTTCCTGGGACTCTCATGTTAAATGGGATCTTTGGAACATCCTCTTTTAATTGGAAATGCAAGTTCCTCAGATAGACATGTATGCCAAAACAGTGAAAGCATATGTAGCTCATGAAATTTTTGGCGAAATATGTTAGAAATAATATTTTCATGGAATGACATTGGTTGGATATGCACAAATAGATCAATCTAGATCAGTTAATTGTGCTTGAAGTGGTTTTGGTTGTCTCTGAGAAGAAATTAAACAAACTTCCTGCCATGTTTCTATTGTTTATTTACAAGAGGAAGAAAAAATTGAGGATAGGAATGGTTGTATTCACGGTCCAACGCCTGTGAGATGAAGGATTAACTTCCTGTCTTCCTTGTTTTTTTTGTCATCTGCAACAATCATGCTTTAGATCCTTGGAATTAGGAGTTGCACATTATTTGGGTTTAACACCTAGCATGAAGATTTAAACTTCTTCCACGTCTATGAAGATGTGCCTCATTTCAATGTACCTTTGCACCACATTTTACTTCTTTTCATCTTTTATTACTGAGTAGTTGTATTGTTAAGACATTGAAGTGTGCCTTTCCTGTATATTCCATTTATGTCTCTACAATTTTGTCTCTTCCAATCTTCCTTTGTGTGAAATCCTCTAGATTATATCCTTAGCCACCACTTCACCAAATGTAATCAATAGATGCCACTAGAGTGTTGCACCTTTTCTATCATATTATTGAGCCTTATTAAAAGGAGGGGGCTTTGAATCAATATAATTGCAATCCCATGCATTGAGGTTTACATGTATAAAAATGTGGGAATATACACATGAGCACGTGAACTGTTTGATGAAAATTTCAAATGTTATAACAGCCTTTAGGAATTCGTTGATTGTGGGATATTGTCTGTTTTGGTTGAGGAGAATTTAATAAATATGAAACAATACATCTAGCACATTACCCATCCAAGCCCTGTAACTCATTTAATCCAAATCTTAAATTTGATGCAGTCTTGTCAAGTGTGAGGATCATGGGATTAGTGTAAAAGGTATGGATCACTCTTCCTCTCGCTTCAAACTAAAAATTTCATCATTTATTGTTTGTTTATGTGTTGGATTTCAGCAGTGTTATATATATATATATATATATATAATGCAAATTGAAATAAATGATATGGATTTTACCTTTCCTAAAAATATTTTTTCTTTAAAACTCTTAAGCAAAAAAAAATAAAAATTAGGCCTTTGGAACCATGCACATGGAGCACCATGTCAAATGGTTAATGGGACCCAAAACCTCAAACACGACCCATGTCGAACCCAAGACACCATGAAGTTTCTTAACCAAGATGACTAACTCGATTAGATGCCTTACGAGGTGAGATTCGATCCCCTTTTAACACTTCAGTCACTTTTGGTGATGTTCCCAATTTATGAAATTTTGTGATCAGTTTTGGCTTACAAATGTTGTATCGATTTGGTGTAACTGAAAAACATCTTCACCTACCTCTAGCACTCCTATGTGAGAATGGAAACCAACTCTCAGTTTTGAAAAATTAATTTTGTAAGTTAGAGTTTCAAGTGGACATTGGGGCCACACTAGTCGTCGTAATAACATAAGTGTTTGATGTGTTCATGATAATTAGGTCTTGAAATCACCTTCATAAATTGAACCTTGTTTTATGTAATCGAATTCCATTGAATCCGGCGAGTTCTTTCTTTATGGGGGATAGGTAGGAATTGATGAATTTATGTTTGAAGATGTAAAATGAGGGGTTTTTGAAACCATACTTGTAAGCACTTTAGTTGATTTGGTTATTTTTCTCACACTCGCAACTTAAGATATAAAATATTACTAAGCATCCCATTGATTTTTTAAATTACTCATGAACCCTTTTTATAGTGTTACAGTGTGTGTAGAGTATTATTTAATCAATTACTTTGTATGAAAGGATTTTGCAATTTAAAGTGTTCTTCCTCTCCTCCCTCTCTCTCTCTATCTCTTAATATAAATTTGAAATTGTGGTTGGTCTTGGAAACGTGAATGGATTAAAAATTCATACGAGTTTGAAATAAAATGAAAATGGGTATCAATTGAGAAATGGTCAAATTATTGTGAATAACAAAGAAAATGTTTTATAGTTTCTCTCTCTCCCCTACTCTCTCTCTCTCTCTCTTCAAAAAAATAATAGAATGTGTGAGGAAATTATCTCTCCTCTCTCTCCTTATCTCTACCTCTCTTTGTACTTTGTTTGGAAATTACTTGAAATGATGAATGTCTTGTTTTTGCTTGAGTGTAAGGGTTTTCCATACTCAGTCCTAGGACTGAAGCAATGTTGGTTGCAGGTACCTGAGGAAAAAGGAGTAGTAAAAATGACACTTGTGTCTTTTATTAGCATGTTATTTGAAGGAAATGTAATTGTTTAGAATATTTCAATGATATTTTTATGAATAGGACATGTATTATTTTCATTATTTCCATGATTAAAATGATAGTGTTGCATATTGGGAAAATGTACTATGTCATACGTAGTTGTATTTTTGCCTATTTAACGAATGTTACTCTTGGTGGTAATGTTTATATTGTATTAAGTAAATGAAGTTGATTCTATCATCCTGATTTGGAAAACGATGTCAAAGAACCTTTATTTTAGTGTCAAAATAAATATAGGAGGATAAAACTAGAACCTTGTCATTTAAAATGTTTAGTGTCGTCGTAATTGTGATATGATTGTGCTAGTAAAATTGTTATCAAGTAATTTAAAATGACATGGTTTTACCTATCTGCTAGTGTTGTAATGACCTAGGAAATTCCTTAATATTCAATTAAAAATATCAACTTACATGTGTGTGGGTGTTTCATATTGAGCAGAAAGCAACCAAACAAACATATAACTCAAAATATTTACCTATGTTAAATGTAATGACCCTCTCTAGTAAGCTCTAAGTTAGGCTAGCTCCAAACATCCTTCATATTCTTAGAGACTTAGAGGTATTGTATGTGTTTGTGTATTCTTCCCTAGAAACCTAGTTGAGAGCATTCACATAGGTATGAAAGTGTGTAAGATTCCTTAGTGCGAGGCATAACATCATTTTAATGGCATACAAGATGACATGTTGAGCTTGAAATCTCATGGTTGTTTTAGAGACTAAATAACATTAAAAGTGGAATGTAATGAACAGTGGGTAGGACTACAAAGATAGTTAGATTGTGCATTACTTCACTATTAAGTTTTTAATTGTAAAGGAAAATTTGTAACTTCCCCTCGTTTGGGAACATACCCTTGTGATGTTGATCTAATCATTTCAAGGGTCATGGATATTGCATTTAAAACATATTAAATATTTCTTATGAGGTGAAGTGGACATGATTTGATCCACACGAGAATAAGTGAATAAGAAAACATAGTTTCCCATTTATGAATCAAACCTAAAAGGTGAATAAGATAGGATATTTGAAATTAACTATTGGGTGATATATTTTATTGGTAGTCAAATAAATGAACCAAATCTAATAGAACCCTTTATAAGGTAAATGTTAAACAAAAGTGAGGAAATGTATTCTTGGAATACCTCGAGTGGCACGAATGCCTTACAAGACATGGACACTTGATTACTCTTAATTTGACTTGTGGTAGGGTGTAGAAACCTTTGAGTAGAAATGAATGTAATACATTGAGTGACTCTTATGATACTAATGAACAAAGGAACTATGATGTGTTGCCACCAATGATTGTAAATATTACCTCAGATGGATTTTGAAACGCTTAAATTTTTATAACTTTTTTATTCGAACTCCCTTTGTCCCTCTTGATAATTGTGACCCTTAGTAGCATATTTCCATGTGCTCTCTTGTAGGTTGTAGTTCCCCCATCAATAATTGCTGCTAAAGTTAATAGATCATGGAGCCTCTCTTAAGGGTATTGGTGAAAGAAACATCGATGCATTTTACAAAATGATTTAATTGGTTTCTTCAAAGGCATTTTATAATCATATAGTTGTTTGGTTGTCTTTTTAGATGTCTTTAATTCCTTATGGTCTAAGAGCAATGAAATAAGTAGATAGGTGCAATGTCACAACTTTTTATAGTCATGAATCCCTAAGTGTAACTTATGTATCATTTGAATTTTAATTGTTAAAAAAAAAAACAATACTGAGGCCAAAGTATGATGTAAGTGTAGAGAGTTCAAGAGTTATCAATATTTTGGGATTAGGAATGATGTCATGCTTGAAGTCCTTGTAACTCAAGTAGACACTTTCATGCTGTTAAAAATAAATATGAATTTCCCTTGGTGAGATCAAACTTTTGAGAAAACAAAAGATATATATAAATTTAAATAAAATTTCTTGATGTGAAAGAGTTGAATGGATTCAAACAAGTTATTGAACTATATCCGTTGTAACAAGAAAAATAGGGTACTCTGATGGAATGATGTTTATGGGAAGAGATATATTGAATCTAAATCGCCCTCTAAACTCTAATATATCTTCCTTGACCTCACGATAGTTCCCCTTGTCTAGCAAAGGTAAAATTTAAACATCGAATATACGTCTTGAAAAGAAGAACCTTAGCATCTTGTTAGTACCTTTTCATAGCGAGGATAAAATTTAATGTCAATTAAACATATTTTGAGAAACAACCCTTTAACGTAAGAATGAATATTAGGAGGCACGTAGGTACATAAAACGAATTTGATTAACAAATGATATGTGGATAATTAATGGTAATTGAGAAAGGAACCAACAATACATCCTCTTTTAAAGGCTAATGCTACACGAAAATAAAGTATTTGAAGTTCTAGAAAAAAAAAAGGGGGATAATTTTACAACCTTACCCTTACCAATTGTAATATAATGTATGTCTTGGGGGAATCATATGGTGTGTCTGTTGTGTCTGTTGTATCTGTATCATCCACCATGTGCATGAGTTACCTTCACTTGTGTCAGTTCCCGTAGCACATCTGATGGATCACCGGGAGCCATATTGTTTGACTTGTAAAACCAGTCACCTCCTCATTCTCTCTTGCATCTCTTATAGATAGGCCATTAGGTAGCCAAGGTTACAACTATACCAGGATACCACTATGTGCATATACACAACATTTGAATAACAAGTAGTGCATATATTCTTCTCCAAAACATCAGACGGAGCTCAAGTATTTTATTTAAGCACACACAATAACGTAGTGAATATAAATATGTGTAACTCACATTCACACTGTTATTTAAAGAATTGGTCGACAGAAACTCTTAATTTTAAGTTCTCTCTTTTGTCTCACCGTTGCATGCACTATCTCTAGAAAAGTCGTTGTTGTTTCCTACAAGAAGTATTCCTTGATGGCTCACATTTTCTCTATTTAGATATCTCCTAGCTCCATTGATCACATATAATATTGAATGCATACTATTTATTTCCTCACGGTAGTTTACATCGTAATCATATTCTGCATGTCGTAATAAACATCATTGGTACACATTTCATGTGTATTTGATTATGCCCGATGGGATTTGTCTGTTCTATTCCATGATTGATGGCTAGTCAAAACATTTACTCCGCAACCTACATATAAAACTTCGAATTTAGGGAACGTTAAAAAATGAACAAAAGAACATCACATGCACTTTAATGAGGAAAATTGCTTATTAAATTACATAGAACTGTACTCTAGTATGTAGCTGGCACGTTCCATTGCCATGGTAGAACATCATTGAAAAATGAATCAAGACTGTTGGAAGTTCCAATATGAATATCTTGTAATGATCCTCTCTCTCAATTATGGCTAAGTGACTACCAAGATTTCCAGGGTGCATAGTTGCAGTTTCAATTACGGCGGGAGTGATGTCTATATAATTATGAGGATTAAATGTAGTTAATGTTTAGAAATGATAGCTAAGATGATGAAAATAAACAGATGCACTTTGAAGATGCAAAGAATAATCACTATCTACGTCTTTGATATTAGGTAGCACTCTGTTTTTTACTTTGTAGTTGTGTTTCTGTATTTGACATATTTTCTCCTCGAGTGCATTGTGGGTTCAATTTTTCACAAGCTTCTACGATTAATCTGGGAACGATACTCAAGTTTCTCGATATGCTCGATAGCTATTAAATTTCATCACCGACTCTGCAGTAGACAAACAAATACCACCCTCGCCATGTGTCATTCATTTTTTCTTGCTCTCGAAGTTGTGCTCTGTAAAAGTGATGACAATCGCCATCCCTTTGAACCTTCCCAAGTTATGTATGCCACTTATTTTCACACAAGAGTCGTTGCTTATTCAACAAATGTATTTAGGGAAAAAAAGAACAATGCAATCAACATGATACATGACATATGTAAAACAAATTTACTTATGAAAATCTAAGGAACAAACACATGAATTAACTAAACATGAATATTTTTTTAGAGGAACAACCATGCTATCATGTAAAAAGGATACATGCATTTCTTTGCCTTGACAATCACTTTGATGAACATCTTCTGAGTTTACTTTGTGATGGGAAGAGGCGGGGGGTATACGGTACCCCTTCGAGGGACACTAGAACTCAACTTGGAAAAGAGGCAAACAGGTGAGGGAGGCAATTCTGGGAAGGAGATGTTGTATAGAGGGAGGGGAGGGTAATGCATACCCCATTTTCACACAACAGGGTTATGAAAATCCTCGAGAAGCGACTGGACGTATTGTATGTGCCAATTGTCATTTGGCTATAAAACTTGTGGAGATCAAGCTTTTGTTGCGACATGCTATGTTTTCTCCCCCATTGCTAGTGAGTTGATGGGTTGCACACCCGGCACACATTTGGCCACGTGTGTTTGTAACTCACTATAGGTGACCTAACGGCATTTGACATTCTTTTTTGCTTTGAAGATGAGTTGTTCCCCACAATGAACTTGTGTTACAACATTAATATGTGTCCACATATGAACATATGTGATTGTTTCTCTAAAGATTGTAAATACATTTCCTGATGGAAATACTACATGGAACTAGGTACAAAAATTGACCTTCTCATTCATGTTGACCATTTTTGGTCATCACGGCATAGGGGGAAAAAAATTAGGTTGCTCAGGGTTAGTGGCAAATTGGGTAAGTACACAGGTAATCAACAACTTGAAGTTTTGTTCTAGAATATATTTCCACACATATGACGCCATTCCAAGATGTTTTCTTCACCAAGACCATGCATTAGCCATGAAGGACTATTGCAAGGCCTAGGTGGAGACAGGAATGACATCACACAATAGTAATTGCATGCTGGAATAACAATTTAAGTTACAGATTTGAGGTAGCAAAAAGTACAGTTGCATCACATGTTTTACTTGTGTTCTTGATCATCAAAATATGGTACAATCAGATCATTTTAATTCCTTTAGATTATATAAAGTTGTCTTATTGTATTGAGTTACAGAGGTTCATTAAATATTATGTAACTAAAATGAAATGCAAAAGAAACAGATTTAGCTCATTACATAAGGAAATTGCTTATACTCATAAGGAATAATTGTATAAGAATCCCACGCAAGCCATGGGATATGCATGAAAGATAAAGAAATGCATATAAAATTAGACTTATAAATGTAAAGAGTAAGAGGATCTTGTCATTGCTTATTGTACAAGATCCTCTTCCATTCAAGTTATTCCTCCATAAGCACAATTGTTTCTTTGTGGTACCTGAAAAAAGTGAAGAAGAAAGAAGTTAGAGCTCAGGATTATTATCTCCCATTATCTTTCTAACTTTGATTTTATAAACACCATCAATTGAAACAAAAATAAATAGAATGCAAAATAAGGTGAACATGCTTTTTGGGAAAGAATATAGTTTTGTAGTGTAATCAAGCACATATGTGCTTCATGTATGCTTTTGATAGTCAACAAAGTTACAAAATGAAAACATCTCTTTCCAAATTCAAGGGGTATGCATGTTTTCAGATTGTATAAAAAAGTAAATATTTTCAGCAATAGTCATACACCTCTAATAATTCACAAGCTAAACAAAGGGCATCATTTCCAATAAAGGGAAATCTCAGTTTTCAGAAAAAAAATAAAAATAAAAAATTGCATAGAATTCCTTAGATCAGCAACTTCCACTCATCCATTTATAGTCCATTATAATGTACATGATGATTTAAAGCTTACAAATTTAAATTTGAACTATATTTTAGAAGCTGAAAGTGAACATGAGAAAATATCTTGAAGATGAAAGAATATGCATCATTAGAATGCAAGCCATCATAGTACATTTTTCAGAAAAAAGAATAATTGTTTCTATAAATTATACATTCAAGCATTGAGAGAATATATTACCAAGAAATACATTAGGTCTCCAAGCAAGAGGGCATAAAATTCCCATATCCAAATGATGATTCCAAAACTATAGTGCTTGAAACAAGCTTTTCTTTTAGAGAAAATTGATGAACACAAAAAGAGCTATCGATGAGTTTTGGAGAGCACAACAAGCTATTTGAATATACCAAGAACAACCAAAAAAACTCGAGCCCTCAGAATCAAAAGGAAGGGAGTATAATCCTATTGTTGAGCTAAAGGAAGAGATATAGTTTTAAAAAGTAAAAGACATATATGAAAATAATGGAAAGTAGGGGGGCCCTTCATAACACCAAACAATGGCAGATTTGAAGGACAACTCAGCTCAGCAAAACCTCAAAACAAAGCTAATAAAAACAATGGAAAAGAAATATTGAGCATACATATCAGTGGAAATGAAGAAATTATACACAAGATATTCCGAATATTAATGAAGGCAGAGTCAAAATCCAACAACAAACAATGCATAGCTATAACACAAGTGGGACGAGCTTTGCAAAGGAAAATGATGAGTTGCATGGATTTAGATGTTGAGCTCTCCTCAATGGCTTGAGAGAGATGAGATCTATTGTCCACATAAGGTTGTACATGTTAGGTTGTGGAGCCTTTTTTCATGTGGGAAAGTGTTGAAAAATTTACACTAAGAGTATTGTACACTTTCCACAGTTGTCTCACCGAGAAACGTATATATTGATATACCGAGAAACGTTTTTTTTCATATGGGTGGGGTTTTTGGCCCATATGTTTATGGGACAGTTTTGGCCCATGGTTTTAATACCCACGGTTTTGTAAAACTACTTAAGTAGTTGTCTACTTATATGGTTTTATGCATATGTTAGGGAGATGTAACATTGCAGATGTGTTTTGAATTCGGGTGTGAATTATGTAGAGTTTGTTGTGTATAGCTCCAAACAGATCTGTGTATTTTATTAAGAGAGTGGTGGCTTGTAATAAAATCTGAGCAAGTGATTCTTGGTGGACATAGCCCAAATTGGGTGAACCACATTAAATAGTGTCTCTTTGTGTTATGTTATTTTATTCTGCACTTTTATTTGAGATCTATAATATTTTCTACATATTATTTTCTACTATTATGATTCTGTGAGGGATTATTCCACATATTTTATCCCTTATTTCCTAACAATGCATTCACATTGCAAAAAAAATCAAAATATGTTGCAACACAACGTGGAACACTTGGCTCGAATTGAGAAATATATAAACACACAACTCATGGTGAACCCAGATCATGAAATAATGTGTCAAACAGGGGATTTGAGCCCAAGTTGGATAAAAATCATACAAAGCCATATACACTACTGATCTCTCAAGAGGACAGAAAGAGATGAAAAGTAAATTAGAGCTGGGTAGGTCCATAACCCAACATAGTCGACCCTAGGTAGATTCAAACGTGAGCACCAAGATAGATAAAAAGTTAGAGGTCTATTAAAATCCCAACACAGATCTGGGCATAAAACAACAAAAGACAAACTCAGCTCCATAGAAGATCAAGCCAACAAAAAATCAAAAGAGTTACAATGAACAAATACGAGCTCATATAGATACTACCCCACTTGGTATAGGTCTATGAGATGATTTTAAACATAAGAGAGCTAAAGCAATAGAATTAAAACTCAGAATGGTAGAGATAACCCTTGGTTTAGGGATGGATGCACAAGCCAGATGGGTCAAAGCATATAACTGTGTCCCACTTTTTTGTAGTTTTTGTACTTTTAGCAAACTATGTCTGATAACCAAAACATGACCAAACACATAAAATGACCAAACATGCATTTTTAAGAGGTTATAAATACCAAGGTGCAGGGCATCCAGAATTTACCTGATTTTTTAAATGTTTATAGTATTTTTTAATTATTTATTTACTAGTCAGATTTTAAAATATTTATGGCCACAAAGTGGGACACACTTGTATGCTTTGACCCAGATATGGGTAGTTAAAATATGCTCAATCCATAAAAATTATTTTATAGAAGTCCTATATGATAAAATTAAGATAAATGTGAGGGTTTACCTTCATAATAACTCACATTGCCAAGACAAGATGTAGGTTTGATAAGACCAGTAATGTTAGCTCTTGAACAAGTCACATCTGAGTTGATGAAGTTCTCCCAATGTATAGATTTGAATAGAAAACAACATGGTTGAGCTCACATTGATAGGATGAGTTGTTACAAGGAGTAATGTGAGACGTGCATCAGAGTAACAAGTTACAAAGGATGAGTTGGGTCGCAAACCTATAAATTTAATCCTATGTTGAGCTCGAGCCATGGAAAGAAAACCGAGCCATAATGACTGAGAAATGGAAATAATGCAAAGCAAGTGAACACAAAGTGTAAACAAATAGCTCTAACCAAACCATTTTTTTTTTGGGAACTTTCTAAATGGGAAAAATAGCTCCAATGAAACCACTCCATTATTTTTTTTAAATTATTTTAGCTAAATGGAAAATCATCCATGAAATTCATATGTTCCCATACAAAGAACACAACCATGGTGAGCATCAGAAGTAGCAATTTGAGCTGGATTTACACTCTCAAGTACTCTGTTTCTAGATATCTTACAAAATATTCATCATGATAACCTGAATTTTTTCCCACCACATCATGAAACACCCTACTAACATCTCCAATCATCATCAAGGCTCATATAGCTCGTCATCTTCATAACCCATCTCATTTGCATGACTATTCCCTATGGTTTTGCTTGGTTTAGGAAAGGGTAAACTGAACCAAGATTATAACTCATCATGAAACCTCTACAAAATACCTCTACGTGATGAAAACAATATAAAATATGTATTTCCTATCATAAAATAATAATAAAATTAAATTAAAAATAGTATGTGAAGTGCATTTGTTTGGGAGTGGGTGGAACCATTGATGGACTCCACGTGAAGGCACGTGGCCTCTTAAGAACCTGTAGACCTGTCTCTTCTGTGCATAATAATTCTTGCACTTTTTTTATACCCACTAGCCTTAACCACACAGAATCCCATGTTAGCATTGTAAATTTAGCAGTATTTGGGCAGCTGCAATAACAGTAGAAGACATGGGTTTCATGGAAAGTCACTATGTTTCGCCTATTCAACAAACAGGTCTCAAACCTGACCAGTTTAGTTCTTACATACTTCCTATGTTGGAGAAGATGCGAACTTTGGTACAGGGCTGGATTCCCATCAAAGGATAATATCCTTTCTACAACACATGGATTCCCACTGTATCATAATGGAAAGGCATTTTGTCTGATGTTGTAGTTACAAGTGCTCTAGTAGGTATGTATGCAAATGTGGAAGCATGTAAGTAGCATGTGATTTGTTTGACCAATGCTTGAAATGTGGCCTCATGGAATGCAATGATGACATAATATGCACAAAATGGGTTTTTTGAAATGGCTTATGAAGTTTCAAGAAAATGCATTTACATGTTTTAAGCCATATTTCCACCTCGTCTGCCAATTTCTCCTTTCCTATGCCAAAATACGAGATTTGGAACAAGGTATGGATGCCCATCTAAAGCATAGAAGATAGAGGAATTTTTCCAAATGTTTTAGTTGCAATTTCTTTAGTAGATGCGTATGAAAATGTGAAATCCTACTCAAGGCAGACAAACAATTTGATAGATTGTATTTAGAAAAAAGGTGGGTTTTGTGGAATCATAGAAAAGCAAAAATTTATTGATCTTGATGTGTATTTGCAAATGTAATGGGTCCATTTTTCTCTGAGAGGAAACCACTACCTATTGTTGTTACATTGTTGTTAAGAAAAAGAAGATTGGGGATAGGAGGGCATCTCAATATTTCATTGGAGTACATGAGCATTGGAAAGGAAACCAAGGATCCTGAAGAAGAACTTCAGGAACTATAGAGGCATGATATAATCTCCCTTTAGAATAATATGCTCTATTTTAATGCCTTCATGAAAGGAACATTGTTTTCTCTTGATAAAAGTACTGTTAATGGTTTTGGGATTTGTATATTTGATTTAAAGATTGAAAATCTATGTGTTTTCTTCATTCTTCCACTTGGACTACTTGAAATGACTATGAAGTTATAGTATAAATTATAGGGTTTTTGGTGTTTCTTAAATGGATGAACATCTTGTTAAGTTTCAAACCCGTATTCTTACTAAATGACTATATTGTGATTACTGTTGGAATATATCCATGAGTTGGTTTGAATTTGATTTCTTAAATGATATCAAACCTCAAAACTTGTTAAATGGGTCAAAGTAGGGTTGGAGTATCTGTTTCTACTTCTTTAATTTCTTAAACCTTGAAAGTATATTGGGTATTTTATTTTTTAACCTTCTATGAACACTTTCCTTAAGGATATGGATATTGAATAGATTCAATCTATGTCAGTTGTATATTACTAATGTTATACTTGGTTTAAATGACTTTACCCAGGTTGCGTATAAACCCTTAAATGGTTATGGACTTAGTCATTTATAGGTCCTCACCCATCGTAATTCAAACTAGGTATATGTGTATGCAATGGAAAGTTGCAAAAGCTATGGACTGAGGTTAAAGAACCTCAAAGCTTTGCTAACTCAACTATGCAAAATGAGATAAGAGATAAACAAGGGAAACTAGCATAAAAGCATTATAACTTTGACAAAAACATCAATAACTAACATGATAAAGCTACTCTCTACTCTTTTGAAAGCTATAAAACACTGAACCTATGAAGATCATAACAATCAAATTATGTGTTGTTTGATATGAAACTCAAGCTTTCGATAATGGAGTCTCACCATTAATGGCTTCAAGGCCAATGGTTCTCTCCATATTACTCAAAACTTGGATTATGGAGTCGATGAATGCAAGATGGGGGAGCTCTCAATAATGGAGTATGGCCAAGATAAAAATGTTCTATAGCTTAAAGCTATCACAAACGATTTCTAATGCTTTCCAAAGTTCTTACGAGAGAAGGACCATTTCAAAGGAAAGCCTTAGGCTTGTATTTATAGTTATTGGTTTGGAAGAGTTTGGAATTTGGGTACATGTGGGACCAAAGCTCAAAAATCACTTTTAGATTAGATTAGGATAAACATTCTTTAGGATTGGTTAAGCTTCATTTATGCTAGTTAACTAGGGTTTATCAAGTGATTAGAGACTCACTGAGAGCTGGGAGGGGTCTGGATAATCAATTGTGACTGATAGATAGCCTATGAAGCTAATAAAAGTGGTCTAGAGAGAACTAGGGAGATTCTAAATGGTCGAAAGGAGGAATGTTTAGCTAATAAGAGAGATATTAGCCAAATAAGTTAATTATAGGAGGAATACGACTGAAAGAGTGTCGTGCATGGGAATTCGAGAATGGAGCGAAGAAGGGTTGATCAACAAAGTGTCGTCAATTAGTTGAATTGGATGAAATGCTAAGTGTAAGTATACATTAGGTGTCTACATTTTCCCCTCTTTGAGGTGGCGTAAGCGAAGTCACTTCAAAGAAAGTATACAAACATAAACAAGTAGAAATTTTGAAGGGATAGAAAAAAAATGAGTAGAATGAAGGATGCCCCCTCAATTGTTGATGCGGTGATAGAAGAACCCAATTGATGATCAAAAAGATGACAGAAAGAGAACAAAAAAAGAATAGTGTGAAGAAGAAGAAAAGGGATATAGAAGAAAAAAGAGTATGAGGATGGGGGAATGAGGTAACATCCATCCAGTGCCTTTTAAACAACTTTATTTTTCATTATATTGCTAGTGATCTTCCACATCAGCCCTTATTAAAAAGAATGAACAAAAGTGTAGTAGGACATGAAAATCCATATACGAACAAATTTCCATTACTAAAAACACCAACTCTATGCAACATACAAAATGCAATGTAATACGAAAAAGTAAAAGATGCCTAACTCCATGCAACATACAAAATGCAATGTAATACGAGAAAGTAAACAAGCCAAACCTAATAGAGAAACAAGTACCATGTTTTCATTATCAAGCTTCAGTTCCGACTTGTGAGAATTAATGAAAAGGGTTATGATGGAGCCCCAAACAAGGATACACGCAAGGGGAATAATGGAGGACACTTCGGTTTGATGATAAAGCAATGTGCACTACGACACAATACCAGGCAACTCATTGTGCCCTAGAGTATAAACATAGTAAGAATCCTAGCTTTTGTTGATGGAGGTAGATCAAGATGACCCGCGAGTCACACACATGAACATGAGAGAACCAAAGAGCAACGTTTTGTAGGATGATTTATATTGTTTAGAATTTTTTTAAAAAAAAATAAAAGTTTTTAATGATTTTTCTAACATATTTGAATGTTTTGATTTTGAAATTTTTCAGAAACTATGTACAGGAAGACAAGGAAGTGTGTATGCCCCTAGTGATAGATGGGATGTACAAGGGCATAAGGCCACATGTGTACGAGAAAGGTGAAGATGCGAAAATGCCCCAGTGATTAGGTGGGAGTGTTTAAAGGAAAATTCTTCACGTGTAGAAGTGGGAGCCAAGGTCATTATGGATAAGTTCAACATGATGATGAACATAAACCAATGAAGTGCTAAGAAGAAGCAAGGATGCCCCCAACGTAAGTTGGCCTAAAAGCATATGATAGAAAGGAAGGAGAAGATTGTTTTTTATGAAAGGGGACAAAGGTGTCCACAAACATGTCAAAAAAGTAATCTTATACACATGGATGTTCTGAAGGAAGTAGAAGAACGATGTGAATGATATGAATGTAGCTTAGAAGCCTTGTGATGAAGAAGTGATTAGCCAAAGGCAAAAATTGTGAGATGAGATACGGACTAGAGTAAGATTCTGAACAAGGTCTAAAAAAAGACACTTTTTAACATACTAATCCTGTTTACTCATAGAGATCCAGTGTGTGCATGTGGAATTTAATTACCTCTTGAAGGGAAGATTTAATAGATAACAAGTGAGAATACACTAGCCAATGTGTAGGAATGATACAGTTCGATAGGCAGTTTTGTGAATGGAGGGTGGAAGGATAACCATACGTTGCTCGGCTGCCAGCCAAATGTCCATAGCCCCGAAGGAGATGCATTTGATTCTAATCACAACATTGCTCTACTGCCAGCTAGACGTCCATAGCCCCAAAAGAGATTATTGGAAATACCCCAAGAGAGAATAGTATATCAACTAGATTTTGCTTTTTCTTTTACCTTTTAGGTTTTGATTAATTTTTATTCTTTTTCTTTCTGAAAACTTATTTCAGATCTCTTGTTTGACAAGGGGTTAAGAACCACTAATGGCTTGATGGAAGGATGTGGTAGTGATTGTGATGATGACATTGGCTAGTGTTAACTAAAATGTCTAAAAGTTCTTCACAACAATTTTATTAGATGTTGAATGTGATAGGATCTCTAAGAGGTCACCCATTCTTTAATTTACCAAGGTGATAAAAGACTAGGGTAAAACAGATACCATAGAAATAAATTTCACAAAATGCATGTGAAAATGCTAACTACAATATCACCGAAGTGATGAAAATGGTAGGAAGACTTGCAGAAGAATATCAAGGAAGGGAAGAAAGAAACATCCATATGTACGCAATACCTGATTGTAATGTTTGATCTTTGTACCTTTGATATTTTAATGTTTTTTCCCATGTTTTTTTTTTGTATTTTTGCATTGTTTTATTGTTTTTTTTATATTTTTGATAGTTTAAGGAGGTTGGAAATAACAAAGTCACTCTGCATGGTAAGATCCAACAACGATGGCTACGACTTCCTTGATAAGGGAGACTAGGCATGTTTGGTTATCAAGCATCATCTTATCCCCGATATCGATGATCGTGGTGAGCTCGTACTAAAAAAATGACTTTGATTTATATTAAAACAAGGATCTTGTATGTGGGATCTTAAGTTCCCTATCCAGAGGTTTATGCACTTTGTGTCATACTTGATGGTTACATTTATGTGCGTTCTTGAATCACGCTTTATTTTTAACCTTAAGATCATTTGATTTGTTAGGAACTTTGGAGCTTTCAGAATTCTTGACTTGAGCTTGATAATGAACCTATTTGGGTGTTTTATAAGTTGACGTGTGACTTTTCTAACCACGAGAAGTAGGAGAAGAGAGTGAACGTTTATCATTGATGATAGGAACGAGAGAAATGGTGGTGAGATTTCCCCGGTCATTGGTAGAAGTATGATGAGGATATGGTCCAAGAATTGAAGAGGATGGGCTATGAGGAGGTGAGCCACTAATAGAAGATGACGAATGTCTGCTAGAATATGGCCGTAAGATTGAAGAAATTAGGCTACTCAGAGGTGAGCCATGGTTAGAAGATGGAGGGCTACTAGGATGTGGCCCCAGGATAGATTAGGAGGGACTACTTAGAGGTATCCCATAGATAGAAGAGGATTAAGGGATACTAAGACATGACCCAAGAATAGAAATTAATGGGATACTAAGAGGTGACCCACAAGTAGAAAATGGAGGACTACCCGAGGGTGGCTCCAGGATAGAAGAAGACAATGAGCTACTCAATGGTGACCTAAGGTGAAATTCTGATTGAGGAATGATGATAGATAAGGAATTTTTTGGTAATGAGAAGATAGGCCATGGCTAAATGATAGACCCCAACATCTCATCATGATCAGAAGAAGGTGAAGAAGGCATAATAGAAGAAGAATCAAGTTCCATGACCTTAGTATTTTCCTCTATGTTCTGTCGAAAGGGATCAACTCCTTTTCCCCAATACATGAGCATATCAAGTTCTAGAAATAATCCTTGTAGAGGGATATCATCGTGTAGTTTGATTGTTCCATCATCCTGAGAAAAATCAATCAGTAGAGTTTTTTTTTTTTTTGGCCATAGAAGGTTAAATAGAAGAAATAAGTCTGATAAGTGGGGAAGATTGATTGAAAAAATAAGATGACTTAAGAGTGGAAGTAGGATTGGAGGTAGGCGCCTCATGAATGGATGATTTGGATTTGGAACTATGTTGTTTTTCTAGAAGACGATGTAATGTAGGTTGGAAATTAGGATCACATAGAGATCCATTAAGTTACGACGTAGGAGTTGAATTAGATGATTGACTAGAGGTAACCCGAGTCGTGGAACTCTTCAATAGAGAAAGAGGTCATCGAGACGACTGATGAAGGTCTTGCGAAGAAAGGGAGGACTGTGACTCAAGAACCAAATTAGATCTTCGATCGACGGAACGTGGAGTCACATGAGTCTTCAAAGGAGGAAGACATCGTTGAGGTGATTTGGAATAAAGGTCCTGCGAAGGAAGGGAGGAATGTGATTCAAGATTTGATCTAGGGGTATATAAACAATAGTTGGGATCCAAGTCTTCAGAAGAAGAGTTGGAATCTGAATGGTAGTTTGGATCCAAATTAGAAGAAGAAGAGTGGGGGGGACCTGAATAATAATTTGGATCAAAAGAATCCAAACCATACCACCGACTATGAGCTAAAGGTGGGGAATAGGGTACCCGAGTGGGCCTTCTAGCATGAAGAACCAAATGATTTTTAGTCATAATGGGCATCTTTTGATGTGATTCCTAATCCTAGGTTATGTATAGTAGTAATTGTGAGAAACCATGTGATAGTCAGTCATTTTTGGCATAATTTAAGCACAAATGTCTAGAGCTAGATAGTGGGATGGAACTCCTTCAAAGGGAAGGAAGTGACATGTCAATTCGAGTAGCATAATGACATCCAACTAGACATTTTGTAAGTATGGATATGAGTGCATGATTTTATGAAGAAGGTCTAAGGAAAATAGACATTGTGATGATGCAATATCGATGAGATCAAAAAGGATTATCCCAGAAAAATAATTTATCCGGGTGAATAAGCACAAGGAACAATCATGCAAGTGTAAAACAAAAATCCAATCAACAAGGAAATACACCCTATGCAAATGCGTGTGCAAAGTGATAGTTCGATGCAAATATGATCAAAATAATGTAAATATTTACGTCAAGCTCAAAATAAACAAGGCATAAATATTAACAAAGGGTAGATGTGACTCCGAATCAAAGGATACCATGACAAGTTCAACAACCAACAAGGTCAAAATGTTAAAGGACGAGGTTTACAAATGTAAGCCACATAACCGCACCAATTGGACACATTAATCAAGCTTCACGAAGAAGTGAGATATTAGTGCCAAAGTGGTATCAAAATGACACAAACAAAGTAAGTGACACCCTTCAAGATTTTGGACAATGTTTGAAGTCAAACTAAGTCAAAGTATATTAATGATGTGCTAAAATGTGCACAGCGTAACACCAAAATGTGGATACTTAGATCACATTTATTAAAAACATGACATAAGTATCTTAATTGTGTTGAGACAATGTGAACAAGGTAACACGTCAAAGGGAGATCAAATGATGAATAATTAGTTAGGATTAATTCATCATTTGATCTCCCTTAGACATTTAACAACTCAGCCACAAACATGGATGAGCATAAACAGACAAAAAAGTGGTGAGCACTATCTATGACAACACTCCCAAAATATGCCTTGTATTATCCCAAATGGGAAACAAGAATGCAAAGGTATAGATAAAAATATGAAAATAAACTAAGTGCCATTTGGGTAGAGTTTCACCTCATCCGAAGGCAAGAAAGAAACCAAGCTAAGTGATATGTCGTTTACTTTCATGATGAAAGGCACTTAGATCCAACTTATGTGGGCTCTTTGCCTTGTTCGAAAAACAAGGTTGGGAATCCAAGTAAGCTGTCACTTCATGATGGCTCGACGCAACAAAGGACTAGAAAAGTGGGCTCTAAGACAAAATGACCTCCCTAATAAGATCTCTCAACTAGGTGTTACAAAGTTGTCTTAAGCGAGCACGATTTACCCAAAGATTCACAATGATTGATTTGGGAATATATCGGCTTTACTTTACCCCCTTCAAGCATAGTGGGAAATAAATGCATCCATGTGTACTCTCACTTGGGTTTCCATACAGACAACCGGTAATGCTAACTCACAAGGAAAAACTAGTCAAGTGGGTAATCGGAGTGCTTCCTGTTTCATCCATGAGGTTACTCAGCGGTGGATTACTTTAAGGTTCCTAGCACCACCCCCATTGTTATAGCTTAAGGAATTATGCCAAAGCGGTTATGTTCCAGTTGACCGGATAGGGACATACCCTTTTCCAAAACCTACAATATAGTGTTTTGAATATGGTGTGTTTTTTATCTTGCTTAAATTAATCTGGTTTTAAGTAGCACACCATTTGGCAACCTGAAAGAACACGTGTATTAGAAATTTTGTGTTGTTTGTTTTGACGCCCTTCTCTGACATGTGATTTTGGTCCTACATACCAAGATTAGTAGTTTTCCACAAAATATCATGATATCAAAAGAGAGTATGCGTGTTTCTTTTGATTCCTAAGATCACCAAAAAAGGCGTGAAGGAAGAGCATACATTACGTGGAAACCCAACTAAAACAATATATGGAAAACACCTTAAGTGTTTTGCAGAAGGAAACTCTTTTAGCCAACTTTGAATTTTAATCCATTTTAAAGCTTAAATCGAAGTGTTTTGGAAGCAAAATAGAAGGTTTTTGAAATGTTTTTGATTCCCAAGATCACCTAAAAGGTGCGAGGGAAGAGCATACACGTTTCAAAGGACCCCTACAAATTAAAAAAGTGAACACTCAATTAAGTTAGCACAAAACTATGATGGAAAAGTAACCTCTATATCATTATTGGTTTCACAAAACCTTTCAAAGTGTTATAATCATCAAGAAAACAAGTTTTCAAACTTTAAGACATGTTAAAAAATGACTATTTACCTAATAATGTAAAACAAAAATTTTATGTAAGTGAAAATATTAATTATATGATTCCATTATGTAGTTCTCTTCAATACCTTTCCAACGCAACAAAAACGGAGTCGTTTCGAGCTCGGGAGAAAATTTTATGGCCTCCGGAAGATTAGTGGTGAATGCAGTTTGACACAGACGTGCCCCTTTACTAACATGTGTGTGCATTTTAAACGCAAACACGCCCAGAATGACACCTATGCGTACCCCCTGTAAAATCTACAAAAATCACGGAATTTGAATATTTTCAAAAGAAAACAGGTAAAAGATTAGTAAAAGAAGCCTATTTTTAGCTCAAACCCACAAAATATACATGATCAATGATGATTTAGCCTACTTAAAAACTGAAATCATTTAAATAACAAGCTATTTATCCTAAAAATCATGAAACTAGTTAGAAAACTGAAAATAACTAGCTTGAAAAGACTCCATTAATAGAGGATGGACTTCATCTCCCACCGAGCGTGCCAAATGTATGCAATGGAAAGTTACAAAAGCTATGGAATGAGGTTAAAGAACCTCAAAGCTTTGCTAACTCAACTATGCACCATGAGATAAGAGATAAACAAGATAAACTAACATGAAAGCATTATAACTTTGACAAAAACATCAAAAACTAACATGATAAAGCTACTCTCTACTCTTTTGAAAGCTATAAAACATTGAACCTGTGAAGATCCTAGCAATCAAATTGTGTGTTGTTTGATACAAAAATCAAGCTCTTAAGAATGGAGTCTCACCATTAATGGCTTCAAGGCCAATGGTTCTCTCCATATTACTCAAAACTTGGATTATGGAGTGGATGGATGCAAGATGGGGGAGTTCTCAATAATGGAGTATGGCCAAGATCAAAATGTTCTATAGCTTAAAGCTATCACAAATGATTTCTAATGCCTTTCCAAAGTGCTTGAGAGAGAAGGACCATTTGAAAGGAAAGCCTTAGGCTTGTATTTATAGTTTCTGCTTTGGAAGAGTTTGGAATTTGGGTACATGTGGGACTAAAGCTCAAAAATCACTTTTAGATTAGATTAGGATAAACATGCTTTAGGCTTAGTTAAGCTTGGTTTAGGCTAGTTAACTAGGGTTTAGGCTAGTTAAACTTTGATTAGCAAGTGATTAGAGACTCATTGAGAGTTGGGAGGGGTCTGGATAACCAATTGTGACTGATAGATAGCCTACGAATCCAATAAAAGTGGTCTATAGAGAACTAGGGAGATTCTGAATCGTCAAAAGGAGAAATGTTTAGCTAATAAGAGAGATATTAGCCAAATAGTTTGATTATAGGAGGAATACGAATGAAAGAGTGTCGTGCATGGGCATCCAAGAATGGAGCGAAGAAGGGTTGATCAACAAAGTGTCGTCAATTGGTTGAATTGGATGAAATGTTAAGTGTAAGGATACATTAGGTGTCTACAATATGTATCCTTCTGATATAGGTTTGTGGTATGTCGACTTGGTCTATAGTCATACTTTGGAATAGATACTGGTTGGGAAATAGGTTGTAACTTCAGTCTTGACTTCCCTTAAATGTTCTATAATGTTTAGATGCTTCGTGACCTTCTTGACTAGTTTCAGTGATGTATCGAGCCTTAGGCTCATACAAGTCGATATGGGTATCTAGTAATTGTTCAATGTTTTTCTTGTTTGATTAACGAATTGATTCAACGCTGAATCGATGCTAGTTTTGGTAATGGTTGAACCTGGTGGTGGAAGTGGATTAATTTATACGTCATATAAAAAAACATTTCTTTACGCAGTTAAGAATGTATGATAGGCTTTGTTCCCTACTATGGTTATGTTCTTTAAGTTTCAATGGTATTATTAGATTCTTAAATCTTAAGAATTTATGAGCTTTTGTTCATCTAATTTGAAACTATGCTTAGAGCACACCTCGGTCCTTACCCTACGATTGATCATCGATCGAAATTATATACATCTTTATACTTAGTGACGAAAGATATATTGAGTTCTACCCTATCATAATAGGAAGTTACTATATTATAGCTACATAGTTAAGTGATGTCGCCTAAGACTTAATGAACCCTTAGGAAACATGGAGTGAGTTGTTGAGTTTCCTAATTGGCCATGTAGACCTCACTTCCATTTATGAGAAGGTTGTGAGATATATCTTATGCTAGAAAGTGAATACATTATTTGTATGCATGCAATGTGTTGAATGATGTTTAATTGATCAAAGTATGGATGGTATATATGGTACTGAATTCTATTAAAGACTACAATTTCTTAGATTAATCTTAACTTTTATACAAGTTACAGTTATATATATTTGTAGGCTTATATGACCGTGGTATGAAGCTATTATTTGGATAGTTGAGGATGGATTTTTGACTAAGTTGAATTAACTAGTTTACTTGAATGTATTTTAAAGTTATTTTCTTATTGGCTCTTATTTAAATAAGGTACTTAGTTTATCTTGGATTCATTATGTTGATGATTAAAATACATTTAGTTTGAATGTTTGAAAGAGTTTAATGTTCCTTTTGAACCCTAGAATAGTAGTTAAAATCAACATTGCTTTTATGAAATTACTAAGTTAGAACATATAATTTTGAATATTGAGTACCTGTCATGCTAAGTTCATATGAACTGACGGATGCTAACAACCTTGCAAATGGACTTCATGAAAGAAGAAGAAAGAAGACATATAAAAGTTACATTTATTATTTTGATTGAAGAAGGTTGAATGAAATACTTGATTTTTGAATTCAAAATTGAATTACTCTTCTATAGAAATAAGAAAGACCATTGGCCAATTATTGTAACTGTTTTGAAAGGAAAGATTATGATCAATTTTATGAACATGATTTAATACTTATCTCTATAAATTAATAAAGTTAGTATACTTGTCTTATCATCTTGAGAGAAAAGGATTGCTTTGGAAATTGACGAATTAGTCACTCTGCATTTTTAAAAAATGTGTTGGATATATATATATATATATATATATATATATATATATATATATATATATATATATATATAATGAAATTTAATTTAATATCTTATATTACAATTTTTAGTGTGAATTTAATGATTAAATAATTAGTGTGTTGTGCTCATTACCTTGATACTGTAATAAATAAATCTAGGGAACCAGTCAACTCTAGTATAAAACTCATGCATAACTATTCTTCCTATGTGATTCTTGTAGCGTTAAAAACTAAAACCTTACAATGAACTTAACTATTCGAACTCGATGATACCCTGTAGCTTAAGTATATGAGATCCCTAGTATTAGTTTTTTCATCAGAACCTATATGTTTAGTGGCATCATCGTGAACCTAACGAATAGGAATGATGTGGAAAAACATTATCTAGAGTATGTGTTTCCCCTCCTAGGTTTGGAAATCATGAGCGTAGTAAGGAGAATGTGATTTTCTTAAGGTAGTACTCTATGCGTAGTCAAACCGCAAGCATAATTTAATATCCTCTTAGTTGAGCACACATGTATAGTGAAGAGTGTAGGTGGAAAAAAATGCTAACTAACCTTAGAAATCATCTGTATGAGTTGGGATCATAAATTAACTCAATACCCAATTTTTATTATCGTTTGACTTCTATGGTTCAATACTAAGAGTCATTTGTGAATCTTAACCACATTTTAATTTATGATTATTTTGTGAGTATGTAATTATAAGATGATGCGCTTGGATAAGGGTGAAATGTATATTGTTCTTATAACGCGTTTATACCATCTTGTGGTGAGAACGAAATCCTCTTCATGTAGACTTTAATGTGAATCTTAACATTTTAAATGAATAAATACTCCCCTTATTATCCCCCTTATCCTATTTTGTATTTAATGTATGGTGTGAAATCATGTAATCATGTTCTTCACATGAACCCCTAGGGAAAGGACTAGTAGTCTCATGATCATACTAATCTCCCTATGAATAAATGGGTTACACAACAAATTTGTTTAAAGAAAAAAGTAATTAAATCAAATTGAATGAAACCATTTTAAGATGAATGAAAATTATTCGAGCGGATCCAATGTTTTAGTTAACCACACAAGAAAATATTGAGTGTGAGTCCCCTTACACACCACTCAAACAAGAGTTTCAGCTTGACAAGAAGTATCAAATGTACTTAGAGTTACATGATGATTTTTGGAGATAATGGTGTTCAATTGATCTAGTTGTGACCATAGTAAGGTGTGTAAAATTTATACTCGAATGTCTTAATGTAGCCAAATTCTAACAAACTTGATATTCTAAAAATAACATGAACTCCAAAAGAAATAAATATCCTTTTTCGTTATTCAATAATGAGTTACAATGTTTCCTAAATAGGAAAAAAACTCCCAACTTGAGTTTCCAAGTAAATTGTAGATAACTCTGATTAAATCTACTCTAGGTGGCAGAAATTACTATTTTAGTAGTTTACTAAGAACTTGCTATTCTTAGTAAGTTCGCATGCTTATTCGTACGGGCACAGAAATTGCCACGCATCTTCTACATCCCTAAATTAGAAGAATTTCAAACTTTCTAACTCATAATGCAACTAATAGACTAGAATTAACTAATGCTCAAAAATAGGAAAAAACCAAACTACAACTTAAATCCTAATTTTCGGCCTCAAGATGGTGGATTTAGGGCCTGAAATCTCAGTGCCGAGACTTGCCCCAACTGGTAGGTTTGGTTGCTGTTGCATTCATCTCATCGAAACATGTGGTTTCAAAAAAACAACGGACACCTGAAGCTCAAGTTATGACCTTGTCAAGTTCTTGTTAATTATGGCACATCATGTCTCCTCGTAGCACACACATAATACTTAATTGTCTAGGAATCCAAACCTGGTGGTGCGTGGAATCATACTCATTAGTACCTTGGTGACTAAACAATTAAGTGAAGTATATGAGATACATGGTTAGTTTTCATACTATAAATCAATATAGACTGACCTTAGAACTTAAATTCTTATATGAAAAGAACGTGTAATCTACCTACTCTTAAATCAATAAACTTCATTTGCTTCATGAGAACCTTCTTTGTTGCAACTAAAATAAATGGAAAATCCAATTGAATATGCAACTTAGAAAATGAATCCTTGGAACAAACACTAAAACGATCATATATGTACATATACTCATAGCAACAACCAGGTTACAACATTCTGTTGTGATGAGGGAAATAAGAAAATTGGGATGGGATTACTGCAAGCTGAAATGTTAAATAAAGTAAAGATAATGGAGTCTAGTTATAAAATAATTAATAAGTGATTTACAACCAATTAAGGTCAATAAGGAAACATGAATGTAATAAATATGTAAATCGGGAAAGTGTTGTGATGGATGGTGCCCATACGGGATTCATAATGTAGTTGAATTGTTATGTTGTGTATTGTCATAGAAAATAAATGGCCTTGATGTGTGTCATGTATGTTTTCATGTTGCCTATGTGGGTTAGTGTTCATGCAAGTAGATTGTGTGTTGTGCATTGGCATACGTGATCCCTTGTACTGTCATGCGACCTATAATGTGAGTAAAAAAAATTATTCTGGTATTGTTATTTTTGTATTCGTGTGTGTCAAATGTGGGTGTTAGATTTGGTATCAGAGTGAAGGTTCATGCTCTCAAACCTTTGGGATGGATTGGAGTTGTGACGATTCTACATGGTGATGGTGGAGATTGGAAGAATAATGTGATATATGTTGTTATGTGACTAATGTTGTAATTGTGATATTATGAATGCACATGTGGTGCATGTCTCTTAGTGCATGTTTGTTATCATGTTGATGTGCTTGTGATGAGAATATTTCCTCTCCTTTTTCGTGGATTTAATGAGGAGTCCACGTTTGATGTGTTACCTTGGTATGTGTGAGAAGATTGTTTTTATGGATGGCGGTGTGTTGGAGCATCTTCTCATTTTGTGATATGTAGGTGTGGCAATGTATTGTATGAAAAATATTAGTGTATAGTTGATTGGATGTATGTATAATAATGTAGTGATGAACTGTGTGTCACCATGTTGTCCTGTAATTTATTTTATGTTGTAATGTTATTCACTTTGTTCATCATGTGTATAATTTGCGTAATATGAGATGATTCATGTCGTGAATTAGGGGCATATGGGCATTTTCTTACCCCTATTATGCATTACATACAACTTGAGTGCATTATGTGGAAATGTGATGTATTCTAACCCATAAAAGTAATGATTTGTGTTATACCCTGTATATATACCATGTGTAAGATGTTATGGTTAATGTGTGTGAATCGCCATTGTGTTAGTGATGTAGTTATGTGTTATTTTGTGAACCTTTTACACTTTTTGACCCTGAAGAGAAGCAATCGTTAAGAGTGTATGTGTGGAGAGAGGAGGATTGGACCAGGTTTTCATAATCTTGAGCTGAGTACGACTGAGGAAGTGGAGTCTTATATAGATTAAAACCCCAGTTCTATCTGTTTAGTATACTTTGATATTTCTCAGTATATTGTGGATGCACACCACCTTAGGCTCAACTTATGCAAACTAGCATACCCTTCTCTCTCCTATTAGGTTGTCCATTGAAAAAACCCATGTGATTTTGACTATGTTGAGCCTTGTGGGAGTATGGAGGGATGATTCATACAGAGATGATGACAGTTGTATTATTTGATATGTTATTGTACGAGCTGAGGCTCGATGTCTGAGTGTCAGCAACTCGTTGAGTAACCCTTTGATGACCGTATAAGGCCACATAGTTATTGTGATGTGTTTTTTTTCTAGACATATTTTATTCGTAAATTGAACATTTTCCTTTTTCTTGCTAGAACCAATAGTTTTATTAATTGATATGTTCTTATATTTTGGGAATTTTATTTGGTTATTGCACTAACAATGGCTATTTGGCCATTTGCTTTACTTAGATTTAAAATTGTTTTTCCTATTCAAAGGTTTTATAGCCTAGCCCAAGGCTTTGGATGTTTTCCACTTGACATTTGAAACAAATTTTTATGTTGGTTCAAATGTCGTAATGCATGGAATAGGGTCATGGGATGCACCATGGAGTGGTTGAACCTATGGACCCTCTTCGTTTTATGGGGGTACGCCCCAAGGAGATTACAAGATAACTAGCAGGTTGTTGAACCAAGAGTTATTATGTCACTTTGGTTAGGGGTATCTAGACTCTATGTTCCTAGGGCCATAGGGTTACTGAACCCTTTGAGGGAGACATAAGAGACTTGAGGGAGGCATAAGAGATTTGAGGGATATGTAAGAGACTTGAGGGAGACATAAGAGACTTGAGGAAGGTATAAGAAACTTTAGGGAGGCATAAGATACTTGAAGGAGACATAAGAGACTTATGTGTGTTTGATTAGTGCGCTTGGATTTTTATTTTTGTTCTTTTGTGATGCTTTGGGAGGTATATGTAGTTGTTGGTGATGCTTTGGGAGGTATATGGAGTTGTTTGTGATGTTTTGGGAGGTGTATGGTGTTGGTGTTACGATTTATGTGTACTCTTGTGATTCCAATTGGGTTCTTTGATGTTGAGGATTGATGCTCCTCATTTTTGGTATGATGTTGTTTCCATCTTGACCCTATATAGCTACAATTATGGTTTTGAGTTGCGTGAAAAACTTTGTATGTGTACTGTTGGGAATTCCATGTTGTTATAGTCTACTTATGTTGTAAGTACTTTTGTGTGAGGGGAACGTGTGTGACAAGTACTATATTGAGTGGGTCATGTATGTTATTTCCATGGTTTGGTTGATTTCTTGTGATGTGATATAGTCGTGAGGGTACATATCATGATGTCTTGTGAACCATTAGTGTTATGTTTGGCCCTGATGTGGTATTGTGATATCAGTTATATTGGGCACCATAAACATAAGACAACTAAAATATTAAACAATGAAATACTAAGAGTTGAGATTAATAAATACTTTTAAGGAAGAGAATAAGTAATAAAGTAAAAGATAACTAATAATCTTCACAGAACATTAAAATTTAAGATATCGTGGAAATTAGCTTACTTCCTTGTGGTCGTGTTGTATTGACAATTTGTTTTGTTAAACGACATGTGTCATTATTGAATTTCTTGTTTATGTACCCTTCGAGCTTCGATGCAGTGTCGCATCGAGGATGATGCTCTCATAAGTGGAGGGAAATGTAGTGCCAACTATTAAAGAAAATTATTTTAAAAAAAAGAAGAGGGAAATCCATCATAAAAACTGCTGAAAATTAAAGGTGGTTGGTGAATGAAGGTGTGTGGAAGGGATGGACCTATGGCAGGAGGGTTGACACGTCACATGGGCTTCATCAACGCACATTTAGACCCATCATTTCCTTGCATAATAATACAAGCACTTTATTTGAGATTTTTAAGATTGTAACCACGCTAAAACCAAGTTAACATTATAAATTTAGCAGTATTTGGACAGCTACAACGATGGCAGAAGACATGGGTTTCCTTATGGGTAGTCCCTCTATTTTGCTCATTCATCAAATGGGTCTCAAACCCGACCATTTTACTTCCTACATACTCCCTTCATGGGCCAAGATGTGAACTCTGTAGCAGGGTTAGATGTCCATCAAAGCATAAGATCCTTTGTATAAGGCATGCATCCCCACTGCAGCATAATGAAAGGGAATTTTATCTAATCCTATAGTTACAAGTGCTATAGAAGGTATGTATGAAAATTTGGAAGCATGCATGTGGCTTGTGATCTCTTTGATCAATGCCTAAAACGTGGCCTCATGGATTGCAATGATAACATAATATGCACAAAATGGGTTTGTTGAAATGGCGTAGAAAGTTTCAAGAAAATGCATTTACAGGTTTTAAGACAAATTTCCACCCTCTCTACCAATGTCTCCTAGCCTTTTCCAAAATACGAGATTTGGAACAGAGTATGGATGCCCATCTAAAACATAGAAGATAAAGGAATTTTTCCAGATGTTGTAGTTGCAATTGCTCTGGCAGACACGTATGAAAATGTGGAACGTTGCACAAGGTAGGAAAACTATTTGATAGAATGTATATAGAAAAAATGTGGGTATTATGGAAGCATAGACATCCAAAAATTTATTGATCTTGACCTGTATTTGCAAATGTCATGGGTCCATTTGTCTCTAAGAGGAAGCCACTACATGTTGTTGTTACATTGCTGTTTGGAAAAATAAGATTGGGTATCGGAGGGCATCTCATTGTTTGATTGGAGTACGTGAGCATTGGAAAGGAAACCAGGGAGCATAAAGAAGAACATCAAGAACTATACATGCATAATAGACTCCCCCTTTAGAATAATATGCTCTATTTTAATGCCTTCATTAAAGGAACGTTGTTTTCTCTTGATAAAATTAGTGTTAATAGTTTTGATATTTGTATATTTGATTTGAAATTTGGAAATCTATGTGTTTTCTTAATTCTTGCACCTAGACTACTTGAAATGATTGCAAAGTTATAGTATAACTTATAGGGTTCTTGGTGTTTCTTAAATGGATGAATATCTTGTTATGTTTTAAACCTATATTCTTTCCAAATGACTGTAACGTGATTATCATAGGAATATATCCATGTACTGGCTTGTATTTGTTTTGTTAAACGATATCGAACCTGGAAACTTGTTAAATGGTTTGAAGAAGGGTTGGAGTATCTGTTTCTACTTCCTTGGTTTCTTAAACCCTGAACGTGTATTGGGTATTTTTTTGTTATCCTTCTATTAACAATTTCCTTAAGGATATGGACATTGAATCGATTCGATCTATGTCAAATGTATATTACTAATGTTATACTTGGTTTAAACAATTTTACTGAAGCTATGTATAAAACCTTAAATAGTTGTGGAGTTATTCATTTACAGTTCCTCACCCATTGTATGTTGAATTGTGTATTTGTACTCTTCTGATATATGTAAATGGGTATGCGGTCTGTTTATAAATGATTTACGCTGATTATATTCCTTAATGTGGTAGATCATAACTTTTGCAACTACTGTCGAAACCTTTGGTTATCGATTATGCTCCCTTTTGGGGTTTGTGGTATGTCGACTTGGTCTATAATTGCACTTTGGAATTGATACTGGTTAGAAGTAGGTTGTAACTTCGGTCTTGACTTCCCTTATCTGTCGTATAATGTTTAGATGCTTCATGAACTTCTTGACTAGTTTCAATGATGTATCGAGCCTTAGGTTCATACAAGTTGATATGGGTATCTAGTAACTGTTTCATGTTTTGCTTGTTTGATTAACGAATTGAATCAACATTGAATTGATGCTAGTTTTGGTAATGGTTGAACCTGGTGATGGAAGTGGACTAATTTATACGTCATATAAAAAAAAGAACCTTTCTTTAGGCAATTAAGACTGCATGATAAGCTTTGTTCGCTATTATGGTTATGTTCTTTCAGTTTCAATGGTATTCTTAGATTCTTAAATCTTAATAAGTTATGATCTTTTTTTCATCTAATTTGAAACTATGCTTAGAGCTCACCTTGGGCCTTACCCTTTGATTGATCATCGATCCAAAGTATATACATCTTATCACTTAGTGATGAAAGATATATTGAGTTCTACCCTATCATAGCATGAAGTTACTATATTATAGCCTCATAGTTAAGTGATGTCGCCTAAGACTTAATTAACCCTTAGGAAACATGGAGTGAGTTGTTGAGTTTCCTAATCAACCATGTAGACCTTGTTGCCATTTTTGAGAAGGTTGTGAGATACATCTGTTGTTGCCAAATCACTGCACCCTCCGAATGGCCAGAATGTGAATAGGACGTTTGGTGTGATTAGGACACATGGGATCACCTCTCAAGCTGTGGGACTTGGGATCAAGGTGAACCTTTGGAGAAGGTTGAATTCCTATTCCTGAACTAAGTTTTTTATTACTCCTAGTGCAATAAAATGGTTATCTAGACCTATGCTAATATTTTCATGGGCTTTAGGGAAAGATATTTGCAATAAATAAAACTATACTAGGGATGGTGATGCACCAAATAAAGGGTGTTTCCAGACTCAGGAAGGGTTAATTTGAAGAGGGTGTGTGCACCACAAGTCAACTTCACCTACTGCAACTTAGAGAGGGTACATGATACCACAAACTAAGAGACACGCGTTCCCTTTGTTAAACTCTATCAGACCGAGAAATATACCAATTTCCCAATGAAGAAGGATGAACTCAAGAAGGGTGAACAGACACCACAACTCAACTGCATGCAATACTCCACCACTTGATAAGCACAAAACTCCAAGAACCTGCAATAGAACTTAAACTTGCACAGTGTACCTGCAAGTATGAGAAAGGCACAAAGAAGCACATAAGGATGAAAGGACCAAGATTAGTCACAAAACACACACTTTTATTGCTTCAATAACATGCACAATGCATCATACATTCAGAAGAGGCAATAGTTTCCATTACAGTCTTGAAGAGGAGGCTTGAAAGTTCTCTCAACACACAAGAACAACTTGCAAAAGAGAGAGGATTCTTGAAAATTATACACTTGCCTGAGATATCTAACTGTCCAACTTGTCTGAACTGTTGGAACCCTTTGAAATGAGCTTCCAACTTACATTTATAGAAGAATATGTGAGAAAGAAGAGGAAAGGTCATAATTACATTCCTAAAATGAAGGCACATGATGTACTTATTGCAGTTAGTTGAACCACCTGAGAAGGTTCCATCATGGGTCATTAATTACCTGATGACCTAGTCTTCTCAATTAATTAAAAGAATATTTAAATAAAATATTTAAATAATAATAATAAATATTATTATTAAAATATTTAAATAAAAATATTAATTTAATTAACATAATGTTGGGACCCCCCCGTTGACCCGTTTGACTTGAAGAGGAGGGGGGTCCATGTGGATAGAGTCTGCACAAATCTCAACTCGGTGAGCTTCGAATCCCCTAACTCAGTGTTGCAATTGATTTTGAACCCCACACCAACTCTTTCCTCGTCTTGGCAATCGGGGTCTTTTGCGTTGAGTCCTTCGAATGGTGAGCTATCAAACTCGATTCTTATCATTTTCCTCTGTTAACTCAAGGCCATTTATGCATTCCACATTCAAACTTCATGAAACATCACCACGAGCTCCCTGCAAAGTCACCGAGCTCTTCATCCAGCAAACGATCTTACCTTTCTTGGGCTCAAACTCACTTGAATATCGAGCTTAACCCAACATTTCTAAAAAGAATGGTTTTACCACAATGCTCATGGTTCTTCCTTATCATATAACGCTTATAGTAAGAATGTTTTAGCTTTGCCATAATAAGCACAATTGTACCCTCCAAACGATGAGAAAATGCCATTATCAATGAAGACCTAATGCTGCCATGATGATGACACATGCCCATAACATGTCGATAGACACCCTTGAGACTGATTTTTGGCCAAAGAACCCTTCGGTATTTTGGCAATGCACTCGGAAATCTCGGCTCCAATCAACAATTATGCCACTATTGGGATCTTAGTATGGCATAGGTAGCTGTGAGCTACACCATATACTCATTTTTCCAGAACTAAAAAGATCCTTTATGTTACAATTTGCAACACATAAAAGAAGCCCTTCAAAAAATACGTTGAACAACTGGGGCAACCAAAAGGACCTTGGAAAAATGTATAGGTAACAACCATATGAATTCTTCCTTAGTCGTGGATAAAAGCTAACAGAAATAAGCTAGATAAAATTGGCTTGAAACTACAGTATAATTGTCCATTTGTAAAAACAAACAAGCTTCTCTGAACCTGGTAAAAGAATATTGTTATTGTCTGATTGGACGTACATAATGGAAGGGTATAAATATTTTGTACTGCCCTCGGAGTTTCTCAAAGAGACCATTTACGAGTAACAAGGATGTAGCATAACGGCCGACCGGGTATTTTCAGAGCTGAACTTCACATTTAATTCGTTTCTAGGAAAAGGAATGCTGAGCAATATGAATCGTTTCATTCTGCACCGTTTTAAATCTTCATCTCCTGGTTCAGGCAAATTTTATGAAACCTTGAACAGCGTGACTCTAATCCATCGTACACGGTAGTGAATGTTTGTTTCCTGCAGTTGTTTGAAGCACTAAAAACAGCTTCTATTGTACTGCAACATGCCTGCTGCCTGCGCGTGGGATTTTACCGCGACCACTGAATGCTTAGAACTGTACGCTAGCAAAGGCGAACTGAACGGGAGCTGGGAGATCTGTCTGTTGCTTCGTGAGGAACAGTATCAACGCTTCGTGAGGAAACCCGTGTCTTCTGTAAGCTGCGATTATGGTATTCCATGAGAAGGCGTCTCTTTTTTTTGTGAGCCTAAAACTGGATACTGTTTCCAATGTCGACCCATCTTCAACCATCTCGCCATCATCCTACCTTATCGCTTGGTAACTCTGCCACTTTAATTCTCCTGGTAACTCGCACAAAGACCCGGACTGCTCCAAACTGCGCGGGGTTTTGTTATCATTTGGCCATATTTCATTTTGGACAGATGGCCACCGACCTCCACCTTCCCGCTCAGCGTGAGGAGACATCATTTTCTCGGTGCAAACATTTCAGCTGTAGCTTGTAAGGTGTGATAATCCCGACAGAATCCTTTGTGCTTGCCAACTTAGTGACTCGTTGAAGATGCTCATATAATTGCAAAGCAAATTATGCTCCATGAATATTCTGATATGAAACAGTTCCACCTCTATGAGATCCACTTCCATGAGTTACATCGCAAAACAAGTAAGATCTCGATAGAGAATCTTTGTAATAAATTTCATTAAGTCTCCCGGTAACACTCTCACTGTCACTTAATCTATTTTTATAAAAATATCTTGAAGGAAAATCCCGAATTTGAGGATGCATTCGATGCTGATCAGATAACAACATAGTTGGACAACCTACTTGCTCAAAAAAAGATTCTTGCCTGTGCATCGAATGCTCAGCCGCTATAAGCGTAGAACTAAAATTCTCCTAGAAAAGTGCCCTAAGGAAGTAATTGGCTATACGCGGCAGCTACAGGGTAGAGAAGTAAACTTATCTCAGAAAATGAGTGGCCTCTAGAGAGAGTTGATTGTGACAGCTGCCGCAGGGTGATCCCAAGGAACCGTTGGTGTTGATCCTGATGTTCTGGTTGCATGCGACCACAGTCGTGATCAGTTGTTGTAAAATCTTGCCGCTGTAGTAGAAGAACAAGATAAATTTTTAATTGAGTTGTCTCACCTTTTCATTTTGGAAATTCTCTTCTATGGAAGAAGCTCGACCAAATCTTGAGGCAGCTATTTTCTCCATCGATTCATTAAAACTAAATTCAAATCCCAACAAGGAAGCATCAATCTCTCCATATTGAATTAAACCGAGTCGAGCTCGTCATTTCTTTGCCTCAATGAGCCAACCATTGAAACATCCTCCGCTCCTATCGAGACTCTTTTATGACAATCCAAAGTTGGACAACCGAACTTACATTTCCTACTCATGAACTCGTCTAAGGCTTGTGATCTGAGTTATGACCGAGTTAGGACAAGGCACGAACTCCTCTGATGACTCGTCTCTTTATTCTCGATTTGACATTGTTTTAGCTCAACCGAGCGAGATAAGCTTATCGAACTCTTCGATGGCTTGCATTCTTGGAAAAAATGAGCGATCTCACCTGATGACCAGAAGTGGGTCCCTGGGACCAATGTCGTGATTTGATAGTAATAAGGCCTTGTTTTCCAATTTTTCCATGTGCGTAAAATTGGATAACATTTTTGGCGACCTCTCAGGGATGATTGCCTGCTAAGCATGATTCCAGTAGCCTTAAGTCATCCATTGGGCATGGAGTCTATGTGGAATCCTGAAAGTAGTATGATTCTCTTTGACACATCCTGAAATCCCCTTGAGTATTGTTGATATCCTGGACCTCCCTGGAATGCTAAGCATGAAGTATACTAAATCTGTTGAATGCTTGACATCCATGGAACACTGCAAAAATTTGAATGAAACAGATTTTGAACTGTTATGGAAACCTTGAACCTTCTTCTCCTTGACACCTTCCAATGATGAAACAATGTGTAGAACAACACAAAACACAACAAGGAAAGCAAAGCAACAACACACAACAATGTGCATAAGCACTTAGAGGAAAACACCTAATTTAATTGTACAGGGGGTGGAACGCTTCTCAAAAACAAGCTTTGAGATGTATCCCATTCACATGAATGGGTAGTTCTTCTCCACTGAGCCTAGATAGACGAAATGAATTTGCCTCTTTGCAACTTGTGATGATAAATGGCCCACTCCAGAGAGCGTCAAACTTGGCATGTCTGCCTGGTTTGGCCCTATCTTCATCCCATTTGAGAACTAAATCTCCCTCTTGAAAATGCCTGTTAGACGCCTTCTTATCAAAATATTTCTTAACTTGAGCCTGATGCTGCTCCAAAGTTTTCATAGCCTTGTCTCGTACTTCCTCTAAATCCATGAGTTCAACAAACCTTATTGTCAGAGGATCACTCTCTATAACTTCAAGTTGATGAGCTAACTCCAAAGAAGGTAACTCCAATGAGAGCGGGAGTTTTGCCTCTCTTCCATATACAAGAACGAAAGGAGAATTTCCGATGGCCCTTTTAGGTGTGATCCAATCTGCCCATAAGGCGGTCTTAAGCTGTGTATGCCAAGTCCTCTTGTTAGTCTCCATTGTGCGCTTAATAATCCGTATGAGGTTTTTGTTGCTAGACTCAGCCAATCTGTTTCCTTGCGGATAGTAATTGGATGAAGTTTTTAGGTATACTCCTTTTTTAACAGCCCATTCACTCAGTTTCATACCAAGAAAATCTAGCGCGTTGTCTGAAACGACTATAAACGGAACACCAAACATCATCATTATACCCTCCAAAAAATCTAGAACTGCCTTTTCATTGCTCTCTTTTAATGCTACCGCCTCTTTCCATCGAGTAAAATAGTCTGTTGTGGTAAGGACCCACTTATGTCCGTCACTGGATGGAGGATTAATCATTCTGATGAAGTCCAACCCCCATTGAACAAAGGGTTGATCCACTTGAACTAGACACAGTGGAAGAGCTGCCAGCTTCTGCTTACCTGTGAAAAAGGCACATTCCTTACATTTCCTTACCCAGAGATGGGCATCCTTGAATAAATCCGGCCAATAGTAGCCGGCTCGCATGATCTTGGTAGCTGTTGTCCGTGTGAAATAATGTCCTCCAGATAGGCCACTATGAAATTCTTCTAGTATCTTACTTACCTGTTCCGGTCCTATGCACCAAAGGAGAACGCCATTCAAATATTTTCAAAAGAGAATGCTATCTACCAAAACATATGGGATAGATTGAAGACGGAAAGTTCATCTTTGGTTTTTATCCATGTTTTCCGGGTATGCTCCTGAGAAGATGAAATTCTTCATTTTGGATAACCAGTCAGCTTGATCAACATACTCATCAGTATTTAGGAGTGTCACATCCTCATTACCTTTTGATTCCATGTCTGCAGCAAGTTTCTCACATAAACCCTTACCTCTGACAAGTTTGGTAATTTTGATATTTGTGTCATACTCCATCAGCTTTGTGACCCATCCAACACAAAAAAATTTCATCTCTTTGTTCAACAAAAATTCTTTGACACCTAAATGAGACACCATTAGATGAATTTTGTTGCTGGACAACATGTTCTTGAATATATTCAAATCTCAAATAACCGAAAATAAATTTTTTTCAACGAATGAATATTTGAGCTCATAGTATTTTAGAGATTGACTAAAGAAAGTAATTGGTTTCTCCATCAGGTCATCATTTTGTTGGGTGAGGATACCTGAAATTCTCCCTTGACCTAAAAAAGCATAAAGGATAAAGTATTTATCAATCCTGGGGTTCACCAGCTTGGGAGCTTGAGAAATGGTTGTTTTGATAAATGTAAATCTCTCCCTTCCTTTCTTTGTCCCATGAGAATGGCTTGTGTTTTCTTCAGTATGGTATATTAGTGGTTTAGCCAATGTCACAAATTGAGAGATGAATCTCTGCATGAAAGTTTATGGTTCCCAGAAAACTCTGGAGACCCTTCTTATGACTTGGGAGAAATAAGGACATAATTAAACAGAATCTTGACTAGATCGAATAAAAGTTCTTTCTGCTGAAACATAGCATGCCCCAAAAACTTTATCCCTCATGCACTATAAAAATACACTTCTTGAGATTAATTGAAACCCTAAATTCCCTACACCTTCATAAAACCTTCCTTAGATGTGTGCAATGTGATCTGTTTTCATTCTTAGAATACACATTTATGTCATCTAGGTAAACTAAGATGATATCATTTATTAGTCTTTTAAATGCCATGTCCATGGATTTTTGGAAAGTAGCCCCAGACATTGGACAATCCGAATGACATTTTGTTGTAAGCCTACATTCTCCACTTGGTAGTGAAATCCATTTTGAATTGATCAGAATCTTGGAATGAGAATTTTATTGTTACCCAAATATCAATCAGGAAAAGAAATTTTTTGAGCTCCTGCAACCATTTTGAAGAATTTTCTTGATTGACGGGAGATGATAATGATATTTCAACAAGGCATGGTTCAAATCCCTGAAATCCACGCACAACTCAAATCTCTCCGTATTATTTATTCCTTACATGGCATTAGATTGGTTACCCAAGAAGAACGCTTGATGGGAAAAATAATACAAGCTTCGATGAGTTTGGTTAGATCCTTTCTCATTAGTGGATCGATTTTGGGATTAATTGGCCTCTATTACTGGTGAACTAGCTTGGTATTAGGATCCAAATTGATGGTATGTTGTTTTAGACCCAGATAAAAACCACATAGGTCTTTTTATCTCTATCTAAAAATTTCATGATAATCTTGAAAAAGTTTTAATGAAATCTTCTTTCTCTTTGGAAGTACATACTTTTCCAATCTTCTGAAACTTCTCATTGTGCTACCTCAATTTCTTAAAAATCTTATTCTTTGACCACCATATTAGAGATTCTGTCTTTTGACTTGATCATCTAAATTGAAAATGGATTCGAGAGTAAATAAAACTTTTGGTAGTTTTTTTCTCTTCAATTGTATGATTTGATCTCCATATGATTCTTGCAACTTATCCTGATTTCTTACAGAAAACTCTTCCTCTTCTTGTAGAAAAAGAACAATCTGTTTACCACTTTCAAACACTTTTCAGCTACTCACATTAACATGAACTACAGGTCAAATCGCTATTTGGATAGATTTCCACCCTTCTTTTATGGTATCAATAGGTATGTCGTATTGCGAGCTAATTCTAGCAAGCCTATCAGCATCTTAATTATGATTTATAGGAATTACATGGATTCCAAAAGCTTTGAAATATCCTTGATAAAATCTTAGAATTTGGTTCTTGTATGATCTTAAGATATAATTCTTGGAAGCATTGCATGCCATGTCACCTGATAAAAAACTATCTGCAATATCTCTAAAAATAGTCATGGATTTGATTTCATTCTTTTGAGCTAGCTGGATTCCTTGCACAATGGCCTCATATTCAACAACTTTATTAGTGTAAATAAATTGTAACCAAAAATATGAGAAGTACTTATCTCCCTTTGGAGAGATTAACATGATGCCAACACTAGACCCATTCTTACTCCTTGAGCCATCTAAGAATAATTGCCACAATCCTTCTAAATTGCTTGATGTTTTGACCAGTTGTGGTATGATCGTACCTTCTTCATGTAAATGTAGAATATACCCAATCCCATCTCTTCCAAAATTAGAAAAATAGATTCTTCTTTTTCTAACACATTAGCATAGGGATCATAATAATTATCTCCACTTATTTCATCTAACACATTATTGGGGACTTCTTCAACGAGATTAGTCAATTCATGATCAAAATCTTCTTATTTTGGATCATTGATGGTATAATTCCCATTTATTAGGACTATCAGTGTAGGGTTCCACATGATTATGGAAGAATGGTTTCCGCCCTTATAGTCACTTTGGTTACATACCTAGTATTGATAATCACATGTGACCAATCAGATTGATAGATAACCGCTCATCTTGGTAGCGAAATCTTGTGATAATAAGATGGTGAAGAGAGGAGGAAGATCAATGACTGATATCTCTTGTGTGAATGAAAAACTTGGGCATGCATGGATGGTAAGTTGAAGTCCTTTGATAACTCCAACAGTATTAACATCTGAGCCATTTAGCTAAACAACTCCTCTTGTAACTAGTGCATATTTTATCCATGGATATATCTTGGGTGAATGACTAGCAAAGAGAGGAGGAAGATCAACGACTAATATATCTTGGGTGAGTGAAAAAATTGGGCATGCATGGATGGTAAGTTCAAGTCCTTTGATAACTCTAATAGTATTAATAGTTGTTCCATCCAGCTGAACAAATTTTCTTGTAACTAGAACATATTGTATGCCTAGTACATCTGTAATTTTCTTGGGCATGACTGAGCTACTAGCACTAAAATTGATCATGCAATTATGTACAAGATGGTCACCAATTATCAGTGAAATATAAAATGGTGGCGGTTTGTTTTCCTTATGAATAATTTTCCATTCTAGTTGACACAAACTCATAGAAGTTGTTTCTCCATGACCTGATGATTCTATCGATTTGTAACAA
The DNA here is from genome assembly GCA_019776745.2 of Taxus chinensis. Classification (NCBI taxonomy): domain Eukaryota; kingdom Viridiplantae; phylum Streptophyta; class Pinopsida; order Cupressales; family Taxaceae; genus Taxus; species Taxus chinensis. The sequence continues at coordinate 744,020,885 of CM034150.1, forward strand.
AAATATTTAGAGCCTCTCACAATAAATTACTTTGAGAGGGAATTGAGATTTCCTCCCACATAGTAACACTTACGTTGGTTTTCTTCATCTGTTCCAATATGCTGAAGGGAATTTATCCCACTTTGCTTATGCTTCTTTGAGCATTGGGATCCTTCTTTGTAAAATGCTTGTTGGGTACCATAATTCCTGATGAACCTTATTTCCTTGCAGATTGGATAGCAGGTAATTTCTGGTGGTTTCTTTCTCGCATATTTATCAACTGACACTTGTGTAGATGAGGCTATGAAGTGGATTATTGATTATATTTTGAAGGTTGAGATTCCATTACTCTCTTTTTGGAATGAGTTGTTTTCTGCCATTGATGAGGAATATGTATTCAACCAACAAAAATCTTTTTATTTCCAATTTAGAAAAGTGGTTTCTTCATGTGCCTACGCAGTTGATCTATTATTTCCTATGTAGATGAATTGTTATGTATTAGATCCAAAGGGTGAAGATATACTTTTAACCAAAAGGGCTTGGCCAATAACTCCATTGGGACAAATGTTTTTATTTTGGGGTGGATAAAAAGGATAACACCAATCATAGTCTTGAACTAGATTATTCTGGACAATGTATTAATGGATCTTGATTAGCTAACAACAAGAGGGTTCTAAAAATGCAAAGGATTGATAGTCGTAGCTTGATTTGTGCAGTTCAATTTTGACAGTTGATTATTTCCTTTGAAAAGGAGGGTGGTTATCTTGATACTATTGATTTTGTGGTTAGATATAGACGATTGTATTGAACCATTGTTTCCTCTTGAGTGCAACAAGATCATTTCCAAAAGTTTGCAATAGTGACTTGACTTCAAATAGATCATTTGACAAGGTAGGGGTAGACTGAGCTGGTTAATGAGAGGTTTTTGGAATAGGATAAATGATTGGCTGATTGCTCATAAGGTCCAAAGACAACGGCATTGGTGATTATGGAGTGATCTTTCCATTCTAAATCAAGGAATTTTCTTCTCTTATGGTAACATCATAGGCATTATGTAATGTAGCCCCTCCCATGGTCTAGATTATAATTGCTACATCGCTATTCAAGGCTCACATATAGTACAAGAATGCATTATGTGTAGAAGGCTTTATAAGTGCCAGAATCCTATTCTAGGTCATGTGGAAACATAATTTGAAATCACTCATGTATTCTTGGGAAGCTCTCTTATGGTAGTAAGTTGTTCCAAAAGTGATAGGTGATCACTTTTGTCTTCAAATTGTTACACAGCTTTTCTCCCAACTCGTCCCAAGTGGTTATAGTGCCAACACCTAACCCCACATTCTGGCCATTCGGAGGGTGCAGTGATTTGGCGACAACAACATCTTATGCTAGAAAGAGATTACATTATTTGTATGCATGACTTGTGTTGAATGATGTTTGCTTGATTGAAGTATGGATGGTATATTTTGTACTAAAGTCTATAATAGAATATTGTTGCTTAGATTAATCTTAACTGTTATACAAGTTACAGTTATATATATTTGTAAGCTTATATGACCGTGGTATGAAGCTATTATGTACATACTTGAGGATGGATTGTTGACTAAGTTGGTATTAACTAGTTTACTAGGATGTATTTAGTAGTTATTTTCTACTTGTCTCTTACTTAAATAAGGTACTTTTTTTTTCTTGGATTCATTATGTTGATGATTCTAATATGTTTAGGCTAAATGTTTGAAAGATTTGAATGTTCCTTTTGACCCCTAGAATATTTTTTTGATAAAATCATCATTCCTTTTATGAAATTACTAAGTTAGAACATGTTATTTTGAATATTGGATACCTATCATGCTCAGTTCATATGAACTGACGAATGATAATAACCTTGCAGATGGAATTTGTGAAAGATGAAGAAAGAAGACGTATAAAAGTTTCCTTTATTATTTTGATTGAAGAAGTTGTAATGAAATACTTGATTTTTTAATTTAAAATTGAATTAAACCTGTATAGAAATTAGAAATACCCTTGGTCAATTATCGTAATTGTTTTGAAAGGAAATATTATGATCAATTTTATGAACATAATTTAATACCTATTTCTAGAAATTAATAAAGTCAAGATACTTGTCTTATAATAGTGAGTGAAAAGTGTTGTTTTGGAATTGATGAATTAGTCACTCTGCATTAAAAAAAATGGTGTAATACAGAAATGTAGCAAACCAGTCAACTCTAGTATAAAACTCATGCATAACTATTCTCCCTATGTGATTTTTTGTAATGTAGAAAACTAAAACATTATGATGAACTTAACTATTTGCACTCGATGACACCTCATAACTTAATTAAATGAGATCCCCAGTTTGATATTTGTCATCAAAACCTATAGGATTAGTGGCATCGTAGTAAATGTAATGAATATGAACGATGTGGTCAAACATTATCTAGAGTATGTGTTTCCCCTCCTAGGTTTGGAAATCATGTGTGTAGTAAGGAGAATGTGATTTTATTAACGTAGTACTCTATGGGTAATCAAACCCCAAACATAATGTAATATTCTCTTGGTCAGGAACACATGTACAGTGAAAAGTGTAGGTGGCGAATATCACTAATTAACCTTGGAAGTAACCTGTTTGAGTTGGGATCATAATTGAACTCGATACTCAATATGTATTATCATTTGGCTTCTAAGGTGCAATACTAACAGTATTTTGTGAATCTTAACAACATTTTAATTTATTGTTTTGTTTATGAGAATTTAAATATAAGATGATGTGCTTATAGAAGGGTTAAAAGTATATCGTTCTTATAATGCTTATATACCATCTAGTTATGAGAAAGGAATCATCTTCGTGTAGACTTTAATGTGAATCTTAACATTCTAAATGAAGAAATAATCCCTCTTATTATCCCCCTTGTCCTATTTTACATTGAATGCATGGTTTGAAATCATGTAATCATGTTCTTGACACAAATCCCTAGTGCAAGGACTAATAGTCTCATGATCATACCAATGTCCATATTAATAAATGGGTTACACAATAAATTTTTTTTTAAAACTAATTAAATCAAATTGAATGAAACCATTTGAAGATGAATGAAAATGATTCAAGTGGATTCAATGTTTTATTTAACCACACAAGAGAATATTTAGTGTGACTCCCCTTAAACCCCACTCAAACAAGAGTTTTAACTTGACAAGAAGTATCAAATGTACCTAGAGTTACATGATGATTATTTAGGATAAGGGTGCTCAATCGCTTTAGCTATGACCATAATAAGATGTGTAAAATTTATAATTCAATGTCTCCACATAATACAAATCTAATACTTAATTGTCTAGGAATCCAAACCTGGTGGTGTATGGATTCATACTCGTTATTACCTTGGTTTCTAAACAACTAAGTGAAGTAGATGAGATACATGGTTAGTTGTCATAATGTAAATAAAAATAAAATGACCTTAGAAATTCAATCATTATATGAAAAGAACACGTAATCTACCTACTATTAAATCAATAAACTTCCTTTCATTCATTTGAAATTTCCTTGTTGCAACTAATATAAATGGAAAATCCAATAGAACATGCAACTTAGAAAATGAATCCTTAGAACAAATACTAAAAGGATCATGTATGTGCATATGTTCATCCCAGCAACCTGATTACAACATTCTGGTGTGATGAACAAAAAAGTAAAAATTAAAAAAAAAAAATTAGATGGGATTACTACAACTGAAATGTTAAATAAATTAAAGATAATGTATTCTAGTTATAAAATATATGATAAGTGATTTCAAGAAAAATAAGGTCAAGAACGAAATATCAATGTAATAAATATGTGAACTAGGAAAATGTTTTCATGGATGGTGCCTGTATGGAATTCATAATGTATTTGAATCATTACATCGTGTCTTGTCAAAAAAGTGGCCTTGATGTGCATCACATGTTTTCATGTTTCCTATGTGGGTTAGTGTTCATGCAAGTAGATCATGTGTTGTGAGTTGTCATAAGTGATCCCATGTAGTGTCGTGTGAACTACAATGTGAGTAAAAAAAATTATTCTAGTATTTTTAGTGTCGTATTGTGTGCGTAAAATGTGGGCATTACAAAATACCTCTATAAGTGTTCTCAAGATATCACACATACCCGCAAGTTCCATTCATGCCTAATTCAGTCCTCCAAACACTAGGATTAGGCCTAGTGTGCACGATGACCAAGTAGACTAACACAATATCTCTTCTTCCCATCTCTCGAAAAGGACTTAGTAACCTTAATACATCATGTCTCACTCATGTACATGACCGCATGAGATCATATGCCTCTATACCTCCTCATTTGGTATCCAAACACCTAGACTAGATCTAGATGATCACCTGTAAACCATTCTAAAACATGTACCTACACTCCTCCATCTCACTCTACATTTTCTAGACCAAAAGGAACTTCATAAAATTTCATCATAAAAAAATTCAGACAAATTCTAAATCATTTAGTCCACACTCCGAACCAATTCAAACAAACTTTAGACAAGCTCCAAAGCATTAGAGAAGACTTTGAAGCAATCTGAATTCTATCTTGCAACAATGAAATCATCTGAAACTCAATGTCACCAAAATACTAAGAATCCTCTAACCCTTATCCATCATCCTCTTTGGCATTAATGATATTTTCCATCAATTACAACACCAAGTACCCAACATGCCAACATATATACATACATACATATATATATATATATATATATATATATACATACATATATATATATATATATATATGACAACCTTTTACGCTCAAAACTCTTTTATACATTTGTTTCTTCACTCTTTACTTCATTTGTGCACTCGAGGTGGTTAGGAACATTAAATTTTTCATAGTTTTTAAATGAATGTTATGGATTATAGTGTAGTATGGTAAACATAATGAGATATCGAAGCACACAAAATTACATGTCATACTTAGGAAAATTATTTTTTAAATAATGCTTAAATGTTCTATTCCATTGGAAGAATATATTATAGATGATGTAACGATGACATGTATCACTCAACTCTTGGCCCCATGAAACTAGTAATATGTGAGGGATAAACACCAAGAGTGAAGAAATATGTGATATATATGAAATAATAATGTACATATCAGAATGATTAATTAGGAGACATGAGTTTTTAAAATGACCTATTTAGGAACTTGTTGCTCATTTCCAATCAAGATGATCTAACCAAGTAAAATATTATTTACAATTTATAAACCTTGACTAGAATTAGACTAATAGGTGGCCTAGTGATTAGAATGTTCTAGTTAAGGAATGATTATCTCTCCTAATATAGTTTTGTCTCAATTTTTTACAAGGGAAAATTTCAATTTGAAAATAGAACAACTATACCCTAGTGTCAAAAAATTTCATTGTAAACTTTATCCCAAACCCCTCCAGGTTAGTCTATTCCATTGATTAGGCCTATCCCCATCCATGTAAAGTTTATGTGTATGGTCATGACCTAACCTGTGTGTTTAAAAGAGGAAAACAAGTTTAAATGATTCTTTGGAGATAATGTCTTTCAAGGTAGATCTTTCGACAAGCTTAGAAATGGATATTTTTAGCCTTTTTAGGGTTGGTGTAAATTATTTGGAGATGATTTCAAGTCTTAAATTAACCAAGAAATTGTATTCATGAGCCATTATCTTTATGCAAGTGATTTAGGAATAATTAGGGAAGATTTGGAGATTCAGGGGAAACTTCAGCAAAAGCGGGTTTTTGAGGCCGAAGGAGCTTACATTGCGAAAAAGCACCTTAGCTTCATGAGATGATTCTCAAAGCTCCATAATTAGTTGTAGGTCAAATAAAATATTAATTTAAATCTGATTCAATTCCCTACATGGTGATAATCTCATATTTTTCACAAGACCCATGTATTACTTTCCACAACTCATTCTTCGGAGGCACAACTCTCAATCCTTATAAAATGGAAATTTTGAAATGGTTGCAAGCTGAATTAGACTTAAAAACCCCTCCAATTACTTTTAAAACTACCTTTTTCAGTCCAAATGATAAAATTAAGTTTCAGAAAAAGACCTTTGGGATCTCTGGAAACATCATTTTCAAGCTTCTCTCCAAGGTACAAGCTTTGTTCTAAGTCAAAATTTTGAGTGCCGCGTGGAAACATGAGAATGAGGTGAAATTTAAATTCCCCAATATACCTTTCTAAGGGGAAAAGGGAAAAATTAAAATGTGTCCCCATACCTTAAGCCTCATGGACCCACCACATGACCCTGGAAGGCTCCGATAAGCACCTTTTGTCATTTTTCTAGCTCCCTCTCTAAGACACGCATGGTGTACACTTGTCACCCAGGTATGGAGGAACAATTTTTTGTACCCATTTTCCCTTTTAAATGGGATAAGGGGGACATAAAATTCACTCCCCATCTTGCCCCTACTAGGTTCTCCATGTGACTAAAAACTAGCTCCAGGGTGCTCTAACTAAGCTCTTTTCGCAAACCCCTCAACATGTGCATGCATGACACTTTCCATATATGGGTGGAGGTGAAATTTTGTGTCTTCTTTTTCCCTTTCCAAGGGAAAAAATGAGGAAAAATAATTTCCAAACTTCCTCATGCCTATGAAAACCCAGAGTTAGTGATTTTTTACTCCACCCCCACTTTTTCTACATTTCTACACAAAACTCTGGAAAATGTTTTCCGTAATCCTATTCATCCATTTTTATTATTGTATTAATCCCTCCATTATTTCATGATTTCAAAAGAATATTTCTTGCAAAAAATTGCAAATTTTTAAAGCTCCAAACTCATTTTTTTATCAAATTGACTTTGTAGCCGGTGAAGAAAAAATCTTCATACCTTACAAACTGTTGCACGGATTTAAGTCACATTTTTTTGTGTTCTTCACCATTTCAAGGTGCATTGAAGAAAAAATTTATAGCACTTACATGCATAACCTATATTTTTTATGGTGATGAAACCCCTACTTCGTGCCCCCATTTTGTAAAATTGTATTTCACGTTGTTCCACTGATCGGTTTGAGCTAAAAATTTGTATGTGAGATACAGAGAAAAACCACATCACAAAAAAATTAATTCCATAAAAATATAAGGTAGGGAAAGGAAATTTATAGGAATAGTAATTCTCTACATGAGAATTTACTATAAATAGTAAATTCTCACAGTGGAAAAATTATTTAAACGTAATGTGTACAAAAAATATCTAGAAGAACAAACAAGGTGATCAAAGTTGAAAAGGGTGAGAAAGCTCATTTTTCTAAAAATAGTAAAATCCCATTCCGGGTACAAAGAACCATTAGTGTCAACCATGAATTTTAAATTTTCAAGACTTAAACCAATCTTGGCTCTCTCATCTGAGTAATCAAATGTGGGGGAAATTGATGTCACCCACATGGACCTTGACGATCTTAAAGATCAAATGTTTGGATGATCGAGAGAGATAGTGGAGGACGAAGTTTTCATGAGTAGGTTGTACACAGTAGGTAGTCACCTAGTTTCATTACAGAGTATCAAATTTTTGTTGGCATACTCTCATCACTAAAAATCATAAACCATAACCATTTGAGTGGATGATGGCTCAGCCTTGGCAATTTTTTCTTCCAAATTCATCTCTCATTCGATGCAAATTCAAACTTGGAGTAATATTTCCATCTTTTCAAAAGAGGTTATAGTGAGTGAATGGACTAAATATATTTTTACCTACAAGGTCTAGTGTTGGGTTTGTGGTTAAAGTAAGGAATAAATTCTTCCCTTTTGCCAAAGTCTCTCTCACGGAGTGAGTTTCACCATGTCTACTCAAACGCGATCACCCTACTCAGTCAGGTGATGGGAGAAGAAATCACTAAGGAATTTCAAGATTGTATGGCACTATTCATGATCACAATCATCTAAGGAAAGAACATAATTGACTTGGGGTAGGTCAACAGTGAAAAACTCCACCACTAGTTTCTTTAGGTATCGCTCTTGAAGAAGTTCACAATGACTTCATATTTGGTGTACACTCTTGAAATCTTGAGACCATTAAGGGGGCTAGAAATTGTTTAGAAAATATCTCCTAAGGCCTGATAAATTGAAAGATATCCATAGTGATTCTTTAAGGAGAGAAATCATAATTTTAGAAGGGTGAATGATTCCTTCACCATGTTTGTCATCAAGACACTGGAGGGGAATCCTCATTCAAGTTTTTCACCATAAACGGATTCTTTGATCAAGAAGTACGGGTCATATGTCACTCAATTTACCACTTTCTCCTACATCTAAATTTTTGGTTATGATATTTCTCTATTAAGGCTACCTCAGTATCTTTGTGAAAAAATCATCTTTTTTGAGATTTGTAGACAACTTTTCCTTGTCCATAGTAATCTCAAGAATGGGAAAAGGAATAATGTATCATTTCCCATATCACTTGGAATATTAATCTGCAAACGTTTGAGGTATGCATCACACCTAGAAGATTCCTTTTCTCTCATGATCTTTTTTTCATACACCCTAAGGGAAGACTTTGACATTCAAGTTTATCTAAACACTTTCCATCTTCTAGAGTCATATCATGTCCCTTAGATATAATATTATTAGGTAAATTTCATAGATGAATTTTATATTAGGGAAAGAGACTATATGTGGATGAAATTCATAATAATGAAGAGATTCAAATTTGAGTGGTATGAAGAGGGAATTCAAGCTGATGGCATAGAGTTGTATGATCTAGAATATAAATATGTTAAGGCTTCACCTCTACCATAGGTAAAATGGAGTGATTGTGAGTTGGGAGACATAAGTGAGGGGACTAAGGTTGTGGTAATAAAATGAAAGGAATGATTCAAGGAGAATAATTCCACCTCCATCCCATTGTAAAGTTTTCCCACCCTTCAGGAAAATTCATCACACCATTCTTCATCAAAGGTCATGGAGAATACTTCAGGATCAGTTCCATTTTGGGGATATTTTGAAGTGCAAAGAAGTGGAGTTAGAACCTCTCTACTACAAGATATTTCCTAACATAGTCAGAACAACAGAGGACCCCATAGTATATGAAGAACTTAAGAATAATGAATATTTCCATCTTTCAACTCTTGGGTAACCCTAGAGTTATCCACGTTCCACCACCCCTCCTCCTCCTCTTGTAATAGATTCACCTCCTCCCCCAGAGAAAGAAAACACTAGACATGTTAGTTGTAGAGCCCAAGATAGATGAGATGTTCCCCTCAATGAGAGACATGATCGCAAAATAAGATCATACAATCTAGTAGGTGGAAATCCCTAATTTTTCAACGATATCATCATTGGTCAAAGGGAAGAAGAAAATTTTCTCTCAAGAAGCTTCTCTATTTTTCAATGGTGTCATGGGAAATCAATATGTATAAGAGGTAAGGATGAAGGTAATCAATCCTATTAAATAATGACATCGACTAAATATGAGCATGAGTACCATTATGTTAGGCCTAGCCACTCATGAGGGAGATGCACAAAAATTCCATGAATCTTCCACTCACCTCCTCATGAGAAACCAAGAATACAAATAATATTGATTGGTTGGAATACCACATGCAAACAATCACCTTGTATGTGCAACATTTCATGGGTCTGAATTCTTAATCATCACTCCCAATTGAAGAGGTTACTCTAATGAGTAGCTTCGACCTAGATTCCATCTGAAAGACGAAATAATTCATTGTGTAAAGATGATAAAATGACAAATGGACAAGTATGATCATAAAGAAATGGAAAACATTCCTTCTAGAGGTAATCTCACTGTACAAATGCATGTGTGTAACTGCTGATAAATCCTAGATGATAAGGGAAGGATTAGAAAAGTAAAAATAACATTGATACCAAGTTCATCTGTTGGTGATGGAGATGGGGGATTCTCATTCTTGAGTATTGGTAAGTAGAAAAGTGTTCAATGCTGCATCTGACGACTTGTTGCATTTGTGGGTGAGGAATCTTGCCTCTCGATATGAAATGTTGAATGAGGCTATTGATGAGTTGGACTCAAATGAGGATCATTCCTTCAAGATGCAAGACAACATAAACATCATAATGTAGAAGCTTGGAGTTCCCGCCATTGATGAGAGAACTTCCACAGATGAATTTTTGAGACCATTTGAGGAGTATGTCTAGAAAAAGGCCGGGGACCCCTTTTCTTTAAAAAAAGATACATTCAAGTCCCTATTCAAGATCAAATCCGAAAATTCACAAATTGTAGAGAAAAATCAATCATGGTTCACTAAAAACAAGAAAATAAATGATGTCTCAGATGGTTGGCTAGAGTCCCTAAGTTATGTATGCATTTCTCAGTTGGAGAAAGTTGTGCCTCCGGAAGCCCAGTACAATAAAGAGTTCAAGAGGGTGGAAAGTTTTCCAGTGGATCTTGGTAAGGATCAATCAGGTGGTGAGGCTGAATCATCAGAGGTAGCATATTTATTAGCCTAGTTATCTCTCCTCTTTTCTCCCTCTCCTCTCCCCCTCCCTCTCCTCCATGTTTTATTTCTCTAGTGGGGGTTGTACTTTTTCATTTTATCCTATTCCTAATTTTTCTTATTCATTTAACTGTGACTTTAGTTTTGTAATGTAATAAGTTTCCCTTAATTAATAAAAGGTGACTTAATTCTATTCATAGGAATATGAAAAGTCACATGTTGTAAGGGGAAAATGAAATCTCATGTGGGGTGTAGGTGAAGAGTCTTTCTTAATTCTATAAATTGTAATAGCACCCTCATTATTAAGGGTTTTCAATTTTTGATGCTCAAGGATACATTACTACTAGGATTAAAGTAAAAGAGATACAAATTTTCCTCTATTTTTCCTCCCATATGTTCTTCCATTCCTCTTATGTAAAAATTTGTAAAAATATCAGTGAAGAAGAAAGGTGTTTCTTTCTTTTCTTCATGAGATAATTACTGAAAAAAAAATCTTTATTCTATCTTGTCTTGGTGTTAGTAATTATTTTATTTTATTTCTAATTTTTTCATATGATATGTTATGATTACTTATTGTAGGCATTAGATTTTCTACCTGCAATATTAATCCTCCTTCTTTTTCCCACTCCATTTTCCTAACTTCTCAACAAATTCCTCCCTTGCAAGAAATTGTTACAGGTTTAGTGGAGTGTTCCTATTGGATTTCTAGCCTCTAGGCAACCCACATATTTAATTTTCATTTACACATGATAAATGAAGTTTCATCATTCAAGAAGAGGGACCTAGAGTCTTAGAGTGTTGGCGGATACCCACCAATTTTTCCACTTGTCAAATTTTCTCGCCAATTTTTTTTGGAGCCCACTGTGGGGCAGACTTGGCAAGTTCTACACCTAAAATACAAATCAAGAAAATACCAAAAAAAAATAACAAATATCCCAAAAATTTAAAAACTGGAATTTGAAGAGTCACCGAACCTTATGTCTCACACCTATGGTTATTCCTGGTAACCCTCTTGTCCAAAGACATGAATTACTTTTCCACATCCAAGAAGATATTTTATTTGAATTGAGGGAGGTTGTCTAGAATAACATAGAAAATTTTTCACTCTATTTCATATCTACCAGGGTGTTAGATACTGAAGAAAAACATGTTGAAGAATGAGAAATAGTGAGGAAATCCTAAGTGCAATAGAGGAGAGCTTAGTTCCATCTTAAGTCTACAATATAGTTGATCGCAGATATACCAGGTCATAGAGGCATGGAGGAGATCTTGACCCCATTATTGAAAATCTCCAAAGAAGGAAAGAACTAGTAAGAAAATCAAGGCACTCCCTTTGTCCCATAAAATCTCTCAATAGTGGTCTAAGTGGTGTTAACCCATTAGACAGAGTTTCCAAATATCAATGAAGATTTTGAAAAATTTACTGATGTAGAAACTGAAGAAGTAGATGAAGAAAGAGAAGAATCCAAAGCAAGAGCCGAAGAATTAGCAATAATGTTAATTGAAGTAGAAGAAAGAGATATAGAAAGAGAAGAGGCAAGAGCCATAGCTAGAGTGGAAACAAGAACAAGGGCTGAAGTAAAATCTAGAGCCATAATGGGTGACAAAGAGATACCTCAACCTATTGTGCCATGGGGCAGAAAAATAGGACCAATTTTACCCCCACAAACTCTTCATGAGCTTGCACAAGGTTCAAGAAAAATATTTCCTAGTTTAGAGGAAATGGTTCACAACTCCCAGAAGAACATGTGGTAGCCTTCATCAACACTTGTGGTGTGTTAGGAATTGAACACAAAGATATATCTCTCGGATTGTTTTTGGATTCCTTATAAGACAAAGAAACAGAACGGTTTCTAGCTCCTACCTGCTAGATGAATCACATGTTGGCACGATATCAAAACTTGTTTCAAAGACATATTTAAGTATAATAAACATGACCAAGACCTCTCAGTAAAACTAGTGCATATGAAGAAATAATCCAATGAAGGCATGAGGGATTTTATGGCTAGATACAATAGATTGATCAAGAGGATACCTATCAAACTTACACCCTCTAATGATAATATCAAAATATTCTTCATAAGTGCCTAACAACCTGAGGTTGGGTTCATTCTTAAAAGGTATCAGCCTAGAACTCTGAAGGAAACACAAGACTATTCCATCAAAATAGAGGATGATCTAATTTTATCCACCAAGGTGAAAAATATGAAGTGAAAGGAAAATTTTCAATGTTCTAGGTCCATTCCCACGGACCCTATTTTCCAAAATTTTGAAAATTATATGATTACTCTCAATAAGAAACTCACTCAAAACACCATGAGAAATGTGCCAGATAAGACAAAATCTCCCAAATAGGGAAATTATTTCTCCACCTCACCGTAGGATTTCTCTTAAGGCACCTCCAATCAATATAACTTATGATGTAGAAGAAGAAGAGAAATAAAAAGAAGTGGAGGATCCAGGAGAAGAAAATTAAGATGGAAATGTTCTCAAGATTGAGGAGGTTAAAAATGATACTCATAATGGTATTTCAAGTACTACCTAGGAGAGGATGACGATGATGATGAAGAGGCACTTAGCTTATCATGTTCCATTTTTATCCAATCTCAATCTCAAAAGGGATCCTCCTCGAAAATTGTTGCAAAAAATAATTAAAAAGGGGTTCCTCTAGCAGTGGTAGTTCCCCAAAACAAAATAATTAGCAGAGGATCCCCACTTCTACCATCAATGAATTCAGCAAAGGAGAAACCAAACCCAATAGTGAGAAAGAAGATAGTTTTCATGACAAGTAATTTCTCTAGTGTTCTACCTAGCTCAAAATTAACCTATAAAGCTAATCCTTCCCTTATTTTTGGTCCTACAAAATTTCCTAATGCTCAATGAAATTCAACCACTTCTTCAAAACCCACTACCTCATCCACTAAAAGTTCTCAAACTTTCAAGGTAACACCACCTCCACAATGAAATAATTCCACTATCCCTGGGATATTATGTTCATCAGCCTCAGCTCCATTCAATTACATTGAACATGCAAATGAGACCAAAGTTCAGATTTCCAAAACTATAGTTTTGCAAACACACCCAGAGTAATTCGAGAGGTTTGTCAAATTTTTCAAAGTTGGTATCCCAAAATCAAATAGTGTAAACCCCGATCCTAAGGGTCTACATCTCACACCACCTATGCCTCCTACACAAAACATGCTAGAAGTACGTTCATCTAAAAATAATAAGGTGGAACCCTTCTACCTATCCCTCCTAATAAAAGGATAATAGTTAAAAAAATGCATCATACTCAGGATCCTCTAATAACGTCATGACCATCAAGGTTTCAAATACCTTAGGACTTAATTTGAAATGAGAAAATGGTTCTTGTTACTCTGTGGAAAATAAGGAAGTGTCATTGGTGGGAAGGATCAAAGATGCACAAGTAGCCTTGGTAGACTTCTTAGAAAAGAAGATTTTCAATCTTAGTGGCGAACATCCCAACATCCTTTTGTATGTTGTTGAGTATAAGATTCTGTAGAGACCTAGGGGTGATATTCAAATATATTTATCCTCCATGACCATTTCAATAAAGGGCTAAATGAATAAGTTACTCCCTATGTAAAAAATGAAGTACACGGTCTAGAATTCATAGGATTCAAGAGCTAACATAATTTTCCAATATATTGGGATGGGGAACTACTTTCTCACCTCTAAAAGAGATAAAAAGTATGCATATCCTCACTAATGAAGATAAGTATTATTTGTAGACCATGTAATTTGATGGAATTCATTCAAGTGCAGGGTCTAGAGCTGGAAATGTTATGATCTCTCCCTTAGGTGAACTCTTCCTATTTGTATATAAACTACAATTTGAAAACACCAACAACAGTGCAGAGTAAAAGGCCCTTCTCCTCAAAATGGATGTCATTTATTCCATAGGTATTAAAAAGATAAAATTTCTTGGAGATGCTGAAGTAATCATGAAGAAATTGAGAGGCCAAGTATCAAGTCAAAAATGCAAGACTCGAGCACTATATGAATAGAGTTTAAAGTTGTATCAGATATTTTGATTCTTTCTCAATTCAATCCATTCCTCGCAAGAAGAATGAGAAGGCTGACTCTCTCATAATATCAACTTCATTGGTGACCCCTCACCCATATTTTGATAAGGAAAATGTTACTAATGAAATTGTTTTCAGACCAAGTGTTCCAGACAATACAAACCATTGACAAGTCTTCTACAACGACACTCAACTCCTCACTTTCATGGAAAAAAGATACAACTTCAGTATTCTCTTCTATGAGGGAAGTGAATATACTAATCAAGATTCATTGACAGAAGAGGAAAAAAAGGAATAGAAGGATTTAACTCATAGTTGGTAATCAAAATCAAACGGAAAACAATCTCAAACAATCTTGTGTCACTAGAATATTTGTTTGACAAACATGACCGGTTCATCAAAGAAATAATGAAAGATTCATCATGGTGCACAACCAAATTTTAAAAGGAAAATATTGGCACCCGAAAACAACCCATGATGGTGAATATCAGCAAGTATTGGTCACCTGAAGAAAAAATAAGCTTCATCTCACTGTTCAGAAAGTATTTTGATGTCTTGGCATATTATTAGGATGAACTCAAATCTTTCCAACCTAAAAAAATGCACCAATTTATTCTTCTAAAGCATGAAGTCAATCCTTTTAGGAAAAATCAATGACCACTCCACGTGGGTAGCAAACATTATCCCAATGAGAAATAAAAATGGGGAAATAAATATTTACGTGGACTTTCACAACTTGAATCAGGCCTCCTTGAAGGAAAACTACCCTCTCCCAATTGTGGATAATTTATTAAAAGAGATCACAGGGTCATATATGCTTTCGTTTCTTGATGGATTCTCGGGGTATAATCAGATTGAGGTGGCATAGGAAGATAGATCCAAAATAGCCTTCACAACACCGTGGGGAATGTTTGCATACCTCAGAATTCCTTTTGGTTTGATCAATCCGGGATTAACCTTTCTAATAGCAATGGACATGGCATTCAAGGACCTCAAGAATTACATCATATCCTACTTGGATGATCTCATAGTATTCTCAAAGAAGTGAGGAGACCACATACAACATCTTAAACAAGTTCTCATTAGATTCCAACAGCACAGAATATCCCTGAACCCCAAGAAGTACATCTTTAGGGTCACTGAAGGAAAACTCAATGGGTACATTGTGAAAAATTAGGTGGAAAATATTGATCCATAAAGAATAAATGCCATCTGGCAATTTTTTGTTTCCGATGAGAAAAAATGGAGTTCATTCCTTCTTTGGAAATTTCAACTTTCTCTGGTGCTTTGCCCTAGAATTTGTTGAGTTGACAAAGAATATCATGGTCATGATGAAACCCCAAGATATATTCAAATGGAAAAATGAGGGAAACATGGAATTTTAGGAAATCAAAGAAGTGATAGCAAAGGATCTTGCCTTAGTGTGCCCCAAATTTGAAAAAGAGTTCATCTTGTAATGTTATACTTTGGAGCACATGATATCAATCCCATATGCAGAAAAGATATTACATATCTTAAATAAAAGTGCATAAAATAAAAGAACACAACATAGAGACAATATTTAATGTGGTTTACCCAATTTCGGATACATTGACTAAGAATCACTTGCTTAGATTTTATTACAAGCCACCTCTTTCTCTCAATACAATACCCAAATCTATTTAGAGATATGCTCAAAAAAATCTTCTTGAGTCACCATTGAACTCACACACATCTATAATGATATTTCTACCCTATCAAAATCTAAAAATCACATCAATAGGAAACTACTTAAGAAATTTTATAATGCCATGGGTACCAAAACCATGGGCCAAAACTACCCCATAAACCTATGGGTAAAAAATCCCACCCATATGAGAAGAGCACGTCTCCTGAGATATCAGGCATATTTTTTGAGACCAAAAAACTTTGGAGAGTATACATTAATTTTAGTGTAGAGTATTCAACACTTCCACACATGAAAAAATCCTCCACAACATAATAATCTCCCACTTAGAGACTATTTTTCCTCTAAGCAAGCTTCTCAACCCTTCATTGGTGTTCATGAAGAGCAACCAAAGCTAAATATAGCTTTAGTTTCTCCCTTGTGACCACCTTGGTCATCTTGTTTGTAGGATTGTGATTGGTATGAATCTTCTCTAGCTTTAACTTCTCTTCCTCCAAAGTTGTCCTAATGAAATGGTACCTTAACTATATATGATTTTTCATAGAGTGGAAAGCAGAGTTATTATCTAGGTTTATAGCTCTCTGATTATCAATATGTAACTTCCCTTCATCCTTATTATGCCCCAAATCCTTAATAAATTGATGTAACCAAATAATATCTTTGTTTCCCTTTGTGGTAGCAACATACTCAGCCTCTGTGGTTGACAAATCCACAAGCTTCTATAGTCGTGAAATCCAACTCACTGTTGTCCCACTTGTTGCCCAATTTTTCATCACTTGAAAAATTTTAGCATCTTGCATAAGTTTTAGAATTTTTAGACATTCACAGATGAATTTTGAGAGGCCATGGAGGATTTACGTAGAGCTACGATGATGAGAAATTTCTATGGAATGAAGAAATGTTTGTGGGTGGATATTTAAGGTCATTCTACAATAAAATATGAAGCACAAGTTATAAGGAAGCATGTCACATTATCAAGGCATGCCACAAAATTTCAAAATTCACAAAAGCCTATAGTGCCGTGATATGAAGGAATCACCCATAGATTTCAAATAGCCATACAAGACTGAGAGCAAATTACCGCACAACGAAGTAGAATCATAATTTTTCATAGGAACCAAAAATCAATCTACCTTTTGTTTGATTTTCAAAATATTTACATATCTAATAAAATGTTTCTCTTCTCTACATAATCAAATTATACTTTATGAATCAAATCGAGAAAAATAGACAAAAACAAAGGAAGCTTCTCCTACACGTAAAATATCTTCTCAGAACATCTCAACCACTAGAATTAAATGCAGTATGGGTGCATTTATTTCTTCCTAAAGGTGGATGGTGTGTAGAAATGGATTTAACGAAGCATTTAGGCCTTTCCTTAGAGCATGTAGAGAAATTAAATGATGGTGGTCAGCTGGTGGGAGAAATTTAAAATTCAAGTTTCCCTCTACAATTCTCTCTCCTTATATCTTTCTATATATTGTAAAGTGATGCCTTCTTTTAACTTTGGATACTTTGGAATGTGAAGGAAACATTTTATGATGCATAAGTGTTCTAATGGTATCATGCCTTCGACTCAAATTCTGTAATTTTTTTGCATCTTCTTCATGTATTGTGATGATCTATGCATGATCTTCAGGAAATAAAATTCTAGTTTTGTGGCTCATTTCCACCTTGATTATTGTTTTATTATACTCTCTTACCTCTCATTCATTTACAGGTGTGGTGTATATGTTGTTTCAAAACTGGTGTTCATTTTTCATCATGGAGGTGGAACCCTGAATGTGATTTTGATCTGTGGTCTTCGTTTGGCCCTCTTCACCATCATTTATTTCATCTTCTCTCTTGTTGGAGTATTCATCCCCTTACTTTTGGTGTTATCTCATTCTTTAGTTTATTTTTATGTTTTATGCATCTCCTTCTCACCCTGGTCCCTTGGAAAGTTAGAATAGAGATAGATAGTTACATTTCAATTCATAGGAGTAGTTTAGCATTAGAGGTAAGTAGTAGAAGCATGCCTTATCAAGAGGTCTATCTTAGTTCGAGTCCCACAACTTGGAGATAGTACCATGTTTTCTTTAAGCCATAGATTCTCGTAATTTGGGACTAGTGCACATTTGAGATCCAATAGTTTTGGCATGCCCAGTGGGACATTTCAAATCGATATTTCTAGTTTTATTAAATTTGGTTTGTATCTTGATAAAACTATATCCTTTTGAGGCTCTACAGTAACAAATCTGGTGACTCCATTTAGAATATCAACTTGTTTCAGAAGTACTGGTGATCCAAATGTGTCCCTAATTCATGAGAAGGATCCAAACAAGGTCTATAACATGACAAGAAGGAATATTTGAGTAGTTATAATTATCTCTACGCAAACAAAGAAGAGGAAGACCGATTCAAAGATCTCCATCTCCTCCAAATCAAAATCTCTCCACACCTCTACCTAGTAGACCCTTCTTGTAGTCCACTAGATTTATCACACCCATCAAAATGGCTCGTCAACAATATCCCCCACCTCAAAATCTATTTCTAAACTTTATAGGAAACATCCCGTCGGCCTTGAATGCCCAAAAATATTATCCTAGTAGCATATTTGAAGAATATTCCATATTTTACTAGAGAAAATCACACTACTCTAGTTTACCACATTCAGGACATTATAAATGTCTGTTTTATCCATGAAATTGCTGAAGTGGATGTGGCGGTAAAACATTTGGCTTCATCACTTAAAGGAAATGCTCTGTAATGATTTATAATTTTAATAACAGGATCAGTCAGGAATTGGAATGAGTTGTGCACAACCTTGTACAATCAATTTGAGGAAAGATATGATAAATTGTCTCTTTTGGAGAATTTTGACTACAATCAAGAGAGCACCTAATGAATAAATGGTGGATTTTAAATTCTAATTCCAGAGAACCTGGGATAGAATTCTAGTTCTCGTAAGATCCGTAGCATAAATTTATTTTCTTTGTTTTCTAAAAGCTCTTAAATATGATATCGTTGTTATGATATAATCAATGGGAGGAATAACCTTACCCACAACTTATGCATTGGCCATTAGGGTAGAAAATATTTGAATTCAAGATGGAAAATTAGCTCTCATGCCACCTATGCCATTATCCCCTAAATTTCCACAATCTGTGTAGCCTTCCATTGCTCTTATTCCCCAACCAAACCTGAAAACCCATTTCTTCCACATCACAAACCCCAACACAACAAAAGGAAGATGAGGAAATGAAATCTCTAATTAGAAACTTGACAAACAAATTTATATCCCTAGAAATATAGCAAGCCCACTCATATAGAAATTATCAAAATCAAGGGTAATCTTCAAATCAGGGATATCATCCATATAGAAACCAACAGCGTAATCAAATATATGCATAAAACCAGTAAAATAATAGATGGAAAAGTCAAATTATTCCTCTTCCATTGGCAATAATTCCTCCTCCACAAGTACTCCCTTCCCCCAGTTCTAGTAAAGCCTTAGTTCTATTACAAAACAATATGGCGTAAGAAACATAGTGGTTTTTTCCATGTAATCTACCTCATAAAAAAATTGGTTGTGAAAGGTCAATGCATCTCCAAGCCTATATGATCCAAGGTGCTTTCAGTCAGCAAGAACCACTTATTGAAGCACCAAATCATGGTGTGGAAGAAACTCAACAAGATACACTTGATGTTAACTTCATTTTTTTCAGAGATGAGGATTTATGTGCAATCAATCATGTGTCTAGAGGAAATGACAGACCTAAGATGAATCTTTTGATAAAAATTGGAAAAAGAAAAGAATGTTGGATTCTTAGGTTGTAACTCTTGCAAATCAAAACAATTTCGCAAGAAGAGAAAAAGACATTGGAGGGATTAAGAAAAAAAATTGGACTGAAGTAGAAACAAAAGGGCATGAGAAATTGCAAAATGAAGTATAAAATGTGTCAAAGTAGCCTATGGTTTGTGATAAACTTGTCATGGAAAAGTAGGTTGTTGTTAAAATAAAGTTGCATGTTCAAAAAATGCCACAGATGCATAAATGCACAGGTATCCCATTCAACATAGTTGATTGAATGAAGAAGACTAATGTCAATTTCTCAATGTGGTATATGTTTTCCATTCCATCTCATTGAGATCTTCTCTGTGAATCCCTCAAGAAACTACCTCTGGGGAATCCATTAATTCAAAATACTCATGTTGTGGTTCATGACTATCAAGAAAAGGGTGGTCAAGTAAGTAAAACCATTAAGACCCCACCCTTTTACATGTCTATAATTGTAGATAAATACCTCTTTCATAACTGTATAATTGATTAAGGGGCTAGTACATCTATAATGGCCAAGAAAATTGTTGATATCGTGGGTCTCAAATACAATCATGTGTCTAGGGGTGTTTTACAACTTGATGGGTCAATTGTGTCCTAGGAAAAAATTAAATAAAGATGCAAAACAAATGGCGGCACTTGGATCTCAATTTTCACCCACAAAGGATTTAATCAAAGGGAACTCCCAACACATCAAAATGGTGGTCAAAGCCTCTATTCCAAATAACCAAGCTTGCTGACATGTATTTTATAGTGATGAATAAATTATGCAGTTCATTCAAAATGAGGTGAAGTTCTCCTCAAATATGCAAGCTAATTTGCAGGAGGTCTATGGGGATTAGATTATGCAACTCAAAACAAACAAATTTCCAAAGGGGTTAGTCACTCTATAGCACATATTCATCCTATATGATGAGTTTAGAGGAATGTAAAATAATATGGTGGCAATGAAAGAACACTGCCAACCAATTTTAATCTCCCCAGACAAATAGCTTCTACTTATAAATGTATATAATGAAAATGAAAGGCGGGATTTTGTTTCCTTGTGTCAGAATTTCAGCAACGTGTTTTTATGGGACTATGAATATTTAAAGGAATTCAATCCAAATATAGCCCAAAATTCTATTGATCTTGATCCTAGCATCAAGCCAGTCAGACAGAAAAAGAGACTAGTCAACCCCAAGATTGAGCCCCTCATGAGGAAAGAAATCTCTAAACTCCTTGAGGCCAAGATAGTTTTTCTAATCAAATATTCTACTTGGGTGGCCAATTTGATCTTGATAAAAAAGAATAATGGTGAAATAAGGCTCTATGTGGATTTCAGGGATTTAAACAGTGCCTCTTTCAAATATTATTACCCCTAGCCTTCCATGGAACAAAATTTGTAGAAAATAATAGGGGCAGAAAGTTTCTCTATGTTAGATGGCTATTTTGGTTTTAACCAAATCAAAGTGAAAAAGGAGGATCAATATAAAACCAAATTCACTACTAAATGGGGAACATATGCATATCAGAAGATGCATTTTTCCTTATCAAACGTAGGTGCTACCTTCCAAAGAGCAATGAATATTTCCTTTAAGGGATGTATCAATCAATTCATCTTGGTTTACCTTGATGATATCACTTTTTTCTCCAAGAAGAGTGCATATCACATGAAGCACATGGAGAAAGAACTTGAAATATGAAGAGAGTTTGGTGTATCTCTAAATCCTATGAACTGTAACTTTGGAGTTTCTAGAGGAAAGATTTTGGGGCATATTTTCTCACGCGAATGCATTGTCATTGATCTAGAGAGAATTAAAGCCATCGCGGCTCTTTCCTTGCCAGTGAAAAAATAAATCTTTATAGTCATTCCTTTCCAAGATCAAATTTGTTAGGAACTTTATTCCTAACTTTTTGGGTTTGGTAAGACCTATTAATCTCATGCTTAAAAAGGATGCAGTGTTCAAATAGACTACAGAAGGGAAGGATAGATTTTAAAAGATAAAACAAGACATTGTTCAGGCCATAACATTAATTAACCTAGATTTTACCAAGGATTTAAACCTCTATGTTCATAGGGTAAACTCTATTATAGCCGCGGTGTTGACACAGCTGAATGATCAAGCAATGGAGCAGCATGTATCTTTTTTCAGCCAAACATTGAATAATTATGAGCTAAAGTATAGTCATATTGAAAATTAGTTGTTTTCTATCATGAGAGCCATAAAGACATTTGAAAGCATGGTTGTTGTTAGTCACGTAAAGGTTTTGGTATCACATTCTATAATTATAGAATTTATCATGGGAGTAGAGATCAACGAGAAACAAGCTAGGTGGGTAATTAAAATAATGGAATATGATGTAACCATTAAGGCCACAAAGTTGGTAATAGGAAGAAAAAAATTTGAGTAGCTGATGTTGGACATTGTAGAAAGGAATGCATTCTATGATCGCAGCTGGATTGCTGATATGTCAAAGATTTTGTCTATTGGTGCATATCCTCTTAGTTTAAACAAAACAAACAAGATACATCTAAGGTTGTGTTCTATTCCTTATTCATTGATTAGTGGTGTATTGTTCAAGAGGGAAATTGATGGCATATTTATCAAATGTATTAAAGGTGGGAAATGTGATAGGGTTTAGGCCAAATTTCATGATGGTTTCTTAGGAAGACATTTATGTGCTAAATCTACAACCATGAAGATTATAAAAATAGATTATTTTTGGCCTACATTATTCGTGGATGCTCACATGTGAGTGAGGAAATGAAAATAATGTGCACACTTCACTTGACAGAAAATATTGACAGCCTTGCCACTTCATCCAATCCAATATGATCAGTTGTTTACATAATGGGTTTCTTGACTTCATTGGTATGATCAATCCGTCATCTAGTGTGGGTCACTAATTGGTCCTCATAGCCATAGATTATTTCACTAGGTGGAATAAATCCACGTCATTGAAAGAAGCCACTGAATCACTCATCCTAGAATTTCTTGAAGAAATTGTCACAAGGTTTGGAATCCTATAGACCATTATCTGTGACAATGCTAAAGCTTTTTTTGGGATCCAAGATTTCTTTTTGGGATTTAGAAGTTTTGATTTATCTTTAAAAAAATTCCAATTATTACCCCTAAGGTAATGGATTGGCAAAATCCATTAACAAAAATATGATCAGAATCATGAAGAGGATAATGGACATCAATCAAAGACAATGGCATACAAAGGTGAAGAATGCACTTTATGCAGATAGGATAACAACAAAGAAGGCCATTGGCACTTATCCGTACAAACTGGTATATGGAAAAGAATCTAGACTTATTTTTTCACTTGAGTTTCCTTCACTTGAATTAACAAAACAGTTGGAATTTGAAGGTGAGGTTCAAAGAGAAATCATAATGGTGGAATTGGTGCAAATAGAGGAAAACATAAATGTCACCATGATCAGGATGGAACAACATTAGGCATTAACCAAACAGTGGTTTGACAAAAAATATAGAGATTAGACATTCAAGGTTAGATATCTAGTTTTGAAATGGGATGAGGATCGAGCTAAACAAAGGAGACACTCCAAATTTGATGTTATTTGGAGTGGACCATATATCATCACCACTTGCAAGGAGGCTAACTCATTTGATTTGTCTGATCTTGATGGGAATTTTTTTTAATCATATTAAACCTTCTCATTAATAAAGTTCATTGCATCTTGTACATAGTAGCTTAGGATTTCAATTCCTCCAAGTGCTTTTAGCACACTATTTTATCAGTAGTATAGGTTTCCTTCCCCTAAGTGGTTTGCACATGTTTTGTTTCTTAGAGTATCTTGCTGCATAAGGTCCATGTCTTTAGAGGATACTATTGATAGCTGAATTCTAAGGGTGTTAAGGATCAGTTTCCATCAATTAAAGGAGTCAAATGTAGGAAAACTAAATCAATCAGCCTGAATCCATGCCCAATGGATGCCTAAGGCTACTGATCATCCATCTAGTAGGAAGATGACCCCTATGACTCACCAAAAATATTGCCCAATTTTACATCACTTGAAAAATTTCAGCAACTTGCATAAGAGTTAGACTTGGTGGACATAGATGAATGTGGAGAGGCCGCGGAGGATTTACATAGAGCTGTAGAAATGAGAAATTTTCACGAAATGAATAAATGCTCCACGGGTGGATATTCAATGTCGCGCTACAATAGAAAGTGTTATGGGCTAAGGAAGCAATGAAAGATGAAGCATGGGTCACAAGGAACTATGTCACATTATCGGGGCATGCCACAAAATTTTAAAGGTTTTGAGAGCCTATGGTGCTGCGATACAAAGGAATCACCCATGGATATCAAATAGTTGTGCAAGATTAAAAGAAAATTACTACACAATGAAGTAAAATGATAATTTTTTGTGGGAACTAGAAATAAATCTTCCTTTGGTTTAATTGTCAAAATCGTTACGAATCGAATAATACTTTTCTCTTCTCTATACAATCAAATCATATTTTATCAATCAAATCAAGGAAAATAGACAAAAACCTAGGAAGCTTCTCCTGCATGCAAAAGGTCTTCTCTGGATGGATCAACGACCAGAATTAAATGTAGTATGGGCACCTTTCTTTCTTCACCAAGGTGGATGAAATGTAGACATGGATTTGTATAAGTGTTCATTCCTTTCTTTAGAGCATGCACATAAATTAAATGAAGGTGGTGAGCTGGTGGGAGAAATTCAAAATTCAAATTTCCCTCTACATTTCTCTCTCCTTCTATATTTCTATATATTGTAAAGTGATGCCTTGTTTTAACGTTGAATACTTTGGAATGTGAAGGCATAATTTTATGTTGCACAAGTGTTCTAAGGGTAGCATTCCTTAGACTCGATTTGTAAATGTTTTACATCTTCTTCCTATATCAAGATGATTTGTGCATGATCTCCAGGTAATAAAATTCTAGTTTTATGGCTCATATCTACCTTGGATATTATTTTATTTTACTCTCTTTCCTCTCATTCATTTGTATGTGTGTTATATATGTTGTTTCAGAACTAGTGTTCATTGTGCATCGTGGAGGTTGAACCATGAATGTGATTTTGATCAGTGGTCTTTGTTTGGCCCTCTTCACCATCATTTTCTTTCATATTCTCTCTTATTGGAGTATTCATCCCCTTACTTTTGGTGTTATCACCTTCTTTAGTTTAGGTTTATGTTTTATGCATCTCCTTCTCACCCTAGTCCCTTAGAAAGTTAGAATAGAGATAGATAGTTACATTTCAGTTCATAGGAGTAGTTTATAATTAGAAGTAAGCAGAGGAATCTAGACTTCTCTAGAGGTCTGTCTCATTTTGAGTCCCACAACTTAGAGACAATCCCATGTTGTCTCAAGCCTCAAATTCTTGTAATTTGGGACA
Source organism: Taxus chinensis (assembly GCA_019776745.2). Lineage (NCBI taxonomy): Eukaryota > Viridiplantae > Streptophyta > Pinopsida > Cupressales > Taxaceae > Taxus > Taxus chinensis. The sequence goes on from CM034150.1 coordinate 744,046,205, forward strand.
AGTACACATTTGAGCTCCAACACCACCTACAGTGAAAATATAACATGTCGTTCTCCTTCTGTTGTCTACATCTCCATCCATTTTTGAATCTACATAACAACGCAAAGTGGTCTACGATCCACTTTAGCAAAAAAATATCTCCATGGTCCTTCTCAAGTACTAAAGGATCCACTTTACAACCTGTCATTGATATTTACCTAGATCACTCATAAATCTACTCACTGCTCCGAATACATAGGTAATATTAGGCCTAGTGCACACCATGACATACATCAAACTTCCAATTGCTGATGAGTAAGGTACCTTGGACATCTGGTTTCTCTCCTTATATTTCTTGGGACACAACTCCTTTGGTAAATTGAAATGGCGTTCCAAAGTAGTCCCAACTAGTTTATCTTCCTACCTATTAAGCCTCTCCAATAAATTTTTAATGTACTCTTCCTGAGATAAAGTTAACTTCCATTCCTTCTTATCCCTAGATATCATCATACTAAGGATTTGTTTACATGTCCCAAAATCCTTCATAGTAAAGTAGTCACTTAGTTGTTTCTTGAGTACTTTTATTTCCTGCACTTTTTTCCTTGTAACCAACATGTCATTCATATACAAGCATGGGAAAATGTAACTACCATCATGAAATTTCTTTATATACACGCAATGGTCAGAATGACATCTAATATAACCTTGCTCCATCATGAAGCTATCAAATTTATTATACCATTGATGTGGACCTTGTTTCAGGCCATGCAAAATTTTCTTCAGTTTTCACACCATCTCCTCTTTACCTTTGACCTTATAGCCCTTTAGATACTACATATATAGATCCTCCTCGAAATCACCATGGAGAAATGCAGTATTTACATCTATATCATTTAAGTGAAAGTCTTTTGCTGCTACAGTTCCAAGAACAGTTCTAATAGAATTCATTTTTACTGCAAAATAAAAAATATCATCAAAATCTATACCTTTTTCTATGTAAACCCCTTGACCACCACCCAGTCCTTATAGCTTTTCTTTCCTCTTTCTCCCTTTTTAACTTTGTACACCCACTTTTTCGGAAATGCACTTTTTCCTTCAAGTAGCTTCATCAAATCCCAATTCTAGTTCTCTATGAGATCCTAATGATCCTCATCCATGGCTTGTTCCTGCTTCTTCTTGGAATCTACCTGTATTGCTTCATCAAACATATTTGGGTCTCCAATATCAGTGAGTAATAAATAATAAAGAGAAGGAGAAAAAAAATTAGGTGCTCTTATTTCCCTAAAATACTTCCTCAATATATGATTTTGGGGTTCCTCTTTAGTAGGTTCCTAAATTGATTCATGTGTCACTTTCCCATCCAGAATATACTCTACTACTGCATATTCTTTCTTGGATTCTTCCATGTTTTTCTAGAACTATTTATTATACATAACTTTATCATTAAATATCAAATCCCTATATCGATATGCTTCTCTAGTCCTTAATACTCCAACATTTATATCAAAATTCATCACCACCATAGCCAATGAAAGTACATTTTTTTTATTTATCCTCTATCTTAGTCCTATCATCCTTGTCTATATAAACAAACACCTCATCCAAATAATCTAAGAATTGATTAATAAACTTTCTTACCATACCAAGCCTCCTCAAGTATGCCTCTATCCAAGGCACTTAAGGGGTCCTATGTTTATCAAGTACATAATTATGCTCAACACTTCTGACCAAAAAGAAAGAGGTAGTCTTGTATGTAACCTCATTCTCCTAGCACATTCCATTATTGTCTTGTTCATTATTTCTGAAACCCCATTCTAATGTGGAGTTTCTAGAACCATATTTTTCCTGTAAATTACATTCTTAGAGAAAAAATCATCAAAAATCATTACTGCAATACCCCCTCCTATTATCTGACCTAAGAAATTTTATCTTAACACATGTTTCATTCTATACCAATTCTTTCCATTTAACAAAAGTTTCAAATGCAATCATATTTCTTTCTAATATAATATACCCAAATTTTTCTTGTTGTGTCATCAATAAAAGTAACATAATAATTTGAACCCCTAAGAGATGATACCCAAGCCAACCTCCACACATCAGAATGTACCAACTCTAACTTACTATCTTTCTTTGTAGGTCTAACCTTGAAAAACTTTACTCACTTTTGTTTCCCATATACACATTTCTCACATAACTCCAAACATGTTTCTATATATCCAATGAAAATTCTTCTTTATGATCTGACATGCCCTTATGGCTCTTATGACTGAGCCTATAGTGAAAAAATGTTGTATATACATCTAAATCCATAAGACTACAATAATTACTTGCTATTAGTGGTTAAATACGAGGTTCCAACCTTCTTACCTTTGGCCACCACAAGATAACCCTTGGTAACTTTACATGATTTCGCTACAAATATCATAGTACAACCATCATTTTCCAACTTCCCCATCGATACCAAGTTTTATCTCAATGTAGACACATTTCTAACATCCTTCAATATCCATGTATCCTCATTCCTCATCTTAACCTGAACAGAACATTTTCCAACTATGTTGCAAGGTTCATCATCACCAAGAAAAACATGCCCAAAATCCCATTGAACATAATCATCAAAAATAATGCCTATGTGGAGTAGCATGGAAATAAGCCCTCGAATCTAAAACCCAAGATTTAGTAATATTATACAAAGAAAGAATCAAAGTATCCTAGAAATTATTACATGTTACCACATTCACCTCCTTGTTTTATTCTTGTTGTTTCTTCTTGTCCTGAAGCTCCTAATAGTCCTTCTTTACATGGCCGGACTTTCCATAGTGCCAACATACCATCTTGCTTTTGGATTTTGACCTTGCCTAATATTTCTATTTTCTAGGACTTCCTCTATTCTTCTGTCTCCCTCTAGTTTCAACTTTCATAGCATTCCCTTAAGTATAATATTCCTCAGAGATAATTCTTTACATTTCCTCACTTAGAATAACACTTACAACATCCTCACACTTTAATTTTGAGTTTAAATGGAATTTATTTGTTTACCGTCATTACCATGTTATTCCAACTCTCGGGTAAATAACACAATATTAATAAATCCCTAAATTGTTAATCAAATTCGATTGGAACAAAAGCTAGCATATTCACAACCATATTAAAATCATTTAAATGTTCTACTACTGAAATATTCTCAAACATCCGCATATTAAACAAATTTTTCATTAAAAATATCTTGTTAGAGGAAGAGGGTTTTTCATACAACTTCCCTAATAAATCCATAAGTTCTTTTGTAGTCTTTTCCTTTGAAACATTAAATAATACCAAAGACGCAAGAATAGACATATTCTCCCAAGTTCCTTCCTATCCAGAAAATCATATTCCACATTCGTCATGCTCGAGGGTTTGTTTCTTTTCTCAAACAATGGAATATAAAGATACTTTTGATAAAGGTAATCTTCCATCTATATATTCTAAAGACTAAAATTCTACCCATTGAATTTATTAACCTTTGATCTTCCATCATATTCCATAGTTCCCACTCAAGCTAAAACGTTCCCTGTAATTCAACACTTCAGCAAACCAAACTAGGCTCTGATACCAATTGTTAGGAAATAAGGGATAAAATATGTGGAATAATCCCACATATAATCATAATAGTAGAAACTAATATGAAGAAAGATATTTCAGATCTTAAATAAAAGTGTAGAAAATAAACACAACATAGAGAAAAGATTTAATGTGGTTCACCCAATTTGGGCTATGTCCACCAAGAATCACTTGCTCATATTTTATTACAAGCCACCTCTTTCTCTCAATATAATACCCAGATCTGTTTGGAGCCATGCTCAAAAAAATCTCCTAAATTCACGCTTGAACTCAAACACATCTATAATGATATGTCTACCCTATCAAAATCCAAAAAGCACATAAATAAGCAACTGCTTAAGTAGTTTTAAAATATTGTGGGTACCAAAACCATGGGCTAAAACTGCCACGTAAACCTATGGGTCAAAAAACCCACCCATATGAGAAGAACAAATCTCCAAAGATATCAGGAACACTTTCTGAGGCCAAAACATTGTGGAGAGTGTACAGTAATTTTTATTTTCACTCTTCAACACTTCCACACATGAAAACATCCTCCACAACATAACAGGTCAAGAACTTGTTCGACAAGAAAACTAAATTCATAGACTTCAAAGTTAGAGACCTTATATTTCTTTGGGACATGAAAAGAGAACCATAGGGAAGCCATGGGAAGTTTGAATCTTTATGGCTCTTTCCATTCGAGATTCACGAGACATGTGGATAAAATGATTTCTTTCTATCTTATCTAGATATAACATAGTTGGAGTTTCCTCGTAGTGGGAAATATCTAAAATTTTACAAGCAATGAAAGTGATTTATCCCCTGAATTATCCCATAGGTTATTTAGGTGTGTGTTTCCCTTTCCCATTGTGTGTATTTTTCCCTTTTATGTGTCAAGTGTTTCCTTTTTGTTCTGTGTGTGTGTACTCCTTTCAAGCTATCTATTGCATTTAATGACTATGGGAAGCCCAATGTATAAGGAACTTGTCCAAATTATAAACAGAGATTCTGAAGTTCCTTATTATCATTTCCTAACTTTTTTCTATCCATAATGAGTCCCTAAGTGAGACCCAACTATTGTCCTATGTTTTTTTAAGGTAAAAATTCAACTTGAAAACATGATAACTATACCCTAGTGTCAAAAATTTTCATTGTAAACATTTCCTGAAACCCCTTTAGGTCAATCTATCCCATGTGTCATGCATATCCCCATCCATGTAATGTTCATTTATTTTTTCCCAACCTTAACCATACATTGAAATGAGAAAAACAAGTTCAAAGGATTCATTGGAGACATTCTCTTTCAAGGTGGATCTTTCAATAGGCTTAGAATTGATTTTTTAGCCTTTCTAGGGTTGGTGCATATTCTCTGGAGCTAATTTTGAGTCCCTAAATTCACCAAATAAACTTGTTTTATGATCTGATATCATTATGCAAGTGATTTAGGAATATTTAGGAATATTTGGAGATTAAGGAGCAAGTTCAACAAAAGCAGGTTTGTGTGGCCAAAGGAGATTGTACTATGAAAAAGCTCCTGATCTTCATGAGATGATTCCAAGAGATCTATAATGATTTGGACATAAAAGAAATATAAATATAAATATGATTCAATTCCCTACATGATGGTAATCTCATATTTTTCACAAAGTTCATGCATTTATTTCAACAACTCGTTCTTCACAGACACAACTGGCAATACTGGAAAAAAGGCCATTTTGAGAAGGTTACAAGCTGAATCAAACATTGAGACCCATCCCATTCTTCTCAAAATTCTTTTTTTAGTAAAAATAGTATAATGAAGTTCCCAAACAGACCTCCAGGATCTACAGAAACATTATTTTCAAGCTTCTTTCCAAAGTACAAGCTTCATCCTTAGTCAAAATTTTGAGTGCCACGTCAAATCATGAGGCTTAGAAAAAAAAATTGTCCCCATCATCCCTTTTTAAGGGGAAAATGTGTATGTAAACAATTCTCCCCCCCCCCCCCCATTTTAAGCCTCATGGACCACCACATGCCCCTGTGAGGCTCAGATAAACACCTTTTGTCATTTATTGAGCCCCCTCTCCAAGGAACAAATTTTTGACACTCGTCACCCAAGGATGGAGTCCCACATTTGTGTGAAAATTGTCCCTTTCAAAGCATACAAGGGGGAAAAACTACACCCTCCACCTTGCTCCTACCAAGTTACCCATGTGACCAAAAATTAGCTTCCGAGTGCTCTAACTAAGCTCTTTTCGCGAAACACTCAACCTATGCATGTATGAAACTTGTCCTATAGGGGTGGAGTTACAATTTTTTGTCCCCTTCATCCCTTTCAAAGGGGAAAAGGGCGATAAAAAATGTGGCTCCCCTTCATCATCCCTATAAAAATCTGGAGTTAGGCATTTATTGCTCCACCCCCTCTTTTGCTCCATTTCTACTCGGAACTGTGGAAAACAAATTCCATAAAACTATTCATCTTTTTTTCCTCTTACATTCATGCCTCAATTTCTCCATGATCGCAATATAATATTTCTTGCAAAAAAATGTAAGTTTTTAAATCGCCAAACTCATTTTTTGCCAAATTGACTTCATAACTCACGAAGATAAAATCTTCATGTCTTACATACCATTGCCAGATTTAAGTGAGGTTTTCTGTGTTCTTCACCATTTACATGAACCTTGAAGACCCAAGTGATAGCACTTACATACATGGCATAGAGTTTTTATGGCGAGAAATCCGGACTTTGTGCCCCCATTTTGTAAAATTTAATTTCTTGTTGTTTCAGTTATCGGTTTGAGATAAAAAAAAATTGTATGTAAGATAAAGAGAAAAAACCCATAGTAAAAAACTTGATTCCATCAAAATACAAGGTCAGGAAATCCACTATCCATATTTAGAAAGTCTCTAGATGAGTACTTACTATAAATAGTAAATTCCCACAGTATGAAAATTCTTTAAAGGCGATGTGTACAAAAAATATCTAGAAGAACAAACAAGGTGATTAAAGTTGAAAAGAGTGAAAAAACTCATTTTTATAAAAAATAGTAAAATATGAGTCCAGGTACAGAGAAGTTCCAGTGTCAACCATGAAGTTCAAATTTTCTGGCCTCAAACAAACCTCATCTTTCTCATCTAAGTACTCAGATGTGGGGGAAAGTGATGTCACCCACATGGACCTTGAAGATCTCAAAGTTTGAATGTTTGGAGGATAGAGAGAGAAAGTGGAGTAAAACATTATCATGAGTAGGTTCTATGCGGAAGGTGGTCACCCAATATCATTTCCTTTGTTTAGTGTGATCACAGATATAGGACTTTACATGTGACATGGATGCTTTCCTTCTACCCATCCTATATCAGTCATAGGGGGCATCCACATTCAGCTTATCCATGTGTTATTGTTTCATTTTGTACTTAGCATATTATACTACTTGTTCTTACATGCTTTGACATATTGGTCATCACTCTAACATGCTAACTAGCATTCCATGTGCAACAATTATTTTGTAGGCTTACATGTTTCCATGACTACTTATTTTTTTATTTTTCTATGTTGTTTTCCATTGTATGAGGGTTTTTCCCTTTACTTTTGTGCACACTTTCCTATTATTTGCATCCATTATGACCTTGCATGTCTTGCAAAATCGTGAGTGATGTCCCATGTTTGAAACTCACTTTTTGTGGTTTGCTTGTTCTTGCATGTTTACACTTCTCTTTTTCGTAGTTACTACATTTTATGTGTATTTTAAACTTTTCTTTTTACATGCATGTGTTTTCAGGAATAACACTTGTATTGGCTAGCCATCCCCTTTTTTGCATACCTTTTTATCTACCAAGTGCTTTCCCTTTCCCCCTGTAGGGAATAGTTCTATAGATTAGAGTGTGTTTGGGTCCTCTTTTGGGGCCGCATTCTCCATTTTGAATCATCTAATGTTACCCCAAAGAGGGGGGCATCATTGAGGGTTTTCTGCTAACATAATGTATTTACACCAGTTCAGAAATAGCGAGTGAGTTCATACCAGTCTACGAACTCCATACATAATGGCCATAATAAGACATGGTGTCCTTCAGAAATTCTTCAAAATGGCTACATGATTGGGGGTTATAGTGGGTATGCCTCTCTACACTTCTCCATCCACTGGCGTCATATTTCCCAAAAAACTAGGATAGTATAGAGATCTCTTCACATATTTCAGCAAAAGCAGTTAAACTTAGAGGACACGCCGCATTTCCTCCCTATACTTCTTTAGCTAGGGTGGCGTGAGATCTCCCAAATAACTTGTAACAATACATGATATCCTTCTACACCCTTTTTCTCAACATGGATCAGGTGCACATGTTCCAATTACACTTTTATTATAGTATATGTATACATTTGATCACTTTACACATGCATATTTTACAAAGTATTTTTACATACATACATATTTGAATACTCCATCGTTTTCTCCTTACAGGTCCACCGTAAGAGAAACAAGTAGTCAAACTGGGGGAAAAAACAACAATGACGACGAAAATGACAATGAAGATACACCACTATAGGCATTTTCCTTTACTAACCATACAGGTACACTACACACATCAGCAACTACACACACATTCCACCCTAGGTTCACTCTCATCAATTTTTATGTGCATTTTTATTTTATAAAATCCACGTTCCTGCACATTTTCTTTTTGTCATTCCACATTTGAGTCTAGTCCATAGGCACATCTTCTTCTACACTCTACATGGATATCAGGTACACATCTCTGTCTACTTTATGTTACAAGCTTTCTTCTCACCAACATAAAGTGGGGGAAAATATAGACACAAAATTACACACTTTACACATAATTTAGCCTGGTCTTATACTACTATTTAGAAGGTTCTCAAGTGAATAAATTACTAATTAATCACACATTTTTGCCATCTTTATTTTCTATTTTATTTCATCATTCCTACATATTTTATTACACGTATCCACCCATTTCGCAATTGTCCCGTCATTCTAGCCCAAAATCAAGGCACTCCAGCCTATACTGGGGCACCCTGAGTTGCCTTGTTCCCACTTCTGGCTGCCCCAGTCTATGCACATCCTTTCCCACTTCTTTTTGGGGCCATTCTAGCCATTTGTTTTCTTTATCTTTTCCGCATTCGGTCTTGTCAAGATTAATTACGAAATTAAGCTTGAGATCCCTATAAATATAAAGCTATAAGAGCATAATAAAGGTCCTAGTGTCACATACTACTATCACTCCATCTAGAGTTGCATCAATTGCATCACTTGCATCCAAATAATGCCATGCATCAAGGCTAGGATATCTACATCACACACACTGCATAGGTGGATGGATTCTATTCTATTTCATGCACACATGTTATTTACATTTTCTATAGTTACTATTACCCACTATTTCACAAAGTGTGACTAGCATGAGAACACCTAGGACACGACATGCACACACTCACCAGAATTACATCCGGGTCCGAAATGTAGTGTAAATCTCAGTGATAAGACCACTAGTTTGGTAGTTGAGGTTAGTTCAACCCATTCATTTTCAATTTTTATTTTTCTAGGGTTTGATACGTCTCTTTGCATTATAGATCATTTTTCATCTCACCCAGTATATCTAGTACAACAGATAAGAATCATTCAAAGACACCTTGCAACTATAGTAGATTTAGGTTTTGAGCATTTATGACATTTAGAGTACCCAGATTACAGACTAGGGTGCCCCAGTCATCTCAGATCCTCCAGATTTGTCCTTCACAGGGTCTCTGAGTGTTTTTCTACATTTTCTGATTTCATTTCCAAATATACGACAGACATAGCTAATCAGCTAAGCCATTTCTTTCCTTTCCCTTGTATATTAGGGTTTCATTTCACTTGAAATAATTTACTTGTATTTATTCCATGCTACTTTAGTCCATTTATTACAAAAATTTTGTCATCCTAATTAGATTAAAATTAATACCCTGGTGTCCCCTTTTAGGTCCACTACTACATTCTTATTTTTGTTAATGAGTGGTATTCTACCTATAGAATAAATAAATTCAATCTTAATCAAACAATGTTTCTACCTTTAGGAGGAATAGAACTAGAGTACTGGAATTTTTCCCATTTCATTAAGGAAACAAAAGGAAACAATATGAATAAATCTGAATCTGGTCCACTGAAATATGACATAGTTCTAGTAAATATTTATAAAATAACTCAAGGTAATTCCATGAAATTAAAACAATCATAGTATGGGAAGGAATCATTCTCCAAAATAATATCCATATAAATTTAAGGAAAAACAATCAACACAACATTAAAAATAAGATCCATAGGAGGAGGTAGATCAATAATGATCTCCATAATATTGGAAGTGACGTAGGTCCCAGAAGGAGCAATCCCAACAAAAGATATGAAGGAATCCTTTGAAAAACCTTTAGAAGGAAGAGAAACTCTATGTACTACATCACTAGTAGGCACTGTAAAGAAACAAATAAGGTTTGGCAGACACTCATCCCAAAAGGTTTGCTCAAAAAATAGAAGAGAAATGTATGATAGGTATGAATCATCAACACAAAGAGGAGTGAAATAAGCCTCACACACTTATGGTTTTATAGAGGTTGACGTAATGATGGTAAGAGGATAGTTAAAATACTTTCTGATGTCTGATGGGAAAAGAAGGGTGTTAAAAGTATCTAAGAGGTGGTTGAGAGAAGGAGGAGAGGAATCCTCATCAGTAATCTCTTTGACAGAAATAGAAGAAAAAACCTCATCATCAATAATATGTGTAAGAAAGTATGTGTCATCATAACTATCATCACATGAAGTGTGAGTGGAAAAAACTGTATCAGAAGAAGAGGAGAAAATGAAAATTTCTTAAGGGTTTCCAAATAAGGATTGAAGAATACTCTAAATAGTGTAGGGACACTTTGTATGTGCCACATGAAGGTGGAGAGGCTTGGAAACTGGTATCAATAAGTAAACATAAAAATAATCACAAGTGTTGAGCCATTATTCAAGACGATAAGGATCAGTGGGTGTAAAAAAATTCCCATACATAAAGGGATAAAGGAATTTGTGAATAATGTAATGTTCCATGCAAGCACACCATGATGTATAATTCTCTCTACCTAGAAGAAGAGGTGGATGCTGAGAATAAATCATGTGAAGCTCGAGTCTAGAAAGGACATCCTCCATGGTGCATCCAAAAAATAAAAAACTACTAAAGAGTCACAAGAACAAACATGCTCAAATGTATGTCAGAATCAACCAAAAATGCATCCATAATGCAATAGAATAAGTGTGGAAGAACATCAGAATCAGTTGAGAATGCGTCTGCATGCAATTACAATAGAAAAGAACATTGATAACCCCCCATTTTGTGAAACTTTATAAAAAAAATTGGTTTCTATAAGGTGTGTTCATGCGACATGAAATAGCTAACCACTCACCTTACATTAGGAGAAACATTGTTCAAGAGTGGAGGCCAAAGTATGTTTCTGCATGAAGCAGTCAAATGACAACATAAACAAACTCAAAATTCCAAAATCAAGGAACAAGGGGAATAAATAGAGTTCAGTGGGATAAAAAGTGTCTCATGTTGCATAAATGGTTGTCTTTCCATAAGGATTTAGCAAATGCACTCACTAGCCTACAAGCGAAGAAGATCACTACAATGCAAAATGAGTCAAAATCCCTAAAATGCCAAAATGACCACCTGAAAATGCCAAAAAAGATCCAAACAAGACCTAAACACCTTAAACAATTCTACACACTCCCACCAAACATCAGCAGAAAAAATATCCCTATTTTTGGAATAATTTTTGCATAATTATTTCCCAAAATAGGGAAAAAAATACAAGGGATTATAAAAACAGGCTACTGATAAATGACATCCTATTATAATTAATTAATTCGCCTTACATTTGAAATAATCCTTGCTTTTAATTAAATTAATCCTTACTAATAAAATAATTAAAATTTATGCTTAAAATAAAAAGAAAGGCTATACAAAAATAACATAAGATTAAGATTAATATAGGCCTTCGAATTTTAATAAAATAGGATAAGCATGGGTTTGAATAAAAATTCAAGGATTGGATTTACAAATAGGGAGAGAAAATATTTTGACCATTCAAAGGAGGGGTGAGGAGGATCCACTTGGAAGGGTGTGGGAGTAGAATTTAATAACTATTAGGTCAAGGGAATAATGCTCAACACATTGACGAGTGGTTTGAGGCACACCTAGGCAGAGGATGGTGAAACGGTCATGGTCAAAAAAGAGGTTCCAATTCATGCAAGGATGTAAGGAGGACTAGGTGAAACCAATTTAGGGTAAACCATGGTTCAGGCCAAGAAATGGCGAGGATCAACATTTTCCAGTGCAAACACTACGTGCACACAATGGGATGAGTTCAGATCACAATGTGGGTCAAAAAATAAAACACAAGCTAGGTGAGGAACAAGCTAGTTAACCGAGCTCTAGAAAATGGGGTAATTTGGATGACAAAAATCTTGGAATGCTCATCACAGTAGGGATGGGCTAGGATAGGATAAAATAAATGAAGGAGGGGTGAGAAATCAACAAGGAAACAGACTCAAGGCCAAGCCAAATAACCAACTCACCAAGAAAATAAACTAGGAAAAATCAACATGCAGAGAAGATAATGAATAAGGTTGGACATGATGGGAAGATTGAGCTCCAGGTACATAGCTATGTGGGTGATCTTCAAGAGTAATAAAACATGATCCATATATGAGGTAAAATCCAAACACTAAATAAACTCACCATGGAGGGCCCAACTCGCCTGTAGATCTGAGGAGGAGCTCACTGAGCCATGGATGAGCTCATATGATATGGGAGGATCTCGGTGGGATTTGAGGAGATGGATGAGGGAGTGGAGGGTTACAAGGGTAGTATGGATGTAGATAAGCACAAAGAGAGACAATATGGAAGAGGAATACTTGCAGAAAAACCATAAAAATTCCAAAACTAAAAACATTTCAAATAAAAAGAAAAAACTCCACAAATACCTCCAACCAAGAAATTTTCACCAAATATGGTCATATAAAGCTAGATTTGGTGAGGAAAATCCTAAAATAAAACTACAAAACCAGCCTACACATGCACCAAATACAACCCAAAAACCAACAAAATCCACAAAAACTGAGATAAACCCTATCAATCCAAGTAAAGAAGAAAAGGAAAACACATTAGAAACATTTCACAAGAAACTTGTAAAACCATGAAACCAAGAGTAGTAGGTAACAAATGAGAGTGAGTGATGAAAATCCCAAAAAATTGTTCTATTACCATGTGAGAGAATTTTAGAATGAGGATCAAACAGGATGGTGTGCACATCAACCAATTTACACTCAAATGGAAGCGTGAAAAATTTCCATGTAGTAAGAAAGCATTCAACCACTGTGGAATGTGCATGCAAAAGAAAATGATATAATCATTCTCATAGATCATAAAATAAGGTAAAAATAAAGTGATGTGTAAATCCTAATACAAGACCCATCGTATCTACACAAGGGAGAAAGGAGTTACATTCCAAAAATGTAAAGTAATTTTTTTTTGCATAGATGCACATTGAAGCATGTGATATACTATATGATGGAATATCTCATATCTCCTAAATACACGTTAGACCTATGATCTCACCTAAGTGATATGACTCACCAAGTGAGGTGGAAAATGCTTCGAGATGATAAGGAAAGCACCTCACATCAAAAGGATCTACTATTTTCATGTCCTTATAGCTGAATGCAAAATCTCTTTGAATGTTCATTATGGACCCTAGTATTATATTGCACTACCTGTACAGATAGTGAAGAACCAAATTTCAAAATCTTATGGTCTACTTCTATTCCAATGCTTATATTGATCATGACCTCTATTAAAGAGTCATTTTCTTCTCCAATTTTAGGATGAGAAATGGGAGTTCAAGAGGTCCTTCTTCCACCTCGTAGACTTTAAAGTCTTGAGAGGAGGGGATGGAAATAATCTTATCTCCAAAATAGGACAAGGGATATGGGTTAAGAGAAAATCCCACCTTGTGGTATGTAGGATGGAGAACATTGTACGCATGTAAGAAACCTAAGATTACCTCGTCATTGTCAGCAAAATCCATACTAGCATGTTTATCCTTGTTTTCTACATATGATAAAATCGATTTATTGGCATTTTTTAACTAGGGGTTTGGTTCTCATGGATACAATGAACTTGATTTTTGTTAAATTCTTATCTTTGTAGAAATGAGAAGTGGAAAAGGCTATATAATCATCCAATCGATTTCTCTCCCTAGAGATTGGTTTAAACTATATAAATTCAAAATATTTACTTATATCACATATAATGGATTAGTAAAGTTGGAGGTGTTTCGCTATGGTTTCGTAAAATTAAAAACTTGATTGGATGTCAGATCTGAATCTCCTAGGACTCTAATTTTTTTGAATCCCATTATCTTTCCTACATTGAGGCATATAAGAAAGGATTCATGCTCTTCCTCATTGTTTGTGCATTCAAAGTCTAATTTGAATTCAAAGGGCATAATATTTCCTTCTAAAGAAGTTAAAATCACCCTTGCCCCTTCTCTTTAACATATTTTTTATCCATTTTAATTGACAATCTAATAGTTAGTGGGGAAAATAGAGCCTTAGTTATTTTTTAGGCTTTCGTCTCGCATTTTTTATACTTATACCAAGAATATTACCAACTCCTTGCAGGTGAAAGGGGAGAGTGTTAGGTGAGTCATTTTTATAGATCCTTATAATTTATGTAGTTTTTTTGGTTTATAAAATTTTTACTACAATGACCTTACTATCACTCTTTTATCCAACTTCAATCATCTTTAGATTATTAGTTTTTCCTATTTGAACCCATAGTTTAGTCGCAACCAATTACTTTGAAGGGGGTTTTTTATTTAGTTAGTTTGTGAGGAGTTGAAATTTGGAAAGGAATCTAGGTTTATTTTTGAGATTTGCTAAATGTATGTCAGAGGTTTTGGGATCCTCTTGAGTGATGAATACCTTACCTAAATGGAGGAATATAACCTCTTGGAATAACATGGAGGGAATTACTTTCATCATATGATTCCATTATCTTCCTAGAATAATGTTATAGTTTATTTCCCTATATATATATATAATATAGAACTTGGTTAGAATGGTATGTGGTCTATGGGAAATGTGGAGAGCTATGGTTCAAATAGAAGTGGCCTTAAGGCTATCATAACCTCACAATGTATTCCTAGTTGAAAAGAAATAGATCTTCTTATATATTAATTTTTTCAAAAAATAAAATACGTCTATGTTCACCAAAGTTCCATCATAAATCATATCACTTTTAACATAATTATTATATACCCACACATATAAGTATAACTTTGGGTCTCCTCTTTGGGCTATCTTTGTGTCAAAAGCCATTTTACTTATGTCAAATACAAACATGATATCCCTATCATTTTTCACTGGAGGATATATGTCAAAATTTATGTGGTTAATCTGATCATTGGGGGGAGGTGTAGCATGGTTCAAATTTCCTAGTCCTATCACATCTAATAAGGTGGAATGATGATTGTGTGAGCTATTCCTTGTAGCCTATCTTTTCTTGGATGAGACTTTGTATAGCCCAATGGATAAGGTACCAATATGTGTCATGTATTGAGATTATTGAGTTCCTACTTACCCTATCCTGAATTTTTTGATCTAGAACAAGTCCCCAAGTGAGAAACAATTTTTTTCATGTGTTTTTGCAAGGTAAAAATTCAACATGAAAACATGACAACTTTACCCTCATGTAAAAAAATTCACGTGTAATCCCTCATAAGCATTTCTCTTAATATTTTTCCCTTTTTGTTAAGCATGTACTATCCTTTCAAGTGTTAATATTTGTTGTGATAACATTAACCATATGTTTGAAATTTGAAAGAAATATCATGGATTTTTTTCGAAACAGCACTTCTTAAGGTAGATTCTTCAGTGAACCCAGAAAGGTTATTTTTAACCTTTCCAGGATTGGTGTGCATCCTCCAAGATAAATTTGAAGGAACAAATTAAAAAAAAAGTGGTATTGAGGACCTTATAATTTTTTGAAAGTTGTTTAGAAATATTTAGGAAATATTTTAAGGTTTAGGAAAAAGTTCAGTAAAATCCGTTTTTTGAAGACGAAGGAGCTTGTAGTTCAAAACAACACCTAAGTTTCAGGAAGTGATTTCAAGAGCTCCATAATGAGATGGAATTAAAACATGATAACAATGGAAAGGTAATTCATCTCTATAAATGATGGCTGTTTGATATTTTTCACAAGATACAGGAAATTTTTCCCACTATCTATTTTCAGTATGCACAACTTGCAATACTAAGAAAAAAGGCTATTTTTAAGGGGTTTTAGGAATAATCATAACATGATACCAATCCCATTATTCTAAAAATTAATTTTAGAGTCAAATCAATATAAATAAGTTCCCAAAATTACCTTTGTATGCTCCCAAAAACGTCATCGTCAAGATCTCTCTCCAAGGTAAGCTTTCAGAACAACCAATTTTGAGGGTGGACATATGTCATCACTATATGATGGCACACTTTTGTGTCCCATATGTCTCATCCCCTTGGCACAATTGGGACATAAAAAAATTCCATGTTTAATTTATCCCTCTAGATCATCATGTGACCCCGACGAAGCCCAAAGTTTCCAATTAAGCCCCTTCTCACCTATTCTCAACTCTTCACATCGAACAATAATGAAGTGCCACTTGCCACTCCTAGGTGAGGGAACACATTCCTATCTCATTTGTTCCATCCCCTTGGGAAAATTGGGTCAAAAAATACACCCAATGCCCAAGTTTTCCCTTGATTCACCAAGTGACCTTGAGAAATCTCTGCAGGCCAGTTTTTCAGCTTCCTCTCACCTTTGCCTCACCGAAACAAATCCCACCACTTGTTCTCACTAGGTGAGCATTTTTTCTCTCTCCTCTGCCAAACAATCAGCCTTTTCCACTTGTCAAGCTGAAAAGATGGTGATTTTTTCTACCCCATCTTTCTCATACCATTGGGATAGTTGGGACACAAAAATGCACACATGTATAAGAAGATTCTAAAAACCAAATTTTGCAAAAATTATAAATGTCATGCTTCTTCCCTTTGGGTGCGTGTGAGAGAGGTCCTAACAGAAGAATTATAAAAAACCATTGCCATACTTATTCACTCCATTTTCAACCCATTCTTCCATGTCCATTGCTGCAAAACACCAAAGAAATTCCTTTTTTTCCAGATACCATGCACAACATTTTCCAAATTGAATCCATGGAAAAAAACATTAAAAAATCACATCTCTCAACATGGTAATTGGAATCAAACAAATTTTCATAATCTCTCTCTCCTATGTGCCCAAAATAAGAAAGAAATAGAAAAATCATTGGCTAACATGATTTTTAATGTCATAAAATCCTATATTTATTACCTATCTCCCGCTTTTTCAAATTCCCACAATTCTAAAGACAATTCGAGCTAGAATTTTGAGCACAGAGTCTAGAAGGAAAACCTATTATAGAGAAGCTGATTTCATCACAATCCAAGGTGTAGACCTAAAAATAGTAAGTACATCATGCTTGTACTTACTATAAATATAAACTTCCTAAGATAACAAAACCCTTCAAAGAAGTGAACTCAGAAAACAACAGAGATGACAAACTAGGTAATTCAGTCTAAGAAAGTAAAAAAGCACAAAAAAGTAAAAAGTAAACAACTTTCCAAAAAAATAAAGTGTTTAAAAATGAAAAAGAAACATTTGTGAAAGTGTTGCAGGCATTTTATGGGTACTACAAAACTAATTTCAAGTAAAAAAAGTGATATTTCCTGAAATAGATGCACCTAGACCATAATGGAACAAAATAAGAAGTTCAAGTTTTAAGTACATAAACTTGTTGTCATCTTTGTTTTGGCTCATCTCGTTGCTTTTCATATATATGAATTTAAAATATTATAGTCTCAAGCCTATTTCGAATCTATCATTAGGGTATTGGAGTGTGAGAAACAATGAAATTACCTATGTGGAACTGGAGGACCTCAAGAACAAATGTTAGGTGGAACCAGGGAACCTGTGGAGGATGAAGTCTACACAGGCAGGTTATATGTAGCAGACAGTCACCTCATGTCCATTTAAATTACATAGTTGGTGTTGGAATTATCTGATCATTATGAACCAGATACTCTAACCATGTAAGAGTAGATGAAAACTCAGTACTGGATGTATTCACTTCCAAGGTTATCTCTCAATGTATGCGGATTCCAATCTAGAGAAACATGGTCGTCATTACAAAAGAGTTTGCATTAGGTTAGTGGTCTAAGACTGAGTCATATCTCAAAAAACTCATACTCAGTTCATGGTTGAAGGAAGGTAGAAATCCCTCCAATATGCCAAAATACCTCTCCAAAATGAATTTCGCAAGGGCTTATTAGATCCAATGATCCTCTTCATCTAGCTAATGGGAGAAGAAAAAAAGGTATTTACATGACTAGATGGAATTGTTCATTCTCACAATCATCGAAGGTAAGTAGATGACAGATTGGGGATAAATAATTAGTGACAACTTACACCACCAGCTACTTCAAGTGCCAACTTCCATAAATTTCTTCATGACTTCATACTTGGTCTATGCCCTTATAAGCATGAGACCATTCAGGGGTTTGACACTCACTAAAAATATTTATAAGAAGGATCTTGCATATGATAAATATTCACACTTGGCCTTGAAAGAAAGACACTAAAACTTGGGTAAGTGCACAAAGTTTGGGGGACAAAAAGTGGACAAAAACATGAAAAAAATCAAAACGCGTACGCGTTCTATTATAACGTGATCACATTTTAAATTGTCAGGTTTGAGATTTATCGAGGCATAACACATATGTGTTATAATGTGTACGCATTACATAACATGTATGCATTATAACACGTACGTGTTATGCCTACTATAAAGAAAAAAAAGAGGCTCGAGCCTCTATCATTTTATCTCCCTCAAATGCGAGTTATTATAATGCGTACGTGTTATACCTACTATAAAGAAAAAAAAGAGGCCCGATCCTCTATAATTTTATCTCCCTCAAACGCGAGTTTCAGAGCTTAACCATGCCCTTGTGTTTTTTCATTCAACTATATCTCAAGCTCAAAGGATTTTTTCTGGATCACCGGGAAGATCTAAATCGACAATGGCGCCACAGAGAAGAGGTAAGCACAATTCTTTTCTCAAAATTGAATTGAAATATGATAATTATAGATTAAAATTTGAATTTAATAAATATTTTTTATTGTTATAGTTAGAGATCAAGGGAATCAACCACAGCCAAACCCTATTATTCTTATCATCCTTCCTAACACTCCCACAATTTCTCAACATCCCTGGGGTAGTCAAGAAGATTTAGTAGCCCACATAATTGAAAACGAAATTGAAATTGAGGATTTAATAAAAAAAATGAGGGATTCACAATCTACAAACCCCCACCGTGCCTCTCTTGCAAACACATTGGAGGCATTACTTGTTCAAGTTGACATGGCAACATGGAAAATTTATTGTTGGATAACTTACAGAGAGGGTTGTAGGGTTTATTATTCCAAAAAATTGTCATATGTAGATGTAAAGAAAAAGTAAAATTTCAAAAGACCTCATATGTGCCTTATTCACGGACCCCTTCACTAATATTCATGTTCCGTTGTCATGTAAACGGTTTCCCATCCATTGGTGCAATAATAATTTGATTAAAAATAATTGTTGGGACCGATAGTGGATGGTGTTTGATTTTCCACCTTGTAATAACAACGAGGTGCCACTATACTTTCTAAGGAAGCGCTATTGTGAGTTTATCCTCAACGATATCCCAAATTATTTTGATTTCTAAGATTTCCAGGGCTAAGGAAAAGGATCTACATAGGATCGACCAGGTGCACAATGTGCACCTATTCAGTAGGGTAGATTCCCTGTATAGAAGCCCCCTCACCCTAAGATTATCCATCAAGCAATGAAGGAGACAATAGAGATTGATACACTCCACACACTTCAGGGGATATCTACTACCCTTTTTCGACATACGAGAGAGATTTCTAAGCCAGATTCTTGTGGAGGTACACAGAGTATTCCCTCAGGTCGTACTAGCATGAGGCCACATCTTTTCTCATCACGTGGTAGCATATGTTTGGGGCCCGAGGAGGATGAAACTTTCACGCATACTAATTTTGGTGCACCTGGTGCTAGGGGTGCACACGATAATATCACTATGTTAGATTTCCTTTTGAGTGAGACATTTGGATTACATTCATCGGTGTCACCTTTGTAAGTAAATTTGTTATGTTTTGTTATGTGTGTTACTAAATGTTTGGAGTACTTGATTTACTTATATATGTTAAATTTTTGAAATAATTATATTTTTACATATATATACATTGATATTTTAGCGCGGGGGAGGCACATCTTCATCCTGACCACAGGCGGCGAGCACCATGCGTACACATACATTCACAGAGGTAATTTAGAATGTTAATTATGTAAAATTATCACATACATGTGTGTGTGTGTGTCTTCATGTGTGTGTGTATATATATATATATGCATGTATGTATATATATATATATATTAGTTTTGAAGTCAAATATATGTATGTTCTTTTATGTCCATCTAACTCACGTGATATCCATGTTTGATAAATATTTTGAATTCACTAGACACGCCACCATCTCTGTGACAAGTAGATAAAGGTGTTGCCGCTACGATTTCATCTACGTAGCAACTCATTGAGGTATTCAAACAACATGTGAATTTTGTTAAAGTTTTTGTTTAATTCATATTATGTTAAATTACATGTTAGTAATGTATTTCATTGTAGAATTATTAAATTATGTTAATAATGTCCTTCATTTTGTATATGCAGGATTTACTTGCAATAGGTAGCAGCCCTGTTAATTTGATTCATAGGCGTGGCGGGGTAAAAATAATAGTTCTATATTGATAAAATTAGTTAAAATATTGTCATTGTTTACATACATGTACTTAGTTCTATTTTCGCTAATTATGATGTTATATTTTATGATCTTATGTGTATGTAGGGAACTTCAACCCCCTCTATTTTGACTTCGAGGGCACGGACTCCTCCATCTAGTCGTCTTCATACCCATGTTCGTACTATAGGATCTCCTGATGACTCATCTAAGTGTGAGATGCAAATTTAGCGTGATCAAAAACTTACGGTAAGTGTGTGTATTTATGTAAATAAATTCATTCTAGCATGGCCTTAAATATATGTTGAAAACATATATAAATTAAGTTTTGACAAAAAAACATTGTTTACATTTACAGGCGAGTATTTAACAAAAGAGGACTCGGAGCATGGGCTCGGATGATCCAAAATCACCTCATAGATCTCCATCTTCATCTAGGGGAGGGCCTTCTTCGAGAAAGGCCAAGAGAGGGATAGATTTTGATGAGTAGAAAATATATATGTCTTACATAACATTGTTTTTGTATGTCTATGTGCATGGCATTATATGTACGCCTATATGGCATTTGAACTTGATGGTATATGACCTATTTGGGAATTTTTGTATTTATTATGCATATTAAAATACTATTTGGAACTTGATAATTTTGCATGAGACCTTACATTTTTTAGATTATTTTCGTATGAAACTAATAAGAAATCACCCGTCAAAGATATAGCATGTTTTGGCCTCAAGGCTTTTAAGGGACTACACCTAGACGAGGTAGCCCATAAGCATGGGGAGCATAGGGAACCAAAACAAAGCCTCCACTAGTATTCCCCTGGCCACCCCAACTTGTTTTTGTAGTTCGTTTAGTCCCACGAGCTTCCATTTGCAAACTATAGCGTCTGGCAGCCGTACACTGACTTAGAATGCAATATTTTGCATGTTTGAAAATAGTAGGACAACGAGAGAACCAAATGGATATGGAGAAAACCACGAGATAATTTCATATAGGGTTTCAACATGAAGGTTTTGGATCTGACAAGACGTCTCCAGGTGCCACGTAGTCCAAGAAATCACATGTCAAAGATATAACATGTTTTGGTCTTAGGGCTCTTAAAAGACTACGACTGAACGAGGTAGCTTGAAAGCACAGGGAGTGTTTTGTGTTAGCATAGTTGGTTTGGTCGCATGAGCTTCTGATTGCAAACTATAGCATATGGAAGCCCTACACTAACTCAGACTGCAGTATTTCGTGCCTTTGCAAACAATAGGACAGCAAGAGAACCGAACGGAGATGGATAAAACCACGAGTGGAATTCATATAGGGCCCCAACGTGGAGGTCTCAGATCTGAAGATACATCTCTAGGTGCCACGGAGTCTGAGAAATCACCCGTCGAGGATATAGCATGTTTGGGCCTCAGGGTTCTTGAGGGACCACACCTAGATGAGGTAGCCCAAAAGCACAGGGAGTGTAGGGAACCAAAAAAAAGACTCCACTAGTATTCACCAAGAAATCTAGACGTGTTGTCCTAGATGGTTTGGTCCCATGAGTTACCATTTGCAAAATATAGTGTCTGAAAGCCTTACACTGACTCAGACTGCACTTTTTCTGGTGTCTGCAAACAATAGGACAACGAGAGAACTAGATGGATATGGATAAAACCACGAGAGGATTTCGTAGGTCCCTAACAATTTTTTCATGTTAGTAATGAAGAGCTTCAAACTTTCATTGAACGACTAAATAAATCTAACATAAATAGTCAAAGTGATAGACTAAATCAGCATTCTATTTCTTACATATAAAATGAATTTCTTCCTTCAAAAAATAAACTATGGGTCAATGCTCAATCAAAAAATAAATTACAATTCTAAATGAGTTTCAGGCTCAATTATCAATACTTCATTTCAGTTTTTCTTGCCAGGATGTTGCTTTTGGAACTACCTAGTTTGATTTGTGAAGTTGAAGTAGCTGGGATTAATAAAAATAATCAACTTTGCATGTTTTCCTTAAGATTATTCATGATTCTATCGACAACATCACATAGATCTTCCATTCCAGTTAAGTTGTGATCCTTCCTTGCTTCCCATTTTTCCTTTTCTTCTACTCCTATCTTCTCTTTAAGTTCTTCCAGATGTTTTTGGGTAATCAAATTGACTCTTTATGACTTTCGGGAGGCATTTATTCTTGAATAATAGTGACATCTTCACCTAATTTTTTTTCTTCACGATGTTCATTGTCATCTAAAGTTGAAGACTAAAAATTTATATGGCCTTCGGCTTCCTTTTGAGCACAAACAACATTTTCTAATGTCCAAAAAAATTTAGGCTCTTCATTCTCTATTTGATTGAATATATTCATTATTTCAAAATGAACAGTTGAAACATTGGTGATCTCCCCAACAAAACTAATTTCATAGTCTACATAGTTGCATCCTGTGGAAAAATAATTGAACATTGGTGGTTTCCTCCACCCATACTTTTAGGCTACCTCATCCGGGTGTAGTCCCTTAAGAGCCTTAAGGCCAAAACATGCTATATCTTCGACGAATGATTTCTCAGACTCTGTAGCACCTAGAGACGTCTCGTTAGATCAGATACCTCCATGTTGGGGCCCTCTACAAAATCCTCTCATAGTTTTCTCCATCTCCATTCAGTTTTCTCATTGTCCTACTATTTGCAAATGCGTGAAATACTGTAGTTTGAGTTAGTTTACGGCTACCAGACGCTATAGTTTACAAATGGAAGCTCATGGGACCGAACCAACTACACCAACACATCAGGGTGGCTAGGTGAACGCTAGTGGAGGCTTTTTTTTGGTTCCCTATGCTACCTATGTTTTCAGGCTACCTCGTCCGAGCATAGTCCCCTAGGAGCCCTGAGGCCAAAACAAACTATATCTTTGACGGGTGATTTCTCGGGCTCAGTGGCACCTAGAGATGTATCGTCAAATCTGATACCTCCATGTCAGGGCCCTCTATGAAAGCCTCTTGTGGTTTTCTCCATCTCCATTCGGTTCTCTTGTTGTCCTACTATTTGCAAACATGCAAAATACTGTAGTCTGAGTTGGTGTAGGGTTTTCCATTTCCAATCACCTGAATAATATAGGTGGTTCATACAATATAGGTGGTGAAATGAGAATTTTAATAATATTTTTTTACAATATAGGTGGTGAAATGAGAATTTATGTTTGTTGTTCCTTTCTAATATTTAATTTCTCTTAGCTTCACTTGCCTTCAAGAATAATAAATTCTCTATTGACAGTGCCAATCACGTATAGGTGGAAGCTTTTTTGGCACCACTAACCTACATAAACATGTTAGTAAACAATTAAATAGAATTTTAAATCATACAAAATATAAACAAAATAATTTAAGTAAATATTCAAATTAAATTCATGAAGAACATACCTTTTCAAATTCAATCCAATGAACCACAAGGATTAATTCTATTCTTGACAGTAGAAATAATTGCTTCATGGTATGATTCACGAACCTTCCACATATTCTTGTTTGATGGCCAACCTTGATATTTTATCAATTTAATATTTTTTGTAAGGACCAAATGTGAATAGTGAAGTATCTTCCAATGTACTTCATATTCTTCAAACAACCAAATGTTTGATTTTTTGATAGGATATCGTCGAAGCCAAGTTCTAGTGACTATCACTAACCTAGTGGGATACTCAAGGTCTTCACCATCAATGACTGTAGAAGTCAAAAAAATTTCCCCTCTAGACAATGAGACAAGAAGTAGTTTGTTCCCTCTTCATTAAATTTTGTCACAATAACCTCAAAAACATGCCCTATGTATCACAAATTAAAATTGCTCAGTCAATTTAAAAATACATTAAGAGTTGAGCATTTAATAATTTATAAATCTAGAACATGGCATGTAGTTATATGTATGTACCTTGTTGCACTAAATCAAAGACTTCGTCAAAGTCATGTAATGTTGTCATTTGATCTGAAGACCCTACAAGTTTTAATGCTCATAGAACTTGATGTGTGTTGAGTGGAATTAGAGGTCTATAATTCCATTCATCCACCCACTGTTGTGAATCATATTCATTCCACACAAAATCAATGCATGATATACAAAAACATGTCATGCACCTAGTATAAATAGTCCAAGCATTTTCATTTGAACTACGGAATGAGTGCATATCACTTGATCATGTAATTGTCATATAATCTTCAAAGTTTTCCAAATGTTGTTCCTCTATCAACCAAAAATATCTATGAACCGTTAATCTCTCTTGATGCTCATGGCCCATATTCTTAACACACCAATCAACAATGTTTTTTTCATCTGTAAATTTAGCACCATCCTTGAACTTTAACACTTCTCTTGCAAGTTATCGTTTCACACATGCTCCTACACCATCATGCTCTCCATTTCCATTCCCCACCTCAGTAAAAATCTAAATATGTTTCACATTTGTTTCTTTGTGCATCCTTCTTAGCCAATAAAACATTTGTACATTCTTGAGTTGTGATGTGCAGTTGTCCGACCAAATGTAATGTTGATCAAAACTAATGCTCCTCTCATTCAAGTTTGCATAAAAAACCTGGAAACACCCTTGTACATATTTTGTAGAATGTGTCCGATCATCAATGATGTAGAAATGATACTCTCTTGATATTTTTTGATCTTACTCAGTGCTTTTAGGAGAGTGCATGAATGTTATATGCACGAAAATAGAAACTTGCACTGAGTTATAATATTGAGACTGAACCTCCATTTGTGGCTCCAATGTGTAATTCTCTGCAAAGTCAAATACTAAAACAATAGTACCAAGAGGGAATGTATCTTTTCTTAACTTGAATTGTTCATCCAACGTTTGAGCTCTATGTGTGTGCCTTGCATACTCATAAAAAATTTCCTCTCTGAAATTGACCATATATTCTTATACAGGTAATTGTTTTCTAAAAATATCACACCTCTTAGATTCTTTTCTATCTTTTAATTGATATGCCAGCGATTTATATTTGGTGAAATCAACCAATTCTTTTCCTATTAAATATGTACTATCCTCATGGATACAACTTTTCAGATTTGGCAAGCCACCACATACATTGCACATTCCATCCAAACATGCTTTGTTATAAACAAATTGTCTTGTTGATTTTTCACAAAATATTGTCGGAATAAATTCCCTTGAATATTTTCATGGGACATTTAATCCACACTCCTGCAACATGATGTCAGTATGCAAAACACAACGTATTTGACAAAAAACATCATAATGCATTGAAAATTCAACATGATGCCTACAACAAGTGATACGTGAGTGATTGATTTTCAAATAAAAGGGTTTGCTCATTTCAAAGAATCTTTAGCTAATGTTAATTTGTAGATTTTCATTCTTAACCTTAGAGAACAATTATATTTGATTCAGAAATGTTTTGTGCATGATTCACGATTAGAAGAACCTATTCTTCTTTTTATTGTATCTCTTCTATTCAGTGACACCCTTGTGTTCTCATTCTAAAATTTTACAATTAATTATTTTAGAATATCAGATGTATTCTTGTCTTTTTGTGGAATTCTACTAGAGAAATCCCAATAGTCAGTGTCATTGACTGACTCAAGACATTTACGTCTCTCTATTGCTTTCATTAGTATTTTTCTGTTTATCTTCAAAGTACTGCTTGTTTTTCTAATCAAGCATTTATTAAATATTTTATCACTTACTATACAATTAGTAAGTGCACAGCATATAGCATTACTATCTTTGGTGTGTCTTTTGCCACATACAGTTTGGTATGCTTTATGTATGTTTTCAACAATTTACATATTTTTATCAACAACATTAGATGTTTTTAACCCCAAGGTCTTCATTATAGGTATCATCTTAATTAGTTTCATCAATGTAACAAATAAGTGACATCTTTGTGTGTCATTTAAAATCTCAAAGTAATTATCCCAAATTCCATCATCTTTTCTTCTCACATTTCTTTCAGACATTTTGTTAGGAATTGGTTTTATAATTTTTTCATCAATTTCAATTAAGTGAATTGGTTTTCTTCGCAAAATCGAAGGAGTATTTCTTAGAGGTGAAGAATCGTTTACAAGGTTACTTTCTTCATTCAATGTTTTCATTCAAATTTCAGGGTTAACATTTGGATTCTCAGGTAAGGGTTCAACAATTGGATTCATATCAATTTCTTCATCCATACCAATAATATCATTCAATTCAATATCATTATTCATTGCAAAATCATTATTCTCTACATTTTCATTATGTATTTCATCCCCATTTTCTAATACATTAGCTACATTTGATATAGCGGATGTACCTTGCCATGCTCGAAGTTTTTGCATTCTCTTCAATTTCTTTATTCTCTTCTCTTCCAATTGCTCCGGTGTCTTTTTCTTGACTTTAATCTTGTCCTTATCTCGATGTTTATTGCCCATGATTAGAAAAAATCAACTAGTGGGATAAGGTACAAAATGAACTACTAAAAAATCATGCAAGAATGTAGAGAAAATTGTAGACAAAACAAAATGTTTGCAGAATTCCCATGAAAGAGATGAAAGGGATGTTGGGGTGCCATAATATATAAACAAATAAAAACGCGTACGTGTTTTGTATTTTCTCTTTTTCCAAGCCATTTCTCAAGGCTTGGGATCCGGTTTGGATCCCCAATCCTGAGGCATGGACCTGTACAAACACAGCAAACAACGTGTTTTTGCAAGAAAATGTTAAAATTCCACTTCCTCTATGATAAATCAAAATAAAAAATTCGATCCATTTTTAAAAAATTATACCACAACGTAGAGCGGAGTTTCTTCTTTCTAAAAATATTATTTTTCACATTTTCTGACTAATATAAGGTTTCCATATTATTTATTTTCTAACTATGCCTTTTTATAGCTATTTTTTGAAGTGTAAATATGTCTATCTTTCATGGTGTATCTTTTTTTTGGGTGATTGAAATTTTAAAAAAATTATCCTAGCCCTAACTAGGCATAATTCTATACATATTCAAAAAAAAAATCTAGTTTTCGATATTTTTTGAGGTAGTTAGGGGGAGGGGCACGGTCGGAGCTCCGTTATTTTCAAAACATAAAATTTTTGTACTAGGAAAATCATAAATAAAAAAATATTCAGTATAAAAATATTTTTAAAATGGAGCCCAAACTAGATGCTCCTAGTTATATTTCTACCAAAAGGTTTTCAAAAATACTAAATGGTGCTCAAAAAATGGTGGGGGGCACGAAATTCACTCTATTATGTTTTTTTAACAAAAATAGGAGCATCTTTTGGTATTTTAGGTGTTTGACCCACTTAAACTTACATGTTTTTAATAAAATTTAGGAGATTAGAAACTAGACTCAAAATGCCACAATTCATATTTCTACAACATCTTCCAATTTTGAGTGTAACTATTTCGAAAAACTCGTACAAGTTGAAGTTTTTTTGTTCAAAAAAATGCATCCACTTAAGACCCCCTTTTGGCCCTCCAACTTGGTGCACTTACCCACTTTGCAAGAGTGAAAGACGCATTCACAATGTTTTTAGTCACACTATTTGAAGGGAACCCTCACTCAATAATGTCTCCATAAGCAACTTCTCTAATCAAAATGTATGGGTCCTTTTTCATATAAATTTTAACATTTTCCTATATCCGAGTGTTAGTTTCTAAACTTGATCCATGAAGGTTTCCTTTCTATCTCAATAAAATGATCATGCTGATCAAGTTGTGCAAGCATCTTATTCATATAAATAGTAAGTTAAGAAACATAAAAAGGAAGTTGATTTCTTTCCTCATCTCTCTAGGGATTTTCTCTAACAAAAGTTCTCACAAGTTTTCCAACATGGAATTTTCCCTCTCTCCCATAAATATATACTCATACACTACAAGGGTAGAATTTGATATCTGAAGTGATAAAGAAACTTTTCACCTCCTCAACTTAAATCATGTTCCACATGTTTAAGACTAATGGGTGAACTATGCAAATAATTTTCAAGTCAGAGAATGAGATCATAAAATGATGAAAATAAAGAAAATAAGAGTATTTAAGTTTAAATAGTATGAGGATGGATTTCAATATAATGGCACAGATATGTATGACCCATAATATTGGGCAATAAAAACCTCACCCCTTATGTCAGTATCTTTGAGTATTCGCAATACAGGGGATATAAATGAGTAGACTAAGGCATCCATCAAAAGATCAAATGATTTTTTCAAAAGGAAGATGGATTCCCTCATTGCATCAAGTAACTGCCTAACTCTCCAACAACAAGCATCCCATATCACTTGGGAGAGAGTTCAATGCAAAAGGAAGTAGGACCAATAGTTCCTTGCTATAGAAGGTTACATAAAAAGCTAAGGATGATAGAAGGCCCTATGGTATATTTAGAGCAAGGGGAAATCAATCCAATTCATCTTTCAATCCCTCAACAATCCCAACACTTCTCATAATCTATTGTTGCAAGGACCCCTCCTACATAACATGTTCCCACTCATTCTGAGAAAGAGACTGAAATATTTCCGAACATAGATCTTGAGATAAATGATATGTTTCCATGGGTGCAGGAAATGATCACAAAATAATCTTGTATATTTCAATAGGTATCAGTCATGGACTTCTCGACTATAGCCTCAATGGTCAAAGGAAATAAGGGAAAATTGGTCCAAGTAGCTTCACGCTTATTTAGTGGTGCTTTGGGAAATCAATATGTAGAAGTATTCCAACTAAATTCAATCAAACCCATCGAATAAATGACCCCATATGACTACAATATGACCATTATCCCCCTAGGCCTAGAAACTCATGAGGGAGATGCACATTTATTTAAGGAATCTTCCACTCATCTTCTCGCGAGGAATCAAGAGTATAAGGATCATATTGATCAGTTGAAATATTATGTGGAAAAAATCACCTCATATGTGCCAAATTTCATGGACTTGAATTCCTCTTCATCTCTTCCAATTTAAGAAGTTACTCCCATTAGTATCTTTGATTCAGAGTCCATTCAAAAGACACAGGGTTTCACCATGCAAGGGAAAGAAAATTACAAATTGGTGAACAACATTATGGAAAAGGGGAAAGTGTTTTTTATGGAGATGATCTCATTGTTCAAATATTTATGTACGATAGTCACCAAGGTTTAAATGAAAAGGGTTGAAATTGAGAAAGAAAAGGAAAATTGGGATGAAGTGTTCCCACTGATGAAATAGATGGGAAAAGCTTACTCTCACGTATTGGTGGATAGGAAGGTATTCGATTATCCATCTGTGGATTTATCACAGGTATGAGATGCTAAATCATTCTCTAGGAGAGATATTTATATGAGGAACGTGCTTATAATATAGAGGATGATGTCAACATTGAGGTAAAGAAGCTTGGAGTTCCTACAATTGATGAAAACACCTATGTCGATGAATCATTACATCCTTTTGAAGAAATCGTCAAGAAAGAGGTCGGGAATCCCATTGCCTTCAACTAGGAAACATTAGAGTCTCTTATCAAGATATAATGGTCATGATATCAAGCACTAAAAATAAGCATCAGTCTTGGTTCACAAAGTGTAAAAACATCAATGATATCTTAGATAATTGCATCAAGTCGTTGAATTTTGTTTTCATTCCCCAAGCCAAGAAAATTTCACCTATGATGGGTAGATATAGTAGAGAATTTAGAGTGGATTTCTTCCTAGAGGTACTTATCAAAATTTCATATGAGAGCAAATCAGAATCCATAGGGGCCATGTTTCCATCTAAGTAGTTCTCTCTTCCTTTCTCTCTCTTCTATATCCCCCACCCTCTCTTCCTTCATGTCCTATTTCTTCGTTTGGAGGGGGTTGCACTTTAATTTTGTCTTATGTGACTATAGTTAGCATTGTAATAAGTAACCCTTATTTAATAAAAAGGGGACTTAATTTTATTCCTAAGAATATGATGAGTAACATGGTGTAAAAGACAAATGAAAGGTCGTGTGAGGGGTAGGTGAAGAGTCTTTCTGAAAGCTATATATTGTAATGACTTCCCCATTCAAACAGGTTTTCAATTTTCTATGTCTAAGAGTAGATAACTACTTATAATAATAAGAAAAAGATAGTTATTTCATCCATTTCCCTTCTCATATGTTCTTCCATCTCTCGCATTGTAAAATTTTCCAATATGTCAATAAAGAAAGGATTTTCATTTTTTTATGGATGAGTGAATAAGTGAGTTTTTTTTCATGCTTTCATCTTGTCTTGATTTAGATTGAAAAAAAATTATTCTTCCTAAAAAAATTTATTAATATTGCTGATTAATATTTGAAAGAATCTAAGTTTCCCTAGTTCATATATTAATCCGTCTCCCAATTTCTCGCCCCCACTTCCCTAGAAAATTCCTCCCTTGCACAAGATGGCAATAATTTTCTATAGGCGCAGTGGAGTGTGCATGTAGGATCCCCAGCCTCTAGGTGGAAAATATAGTTTTATTTTTGTTTATAGAAAATAATGGAGCTGGCCCATTCAAGAAGAGGTACGTAGTCCTTGAGCGTTAATAGAAACCCACCAGTTTGTCCCATCGAAAATTTTTCTCACCAACTAGAAGATTAAAATTATTAATTATAAGTGTGATCTCATTGAGCTTGTCATAATCGGATTCCAAGAGATTGGGAGGCATACCACCAATGAATTTGATGTGACCAACATTTCCCTAAAGATAATTTATAGTATAGTTGAAGCGTTGATATTCCAAAAAGGGGATTAGAGATAGCTTATCCAGTGTTGCGAGTTTATATGTCCCCTTCTATTGGAGCTTGTCGTAGTTCTAAGGATTAATATCCCATTAAATATTATAAATACCTCCTTGATGGGAAAATTTGACACATTAACAAGTGGAGGAAGCAATTGTGACCATGTGATGAATCTAAGGCCACCCCTAGGAGGACATTATAAGATACGAGAAAGTTAAAGAACATGAAATTAATGCAGAAATTCCTAGGATGAACTATGATGGGTAACCAAATACATCCCATATGAGGCATATGTCGATGATCATACCCTTTACAAGAGGTATGTTTAGACTTTAGGTTATCTATGGAGAAATCAAGAGTCTTAATGAAGTCTAATGAGGAAAGACGCGTGTTATAACCTTCATCGATAATAGTGTGCTTAATCATAGTGTGGTCAATTTGGACTAAGATGATAAGATGGGGATCATCTATGTAGAGAAAAATATTCTCAGTGATCATGGAGGCTATAGGGAAGCATATGCAAGAGAGATCATCTGTGGTAAGGTCAATGTGAATGTAAAGTTCCTCACACAAATGGAAGATTATTTCCTCTTAGCCATAAAATGTGGGAATCTTCCTCAAAGATAGAGAAAAGGGGATGTTCATGTCAAATAAGGATGTTATGAGACGTTGTTGATAGTGAGGGGAAGTACATATGAGTTCTTAAAAAGGGACTTATCTAGGTAGTTGGGAAATTTCTTTGAAAATATCCCACTCATCATGACTGAACTGCACAGTAGCCCAAGAATGATGGGAGTCCTCTAGAAGGGAGACAAAAGGAGAAGGGGCAATTAAAGATACTTCAGAAGATATTTTCTACTTAATTACTACGTCATCATCGATGTAAGTTTCACTCTCATAGGGGCCAATGGTGAATGTAGTTAGGGGGGAAAATTAGGAACCATTGATCATAGAGGATACTTTCCACATTGGTTGATTGCGCCTAGAGGAGGGATATTTATGCCATGGGAAACCTTATTTTTAGGTAAAAATAGATACATAAATTTGTGAGATTGAGGCTAGAATGAGGTAGGATATTCAAGATCTACATAAGTTATAACACGCCTCACATCATGTTAACTACATTAGTCATAGAATCCTCTTTATTGTTAGAACTATCACATGTATTATGATTATGCATGGGATTAGAGAAGACTTATAGCTTCTAATTAGCATGGTTAACTGCTTCGTGATGATATTTTTATTGTGTCACATCACGGGCATTGACTTCTTTAGTAAAACACTCCTGAGTGATGGTATCATGGTAAAATTGGGAGCCTATGAATAAGTTGATGACAAGCGTGCATAGTGCATGATAGTTCTCATGAGACTGACACTAATCATCATGCCACCAACAAAATTACTCTCATATTGCATTTAAGGAATAGTTTAAGATGGATCTACAATCACAGTAAATGGCTTAGGAAAAATAAATTTCAACTCTTCCTTTCTCAATGGTTGATGATAGTTAGGATAATTTTTGTTTTTGTTAGTTTTTTTATTAATGTCAATGATGTTTATATTCGAACAAGTGACGAGAGGAAGAGTATTAGAGGATCTGTCATCTATTTCGTTCTTCTTCGTAGAATGTTTAAGGATTTAGACTTGTTTGTTTGGTTTTGTATTAGGAGGAACTTTCTCAAACTCTCTCATGAGATAATATTTCCTTTTCTTTTGTTCAAAATATTATTCTAGAAATGTGGGAGAAAAGGACCTCATCTTATGTTAAAGGTGAGGTTTGAGAGCTCATAGGAAAATTCATAAGACGTTATCACTAGGCATGTTATATCCATCACATATAGATATGGTCTTCCAATGTTTGATGAAGGATTCTGACGATTAATTTTCAGATTGATTATAGTTGATGAAAGCATTAATGTTATTCTTAGGTAAGTCATTACAATGAAATTCATTTCCTAAAGCTATCACAAAGGACTCTTTCTCAAATATGGAATTAGGAGGGAAGGTATGACACCAATCCAAATCATCTCCAGTGATGGTTTTAGATAAGATATTTGTGACAACGTATGAATTGGTTCTAATCCATTATTTATAAATATTTCCAAATACCTTAATGCAAAGAGAAGGATCAGTGCACCCATCAAAGGAGATGGATGGTGTATCACCCTTAATATACATGCTAGCAATGTAAGGTGCTAGAGGCTCTTCATGGAATTCTCTTAGAGATTTATTTTTCATAGGGGGTTTTGTGATGGGTACCCCATTAGGCCCATTTGGTAAAGGAGGGGGTATAGTACCCGTAGTTCCCTATGTAGGGTGCTTGAATTTTTGATTCATGTTAGCTTACATTTAAAGGAATTGAGTTGTAGTAGCGGATTTTTGTTGGCTCATCCTATAAATGAGTTGGAGAATAAGGTTGGTATGGTCAAAATTGGAGGCATTCTCATATGAACCTACATTGGCACCTTTCCCTTTATCTTTCCTATTATCAAGTTGTTTATAGAAAAAATATTAAATATGTTTACCAAACATCCCTTCTAATTCATAAATGTATTGAGGAAAATGCGTAAGGAATTTCTTAATGTTAGGAGGATGATCAGAAGTGTTTTCATATTTATTTTCCTCTTCTTCATCCCCAAATAAGCCATTACAACGGGTGGGAGGTTTCTTTCTAAAAAATCCTATGACACAATAGTCCATACAGAATAGGAATTTAGCTTCAAAATTAAAGGTTTCGGGAAATATCTACACAATAGAATTGGAAGATCCTAGACCCATGTAGTACAAGATAGAGTGATGATGATTTGGTTGAGAGCAAGACCTGAAGTGGGTATTACTATTGGAATCATCTGTGAAAGATAAATTACATGGAGGTCGATGACGTCATGAGGAAAGTTTGCAAAAATAGAAAGGATTGGTTGTGTAGATGAATTTTTACATGGGTTGAAGGTTTCTATAAAGAGATTTATCATAACAATCAAGATCACCCATGGGCGATGACATCTATGTAAGTAGGATTTTTTGGGTTTTCCTATTTTTGGTAAATTATAATTGATTCAAGATTTAATATGGGTTCTTTGAATGATATTTTCTTGATCATAAGATCTGTAGGACTCACATTAGGTACTATAAATGTATGACATGCCACGAATTTGTTTCAACAACTTGCAATCATTCCATTATACAAGGGTATGAGGAAATGAATAGGAGACACACATGAACCATAACACAATTTATTGATTTAATGCATAGAACATGTGGTAAGGTATCATATCCAAAGGGTATTAATCCATACACTAGGTCAACCTAAGGTTTCCAAGGACTGCAGTAAAGATATAGAAGAGTACCCTTCTAGGATATTGTTTGTTGAGAGAGAGATATAGATCTACACTACTACAACATAACTGAAATATAAGTGAAAGTAAATATAATGATATGATCATATAGGAGGACTATGCTAACTACCATCAATGTACATAAAATTCCAAGTTAAACATAGAGAAATGGGGAAGGGAAATGAATAAATCTATGAAAAATGACAAAGAGGGTTAGAGAACTTACCTGCAGGGTGGTCGGTGACACATCTATCTCTCCATAGAAGTAACACAAAGAGAACCACTATAGGTGGAGAGGGGAAACACCATTTATGTGCTAGACTCACTATAGATGACCCAATAGTGAAATCAATCCAAAAGTCACGAAGATTTTCCAATCCAATTCAAATGAAAGATGAACTAAG
Organism: Taxus chinensis; assembly: GCA_019776745.2. NCBI lineage: Eukaryota > Viridiplantae > Streptophyta > Pinopsida > Cupressales > Taxaceae > Taxus > Taxus chinensis. The sequence goes on from CM034150.1 coordinate 744,081,146, forward strand.
AGAACAGAAAGCAGATGTAAAGATGGCGTAAAAGAGAAGAGAAGATTGCTAGTTCTTGTGATCTTTCTTCCTTCCTTATGAAATGTCAAAATTTGATGTGTATATATAACTAATGCCATCATGCGTGGTTTATGGTGTCAGCCAAGGGATATCTAACACCGACACCATCACCAACAAGTGATTACATCGGCCAAGGATGCCTAGTCTCAACAATGATGAAATGTGTTGTGGATCAAGAAAAAATAAGTCAAAAAGGTTCCAATGATGGATTCAGATGCAAGTAAGTGTCAAGAGTGCTTGTATGTGATACATAAAGGGACGATGATAACTAATGCAAGAATAACTAAAGTTAGGACCACCTAACGATACTATATTTATGTATTGTATCTAACCCATAGTGAAAATGTAAATAGTTATACCCCATTCCTGGAAGGCACCTTAAGGAACCCACTAAAGAAATAAATTCATCAGTCATCCTTATATATAAAAAGGAAATTTTTAGTAACATGTATCAAAGATTAAGATGAAATATTAGTTGTATACACTTTTAACTGAATTTAGTTTCAATTTTGTCTCCTAGAAATCAATCAAAGGATAAGTCCTTGCTAACCAAATTGCTGAAACTAGAATATTTGAACCCTCTTACATCACTGAGAAATTTTGATTTGAATTTGGTAACTTCATTATTGCTACCAAAGTATGGACTATGTATTTTGAGAGGTCTCATTTTGTTAATTGCATAGGCGCTGAAAATGTTTTTTTTCAAACCCCAAGGTGAAACCCTTCCCTTCACATTTCGACTGGGATTTTCATGTACTAACAAGATTTATGAATACAAATCCATAAACCTAGGTATTTATACTATCCAAACACTACACACTAGAATTATTAGGTCAAACATATTATTCACCAACAATGGAACATGACTATAATGAATAAACCAAATCATGTGATTAATGTCACCAACATACAATCCGTATCCATCCCCAACTCGTAGATTACAACCCCTTTCCCCTATTTTCTTTCTCTATATTGTCTTTCAGCCTTATCAGCAAGATCAGTCTCAAATCTATATAAGGACATAAGTTCATCATCACCACCACTAAAAAATTTACCAAATGGATCAAGTATATACCCATGAAATATTCTATAGGTGACAATATTCGCAAATAATTCTTGACGCACTTTGGATACCCCTCTACAACTGCTATTGTAGAAAAATCAAAGCACCCCCTGAATGGCCATGTTGTTGATGGGGCATTCGGTGTGATTTCTAAACATGCATTTATCCCTCAAGTTGTGGGACTTGCGAAACTTGAGATAACCCTCCGGAGAAGGCCAATTCCTACTCCTAAACCTACCTACCAACTACTCCTAATGCAAGTAAACCTACTGACTGACCCTAATCTAATGCTTCCAAGGGGACATGGATAGAGAACTTGCATGAATGAAACCTACACTAAGAGCGGTGATACACCAAGAAAGGAGTGTTAGCCACTTCTCCTAGTCTGCAAAGCAATGAAGAAATGAACCTAGGAAGGGTGATCCTGCACCAAAACTAGGTCACATTCAATGCATCATTTCCGAAATAAGCACAATACACTAAATATATAATGAACAAATATATAAACAACCACTTGTTAACAATGAAAGGTAAGATGGAAACAATAAACCATGAGAGGTTAGAGAGATCAACACAAACGTATTTTTTTATTGCTCCATTAAAGTTTACGCAATACATTATCTAGTAGGGGAAGGCATGAAGCCATTACAGTGGTTGGAGGAAGTATTAAAGCCCCAGGTTTGAGAAGAATAAGGGTGCATGGTGAGAAAATGACCAACTCTTTGTTTTGTGCAACCCCTTTACATTTTATAGAAGAAATATTGAAGAGAGAAAGAGAGGAAATCCAAAATCTCACTCTAACCATCTGCAAAACCTATCATTTTACCTGCAATAATGATGGGAAAGTTTTCCAAGCCCATACCCTTCTGTACTTTACCTTGTGGGAGAGGAAAATAGACCTATACCTTCATTAATGCATCTCGCCTACTCCTAACACTGTATATTGTTCACCATTTTTTGAGATACAGAACCTTTGAAATTTGGAATTTTGTGTTCTTGAGTTATATATTGTCTCCTCACATTTTCAACGACTGGTTTTTTGTGCAAAACCGATAGTGGCTGAAAACGTTATGTCATTTCGGGTTTTGGGGAACCTGTAAATTGTAGGGTTGTAAAACCTCTTAAAAACCATTTTTCTTGCTTTTATTATGAAGGTATTATTTCCACAATTCCAACGACTATGATTTTGTGAGGTTATGAGCAACAAAGCTCAAGATATGGTGTTTTGAGTTGGGGGGTTGCATTTTGTTGGGGTCAGTGTGTTTGTGGGCGAGCCAGCTCGCCAAATTGATCGGCGAGCTGAGGGGTGAGTTGTTTGTGTTTCAGGGCCCTCAACCCCTCCTTTCCCGACTCTACTACATTGGGTGAGCTATTTGTTTATCGACAAGCTCGCCTTGGAATCTTCATGCCTCCACTGCCCACAAACTTCCATGCTTGCTCGCATGTCGGGCTTCTTGAAATTATCCCACCTTAGTTCGCATGGCTTCAGCCCCTTTGGAATCTTCTTCAGCCAATCCTCCATCTTTTTTTTTTCTCCCACTTCGTGCATTGGATGAGATATTCTAAGTTCAAATAACCTCAACTTCTCATGTCGATCTCTTCGTCCCCTATGAGCTCTAAATGGCTCGGCAGCTCTCCATTCTAATTTTGTCAAGCTTTGATTGAGTCACTTCTCCGTTTTGCATTAAACCCCAACGGATCTTCAATTTCTCACGCCATGTTACATATTTTTGGCCCTGCATTCATAGTTTATGGGTCGGCGAGCCTCGAAATTTGGTCGTCCTTCCACAAACCGACTCGGCCACACAACCTTCGCCAGCTCGGGAGTTGACCATCCCTCTCATCTTCATCACAATGAACCACACGACTACCACACCTAACTCCCTCCTGACTTGGCCAGACATTGCCCCCTGCCACGTCGACTTTGGAAATTTTTATTTCGGAGTTTCGGGATTATCTGCTTCTAAGGGGCCGACACTGTTTTCCCAGCGAGCTCGCGACACGGTTCACACGATCGAGCCTCAGAATGTTTTGAAATCGTGAAACACCGAACTCCAGAATTTCAGAGTTCGGGATTTCAGACCTTTGCATTTATTTTGTTGTCGCTACCTTGTATTTCTCCAAACACTCCGCCCAAAGTTCTCTCTCCGAAATTCTGAAACCACAATCGCCACTATAATCCTTCGAGCTCTCCTCCATTCTCTGTCCACGGGCTTGCCTCGGCTGACTTCATTTCCAACTCGGCTTCATCGTTGCAACTCCCCCCCTCAAAATGTCTCTGAACTAAAACATATCTCACTTTGTTCTGCCGTGATATTGACCTATGCCAAGCTCCTGCAATGTATGGTGAGATGACTCATTCTCTAGCTTGACTGTGAGCTCCTTGCATCGACGTATCGGCCTCCATTTTTCCTTTGCTTCCATGATGCTTGGCGACATGTTCAATTATTATTTCCCTCCTATGCTTGGCCTAGCTCGGCTCTCCACGTGTGAGCAGACGTTCCTCCTACATACCGGGACAATGTGCCTCCATTGTAACTCGCCGCTTAACCCGACGAGCAACTCACCTTACTTCGCAAAATTCAACCCCATGTGGATCTTCCACACATTCCTCCTGCGAATATCTGGGCATGCAACGAGCCATCCACCAAACCTTCGTTCATTTTCACTCCACCTGCAAGCTTGGTCCAATTCCAAGCTCGATCATTCGATCCTCTGTATTGCATTGCTGGGAAATTTCTTCTATTTCGGGAGCGCTTTGTGACATGTGCATAGCTTTGATGCATCAGGCTATGCCAATTTTGAGCCACCTTCTTCACTTGCGACCCTTTTTCTTTTTCCTCGACCCCAGGTCTCCACGGCGAGCTATGCTCTTTGCTTACCATTGTGAATCGACTTGGCTGAGCCCATATTGCTACATTTTCTATATCCCTGGCCCTTTTGTGCCTTGAGTTGATCTCGATCCTGGCCTGGTTCTTCATTGATCCCAACTTGAGTGGCTTAGCTTTTCATCTAATGAACTCGCTGCAATGGCTTTACTTGCCACACATCGGTTCCAAATGCTTCGTCTCTTACCTGATAGGCCTGGATCCTCCACGAGCCCCCAGCATTTTCCATGACTTGGATATGGGTTGACATTTTCCTCTGCGTCAAACATTTCCCAGCCACCGAGCTTGTGTTTTGACTACCAATGTTGCATTGTTTTCCCAAGCTTGCGAGTGGTCTCTCTAGCTTGGATCTTTCCTACTCTGAATGCATTACCCTAGCCTTTAGCTTGGCTAGCTCAATTTTGCAGTGTCCCAGGCCAAGCTCTTTGGTTTTTTTGAGCTCGATCTTGAGCTCGTCCCAAAATTCACGAGGTAGATTCGCAACTTTTTCCCACAAGGAAGATGCCTAGTTCAGCCCGTCAAGCTCCTGCCGAGTAGCTAGCTCAGACGAGCTTGGTTCCATTGTAACCCATCCTGTATCGCAGACTCCCCAATGCAATGTTTCACTACCTACCAACTCGGCGATCTACTCGGCAAGTCATTTTTTGACTCTTGACCTCCTAAGCCCCCTTTCTCAGTTTTTTTAAATTTTGGAGAGTTTTTCAAGGATTTCTCAAACTAATGGACCAAGAAACATTGAGAGAACACCCGAGGCTCAATTTATTCATATTTTTTTCCATCTGAGTTGTCTTAGTTAGATGTGGGCCTGCGGGTCCTGCTTCTCTTCCTTTTTAAGTTGAATTTTAAGGGTTAAAACCCAGAAGAGGAACAAATCCTCTTGTGCTTTCAACACTCCCAAACTCAATGAGTGTGCTCCTCAGACCTCGAAAACTACTTGTGTCTCAAATTCATCGTTAGGATCCCTATCCAGTGCTAAGGTTAAGTTTCACCCTATTGTCCAATTTTGCACGAGGGACAAAACTGGATAACTACTATAGATTATATACCCTCTTTTAATAACTGAACTATAAAATGATATTCACAAAGTCCCTGATCAAACATATTTTTTCTACTCATTATTTAGAAGGCAACATTCAAGTTGAGTGAACCAATAAAATAATTTTTAATATCCTTATTGTAATCGCTGACATAATCATATAATTTATGCCCTTTAGGTTTACTATAAAAGCATTCATACACCTACAAAGGCTACCCCTTTTTTCTAGTTTACAGGATCAAATTATTTTTTACCTTTAGACCTAGAAATCCCTACACTTCACACATCATTGAAAGATGTTATCAAAGGTAATGATTACTTGGAGAAAATATTATATGAACTATAAATGTTTGAATCCACACTTGTGTAGGATTTAAAACAACTTTGCATGTAACAAGAACATAATTTTTTTGTATAACATAAAAAGAGTTTGGTTTTAAGGGGACCAAAAAAACCTATACATATACAGAATCCATTTTTAGCAGAAAAAAAAACAAAAATATAGGGAGGTAAAGTAAAAAAAATTGACAGGAAACTACCGCATAACATAGCCAGACTACCAAAAGTCTGCATATTAAACATTACAATTTTTGACAAAAAACCTAAAAAGAGAAACCAACAAAAAAAATGAACAAGACCAACAAAAGGGTAGACAAAGGCCATCCCTTAGTTCTCCATAGCCTTTCTGTGAGATATGGTGCTCGGCCCACCCTCCTTCCTTCCTGCAACTTTAATGATTACCCACTTAGGTCTTTTCTACTCCTTTTCCACAGTCTAGATGTTCGCACTCACAAGGTATTTTAGGATATTATCCTCCTTTTCCTCAATCTGTGTATGCATGGCCTCCATATCAGAACCCTCATCAGTCTTAGAATATTCACTGTCAGAACTACTAAGCTCCAACTTCATATTAGGCTTGTTGTCCACCTTGGCCCACTTGTGCAAAAAGGGGCAACTCGATACTTTTTTTCAGTGGAAGGATTTGATTGGATAAACCTAACTAAGGAAGAGAAGGAGAAATTAAATTGCACTTTACTAGTTTTAGGATGCCTGTCTACTACTCAACATATATTTCTACCACATCTTTGTCATGATCGAGCACTAGATCCCTCAGGAAACAGTGCAGGATCTTGACACAGATGGGAAGGACAAGAAAAGGAGAAAATGGACAACCCAAACCTTGAAGAGGAACAACCCACTTCAGCGATGAAGTAGGTTTTAGCTCATCTTTATTCACTTTTTAGCTGTTATCAACTATCTTAAGTTCATTAATTATGATTAAATGAAAGGTTCCTAGTGTGTATGAGTTGTAAATTTTTCATTTTACATCATCTAAATGAAATAATAATGCAAAACATATAAATATACAGCTCAACACATGAAGAAATTATCATTTATTTCAAAATTATCAAGCACAGTAGCCCACACAAGCCGTGGGAATAACTCTAAAAAACAAGAACATAATTAAAAGTACATATACGTAAAGTTGTGAAAAAAGAAAGGATGGAATCCATCATTTCCTGAATTTCCATCAATTTGGTGTGATTTTTTGTCCTCATTGCTCCTTCTTCACAATTTTCTCTAGTTGTTGTCGTTGTACCTGAAAGAGGAAAAATGAATGATTGTCAACCTATGGATTTCATGCTTATTATATTCACATCCTTAAGTAGATGAAATTTCAAATAATGAACTTGAAATAAAAAGAAAAGTACAGAAACTAATTCATAAACAGAATATCAGTTTCAGTAAATAGAACACAAAAAGATATTAGTGTCTCAGAAGATTATAGAATATAAAAGAAAATAATGATCATCATTCACAATTTTTTTAATTATTGGAAAATAGTTTTTACAGGACTATATCCTTCACAATTGACAAAACCACCATGTTACCATTTTTAGAATGACAAAGTGAAATGATTTTCATATAAACTCACAGGTCAATAAGTAATGCACAATGAACTTGATGCAAAAGGAGCCAATCATTTAAAAAAACAGGATATATACTTCAATCAAATCAAGAGTTCAAACATAGCTCAAAAGGAAGGACATTCAAAAGTTACAAGGTAGATCATATAATGGCCAGGCTATTTTAAAAACATATAAAGAAAAATGTAGATTTCCAGAGAAGGTTTTAACAAGGAATTTCCAAAATTCATCAAGCTCTAAAAAAGTACAATCAATTGGTAAATCGGAACAAGAAGATCTGGAACTGGAGATATTTTCTTTTCTCATGAACATAATAATCGTGTATCCAATCAAAAGTTACAAATCTATGGAATGAGATTAGAGAACCTTAAATCTTTAACTAACTCAACCATGCACCATAAGATTAGAGCTAAACAAGAAACTATCTATTTACATGCATATATAAATTTGAAACAAACATTCAAACCCTAGCATATCTAAATATCTCTCTACTACATAAAATTTTAATGAAAGTGAACCTAGTTAGATTCTAAGTAGCTAAATTGTGTGTTGTTTACTCCCAAACATAATGAAGAGATCTTTCCAAGTTAGCTACATGGCCAAGCTTTAGATCTTCCCTTACTAAATATATTTGAAGTGGATGGATGCAAGATGGAGGAGATATTAACAATGGAGTATGGCCAAGATCCAAATTTTTATAGCTTAAAGCTATCACAAATTATTTTTAAGGCCTTTCCAAAGATTTCTGATATTTTGTTATGTAAAAAAGGTGTGTCTGAATGGGTAGGCTTAGCCTTGTATTTATAGTTTTTGGTTTGGGAGGATTTGGAATTCTAAGGTATGTGGGACAAAAGTCAAAAAATAAATTTTAGATTAGATTAGGATAAACATGATTTAGGCTTAGTTTAGCTAGTTTTATGCTAGTTAAACTTGATTAGCAAGTGATTAGAGACTCATTGAGAGTTGGGAAGATTCCGGTTAATCAATTGTGATTGATAGATAGCCCCTGAAGCCTGTAGAAGTGGTTCAGAGAGAACTCAGGAGCTTCTAGATGGTCGAAAGTAGGAATATTTAGCTAATAAGAGAGATATTAGCCCAATTAGCTAATTATAGGAGGAATATGACTAAGAAGGTATTGTAAATGGCCATATGAGAATGGAGCAAAGCATAGGGAATTAACGAAGTATCATAAATTTGAATGAAGTGAAGGAAATGCTAAGTGTAAGCATATTTAGGTGTCTACATTTGCCCCTCTTTGGAGTGGCGTAAGTGACATCACTTCAAAGAAAGTAGACAAGCATACGTAGAAAAAATTGAAGGGATAGAAGAAAAATGAGTAGAATGAAGGATGCCCCTCGATTGTCAATGGGGTGATGGAAGAACTCAATCAGCGATCGAAAAGATGAAGAAAATAGAATAAAAGAAAGAATAGTGTGAAGAAAAGAAAGGGGATATAGAAGAAAAGGAGTGTGAGGAAGGGGGAATGAGCTAAAATCCATCCATTTCCTTTCAAAAAAAAAAAATTCATCATATTGTTAGTGATCTTCATCATTGGTCCTTATTAAAAAGAATGAAAAAACTGTAGTATGACATGAAAACCCATATACGAAAAAATGTCCATTGCTAAAAACACCAACTCCATGCAACAGAAATAATGCAATGTAATACAAGAAAGTAAAAGATTCCTAACTCCATGCAGCATACAAAATGCAATGCAATACGAGAAAGTAAAAAAACTAAACTAATAGAGCAACATAATGTTATGTTTTTGTTATCGAGCTTCAGTTCCAACCTATTAAAATTAATGACAAGGTTTAATGATGGTGCCCCAAGAAAGGATACATGCGAGGGGAATAATGGAGGACACTTGGGTCTAATGAAAAATCAATGTGCACTACGAAATAGTAACAAGAAACTCATTGTGCCTTGTTGTCGTGAGAATGTGCAACAGGGAAATTGACAATTTCCAAGCACGACAACTATACCCCTATGCCAAAATTTTCATGTTTTATCATTCCTAAGAAACCCTGGACCTGTTCAGTCAGTCCAAATGAATTCCCAACCAATTTCATGATATTATCCTAGGTGATTTAGGAAATTTCGTTCATTCCCCCTAGGTGATTTTAGGAGTTCATTGAAAATGTTATCTTTTGGCAGTATAGGGAAGGGCTATCGTTGGCCTTCCCGGGATTGGATCAACCCCCTGGAGTAGAGAAGAAGGGAAAAATTCAACACATAGGTGAATGAAAGACCTTATAACGTCATGGAAATGATTTTGGAAGGCTTTGGGAAGTTCTGAAAGACTTGGAGCAGTCTGAGTGAAAATAGGGTTCACAAGCCTAGGCAGTACACAGGCCTAAAACAGTTGTTGAGCTTCAAATGAAGATTCCGGGAGCTCTGGATGGAGTTGGAAGTAAAAAATGAAACATCTTCGGAAAGAGGATTCCAATACCTACATTATGGTGAAATAATATTTTTCACAACACCTTGGTGCATATGATTGGAAGACAGTTTTTCTCAAGTACAAGTGGAGTCCCAGATCTAAAAACTCTGATTTTTCAGGGATCATATGATCGAATAAAGACATGAGACCCACATAATTGGATTAAAAATTCCATTTCCAGTCAGGATCATATAAATTTTCACCAATAAATTCCACCGGAAGCTCAAGTTATCTGCATTCCAAGTTACCCTCTCAAAGGCAGTTCAGGACTTAGTCATTTTTTCGAGAGGACACGTGTCAGCACCAGGAGCCTGGCGGGATTTCATGTCCCCCATGTCCCTGAGGTCAGGTAAATCACCCCTTGGAAAATTTTCCCAGCCCTCATGTGACCCTTGGGAACCTCATATGACCTCCAGACCTGGCGGTAGTTCAGCCCTCAAGTGCTTATTTGGAGCATGCATTCCTTGTCGTCAGATTCGGTCGCCACGTGTCAGCTCCAGGACCACCGTGGAATTTGATGTACCTTATGCACCTAAGTTGGGGGACATCAGACCTTGAAAAATGTTCCCAGACCCTATGGGGAGTCATTTGGACATCCACATGACCGTCGTTTCAGCCCCCAAGTGCAGTTTTGGAGCATCCATTCCCTGCTCGTTGGATCGGGTGCCACATGTCACCTCCAGGACCACCGTGGAAATTGATGTACCTTATGTACCTGAGGTGGGGGACATAAAACATGGAAAAATGTTCCCATCCCCTAGGAGGAGTCTTTTGGACACCCACGTGACCTCCTTTCAGCTCCCAGTGCTTCAAATCAGCTTTTTCCTCCTTCATTCCCTACCGTTGGATCTAGTGCCACGTGTCACCATCTTGCTCATTGTGGAAATTGATGTCCCTCACATCCCTGAGGTCAGGGACATAAAGCATGGAAAAATGTCACCCAAGCCCTACCTATGCACATCTTTTTGAAAAATTTCCAAGTGTTGTTTTTCCCACTTCTAGCTTCTAACAGTTTTATTTGCACTCCTTTCCTCCATTCTTCCTCTGCAACATTCTACCATCACTCCGCCATTGCAAATGCTCAGACCAGATCAAAAAAGGAACTGAAATACCTTTCCCATGGTGATGCATAGGTCTCAAAAGGAATCCTCATCAAGCTAAGGAGAAATGAAGAACAACAAAGAAGAGAACAACAAAATCCCCATAGCTAAAAAATGGAAATCTAAACAAAGCTTGCAAACCAGTGCACGAATCAATGAACCATTTATTTCTGTTCATTCCTCTATCCAAGACCATCAAGAAGACACCTTCAAACTCCCCCCATGTGTGACAAAGCATCCACAATGAATAAATCTCCTTTCCGGCTCAACGAAGAAAGAAGTGGGATTTCCCGTCAAACCGGTTGCCGGATCGAAGTAAGATTACACGTGAAGCACCAGAAGAAAAAAACCCACATCAAAAATACAATTTTATTCACAAATGGAGGAGAAAACCAAGACCTGCAATTTTGAGGTCCATTAATGGCTGTCGTACCCAGAAGCACTGCCAGGTCCAAAAATTAAAACTTTAAAATCTCCTGGATTATTAAGCGGGCGGGCCCGAAATTTCAAAGGGATGATATTGGGAAAAAACCCATATCAAAAAAACTTCATTCCATGTCAATCCAACTCCCAGAGGCCAACTTTCTAAAAATAGCAGGTCTACTACATAGGAACTGCTATTTCGGGAAAGTCATTAACAGAAGAACCTGCGAAGGAGATGAAGATATCAGAGGTGCACTACAGCTGAGAATCCACTAGAATGGACATTTTTGGCACTTACTAAAAATAGTAAGTGGGCCCTCGAGCACCTGCTAAAAATAGAAATTTGATCCAAAGGAGTGAGGAACGCAGGGAGAAAGGGGAATCAAGGTCACAACACTCAGCAAAGGATCGAGAGAGTTGCCTTTTTCACACTTACTAAAAATAGTAAGTTACACTCAAAGAGAATTTTTGGCACAATGGGATGTACAAGGATAATCATTCAGGGGGACATCATTGTTTGGGAGCATCCTAGTCATTTTTTCACAGGGCATTCAAGATCCACCTTAGTTCATTCAACTTAGCGAGCGTTCATGAGATAATTTGGAGGAATTTCACAGTGTGCAAGGAGTTCGAAGATTCAGAGTTTCACTGCATTTGGAGCTTTCCATCAACGAGGATCAACGGACTTCATCAGGAATGACATCTCCTCTTCTTCTTCTCCCCCTCTTTCTCTCTCCTCTTCCCCCCAACTTTCTCTCACTTTCCAATATTCTAATTTCGCGTTGGGGTTTGCACTTTTAATATGACTTAAGAGACTTTAGAAACATAATGTAAATTAAGTCACCTTGCTATTATAAAAGGGACTTAAATATTTGAAGTGGAATATGAACAATCTTAAGTCATATTAAGGTATTCGAAAGGTCATGAGGAAGATGAAGAGTCATATTCTATTCTATAAATTGTAAAGCCATTCCCATTTCAAAGGGTTGGCGATTGATCTTGTAGACTCAAGAGTGCATTCTACCTTGAGAGAAAGCAAAGGAGATAGCCATTTTCTTCTACTCTCTTCCCCTCTCAAATTTCTTCCATTCTTACACTATGTACAACTTTTGTTCAAGCATCAATACAAGAAGAAGGAGTTTCTAGCTTTCTTTGACCAAGGGATTTCATGACACTTTGTTCTCATCAAATTCTATTTGGTCTTGTTGTCATTTACAGGGTTGTTTCTTCTCATAAATGCATGTGATGAAGTTTCTAACTAGTGTGTGTGCAGGAATCTGATTTTCTACCTGTAGCATTAGTTCTCCTACCTCCATTCTCACTCCCTTTCCCACTTTCAGACAAAGTCATCTCTTGCAGGTATATGCAAGCATTTGCCGCAGGGTCAGTGGAGTGCCCCTGTTGGATCCCCGGTCGAAAGGCCACCACAAAAATCCACCTTTTCATGCGCATGCACATACGGCAGCTACACCGGTTAAGTAGAGGGACTTAGATTCCTAGAGTGTTGGCAAGAAATCCACAAGTTTGTCCACCTGACAAATTTTCTCACCAACAGTTTTTGGCACCCACTGTGGGGTAGATTTAGCAGCATCTGCACCCAAAATACGACCGCAAGGTCCCAAAAATTCAAAAAAAAAATCAAATATTGAAAAAATCATAAAAGAGAGTTCAAGAAAGTCCATTTCTGAAAGATACACTGCTGATTTCTGCACGTGACTTTTCACATTCCACAGTGGCCTTTCGTATTCCAACTGCAAAAGCTTCCAAAAGCTGGCTGAAGGAAGATATGCCAGGTTGAGAAGGTTGAGAGGTGTTGCTGATTTCAATTTCGAAGCTTCACAAAATCTGCAAGAACGAATTAGAGATAATCCATATTTCTTCTCTCAAGCCTCCTCTTCATCTGGCTCTTCAAGAAGTTCACCTGGTAATCCTATCCAAAATCCTTCAAATTCTGCAATTTTTTTAACCACCATTGAACATCGAGTTCACGGAAGAAGAAGAATTTGAAGAAGGATCTTCTGAAGCAAGATCTAAAATAGAAGAAGAAGAAACAATGGTAGATAGAAGAAGAAAGACCTCAACCCATTGTTCCATGGGGAAGGAATACAGGCCCGCTTGCTCTTGAACCCCCTCTTCATGATCTACCAATGGGTTCCCGCAAGAACTTTCCAAAGTTCAAAGGTGACAACACACAACATCCGGAAGAACACATCACTGCTTTCATGACATCATGTGGAATTCTTGGTGTCCAACATGAAGATGTTGCTGTAAGATTGTTCGTGGAGTCCCTCCAAGAAAAAGCAGTAGAATGGTTTTACCTCCTACCTTCCCGGTCCATCACGGGTTGGAATGACATCAAGGATGCATTCGAAGAGAGATTTAAATCAACTAAAGATTGTCAAGACCTCTTGGTGCAGTTGGCTCAAATAAATAAAGGAGAAAATGAAACCATGAGAGACTTCATGGCTCATTTTGAATGGTTGCTGCACAGGATACCTGAAGAGGATTCACCATCTGAAAACAATATCAAAAGATTCTTCATAAACGCTCAATCACTGGAGGTAGGATTTCTCCTACGAAGAGTTCAACCAAGGAACATTGTAGAAGCACAAAGGAGGGCCATTGAATTGGATGATGATCTCATCCTCTTTGGAAAGATCAAGAATCCATCAAAGGGCAAGGCCCAACATCCTGAAGATGAGAGAACTAATCCATCGCTGCAAAAGTTGGTGAATGAGATGGCCTCTTTGAAGAGGGAATTATTTGAATGAGTTTCTTCTCAGAGAAGCAACAGAAATCAGATTGTAGGAGCACCCCAAAGACTTGCCTTGGAGGCCCCACCCGTGAATGTAAATTGCAGATTTCAAGAAAGTGAAGAAGAGCTTGAACAAGAAGGTGGCGATTTCCAAGAAAGTGATGAGTTTGAGAATGATACACAAATCAGGTTTTGTGAGTATTCTGGAGGTTATGAAGAAGATGAAGAAGATGCACCAAGTTTCTCATGTGCGGTATTCACTCGTTCTCAGTCTGAGAAAAGAGCATCTCCCTCCACTGCTGCAAAAGAAAAGAAGGTTGATGATCCTCCTATGGTGACTCCAAAAAATAAAATAATCAGTCGAGGATCCCCACTTCCATCTTCCATGAATTCTGCATTGTTGGAGCTTGACCCTGTAGCAAGTAAGAAGGCTCCCTCAATCCCAAGTAAGTCTTCTAATGTCTCTTTCAAGTCTAAATCTAAATCTACTCCTACAAAATCTAATTCCTTGAAAGCTCCTGGTGTGCCTTTCAAAATACCCTCCATTCCTCAAACATCAAATCCTTCTCCTAAGCCTATCCAGACTCCAAAATCAGTCCCTTCACCCCCCTTATCCACATCTTCTCCTTTTGACTTCATAGAATATGCAAACAAGGCCAAAGTGTAGATTACTGAAACTGAATATTTGCGGACTCATCCTGAACAATTTGAGAGGTTTTTCCAATACATCAGAAATGGTAGTCTAACACCCAATGATGTAGCTCATCATTCCAAAGGCATGCTACCAAACTCACCTACACCTCCCTCACAGAACATGTTTTCTCTGAGTGCATCAAAGACTGATAAAGTTGAACCTTTCTACGTCTCCCTTCTTGTTGGAGAATATGTACTGAACAATTACATAATAGATTTTGGTGCCTCAGACAACGTGATGCCTTTGAAGGTTGCCAAGGCTCTTAAACTTACAATGACTCCACCTAGTGGCTCTTGTTACTCTTTGGAATCAAAAAAGGTCTCACTTGTAGGGAAGGTTAAAGATGCACAGGTGGCTCTCGCCAGATTTCCAGACAAGAAAGTTTCAGCGATGATTTTGGTAGTAGACGTCCCAGCCTCATTCGGAATGTTGCTGAGTAGAAATTTCTGCCAAGAATTGGGAGGGAAAATTCAGATGAATTGGTCTTTTGCAACCATACCAGTGAAGGGAGACATGGAGAAATTACTTCCCGAGAAGAAGATGAGGTACACTGTGCAAAAATCTGGAAGCCCAGAAGCTAACATTTTGTACCAAAATACCAGGTGGATGAATCACTTGGTGACAACCGAGGAGGAAGAAGATATTCCCATCTTGATAGGTCCAGACATGCCTTCCTAGAGAGATTTGGATTTTGAAGAAGCATTGAGGAGATTCGAGTTACAAGAGGGCAGCCCCGAATCGCCAGATGATGCAGACCACGAGGAAGAGGAAATGGTTCTCGGTGATTTTCAAAAAGAAAAAACAGCTTATATGCTTATCTGTGATGAGAAATTTTCTCATTCCCATTTGAAGATGAGGATCCCTTGATCATGTCACCCAGGAAGAGACCAAAATCAGTCTTACAATGAGCCCTTGAGAAAGGTTTGAAAGAAATGTCTATACAAGGACTGCTAAGAGCCGCGGAAGAAACAAAGGACCCTGAGATCAGTCTGGAACTTTTAATGCAAGCCATGAATATGGAAGATAAACATGAAGCTGATTTGGAAGCCTTAACTAATGTGAAGGTCAGCCATATCGAGATAAGGCAAGATGAGAAATATGATGTCCCTCTCAAGCCAATGGTTGGTGGATACAATGATGAAATTGAAGTATTTTCTTTCCCATTTGAAGATGAAGACTCTTTCTATGATGAAGAAATTGAAGCAAGGAGTTTGAAGACCTCTAAAGATGAAGCTCCTTTTGATGAAGGATCAGTAGAGTGCAGCGATTCTTGAGATGATGAGGTAATCCCTCCAGATAGTTTCTTTGAGTTGCAAGATAAAGATTCTTCAAAGGTGTACAAAGAGGGACTACAGGAAATGATGAAGCATTACTCCGTGCAAGAAATCTTGGATGCAGTAGAAGTGGCGGAAGACCCTGAGCTGATTCTTGATCTCTTCACTCATGCCATGGGCATACAAGACAAGTATGAGGCCGCATCCAATCTTTCAGTCAGTACTCAAGCACCTCACAGTGAAGTAAAGGAAACGGATAAGTCTGAGGTTTCTCATGGAAGAGATGTCAATGAGCATAGACCCGGGAAAGAAATTAACTCAGAAGGTTCAAGGAATTGGAATGAAAATCAGCATTGGGGCAGTGATGAGATGCTCGATGGAGAATCAGCTATATGGATAAACATGGAAGGAAACTGGCACGATGAAACCAATTTCAAAGAGCATGAAGACAATGGAGTTTCCAAGAAAGGACCTAAGCATCAAGAAGATCACATGGACTCACTCCTACCAAGTACACAGACAATTGTGAAAGAACCTAGCTTTCATAAGCAGCTGAGGAGGGGAGGATACTTTCTAGAACCCGTCAACGGCTTCGCAGAACATCATCATTCGGTGTTGCCTCTTCAGGGGTAACTTTTGTGAAATAAAAAGTACTTCAGTGAAAGTGGGTTGTCCCTCACTTTGTACCATAGGTGATTGATAGGTGTTTTTCCCTTTCCATTGTGTGTGTTTCCCTTCCTGTTGTGTGTCATGTGTTTCCTTTCGGTCATTTTGTGTGTGGGTGTTTCCTTCTTCTAATCTTCCTTTCTTGAAGTTGTGCATGACTCCGCAGGGCCCAATGGATAAGGCACTGGTCAATGAATTATATGGTCTAAAATTGAGATTCTGGATTCCCATGTCATGTCTTCACTGTGCTCAGTCCATGTCATGTCCCCAAGCTAGAGCCAAATGTTGTCGTGAGAATGTGCAACAGGGAAATTGACAATTTCCGAGCACGACAACTATACCCCTATGCCAAAATTTTCATGTTTTATCATTCCTAAGAAACCCCGGACCTGTTCAGTCAGTCCAAATGAATTCCCAACCAATGTCATGATATTATCCTAGGTGATTTAGGAAATTCCATTCATTCCCCCTAGGTGATTTTAGGAGTTCATTGAAAATGTTATCTTTTGGCAGTATAGGGAAGGGCTATCGTTGGCCTTCCCGGGATTGGATCAACCCCCTGGAGCAGAGAAGAAGGGCCAAATTCAACATGGAGGTGAATGGAAGACCTTATAATGTCATGGAAATGATTTTGAAGGCTTTGGGAAGTTCTGAAAGACTTGGAGCAGTCTGAGTGAAAACAGGGTTCACAAGCCTAGGCAGTACACAGGCCTAAAACAATTGTTGAGCTTCAAACAAAGATTCTGGGAGCTCTGGATGGAGTTGGAAGTAAAACAAAACATCTTCAGAAATAGGATTCCAAGACCTACATGATGGTGAAATAATATTTTTCACAACACCTTGGCGCATATGATTGGAAGACAGTTTTTCTCAGGTACAAGTGGAGTCCCAGATCAAAAATCCAATTTTTCAGGGATCATATGATCGAATCAAGACATGAGACCCACATCATTGGATTCAAAATTCCATTTCCAGTCAGGATCATATAAATTTTCACCAATAAATTCCACCGGAAGCTCAAGTTATCTGCATTCCAAGTTACCCTCTCAAAGGCAGTTCAGGACTTAGTCATTTTTTCGAGAGGACACGTGTCAGCACCAGGAGCCTAGCAGGATTTCATGTCCCCCACGTCCCTGAGGTCAGGTACATCACCCCTTGGAAAATTTTCCCAGCCCTCATGTGACCCTTGGGACCCTCATATGACCTCCAGACTTGGCAGTTCAGCCCTCAAGTGCTTATTTGGAGCATGCATTCCCTGTCGTCGGATCGGTCGCCACGTGTCAGCTCCAGGACCACCATGGAATTTTATGTACCTTATGCACCTGAGGTTGGGGGACATCATACCTTGAAAAATGTGCCCATCCCCTATGGGGAGTCATTTGGACACCCACATGACCTCGTTCAGCCCCCAAGTGCAGTTTTGGAGCATCCATTCCCTGTCGTTGGATCGGGCGCCACGTGTCACCTCCAGGACCACCGTGGAAACTGATGTACCTTATGTACCTGAGGTGGGGGACATCAGACATGGAAAAAATTCCCAGCCCCTAGGAGGAGTCTTTTGGACACCCACGTGACCTCCTTTCAGCTCCCAGTGCTTCAAATCAGCTTTTTCCTCCTTCATTCCCTGCCGTTGGATCTAGTGCCACGTGTCACCGTCTTGCTCATTGTGGAAATTGATGTCCCTCACATCCCTGAGGTCAGGGACATAAAGCATGGAAAAATGCACCCAAGCCCTACCTGTGCACATCTTTTTGAAAAATTTCCAAGTGCTGCTTTTCCCGCTTCTAGCTTCTAACAGTTTTATTTGCACTCCTTTCCTCCATTCTTCCTCTGCAACATTCTACCATCACTCCACCATTGCAAATGCTCAGACCAGATCAACAAAGGAACTGAAATACCTTTCCCATGGTGATGCATAGGTCTCAAAAGGAATCCTCATCAAGCTAAGGAGAAACGAAGAACAACAAAGAAGAGAACAACAAAATCCCCATAGCTAAAAAATGGAAATCTAAACAAAGCTTGCAAACCAGTGCACGAATCAATGAACCATTTATTTCTATTCATTCCTCTATCCAAGACCATCAATAAGACACCTTCAAACTCCCCCCATGTGTGACAAAGCATCCACAATGAAGAAATCTCCTTTCCGGCTCAACGAAGAAAGAAGTGGGATTTCCCGTCAAACCAGGTTGCCGGATCGAAGTAAGATTGCACGTGAAGCACCAGAAGAAAAAACCCACATCAAAAATACAATTTTATTCACAAATGGAGGAGAAAACCAGACCTACAATTTTGAGGTCCATTAATGGCTGCCGTACCCAGAAGCACTGCCAGGTCCAAAAATTAAAACTTTAAAATCTCCTGGATTATTAAGCGGGCGGGCCCGAAATTTCAAAGGGATGATATTGGGCAAAAACCCATATCAAAAAACTTCATTCCACATCAATCTGACTCCCAGAGGCCAACTTTCTAAAAATAGTAGGTCTACTACATAGGAACTGCTATTTTGGGAAAGTCATTAACAGAAGAACCTATGCGAAGGAGATGAAGATATCAGAGGTGCACTACAGCTGAGAATCCACCAGAATGGACATTTTTGGCACTTACTAAAAATAGTAAGTGGGCCCTCGAGCACCTGCTAAAAATAGAAATTTGATCCAAAGGAGTGAGGAACACAGGGAGAAAGGGGAATCAAGGTCACAACACTCAGCAAAGGATCGAGAGAGTTGCCTTTTTCACACTTACTAAAAATAGTAAGTTACACTCAAAGAGAAGTTTTGGCACAATGGGATGTACAAGGATAATCATTCAGGGGGACATCATTGTTCGGGAGCATCCTAGTCATTTTTTCACAGGGCATTCAAGATCCACCTTAGTTCATTCAACTTAGCGAGCATTCGTGAGATAATTTGGAGGAATTTCACAGTGTGCAAGGAGTTTGAAGATTCAGAGTTTCACTGCATTTGGAGCTTTCCATCAATGAGGATCAACGGACTTCATCAGGAATGACATCTCCTCTTCTTCTTCTCCCCCTCTTTCTCTCTCCTCTTCCCCCCAACTTTCTCTCACTTTCCAATATTCTAATTTCACGTTGGGGTTTGCACTTTTAATATGACTTAAGAGACTTTAGAAACATAATGTAAATTAAGTCACCTTGCTATTATAAAAGGGACTTAAATATTTGAAGTGGAATATGAACAGTCTTAAGTCATATTAAGGTATTTGAAAGGTCATGAGGAAGATGAAGAGTCATATTCTATTCTATAAATTGTAAAGCCATTCCCATTTCAAAGGGTTGGTGATTGATCTTGTAGACTCAAGAGTGCATTCTACCTTGAGAGAAAGCAAAGGAGATAGCCATTTTCTTCTACTCTCTTCCCCTCTCAAATTTCTTCCATTCCTACACTATGTACAACTTTTGTTCAAGCATCAATACAAGAAGAAGGAGTTTCTAGCTTTCTTTGACCAAGGGATTTCATGACACTTTGTTCTCATCAAATTCTATTTGGTCTTGTTGTCATTTACAGGGTTGTTTCTTCTCATAAATGCATGTGATGAAGTTTCTAACTAGTGTGTGTGCAGGAATCTGATTTTCTACCTGCAACATTAGTTCTCCTACCTCCATTCTCACTCCCTTTCCCACTTTCAGACAAAGTCATCTCTTGCAGGTATATGCAAGCATTTTCCACAGGGTCAGTGGAGTGCCCCTGTTGGATCCCCGGTCGAAAGGCCACCACAGAAATCCACCTTTTCATGCGCATGCACATACGGCAGCTGCACCGGTTAAGTAGAGGGACTTAGATTCCCAGAGCGTTGGCAAGAAATCCACAAGTTTTTCCACCTGACAAATTTTCTCACCGGCTCTTGTTGAAAGGCTACACGTTGCTGATTCAAAGGAGAAGATGCTTTGACAAATGCCCCAGTAGTAGATGACGAGTATTAAGGTAAATTGATTCACACGTAAAATTGTAGACTCTCAATGCCTCCTTGTGGATAGTTACTCTTCATGACTGTTCAGATGTGTAAACTAATGAATTTAGCACAAATCCTATAGATGCCCCCTTCAAGTGTAATAAGCTCATTGCTCAATGCACCCTTGAGCATTAGGAGTTCTAGGTTAAAAATGAAGTGGAATGTTTATTGCTATGAAAGAGATGAAACAGGTGTCCAAAAACAATGGGAAGAAAGGAAAAACCATACACATGGATGTTCTGAATGAAGTAGAAGGAATGATTTTAATTGGTACCACTGTAGCTCTTGGAAGACCTCGCAATCTTCAAGAATTAATTTATGCCCCAATAGGTCTAGACTAGATCGAAGAGACCATGACCATGTAAATAATCTACGGTTTGTATCAAGGAGACACTTCCCGGAACATAACCTGAATCATGTTTACTCTAACTTTAGAAACCATGATCCATTTCCATATAAAGATTAATTGCATTGAATTGATAGGGAATCCTCTCGACATAGAATGCTAGAAGTGATAGACAAGCTAGCCAATGCACTTCGAATGAATTATTTTGAAAGGCAATAGAGAAGTGATATTGGAACTCCTATATCATACAGTGCTGGTACTGCTCAATCCAGATGTGAAAGCTGTGACATATGATATTTGAGTGTCTAACACAAAATTAGCTTGACAATGGCCCAGATCAAGTGTCCATACTGAGAAAAGATATTAGTTAGGAAATAGTTCAAGAAGATCATAATATATTTTTCTTTTTCTTTTATCTGAAGTGTCCACAACCAGGTTGCATTGACAACAGATTCACTGACAGGTTTCATAACCAAATTTTAATCTTTAGATAGCATACTTCAAATTGAAAAGGGGATTAACCAAAATGGGACATCAGAGCATGATGATTTAAGGAGGTCCAAACTTTAGATCTACTTGACATTGAGTTGTATTTGTCATCCAGGGATAAGAGCAATAAAATACCCAATCTACAAAGGGTTGTTAGAACAAGGGGCAATCTTCCCAAGTACAGTTCTACACTTGATGGCCCATTATGGTAATAAGGGACCGGTTTTGGATGAATCATTCCCATTGGATATCGAACCTTGAAATTTTATCACCATCACAAACTAATATCAATGAGCTTAAGTCCTCATTAAATCCTTAAGTACTTTATGAAGTTGGATACTCCAGTTATTCGGGCATCACCAAGTCTGGACCTTAGAGGAGGTCTGATAGATACACCAATGAAATTACTAGTATAATTTATATTATGAGCAGCAATAGAAGACCAAATAACACATTATTTTAGAATAATTATGTCAACATACAATTATAATAGCTTCTCCACTCCGAGGGGGGCAACCTCCAAACCATTTAATAAGACTTAAATGCTCAAATGATAATGAACTACTACCTACAATCCCCATATATACACTATTCATATGTTATGACCATCACCCAGGCCTACCTATTAAGCATGAGAAAGTATAAATGATATAATAAAATGATATGGTAAGCCACAAGTCAGCTACGCATATCCTAATACAAGAAATAGGTTAAGGGGCGTAGCATGCCCTTCCCCTTCAAACCAACGTTGTCCTCAACATTGAATAATCCTTGGATATTGCTGCAGAAAACCTTAATCCTCCTAGGGTTGCGTCTTCTATGCTCAAATTCTTACACTTGATCAGATATTCCTTAATGTCTCTGGTTCTTAGCCTCTTAGTACGTGCTTATAGAATCTTCTCAGGATCTAAAATGATTCTTCCTTCCTTGTCAAGTTCCGGTAAATTTTTCTGGGCTTCAAATTTTTGTCCTATAACCCTCTTCAGGCAATGAAACATGGAATACTATGTGTATGTGTGAAGATGGAGGCAACTCTAGTTTATAAGCAACACTTTCAATTTTTTATAAAACCTTATAAGGGACATAGTATTTAGGAGCAAGATTGTTTTCCTTTTTTTTGTTGCTTTAGAGATATATGTTTGTAAGGCTAGAGACATACAAAAACCCAGTCACCAATTTCAAAATGTATTTCACTATGATGTTGATCTGCTTGTTATTTCATCTTGTTTTGTGCTAATGCTAAATTCTCCTTCAAACTAGCCAAAACTTGTCGTTGATGTTGAATGTGTTCCTCAACATCTCTAACCTTAGTTTTCACCCTCAAGGATGAAGTGATAGTAGGTGGATTGTAACAATATAATGCTAAAAATGGTATCATTTGATAAGAGGTATGAAAATATGTGTTATACCACCATTTTGCAAATGGTAGCCATTTAATTCATATTTCCTGCTTATTTAATACAAAACAATGTAGATACCCCTCTAAGCATTTGTTGACCACTTCCATGTTTGCCCATCATTTTGAGGATGATAAGATGAACTATGAGCTAGCTAAGTACCCAAACATGAAAATAATTTTGTTCCAAAAATTACTTGTGAAAATAGGATCACGATCACTTACAATTATCTTTGGGGCTCCTTGTAGCCTTTGAACTATCTCTAAAAAAATAGTTGTGACTAGTAATAGCTGCAAAAGGATGTGATAGGGCACAAAAATGGGCATATTTTGTGAGCCTATCAAAAATCAAGAAAATAACATTCTTAACCTTTGAACAAGGCAACCCGGTGATGAAATCCATGGAGACCTCCTCCCATCTCTAGCTAGGAATTGGTAAGGGTTGCAATAGACCTGGTGTCTTAATTGTTTCCCCTTTGTTCTGTTGACACACTAAATACTCTGATACAAACTTTTGTACATCCCCCTTGAGTCCTTTCCAAAAGAATTCTCTTTTTATTCTATGATATGTCTTAAAAAACCCAGAGTGCCCTCTAATAGGCAAGGCATGTAGCTCTACAAGAATTTTATGCTTCAACTCAAAATATTTACTGAAGTATAACCTATCCTTGTACCATAGGGCATTACCTTTCCACTCAAATTTGTTAGATGTCATAAATCCTTGTTTGATATTATGTATGAGAGATGTGTATCCTTATCTTGATTCCATTCCAATCTTGCTTCATCCACCCAATCGGCTGTCAACATGGACATTCCACATAGTAAGGCATCTGCGGATGTATCCCTTCTGGACAACACATCAGCTACTACATTTTCTTTACCATTTTTGTATATGATATAAAAATCATAACCCAACATTTTTTTTACCCATTTTTGTTGTTCCTCAGATGATAACCTTTTCTCCAAAAAGTATTTAAGACTATCATGATCAATTTTTACCTTGAAGTGTCTACCCATGAGATAGGGCCTCCATTGCTTGACTGCATGAAGAATAGCCATCATTTCTTTCTCATAGATAGGTTTGAGCAGATATTTTCCTTTGAATTGATGACTCTCAAATGCAATTTGTCTTGCTTCCGACATTAGACTGCTCCCAATCCTGATCCTGAATTGTCACATTCAACAATGAAGGTTTTTGAGAAGTTGGGAGTAGCCAAAACTAGGTTGCTACACATGGCTTCCTTCAGCTGCTCAAAGGATTTAGTGGCTACGTCTGTCCAATGGAATGCATCCTTCTTTAGCAATGCAATGAGTGGGGTTTCTATTCTACCATATGCCCGTACAAATCTTCTGTAGTACCCTGTTAGTCCTAGGAATCCATGTAGATTTTTGAGATTTTTGGGCCTTGGCCATTCCACCATAGCTTTGATCTTTTGAGGATCAACTTTGATGCCTTCATGGGATACAATATGACCCAAATAATCTACCTCTTGTACACCAAAATAACATTTTGATGGCTTTTCATATAGAGTATGTTTCTCCAAAACTTCCAACACGTTATTTACATGTTGTAAGTGTTCTTCCCATGTCTTATTGTAAATCAATATGTCATCAAAGAAATATAATACAAATTTCCTTTAAAAAGTCCTAAAAATAGTGTTCATCAAGCTTTGAAAGGTTGAGGGTGCATTTTTAAGACCAAAAGGCATTACCAAAAACTCATAATGGCCCTCATGAGTCCTAAAATCCATTTTATGATCATCTTCCTCTTTTATCCTAATTTGATGGTACCCTGAATGAAGATCTACTTTTGTGAAATAAACAGCACCATGTAATTCATCAAGTAAATCATCAATTACTGGAATAGGAAACTTATCTTTGATGGTGTACTTGTTGAGTTCTCGGTAATCTAGACACATCCTCCATGTTTCATCCTTTTTGCGTACCATGACCACTGGTGAAGAATATGCACTTTGGCTATGCCTGATTATACCTGCCTTCAACATTTCCTCCATTTTCTCGATCTTACTTTTCTGGGAATATGGGTATCTGTATGGTCTGATGTTAGGTGTTTGGCTCCCTGGAATCAACTAAATGGCATGATCATGATCCCTAACTGGTGGTAGTCCCTTTGGAATTGCATCAAAAACAAATGAGTGAGCATCCACAATCTTCTGAAGATCGGGTGGCATTGAAGACTCTGTATTTTTTACTTCCATGAAAATAGCTTTGCTATAAATCCATCTACTCCTTTTCTGAGAATCTTCTACATCTGATGAGAGCTAATAATCTGTGGATACTTAGCTACCATCCCATTCAATTGTATTGTCCTTCCATTTGAATGAAATCGCATGAACAATTCTTGGAAATTCATCTCAATAGTACCTAAGGTTGTGAGCCATTGGACCCCCAAAACAATATCTACCCCTCCCATAGAAATAGTAAACATAGGTGAGTCTAACGTGTAGTCTCCCATGGGAAGCTTGATACTATGGCACTTTCCTGTGCACTTGACTGTCCCACCATCCGTAATCATAACTTGCATTTCTAGAGCTGGGTAAATAAAACAATTGAGGCAGGTAGCTAACTTACTATTTATGAAGTTATGAGTACTCCCCAAGTCAATCAACACCGTCACCTTCTTTTTTTTGAGATAGCTAATAACCTTGAGTGTTTGAGGAGTACTAATACCTGACAATGCATGGTGAGAAATTGTAGGTTGGTGATCCTCTACTTCATATTCTACCGGTTCCTCAGCCTCTCCTATAATTTCAGCTTCCTCATCATCTTGATTACCTCCGTCAATATAGAACAACTTCTTCTCAACAAATTTATGTCCTGGTCCATATTTTCTATCACAGTTAAAACATAATCCTTTTTCTCTCTTTTCTTCCATTTGTTGAGGAGTCAGTCTAATTGGCCTAGCAAATGAAGGGGAAGAGATACTACGGTCTCTGGTGTTAATGAAAGGTGGCCTCCTACTACAAAGAATTTTTTCCTCTGCATGACGTGCCATGATAATAGAATATTAAAGCTTGATTGGATTAAACATTCGTACCTCATGCTCGATGTGGTCCTTAAGACCCCCAAGAAACAAGTCATTCAGATTCTCTTCTGGAATGTTCTCCACCCTTAAAGATAGGTTTTGGAATTGATGCACATAATCTTTGACTGATCCTATTTGCCGTAACTTTGCTAATTGACTAAAGTAGTTCTTTGAAACAATAGAACTATAGTGCAATTGCAACTCCTCGGTAAAAACTGTCCAAGTGACACCTAGACCATTCTTCTGCCTCTGAGCACATAACCAACGATACCAAACAAATTGGTCGGGTTCAAGATATAGGGATGCCAATGTCACCTTTTGTCCTGATGGTGTTTGATTTAACTCAAAGAATTTCTCCATTTGATTTATCCAATTCAGGGGATCCTTACCATCAAATTTGCACATATCCACTTTCGGCATCATGTTCTGTGGTTGCGGATAAGGTTGATTATGATGGGACTAGAAAATTGATCCAATATGGTTAGTTTGTCCATGATTTTGAACTGAAGGTCCTCCTTGGTTGATATGGGACAAATTTGGGCCATACTAGTTACCCTTTACATGTTGCATGATATCATCCAACCGATGATTGATTAGGGCTATGTCTCCTTTAGAGGCCATCTCAGATTGTACAATTCACAACTCGTACTCAAGTTGGATAACCTTATGATCAGCTGAGGTAAACCCTAGTGCTGAGGAATCTGTATTTACCCCTTCTGACTCCATCTCTTCAATCACTACCCCATCTTTATCTGGGGTTTTACCTGGAGTAACCGGATTCTTTTTTTCTCTTGTGGAAGGCCCCGCCATGATGTCAAATCTTAGGGTTTAGGGTTTCGATACAATTTTGGCCGAACAGGAAAAAACACAGAGAATATACTAATACTATTTTTTTGAGATATTTCGGAAAATGTAAAGAACTTGAACATTTTCCACAATTTGCACTCTAGGGAGTGATTTTATGAAAAACCCTAAACTTGTAATAACTTTTGCAAAATAAATAAAAAAAGTCTGAAATTTTTAGGGAACCTTACTTGAAATGCTTTGCAACTCTGGTAAAAATATATCCCACCAATTCACTCTGGTTAGCAATATGTGGTGGAAACAAAAAATTCAGGTTTTTTACCCTAATTTCGGCCCAGATCGCAGCTCTGATACCACTTTTAACGAAATTACTTGTATAATTCAGATTAAGAGCAACAATAGAGCACCAAATAACGCAATATTTTAGAATAATGATCTCAATATGCAATTAGAATAGCTTCGCCACTTCGAGGGGGCAACCTCCAAACCATATAACAAGACTCAAATGCTCAAATGATAATGAAATACTACCTATAATCCCCTATATATACTATTCATATGCTATGGCCATCACCAAGGCTGACCTATTAAGCATGAGAAAGTATAAATGATATAATAAAATGGTATGGTAAGCCACAAGTCGGCTACTCATATCCTAATACAAGCAATAGGTCAAGGGCGTAGCAGTGACCCACAAGTAGAAAATGGAGGGCTACTCGGGGTGGCTTCATTATAGAAGAAGACGATGGGCTACTCAACAGTGACCCAAGGAAAGATTTTGATTGAGAAATGATGATAGATAAGGATTGATTTGGTAATGAGAAGATAGGCCATGGATCAACACTAGACCCCAACATCTCATCATACTTAGAAGAAGGTGAAGATGGAATTCTAGAAGAGTCAATTCTATGACCTTAGGCACTTTCTCTACTTTCTAATAAAAGGAATCAATTTCTTCTCCTCAATACGTGATCATATCGAGTTCTAGAAAGAATCCTTGTTTTCAATCCTCTAAAGGTATATCATCATGTAGTCCAATTGTTCCTTCATTCTGAGAGAAATCAATCAATAGAGGTTGTTGTTCTTCAGCTATAGGAGGTTGACTAGTAGAAATGGGCCTGATAAGCGGGGAAGATGGTTTGATAGAAGAATATGAAGATGTTTGATGATGTAGATGAGGGGAAGGCTTGACCTTATCACCCCCATGAATATTTTTGATACTGCTTTGAAATATATCTGAGCACATGGCTTCTTTCTAATTGTTTTACATGGTCGCAGATATTGATCTTTAGAAGATGGATGAGGAAATGGTATGATATGGTCAAAAGGGCTCAAGGGACAAAGAGGGATAGAAGTTAGACTAATAGCAGAAGATGACTCAAGATAGGAATTAGGCTTGGAGGCGGGTGTCTCATGAATGAATGATTTGGATTTGAACCTAGATCATTTTTCTAAAATACGACCTAATGTGGGAGAGAAAATAGGATCACATAGCCATTCATTAAGTTATAAACGTAGGATTCAAATTGGATGATTGGCTAGAGGGAATCTAAGTTATGGAACTCTTCGATGGAGGTAGAGGTCGTCGAGACAACTGATGAAGGAGGTCCTGTGAAGAAAGGGAGGACCATGACTCAAGAACCAAATTAGATGTTCGATTGATGGAACTTAGAGTCACATAAGTATTCAAAGGAGGAAGAAATCATTGAGGTTATTGGGAATGAAGGTCCTTCAAAGAAAGGGAGGAACGCTATTTAGGACTTGATCTAGGGGTATTTAAAAAATAGTTGGGATCCAAATCTTTAGAATAAGATTGGGAATCTGAATGGTAGTTTGGATCTGAATCATAAGAAGAGTGGGGGGAACTCGAATAATAATTTGGATCAGAAGCATCCAAACCATACCACCAACTATGATCTGAAGGTGGGAAAAAGGGTACTCGAATGGGCCCTCTAGTATGAAGAACCAAACGAGGCTTAGTCCTAATGGGAATATATTGATTTGAATTCCTAAACCTAGGTTCCGTATTTTTGTAAGTGTGAGAAACCGTGTGATAGTTAGTCATTATTGGCATCATTTAGGTACAAATGCCTAGATTTAGTTAGTGAGATAAACTTCCTTCAAAGTGAAGAAAGTTCCATGTTGATTTGGGTAGCATAAGGGAAACCAAATACACATCTTGTAAATATGGAGATGTGTGCATGATTTTCTAAAGAAGGTCTAAGGAAAATAGACATCATAATGACGTAATATTAATGAGATAAAAAAGGATTTTCCTAGGAAACAATTTTTATAGATGAATAATCACAAGGAACAATCATGCAAGTGTGACACATAAAGCCAATCAACAAGGAAATAATCCCTATGTAAAATTTGTGTGCAAAATGATAGTTCCATGTAAAGATGATCAACAAAATTTCAATACTTATGTCAATCTCAAAATGAACAAGATGTAAATATTAACAAAGGGTAAATATGACTCCCACTTACAGGATGCTACGACTAGTTTAGAGAAACGTAAGGCATAAACGTCAAATGGAGAAGATTACAAATATAAGCTACATAACCACACCAATTGGACACATCTATCAAGGTTCGTGGAGAAGTGAGATATTAGTGTAAAATTGGTACTGAAACAATGAAAAATAATGTAAGAAAAACCTGTCAAGATTTGGAACAATGTTCAAATTTAAACTAACTCAAAGTATACTAAGGATGTATTAAAACGTTTGCAGCGTAACACCACAATGTGGATACTTAGATCATGTTTATGAAAAACATGACATAAGTATCTTAATTGTGTCAAGGTAATGTGAACAAGGTAACACATCAAAGGAGATCAAAGGATGAACCAATCCCAACCATGAAGATGATCTTGAAATCAAGATCAAAGGACTATCAAAGATACAAAAACATACTTGGGCACTTTAGACATTTAACAACCCAGCCACAAACATGGATGGGGGTAAACAGACAAAAAAGTGCTGAATACCATCTTTGATAAGAGTCGCGAGGTATGATTCCTTCTCACCTCGAAAATGGATGGTGAGAATGCAAGGGTATAAATTAAAAGATGAAATAAACTAAGCACCACTTGGGCATAGTTTCACCGCGTCTGAAGGTGAGAATGAAATTGCGCTAAGTGAGATGTCATTTAATTTCATGATGAAAGACACTTAGCTCAAACTTACGTGGGATATTTTCCTTGTTCAAGAAAAAAGTTTCAGACTCCAAGTGATTCATCATTTCATGATAGCCTGATGTGAAAATGGACTAGAAAAGTGGACTCCAAGAAAGAATGGCCTCCCTAATAAGATCTCTCAACTAGGTGTCACAAGTTGTTTAGGAGAAATCTTGATTTACCCAAAGAGTCACACTGACTGATTTGGAAGTATCTCAGATTTACCTTAACCCCTTCAAATATGATTCGTAACTTGTGTGTTCACGCATATTCTCACTGGCATCGTGATATAGAAAACTTTGACTCTAACCTATAATGTTAAATATAGTCAAGTGGGTAAGCGAAGCGCTTCCAGTTTCATCGATAAGGTTACTTAGTGGTGGATTACTTTAGGGTTCCTGGAACCACCCCCATTGTTGTAGATTAAGGTCTTATGCCAAAGGGGTTATGTTCTAGTTGAGTGGATAGAGACGTACCCCTTTCTGAAACCAGCAATACAGCGTGAAGTGAAGTGGTGTGTTTCTAATCTTTCTTAACTTAATGTGGTTTTAAGTAGCACACTGTTTGACAACCTGCATGTAAAAATGTGTATTAGAAGTTTTTTTTTCTCTCGACTTCTTTCTTTCTTTGACAAGTGTTAGGCCCTACATGCAAAGAGTTAGTAATTTTCCATCAAATAAGAAAGAGAGTTTTCACGTTGTTTTTGATTCGTAAGTTCACCAAAAAGGCACGAAGGAAGAGCATACACAACGCGGAAAACTCAACTAGAACAAGTTTATGGAAATTAATAATTTAAGTGTTTTAGAAAATGAAAGTCATTTTAGCCAACTTTGAACTTTAATCCACTTTAAAGATTAAATTGAAGTATTTTGTAATCAAAATAGAAGGTTTTTTAAAACTTTTTTTATTCCCAAGATCACCTAGAAGGCGCAAGGGAAGAGCATATGCGTTTCAAAGGACCCATACAAATGAAAAATGTTAACACTCAACTAAGTTAGCATAAAAATATGAAGGAAAAGAAACCTGTAAACCACTATCAAAACCATGTGAAAAAGTCAGAAAACCAAGAATATTAGAAAATTCCCAAAATCTAATTTTAGTAGTATTTCAATAGTTTTTAGTATTTTGAATTTTTAGAGGTCTCCAGGGCACTTTGGAAGTTTGATGATAGAATTAATGATACTAAATGTATATTAATTTTATAACTTTCCTTGTAAATTTCACTTCATTCTCTTTCTGACGCCTATTCAAACTCTGAAAACTGGTCAACAGGTCAAAAGATATGACCAAAACTAGGAGCACTAAAAGTCATTTCAACAAATTTAGATCAAACAGAGATGCTTGTGTCCCCTTCAAGGTGTATGTACGTCATTTTATGTGTGTGCGTGCCTCCTACAGGCACATGTGTGTAGGTTTTGTTACATGCACACCCTTTTATGCATGTGCGTACCTCTAAGAAAATCACATTCATTTAGGTTTACAGGGTGCCTGTAACACCCGAGAGATGCATGTGCCAAAGAATAGGTGGTTGTGCTAGCGAAGCAAAAAATATGGTAAAAATTATGACAATACGTGTGTGCTGGCAGAGGGGTGCTTACACTAGAAAAAGGGTGTATGCACCATGGTTTGGGCATGTGTGCACCTGGTAAAAAAATGGATAAAGGGCTGAGAATAAACAGGGTGCTTCTGCATGGGTTTGGGTGCATGCACGCCTAGTGAAAAAAAACATGTTACATGGTGTTTGCGTTGGTAGAAGGGTGTGTGCGCCATGATTTGGGCATGTGCACCTACTTTCGGGTACTTGCGCGTGGTTTTGGGTGCCTACAAACCTCTGCTAAAAATTATAGTCTGAAGATGCCTGTGCTATAAGAAAGGTGTATGTGTGCCCTTCCCTCTAGGTGACTAAAAAACACGGGTTTTTTCAAAAAAATCTCAAAAAATATCAAAATTTCATTAATTTGGTTTAATTTCGGCAGCACTTTACCTCATTTAATCCTGTAAAGAGCACAAAAGCAAGATAGTCATAGCTAAACTAGTTAAGAAACCTAATATTTAGCCATGAATACAAAAATATTTGTGAGATAAAAAAACTTGAACTAACCTAAAAATATTTGAAATACTAATATAGAAATCTTGAAACTAATCGAGAAAGATTGAAACTAAGGAATAGTTACAAACTAAAACAAAAGCTTCAAAATGACTCCATTAATGGAGGATGGAATAAGTGTCCCACTGGACATGCCAAATGTATGCAATGAAAATCTGAAAAGCTATGGAATGAGATAAGATAACCTCAAAGCTTTAACTAACTCAATCATGCGCCATAAGATTAGAGCTAAACAAGAAACTATCTATTTACATGCATATATAAATTTGAAACAAACATTCAAACCCTAGCATATCTAAATATCTCTCTACTCCATGAAAGCTTAATTAAAGTGAACCTAGTTAGATTCTAAGCAATCAAATTGTGTGTAATTTACTCCCAAACATAGTGAAGAGATCTCTCCAAGCTGGCCTCATGGCCAAGCTTTAGATATTCCCTTACTAAATATATTTGGAGTCGATGGATGCAAGATGGAGGAGCTCTTAACAATGGAGTATGGCCAAGATCCAAATGTTTTATAGCTTAAAGCTATCACAAATGTTTTCTAATGCCTTTCCAATAGGTAGGCTTAGCCTTGTATTTATAGTGTTTGGTTCGGGAGGATTTGAAATTCTAATGCATGTGGGACAAAAGTCCAAAAATCACTTTTAGATTAGGATAAACATGATTTAAGCTTAGTTAAGCTAGTTTTAGGCTAGTTAAACTTGATTAGCAAGTGATTCGAGACTCATCGAGAGTTGGGAGGAGTCTGGTTAATCAATTTTGTTTGATAGATAGCCTACAAAGCCTACATAAGTGGTTCAGAGATAACTAGGGAGGTTCTGAATGGTCGAAAGGAGGGATATTTAGCTAATACGAGAGATATTATCCCAATTAGCTGATTATAGGAGGAATACAACCAAGAAGGTGTTGTAAATGGGCATCCGAGAATGGAGTGAAGCATAGGTAATTAACGAAGTATCGTCAATTTGAATTAATTGGAGGAAATGCTAGGTGTAAGCATATTTAGGTGTCTACATATGGAATGAATGCGATGGAAAAGTTGTAAAGCTATGAAATGAGGCTAAAGAACCTCAAAGCTTAAACTAACTCAACCATGCACCATGAGATAATAGCTAAACAAGATTTAATCCTATACATGCATCAAAATTTTGACAAAAACATCAAAACCTAGCATATATACCACTCTCTACTCTTTAGATTACCAATTACGAAATTAAACCTAAAAAGATCAACTCAGTAATCAAAGGTGTGATTAATTGTTTATGGTTTTCAAGCTTTCAAGAATAGAGTCTCACCATTAATGGCTTCAAGGCCAATGGTTCTCTCTATATTACTCAAAAAAAAATTTAAGGATGCAAATGGAGGAGGTAAGCTTAAGATCAAATGTCTAATTAGCTTAAAGCTAATACAAATGATATCTCAAAGCTTTCTTAGGCTTGTTTTGGTTTTTTGTTATGTAAAGTTGTGTGTTTGAATGGGTATGCTTAGCTTTGTATTTATAGTTTTCCAAATGGAATATTTTGAACTTTTGGTGCATGCGGGACTAAAGTCTAAAAATCACTTTAGGATTAGGAGCTAAGTAAACATGCTTTAGACTATTTAAGCTAGGATAAGGCTATTAAACTTGATTAGCAAGTGATTAGACACTCATTGGGAGTTATGAGGGGTCTGATTAATCAATTGTGACTAATAGATAGCCTAGGAAGCCAATAGAAGTGATCTAGAGAGAACTAGGAAGGTTCTAAAAGGTCAAAAGGAGGAATGTTTAGCTAATAAGAGAGATATTAGCCCAATTAGATGATTATATCAAGAATATGGCTAAAAGAGGTGTCACGCAAATGAACATCTGTGAATGGAGCGAAGAGTGGGAAATTAATGAAGAGTCATTAATCATTTGAATTGGAAGAAATGCTAGGTGGAAGCATATTTAGGTGTCTACAGATCGAATCCACGAAGTAACAATCATCCAGCTCAAAATAAAGGCAATACCATTTACATGATACAATAAGAAAATTACCATCTGAAGAAGGGACTATTTCAGTTCTAAAAGGTTTATTGACAAATACCAATATCAACCATGCACATTTTAGAGAGTACATAAGAAATGTATGACTAAGAGATTCTCAAAGAAATAGTTTTTATTGGTACATATATTTGTCAGAACATAGCTGATTAGTAAATTTCAGGAAAGTAAAAATCAATAAGCTACCGCCATATGTGTACAATAATAAAGAGCTTCATCAATGAATTCTCAGGTATGTAAAAATGATAATTTATAGCCATATATCCTCCAAGGATCATTTTTCAGAAGGCATACATATAGTTTTGCATGATTGAAAAGGTGGCAGAAAACTTCATCAAACTATTCATGAAACTTCCAAATACTCAAGTTGCATAAAGAAAATTAAATCAGAGTTGAAATGTACAGATTTTATAATACATTTGCAATAATATCAATGTTAAACAATAAATCTAAGCAATGTTTAAACTAGTTTTCTTATTTAGAGCATGAAGAAATCAAATGGAGGAAAATGCCTTTGAAATTGGCTTATGAACACAGATTCCATTAAAAGCGAACCCAACAAGTGAAAATGGAATCATGGCTTGTGGTTCAGATCTCAAAGCAACAATGCATATAAATTTCTCAGTATAGTTCAAATCTCAACTAAAAACTGAGTAAATACAAGGAAGGAGTCCATACTCCCCAATCATGAGCAAAACGAAGTAGTCATACAGGGCCATCCCATACCCATTTAACACACACAGTTCATGATAAGGGATTATGCAAAGAATGTGCTACCTATTTGAAAGATCAAAGAGTGATATATATGAAACCACGAAGATTTCATCATGCAAACAAGGATCCCATCAATGGTGGTAGTTTTGTTAAAAAATGTACCCACTAACATGGATAACAAGTTTTTTCTCCCAGCTCAAGGTCCACGACGACCCACAATGCGATACGAGTCTCATAAAGTTCATAAATTCGAGAATGGCATTCAAGGAAAAAGAAACTGAGGGAAATAACAAACCCCAAAACATCCACCTGGGTGTAAAATGAGTCAAATATGCAGCAAAGCAGGGACCCCACAAAATGAAAAGTGATAATGAGCTCAAAACGAACACAAAGTGGTAGCCCCAAGAAGACCCATAAAAGTCAAATATAACCAAATAAAAAATCTTGGGAATACAGATAATGGGTCTGAGACATTTTTCAAAGCTCAAAATTGAGTTTTCTAATTATATAGCCACATGGGTAAATGAGATCTACATTTACCCAGAAAATATCCAAAGCTCAAACTCTTTCAAAAGTGGTGTTTCAACCCAGCAATGAGAATATTTGCACAGATCTTGCTGGAGAAAAGAACTCACAGAGCCATTTAACAGTGGATTAGAGGCACAAAATAGAAAATATAAATACCTACAACTACGAATGTTCAGATCTGAAGCACAAGATAGCAAGCAAATGGAGATTAAAAGCATTTCTTTGAACACGTATTCGTAGAGGAATACAAAGGATGGAGAATGCAAACTTCTGATTTTGGTCAAATATTCAAACCCTCAAGTACCAGAGTGATAAATAATGAAAATCAATGACACAGAATGAGTTTCAAACTCAAAATAATAAAGGGAACACAAAAAATACAAAGGGAATAAGTAAAATATTAGTGCATATCAAAGCCAACACTGGCAAGAATGAACAAATTTTGTTCTCAAATAATAGTAACTTACCCTTTTTATTTAGTCAAATC
The DNA here is from genome assembly GCA_019776745.2 of Taxus chinensis. Classification (NCBI taxonomy): domain Eukaryota; kingdom Viridiplantae; phylum Streptophyta; class Pinopsida; order Cupressales; family Taxaceae; genus Taxus; species Taxus chinensis. Next base: position 744,116,572 of record CM034150.1, read on the forward strand.
ACGTCATGGATCCACATTGATCATTTTCACAGAGTATAGAGCTTGAGATGAAAAACAATGACATCGAGTATAAGATTTAACAGGGCTTGGCCCATTCCCACAGGAGCAGAAAATGAAATGATGGAATTCAAAGCACCCTTTATCTCAACTAACTCACCACTAAGTTTTAATCAATGGCACTGATCAAATGGTACAAATATCAATTTTCCTCATCAAAATACCTCCTTTAAACCCTAACCATGGGTCAGTCCATCCCACCGAAAAAAAAGCATAAGGATCAAGTCATCATCATGAAGGGGGCTAGCCCCATGATTTATAGTATAATTGCATTGACCTTTAATAAAGGTATAAACCATAAATTATGTGCCACCAAATGTGCAAAAGGATCCAAACCTTAATTTTATACCTTGGAAAATCAAAATAACATGATTACGCAAGGCCCGAAGACTATGGTGTAAAGGTGGCAAATAATTGCAAAAGAAGTCTATTAATCATCATTATTAGTCACAACTATAATGTATGCCAAAGACTAAATTCAAAAGGTGAAAATTGTTTCTAATACACAATTATTTGTAAATCATAATATATGTGCCATGATGAGAAAAAGACAAGAAGGGTAATTCATGCAGAGGGTCAACATCAGAGATCAAATAATGGAGCCTTACCTTATTTTTTAAAAAAGAGAGTATTATTTTTTTTCACATGTGCAAAAGTGGTCCCCACATTGGTTGAACAATTTTTTCTAAGTGTTGGAGATCAAAGGTATTGTTTTTCTTACACAGGATTTTATTTTTGTAATTAATCACTAGAAGACAGATCAAAGGAAAAGAGAAATTTATCATTGCAAGTGGATAAAGAATACAAGTGCTACATCAAGGATTAAATATGATTATTTAATCAACAAGAAGAAGACCAAGTTACACACACATTGGAGGAGACTTGAACAACAAGCAAGAGCTATTATTAGCTAATTTAATTCACCCAACTTTATTTATTGTATTAAAAATAGAGTAAGTCAACTACACTTTGACTAAGTGTATTTTTGTAACTAAGGCTATTACTGCCTCATTGTACTCAGCATGGTTATTTTTATTCCTTTATTTATTCATGATAAAGGGGTAAAATTAACATGCATGGGAGAGTACAAAATGTAGTCTATTTTTAGGAGGGGTTGGGTGAAGTATTTTTCTATATATTGTGTGCATTAGAAAGGCACAAAGGATGAATTTTTGGACATAGGAGTGTTGAAGCATATTTTTTGCCATTTTTCCCTTAAATGAGAACCTAGTTATTGTCTTTCCAATTATTTACAATGGTGTGTATCTTTACATTAATTCTTGTGAATGTTAATTCCCTGAATTAATTATCTTACCTTGCTGTAAATTTGGTGTTTTCTATATAGTCTTAGTGTGCATGTTAGCTGTTGTGTTGTTGTGATTTATCCCTCAACATACAAGTGTTTTCCCTTAAGATCAAACTGAAAATCCATTGGTTCATGTGATTTCTGTAATTTGTTCTCAATTTTATTGTGCATGTACTCAGTCAAAGCCCTCAATCAATTTGGTGTATCACCCCATTTCAATTTAGTTACAACAATATTTTTACCCTCAAAACCCAAAAATTAGTTTAGGATACATCAATAAGGAACCGGCTTTGATACCGGAGACTCACCTCAACAATAGGTATACCCATAGACCTGAGGTGTTTCCATTGTATCTATAAAAGTGAGAGATAAAGAAAGCTTAGAACCCCTGTTGTCATCTCTCAACAAGGGTTCACTTCTAAGAGATAATAGTTTTTGGCACGCCCAGTGGGACATCACAGAGAGTTTTACTTTTCGAAAGTGTTCCAACATTCAACTAATGCATCTGATGACCAGGATTCATGATGAATTCAGACAAGATTAAGAGAAGAATTCATTATGGCAACTCTGTAAATCTAATTTCATATCAGTACAACACTTTTCAACATCATCAAATTTTCAGTTGCAAGTTTTCAGGTTTTTTTCAAGAAAATCATATATGTTATTTTGTTGTTATCAAGTTGTTTTTTGTGAGCAGTAGACCTATTTTGCATATTTCAATATTTTATGAGGTCCAACAGCCATGAAACCCTCATTTTCAAGTAGTATTATCATCCAAGAGTTGTAACAACCATTTTTTCCATTTCCCCCTTCAAGATTAGTTTTATGACCCCTATCAGAATGAATATCTTTATGACCCAAACCTTAGAAATCAGATATGATTACTCAATATGATGATCATTACACTATTCAAGGTCAAAGTTATGAAGAGGGTTATGTTGATTGTGAAAGGTGGAGAGAGATTTAGATTGAGTTTGAGGAACTCAAGCAAGTCATTTTTAGCTGTCAAGGAACAATATGAAAAGTTGCAATCATTAGAAAAATGAAGGCACCAATTTTATCAATGGGAATTCCCACTTACCCTGCCCATATATCCTTCTTGCTTAGCCAATTCAACATATTCCGCAGTTTTAAATTCCTCAAATTAGGCTGTAATGATTCTACTTTTTCTATTCCACAATCATTTACTAAAATCAAATTTAAGAGTCCAAGTTGGCGTTCAGATGTTGTTCTAAATGTAGACCTTGTACCCCAACCTCTTGTTCAAAATTTTCCAATTAAGGCTTGAAATCAAGCCCACTCATCCTCCTTTACCTGTACTTCTAGTCTCATGAAAGAGAGAATCAGAAAATTCATTTAGGAGGGGCAAGCCAAGTGAAGAAAATAATAGGCTGGATTTTTTGCGAAACGTGCAGCAATGGGTTTATAGGTTTCAGTTTGATCATATTCTAGAGTTAGAAAAAGAACCCTAAAAAAAGGTATGGGTTGTTTTTATAGCAAATCAAAAACAGTTGGAAGATGATTAGCAATCTGCATATTCTTAGTGTAGTGTGCACGAAGGCACCATACTCATTAAAACTTACAGTCTTATCAAAAGATGATGGATCAGTTTCAAATAAAAAGGAAGATGAGATCCAAACTAAGTAGGTGTGATTTAGATTTACAACTTGAAGAGGCTGATTTTCTGACATCAGATTTGGAATATTGCATTGGTGAAGAACAACCTATAGAACTCACTGATGTTGCATTGTTTCATCATTATTCTTCCATTATACAGAGCCTCTTGTTGCTAAGGTCTCCTCTGCACTTGGAAAAGAGAAAGAAGTTCCATTTGGATGTAGATCCTTTCTTTCCCCTCTTGGAAGAATCATTTTTGGAGGAAGAAATATGTCAGAAAAACAGTTTAAAAGAGTTGAAATGTGTTTGGATCAGCTACATAATGTCCTAAAAGACAATAAAGAATATCAATTTGAAAGAGTTTAAATGGATTCCTATGAGGAAGAAGGAGATGATCCTGATTTTTCAGAATACACAAATTTGGATAGTGCCTATGAAGAAGAGAGATGATCTTGAGTTTTTAAAATGCATGATGGATTTGAACAATGTAGAAGAATTTGAAATGTTACTGAAAAATCACTCACAATAGTTATGGAATATCATCTTGTAGAGAAAAAATAACGAACTCGAAGGAGTTTCAGGATGAGTTACAGCAATTGATAAGACACATTTGTGGTACAACATTATCATGAAGTATAACATCTTTCAGATCAGACTTTAGAATGTACTTACGGTTGAAAATCATGAGATAGTTCATGATCAAAGAAACATATCAGATCAAAAAAATCATTTACTAGTGATTAGGCGGCCATGTTTTATCAAGTACTTGGCTGATTGTCATCTGGTTACAACAGTGCTAGATTCCATGCTTTTTCTTAGAGCACAAAGTGAGTTTCAGATTTTTGTGTAGCAAGCCCCAAATCATTCCAGAGGTAGCTTGCAGATCAAATAGAAGGTATTTCTCTAGTTATTGGACTGATTCTGAACAAAATAAAGGTACATATCTTGTTTCCATCTTTTTCACTTTGTCTTGTTTGTAAAAGCTGAATTGATGGCCTTCGGTTTTGGAGAAAGGGAAGTTATTTTTTGCTAGCCTATTTCATGTTTCGTTTAGCTTCAATTTGTTACTGGTTATAGTAGGGTAGATTAGGATTTCCCTTTCAATAAGTGTAGTTCATGCACATTACAATGTTTTTCAATTCAATAAGTGCATTCATGCACGTGATCTAGTTTACCATATCCTTTCCCAACTTTAGTTTGTTTTTTAGAAGGGTCAGTTTTTCAGAAAAGAAAAATTTTGGTTATATGCTTTTGACTCCATGCCCAATGGACTAGAGCAAGGAACTGGTATTACAAGCTAGCAGGAAGATTTCCCCATAGGATCACTAGAAATGTTGATAATTTTTGCACTTCATGCAAAAATGGGTAACTCGAAACTTTTATTTCAATGGAAGGAATTGATGGAATGAACCTAACTAGGGGAGAGAGAGGATAAGTGAACCATCATTTGTTTTAAGTTTCAAGTAATGATTAGTAACCTTTAACCTAAGTTATGTTTGTTCCGTATCATATCTCGGTTATGATCTTGCATCGGTTCACCTTCAGAAAAGTGATGCAAAACCCTTGACTCAAATGGAAAAGACAACCTAGATTAAAGGTGAATAATGGCAACCTGATCGTTGGACAAAGGGCCAGCTCCACTTCATAGGATGAGGTTGGTTTGCAATTTATCTTTGATTCACTTTTCAGTTGTTATCAGGTATTATCTTAAGTTCATTAATTATGATTAAATGAAAGCTTCCTAATGTGTATGAGTTGTATATTTTATCATTTTACATCATGTAAATGAAATAATAATGCAAAACAGATAAAATTACAACTCATCACATGAATAAATTCTCATTTATTTCATAATTATAAAGTACAGTAAACCCACACAAGCCATGGGAATAACTATGAAAAATAAGTACATAAATGAAAGTACATATACGTAAAGCTTTGTGAACAAAGAAGAGAAGGAATCCATCATTGCCTTGGGTTTTTCCATCAGTTTTGTCTTCAGTTTTTAGCTCCTCATTACTCTTCTTCACCATCTTCACTCTAGCCTATTGTCAATGTACCTGAAAGGAAAAAAATAAAATACATTTTCAAAGAGCTCAGGATTTTCATGCTTTTTGTATTCATGTGTTATCTAGCTTAGATGAAATGGACCTCTTAAATCAAAGGCACTAAAGGACATCAAAGTTACAGATATGGAAACAGAAAGTACTATCTTTCATAAGCTCATGTGAATATAACATTAATCATGATAGATAGAAAGAAGAGAAAAGAAAATCACAGTAATGAAATACAAGAGAGAATAAAAACCTATTTTTCCTAACTAGTTTCTTAAAGTGTGCAAGTGTACAGATGTAAAAGATCAAAGAAAGCAACATAGATTGTTGTAGTTTTGAAGAAATGCAAGACTTGAATCTAAAGATTGCCAAATTTCAAATATCATGAAATGCATCACATAGGTTAGGGAAGGATAATCAGAATACAGAATACCATGATTCACAGAAAGATAAACTTCAAATTGAATGTCCATTCATTTCTAAGGACTAATGCAAAGTAAATTGATTCAACTCAACAAAATATCAGGAAAATGTACTAGAAGCTCAATACTTAGGACAATATATATATCAATATATATATATGATATAGCTATAGTACAGTTGATTGGAAGGTTACTTGGTCAAGCTAGAAGAACATATATTTTGTAATCTAGTAAATTTCAAATACAAAAGCATAGTTGTTAGATCAAATACACCTTTAGATGCATCAATACATCAATCATTGAATGATAACAAAAAGGATACAGGAGAATGGAAAGTGTTTCATCAAACAACAAAGTGCATAGATCATGTACTTGAGTAGAGGAAATCACAAACATACAACTAGTTTGTCATATAATGGTACCAATGAATTAGAACAAAGTTAAAGTAGCTACACTACACATAAAATCTACCAAGTGAATTCAAATCGAACATCAATCCATACTTACATGGATATGATACAGGTTATCAAATCAGTTAGTACAATCTGAGTGTTACCAGTTGATCAAATACAACTCAATAAGAATAGGACCAAATTCAGAGTTCTAGGCAGAACCAAATGTCATCAATGAAGGATTACAGTCAAATTTCAGAATCAACTCAAAATTTGATTACAAACAAGCAGTGGTAAAATATAGTTTAAAATGGTCATAATAGATACATATCATGAAAACTCAAAAGCATCAAGGTAACAATATACAAAGATCATCTTGCAGAATCATTGCAGACATCTACAAAATTTCTATACCATGCAACAGAAGCTACAAAAGGTCAACATAGTACAATGATTTCAATTCTAGCCAAGAATCTCAATTGTTACACTTTGCAAAGAGTCACACTAAGCCATGTAAATTAGTATGCATTTTCAAAAAGTAATCAGTGAGACAATGGAACATGATCACAGATCAATATAATAGTGGAACACAATCGCCATTAGTAATGATACAAACTGTTAAAGAAGATAGCATGGAATCATCTTGAAGTTCCATTGGCATTAGATTAAAAGAAAAGATCCAACATTTCATACAAGCTATACACGCAAGCACATCGAAGAATCAAATCAAGTTGATCACAGGTTCTAAAATAAAACAATAGTTTATCCCGTGAAGTAATCAAGAAAACTGAATTCAAGTTGATAAACTTTTGAGTTACATGCAAAAACATTGAGAACCGATCCATAAGGGTTTTAAATTCATTGAAAGTGGCAGAAAAGTTCAAATAAAGATTTTTTGAATATAAAACTGCTATCAAGAAAGATTGTGAGTTATGCAACGATCTTTTCCATGGATAACTGAAAGTGGAAAATGCATAAGCTCAAGCTTAAACTCAACTTCAAATCAAGAAAACAGAATCCTCAAATGCATAAATCCAGTGAGAATACCAAAGCTCATACAGAGTTTTCAACAAGATGATAAATCATACATCCCAGAACCCAAGTGAAACTCAAGTTGATATGAATCGTTTCCATAGGGAAATCTCAAGGATCAAACTCAAATCTTCTATACAAACTAAGTGTTACAAGTATTACAAATGAAAACTGTAAGGTTAATAAACAAAAATTCCTTTTCAATGTCTTCACATCCATAACTCTACAACAATCTATCAGTCTACAGAAAAAGGAAAATCAACTCACCAACAGCTGAAATGGTTAATTCCATGAAACTCTTGAAATGCTCAACTCCCAGAAATGCAGAGTTGCAGATACCAAAAAATTGCTAGCAATAGTAAAGACATTCTTAGTTTTGGAGTCATATAAATCAATGGAAGGTAAACATGGGTCATTGCAAGATAATGAAAACCATAAACAGGGGATTTTTAGCCAAGTTACTATCGATAATGTCAATATAGAAGTTCACAAAAACAAAGCCAATCAAAGATGTCAAGGTTTTCCAGTCACAAAACGTAAGCTTACCTTCAAAAAAGCACAACCATTTATCACTAATGATGCAAAGTCAGAAAGCAGTGGTCAAATGGAGGACGCAAGCCTACGAATTGAAAATATTTTGATATAATCGCATAACCCACAAACTCAAGTCAGAATAAAGGCATACCAAAGAATACACGAGTTTGAACTAGTTAGATGTCCAGAACTTCGTTATGAGTCAAAATGAAAAAGTATCGAAGGCTTCTCGCGGTATTAGAAAATGCAATAAATGGATACCCAAATGGTGCACAAATGCTCATAAACCATATATGAAAGTAGAGCTCAAGATCATCGTCACATGGCATTAAGGCTTAAAACTATGACAAGCGGGAACTCTCAATGAGCTGAAATGACACAATTTTTCCATGTTTGTTCTTTGAAAGAAGCTTCAAAAGGGTAGAGCCTTAATAGAGTTCTTTCTTCAGAATCTAAAGAAAATGGCCATAGATTCAGATCTTGGCATGAGCTTGACTCGTAACGATCAATGAAAATGGAAAAGGTCATAATATTTGACATCACTCGTTTTAAGATTCCATAGAGTTGAAAACCATCAGCTCAACCAGAACAAATGAGACTTCCGTTAAAAGATCAATTAACGGATGGTCATGTTGAGTAAAAATTTAACAAGGATCACTTCAAGCCAATGTTCGGTAGAGACCTCGATGTCAAAACCTAACTCGATAGAGTTTTCACTCAAGTGATTAAATGGCTCTTGAGTTCTCACAACGAGTAACCTAACTCAGGTTCAGTATAGGATCAAAATGACACACAATGGCAGATGCCACTTCAAAGACCCTAACCTTGTCAACCATGAGTTAGATACACTAACAATGGTTGAGATTGACAAGTACCAAGAGTGGCTCGATGATCAAAAGGACATGTTTTCCCGAAAGTCCTCAATGCTAACCATCAATTCAGTAAGTCCACTGTTTAAACAGTTAAAAGGGGTCCAATGATTAACACTAAGCCATGAAATATAAGATCAAGGATTAGAAAGGGAGACCAGTCCATGAGTAGTTAAAATGACCATTGCATTTGACCCTGATTAAGGGTATTTTCCAAACTATATGATTATTATCCACAGATCAATGATACATGTTATCAAAACATTAACCAAATGATTAATCAAAAAGGGGCCAAGTATTCACCATATTTATATCCATTCATTACCACCGACAAGATTTTGAGGTCGTTTGAATGGTATAGGTCCCCATGCCTTACCGAGTCCTATTCAAACAATCCCGACCAATATGCACATGACCTAATGGTTAAGGTTCTTAATGATGTCATGATTAAGGTGCCCACATGAATATTCTAGGCAAAAGGGACCCCAAAAGTGCCACTTTTCAAATCATACCTTGTTTATGCCAAATACCTCGTACCAAATAAGGTAAGGAGTTAGGATGCACGTAGAAGGGTAAATTTAAAACCATTAAATTATTGCCAAAGGAGCTAATCGTACAAATTATTATTTTCATATACACAAATGGCCCCACAAACTGTAAGAAGAGAAAAATTGATCATCCTTGCACATGGACAAGTGGTCCCCACATTGCAAGCGAGATTCAATAATTTTGTTAAGTATTGGAGATCAAAAGAAATGCAATTATTTTTACATAGAATTTATTTTTTCATGCCTTCACAAGAGGATAGAACAGAGATAAAACCAAAATACCCTTGCAAGTGGATGAATATACAAGTTCCACATCAAGGATTACATATGATTAGGTGTTAACCATGCAACAAGAAGACCAAGTTACATGCATATTGGAGGAGACTTGCACATCAAGCAAGAGTTAAAATTAGCTAATTTTATTCATCCAAGTTATTTATTGTAATAGAAATAAAGTAGTCAACTACACTTTGACTAAGTGTATTTTTGTAACTAAGGCTATTAATGCCTCATTGTAAAAGCATGGTTATTTTTATTCCTTTATTTATTCATGATAAAGGGCTAAAATTAACATGCATGGGCGAGTACAAACTGTAGTCTATTTTTAGGAGGGGTTGGGTGAAGTATTTTTGCTATATATTGTGTGCATTAACAAGGCACAAGGAGGATTTTTTGGATGTAGGAGTGTTGAAGCAATTTTTTATCAATTTTGTCCTTAAATGAGACCCAGTTATTGCCTTTCCAATTATTTGCAGTGGTGTATATCTTCTTATTAGCTCTTTTGAATATTGGTTCCCTTAATTAATTATCTTACCATGCTACAAATTTGGTGTTTTCTAGATAGTCTTAGTATGCATGTTAGCTACTGTGTTTTTGTGATTTATTCCCTCAACACATAAGTGTTTGGCTTAGGATCAAGCAGAAAAACCCATTGGTTCGTGCATCTGCAATTTTATTCTCAGTTTTATTGTGCATGTACTCAATCAAACCCCTCAATCATTTTGTTGTACCACCCCATTTTAAATTTTAGTTACAACCATCTTCTTACCCTTAAAACTCCAAAAACCCAAAAATTAGTTTAGGGTACATCAATAAGGAACCAGACCTTGATACCAGAGAATCATCTCAACAATAGGTATACCCAAATACATGAGGTGTTTCCATTGTATCTTCAAAAGTGAGAGATAAAGAAAGATTAGAACCCCTGTTGTCATCTCTCAACAAGGGTGCACTTTTGAGAGATAATAGACATTTGATCCTGAAAGATAGAGACCCTCTCTTCCTTCACGACAAATTCCACTTGAATTACCCCAATTATCTTGATCTGGACCTCAATTTTATGGTGGCACTCCTTTAGTTCCTAGATCAAATTATTATTAATAGTTAGAATAGTATCAGTAGTCAAATCAACACACAATAGCCTAGCCTCCCATTCCATAAAGTATTTTTCCCTGTTACCAGATATCTCACCTAAATTAGGAACCCCCCATTGTAATTTGCATAGAATGCCAGCAATTCCCTCAGAAGTGTCTTTCCCTTTTGTTTTCTTCATACATTTGAGGTTCGAATTCATGGTTTCGTGGTCAGACTCAGGATTACTATTATGCACTAGATGGGTAGGGATAATGGGTTTACTCTTTTTAACTAACAGGGGAATCAGGCCTTGATGAAGAGAGATGTCAATTTTCTTATTTTTGAAGTCAACAATGGTGGAAATCAGGGACCTGTAGAGGAAAAAATCTAAACTCAGGGCTTGGTTTCTATGGAAGATATTTAAAATGGAGAGATGATGAGATAACATCTTCTAAAATTTTCCTTCCAAATTATGGTATTTCATTACCACTAGGCATACGTTGGCCCAGTGGTCAGGAAGGAATGTACAAGCTACACCATCATTGTAAGAAACTATATGTTCACTGGCCTAAAAAAGTGGCAATCTCGTGTTTTATGCGATTTTAATCGTTATAGATTTTGATCCCATCTATAGTAAGTCCAATTATCTCAGCTGTGGAATCCTCAGAGACCCTAATTTGGACCCCTCTAAAATTAAATGCCCCATCAATCCAAGCATTTCCAAAATCAACAGAGAGCGCAAGATCATTACCTGTAAGGCGTTGAATATACCTGGTGAAGCCCCCTCTGTGTAGAAGTTTCTATAAAATATTTTTTTTTTCAGGTGAAGGAATGAAGTAGGATCAGTTTGAACCCTATCACCTCGCATAGTTTTCCCAAATTTTCTTTCATCAAACACCAGCAAAATGTAGACGCCTATATTGAAAAACTTGAAAAAATTCAAAAGCAAATGAATCGTAACTATTTCTAAAAACAAAAGAGTCTTTTCAAAATCCCAAATGTGTGAGTCTTGGTCACTATCATTACATAGCCTCCTAAGAAATGTCATCATTTATCAATTTTATAATATTTTCCCAAGGAATACATGTCCCTAACCATGTCATCAAATCCAGCATATCATTTCCTTGATTAGAAAGTGCATCCACGGGTTTATTACCTACTCTATATGTATGTTGGATATCTAATTTATCAAATAATTCTAAAATCCCATGAGCCTCCTTGATAATGTTAATGAGTTTCCACCCACACTTACTCTTATCCTTTAGAGCATTAATTACACACAATGAATCACCTTCTATAATGATGGATTTTAAACTCAAATCTTTACACATCATCATACCCCAGAGCATAGCCTTTTCTTCTAAATAATTATTGGTATGATTACCGATGGGACCTGCATAAGCTCTGATACATCTACCTAGGTGAGCACAAATCAGACATCCTCCTCCAAGAACATTGTCCTTATGTTTGGTTGAGCCAGAAAAATTGAGTTTGAATCAACCATCAGGAGGTATTGACCATTTAACATTGTGGGTGACCCTCTCCTTCACATGACTGATAGGAATTATGTCCATTTTACTAAGGATGCTTTTTCACAATCTAAGCACATTTTAGACTATTTGAGCTTTAAAATTTGAGCAATTTTTTTAGATATTGTCTCACCTTTTCAATAACCTTCTTCAGACTAGAAACTTTTGTTCGTGAAAATATGATTATTTTTTTCAATCCATAGATCCCATAACGTGTGAGGGAGGGAAAGTTTCCAAATTTCCTTAACCAAAGAGTGTTTAAAATTGAAGCTCCATTGATTAGGAAGAAGGGCCACATCCCCGGGAAGGACCATGTGTAACTTAAAAAGACTAAGGATAACAGAGAAGACTTGAAAGGAGAAAGAACATTCCAGGAAGAGGTGTTGAATTTTACTCTTCATTACATTTACAACAACCACATCTATTATTGATTATCATTCCCCTTTTTCTTAGCCTATCCACAATTAGGATATTTCCTTTAACAAATTCCCAGAAGAAGATATTTATTTTGGGAATTAGATTCTTATTCCAAACCTTTCTCTAGAGAGTATTGAGTTCAATGTGATCAAAATTTAATAGATATCCATGCTTAACATCATACTCTCTAGTGTCCATGGTTCTCCAAATCAGCTCATCCTGAGCTCTATAATGGGGTATACGATAGTCTTTAACGATCTTATTAAGTTCTTGAAAGGGATTTAAATACCCAAGGTAGTAGGAGAGAGGAAGGAGGAGGGTCCACTTCCTCTCTCCATTCCAATAATTGCAAATCAATTCTCCATGTTCCTGGTTAAATAATTACCAAAGCTCACTCCATGGATATTTAGTTTTCAGGGATCTATCCTTGATCCATGGATCCTCCAAAAAAATTATCTTAGTGTCATCACCAAGATTCCATTTTCTGCCTTTTATCAACAAATTTCTAGTGTGACATAGATTATTCTAGAAAATAGAACCTCTAGGAAGCTCCAAGTCAGAGAAGAGAGCTAAAGTTCTGCCAAAGGGTAAAAAATATTTTTCTTTCAAGATTTTGACCCAGGTGCCCTCCTCTCTATGCAATCTCTAGCCAACCTTAGCTATTAGATCTTGATTCATGAGTTGTATATTTTTTAATCCAAGACCACCCCTATCCTTAGGTTGGTTGACCTTATCCCAAGAAACTAAAGGGATTCGATTCTTTTCCTCTTATCTAGTCCATAAAAACTTTTTTTTGTATGCCTTCGATAGCTTTCTTAACTCTAACTAGTAAGGTAAAGATGGACATAATGAACACATCAATAACCTGTAGGAAACTTTGAAGGAGCTGATTTTTTACAGCCTATGAAATCAATTAACCTTTCTAAGAGGTAATTTTTTAATGAAATATTTATATTAATTTAGTCCAACCTCCTTCCTCTAACATTTTCCCAAAAAGAGGCATTCCAAGGTAAGTATCTGGGAGGGCCTTGATGTTGTACTCCAGAATGTTGGAAATCCTATTTTACTACTCCTCCCCCACATTAATGAATAATCAGGAACTTTTTCTGAATTTAATCCTCTGCCTGCTAACTTCTTCACATTGTTTAGTAATTATTTTAAAGACATGGGCCTCCTGAACAACCGTTTGACCAAGAAGAACCATTTCATCCACAAACTACTATAGGAATTTATTCTCCACTCTATGAGCCACTTTAATACCCTCCATAATACCATTACTTTGTACCCTGGAACATAACCTGCTCAAGGTTTCAGAAAATATAATATATAGGAGAGGTGATAGGGATCTCCTTACCTCAAATTGCTTTCTAATTTGAAGAAACCATTTGGATTTCCATTAATTATAACAGAAAAACTTGGGTCTTTAGTGCAAGCTAGGATCATTTTGATAAAGTGAGGATGGTAACCCAGTTGAATTAACAGGGAGTACAACAAATCCCAGGATATCTTGTCGTAGGATTTTTTCATGTCTAACTTAACAAATATAGCCTCCCTACCTGAGAGTTCCATGAAGCATATCATCTCATGAATGGTGATTATGTTGTCTAGAACTTTTCTGCCTAGCACAAAGGCTCCTTGATTTGGGGAAATAAAGTTACTTAGAGTCTCCTTTGATTTTAAAGCCACAATTTTGGAGATTACATTATGCATAGTGATGCATAAGATAATGGGTCTGAAGTCCCCAAGATATTTATCTCCTGGATTTTTTGGTATGAGAGAAATAAAGGTGTGGTTGATTTGTTTGAGCAGACTACTAGATCGAAAAAACTCTTGGAAAACTAAAACCACTTCATTCTTGAAAATATCCCAATACATCCAAAAGAGGAAATCAGGGAAGTCATCCAGCCCTGGATGTTTATCACTTACCATGGCATCTAAAATTGATTTTATCTCCTTCTTAGAAGGAATGACTATGAGTTCACTATTCTCAGCTTGGCTAGTAACTGGTTCAAAAAGATTAAGAATTTTTGATCTACAACTCTCATATGAAATTTTTCCTTTATCAAACAAGTTCCTAAAGAAGGAAATAATGGTAATATAGATATCCTTATCCTTTGTAGCCATTTCATCATTATCTTTATTTAATTCTTAGATTATTCCTTGGTTAGCTTTAATGGTGGAAAAGATATGGAGTAATTTGGTGTTATGGTCACCTTCTTTAATCCAATTAATTCTAGATTTCTACTTCTAATATATCTTCTCTTCGTGGTATAATATGGTATTCACCAACTATATATTTTTCCTTTATTTTGTCCTCAATGATCCATCATTCCTGCTCCATAACTTCTTCCATAGTCCAGAGATCTTCAGAGATTCTACTTTTTTGGAGAAAAATATTGCCAAAAACTTCCTTGTTCCAAATTTTAATATTTACCTTAATATTTTTGAGTTTGGAAACCACCTTAGACATACTATTAGCTTTGACTTATAGGATCCACCATTCTTTTATCTTCCTTTCCAGCTCCAGATTAGTGGTCCACACTTTTTTGAACCTGAAAGGTCTTCCTATGGGTTGCTTCCTAACATTTAACTTAAGAATCTGATGGTCTTGGTCCAATCCAATGTGAGCAAGGGAGGAGAAAGTGTATTGTTTCTCCTAAATCCAATGGATATTCACAATAAAATCATCTAGTCTAATTTGAATCATATTTTCCCCTTCTCTCATGTTTAGCCAAGTAAATTTTATACCACTAAGGTTTAGATCCATCAAACCATTCCACCCCAAGAAATTATTAAGGTCCTTCATACTCTTAGCAAACACATTAAATCCCCCTTTCTTTTATGAGGGGATGAGAGGATTATTAAAATCACCTCCTATAATCTAGTTTAAATCACTAAACATCCTTCTAAAGATATTCACCTACTCCCAGAGCATCCTTTTATCAGTTGTAGTATTAGGAGCATAGATATTAGAGAGAATAAATTGTTTTATGGAGCTAACTTTAGTGAAAAAAATAGCTAAATGGTGTTGTCTATTAATTATGGGAAAGCACTCCAAAATTTTATTATTCCACATGTACAATAGACCCCCTGATGCCCATGTAGAGGATTGACAGTGAAATCTAGCTTCTTTCCAAAATAAATCCTAAAATTGTTTCATCTTTTCCTTATTCATCTTGGTTTATTGTAGCATTATGACATCTCATTTTTCCTTACATTTGAATTCAAACAAAATCCTATGTTTACAGGGGTAGTTTTGGCCCCTTATATTCTAAGAGAAGAAAATCATTTAGAATTGTAAGAATTTCGACCTACCAACAATTATTTTTTATGCCCCTCCATAATATACTTCATTGTGGCTCTCTCCCTTTTTTCCTTTTCAGACGATCTTCCTGGAGATGATTTATTGGCTCCAACATCCACCTTTGATCTATTTCTTGGTGTCGCTTTCCATTTTGGAGACGGTTTAGGATTGGCCTCCTCGAGGACATGAACAGTAGGACATACCCCAATGGGAATTTATTTTACCATTTCTTTATCCACAGTGACTTCAACTAACATTTCATTTCAGTCATTCCTAGAAGTCTCAAGAGCACATTGGAGATCCTCTTCAATTGTTGGAATGTCCTCCAAATTAATGTCCAGGATATTAAGCATATTACTTACCAGTAGTGATTCCATAGTTCTTTGGGAAAAAAACATTACATCCATTGTCTCCGAAACTATAGATCCTACAATACTATCCTCTTGGAAATCTTCAAAAACCACCGCATCTTCATCTTTTTCTAGGCCTTGGTCCACTGCCATATTGCTAACCTCATCCTGACTTGCATCAACTACTTCTTCAAATAGAGGTTGTTTTAGACCTTTTGGAATTCAATCTTTAATCTCCAGTGATTTTCTTATCAGTTTCTATGAAGGATTTACCTTCAAATTTCCACTTTCATTTGGTTGCATTACTCCCTTACCTTTCAGATATTCCTTATTGGTGCATTTTTTCTTCTTTATCTGCAATTTTTGGGTCGCCTCCTCTTAGGTTTTAGGAAAATATTTTATATTTTGACCTACCTTAAAACATGAGAATCACATAAACGGTGTGAACTCATACTAAATATTCTAGGTATGAACTACCCAGTGTTCCTTGAGCTCAATGATTCTATGTAAAGAGGTTTCTAGAACCACATTAACACAAAACCGTGCAAATAGAATTCTAGTTTTAACATAAGTTACAGGATCTTTGATGACCAGATCCCCAATGGATTTAGAAATCCCCTGCAAGATGTCCAAATCCAAATATTCCAAGGGTAAACCTAACAACCTAACCCAGATAGGGTATTCTTTAATGAATATTTCCAAGGAGTTGTAGTCAGGCTGCCATTTTTTCTCCAAAACCACAACATGGTCCATAAACCATGGTCCTCCGGTAAGGATCCGTAAAAAATTATCTTTCAATGATAGATTAATCACAAAAAAATCATTAGCATATGTTGTTATTTCCATCAAACCTTAGGGCATCCACTTCCTATTAGCCCATTTCCTAAACTCCTCAATGTTTGGCCTGCTACCAAGTATCTTGGCTAAAATAGTATTGCACATTGAAGACTTCACCCAGTTGGCCACTTGTTCCAGTATTTATAGGAAAACACCACTATCATTGCAAACAAAACTAACATTGATAGTAGATACATATTTTACTACATTAACAACCACTCGTTGCACCCACATGATTGGGGGCCATGTATTCAGCTCCACCTTGTCCCTTTCCGTTGTAAATTGTGCATCCTTTTTGCCATCCTATAGATTCTCCCTATGAATCCCTACAAATGGCTTGCTTAACTTTTCCCCCTCATTCCCAATTTTTAAATCACTTGCTCCATCCTCCATCATGTTCTTCACGCCCGCATTATCAATTAAAATTATCATTCACATTCACCCTAAATTTTGGATGGTAAATACTTTTATTATACTAGAGCTATGAACTAGATTGGTGGAGGAGCACTTTATCTGAGTGGGACATGGGGGTGGGCTTGGGTCCTTAATGTCTATCGAGTGATCTACATTCAGAGTTCCCCACTATGTTCCGTTTGGTCCATATGGAGAAGTTCGACCCCTACCTCAAGGTGTCCTCATCATAACTTATTAAAATTATCTAATGAAATCAATGGGAATGGAACTTGGGTTGATGATTTCAAAAGACTTATAACTCACCAATATCCCAAGAAAATAATAAACGTGCTTACAAAAATAAGTTTTATGCCCATGAATTTCGAGTAGGTGACATTTTCCTCAAATAAAACCAAAAAATATAAATGTAGAGAAACCATTAAAAGGAGATTTCAAGCCCAATTGGATACTCCCATATATAATTACCAAATTTCTCGGGCTTGGTGTCTATCGTGTACCCACACTCAATCAAAGGAATGTGAAAGTCCCATGAATATCATACATTTCTAACAACATCATACTTAGTTATGATTTCCTTTTTATATATAGGTAAGCACTTTGAAATTACAAAAAAAAAAATCTAAAATACAAAATCAGGAGTTATGCATTTTGTTTGATTTGATATCACTTTACAATATACATGTTGTTTATCACTATAGTTTGTTAGATAGAATTTTACTTTAGTCTTTAAAAACATGTGTTAAAATGATTTATTGAGAATTATGTGGGACACAGACATACCATTACACAATGATATGTTTTGGTCAGCCACTTTACCCATACCTCTTATACATATTGGACTATTTATTGTACACTAAATTTAGGTGCTATTGTTACAGTATAATTCCTTTCTACTTCCTCATTAAGTATGATCAAATGTGTGTGTGTGTGTGTGTGTGTGTGTGTGTGTGTGTGTGTGTGTGTGTGTGTGTGTGTGTGTGTGTGTGTGTGTGTGTGTGTGTGTGTGTGTGTGTGTGTGTGTTATCTATTGAAGTAACATGACTAACACATGTGTCTTGTGTAGTTTAGACATCCCTTGTATCACATATTTTCACCTATATTGGTTATTGTAAGATGTTATCATGTTTTTACCCTCTTTTTTCATGCATAATTATTTACGTGTGTCTCATACTACTTTCTTGTGTTCATTTCTTATTTATTGTGACTCCATGGGTTTCCAATGCTTATTAAATCATGCCTATTTTATTCCCTATTGATTTCCCTTGTTTACAAACCTACAGGTCTCTATTATCTTAAGACAAATTGAGTGTCCCATGATTAAAGGCTTTATGCCTTATGTGTGATATTATTTGCATACCTCTAACATCTAACTTCACTATTGTTGTATTTGTATGCATTTATACTAATATTTTTATTATCTATGTGGTTTCTATCATTTATTTTCTTGTACACAATGGTGATTAAATAAAATATCAATAATTTTATTAAAATCTGAAAGCAATGACTATTATAAATGACACGTACAATGAAATATAAATGCTAGGAAATTTATTTAATTTTAATTATGAAAGGAAATGAGAGAGATAAGACACTTACCTTGATTTCTATTGTCCCGAAGTGTTTATGAGCTGAAGAATGTGATGATATAGAAATAAAAACCGTCCTGACGAACCTCAAAAAAATGCATTGAAGGTGAAAATGCCTAGACACGGGCACTTGAGAAAGTAAAGTGGCACCTATCGATGCCCAAGACCTCAGTGGGGGCACTAGATTCTGAAAGAAAGGTCATAACCTAGTTCTGATACCATCACTAGGGTTTCACACTTATTCACCTTTGGTCACATGTATGTCGCACTTAGATCTCCGAGGTACATGTAAACCTGTACACAAATATACTCTTGCAAAACCCTCAAAATAAATCAAATCCTAAAAAAGAAGATGCAAAATGAGGGGTCAGAGCGTCCTCGAATGTCAACTAGTGAAATTACAACTGATCATTGTACTACATCTTAGACCCAATGTAGTTCTATGTGTTTGTGTGTGAAATAGTGCTCCTAGGTCACCCTCACTCCAATGGCGCCGACATAGTGGGTGGTAGCTAGATAAAAAACAAATGTGTGGATTGAATATAATTAACTCCCCTTCCTATGTAATGTGTATACAAAATAATGCACCTAAGATGTAGTCCCTTTGATATGTAGATAGATGGCCCTTGATATAAATTTCCAACCCTTATAATGGTATGTATGTTGTGTTTATATAGAGATCTCTTGCTTGAATTTTTACACTAATGACCCGGCATGCCAACAAGTACCTCAGGATATGAGTGGGAGAACTGAAAAGACAAACCTCGAGTTTCAAAAATAAAATAAAACATAAAGAGGGCACATGTTCCCAGGATGGACAGGAGTGCATGTGCACTAGTGTCTAGAGAAAAATTTGGAAAAACATGAGTAGAGACTAACTAACAGGGATCCCTATGATCTAACCAGAACATGGTGTATGAGTGATAAGTTTGAAATATAAAACAATAGAAACAAGAAAGATAAACCAACATACTAGACATTGGGCCATCATAGAATAATTTTCTTACGTAAGATCCATCTATAAAACAAAAAAATGGTGGTATGATAAATAGTATTACGTGCATGATTTTGTGTCTAAACTCCCTCCCCCCTTTATGTTATTTGAATGAAATTCAAGTATTATAGAGGAAGTAAGGAACTTACCTGAGAAGATTCCAGAGAATCCCTATTGTGGAAGTACACACAAATGTTGCAGAAGTACGTCCAGAACAAGAACATATAGTATTGTGAGCCATAGATCAATGTGTCAATCTATGTAGCGTAACGAGAGATATGGGATTGTTATGAGGATCACTAAGCAAGATTGATGATTTCGATATTGAGTGATTGGATATTTCAATTTTGTTGTTGACAAAGATGTGTTGAGGTAAGGAGTGATCAGTTCCCAACCCAATTTCGTGTGCATCAAAAACTGAGGATTTTGATGTTCTGCTGCTAGAGGAAGAGTGTAGGGAGAGAGTTCTAGATTTACTCTCCAAATTTAACTACATCCTCAAAATTTCTAGTTGTTGCATATGGACAAAGACCACATTTTTTGTTCATTTCAATCCATTTTGATTTATTTCGATCAAACACAAATAACCCATATAGGAACAGTATAGGAAAGGAAATGATGTCTCATTTCCCCCACTCTAAGGGTTTCACCTCAGTGTCTATGAGATGGATTCCATGTTAGGTGATTTGGAAGCAATAGAAAATGTAGAATAACTTCCCATGTTAGGTCATTTGAGAAAGTGGTGATATAACTTCCAAGTTAGGTCATCTTGGAGAAAAATACATTTTGTTGTGTCAATTGTTTGATGTGATTTCAGACAGTAAAATATTTGTGTTATCGATATTTGAATGTATGTGATTAATTTGTTTGATTACTCATGGAGATATTTTATTCTTATTACCCCCAGATTAGGTCATTAGGAGAATCTCTACAATTTGGTGTGAAATATCACGTAATATATGGGTAATTTCTACATAATATGAGAGTAAGAGATGTAAAATGATCATGTAATGGTGTGAGGGTGGTTATAGGATGCCTCGATTGTATGACCTCCCTTTCGGTCAAAGGGGGAGTGATGATGAGAACGAACGTTGATCCGAAAGTAAGTGTGTGATGATGTAATAGTGAATGCATGATAGAAATCATGAAAGTGTGCGTATATTAAGTTTTAAACGATGCCAAGGAGGAATACAGTGTTTCTGGAATGTGTAAAATACCATAGTAGAAATAATTCTGAAGAGAACAATGCAAATGAGATATGAATTGTAGTATAAATGCTCCAGATATTAGTAAAACTATGCGATGTTGAATAGTTCAGAGGATAGGTGCAAATAATTATGATAGCATTGTAGGTGACCAAAAGTTATTATAAATAGTAATATGAAAAAGTGAATAGGAAAATCATTTTATTATTGCATGAGTGTCATTTTGAGCTCTAGTTGTGTGAAGATGCCTCAAGTAAGAGCAACATGAATGAGTTGATTTGAGATGGTGGCGATAGTTGTGGTGTCACGTACAACAGCTGAGCTAGGAAGTGTGATTTGTTTTGAATATTTTGTTGAAATTAGTCATTGATGAGATTTGGAAAAAATTATTTTTTTTCTAGGAATTTCAGACATGGGAAAGAGTGATGAAGGTGCTAACGACCTTTAGGACTCTACTGCCCAGGCATGGGCATTGGTGACCTACTCCTATGCACCCTTGTCCATATCCTGGGCACTGGTAACCCAAAAGGGTATTTCTTATCCCAAGGTGTGAGAAATGTTAAAATTGATGTTTTTTGATGTTATAGATAGGTATTTTACATAAATATGATAAGCTAATGCTTTTTTTATTGTCGTATTGTGTTGTGCAAAGGGATATTCATTCATGGGAGTTATGTGGTGGAAGCCATTTGAGCACACTTTTAGGATTGGAATTGTCAGAGGATTAGTGGGATGTATTGGACATGTCGACATGTGACACATACCAAGGATGGGGAATGTAACCCATAATATGTTGATGATCACCACTTTGTGCAAGAGATGTTGTGTAGATACTTGCACATTTTGGTTACCAAAGGGTGAGATGACCATGACTTTAGAAGATGTATATCACATAATGATATTTCCTATTATCAATGAGAGGGTAAATGTGATTGATATAGATGATGCTCAGAGACACATGAGGGCCACTAGGTGGTACTTTATAGGGACCCAAGTTCATAATGAGGTCCACGTTAGTCTAGATGCTATATTAAGGTTAGGGATTCTATGATTTTAGAAGTTCATCAATGTTGTGATTTCTTCATTAGTTGCACTGGATGGTGGTGGTGTAGGCATATTGTATAAGATGCATCATATTTACCATTGGATAGAGGAGGATGGTACAAGATATGTTTGGGAGCATTGTGTGTTGGCCCACTTATATAGAGATTTATACAGATTCACGCAAAAGGATCACAAGGGTGGGATTAGAGCTACTACATTATGACATGTATGGGCCTATAATAATATTACAATATTGATGTCAGTTGGTGGATAATGTGCAAAGTGGGCAAGGCCAGATATATTTGCTAGGAGATGGGTAGGTGTGTGCAATAGGAAGATGTACATTGATACCTATAGAGTGATGTTATATTGCATGGGGCCAGATGCCATGATATGGATTCCATACAGATACTATGGAGGGTGGCCAAAGGATGGAGTAGGGATATGATGTATTCAGCAGACTATGTGGCTAGAGGATTGATTTCAATGGGTGACTACATTATTCCATGAGGAGTGTATTTCATGACAGTTTGGTATTGCCTAAGATGTTCCTTGATGCAAGAGAATCATCAAGTACATAAGGAAAGTTTTGGATTTCAACAATTTTTGGTTTGATCTAAGTGTTAAGGGTCCTTTTAGGTGTCTTTTAGTGGTTTCTAACCTCCTTGTGTTCCTTCTTGGGTGTTTAGGGACCTTTGTTTATTTTCCCTCCAAAATGCTTCTTTTGAAAATTTGAATTTCTAAGTAAAAATAGAGAGGTATAATGTAAGGTGTGAGAACTTTTATTGATGTAAAATGAAACTAAAGGTATTATGTGAGGAAAATAATATGTATTCACCTTTGTGTTAGGGTTTCTTAATCTATGGTCATCTTGTACCATGATTTGGTAACCTTGAATTAAGAATGTAACTACCTCAAATTGATGTTATAAGGACAAATTCGACTTAGAAGAGTTAGTTAGAGGATTTTAAAAGAACATTTAGGTGAAGAGCACGTCTAGAGG
Source organism: Taxus chinensis (assembly GCA_019776745.2). Lineage (NCBI taxonomy): Eukaryota > Viridiplantae > Streptophyta > Pinopsida > Cupressales > Taxaceae > Taxus > Taxus chinensis. Next base: position 744,139,439 of record CM034150.1, read on the forward strand.
ATCCAATAAGGCTTGGGAGGTATGTAAATATGAATGTAAAATAATGAAATGCAGATTTTCCATTAAATTGAATTGTGAAATACTTTTATTTGATTGTTCTATGAAGAGAAGTTTATTCTTGTGTCTTATATTTTTGATGAAATTTTATAAAAAAATGTGTAATAATGTAATATGTTAATGATCAAGGGTTAATTTTTGAGAGTTAAGACTATGAAGTGTTTGAATGCTCTATAGATTATTGATCATGTTCACAATTTTTTTGTTTATGCTCAGAAATCAGAGATTTTGTTGATAGAACATAATTGAAAAGCTTGGAATATTATAAGGATATTTGTAAGGTTGTGGATTATCTCAATAGGTACCTGTAGAAACAATTAAAACCTTAACATCCTTTTAAGAACTAAGGAAACAAAAATAATCGTAAAAGTGCTTATTTGTTGGTCTGTGAAAACCCTGCCTAGGATTGAGAGAGGAATTAGTATAAATTTTCTTTTATTTGTTAAAAAATTTCTTAAAATTTTTGGAAAGGACGAAAAATATTTGGTTAAAATTTCAAGAGGATTGGAATCCGTTAGGGTGGTAAAAATTCAAGAAAATAGTACCGGATGTGTTTGATACTCTGTTTTGAAGGGTTTGGTGAGGAAAAAATAAACATAACTTGTGTTTTAGTATGATTAAAGGCATTAAAATTGGTGAAATGATATTATTGGATTTAATTAAGTTGTATATGAAATTTCAAGGTAAATTTTTGATGATAGATATGTAAAAATTGTAAAATACAGTCTGACTGTGTGTAGGGATTATACAATTTTGAGAGTTTAGACCAAAAACAAAATACCATAACTTTTCCATATGAAAGAGTTAATGGATGAAATTTTTTATATATAATATATAAGGATTAATTATTATGATACAAAATTACTTATGTAGTTTTATCTTTACAAGAGATATATTTTTATATCAGTTTAGAAGTGACAGTCCAAAAAATCTGCCTTAAGCCCAATTGCTTAAGAAAATAAGAAAGTGAACTGGGCTAAAAAATATAATGAGCTGAATGTTTAATCTCGGTGATATTGTTAAAATTGATAATGGGTATCTGAAAATGGTTGTATTTTTATGAGACACTCCATAATTTGCAATTTACAGCAAAAAATCAGTCGATTTCTGATTTAGCCTAGTTTGAAGCCTAAAAACAAACAATCTTAAGTGAATTGAAGGAGATAAAATAAATTTTAGGATTTGACACTTCTTTAAAATATATAAGGGCATAATAGATGCTATAAAATTTTATTATTTTTTTTTGGAAGCTTGTGAATCATTCTGGACTACAGAAGTTGCACGATTTTAGAGCCATAAGAGCACTTGGTAAGAGGTTAAATGGTGTAAGAGAGAAAATGGAGTTATGAATATTTGTGAGTGGTATAACCAAGTTTTTTTGATGATTCTAAGCAGGTAGAAGGTTACTATAGGACTTGGTATAGGTTTGATAATGAATTCAGTGTTTTTATGATTTTAGAAGTTCTTGAGTTCTTAAGAAAATTGGCTTGTTTGATGAAGTTACTCTCATTGTCTAACATTGTCTTTAGATGATTGGAGGTTTAGAAGATATGATGCATCATGCCCATAGATCCATATATATGGGTGAGGGCTATTAGGACACTGAGGTGGGTAGTAGTTAGACTAGGGCCCAGACGAGCACAACTAGTAACTCCTGGGTTAGACAAGGCATATGCGGTGATAGAGTTGATAGATGTGGATGATGTGTGTTGTAGGAAGGCATACCATGCATGGTGGGCATCACATCGATGGTTATTTTTGTTACCATTATTTTTGGATATGGTGCAAGCACCGTCGGGGATATGGGTAGAGGGGTAAGGAAATGCCCCTAACAATGTGGTAACAGTGATAGCAGAGTGTGAGTATTTGTATTGTGATACTTTTGATTTGTTATTTGGTTGTGTAATTATTATTTTTCCCTAATAAATTGATCTATGTATGCATGTGATGCATATTAGTCACTGATTGTGGACACATTCATCTACACCTTAACGTGGAATGTGCCCATTGATGTACTCATAGGTGGCAGTATGCTAGAGCGGGTGGATGCCATTGTGGGTGAGCATGCTCATTTATTTAATCCAATGGCACTAGCGGCGGCAACATGTACCATGTTATTGAGTGAGAGGGATTAGGCGCGACACAAGACATAATGAGCTAGAGAGGCTATGGGTGGAAGTCCCCTAGTACATCATGTATTTGTGAGGTTTGTGGAGATACAGTGTCATTTTACGGAGCACTTGACTGAGGTTACATTATTACGTCGATAGGTAGTGAGATATAGGGAAAATGATCAATAGCCAAGCATCTAGTTCTAGAGCTCCTACAGTTGAAGATAGTGATAGTGATGATGAGATATGATATATAGTGATGTAGTGGTGTATAGGGGCTTGCCCCCCAGCGTTGACATTTTTTAAGTATGATTGTGAACTATATATATATATATATATATATAGGGACAATTGGTGTATGTTCATTGTACTTGATGTTTTTTGATATGCGATGTGATGATTGGGACTTGTATCTTAATGTGTGAGGTGTTGATTATTGTCGTTATATTTGATGTGTGATGCTTTGATCATTGGTATTTTTATTTGATTTGTAATGCATAGTTATAGATGTTGACTAATGAATAATGATGAGTAATGTTATTATATATAGATAAATGATGAGATCATGTATTGTATGTGTGAATAAAGTGATGATTAATGGTAAAGTATGTTTAAAATGATAGAAAAGTGTATGTGAATGAGATGGTCATAGAAGTTTACTTAATTGCATGTGAATGGGATGAAGAGGGGGGAAGTAGAGTAGTGATGCCTCTAGTGTGTAGATGATAAGGTTCATTTATATAAGACCCCTCAGTATTCAAGAATGAACCATAAAGAAAGATTGTGTCATCAGGAAATCATAAGAGAGTATATGCTAGATAGATATATCAATATAATGTGTAACACAAAGATATGGTGAGATTCTTATTGTAAAAAATCCCTCAACAGTCGTGTAAGAACCGTAAGAACACAAATGCATCAATGGGGTGTAAGGTGAGAAAATAACCTACCAAAGATCAAGCGGGTGTGGAGCGGTGGAAGCATGTGGAATGGAAGTAGCATGATCGTATGAACCAAATTGAATGCTTGATGAAATGGTGACAATGATGGTGAGAAATGCAGATGCCAATGGCTTAGGAAGACAATGTGTGGTAGTAGTATTGTGTAGTGGATGATATGGTGCAGCATTGGATGAATGATATGGATAATGTGCATGAGTAATGACCTATGGTGGGGTATGAATAATGACCTTAGAACTAGATGAAGGAGATAATTCAACTTGTGTAAAAAAATGCTTGTGTGGAATTAGAGACATAAACCACTCACAAGAGAAAGAGTCAAAGGAAATGACACCCTTATATTCTAATTGTTGTAATCTTTCATGAAGGGTGAAAAAGTCATTTTCACGATGGCAACTGATATGATGGTAGTTGCAATAAGGTTGGTCACATTGGCATTGCAAGTGATGAGGTGGATAACACTTATTAGAAGGTAAATGAATCAAATGCTTGTCAAGCAAGGCCTAGCATATTGGTAAAAGTGTAATTGTTATCATAAAGGAGATGCAATAGCCTAAGGTGGAACCCGATGTGGTGGAGGAGATGAAAGACATTTATGAAATGAAGAATATTGAAATTTCTTACAAGGTGTAGGAGATGGAGAATGTGGAGGACCCTCAACAAATGGAATTGGAGAAGAACTAGGTGATGTAATAGTAAGTGATAGGAGGAGGATCTATAACATGTGTAGCAATGAGATATTTTTCTAGATCGATGAATTTATAGCATAAGATTGTGAATTATTCACATGTGTTATATTGCAAGCACTCTTTTAAAGCATGAATCGGGCCATGAAAAAATATGAATTGATTTTCTAAGTTAATGGGTTGAAACACTAATTGATTTTTGCAAGCATTAAAGCACAAAATGTAATCAATGATAAGTTCTATTTTTCCTTGATGTAAGCTGGGTAAGTAATATTTAGAGAGAGAGAGAGAGAGAAAACAATTTGGATGGATCCATTCAAAGAATCAAACATGAATTTATACATGCTCAGAAATGGTTCAGTTCAACTGCCTCACAAGAAGAGGAATATCAACAAATGGGAGGTGGAAGGTTAAGTGATAGCTCACATCCAAAAAATGTATTAATTATTTTCTAATATTCTCCTTTATAATACATCATTTTTACAAATGTACCCCCGAAACAATTCAAATTTCACCTTTCCAAGAGACTTGGTGAGTATATCTACAATCTAAGCATCTATCAGGAAGTACTGGAGCTGAATGTGATGGTTCAAGATTTTTTCTTGAATGTAGTGAAATTTGACTTCAATGTGCATTTTTCTCTCATGGAAAAATAGAATTTTCAAAATATTCAACACACCCTAATTGTCACAATGAATTATGGGAGGATTTTCTTTAGGAATGCCCATATATGCCAAAATTCAACGTAACCAAATCATTTCACACACATCTCCTCATGCGGCGTGATACTCTGCCTCAATGGATGAGAAAGAAACAACAATTTTATTCTTACTCATCCACAAGATAGGTCCAAACCCAAGATGAAAAATATAACCTGGAGTTGATTTCCTGTCATCAATGGCTCCAACATGGTCTAAGTATTTATATCCATGTAAGAAGAACTAAGAGCTCTTCTGATACTCTAGACCATAGTGGATTGTACCTCAGACATATCTCAACACATGCTTCATTGTTACCCAGTGACATTTCTTCATCTCCTACATGAATCTAGAAAGATATCTCATAGCAAATCACAAGTCTGGTCTTGTATATGTCAAGTAAATGAGACTCCCAACAAGATATCTGTAGAGAGTACCATCTACTTAAGGTGAATCCTGGAACCTAGAAATTCATAAATGTTTTTCCATAGGATTGGACACAGGTTTAAAATATGACATATCATAATTTTCTACGAGTGTCTTGGCGTATTTCATCTAAGAGATGAAAATATGATTCTTCTTCTGTCATATCTCCAAGAGAAGACAATAGTGAAGTAGCCCCAAATCTATCATATCGAAGGGTTTCTTCAAATTATTCTTCACATCTTCAATGAGATTGTCAGAAACTCCCTATGATCACAAGATCATCTACATACAAAAATAATATGACAATCTCTCTTCCTATCTTTTTGATATATAGATTTGAGTCAGAGGGGCTACGAGTGAATCCATGTTGCAATAGGTGATCATCTATTTGTATGTACCATGTCCTAGGTGCTTGTTTATGTCCATCAAGAGACTTAATTAGATGACATACCTTCTGAGGATGTTTCTCATCAAAAAAACCTTTCGGATGGGTCATGTATACCTCTTCTTTGAGATCACCTTTCAAAAAAGAACTTTTTAGGTCTATCTACTGAAGTATCCATCTATTTTGTGTTATCAGTACACAAAAATCTCTGATGGTTTTTATCTTCACATGGGTGAAAAGATCTATGTTTTACAAGAAACTTTGTTCTTACGCTGGTGAAATATGATATTGGAAGCCACCAGGAAATTTGAATGATGGAGGGCTTAGGATCTCAGATGCAGATGTGGATCTACAGGCGTAGAGAAGATAGATGTATGATACAAATAAGATAGATCTACAAAAATGAAATATATGGGATTAGATAAAAATATGTGGGGCTTTCCCAGACGATCCCGGTTCCAAGAGGATTTTAACTCCCTTGGAGGATTTCAACCCCCATTTCCTAAAAGATAATGATAAAATACAAGATAAACAGATAACATGCAAGTTGATGAACAAAGGAACCTGGCGCTATGAGTATTTAGATGATGCTCTTGATCTGATCCAAACACAACGTGCAACAAGAACCTTGCTATGCAAACTAAGTAATCATGAGAAGAGTATTGTGGGGATTACATTGTCGTTACTAGGGCACCGTGAGAATATAATGATAAATAAGAAGCTTAGAATTCAAAACAACATTTTCCCAAAATTTCCAAATTTTTTGTAGGTCCCCTGAAATATGGGAGAAAACCCATATTTATATCTTAAAGGTGAGGTTAGATGGGGGTTAACAAGTAACCGGGGTTAGGTAGAGTAACCTGAGTTAAGAGGTATGATGTGATCACGTGGGGCCCATGGTTTGACTTATTATATGGAGTTGGGAGCATGATTGACATGGTAGGTGAGATAAAAGATTCCATATTTTGAATTTAAGAAAGGGGCGTCGGATGGGTATATTAATACCCATGAATTGAATAATTTATAAGAGACGGGAAATAATGCCAAATTCTAATTATCAAATGGGTCCACATGGATCCCATTTAATAATTAATTCAATAAAGGGGAGTAAATGGATGGGATTATATTTAAATTTAAGAAAAAGAAAAGTGAGAGTGAGAAGTTAATGGATTGATTGTTTTATATTAAGAGTGAGAGTGAGTGAGAGTGAGAGTGAATTAGTTAAGTGAGAGGGAGTGAGAGTGGGAGTGAGTTAGTGTTTTATATTGATTGTTGAGAAGAGGGAAAACCTAAATGTTTCTGAGGATGCATAGGGAACAGGGAAGTTGATTGATTCAAGCAGACTGAGTTCTTTTCATTTAAACCAAGCCATTATTCATCAAATAGAAAGTTGTACACTTGATCATACTGAGTTGTTTTGTTCATGCAAGTGAGCTATTACATTCAAATCAAGCTCAACCGGGTTGAGCAACCCTCTTGGGTGAGCTAACAGTCCACACACGGTGGATCGAGTGAGTTTCTTAGACGAGTTTGTTTGCATTATTGGAAGTGATTCTATTGGTGGGTCCACAAAGACATACAAAGCGGCTGATTCATTTTTATTGGTGTGACTACCGATTACTAAGCCTACTGACCGAGTTGAGCCATTGGACGGGGTAGATAGTGAACCATGCTTTGGAGACCCATCCATATTGTTCAATTGTGGTCTTATCAAGCCCACCACCATTTCCTCAAATCCATTCAAAGATCGATTTGGAACATACAGTGGCCTTTCCCAAACAAATAAAATAGTGGCTGAAGTCGATCCTTTACATTCAATTGATTAATTTTCAAACCTGAAACAAATCAAATACAAACAAAAACAAAGAGGGTGCATATCTATTATTAAATAATGAAAATGGTGTTTCAAACATATAATAAAAGGTAGAAAACCAAGTGAAGATAAGGCACTCATATCCTCACTTCGACGAAGCCCTAAACTACATGCATCAAATAAACACTCTCCTCCCAGCCATGTCGACTGCCATGTAGACTTCTAGGTCATTTTCTAAAGGTGAGTCAATTTGTTTCTAATTTAAATATAATTATCTTCTTTCTTTTACATATTCACTTTGAGCGCTTAGTTGGTTGGTGTGAAAGCATTGGTAGTGGGATGTTTTGGGTTCGAACCCCACCCCAAAGCTAAATATTTTAAACCTATTGCACTTAGCGGTTGTTTTAGCGTAGATTACATATTACAGAGGCATAAAAATCTGTTAAATCCTCTAGTTACATTTAAACAAACCACCAACATTAGAGGAGAAAACCCTAATTTTAGGGTAAATTTTTTTTTCCCCACATTGTATATTATTTTTTATTTTGTGCATCTTTTTCAAAAGGAGGGGTAACCAAAAACTACAATTTTAGCTGTTTTTTTGCGATTTATCACACATAGAGCTGTTAGAATTTGAGGATTCTAATAAATATGGATTTAATCAACTTACATATTATATAATGTTACAATAAATATTTAAATAAACATTACATCATAACATAAGTAAATAAAGAAATACTTACAGGAAATAAATAACACATGTGACACAATATTTATAGTGGAAAACCCTAATAGGGTAAAAACCACTTTGAAAATAACCTTTTACTTCAGAGAACTTATTTTACATCCAATAAGATCACCTCCTCCTTTAAAACCCTATTTACCAAGGGTAAAAAAAAATCACTTGATTTTCACACCTTTGATATATTTCCTGAATATATCAAATGAGGAGCTAAAGTCCTTTTTATATAAGGTGATTGGGTATGTCTCCCAACCCACCTTTTCAACCTAAAATGGTTAACACATACACCTAGATTTATAATATTTAATATTAGAAATATAATCATTTCATGGTAATAAATGTTTAACCTAAATTATATACCTAGGTTAGCATATTTAATAATAGAAATAGAAATATTTCATATTATTAAATATTAAACTATATATTAGTGATGGACCCATATACATTAAGGTTTGGCCAGACCACTTAATCATTATGTTCCAACACTCCCCCTTAATGTTAAGTGGGATAACATAACATATGCCAATAGATTACCTTCTTGTGGTACATTACAGGATTTATAATCTTTAAACCATAAGGGCTTTAGGCTAGCATATTGGTTGAAGGAATTATAACACCTTCATCATACTCAATTTACCTTTTGGTACAAAAGTATTTAGAATCCCAAAGGTCATCCCATGATTAGTGGATAAGGGTGATGTGTGAGTTTTACATGTTCTCACAGGTTCTCATCAAAAGTTATTGAACCCAAGCATATAGGAACCTTTTACAACCAAGGACCTCCTTAACAATATGCTCGTACTGGATGTTTACCAGTAAACTTAATAGCACTAAATATTTTACTGAAGACCGCTTTTAAGATATTTCTACACTTCTTTATAAAAAAGAAGTTGAGGAGGTATACATGCACGAATGTCTTTTGACACTTGCCCAAAGGTCTGTTTTACACTTTCCTGAAGGTTTTTTACAAATTCCCGAAGGTCTTTTTACAAAAACTAAGTTCCATTAGAAGGTGACATTGTCATGCATACTCCCCCTCAATGGCAACTCTGACAATCTAATATTTTCACGAAAGTGACAAAACTTTGTAGCACTCAGGGACTGTGAAGATGTCAGCAATCTTCTCTTCAGTCAACATAAACTTGAGATTTATCTCATCACTTTTCACCTTCTCATGGGTGAAGCGTATATGTATATCAATGTTATTCGTCCTTTGATGTTAAACTAGATTCTTAATCAATATTAATACGACTCTGCCCACCATATAGAAGAGAAATACTTCCTTTAGCTTCTATGTGTATCTCTACCAACAGTCGTTGCAGCCACATGGCTTCTTTACTTCTTCCATTGTACTTCTCTACCTTAGTAGAAAAAATGAATACTGATGATTGTATTTTTTGTTCCAAGTAATGGTTCTTACACTAAAAAACTTGAACACATATCCAGTATATTTTATAACATAGCATCATTATGGTTAGAATCACAAAATCTATATAAGATAGCATTTTCTTTCTTAGTATAATGCAACCCATAATTGATTGTTCCTTTCAAATATCTAAAAATTCTTTTTGTAAGATTCCAATGATCTCTAAAAAAGGTTCTTGCATAAACCTTGAAGTAATTCCTACTGTATATGAAATATCTAATCTAGTTATAGTTAGATAAATCAAACTATCAACTAACATTGTATATAAAATAGGATCAACCTTTTTCATATGCAGATTTAGGATAAATATTTATTCCAACTTCCATTGAAGTATAAAATGGTTTACAATCAATCATAAGAAAAAAATTCAATACAATGGTTGCATATTGTGTTTTGAAAAATAATAATAGAATGAAATACAGTCATACAAATAACATGATGTGAGAGACATAACTCTTTCATTTCAAAGTACTGCTTCAATTTCTCTTTAATCCTATGAATTAAATCAAAATTTTCATAAGACAAAAGCAAATTATCAACATATAATCATAATATTCGAGCCTTATTGCTTATGAATATATCATTGTTAGAAGAACAATTAACAAAACCTAACAGTTTAAGGAACGAAACAATTTTCGCATACCAAGCTCTAAGAACTTGTTTTAAACCATACAAGGATTTCTCAACTTACAAACATAGCTTTCTTTACTAGATTCTTCAAATCCTTTAGGTTGAAACATGTAAAGTTCTTCTTTTAAATTGCGCTTCAATAAAGCATTTTTCTTGTCCATTTGATGAATTTCCCACCTAAATTGAGTGGAAATTACAAATAAGGCCCTAACAGTACTCATTTTAGCTACAGAAAATGTCTCAACATAATCAATACCAAGTTTCTGAGTGAAACATTTAGCAAAATTCTAGCTTTATGTTTGTTAATACTACCTTCAACATTATATTTTACTTTGTATATCCATCTAGACCCTATAATACTTTGCGTCTCAGGTTCATACAAGACAATTAATGCATGGTACATATGATGGCTTCTAATCATTTTCCTAAAATTAATAGTATTTTAACTTCCTAGCATAGATTGAGCCCAATTTAATTTCTTATCTAGGAAGATAAGAGTTTAAAAAACATCTATAGCATCAAAATATCATCATGACCATTTAATAAATCAGAATCAAAACCATCATTTACAAGAATTTAATTAATTAACTTCAAGAAAAGAAGACAACACTTTTAATAGAATTAGATCTAAAGAAATTATTTGATCATAACTAATTATGTCATTACAATGCATACTAATTAACCTCTCATGATCAAAATAATAACCCACAATATAAAGGGATTTGCAATGTTATACCTCAGATTTATATAAAAAATATTTTTGACCATATAGAAGTGAATAAGAGACCCTTAAGAATGCATAGCAACCTAAAATTTCTGAAAAAAAAAATTAATGTAGATAAAAATCCGGCCAACTTAAATTTGACGTCTAAATGACCATCATAGTAGCTTATATTTTAGTCTATCGTGATGGTCATTTAACCATCAATTTTAACATGGTGAAATTTTCCTGGAACCTGCGAGCTTATATTTGACGTCTAAATGACCGTCATAATAGCTTATTTTTTGATCTATCGTGACTGTCATTTGACCGTCAATTTTAACATAGCGAAAGTTTTCGGGAACCTACGAGCTTAAATTTGGCATCTAAATTATTGTCATATTGTCTTATGTTTGGTCTATCGTGACGGTTATTCGAACATTAAATTTAATAAAGCCAAAACTTATTGTGTATTTCTAGAATGTGAAATTCCATAATTTATTTTTCTGGATAATATTAGGGAGGTTATATTTTAACACATTATAATAACCTATTATAATTTATAATGTAAAAATATATACACTTTTTTAAAAAAAAAAGGTATATAATTTATAGAATTTAAATAAAAAACAACATATAGTTCATAAAAATTATAAACTATAGTACATGGTTTTTATAAAAAATACATAACCCTCATTAAAGGGGTTTAAAGGACATAGACCAGGTTAAAAGAATTTTACCAAGTGCAAGTAAATTTCTTAGAGTATAGATTAACCTGTATATTTTATAGAGGAGACAATTAATTTCACCCGACCAATGAAATAAATTGAAATCTCTATTTTCTTTAACCTTGTCTCCTCCCTTCATTTACGCTTAATTTTACCCTGCACACATTTAAAACTATGGAAAGATTGTAAATATTTTATATAATTCCTGCAAGCTAAAAACTTTAAATCTTTAATGTGGCTATAAATACCAATATTTTAATAAATATTTACCACACTTCAGGCAGGTCACCAATAAACTAGTTTTTTTTTTTAAAACTCCATTTATACTTGAGAATTCCACATTTATACATGAGATATTATCTTATTTTATTCTTCATTCCCACTCTTATATAAAAGAAAACCTTTAAATAGGTTTATTTATATAGTTTTTATAAACTATAAGATATAAATGAATGGGGATGCCCCCTTACATGGATAATATAAATGGTTAGGGACACATGTTAAGTTTAGGTTTGAATACTCGGTTTTAAAAACTATAAAATTGTAGTTATTTTGTTATACAAATATATATATATATATATATATATATATATATATATATATATATATATATATATATTACTAAAGTTTAAAGACTATAGTATTTACATGAAATTATTAAAGAAATAGAAAGGACCCTATTTAAAGGGAGCCTGAAAATTATAAAAGACTCCTTAATAAAAATATGCAAGAAAAAAATCAAACCAGGATATTAGAGCCACTGCATTATTTTACCCCATTCCATGGGTCTTTAACCCCGAGCCAATATGAAAATTTTAACTTTATTATTCTCGAGGAAGATTTTCTCCATATGGGAGACCTTGTGATTTGAATTTTTACATATTTACCCTACTTGCACATACATTACAAGCTATACAATAATTAATAAAATATTTCTTAAATATTTTAACCTTTACATATGATATTCATGCCCAGGTAAACAACTTATTCCAAAGCCCTTTTCACCAAGGGTTTCAAAGATGAGGGATCCACCACAATTTTCTTGCAAATATCAATTCTTCACAAAACACACACAATTTTAGTTTGTACAAAAAAAAAAAAAAAGGGGGCCTGATCAATTAAAGTATCCTTCTGAGTTGGTTGGAAAAACTCGTATAAATTAAATAAATAAAATAAAAAACATTTTATCTTAATTTATTTAATTTACCTTACTCTGTTACCTTGTTAGAATTTGACGATTCTAATAAATACGGATTTAATCAACTTACATATTATATAATGTTACAATAAATATTTAAATAAACATTACATCATAATATAAATAAATAAATAAATAAATACAAGAAATAAATAACACAGGTGAAACGGTATTTATAGTGGAAAACCCCAATAGGGTAAAAACCACTTTGAAAATAACCTTTTACTTCAAAGAACTTATTTTACATCAAGTAAGATCACCTCCTCCTTTAAAACCCTATTTACCAAGGGTAAAACTAAATCACTTGATTTGTATACCTTTGATATATTTTCCAAATATATCAAATAAGGACCTAAAGTCCTTTTTATATAAGGTGATTGGGTATGTCTCCCGACCCACCTTTACAACCTAAAATGGTTAAAACATACACCTAGGTTTATAATATTTAATATTAGAAACATAATCGTTTCATGATATTAAATATTTAACCTAAAGTATATACCTAGGTTAGCATATTTAATAATAGAAATATAAATATTTCATATTATTAAATATTAACCTATATATTAGTGATGGACCCATATACATTAAGGGTTGGCAAGACCACTTAATCATTATGTTCCAACAAGAGTTGTATCGAGCTCTGGAGGCTACCAGGGCCCCAAAAAATGAAAAAAAATTGCCAGACATTCAATTTTTTTAAAATATTGGATGAAATTGTAATATTTTATTGTATTTTTGAGTGCATTGTACTAATTTACAAGTTGCCATATTCAACCGAAAACCATTGTAACTACTTTAAAAACTGTCAGAGTTTTGTAATAGAAAATAATAATAATTTTGTTCTGAATCACTCACGAGATCTTTGGATCTCATTCGCAGCCTTCACTATAAACAGTGCCTCTGGGAAGCACTTACGGGTAAAGCCATCGTGAATACTACTGTACTTAATGCCTAATATAGCTACAACAACATCATCTGGACATCAACCCTTTAAATCGATGGGGAGTAATAAGAACACAGTGAACAAACTTTGAGCTCTCCCATCCGTCTGTGAATGATTGTGTGACTTAAATCTAAACTGAGAAATTATCATAGTATATATCGAAGTTACAATCCTGTATGAGGATATTTCTTTGAGTCGGTGTCAATAATCACACAGACTCCTTTCAGTAATGTCTGCGTACCATGTATCAGATTCTTTCATGTACGTTAATGCCTCTTTCACGTACTGTAGAGTATCTATAAATGGTGAGTTTTTTCCATGTACTGACAGGTATATTGGAAGGGCGCATATATAGAAAGGTTCGGTATATCGGAATGACAGTATATAGATTGGGAGACCATATACCTGGAGTGATAAGAGTCTTATGATTTTTTATTTGATTCTTCAATATGGGCACCAACGCCCCAAAATTATTTCTTCCAAATTCACAATTGCTAAGAGGAAATAACTATGCAGCATGGAAGACAAAAATTAAGAAAAAACTTGAGTTTGAAAATATTTGGCTTGTTGTGAATGGTTCCACAACTAGATGACTAGATGATGTTGCCCAATAGAGACAGTTTCACAAGGCAAATCAGAAAGAAAATTTCATAATATTGTTTGCAGTGTCTGATGAAGTACAACCCAAAATTAAAGATTCCAAAACAGCCAAAGAAGTGTGGGATAAGCTGAGCACCGTGTACGAGGCCAAAAACAACAACAAAATATTGAATTTTCAAAGTCAGTTACATACCATACAATTCAAACAGAATGAAAAAGTAGAAGTTTTTTTATGGAGAGTTGGAGAATTGAGGTATTCACTTATATCCCTTGGAGAGGATGTTATTGATAAAACTTGTGTTCCCATTGTTTTGAGAGTACTTCTTCCTTACCACATTTTTGTTACGACACTAAACTTGATAGATAAGATAGTTACTTTTGACAAGATAGTGAATCTACTGCAACAAGAAGAAGCAATGTACAGTACAAAGATGATGAAGAGGAGCATAAGCTATCTTTTTCAGTTACATGTGATAATTTAACTCAGCACTGCTCATTTGTCTGCTCTCCAAACTCCCATTGGATGTTCATTCAACATTTTCATCCTTTTGGACAATCAAAAGTACTTCTTAGTGCTGCATCTGAGGCATCAGTAAACAAAGATGACATGAGCTTGCTCCAATCTGGATTGGCTAAAAACAGGTGAAGACACCAGGGCTTCCTTCAATTGTCCAAAAGCTTCATGCGTCCTTATTTCCAAAAATCTCATCAGTAACAGTCCTTCTATAAGAACTGGAAAAAGAAGGCTGTGCAATCTTTGAGAAATTCTTGATGAATCCCTATCATCAAGGTAATCCACATGGCCTTGAAAAATGATCTCATCTTACTTCTATTAAGAGGAAATGGTAGAATCTTTGATTTTTGAAACTGCTCGTTATAGTGAATCAGTACCACATCATCTAGTGTTGTTTGATACATTGATTCAACATGCCATTCAACACATGATTAGACACTTTAGAAATTTTCACTACCATTAGGGACACACCTTTGAAAAATCAGGGTTTTTTTGAGGTGATTGTGCTTCATACATAGTACAAGGAAGTGGGAACATTTGTCTACCATCTTGGTTACAGGTGGTGCAACTTGCTTAGATGTAAATATTATCCAGATATAGTCTGTCTTTCCTATCTCTTATGGGTTATCACATCATTCTCTGCTGATATTGTGGATCTTCTCAGTCCAGTTAGGGAGTCAGTTCGGATTTCTATCCTATATAAACTGTACGTGTGCTTTGTTCTAGTCAGAATAAGATGAGATAAATCTATCTCTGCTATTTCTCATTCCATAGCTTTGCTTCAGTTTGGTATCAGAGTGGCAAGTTCTTCTCGAACATGGAAGACGGCGTGATGGATTCTTGAAAAGTCACGATGAATTTTCCTCATCTCGCACCAGTTGAGAATTCCTGTAAAGGACACAACAGTGATAGGTCGCGTGCCATGTATCTTGCAGGCAAAGGATATTGAGAGTCAGTCCGAACGTGGGAGCAGTCTAACATCGTCTCCACAGAGCTTCATGCCACTCCTGAGCAGGCAACTTATCTCATCGGATCGTCCAGTCGTATGAATCGAATTGTGGACATCAATCTGGGCTATGGCAATCTAACCTAGTGTCTTCTTCGCTCAGCAGTATTCCCCACGCTACTGTTCACAATAGAATCTATTCTATCAACGTGGCATAGTGTGCTGCGTGTAAAGAAACATTCTTGTATGGTGGCGAAGAGAGTCTGAAGTGGTAGAATCCCTGTTATCTCACTATCAGATCTAGCATCAGATCCAATCTTTGAATTACGCCAGTACGATGAGTGTCAAAGCCTGTCGCTTGAAGCTTTTATGGGGTCATTGCAAATTCCTAGTGACTGAGCAGCATATTGAGTGCTACTGTGGATGCACCAGGAATTATCTGATCCAGCAGTGCATGGCACAGTGTTGCCATTCAGATCAGATCTAGCTTGGATTGAGAGGATGTCCAATCATGCAGCTAGCAGAATCACGCTGTGAATAACACATAATTTTCTACCAACAGAGTGAGACGACTTCAGCCTTTAAAACACGCGGCTCCATGAACATGGCGTCCAAGTATCCTGCTGAGTTTCATTGTATATCACGCAGTCGGAGGAAGATAAACCTGTTAGCCAAGTGGAAGCTAGAAAGAAGTGCAGATCTTGCATATGCAAAGACTCATCTTCTGCTGGCTACAGTGGACCAGACAATCTAAGTTGTGGTCAAAGATGTATCCGGACCACATTTGAAATTCTCTTGCCTTCTGAGAGAATTTATTTCTGTGCACGGAGACCTTCAAATAAGCTGTCGAGGTAGATTCTGATCTATAACAGTCTCTTCTACACTACATCAGTGGACAGATGTCGAGTGTAGACAACTCAGATTGAAAGCGTCAACAACACGGTCGACCACAGCTGAAAGCTACAACATCATAACTCGCCAGCCAGAGAACACCGTGGAGAATCTCCTGAGAGCTCCGGGTTCTACTTTGCCTTGCTCAACGAGCTTTGACCTCAATTGCGGCAATCTTGCTTTGACAAACTTGTTCGAGAAGGACTCCTTCTTACTCAGAAGACTTTTCCACGTCAGCTACCAAGCAAAGCGAGTTGGGAAGAATTAGAAGCCGGATACTTGCAGATTGTGACGACGAAGAAGAACACCCTGCAAACTTTCGTCGCCGTCTCACAGCAGTGAATATCGCGAGCATCTACTTAGGATCATTCTCGACAGTGAGTCCAAATTGTAATAACTTTTTCAAATAAATAAATATTTTTTTATTACAATGTCTGCTCCGAAGTTACTTCTGTCTGATGCTCAGTTGCTCAAAGGGCCTAATTTTGTGGCCTGGAAGACAAAAATGAAGACAATCCTTCAGTTTGAAGGATTATGGGGAATTGTCACAGGGTCTGTCCCTGCTCCCACAGCCCCCGATGAACTAATAAAATATGACATGGCTAGTGCTAAAGCCTTGATGCTGATAATGCTCAGTATCAGTGATGATGTGCAACCGCATGTTCGGAATGCGGAGAAACCCAAGGAGGCCTGGGACAAGTTGGCAACCATTTATGAAGCCAAAAATCAGACAAAGATTCTTCATCTTCAGTCGAAGCTGCATACCCTCTCTATGGGGTCTGACGAGAAAGTGGAGGAATTCCTGCGTCGCGTGGCTGAGTTGAGATCGGAGTTATTGGCACTCGGTGAAACAGTAGACGATAAACTACTCATTCCCAATCACCTTGAGAGCACTCCCTTCTCAATTTCGAGTGTTTGTTACAACACTGAATGTGTCTAAACAAACAGTGACATTCGAAGAGCTTGTGAATTTGCTGCAGCAGGAAGAAGCTATCACTTCATCCCATGGGGAGTCTCAGGACAAAGCCTTGTTCTCAAAGCCTAATCGTGGCCAGAAGAATCGGAAAGGTCCCCCAGAGAAGCCAAATCCAGCGCAATCCAAACAGAAAGATCAAAAGTCAAAGAGATGGTGTCACATTTGCAGAACCAATACTCACGACACTGATCACTGTTGGCACAACAGCCTGAAACAAGGGTCTTCAAGCCATACAAGCACATCTGGGCGCGAAGATTTTCAAAAGTCTAAACGACGTCCCCGCTGGAGAAAGCAAAAAGGACATCTTGCAGCCCAACAAGAGGATGATGAATCTTGATGAGGAGACATCAGAAGGAGCCCATTGTAGTAAGAATCTTGTACTCGTCTCTCAAACTTCTCAGCCCACGAAGAAAGTCTGGTTGATAGACTCTGGTGCAAGCAAGCATATGTCAGGTGACAAGAAGCTGTTTGATTCACTACGCGAAGAGCCAACTGGAGATGAGTTCGGATAGCGGATGACAAAGAGTACATTGCAGAAGGAATAGGGAATGTGACCATTCCTCTGGGGACCACGAAAATGTACACTTACAAAGGTACTATATGTTCCTGGCTTGACTAGCAATCTTTTGTCAGTTACTCAGCTCTTGAATCATCACCTTAAGGTTGAATTTCTTGTTCAAAATGGCATTAAATCATGCTTAATCTCCCGACAAGGTACGGTTCTTGCTAAAGCCTTTGTAAAAGATAAGTTATTTTCTTTAGATATTGTTTCATCTTCTGCAGTAGCTTTATCTGCTTCAACAATAGAATCAACTGCCTTATGGCATTATAGATATGGACACTTGTCGGTCGGTTCACTGCACCAGATGAGTTCAAAAGCAATGGTGACGTGGACTACCCAAATTGTCTAGTTCCTTGCCTATTTTCCCATATTGTCTTGCAGGAAAACAACACAGAGATCCGTTTCAAGCGAGCACCTTCCATGCCAAGAAGTGTCTGGAGATAGTTCATACCGATCTGAATGGCCCATTGCCTACTTCGTTTTCAGGATACAAATACTTCCAACTGTTCGTGGATGACCACTCTCGCAAGATGTGGGTATATTTCCTAAAGTAGAAAAGTGAGGCCTCTTCAACACTTTCAGAACTTCTATCATCGTGTTGTCAAAGAATCTGGACAACCACTTCTTCTACTCCGCTCAGATCGAGGGGGGGAATTCACATCAAAGAAGTTCTTGGCCTTCCTAAACCATCACGGCATTAAGCAGCACCTGACTGCTCCCTACACGCCCCAGCAAAATGGCATTGTTGAGCGTCGCAATCGCACAGTGATGGAGATGGCTCGCTGCATGCTATCAACTGCAAAGCTAGGAGAACGCTATTGGGCTGAAGCAGTACAAACGGCTGTATATCTTCTCAACAGGGCACCAACAAAGATTCTACTGAACAAGACACCAGAAGAGGTATGGAGTGGTAAAAAGCCATCAATTTCTCATTTGCGAGTATTTGGTTGCACAGCATACATGCATGTCCCAGCTCAGAAGAGAAAGAAGGTAGAGCCAAAAACACTCCCGTGTATCCTTCTTGGCTACAGTACTACCTCGAAGGCGTATCGTCTCATGGATCCTGAGACAAAGAAATATACGAGAGTCGGGATGTGGTTTGTGACGAGTCATCCTTTGACTCAATAGTATCAACAGAAGATCCACTTCCAAACACATCTCACCGATTAGTCTCTGAATCAGATGATGAGCTGGAGGAGACTACTCAGAGAAAAGAAATGCTACCAGGAGAACTATTTGTTGACCTTGGAGAACTGCAGAATGTGACTCCACATCAATCCTCACGGCAACGACACAGTTCTTCTCAAAAGCAGTCAAGTTCTCATCCGAAGTGGGTACAAAGAACTATCAAGGACTCAAATTTGCAACAACTCCCAGATACATCATCTGGAGTCAAAACAAGGAGTCAAACAAGAAATGAGGTAAACTTTGCACTCATGAGTTCACTGATGAATAGCTCCGAGCCAGATAATGTTCGTGAAGCACTCAGTCAAACTCAGTGGAAGGAAGCTATGGAAACAGAATATGACTCACTCATGAAAAATCAGACATGGGAACTTGTCGATCTGCCTACAGGAAAGAAACCCATAGGCTGCAAATGGGTCTTCAAGACAAAATATAAGGCAGATGGATCCATCGACAAACATAAAGCACGACTTGTAGCCAAAGGATATGCTCAGAAAGAAGGCATCGACTATGAAGAAACCTTTGCACCCACTGCGAAGATGAAGACCATCAGAGTAGTTTGCGCACTTGCAGCACAGAAAGGATGGAGACTTCAGCAGATGGACGTCAAGAGTGCTTTCCTAAATGGTGATCTGAAAGAAGAAGTATACATGACCCAACCTGAAGGATTTGTTG
This sequence comes from Taxus chinensis, assembly GCA_019776745.2. Taxonomy (NCBI): domain Eukaryota; kingdom Viridiplantae; phylum Streptophyta; class Pinopsida; order Cupressales; family Taxaceae; genus Taxus; species Taxus chinensis. The sequence goes on from CM034150.1 coordinate 744,159,293, forward strand.
ATGAAAATCAGCCTAAAAAGGTATGTCGTCTCATCAAATCTCTTTACGGACTGAAACAAGCTCCCAGGGCATGGTATATCAAGATCAATGATCACCTTTTGCAGCATGGGTTCACTCGTAGCCCCTCAGATTCAAATTTGTATATAAAGAAGGTAGGCAAAGAAATTATCATTCTGGTTGTTTATGTAGATGATCTTGTGATCACTGGTAGTTCAGAAGATCAGGTTGATATTGTAAAGAATGATCTCAAAAGAACCTTCGACATGACAGATTTGGGGCTACTACATTACTGTCTTGGCTTGGAAATATGGCAAAAGGAGCATCACATCTTTGTCTCCCAGACAAAGTATGCCAAGACACTCCTGGAAAAGTATAGAATGTCTGACTGTAAACCTATATCCACTCCCATGGAAAAAGGCTTGCAACTTTCAAGATTCCAGGACTCACCTCAAGTAGATGCTACTCTCTACAGGAAATTGGTTGGAGGGCTCATCTATTTGACATACACCAGACCAGATCTCTGCTATGCTGTCAGCTATCTTTCCAGGTTCATGCAAGAGCCAAAGAAATGTCACTGGAATGCAGCAAAGCATGTTTTGAGATATGTCCGAGGAACAACTAATTATGGTCTGGAATATAAAAAGAATGATCAATTCTTCCTACAGGGATATGTCGACTCGGACCATGCTGGATCTGTTGATGATAGGAAGTCAACTACAGGATACATATTTCATCTCGGATCTGGACCTATCTCGTGGATAAGCAAGAAGCAGAATGTTGTTTCTATCTCATCCACAGAGGCAGAATATCGCGCCGCACGAGGAGCTGTGTGCGAAGTGATATGGATACGTCACATTATGGATGACCTAGGAATTCCTGAAAAATAGTCACCTATTCTCTATTGCGACAATCAGAGTGTGTTGAAGCTCGTGCAGAATCCAGTCTTTCATGAACGAACAAAGCATATTGAAATTGACTGCCATTTCATTCGAGAGCACGTCTTGAACCATCAAATTCAGCTCCAGTACTGTCCTACTGAAGCACAAGTTGCTGACATTCTCACTAAATCTCTTGGAAAAGTGAAATTTGAATCTTTCAGAGGTCACATTTGCAAGAATAATGTAATAAGGGGGGGAATGTTAGGATACGTTGGTTTATAGATTAGGTGTCTTTCCTATCTCTTATCTTTTTTCACATCATTCTCTGCTGATATTGTGGATCTTCTCAGTCCAGTTAGGGAGTCAGTTCGGATTTCTGGTCCTATATAATATTGTACGTGTGCTTTGTTTAGGCAGAATAATATGAGATAAATCTTTCTCTGCTATTTCTCATTCCATAGCTTTGCTTACCATACTTACATCTTTTTATCAATGTGTTTTTGAAGTGTACTATCACTCCACATTCTGTCTCTCCTATCTACCTCCTATAGATGCTGAACCATCCACCTTACATTAGTTCACAATATTGTATTGTTTAATATTTTCGACTCTCAAAAGAGTAATTCTTGCTTTCCGATCATAGCCAAGAAAACATATTAAAAGAACCTAATTTGGCCATCATGGAAGGCGGAGAACTCTTGGTTAACGATGGGTCACCGCGAACGAAACACCTTGCTTAAGCCTTTGTCGATGCCGTTCGTATAAAATGAGGGGCTTCTTGCGCACACAAGCTCATAAACCAAAACATAGCTCGAGACATTCGCCGAACTCTCGAAAGGAAAATGACTGTCACCATTTGTGCATTATGCAGTGAGAGAGCTCTTTCTCTGAGGCTCAGAAATGTCTGGATATGTGACCGAATTATCACCATTGAAGATCAAATTGCAATGATGCTAAAGGACATGGACGAAGTTGGCAGGAATGAAGCCCAAACTGTTATCGGGATTACTATGGAAGATTGAATCCGGAACAAATACGAAAGCGTGGTGGACACAGCCCTTTGGGACTCCCGAGGAACCCCATTTAGACCTTTTCAACATAAAAATCTCAGAGGGATTGACTAGAACCACATCTTAGGTGGAGACACAAATCCACTGTGAAGCTCGAATAATAGGACGGAATTCCTGTAACAAGGATTATGATCCAGAGGAACCAGATTACTGGCTTGATAGTCCAACCACCTGCTGTATTGAAAGCTATCCTATTAAAATCATTTCTCAGTCCTCTTTAGCTAGAAACAGCTTCATATGTACCCATGCTTATAGACCCGACCCGATTCAGCCAAACCAATACCCATACATACCCGAACTCTGTGTTGGCGATGGAGGAAGATATCCGTCCTAGATAAGGGTATCCATTGATTATTTGGTGAGTAAAACTGTGGTCGAGATGGGCGAATCGCATGATACAATCAATTTCGACCATGTTCGTGAAGAACCTCCTGTTACTACTTTGAGAAATCATATGATACTTGTGGGGAGTTAAATAGCCACCATTTCAGTCTGACGATGAAGAGGAGAATCCAAGACATACTTATGCCACTTTCTCATAACCATCTTTATTCAATCTCATCATGCATTCTCTTTACAAATCACCTCTTCGTGATTATCATTATAAATTGGCTATGAACTCATTTGAACTCTTTGGGACTATCAGGATGATCTCCATATGCCAAGGCATTACGTATTGGATCCTACGCTCTATGTGTTGGATGCACAAGGATTTTATTATTTATCATCCCACACTAAATCTTAGGGGCTTGTTAAGGGAATCACACTACCTTTTGCATCTAGTGTCTCAAGTTACCAAATGGAATAACTTCAACTTAGATGAATCCTTTCTTATGTTCTCATTGACAGATGAAGCCAACATTTGCAATCGTCATGTAATAATATATACACAATTTTTTTTCTAGCGTACATTTCCTCATATTCAATGGCGAAAAACCCAATGCTATCAACAATTTATGATTCCTCCTTAGCACTTGATTGGATTGCCACTTTTGAATTTTGGATAGATTTTGGGTCATGGGCCAATCAAACTAAGAATATTAGGTGTACCATACCTTAATCATTGGCTAGGTCCTTTTCAAAATTTGTTACCAAACTTCTTGTAGCCACACATGTTTACCACTCTGGATAAATGTTGGGCGCTTTCCATAGCTTCTATTCAGAAGCTAGCATTGAGATTCTCAAATCCTTTCTAATGGTCCTCAACACCTATAAAGCAAAGAGGTTTTCATTTTGTGGCTTATTTTAGATATGTTTACCATATCCCCACAACTCTAGGGGAAGTATAAAGTGCCTTATTGACATTCAGCGCCAAGGGCGGGCACTATGTGTGAAATGGATTGTTAGAAGCGGATACACTGCCAAGAAGCTTGGAAAGTTCTTGTCCTCTACATGTGTTTTCGTCCACTTAGTTTTCGTATTCTCAACACTAAGATGGCTCGTTATGTGGCATTCACCCACTTAACTTTACAATTTGTATCATGTGGCCTACTCATTACCCCAATGCATGTCAAAGTGATATGAATTTTTGTGACCTCAAGATAGCATTTGGAAATCCATGGGAATGCATCTATTACCTATCTTCAATAGAAAGGTGATAGTTTTAGTAATGGCAGCTGTTCCATTAATCATTAATCACTTCTATATGGTCACCAATATTCGACTACAGAGTTATAAGGGTCTTGCAGAAGTTTCATGAATCTTTGCGCTAAATAATTTCCAATTAAAAGAATTCACACCATTCAATATTTAAACGAATAAAGTTTTTCTCTCACATTCAATGTATTATTTATTCATAAAATCTGTATATACTTCAAATTGAAACAAAATTATGGTGCTTGGATATTCCAACCACGTTGACTAGAAGAATTTTAATGAACTTGTGATCATTTCTGTCCATTATATTTACATGCTATGCATTATAGTTATGCATTTAATTCTCACCAATTAAATTCAGTCGACAGATAGTGTCAATTGTATGTGGATATTCAACTTTAAAACTAATTAGTGGAATCTCATAATGGATACATTTGGCTCCCGCCATCATCTTCTTCATGGTGGATAAGTTGTAACACGCGATGTCCAATTCATGATTTAACTTTGTCGCTTCTAGACTAAGGTAAAATTAAAATGATTGTTTTAAAGTCTCATCTATGTGGAGCCAGTTATGATTTAAGGAATCTCCTCTAGTTTAGTGAGTTAACCAAGGTCTCCCTATTAGACCTGTTCCTTGATCAAATTGGAGTCCTAGATCCAAAATGACTCATTTTGCATCCATTAATGGAAACTTCTTATGCATCATTTTTTCTTTTGTTCGATAATCTCAAATTTCAATGGAGGATTAGGATTCACTTGAATTCTTCTTTTCTACTTAGAATAAAGATGTACTTTACCTGGTTCAGTATATCATTTATAGGGGATAATCCCAAGCTTCTACCTATGTTTACCTGGCAACCTATGCTGTTAGGGAAATTCTTTTTTGGATATGGACCAATATTATGGGGATGCAAGAAACAACACTTTGTTTCTCGCTCTTCTATAGAAGCCAAGTATCGTTCTGTAGGTGAAGATGTATGTGAAGCAATATGGCTACTTCGCATACTTGAAGGACTTTGCTTTACCACAGGACAAACCAACTACCTTGTATGTTGAAAATGAAGGTGCTCTCATACTTGTTCTCAATCCAGTTTTTCATGAAAAAACAAAGTGCATTGAGGTATGGGTACATTTCATATGTGAGCATGTCTTGAATCATAATAAACAACTTCAGTTTTTTCCAACAGTGAACAACGAGCAGATATCTTCACAAAGTCACTTACAAGTGAAAAATTTTAGTTGTTCTGATAATTCCTCTCCTCATCCCTTTGAGGCAATGTAAAATTAAGGGGGGTAATGTTATGGTAAACATATTTTACCTAGGTTAATTTAACATAGCTAAGTTAATTATTAAATTGTTGTAAGTTGTTATAAACCATATTTTAATTGTATTTGGGAATAGTATTCACGTATTATGTTTTTTGTCATTATTTGAGTTGTTATATGGTTCAAACAATATATTTGTAATTATATGTGCACAAGTATGTTTATTATTGCATTGTTGCAACATCCCATTTGTCTACACATGGTTGTTCAATTCCTATAAAAATTGCAGCACATTCATTATAATGTTGATTTTTTTTAAAATTAATAAAAGTATCAGGCTTCCACCTGTGTTTTCTACTTTCACCACTAAGTTACATTAGACCAGGGGTTAAATTTGATGGTCAAATAATTTTTAGATGACAGCAATTTTACAATATTTCCCTTTAAAAAAATACAAAATAGCAGTTATTTAAATACTTCAAATTTATATTTATTTAATCTTTTATGTATATTATATATTGATATAATTTTTATATAAATCTATAAAAAATGATGGTGATATTGTAAATATGCTAGTTACAAGTGATAAATTCAACTACTTTTATGTTTTTCCATTTTGTAAATCATAAAGAACAACAAAGAGTTAATAATTGCGTTAAACAAGTTGTTTTGAAGAAATGGATTTGAAAATGTATTTCCATAGGCAATCAATTCCTTTGAAAAAATTACATTGAAAATTACATAAGCATTGATCCCTCACAAGGGTATTAATTATTGTTCTTGAATTTTTGCAAGGTATTACTGGATAGCTTCATGACCCAGATTTGGTATTTTAATTTAATCTCCTTTTCATATTTTTCTTGGATTCCATACCCTAATTATGTTGTCTATACCAATATTTGATGTGTCCCTTGATTTTTGTCACCATTTCCTTTTCTTTAAGCATTCTTGGTACCTTTATTTTTCTTTATTTCCTTTTCTTGTGGGTTCCCACCAATGTACCCTTATCTTTTAAGCATTTTTGTGAACATCCTATATTAGATTTATTTCTTCCTTGCCCATTCATATAGGTACATTATCATCAGCGGGTATTACTAGTATCATATGATTAACAATCACATCCACTACTAGGTTGAATTCCTCTAGAGGTCTATCACAAATAAGCTCAACATATATATCCTTATTTGAATATGACATTTTGACTATAGTATTTATCCATGTAAAGACATGGTGCACTTACTATCTGATCACACGTTGTGTTATCCTGAATTGTTTTTGGCCCAAAACAATCTCTCCTCGTCATGCTACAATTGACAAAGGGATTCTCTAGGGAACGCAGAAATTTTTTCCAATATGTAATATTTTGAACCCAGTATGCTTCTCCACCATCCGTTGAACTCTTTTCCCAGTGTGTGATGTATTCTTGAATGCCTATTTGCATGTCTGCCATCTCTTTTAGTTATTTGAAGGGTGCCAATGGAGGATCCCCTTAGGGAAATAAATTATTCTCATCCACTATTTTCCAAATCTTAATTGAGTGTGACCAATCAAACTCCATGATTTATGATTTGAACTTCAAGATGGGCATGGTGTCTATGACATGTAATTCAAACATCTTTGGTATGTTGATACCCACAATCTTGTGGTTACCATCTAGCAAGTGTGGTTCCACAAAGGCCTTAAATTTGTAGAATTCCTAGATAAGGTACGAAGTGAATGTGTTGGACTCCTCTTGGCATGTTCTATTAGTGTAGGTATTTACCTTAGCTCATGTTCACCTAGGTACTTTATTTACCTTTATTGTATTTATTCTCACCCACTTATGTGTGTGGATATTTATTTTTATTTATTTAAATATTATGGAGATATTATGTAGTTGTTAGGTATAGCTCTTTCCTTGGTCTATGGTATTGACTAGATCCTTGATGTCTAGTTCTCTCATAAATCTATGGACTTAATTAGTTCTTTGATGACTATTTCTTTGTATGATTTATGGCTTGATCTATGACTTTGACTGCTTCTTAGATTTTTAATCCTTGCATACATAAGAAAGGCCCATTTTCATTGAGTTCCATGATAATATATGATATTGTTGTTCATTTGTTTGTAAAGGTTTATGTAAAGTTATTTTGGTGAATTACTTTCATATTATTGATCGTGGTGTTTGATTAGTATTTGTGTTCTTGTCTTGATACCATAAAAGGAACGACAACCAGATCGTACCAAGCCAAGAACACAGATGTTAATCAAACACTATGATCAATACTATGAAAGTAATTCACCAGAATAACTTTACATAAACCTTTGCAAACAATTGAGGAGCAATATCATATATTATTATGGAACTCAATGAAATACAATGAGAATGGGCCTTGCTTATATAGGTAAGTAATAACAATCTAAGAACCAGTCAAGATCATAGATCAAGCCATAAATAATGGAAATAAGTAGTCATCAAATAACTAGTTAAGTCCATCGATTTATTAGAGAACTAGACATCAAGGATCTAGTCAATACCATAGATCAAGGGAAGAACTATACCTAAAAACTAGATAATATCCCCCTAATATCTAAATAAATAAAAGTAAATATCCACACACATAAGTGGGTGAGGATAAATACAATAAATTTAAATAAAGTACCTAGGTGAACATGAGCTAAGGTAAATACCTACTCTAACATGTTTTGTAAGTGTCCATTACTTGTGGCAAAGATAATATATCCAATTTGAGCAATGTTTTCGATAATCATCCGAATGTCCCATTTATGTCTTCATGATTATGACCCACTAGAAGGAAACTCACGTACACTATGTTGAAAACCCTTCTAACTGTCAGCATGGATGTAAACGTAAACAATGTGTGATTTTTTTTGTCACATGCAACATTATCTAGTTGCAAGTAGAGAATTGGTGGTTGTTTTCTAAATGAACTTGAACATCTACTTACAGTGTTAGTTGTTAGAGCACCCTCATTTTTTTATTTGTATTCCTTGAACTTTTCATATGCATCTGTTTGCAACAGTGCATCATGTAATGGGTGTTTTGACATCCCACTATTATCTAAAAAATAACCATAATGATCTGTAAGTGGTTCTTCTAGCTTCTGGATACATAATGTCAATGATTTTATTGTGAAGTTTTCTCCTCACTCAACAAAAGGGAGACCCAAGTGTCTGAAACCCCTCATTTTTTACCCATGTGTCAGCATACTAGTCAAGGTGACATGGAGATTAATAGCATTACTTATTGATTTTTTTTCCCATCCTTGGAATTGCAGTTTTCATTTTGTCAATTTTGTCATGGACAATGCTTAAATAGATATTAGGATTTTGTTGTGATTACACTCTATGTGCATAGTAATGTGTGCAACAAATTTGAATGTAATCATTGTCCCATTTCTGTCATTGATCTATTTGTGTCAGTGTTTTTGGACATGAGGTCATTGCATGTTTTTTCTTAAGCATTGTGCACTCGTCACATATGGTGAAGATGTTGTTCTTGGTGATTGAAACATGGGAGAAATGTTCTTGCCATATTTTTTAAAGATTTGACTGTGATGTTGGAAGAAGGTCCAACAGTGAAAGGCCATTATTACACTTTTGTAGTATGTAAGAAAAACTATAACATGCAGGAAGTAGTATCATTATTACTTTAGTACCATCTTTTCCCACTGAACGAGACATGTGTGGGGATATATCAGAATTCTTCTCCGCTATTTTTGATATCAATGCAATAGTTATGATAGTGTTTGGAAATTTTTTTCTTGTATTTCCATTTATCGCCCTCCTCTCACCATTAATCCAAGATTTTTTGTATCCATAATAGATTCTTTTTTGGATTCCATGACATCTATACCATGAATTTTGACATACATCCCTTCCACATAACTTAAATTTATCTATAGTATGTTCTAAATTTTGACCTTGATCACAACTAATAGTATTTTTTGTGAATGTATTAAGTACAAAGTTTTTGATGGTAAGTTCATTGATACCTAGAGTTAAATTCCAACTGTGATTGAAAGCACTTAGAGATATGTTGGAAAGACATCCTTCCTTGCAACAAGGTTTTTTCTCAACTTCAGACAAAAATTGTTATCTTGTTTTTTCATCATTTTTCATTGCCTTTGGTGTACTAGATCGAGTATAATTTACCTTTTTTAAATTTGTAGGCATTGAAAGGTATTTTATCAAGTTTTCATTACTATTGCATATGGAGGATTCATTTGAATTTGGGTATACCAGTTGAGGCAATGGATCTTCATATTTACTCCACATTTTTACCGGAAATTCTCCTGGAATTTTTTTTAGCCTTACTTCCATAATAGAACCATCTTGATGGGCCAACTGAATGGTAGGCCATTGGATGAGAGATCCTTTTGATATGGAGCAACCCTTGCAAAAAGGCCTAATTATTTTGTCAACATGCACCCCAAATATTTCCATCTAATTTTTTAAAGTACACCATGTCTCTTTCACAGACATTTGTAAGTTTTGCTTCTGCAAAAAAATTGTGTTCTTTTAAACAAAAACATATCAAATTGGTAGTAACCCCCTTGAAATTCAAATTGAATTCAATTTTTAATGTGGCAGTTGTTTCTTAGAGTTCATAATTTTCAAAAGAAGTGTAGTTCTTATTTCTAGATATACTAGGTTTTTTATTGGTCAGGTAACTTCGTTTTTCCATTGTAGACTTGGATAGCAATCATTCCATGTAGTTATAATATTCTCCATAAAAACACCAAGTTGTGAGGATCCTAACACTACTCCCGAAATCACATGTTGTTTTTGTACCAGGAATATAAACCCTTCAGCTATGTCACTTTCTTTATGAGCACGCTTATGTTGTAGCACCACGTAGGTTGTAGAAAATTCATCCATGTATTTAGGAGTTGTGAAATAATGGCTATCACTGTTAAAATGAAAACCCTCATCCTCATTAAATTTATCCTCTGAGTCATTGTTCATGATGTTTTGAATGCCATCACCCCCCATATGTGAAACATTTGAAATCACATGGTTAATCATTTTCTTCCTTTCCCATGGGATAAAGTATCCCTAGTTTTCAATTTCTGCCAGGGTTTCACAATCATCAATTATGTATGGCAGCATGGCTCTGCCATTGAATACAATACTTATCATGATAAGTAATAAGCTAGGCCCCGCATCTCTACAATAGAGTGTATCTTTGGATGGATAAACTAGTCCCTCCGCAACTTTCACACCTTTGGATAGTAAATCCACATATGCTCCAGCTTTAAAAAAAGAGTTCATTTTCAGCTGTATCCACAAATAAAAAGAGAAAATTAGTAGTAAGGAAACTTAAATATTTAACATTAGTATGGAGAATTGAAATCAAAATGAGAAAATAAAATAATGCATCTTATATGAACATCTTTAAAACCTCATTTAATCCAAATCTTTAAACATATAAAAAAAATTAGTACACCCTTAAATCCCACTATTGTGTGTATAGTTTTATCCATAAAACACATAGTGTAGGGGAAAGGAGCCAATGATTGTAAAACTTAATCTAAGAGGCTGCTATAGTTACTTAACTATCATATTTTTTTCAAAATACCCTCTAAAATATTAATATTTTATAACGCACACAATTTCTAAGGGATTTAAAATATGTACTTTTCAGTACAAATTAAATTAATATTGGCCCTTACTTGTGAATAAAATCACCTTTTCGGGACATTTGATGTGTCACATTTTTATTGGTTGATTTGTACATGTGATTTGATTTTACTTGTGTTATTAGTTACCCTTTTTCTAAATTTTTAGTATAAAAGTTATAAATATTGACTTCAATTTTTAAAACTAGTGGTACTATACTGCACATTACCACTCACAAGCATTGGCTTATACATAGTCATTATCTTCTTTCCCCTATGGCTTTCAAAATTTATATAGCCTTGTAGCCGTTGTGAAGTAAATTTTTTCGTACATGTTAAAATTCAAATATTGACCAGAATGGGAGGCCAAATGTTGGTGACTGTACTTCAATGTGTGTGTGAGTGAAATTCCAAGTTTGAAAACTAGCACTTGGATATGCCAGTGATAGCTCATCATAGTGCGAGAGACTCATGGCCTCATACATCTACGAAGTGTGATCTCTCAAACATCAAAGTGTGATCCCTCACATGTTGAAGTGTGATCCCTTGCACGTCAAAGTTTAATCCCTCGTACAACTAAGTACAAGCATTTTCAAGACGAAGAGTGAGCATTCCAACTTGGAATAGTGATCACTCGCATATCGAAGGGCTTATTTTCACCTACCATTCTAGTCAAATTTTGTCTAGCTTAACGGCCTCTTGGACTGAAATCTAGGGCCTTTAATATTGTGTCGAAGTAAATCGTTCATGTATTTAATTCTCGAATTGTATATGTATGTTTATTTTATGGTATAGAGTTCAATTTTATTCTTTATTTGATTAACGATGGTGGTATATGCTTTGATTCAATTATGTGTATTATTTGTTTCTAAGCATTTTATATCTTCTGTAATCTTTTAAAAATATAAGTTTATTTTTAATAATTTTGTATAATATTGAGTAGAAATAACCCATTTTACGTAGTTTTTTATTAATAATTTTCAATATTAAAGACTTAATTTCAATTAAATATATGAATGTCAAATTTAAGTTTCAAACACTGCCAAATTTTAGTTTTCATACATTAAAAATTATGTTATAAAAAATTTACCTTAATTCATTACAATAACAATCACACTTTTTGTAAGGTTAAATGTTACCTAATTAATATTATGCATCCCTAGACATTAAATGGCCACTAAACCGTATAATGTAAAATCTGCCACTTGGGAGTATTTTTTTATTTTTCCATACTATATTTAATGTTAAGTGGTACAATATTAAATATTAATCCATACAAACTTTGTTAACATCTTTATTTTAATGCAATAAAATGGAAAACTGTATACTCATTTCAAAGATAACAACACCAAAACAAGGAGCACATATACAAATGGGGGAAGAACAGAGTTATAGAAAATTAAAAGAGGTAAAGCACTGTTATTTTATTTTGAAGAATTTCATTTTATACACTCATTTCACAATGATTATCAATATTTCATTTATTAGTAGGTAGTTAACCAATTTTCAATGTTTCTTCACATGTTTTGATTCTATGAATTTACAGAGCTCAAGACCCCTTCTATTTTATTATTAGAAAATGAAAAATGAAATTAAGTTTAGATAAAAGATGGTGTAAACAAATTATTTCATATGTGAAGGTTTATAGTAAGTAATAAATTTTCAAGACATGGAAAAATCACCATTTTCCATGTTTTCACGTTTCTAATCCCAAGTTCTCAAATCAACTCTAAAAAACTATGAAGACAATATGGTTTTTTCAACATAGCTAAGAAACTACCATGTAAAGGACTTCTACATGTAAAACTTAGATAGAAATAGTGTCTCGAATTTGTAAGAGAATACAAGGGGCACACGGAAATTGGGTCCTTTCATTCCACATTAACAAATCGATCTAATTCTCCATATATTGTTGATGATGTTGATGATTTGAAATTAGAAGAAACATTTTCAATAACCCATGCATATGAAATAGATAGAAATAATGAGGATCTGATGAAAGAAAAAAAAGAAGAAATTTTGTCAAAATCTGTTGTGAAAACACTTATTTCAAAATATGAAGAGGTGTATAAATATTTAAACCATGGAAAACTTGACAAGAAACATTGGGATAATATAGCATATGCTTTGAATTAATTTTTTGAAAAAATATTCACTGGGATTCAATGGAAATACACTATGAACAAGTTGAAAAAACCCCTCAAGAAGGAGAAACAATTGGAAAGCGCAACATTGGCAACACATTCAACATGGAATTTTTATGAAGAAACAGATCGCATTACACAGAAAACACACAAGTTTATTGGTTTTAATTGAAAAGAGAGGGTTAATATAACCACTTCTACTTCTAAAAAAGACATGACATGGAAATTAGAAATCTCTTCTATCAACATTGAAAATTTGGATGGAGTAAAGAAAGAAACCCCTTTGAATAAAAATAGAATTAAGAGAAAATGAGTAAAAAGAAAAATAAACTCTTATGGAGATTTGAAAGAGGTAATATTAAATAGCATGCATCTATTCAGTTAGACAATTAAATAAATTGAGTAAAGAAGACTTCAACTTGAGCATGAAAGAATGGAACAAGAGAGAAAGATAATGGACAAAATATTGGATGTACAACTTCAAGTCGCAAGTCTTTATACCCAAGTAAATTACAATTTTTTTAACCATAGTAATATAGTATTGCATCATTCATTCCATTATAAAAGATGGTGTAAATTATGTAATAAAAATATCATGCATTGGAGTTAGCTAATACTTTTCCATTTTGCATTCTTATTTTTTATTTCAGAACAATTCCAATGATCAGCATCATGGACGCCACCAAGATCATTGACACACACATCGCAAGATATTATTTGTGTAACAAAATAATTTTAAAATGACGTCGGTAAACATGTACATTTTTGTTGAGGATAATGTGATAATCCCATATGTGAGACATCAATTGAACCACATATCATTGGTAGTATAGTCACAAGGATGAAATACTTATATACTCTCAATGCAATTTATAGATGATAATATTGCTAATGAGCATTGTTGTTATTTTGTTAAAAAATCTTGATAATAATGATAATATTTGTGTGTGGCATATATGGTTAATATTTGTGTGTGTCATTAAACCGAACAATGTAAAGTTTCGTGAGATATTCGAAATATGATAATTCAATATGTGAGACATCAATTGAACCACATATCATTGGTAGTATAGTCAAAGTATGGAATACCTATATAATCACTATGTAATTTAAAAATGATAATATTGACAATGAGCATGGTGTTATTTTGATGATTAATGTGTGTGGGCATATATGTTTAATATTTTGCGTGTGGATCTACCAGGTATGAGCACAGTTAATAATGTAAAGTTGACACGTGAAATTCAATAATAGTAATGTATTAATTTCATAGCCAAATATAAAGACTATTATATATCCATAGGAATTAGACATTAGTCACAACTTCTTTTACAAACATGTGAAGTCATACGAATCAAAGTAACCCGTTGAATAGTGTTGGTTACAGGTAATTACCAAACTCTACAAATTATATTAGTATATTTGAAGGACACTTATATTCTACTAAATAACCATATTGGCGAAAACATTTAGCTGAATGGTAAATACTAAATTTGTGAGCATACTAAATCTACATATTCCTAACAATATTATGCCTTAGTGTGAACATGGAAAAAAAACAATCACTATTTTTCTTCATGACAGGCTTGCCAAAAATCGTGTGTGCATAATGATCTTGGCTCCTTCCGATGGTTTTTCAAATTCTAGGACCTTGTAAAACTTCGGTATGAATCCTTGTTCATCCAAAATGAACCCCTATTCACTGGTATGAACCCCCATTTGAAAAAAATGGACCCTTGTCCATTCAAAAAATGAACACTTGTTCTAGGTATGAGCCCCTGCTCATCCTCTTCAAGGTTTGTCATGATGTTATTATCATTCTATCTTTCGATCCCTAAATCATCTTTTCACTATATGTGTGTACCCTGTTTAGGAATAATATACATCATGTTATCTGATCACTTTATTCACAATAGGAACACACTGAAAAATTGAATCGTAAATAGGTACACTCCAACATGAACATTACACGCTAAAACGGAAATGACCACAACCTCGTTACTACGTGCCCCATCGCTTGCGGCTGGAAATAGGACTGCTTGTTTAGTTAGGGTTGTTATCCATTTAGGGATTTTCGACTACTAGTGGCTAGTTTCTATAAGCATTTCGTTATAAATTAAATTGTACTAATGAAATAGTGATAGTAACTTCTAGCAGATGAAATTTTAATAGTAATAAAAATTATTGTTTTCTTGTTCCCCCCAGTAATGTGATTTGATTACATTTTCCGGAAATTGTCGGGTAACATCGAAAATGCGTCCGTGAGGCACATGTTTTTTATTGCCAAAACAAAACTGTAAAAACTTGTGACTCACTGTGTACATGCCTCTTTACAAAGACATTTAAAATGAATCGGAGAATTATGACATTGACCTACAACTTGAGAAGTCTAGTGAAACAATATAATGACACTAACTGTTTCACTTAATTGACAATTCTGGAACTACATATTCATCAGTTAGAGATTAAAATTACACTAGATCATGGGTGTTGAATAAAAACTAATCTTCAATAATACATCAACACTAGACATTATAACATGTGATGGATTTTCTTTCTTAATGTGAAAATAAGCATATGGAAATAGGGAGAACTGATATCTTAGGAAATTGTGATGTTTAATGAAAAGGTAGATTATACATAGGGTTTGGAGTATGTATCCTCATACTAACACTTCAAAGAGTGTGCTCATTATATTTATTAAAATTATATCGTGGCCTTTGAGACTTGATTTACTAGACTAATTACTAGATCACCATCACTTTTGAGATTTCATTTTGTTAGGAATTATTATTTACATCATGGTAAATAATTATATGGTTAGTTTTATATATATTGTTGGATAACAAATGTATAACAATATATTAATACGGTTTTATATTGTTACAGATATTTCCTACTTTACAGGAAGTTGGTTTTCCTATTTGGATGGATATTTAATAGCACTCTATACATTGTAATAGATATAGTAATAATATATCAGATTATTTGCCCAATGTTTAACCTGTGTATTATTTACATTTGATACCAGAGCGATCGGTTGAGAGAAATGGGAGAATAAAATATTCTAAGGGTCAGCTGAGAGTTTTAGTTTCCATGTGGGATGGTAGAATCTGTTTGAAACAACCAGTTTGTATTATATTTGTTCTTGACATGAGAGGATTGTGCTGTTTAGAAAGTTGTCCTGGTAAAAGGAGGAGATAATATATTAAAGCGCAGATCATGGTTTACCTCTCGAGTGTAGAAGCTTGAATCAAACCTGTGCAGCTATGCAAAAAATGATCAGAAGAGGCAATGGAAAGGATCTTGAAATTTTTTGAATCTGTCAAAACGTAATGTTGCTCTACAGCGACTGAGGGTAAAGCTGTGAGGTTTTTTGGCAAATCCTTTTCATCACACTGATATCCCCCATCCAAAGAGATGGTCACGTGGACACCCATAGCTCCCAATTTAGAAAATCACTTCTGTGTACATCCTGGCCACCATGAAGATTCGACCCATGCAGGTTATCAAGTCACATGTAAGTAAATGCAAACAACAAGGCATGACATATCAGTATACATTTGACCAAGGCATGCTGGTAGGCCAATCCATACAAGAGCGGATCTCTCCCACTCACGTCACGAGTCTACACACATGTGCACAGTCTCATGGATCTGATAAACCTTAGTGAATAAAATCCATTTTCTGCAATATGTGACGTCAATCAATGTGGGCGGAAACCATAGCCATTAGTATCCATCCTAATTCTATTCCTTTCCAAAGGAAAACAAGTCCCAAAAAAAGAGTGTGAGTTCGCGCTAAAATCCACATACACAAAAGCGTGTAGATCTCACGCAGCCATATACAAAGTCATGTGAAATAACAAATCAATTTGTCCCCCTCCAGCTACCATGAAGTCATGTTTTCAAGGTTGGTTTGCATTCAGTTTTTACAGTTAACAAATTACATGGCAGTATGTTTGGATCAGGAATTGGAATGACACCAGGAAAATTACATTACATTCTTGTTAGATTCTTCGCTTTATACATGTGTGGTCTACTCTATTAAGACATCACATTGAGAGCTTCTCACATATATTCTCTTCATACATAGCCACAAATGGAGCAAATAGGTTGGTCTTGTTAATTATGTTTCGTCCATTGTAAAGTGGTACATAGTAATATTTGATTCAATATAAGTGCACCTATGTGAGTAAGTAACCTTTGTAAAAATATACCGAAAAAATTAAAATCACGGATGTATTTTCATATGTAACCTAACGTTTGCATTTTGAGGGTTAAGATGTTAGTTCACCCTAATGAAGTTTTTGAAGGTTACAAAGAAGAAATATGTGCCTAGCATTCGAGGGCTCCACCCCTCGACCCCACCCTAAATATCGCGACAGGGAGTGCATCACAGTCTTTTGCACTGCCCCAGGACCCTGTAAGGGGTGCTGCCCCTTGACCCCACTAGGGGATGCCACCCCCCAGACTCCCGCTTTGGAATCTCTGAGCCAAAGTAAAAATTAGTTGGGAATACATGTCAATACAAGGTGGTACAAATTTGAGCTTCAAATTTCCATCCCTCTGAGTGAGATTGTTTTCAGATGGAGGATGGAGGAACAAGAGGTAGGAGGTCAGATAGTGACCTCTCATAAGTCGCCAATGACAGGGCTACATGAAGTTGATGGTGACAATGTTTGTGTGAGTCTATTCTTTCATTCAAGTCAGTCAAATTTGTCTAGTTTGTTGTACGATTGTTAGAGTTCTTGTTTTGTGTGGTATTTGATGGATGTTGGAAAGAGAGTTGTGTTGCAGCGCAAATGACTGTGGCATGTGAAATCCTAATAACTTAATTGGTCTTCTGAACAAAATGGGTACTTTGTTGGAAGAAGGTTGAGCTAGAAGAATACGATTCACTTTCAATTAGGGTTTTTATGTGCAGTTAGGGATTTTGGACTAGCTAGATTCTGATTTATATAGACATGTTCGTTCGATAAATTAAATTGTACTTATGAAGTATCTATATGAGTGGAACTTTCACATAGATGAAGTAGTAATAGTAACACCAATAATTCCATTTTCATTATGTTTACAGTAATGTAGTTTTGTAATATACATAAGGAAATTGTTGGAAATACATAATATCCCTAAAAAAATATAGCATAGTGATTGCCAATAGAAAAAATGCACCAGAGTAAGTCAATTCATGCGTAGGTTCCTCTTTGAAAAAATTGAATCGAAGAATCCAGAAAACCACACGAGGTGGACAGTTGATGGGACCTGTTCACATCAAGGTTTGTGGTAATCCTGTTTAAAACCATGGAAGGAGAGAGCCTTTCTTTAGGATCAAGGTCATGAGTCACAGATTTGGACATGCCACAGGGGTGAGCATACTACAGTTGTGAGTGTGGATGTTTTTCTACCCTGTAAACACTAAGGGGGGAATTGTTTTAGTTAAATAAGCTAATGATATATCAACATGGTAAATAATTATAAGATGTCATGGCTTTTCTATATCTTAATGTAACAATAAGCATATGAACAATATGGAGATGTGATATCTTGGGAAATTATGATTGTTTAATGACAAGGGAGATTATACAAATTTGGTTTTCCTAGTTTGTATGGATATCATACTAACAATACAAAGAGTGTGCTCAATACATTTATTAATAATTATATCCATGGCCTTTGAGACTTCATTGACTAACTAATTATAGATCACCGTCGCTATTTAAGATTTCATTTATAATTAAAATGTAGAAATTTTTGTATTCCTTTCAACAACTTGTAGTAAATAGTATGAGAACTACATAAGGCTTGATCCCTCTCGAGGGTATGTAGTGCATCACTTAGCTCCGCCAGGGATAGTCTAGCCAATATAGTGCAATTATATATGAGTAAAGAGAGGTATAAGAAATTTATGGAACAAACTAATTAGAGATAAGGAAAGTGTGACCCCATGGAAAAAACATGTAATGTAACTCTTTTCTCAGTTCAATTGTAGATGTTCTAGTGAATGATTGCCTTGCGAACACTAAGTTCAAAATATTTTGTTGAGTGCTGATCATATTGACCGCTAAGCTTGTTAATGTTTTGTTGTGGCTAACCTTAGAGATCGCTAGGAAGAATTTTGTATTTATTTACTCCTCGTAGTGAATTTCCTATGTAATGATGCCTAATAGCACCTACTAATCTCAAAATATTTCCAGATTTTTCTTATTTCATTAATAGTTTTAATTGTTGATGAAGCCTAGTGACAAGCTTAGATTAAAATATTTCAACGTCGCACATATTAGTGATGACTAGGAACAAAAGTATGCATGTTGTGACCCTATCGATAGTGCATCTATTTCCACAAAAAGATAATTGCAATTAATAGTTTTCATGTTAATGTTGATTAGTGATAACCAAGCTCTAAATATTTCTTTGGGAGAAATTGTGTAAAACCAAATCCATTTTTAGCACTTCCCAATTATTTATATTTTGTAAAAGTATAACTTTTCCATTACCTTTAATCAACAAAACCCATTTTTCTGCCCTTCCAACATTCAATTCTGTTCATGGTACATTATTATTTCACGCATTTTAACAAAACATTATCAATGCAAAACTTTTGGCATCTAATGATCTATAAATGATTGCGAAATATTTGTATGTTGTGTTTGCAAAAAATGCATTTTTTCGCAAGAGGACCGACGAACTTTTTCCTAAAATTCTTGACATGGGTACAGTAATAATTGTTCGAAGATTAAAAAAATTGTTATTCTTGAAAAGGTTAAGGAAAATGGATTTCTGTTCAAAAAGGGCTATTAGTCATTCATGGCTTTTGTAGACAATTGAGACCTAAGGTCAATGTTAGGACCGACTAATTGAACTAAAGTTATAAATTGATTATTGAAATTACTTTTACAGGCGGAAGAATATGGAAATTTTGATATTTAATGACTTGGGAGATTATACAATTATAATTAATTAAAGAGATGTCCATTGAATTGTGTTTAGCTAACTGTAAGTTCAAAATACTTTGGTCGAGGAGGATGTTAATGACCACTAATATTTATATTTTTTTCTTATTAATGCATTAGTAGTTTTCCTATTAATGATGTCTAATGATCACTAAGCTAAAGGTATATCATTGTGGCCTATCGTAGTAACAGCTAGGATAACAAGTACGCATTTATTTTGTAATGATTCTTATAAACTATTAAGCTATAAAAAATATTTACATCTAACCCTAGTGACCGCTAGGATAATAAATACTTATGTTTGTACCCTTCAGTAGTGCAAGGATTGGCATTCTTTTTCTCATTTCAAAAACAATTGTGCTTTGAAATAATCCAAGATACAGAGAAGCTCTAAATAATTCATTGTTGATTGAACTTAGCGATCGCCAAGATCAACACTACATATGTCAAGATCCCCTCACTAAGTTCAAAGATTGTAGAATTTTTTCTCATTCTAATAATAGTTGTCTTGTGAATAATGCCTAGATATATGTCCAGTCTCTAAATATTTCATTGTTGATGTACTTAGCGGCCGTTTAGGATCTGAAATACGTAAGCCTTGAAGCCTCAAGAGTGCTTCTATTGACAAAATTTTCGTCATTACATTAATATCTTAACTAGAGTCACACCTAGCGAATGCCATAGTTACAAAATATGTATCATCTTTACCCCTTAGTGGATCATGTATAGTAGTGCTTTTCTCATTCCACTTAATAGTAATTCTATGAATGATGCCTAGCAACAAGACATATACATGATCCTGCAATGAGCTAATCATACCTAAGTAAAGGTTGATCCCTTTAGAACACATGTATTACAACAATTTTCTCAAGTCAATAATAGACATCTATTAAATGGTGTTTAGATAACACTAAGTTCAAAATAATTTTTCAAGGTAGATGTTATTGACCCCTAAGATTTATACATTTTCTTGTTAATGCATTAGTATTTTTCCTATTAATGATGCCATAGCGACCACTAAGCTATAATTATATCGTTGCAGCTGATCGTAGTATCAGCTAGGATAAGAAGTACATATTTATTTGTTAATGATTCTTATAAATCGTTAATCTCTGAAAAAAAATGTTGTGGTTGACCCTAGAGACCACTAGGATAAGAAATACTTATTTCTATAACCCCTCAATAGTGCAAGGATTTGTTCGAACATAATCATTAAGTGGTCTGGCAAACCCTTAATGTATATGGGTCAATCACTAATATATAGGTTAATATTTAATAATATGAAATTTTTATATTTCTATTATTAAATATGATAACCTAGGTATATACTTTAGGTTAAATATTTAATATCATGAAATGATTATATTTATAATATTAAATATTATAAACTTAGGTGTATGTGTCAACCATTTTAGGTTGAAAATGTGGGTCAGGGAGATATACCCGATCACCTTATATAAAAAGGACTTTAGGTCCTCATTTGATATATTCGGGAAATATATCAAAGGTGTGCAAATCAAGTGATTTGGTTTTACCCTTAGTAAATAGGGTTTAAAAGGAGGAGATGATCTTACTAGAAGTAAAATAAGTTCTCTGAAGTAAAAAGTTATTTTCAAAATGGTTTTTACCCTATTAGGGTTCTCCACTATAAATATTGTGTCACATGTGTTATTTATTTGTTGTAAGTATTTCTTTATTTACTTATGTTATGATGTAATATTTATTTAAATATTTATTGTAATATTATATAATATGTAAGTTAATTAAATCTGTATTTAATTAGAATCCTCAAATTCTAACATGGTAACAAAGTGAAGTAAATTAAATAAATTAAGATCAAATATTTTGTATTTTATTTATTTAATTTGTACGGGTTTTTTTTAACAAACCTGAAAGGGTATTTACAAGTAGCTGGTCCCCTTCTTTTTTTTCCCCAATTTATTTTGGCATTACATTTGTGCAATTAAACTCTCGGTAAAAATTTTAGAGTTTTTCAATTTTAAATCCCTAAGTTTTTTAGGGGGAGATGTAATATGATATGATTCTTAATTTATTTACTTATTTTAAATTATATGGAATTAATGTTTGTTTGGAAATTGATGTGTGCACAGGTGAAAAGGGGCTTCAAATATTTACCCTGCGTGAAAGTCAGAAAAAGAAAGGATTTATTACTGTATGAAATAATTTTCATGTTTTCTATAATTTCAAATATTTGTAGGTTAAATATTTCGGAAGGTAAATTCATACCCGTGTTCTTTGGTCTCCTCTAAAATGATTTGATTTGAAAAACTATAATTTGTAGTTAATATATAACTATATCCTATATAATTTGAAAACTATATTAGTATGTTTAAATAAAAATATATGATATAAAATAAGATTTATATAATAATTTATATAAACATCATATTAAAATTTATATAGTTTTGAAAAAAAAAACTATATATTAAAAGCCTTAAACCATAGTAAAATTACATGGGATTGAGGGAAGAGTCAATAGACCATATTCTAAGCCTAAGTTTAAATCATATTTAAACTTAACTTATAAATCTAGGCATATATATTTTTTTAAAAGAAACAAACCTAAGCTTGAATCATATTTTATATATATGGTTATTTTAAACCGCTTAAAATATAAATTGTATTAGATTTGGGTTATATATGTTTTTAAAAAAATAAAGTGCTTACTTTTTTTTAGTAATGGTGCCCATGTTTATTTCTTGGCCATGAAGAAATTACTTTTTTAAATCTTAATACTTATTAAATAAAAACCTAACATGTGTCCCAAACCATTTATATTACCCATGTAAGGGGGCAGCGCCATTCATTTATATTTTATAGTTTATAAAAACTATATAAATGAACCTATTTAAAGGTTTTTTATATATAAGAGTGGGAGTGGAGAATAAAATGAAATAATATCTCATGTATAAATGTGGAACTCTTAAGTATAAATGGAGAATTAAAAAAATGACTAGTTTATTGGTGGCCTAGGTGAAGTGTGGTAAATATTTATTAAAATATTTGTAGTTACAGCTACATAAAAGTTTTAAAGTTTTTTAACTTGTAAGAATTCTCTAAAATATTTTGTAAATATTTCCATAGGTTTAAATGTGTGCAGGGTAAAATTAAGAATAAATGAAGGGAGGAGACAAGGTTCATGAAAATAGGGATTTGAATTTATTTCATTGGTCAGGTGAAATTACTTGTCCCCTCTGTAAAATATGCAGGTTAATCTATACTCTCATAAATCTACTTGCACTTGGTAAAATTCTCTTAACTTGATCTATATCCTTTAAATCCCTTTAATAAGGGTTATGCATTTTTTAAGTGTATATATTTTTACATTATAAATTATAATAGGTTATTATAATGTGTTAAAATATAACCTCCCTAATATTATACAGAAGAAACTATTCTGGAATTTCACATTCTGGAAATATACAGCAAGTTTTGGCTTTATTAAATTTGACAGCCAAATGATCGTCACGATAAACCAAACATAAGACAATATGATGGTCATTTAGACATCAAATTTAATCTCGTAGGTTCTAGGAAACTTTCATTGTGTTAAAATTGACAGTCAAATGACCGTCACAACAGACCAAAAAATAAGCCATTATGACGGTCATATAGATGTCAAATTTAATCTGGCCGAATTTTTGTCTGCATCAATATTTTCAAAAAATTTAAGTTATGCATTCTTAGGGGTCTCTTCTTCACTTCTATATGGTCGGAAATATTTTTTATATAGATCTAGGATATAATGCAGAGCCCTTTATATTGCAGGTTATTATTTTGATCTTGGGAGGTTATTAGTATGCATTGTAATGACAGAATTAGTTATGATTAAATAGTTTTTTTATCTATAAAATTTAGATCTAATTCTATTAAAAGTGTTATTTTTATTATCAATAAATATGTATCTAACTCTATGGTACATTGTATATTATAATGGGGTGTGTTTTACAAGTTTAGGAAAACAATGGCGTCTAACTATTTCTGTCTTGACAAAACCTAAATCCTGAATGAAACCAACTACAACATTTGGGTCAAAACATAATTTATGGCAAGGAAACTCTAGAGGATTATTTCTAGATCTGAAGTTGCTCCCACCGGTTGTCAAGAAACTGTAGATAACATGAATACATTTTTGCAAGGAATGCAGGAGGCTCTTTCTATGATTCTATGCAATGTGAACAATGAGTACCTTCTACACATTAATAATATCAAACATTCGAAAGAAGTATGGACACAACTAGAATCCATGCATGAAGGATACTTGGTATATCAAGGATAGTAATGAGATTAAAATAGCTAAAGGAATTCAAATAAAGTTCTGTATATTTTTTATGATTTTTTTTCTACATCTTGTTTTATATCTCAAAGTTTGAATAATTCAAAACTATGGCATGAAAGGTTAGGACATGTTAATTATCGAAGCTTATATGAAATGTCTAGATATAATCTAGTGAAAGGTTTATGTGTGTTGTCTTCTTCTCTTGAATTTACTTCATTAAATTTTTATAATGATGGTTTCGATTCTGATTTTTTAAATGGTCATAATGATGTTTTGATGCTATAGATGTTTTTGAAACTCTTATCTTCCTAGATAAGAAATTAAATTGGGCTCAATCTATGTTAGAAAGTTCAAATCCTATTAACCTTAGGAAAATGATCAAAATCCATCATATGTACCATGCATTAATTACCTTGTATGAACCTAAGCCACAAATTATTATAGGGTCTACGTGGATATACAAAGTAAAATATAATACTGATGGTAGTATTAACAAACATAAAGATAGACTTGTTTCTAGAGGTTTCACTCAAAAATTGGTATTGATTATGTTGAGACATTTCCTATAGCTAAAATAAGTACTGGTAGGGCCTTATTTACAATTGCTTCTCAATTTGGGTGGGAAATCCACCAAAGGATAAGAAAAATCTATTTTTGAATTGTGATTTAAAAGAAGAACTTTACATGTTTCAACCTAAAGGATTTGAAGAAACTGGTAAAGAAAACTATGTTTGTAAGTTGAAAAATCCTTGTATGATATAAAACAAGCTCTTAGAGCTTGATATACGAAAATTGTTTCCTTCTTTAAACTGTTAGATTTTGTTAATTATTCTTCTAACAATGATACATTCATTAAGTAATAAGGCTTGCATATTATCATTATATGTATATATGTTGATGATTTACTTATGTCTGGTGACAATTCTGATTTAATTCATAGGATTAAAAATAAATTGAAGTAGTACTTTGAAATGAATGAGTTAGGTCTCTCACACCATGTTATTTTTATAATTGTATTTCATTCTATTGTTATTTTTAAAAACACAATATACAACCATTGTATTGAAAAAGTTTCTTATGATTGATTATAAACCATTTTTTACTTCAATGGAAGCTGAAATAAATATTAATCATAAATCTGCATATAAAAAAGTTAGATCCTATTTTATATACGGTGTTAGTTGATAGTTTGATTTATCTAACTATAACTAGATCAGATATTTCCTATATAAAAGTAATTACTTCAAGGTTTATGCATGAACATTTTTTAGAGATCATTGGAATCTTGTAAAAATAAATTTTTAGATATTTGAAAGGAACAATTAATTATGGGTTGCATTATACTAAGAATGAAAATGCTATTTTATATAGATTTTGTGATTCTAACCATACTGATGTTGTGTTATAGAATTTACTGGATGTGTGTTTAAGTTTTTTGGTGTAGGAACCATTACTTGGAACAACAAATATAATCAACAATCTCAATTTTTTCTACTGAGGTAGAGAAGTACAATGGAAGAAGTAAAAAATTCATGTGGTTGCAATGGATGTTGGTAGAGATACACATGGAAGCTAAAGGAATTATTTATCTTTTATGTGGTGGTCAAAGTTGTATTACTCTTGATTAAGAATTCAGTTCAACATCAGAGGACAAAGAACATTGAGATACATATACGCTTCACCCATGAGAAGGTGCAAAGTGATGAGATAAATCTCAAGTTCATGTTGACTGAAAAACATGTTGCTGACATCTTCAAAAAGTCCCTGAGTGGCGCAAAGTTTTGTCACTTTCGTAAAAATCTTAGATTTTCAGAGTTGCCATTGAGGGGGAGTGTGTATGACAATTTCAGATCCTAATGGAACTTGGTTTTTGTAAAAATACCTTTGGGCATGTATACCTCCTCGAATTATTTTTTATAAAGAAGTCTACAAAGTTCTTAAAGGAGGTCTTCAGTAAACTCTTAGTGCTATTGAGTTTACTGGTAAACATCCAGTATAATAATATTGTTAAGGAGGTCTTTGGTTGTAAAAGTATTATATATGCTTGGGTTCAATAACATTTTATGAGAACCTGTGAGAACATGTAAAACTCATAAATCATACTTAGCCACTAATCATGGGATGATCTTTTGGATTCCAAATCCTTTTATACCAAAAGGTAAATTGAGTATGATGAAGGTGTTATAATTATTTCAACCGATAGGTTAGCCTAAAACATTTATGGTTTAAGGATTCTAAATCATATAGTGTACCACAGACAAATAATCTAGTAGCATATGTTATGTTATTCCACTTAACATTAAGGGGGAGTGTTGGAATATAATGATTAAGTGGTCTGGCCAACCCTTAATGTATATGGGTCTATCACTAATATATAGGTTAATATTTAATAATATTAAATCTGTATATTTCTATTATTAAATATGCTAACCTACGTATATACTTTACGTTAAATATTTAATATCATGAAATGATTATATTTCTAATATTAAATATTATAAACCTATGTGTATGTGTCAACCATTTTAGATTGAAAAGGTAGGTCAGGAGACATACCCACTCACCTTATATAAAAAGGACTTTAGATCCTCATTTGATATATTTGGGAAATATATCAAAGGTGTGTAAATCAAGTGATTTGGTTTTACCCTTAGTAAATAGGGTTTAAAAGGAGGAGGTAATCTTACTGGAAGTAAAATAAGTTCTCTAAAGTAAAAGGTTATTTTCAAAGTGGTTTTTACCTTATTAGGGTTTTCCACTATAAATATTGTGTCACCTGTGTTATTTATTTACTATACGTATTTCTTTATTTACTTATGTTATGATGTAATATTTATTTAAATATTTATTGTAACATTATGTAATATGTAAGTTGATCAAATATGTATTTATTAGAATCCTCAAATTCTAACAGGATTGGCGTTCTTTTGCTCATTTCAATAATAGTTGTTCTTTGAAATAATACTATATACAGAGAAGCTCTAAATAATGTGTTGTGGTTGAACTTAACGACCACTAAGATCAACACTATGTATATAGTGACCCCCCACCAGTTCAAATATTGTAAAAATTCTTCTCATTCTAATAATAGTTATGCAGTAAATAATGCCTAGATACGGCCAATATCTAAATATTTCGTTGTAGTTGAACTTAACGACTGCTAAGATTTGAACTACCTAATTCTTGAAGCCTTATTGATAGACTTTTCTCATTACATTAATATTTTTTACTGGAGTTATTTCTAGTAAACACCTTGGTTAAAAATATGTATATCTTAACCCCTCAGTGGTGCATATACAGTCATGTTTTTCTCATTCCATTAATAGTAACTCTATGAATGATTCCTAGTAATCTCTAAGCTATCAATATTTAGTTATGGTTGACCCTAGCAACCACTAGGATCAACACTTCTTTCATTTATTTAGAAATTATTTTCTAAGCTTACCTAATGATCAGAATTAGGGTCATATGAATGTTGTCATAAATTCAATTAGGTCATTTGTCGTAGTAATTATTTTTTTGATCATATATGCAGTGTTCTTGGCCCTTTAATTTTTCAACATGGTGGGAGAACCGGTAATGTCGATGAAAGATGTTTATTTATATTCCAACGAGAATGGCATAGTAATAATAGATACCATGTTTGATCCAGCTTCCTTACATGAAAAATTTCAGCATTACTCAGATCTATTTTCCGCAGTACATGATGGAAGTGTATATGTTGATGCCGCAGATAAAAAGGGTATACCAGAAGATCAAGCGCTGCATTTCCAAGACATAAGGATGATAAAAAGATTTGGTCTCTATTTAAACTAGAGGTTCTTCCATTTCTAGAAGTGTTCTCTTCCTATATACTTCATGCCAAGTTTAAAGGTGTGTCATTATTTTCTAAATCAAGGAAAAACATAATAGGGTTTTTTGTTGGGAATGCATACAAAAGTTATTATAAACTTCATGTGTCGGACCTCTTGTACAACTCAAAAACAATAAGGTCCTAGATGGCCCAAAGGAGAGTACGAGATGTTTTGCAGAGTTTTTCATTCGACCCATTAGATAATATGGATGATTTTAAATTTTCTGGTATCCTTATTAAAAGGTTTAGACCAGGAGTTGGTATTGGCATGGCCCTCATGATAAGGCTATATGGAAATTAGTCAATCTCTAACGTGGATGTTTCCTCGATCCCCTTGTTTTCTTTTATTATTGATGATGGCAAGATTCCCTCCTTAGGGAAAGTTCCAATGGTCAATTTAGTGAGACAAAGAAATAAGTTTGTCAACAAATGCAAATCATTTTACATGGCTTCCTATCATCTCGATGTATGTATTTCTATCAAATTTGGTATCCTTAATCCCTTTGAAGGTAAAAGATAAATATTCATACTTTTATTCCCAACGTTTCAAATCACATATTCAAGATATATGCACTTATTTGTATCCTTCTCTCTATCAAAAATTTCATAAAATGGTGACACTGAGATTATCTGATGTTGTCATCACTTCCATAAGGAAAATGGGAGCCGTATTATTCTATCTACAATATAAATTTATCATGATTAAGGGGCTCCTTACACATCCTTGTCAGTTTCCATATTATGTTAGAGATAAATTGGTATAACAAGAGGTTGCATATCAGATTTGTAATGATATTGCTATAAAGTGTAAGAAGAAGAAGTTTAAAACACATCCCCCCCTCCCAGTCTATATGGGATGTAAAAAATTCAAAAGGTGTCCCAATTTGAAGGCAGCGTTAGCCCATATAAATTCATTTCATCTCCCCAAACACCCTTTAAGACAATATGACAAAATGAAAAGGGTTATCAAGCACCTAAATTCGCATAAAGGATAGTTAAATATATTGTATGCTCCTGTGCATGATAGTAATGACTGAGTATGGATTACCCAAACACAAGATAGCCTTATTAAGAAGAATATGAAGGAGAAAGGGGTAGTTCCACCTCTAACAGTAATTATTATAAACGAGGCTAGGAAGAGAAAGGCATCTTTGTATTCAGAACAATCACAAAATCCTTGTGTTCCCTTATATCCACCAATTGAATCTCGATATGAGTTTCAAGAATACTTTTCTGAACCAAATGAATCTCCAACTTTGGTGGCATATTCCTCAACTTCATCAGATGAAGAACAAGAAACTATGCAAACTAAAATTTCAGCCAGTGAAGCCCCGATGCAACCCTCTCAATCTTCTCCCTTCACTTCATATGAATTCAGACAAAAGTGGGTAGAGAAATTAGTAATTACACAAAAATAAAATCTAAATTGGGAGGTACAAGAAGAGCCCTTAGTAAACATTGATTTTAATCCAAGGATGGGAACCTTGAGAAGTTTAACTAAAAACTAAGATGTCAACATAGTAAGCCATTATTTGGCTAACAAAACTTTAGAAGACCTCTTCACTCTTAAAAATAAAAGGAAATCCAAAGGCTCCCAAGTTGTGCAATATGAGGAAGATATGGAATCCTTGATAATGGCTATAGCTAAAGTATCCATAGAAGTAGTGAGAGGATTATGTGCTAGAAATAAAGAGATTGAAACTCAATTAAAGTCCACAGTTACTCTCTAGAAAAAATTCTTATGTAGAAGAGGCATTACATGGATTGTATAATAAAATAAAGAAATGCATCAGGGTGAAAAGGAGGAGGCAGAACCATTGTTGGAAAAGAATGAAAAAATCATTACAATAATGACATTGTTATAGAAAACATTAAGACAGATGGGGCAGACCGTTGAAAAAAGAATTTGTAAAGACTCTTCAATTATGACCATGGATGATATTTGTATATGTCAAGACATATGATAATTATACTAAGGAAATACTAAGGGAATGAAATGGACAAGTAAAAAGAATTTCTTTGTAGTTTAACGACATTATTTCTATAGGAAATCATATTTTCATAGAAGTTTTGGTCATGGAAGTATTTAACAGTAACCATGAACTAGTTTATCAATGAAGAGTTCACGACAACGCTTAAGAAATTCCTTGGTTAATTTTCAAAGGATAATAGTTAACGCAAATGAAGGAGAAAATTCACATTTCGTTGAGATTATTTCCAAAACAAGTGAAAAAATACAGAAAATAGAGACTCTGAAGGAAATTGCCAAAAAAGCAGTTGGTAGTCAAAAGGATTATCTTGACAAGTACATTGTGCTATATAGAATCCTGATTGTTGACATAAAAAATATAATCAGAGATTCTCATATTTTCAAACTATTGAGGAGGCATGACAACGAGATGGTAAAATAGATCCCAAACAAGAGCAACAAACCCAGGAAACAACTGTGCCTCTGGACTTGGATCATCAGCAGCCCATAGTTAAGGAAGAACCATAATGAATCATAAATTTTAGAATCTGAGATAGGTGGGTAAGCACTGTAATATGTATGACATGTTAATAGATGAATATTTATAATTGATTGAATGATTCTGTATATATTCCAAATTTTATACTCATCTAAACATGCACCTTGTTGTTTTGATATGCTAAGCTCCAAATATGTCTTTGTGGCATAAACTAGTGCACATTATGCTCAAATATCCATGTAATGAGTATTGATCGCTAAGCTCACAATATCTTACATGTTTTTTTGTTAAATCATAGTGACACCAAATATTAAAAAATATGTTGCAACATAAGCTAGTGGACTTAGACTTGTTAAGCTAAAAATTTCATTCTTCATCTTGTTAAATGCTCGAGACATCTAAGCTTGAAATATTCTATTGTGGAAGCACCTAGATGTCGTGTAGCTAAAAATTTGTTAATTTGATTTGTTAAAGCATACGGCTAAAAACTTGCAAACATTATGAGTATGCATATTATAGTGGACTAGCCTCCTAGAATCTTAATTTAATGTGTTAAATCCTTGCGACCGCTATGCTCCAAATATTATGGGTTAAATCCTAATGAATGCTAAGCTTAAATTATTACATCGTTGTAAAGGCTAGTGACTGCTAAGCTCAAATCAATTTCATTTAAAATGTTAAATCTTGTTGAAATATTTGTTTTAAATATTATGTTGTGGCAAGTACGTAGTGGCCACTAATTTCATACTACCTTAATTTAGTTTGTGAAACCCTAGCAACCGCTAAGCTCCAAATAATATGTTGTAGCAATACCTAGTGACACGCTAGACTCAAATATCTTTCTTTATTTTGTTAAATCCTAGCGACCGCTATGTTCCAAATATTATGATGTGGAAGTTTCTTAGCGGCCTACAACTTCAAAATATCTGTTATTGAGTACCGATCGCTAAGCTAAAAATATGGTATTGTGTTATACCCTAGCGGCCACTAAGCTTGCAATATCTTTCTTGTTTTTAGTTGAAATCCTAGCGATAACTAATATCTAAATAATATGTTGTAACATAAGCTAGCAGACGCTAAGCTAAAAATTTCATTCTTGATCTTGTTAAATGCTCGATGACATCTAAGCTCAAAATATTCTATTGTGGAAACAACTAGATTCCATGTATCTCAAAGTTTGTTAATTTGATTTGTTAAAGCATACCGCCGACAACTTGCAAACATTATGAGTATGCATATTCTAGTGGAAACTAGCCTCCTAGAATCTTAATTTAATGTGTTAAATCCTTGTGACCGCTATGCTCCAAATATTATGGGTTAAATCCTAATAAACACTAAGCTTAAATTATTACATCATTGTAAAGGCTAGTGACCGCTAAGCTCAAATCAATTTCATTTAAAATTTTAAATCCTGTCAAAATATATTTTAAAAATATTATGTTGTTGCAGTATGTAGTGGCCACTAATTTCATACTACCTTAATTTAATTTTTGAAATCCTAGCGACCTGCTAAGCTACAAATAATATGTTGCGGAATACCTAGCGAACGCTAGACTCGAAATATATTTCTTTATTTTGTTAAATCCTAGCGATTGCTATATGTTCCAAATATTATGATGTGCAATGTCTTAGCATGCCTAAGAGTTCAAAATATTCATTATTGAGTACCGATCGCTAAGCTCATAAAAAATGTTTTTGAGGCATAACCTAGCGACCGCTAAGCTCACAATATCTTACTTGTTTTTTGTTAATCCTAGTGACAACATATCTTCAAATAATATGTTGCAACATAAGCTAGCGGATGCTAAGCTAAAAATTTCATTCTTCATCTTGTTAAATGCTTGAGACATCTAAGCTCAAATTATTCTATTGTGGAAGTAACTAGATGCCATGTAGCTCAAAATTTGTTAATTTGATTTGTTAAAGCATACCACCGACAACTTGTAAACATTGTGAGTATGCATATTCTAGCAGACACTAGCCTCCTAGAATCTTAATTTAATGTGTTAAATCCTTGAGACCGTTACTCTCCAAATATTATGGGTAAAATCCTAACGAATCTAAGATTAAATTATTACATGTTGTAAAGGCTAGCGGCTGCTAAGCTCAAATCAATTTCATTTAAAATGTTAAATCCTGTCGAAAGCTTTTTTTAAATATTATGTTGTTGCAGTACGTAGCCACTAATTTCATACTACCTTAATTTAATTTTTGAAATCCTAGCGACCACTAAGCTCCAAATAATATGTTTGACAATACCTACCAGACGCTAGACTCGAAATATATCTTTCTTTATTTTGTTAAATCCTAGCAACTCTATGTTCCAAATATTATGATGTGGCAATGTCTTACGGCATATAACTTCATGATATCATTATTGAGAACTGATTGCTAAGCTCAAAAAATGTTTTTGAGGCATAACCTAGCGGCTGCTAAGCTCGCAATATCTTACTTTTTTTCATTGAATCCTAGCGACAACATATCTTCAAATAAAATGTTGCAACATAAGCTAGCAGACGCTAAGCTAAAAATTTCATTCTTCATCTTGTTAAATGCTCGAGACATCTAAGCTGAAATATTCTATTGTGGAAGCACCTAGATGTCGTGTAGCTCAAAATTTGTTAATTTGATTTGTTAAAGCATACTGCCCGATAACTTGCAAACATTATGAGTATGCATATTCTAGTAGGGCACTAGTCCTCCTAGAATCTTAATTTAATGTGTTAAATCCTTGTGACCGCTATGCTCCAAATATTATGGTTTAAATCTTAAAAAACACTAAGCTTAAATTATTACATCATTGTAAAGGCTAGAAAATGCTAAGCTCAAATCAATTTCATTTAAAATGTTAAATCTTGTCAAAAGATTTGTTTTAAATATTATGTTGTGGCATACGTAGTGGCCGCTAATTTCATACTACCTTAATTTAGTTTGTGAAACCCTAGTGACCACTAAGCTCTAAATAATATGTTGCAACAATACCTAGCGGATGCTAGACTCACAATATATTTATTTATTTTGTTAAATCCTAGCGACTGCTATGTTCCAAATATTATGATGTGGTAGTGTCTTAGCGGCCTATATGTATTCAAAACATCCTATTATTGAGTATTGATCGCTAAGCTACAAATATGGTATTGTGTTATACCCTAGCGGCCACTAAGCTTGCAATAGCTTTCTTGTTTTTGTTAAATCCTAGCAAAACTAATATCCAAATAATATGTTACAACATAAGCTAGTGGACGCTAAGCTAAGAATATAATTCATTAATGTGTTAATTTCTAGCTGTAATGTTCCATATTATGGTTCCAAGACTAATAATATTGTGGCCTTCCATAACAACCCTAATGAATTAATATATATGACAACACTTTATCTTCCACCAATAATACGTGGCCTACTAATAATATTGTTTTAAAATAATTATATTGTCGTGACTACAAAGATATGTGATTTTTTGTCATGGCTTAGCAGGCAGAAAAGGAACTATAAATTTAAATACATAGTGATTAAAATATTTAATATATAAAATGTAGGTGTATATATAATATGTTTACCTTCCATTGCACAAAAAATTATCTCACAATTGAAAACTTAATATGATTTTATAGTTTTAAACCATTTTGTTAACCTCAAATATCTTCTCACAAAGTCAACGCGACAACCATATAAACAATGTACAATGAAATAATTACCTCGGGTTGTTTCTATCATCATAATAAAAGGAAAAAAAGGTAGATGTAATGAATACCAAAACAATATTTTGAGTCTCGCTAAACATTACAATTTTAAAAACTAGTGATTATGTGACTGACCATCATTATCAGGAAAAAACAATCCAGAGGGGGACATAGAATGGAAGAAAACTTGAAAGCGTTCAAATGAAATAAAAACCAGAGCTGAAAAGGGATTAAATTTTCTTTGGTTGGGGCACAAAATATTCCTTATTTTCTTGAAGAACAAGGCAGTGTGACAAAATGATCAGAAGGAACCGGTAAGTAGAGTTGGGCCACAGAGCGCATTTTCATAGGGAAAAGTAGGGCTGGACTGACATGAAAAAAAAAGAACTAGTAAGCACAAGGAGGTTTGAAAAAACAATCAGAAGGAAATGGTAAGCAAGAGCTGGGCCATGGAGCATTTTTGTAGGGAAAAGCAGGGTTGGATTGACGTGAAAAAGACAGGATCTGGTTGAAGACAGAATGACTGAACAAGCCCACAATAAAAAAAGGTGCACATTTAGTATAGTATACATTTTTTATAAATACCTGATTTAGATATGAGATTATTTTGTGCTTGGTGATGTCATTCAAACCACCATCTACTGCAAAGAACTAACTATCTGCACTATTTTTCTGCAACCCCTTTTACTTCCCTAGTTTGTGTGCACCCTTTTTGTTACTTCCTGATTGTTCCCTTTTTGTTAATCCATGAACGAGATTATAATTACTTCTTGATTGTTCCCTGGCCAAAATGACAGGATTCTTGCACTTGGCCCTATAATCTACGACTTGCTTGTATTGTTCTATGATTTCATGAGTTGTTGTTCTGCAAGACCAAAAAAACAAAAACCCTAAAAACTAGTTCTCCAAGGTATTTAATATTTTTTCTGTCACATTCCACATTAGAAATTTTGAAAATATAAAAAGTGTGGGATATGGAAATTTGAAAATTAGAGTGGGGGAATTTTTGTTAATATTGAAATTTCAAATTCTCAAAAATGCGGGGGAATTCACAATTCAAATTTTGAATTTACCACTCATTAAGAAAAGGTGCAGGATATCAAAAAAATAAACAATATTGAAAACAATGCCTTTTGTTATTGGCTATAGCTTAAAATAGTTAAAACATAATAAACCATATAATATTATAATAAAATAGAAGAAATAAAGTGTATGAATGTATAGGCACATTTATTTTTATTTTTATCAAAATCGACCTAGACAATGTTAGATGTAGTGCCCTAATGAAAAATAATTCTCCAATAACTTTGTGCCATGTGGCATGTTGAACCTGATAGTTAGAAAACATTATAATTGACACATTTATTATGAAATTTAAATATAAAGAAACAATTATAAAATATTTGAAACTATATGAAACCGTGATAATATAATATAAATAGCAACCAGTAAAAATGATGACACGTGGCACAAAAAATTCTGAAATCCTAGAAGGTATATAGCTAGTGGCCACTAAGCTATATCATGATTTTTTATTCTATCACTATTTCTAAATAAGTAATTAATTGTTGTGCCCAGTGGACCCTATGTCATTTCATTCAATAAATAAAGCAACTTAGCGGTTGCTATGCATTTTCTTTGATAAAAACCAATGTGAATTATAAATTGCAATGATTTATCTTATCAAAACTACAAAAATATCACTTACTCTCAGGGGTATATATGGATTCCAATTTACAAAGATATATCTTATACGAGATAAATATGTAGTGCAGCAATTGGGGCTGCCATGTAAAGTCTGCCCAAAATGATATAATTACAATCAATGAAAAACACTATCGATCCAAAGTAGAACAAATAGAGATTACAATGAAAAGTGATAATGATAGGAGCCTAGCGGTCGCTAAGCTATACCATTTTTTTATTATATAACTATTATCAAATTAGAAACTGTTGAGCCTAGTGGCTGCTACGTTATTACTTTCAACTAGTAATGGAGCTTAGTGGTCGCTAAACATTTTCTTTGATATGAACTGAAAGTCTTGATCCCTCTCGATGGAAATGTAGTGTAGGAATTGGCTCCACCAGGTAACACAACCAATTTGATACAATTATAATCATTACAAATTACAATCAATCTAAAGATGTAAATATAGTGATTACTATGATAAGAGGTAATGATACGATCCTAGTAGCCTCTAAGCTAGACCATGAATTCTTAATCAATAGCTACTTAGAAATTGACAAATTGTTGAGCCTAGCGGCCACTAGGATTTTTCTTTGATACAAACGAATATGGATTATAATTTACAAATATATATCTTAGGAGAAATAAATAAGTCTTGAATCCTCTCGATATAATGTATTGCAAGAAATTGGGTCTGCCATGTAAATTCCACCCAATATGATACAATTGTAATCAATGAAAAACACTATCGATCCAAAGAAGAACAGATAGTGATTACAATGAAAAATGGTAATGATAGGAGCCTAGTGGCCGCTAAGATAGACCATTGTTTGTTATTATATAGTTATTCTCAAATTTAAAATTGTTGAGCCTAGTGGCCGCTACGTTATTCCTTTCAACTAGTAATGGAGCTTAGACGGTCACTAAACATTTTCTTTGATACGAATAGAAAGTCTTGATCCCTCTCGATGGAATGTAGTGCAGGAATTGGCTCCACCAAGTAACATGTGGCCAATTTGATATACAATTATAATCATTACAAATTACAATCGATCTAAATATGTAAAGATAGTGATTACTACAACAAGAGGTAATGAAAGGATCCTAAGCGGCCTCTAAGCTATACCATGATTTGTTAATCAATAGCTACTTGGAAATTGAGAAATTGTTGAGCCTAGCAGCCACTAGATTTTTATTTGATATGAAATGAATATGGATTATAATTTATAAAGATATATCTTAGGAGAAATAAATAAGTCTTGAATCCTCTCGATAGAATGTATTACAACAATTGGGTCGAACCATGTAAATTCTACCCAATACGATACAATTACAATCAATGAAAAACACTATTGATCCAAAGCAGAAAAGATAGTGATTACAATGACAAATGGTAATGATAGGATCCTAACAACCGCTAAGATAGATCATTGTTTGTTATTATATAGTTATTCTCAAATTTAAAATTGTTGAGCCTAGCGTCCGCTACGTTATTCCTTTCAACTAGTAATGGAGCTTAACGGTCACTAAACATTTTCTTTGATACAAATAGAAAGTCTTGATCCCTCTCGATGGAAAATAGTTATAGGAATTGGCTCCACCAGGTAACGTGCAACCAATTTGATAACATTATAATCATTGAAAATTACAATCGATCTAAATTTGTACAGATAGTGATTTTTATGACAAGAGGTAATGATAGGATCGTAGCGGCCACTAAGCTAGACCATGATTTGTTATTCAATGGCTATTTTGAAATTAAGAAATTGTTGAGCCTAGTGGTTGATAGGATTTTTCTTTGATACGAACGAATATGGATTACAATTTACAAAGATATATCTTAGGAGAAATAAATAAGACTAGATGCCTCTCGATGGAATGTAGTGCAACAATTGGGTCTACCATGTGAAGTCTACCCAATATGATACAATTAAAATCAATGAAAAGCACTAGCCATCCAAATTTGAACAAATAGTGATTACAATGACAAATGGTAATGATAGGAGCCTAGCGGCTGCTAAGCTAGACCATTGTTTGTTATTATATATCTATTCTCAAATTTAGAAATTGTTGCGCCTATCGGCTGTAACGTTATTCCTTTCAACTAGTAATGGAGCTTAGCGGTCGCTAAGCATTTTCTTTGATATGAAGAGAAAGTCTTGATCCCTCTCGATGGAAAGTAGTGCAAGCAATTGGATCCACCAGGTAACGTGTGGCTAATTTGATACAATTATAATCATTGACAATTACAATCGATCTAAATTTGTACAGATAGTGATTACTATGACAAGAGGTAATGAAAGGATTGTAGTGGCCAATAAGCTAGACCATGATTTGTTATTCAATAGTTATTTTGAAATTAAGAAATTGTTGAGCCTACCGGTTGCTAGGATTTTTCTTTGATATGAAAAATATGGATTATAATTTACAAAGATATATTTTAGGTGAAATATATAAGTCTTCATCCATCTTGTTGGAATGTAGTGCTACAATTGGTCTGCCATGCAAATTCCAGCCAATATGATATAATTACTATCATTGAAAAAAAATCATTGGTCCAAAGCTGAAATAGATAGTGCTTACAATGACAATCGGTAATCATAGGAGCCTAGTGGCTGCTAAGCTAGACCATTATTTGTTATTATATAGCTATTTTCAAATGAATAAAATGTTGAGCCTAGTGGCCACTACATTATTCTTTTCAACTAGTAATGGAGCTTAGAGGTCCCTTTTTTCAAATTGAGAAACTGTTGAGCCTAGCTGCCACTATGTTATTCCTTACAATTAGTAATGCAACTTAGTGGTATCTAAGCATTCTATAATATAAGAACCTAACTTAATTATACGACATAAAGAATATATCTTATGAGAACAATATAAGGCTTCATCCCTCCCAAGGGTATGTAGTGCAGCACTTGGCTCCTGTCAGGAATAGTCAAGCCAATATGATAAACTTATAGTCATTGAAAAACAATATCGATTCAAAAGTGTAGAGATAGTGGTTATAACCACAAGAGGTAATGTCAGGAACCTTGAGGCTAATAGGCTAGACAATGA
Source organism: Taxus chinensis (assembly GCA_019776745.2). NCBI lineage: Eukaryota > Viridiplantae > Streptophyta > Pinopsida > Cupressales > Taxaceae > Taxus > Taxus chinensis. Next base: position 744,197,865 of record CM034150.1, read on the forward strand.
TTTTCTATTTTATCTCTCTTTTTAAATCAAGAACTGGAAAATCCTAGCGGTCTTTATGTCATTCCTTTCAATTAGTAATGGAGCTTCGTGGCTGCGAAGCATTTTCTTTGATACGAATGGATGTGAATTATGGCATACTCCAATGCTTGATTTCAAATAAAATCATTAGGTCTTAGCAGGCACTATGTTATTCTTTGCAAAATGTGTTATGGGACAACTAAACATTTTTATGTTTAACAAATTCTTCTTAGTGACCGTTGAACCCATTATTGTGATTTGTTTCTCACACACTCTACTCACCATTTGAAAAATTAAATCTTAATGGCCTTTACTGCTAGTCCATTCAATTGGTGTAAATTACCAACAAGTAATGTTAAAATTATCCATTCATATGTTGACTTAAATCCTCTCTCTCGCTAACATCTATGTTTTCAAATGTTCCTTTCATGTTATCTACGCAATGTGGATGGTTGTCAGAAAATAGATAATCCTTCCAAAATATGTTGTGTGTTAATTATCAAGAACAATTTTGCATAGTTTCTGTTATTAATGATGTGATCCAAAAAATATGATTTATAGTAACTAGTTGAAGGTTAGATATCATGTTCGGTTCGAAGCCTAGTGGTCACTAACCATTACGTTGATTACTCACCTAATGATAAAAAGTAATGTACTATAGAGATTGGTGATCGCAAAGGCTAATACTTACATTCATTATCATACAATGGGAAAAAATTACTCCATATGTGAAGTAATTATTAATATATTCTACTCCAATTACAGGTACAATGTCTTCCATTGGTTGCAATCCATTCTGGCAATTCCATTCATTGAAGGCATTGAGTGCTGGAAGAAAAGAGATGAGGAATGGTTTGTTGAAATCCATGGCCCTGACAACTACTACAACGACCTGTGGTTTTGAAAATCCAGTGTTTTTGTTATAGATGATAGACATGAGGAAGTTGGTAATGGTTATATCCTCTACAATTGTTGATTTGAGACATAAGGAACATAATGTGTTCAAGTCAAACACATTGACTATGAAAATAATAAGTTTCTTATTCTGGATATGGAGTTGGATGTTTCTTTATTCAGGAAATGGGAGATGAAAGCCTCAGAAGACAAAACACAATGTTCTTGTTCAATATATGGTTGGGATTTGGGGTTGTTAGTAGATAATGAAAAAAACTGGTTGTTCAAATGTAGAATACATTCACAGTGGCATGCTTGCAGTACTCGAAAATTATATAGAGCTGATACAACCTCTTCTGTTTGTCATTTTTTGAATAGAAAAGGTTTGCTTTCACCACCTAAACATGCCAAGTTGTTTACTATAATGAGGCAAACATATTTGGCTAAATTGGAGCTGGATCCATCCAGATCAAAGTTGCAGGGGTTGAAAAATAATACTAAATCAATGCATTGCTGAAGAAATCAACCACTATATTCATGAAAATAGAACCTTCAACTATTCAGCAGTTTGATTACTTTTTGTTCAATGGTGAAGTATTTTCAATTGATGTTTTTGAGGTGCCATGTAGCACCTCTAGAGTATCAGTATCATCTTGTAGATGATGAGAATGTTGACCTTCTTGTGCACTCCATGTTGATAAATGTTATTCCTACACAGAGGGACACAATTATTCTTCCCTTCTTACATTCTACGAATAAGGTTGTGGAGCTCCAAGATCCAAAATACTTGGAAAGGGATGACATTAAATTTTATATACTTGATGGACAACATACAATATGTGCACAAAAAAATATTTTGGGCTCAGATACTTACAAGTCTTTACATAAGAGGCTATGGTTTTGAAGGGCTCGCATTCTTTCTGCAAATGCAACTAACGATGCCATTACTAATATTTACAAACAACATAATGAAGTGAACAAAACTTGGATAGAAACCAAGTTTATTGATTTGTTGTACAAAGCTAGATCGGTTTGAAATTTCTTGGATGTCCTCAATGTCCCAGATTGAAAAAAAAAAAATAGAGGAGTGGAGGGTAATGTATTTTAATTTTATTGCATTTTTTATTAACATTTATCTTCCTTATATAAAAATATAAAACATATGATTGTCCTTTGAATGCAGAACTTTGAGAATCAATGCCTTTTGATTTTCAAAATAGACACAACCAAAATCTATATGAAAATGGATTTTTCTATTATTTTCAGATGATATATGGACTAAATGGACTACAACATTTGAGTTTTTTAGATCTGGTGGCCTTTCTTGTTCACCTATTAAAGATAATCAGGATAAATTTCAGCCTAATTCATTGGCAAGATTCACAACCAATTCATTCAGGGTTGCTAGAGGAATGAATGATGAAGAACTATCAGTACTAGCAGATAAAGTACAATCAGGGGATGTCTGGTTAACTGGCCCTGTTCAAGAAGGCATAATAGTAGAGACATTTGATTCTTACTTCAGAGAATAAAAGGAGATAGAAAAATGAGAGAAAAAGTTCTACAATATTTTAAAGACAAACATCCATATATTAATCTATTGACATCCTGTAGTGAATCCAATGTAATTGAAAATTTTAAATTACATGAATCACACTACCACCAGTTTTCTGTACTATTGGGTGAAGAGAGAAAAGGAAAGAGAAAATATGATTCCCACATAGGGGAAAAAAATCTAAACAAAAAAAGGACCAGGTGGTGGAAGAAGTTCTTCCTGTTGAGGCTCAAACAATATTAGACAACTATGTGATGTCAATGGAAGAACAATATACCAGAAAGGATGGAGGACACAAAATAATTTACTTATCAATGTGCATACCCATTCCAACTTCCATCAACTCTATCAGCTATTCCTTCCACCAATCCTTTCAATGCAGAATGTGTTATCACTGATTTTTTAATTTTCTAGTGATATTTCTTCTGAAGTAATAATGGAGTTGCTAACAATTATTGGAACCAGTGTGCTGGATTGTATTATTATTGTTCTCATACCAATTGAATATTCAAAAATGTTGAGAGAAACAGTAAAAAAAATACATGGAAAAGGTTAAAGATAGTGAAGAATCGATTCTGGATGGATGCTACAGACTCTATGATAGCAGTGGGAAATTTAAAATTTTGTGTCTTATGTACACAATAACTGGAGTGCACAAATGATGATAACAATGATGAAAGAGAAGAATTCACTAGGGATTGGATGGAAAAACTACCACAACAATTGATAACTGCAAGCGAAATTGGCCTAAAAGGAAACAAACATCCTTTTCCTTGCGAGCGATCATATGAGTTCTAGTATGAGATGTTCACTTGATGTTGTTCCCAGAATTATTTAGTATTAGTGCTTTACAAAGGCAGTGTCACACTACGTGCATTAGTTGAATCTAATCTATCTATTGTTTTTATTGTTGAGACACATAGTCAGGAAATGTTTTTGAAACATTATTATTCTCATATGAAGAAAGGTTCATACCGGAATACAACTCAAACATGTGATTATGTTAAATGTCTTTCAACTAAAAAATCTACTTACACATTTCTTATTTATGCAGACAACCAAAGAACAATAGGAGTTGATGTAAAAACCTCTCAACTTGACGCTACACAACCAACTCAACATGGTGATTGACCTTCAATCATTTTATAAATATGTTTAATGAGCTCTATTTTCAATTTCCATTGTTTTCATTTTTTGACAATACTCTATGCTCACCAGCTCTGACGACAGATGAGGAGAACTCAGCCACATCATGCATGAATATGCAATCAAATCCTGGTATGTTAGTTGTGTGCATTTATAAATAAGAACCACTACTAAGCCCCACAAATTTATAAGACAATTAATGGTTTATGTAGAAAACCAACAACCAGAGAAAGTATTAGTGGAGTGTATGGTGGTAACCAACACAAATATGCAGTCAGAACCAGGTATGTTAGCCATGCGTATTTTTAAACATAACCATTTCTAAGGCTCAAAAAGTTATAGAAAATGATATCAACTAATTCTAGAAGCAGAACCATTTTCAAAGAAGGAATTACCAAATAACCTATTTCAAAAGTTTCATGGTGGCATCCAATGCTACATAGTTTGTAGTTACCAGGTTGTTGGTTGTCTGCATAAACCATTAGTATCGACATAATGATACAGACATTAGAATCAATGCTTAGTCCAACCAATGATGGCATAGCCTAGTGGTCGCTAATCCACATCAATATCTCAAAACCATTGTCCGCCAATGGGTGGTTCAATGGATATAAATGAACCCTAGCAGTCACTATAATTCATTCAGAAGACATAGAACATTTTGATTTGTACTTACCATATTACCATAGAGACCAATATGCTTTTCAATTATGCTTTCATTTTCCATAGCATGAAATAATTTATGAATTGATTATTATTGTTTGCAATACATCTTGCATAAAAAAACTAGCAGCTAGTAAGGTCTATGCAAGCCAAGCCAGAAGCTCAGTTGGTAAGTGGTAGCTACCTAAAGTGATAATATTGAATTTACCATTTTACCACATAGATCACTATGTTTTTTTCAAATACGATTTCATTTTCCATAGCAATAGCTATATTATGAATAGATTGATGTTTGTTTGAAACATATCTTGCATCAAAGGATCCATCTGCGGGTAAAAAATATGCAATCCTACATGCAAGGCCCATCGGTAAGTGGTAGCCACAAGCTAAAATGTTGATTTTTTCCATTGGTTAGAATTGATATGAGACCTATTAAAAAAATATTTACTTCCCTATAGTTAGCCACAATAATTACTTACTTATTTTAGATTTGGAGGGCTTGTTGTATGAGAAAAACCAATCACCCTCTAGGGACATGTCATTCAAGTTCCGCAAGGAGACTATCAATGTGCGAGGTGGCCTGAAAGAGTTTATAAATTCATTATCAACAAAATTTGAAATGGGATTCTAGTCAGACAAAATCACTTCTGCTGATGTTGAAAATTTGATAAAGGCCTTCAATAAAAAATTATCGACTGACTTGAATCCAGTAGTCACCTGGGGAAAAGAACATTGCAATATAGTCGATGGAATTGCAATAAAATATCTAGAAAAGGTTTGGAGTATAAATGATGTTCCCTACAATTTTGAAGACACAATGTGTATTACATTAGGTGCAAAGGGAAACCCTCCAGCAAATTTTATGGTTGGGATGACAAGTAGAGGAGAACATTGTTCAAAAGATATGTGGTTGATGACTGATTTGTACAAAGACTTATCACTAATAGTGTCAAAGGGATTGAATGTGGTAGAGGGCATCAAATATTTGGAGTGAGTAAATGCTAAATAAAAAGTTAGCATTTCAAAATGTTATTGTGATGATACAACTTAACATTGTAAATAAAATACATTCATATGTTTTTGTGATGGTTCTATGTAACTATTTTGTATGCTGAGATTGTATGATTATAAGTTGGGAGAATTTAAATTTTCCCTGATTATAAGTTCAGAGTGTGAGTGTATAAGTTGTGAATGTGAATTAATAGAAAATCTTTATTGTAACAAATCTTTGAGCAGTTTTTATTAATGAAATATGTATTCCTAAATTAATTTTGAGCATGCTTAAATACTAGTTTTTTCTTCGATAATAGAAAATGTATACCACTTTCCAATGCAATGAAATAACTACAATACGGTATGTAAAGACTCATCACACTGAAACATTACATTCTATTCAAATAAATTCCACAAAAAAATATTCCTAGTATAACAATAGGAAATGAGGAACGCCCTTAGATTTTTTACCTTCGTCACCACCTATAACCATTTGATTTTTGATATAAAAATATCGAAAGGGACTTGTTTTTTATTTTTCAATTGATTCACCACCCTCAACCATTTGATTTTTTTTTTCATTTGCAGATATGAACACATGCAACATGAAACTGATCATATTTGATATAAAAGGTGTTTTGGCACACACCCTCCACAAGGCTGATTCAACATTAAATAGTTAAAAAAAATTGGTAGCATCGAGCTCAAAAAAAATATTATTTTCTCAGACCTAATGTGAAATATTTCTTCAACGGTGCAAAAAAAAATTTCAAAATAGCAATATGGACATTAGTGAGAAAGTCAAATGTTGATGACATGATGCCTTCATTCCTTCAAAACATTGGCTTGGAGGTTGCAAGCTTTGAGTTCATATTTACACAGGAAGATTGCATTGAGACCAAACACTCTGATTATGAAGGTTCTGGGAATCCCAAATTATATCTCAAGAATCTTAACTTTGTTTGGTCACGGTTTAATGCATCGTACAATTGTAAAAATACAGTGCTTGTAGATGACTCTTTAGAGAAAAACAAGTTCAATGATGTTGTGAACTACATAATTGCTGAAACATTTAACATAGATTCTAAGTCAGAAGACAAATACTTGTTAGATGTGTTGTGGCCTTTTTTGCAACCATTGAAGGATGTCGAAGATGTTCAAGATTATATTAGATCACAAAAACAATTATAGGGAGCTTTTTTATTGGAGTTTTACTATGTTTTGTATTGTTGATTTGGAAGCCCATCTTCAGGAATAGTGTTACATTATAAATTCAAATTATTCTTCAAATTTTTTACTATAATTCTACCTTTAGTAAAGGAATTTCAATTTATTTCATAGCTATATTTAAATACTAAAATATATATGGGATAGTTTTACAGTTAATTTTAAATAAGTTCATATCCATATTTGAATATGAATTTTTTTATGCCATGTCTCTTACTAGTTGATTTTATATCTAAATTTAAATATGAAAATATATCTGGTATGGTTTTATAATTAATTACATTCTCCTACACTGGATCATTGTCCTCTACTAATTTCTTCATAACATCTTCATAAATTCTCTAGGGTTGTGTTGAGGTTCAATCACACCATATAAATGAAGTTAATTTGATATCTAACTTTAAATATGAAAATATATCTGGAATGGTTTTACAGTTAATTACATTCTCCTAAATTGAATTGTCACCCTCTTTAAGTTTCTTCATAACATCTTTAGTAATTCTTTGGTTACCCCAAGGTTCAATCGAACCATAGTAATTGAATCTGGAAGTGTCTCACATCTCATGAATGTCATTAGCCTAGCGGTTGCTTGGCCAATGGCGATTTAAATATTTAAATTTGCATAGTTTAATCTTAAAAACATCTTAAAACTAATAAGAGCATTATTCCAAAGAAAACATTAAGCCTAGCAGCTGCTAGCCCTTATAAAACAAAACATGTATCTATTTTATACGGGCTAGCAACCGCTAGGCATTATTATCAGATCAATGTTGGATTCCCTGAAATCATTAAATGTTTTTTTTCACAGATTCATTAATTTAATTCGTGATCAGATATATTGGACTCCAGAAGGAGAATTAACATATTCCAATAATTATATTTTTGGATTCCGATATATGTGATTTTGGAGTACAATTAATTCCAATATAGGTGATTTTGGATTCCAATATATGTGATTTTGGATTCCAATATATGTGATATTGAATCCAATATGTGTGAATCCAATATGTGTGATTTTGGAGTGTAGATAATTCCAATATTTAAGTCTCTTGTCTAGCTTGTTTATCCTTACACATTGACATGTCATCAAATTATGATCAAAAAAATCATAAAATCTATTGTAAAACATAAAGTTATAGGTTTCAACCTTAGATGCTCTATTTTTCATACCTGGGTAGAGTTGTATAGATTGACATGATATTATATCTGGTCCTAACCAACTTGTATGGTTTTGTACTGAAATATATTCCAACTTTCCGTTTGAAATAATATATTTTGTTTGATATTTTAAGCTCTATGGATCATCCTTTCATCAATAAATCATCTATAGAAACCTATATATGCAAGTAAACACTACATCATTTACTAACTTGAATATACTATGGAAATGCATTGATACACTCATTTCTTATATTTACAAAATGCACCTAGGGATCCTTAAATCTCGAAATAGAACATCTATAATTAATAGGGACACAATATATAAAGGTATGAAGCTCCTTACTAGCTCAGGGAAAGAATGTATCTCTTCTAAAAGCACTCAAAGATCAATTTTCCAACTATTTTAGCAAGAGAAAACTCAATTCTAGCATAGTCAAATATGGTTGTCGAACTTAGTTTCATTAATTCAGATATCACATGTTTGGTGGAGAATGAAGTGAGATTTTAGGCCTATTTGGAGTAGTGAAAAAGTTAGCAGCACATAGGGGTACCCACAACCTAACTAATGTTTTCTTAGAGTACTTCTCATCCATAACTAGGGTTTGAGATGATGATCAGAGAATTTAAAGAGATTAACTTGGTGATTAGAGCATTTAAAGAGATTAACTTGTTAATCATAAACTAGGATTTGATAGCAAAATAGGATTTCAGTCAACCAGTCTAGTGTGTAGAAGTTACATATCCAATATCTAAGTGGGTCCAAGACCATGCAAGAGCTACATAACCATATGATAAACTCCTTGAACATAAGTACCATCCTGACCCACTCTTTTTTCCAATAACACTCTCTAGAATGAAGATTTTCTAGTCTATATCTCCCTATTCCTATAGTGTATATATCCAAAACTTTCAAAAATCGTCAGTAATCAACCAAGTGTACTCATTCTTATCTTTTATCAAGTTCATAACTTGTTATTCATATAATTTTATAGTATAAAACAATTATTTTTTAATGTTATGATTAATCTTGGAAGTTAATTAATCAAAATATCCACCTATCACTACCTCGTACATCCTCCATTGTACTAAATCACTAAAAATTAATTAGGTTTTAAGTGTACTATAATTATGGTCTAAATAAAAGGACTAGAAATGGTTTCCAAATATGCCCTTTCAAAATTTCTCACCTTGTAAGAGTTATAAATCTTTCCCCCCATGTTTCCCATTGTGGATAAACTCAATTCTCATTGGTCCACGTGATCTTATATTTTTTGGAATCATACATTTTTTACTATTTGGTTGATTATTCTAGAGCCCAAGATGACACATTTCACTCGGTGTAATATTTATCAAAGTATAACCCTTAGCTGGAGGCTCATTCATTTAGGTGTTTTGGATCCTCATTGCCCATTTTTTGGTGAATTTAAACCCTTATGGAACTCTTCTAGTTATTTTAAAAACCTCATACCATTTGGTCTTTCGATTCATGAATTTTTGTCATCATTTTTGCCTAAACCTTTCCACTGGAAACATGTCCTCCAAGGGGATTGGTCCCCATTTCATTCACCCAAAAATGGCATGATTTTAAAGTGGGAATCCTTTCCTTCATTTTGAAATAGAGAAACTCAGATATTTTTCTCATTCTGCTATTGATTGCAATCTTGTGAAATTTAAAAAATTAATGATTGTGTCCAATGTTGTTTTATAGATTCAAGTTCATGAAAAAATATGGCATTAAATGTGGCCCACCTCCAAACTCTTTTGGACTACTAGAACAATACACCTTGAAATGTGCTTCAGTTCCACCAGCCTTTTCCATATGACGTCACTCACTAAGGGACAATGGGAATCAATGCATCCACTCTCGTAACCATTTTATTATGGGGCTTTCCACCTCTATACATATCTCATCCACATCCTTAGCAAGGGGATGGGGCTAAAATTTTCCTCACTACCATAGTTTGTTATCTCCTTCTACAAATGGAAAGTACCCTCAGCCAGCCTCCATCATTTTTCCCTAAGGGCCAACATAAAGAATGTGAAGAAAATAAAGAATTCATTAAATCCAGTATCTCTTGTTAGGATCTCATTCTCAATGGGAAGGACATCATTCTTGTCTCTTAACGGTTGCTACCTAAATTTTTGTGCTATTTTTTTATGATGCGGTTTTCTAATATGTGGTTTTCATGTGAGCTCATTCAATTCTTCCCTTGCATGTGAGATGATTTGTACTGTGTGATGTGCTTGCATACAATGATCATTTTGTGAATAGTTTTACTATTTTTTTTTTATTATTGGCAAATAGTTTTTTGAAAGGGACTATACCCTTGAGAACAAAAGAGGGCCTAGAAGCCAGAATAGGAATGAAAACTAGAATAAAAAGGATCAGAATCCAAGTGTGACAATGGATTTCAAAGTAGCCAAAAAGTAGCTACCCCATCAGAATAAAAATAGTACAAACTCTGCAGTAAAGCAGCAAAAAGATAGCAAAAAAAAGCAATAGATACATAGAAGTACAGCAAAAGCTCCCACAATTACTTCTTGGCAGATTTGTCGATACTGGATTTGATATTCTGCCAAGATTTGAACATTTCCAAAGTCATCATGTGGGCAGAGTCAGTAATATCCAGCTGATCAATGGTCCTTTTGCTTTACTTTTCAGTGCCCCAAAGTGTTGCCAGAACCCCACTGAGATTGGAGACACTACGGACATGCTGCTTAATGAACTCTTCAATCGCACTAAAAATGGCCATATTATAATCATGGCGAGTCTTGGCCTTCCCTAAATGGGAGTCTAAGGAGTTCATATTCTTGGAAATATCTTTAATCTAGCTATTATCCATATCCACCTCCTCCTCCTTCTTCCTCTTACCTTTCTGTTTAGCCAAGTTTTTGACCTCATCCTTCAACAACTTCATGTCATCTTCTAAGGCTTCCAGCGTTTTTGTAGAGCTCTCCAAATGTGCATCCTAGGGACTAGCACTGCTAATATGCAGGAGGTTATGTGCAATTTCAATTTCTTGAGGACCCTTCCCCATAGCATGGGTATCAAGATTAAGCCTTCTAGAGGACCTGGTAACCGGTCTGGCCGAAGTGGAAGTGAAGGGGGCGGGAGCAGAGGTAGGGGGAATGGAAGATGGAGCTTGGAAGGTCAGCAGAGGAGTTTTACTATATTATTTTTAGTAATATAGATGTTATTTCATCAAAAAATAATGAAAGATATTATATTTGAGACAAAAGGTTTGATAATTTATGACATCGTTTTGTGTAGCTAGAAAAATAATTATAGATTTCATACATTTAAACCCACACTTGTGTTGATAAGGAATATTATAGGATCAGACATGATGGCAATGAGGCATATGTTCTTGGAAAAAAGGTCACTAGACAACACTTTTCAAGCTTCATGATTTACTCTTTTCATGATGATGACAAGTATAATCCCCATTGAGATCTAAAATAGACACAAGTTAAAATTGTGATAAAAAAGTAAGTGAACTCTTTTTCCAAATTCCAAATGCATTATAACTATTAATTTCTTTATCGACCATACTTTTGATAGTTATTAAATTGCACCCAATGTCTATCTTTTCATTAAAAATTTCTAGGAAATCCATAGAAAAAATATGTTTTTTCTATGGAAAGGTCCTACAATATAACATAGTTTGTATTGATTTTCTCCATACAAACCCTAGCTATGTACACCTCCCAAAATGAATGTAGTCATAACAAGCTCCAAAATTGTAAGTCGGCGATATCTTATTAATGTTTTGGTGTTGACCATCCACAAAATAACATGGAAAATATGCAAAAAGTTTTAAATAGTGGTCCACTTATGTAGTGATCTTGTAATTAATAGCCAGGACACCAACCAGATAGAGGCCAAACTTTACTTACCTATGTTGTTGTCTCCACTCGATGCCAAAGAAGCATGGACTATTTGATATTTTATTATTCAAGATGCTAGAGAAAATTATTAAATTATGGTGAGTCATGAACATTATATACTTTTTCAATAGTAACTAAAAATCATATGCAAGAGGTGTAATGAAGATGCTAATAGTTATGCATTGAAGAAATTAAACTTTAAGGGGTGAAATATTGTAGGAGGAAGAGGGATGGTGAAGAAGGGGATTATGGAAATAGAAGTCTAGGGGTGAAGAAAATGTTGGGGAGTGAATGTAAAACTTTAATTTCTTCCACGAAGACACATGAACATCCTACCTTAATTCAATGTAGTAGATGAATTTGGTAACTGTAGTGCCCACTCCTCTTCGACACTATTTCATTATGATGTTATTATTGTCAAATTGATACTTAGACATTTTGATTATGATACATTGATCAATAGATGATAGACTATGCAGATATTTGGACTATTGACATGTTTTGATTCATATTTTGATTATGTTACACTAGATGAAATTGGTAGACAATTTGATATATGTTGATTTACATTATTTGGATTTTATACAGACACGTTATACTCTGGATGTCTGAGTAGAATTATAATCTCGTGGATGTTAGAATCAAATTATTTGATATGTTGATAGATGATTGAATTATTTAACTATGGATGACGCTTATTTATTTCTATGTATATATTACTTCTCGATGTTGTTGATGTGGAAGTGAGGTCAGAGAGGTATTTTGTTTATGTTACAAGACATTTTATCACATACATCGAAGGGAGATAGGGGACCAACAATGGAAGGATGTTGGGTGTTGTGCAACATGACCAAAATTTGACGACTTATGTAATTTTATGTTGTGTTGTTTTTACATTCCTAGTTAGGAGGTTTCGCATGGGGTGACCTCACATGTATAGTCATGGGGGTAATGTTATCTTCTTTCAAATTTTGTGTGTGTTTTATTTTGTGTTATTTTTTTAATTATTGGAAATTATAGTCACTTTATTAGCAATTGTTAATGTGCCTTAATTAGCTAATCCAACTTAATTTGTTAACTAAAATAAGGATGTGACAATTGAATAGTTATGAGGGTAGATGGTACTTGAAATCTTGTGGATGTGGGTTAGATTTTTTTTTTTTTTTGTGTTATGTACTCTTCCCCAACTTCAAAATTTAGATTTTGACTTGGGAGGCCTTCTTGGATGCTTGTGGGACAAGCTAAGCTTATCGCATGCCTCTTAAATTTACCAAACAACCCTACCTATGGTATGGGGAGTTAATTTTAGAATTATTTATGCATTTTGGAGTGTAAAGGGGTGAAAATAATTACACTTTCCTACTTACCACAATAAAGTTTTCCTTGGAAGACTTGGTGTGTAGGTTTGAGTGTCATGTGGGCTTGTCATATGTCTTACATGTTCATTTATTGTCCTGGGAATAGTGTTTGATTTGGAATGGAGGGATGATGAAGTTGCATCCTATATGGATCTACCTCATCATCCTCACATCCTATTTTCTATTTATTGATGGAATTTGATGAATTTGGGCTTACTTGTTCATTTTCTTTCTTTTGCGCTTTTGGAATTGGGAGCTTGTTGGAGTTTCTTTTGAAGTGTGTTTGGCATAAAGGTGTCAAAATATTTTGGATTGAAGTCTCTTGTAAGTTTGATGGAGAGGTAGGCTCTCCTCCTTTATTGTTTTTTTATTATATTTGTTGAGGTGGAAATTGTGCTTGTTAAATATTATATGAGTGTTGGGAATGTGTTTGCTTTTGTGTGGTTGGATATTTTCCTTAAGTTGGGTGTGGGATATGGATTTATGGGACCATTGGAGAGGGAAAAGGGAGATGTGAGGCATGCATTTTGGAGGGAGTGTGATTGGGAGTTTCACCTATGGGGAGTGGAAAGGAAAATTTGGTCATATTTTTGCATACTTGCAAGGGGAGAGATATGGATGTTTTGTTGTTATATTGTGCACATGAAAGCTTTGGGTTAAATTCATACTTCACTTGGGAGGAAAAAGTATATGGTTCTGATATTCCTTTCTCCTTTTTGGTTTGATATCAAGCCTATTGTGTTGTTTGTGAAAGTTGTGAATTTTGTTGAGTATGTCCATTTCTATGTGTTGAATGTTTTGGATTGTATTTTGTTTTTGGAAGCCATTCTTGTGAAAAGTTGTCAAATGTTGCTCAAGATCCATCATTTTTGTTTTTTGGGGCTCGGGGGAAAATAAGGGGATGCCTTCTCTCTTATTGGATTAAAGGTTGGGCGGAGAGCCTCGCCTATTTCCCCTTTCTTATATTGTGACCCAAGTTTTTTAAAGATTGAAGAATACAAATTTGAAACTACAAGTTGGGAGAAGACATGCAATAAAGACTTGTATTTTGGCCTTGTTGAGAGCCCTTATGTTGTAATTTTTTCATCTCATTATTCCCACTTTGAGTGGGAGATTGTAAATTTGTAAGCTTGAAAGAAAGTTGCTTACATTACTTGAAAATCCCTAGAATTTGTAAACTCCTCTAACAGTGTTAAAATCTTATGAAGTGAAGTCTCTTGGAAGTTTGATGGAGAGGTAGGCTCTCTTCCTTTGTTGTTTCCTTATTATATTTGATGTGGAAATTGTGCTTGTTAAATATTGCATGAGTGTTGGGAATGTGTTTGCTTTTGTGTGGTTGGGTAGTTTCCTTAAGTTGGATGTGGGAGATGGATTTATGGGAACATTGGGGAGGGAAAATGGAGATGTGAGGCATTCATTTTTGAGAGAGTTTGATTGGGAGTTTCACCTATGGGGAGTGAAAAGGAAAACTTGGTCATATTTTTACATACTTGCAAGGGGAGTGATATGGATGTTTTTTTGTTATATTGTGCACATGGAGGATTTGGGTGAAACTCCTACTTCACTTTGGAGGAAAAATGAGGTGGTTCCAATATTCCTTTCTCCTTTTTGGTTTGATATCAAACCTATTGTGTTGTTTGTGAAATTTGTGAATTTTGTTGAGTATGTCCATTTCTGTGTGTTGAATGTTTTGGATTGTATTTTGTTTGTGGAAGCCATTCTTGTGAAAATTTGTCAAATGTTTCTCAAGATCCCATATTTTTATTTTTTGGGGGCTCACGGGCCAATAAGGGGATGGCTTCTCCTCTTATTGGATTAAAGGTTGGGCAGAGAGCGTCGCCTATTCCCCCTTTCTTGTATTGTGACCCAAGTTTTTGAAAGATTGAAGAATACAAGTTTGAAGATACAAGTTGAGATAAGACATGCAATGGAGACTTGTATTTTGGCCTTTTTGAAAGCCTTTATGTTGTAATTTTTTCATCTCATTATTCTCACTTTGAGTGGAAGATTATAAATTTGTATGTTTGAAATAAAATTTCTTACATTACTTGAAAATCCTTATAATTTGTAAAATCTTCTAAGAGTGTTGTTATCTCAATTTTTCCCCCCGGAAAAATTGATCAAACACGAACCTGCGTAGAAATAAATCCAAGGGACATTTCCGTCGAACAAGCCTATGTTTCAAATCTGAAATTCAGGTTACAGGAAGTCTCTACAATGGAGTAACGGGGTCAAGGAAGGGCCAAATAGTGTCACAAAAAACCAAAGGCTCAAAGGAGAGAAATGGAGAAAGGCTCAAAGTCTTCAAGCTTTACAAATGATTCACAACAAGCCCAAATTGACTAAGTATGGAAGAATCGGTGGAAGCTTCCACGTGCCTCATCGGTGCTTCTCTAAAGGTTAAACCCAAAAGCAGAGGCTCAAACAAGTGTGGATCCTCCACGTCCCCCAGACCCAAAAAGGGACAGAGCCAGCCATTGAAAAGTCCAAATGAGCGGAAAGCACCACATGTCAGCTCGACACAATTTCAAAAGAGAAATATCAAGGCGGAGACTCAAACTAGCACTAGCTCTCCATGTGGTCAGGGTCAAATAGAATTAAAAGAGCAACCAGCCCAAAAAAATTAAGTATAAGAGTTTCGGTGGAGGGTGCCAAGTGTCTCAATGGTGAAAATTCCAAAGGGGCAGTCCAAGGGCCAGTCTAAAGCTAGTGCAGAGCTTCCACGTGTCCAAAAGTAAATAAGGGGGACATATTTTGCTGCTTAATCTGACTAAGTACGGAAGGGATGGCGAAGGCCTCCATGTGTCATCTCCATGAAAATTTAAAAGGTAGAATCAGGAAGAAGGTCCCAAATGCATGCTAGCCCTCCACACGTCTTGGGTCAGACATATACCCCCCGCCAAACAAAAAGGGACTTAGCCAAAACACAAAGAAATAGAGAAAATCCATAGAGAAGCCACATGTCTCTTCGGTGCAACTTCAAAAACAAAATCCAAAATTGGTCCCCGAAATGCGCGTCAGCTCTACACGTGGCCATGTTTCAAGTCAAGGTGGGAAGACGGGTCACCGCGGACAGTTTGAACTTTTTGGCCCAAGAAGGCATAAAGTGTAAAAATAAGCTACACCTCCATCAATGCCCAAAGGAGCCAAGTGTTAGGCCTAAATTACATGTGTGGAGGTGGGCCTTGAAAGGATTTTTTGCTAGATGTAGGCTGGCGGGCCTGGGGAGGACTTTTTCGTCCAAATGGAAAATGCAGATCGACGGGCCCGAGGATGGTTTTCTTGGTAAAATTGAATTGCAGGGCTGCGGGGCATTTTTTGCATTTTTTATTTTTGTGGAAGATTCGAAAAGTGAATTTCAGGTCCGCAGACCCGTTTTGCTAAATTAGTTTTCACCATTTTTGTATGGATCCGAATCAAACATTCAATTGGACATATATTTCGATCCAGTGCTCAAAATTCAACAAATTTGGCACCATTTGAAAGGTCTCAACCTCGTTTGCACCATGGAAACTTGAAATTTTAATTTTGACAAGGTTAGGTGGGTGAGAATTGGGAAAATGTCTTTATGCCATTAATATTTGATCTGATTGCTTCAACAACCAGATCAGATTTGATTTGATCTGTCGTTCTTCCTTTTTCGACACACCGAACATACATAGAGTGGTGGACTTGACAGATTGTGGATGGATTTATAGGGGCATTGATGTCCAATAGTTGAGCTCCAAATCAGGTTTCCCACCTCTTTTCTTCTCCTTTCTTCATTGCATCTATAAAGGTAAGAGCTTCGCTCGTTGTAAAGGGTTGTACATTTTTTATTTGCACCCTCCCTTCTTCCCTTGTCTGCAAGTGAATTTTTGGAGTTTTCCAAATCTCCCATTCAAGTTATAATACAAAGTTTTGCCTCTTGGAAACTGTAATGTACTGTATCAAATCTGGAGCAATAATATATGTCTGTGGATGATTCTCGACCCTCTCATGTGTTCATTGTTATCTTATGATACCTTATTGCAGTTTGGTTATCTGTGTATGGTGGTTGTATTGCATTTCTATGGTCTGTGTTAAATTGTGAAACAGGTGTTTAACATTCCTTTCGTGCATTACCTTGTTAGCTTAGATTTATTTTCTCACATCTTTTCAACCCTGTCTCCTTGGCAAGATAGAGTAGGTTGTAGACTAGATCCTCTGTAATTTATGTGTGTGCACCTTAACAGAGGAATAAGAACCAACCTTCCTCCAGAGAGCTCTCTTGATTTCAAAGTCCCACACTTTGAGAGATGCTCCATGTTATGAAATAATATTGAGATTCTCAACCCATCAGGCTGCAAATTTCAAGGGTGCAGCGATTTTGCACTAACATGTCCCACATGCACCATGATATGAATAACAAAAACACATATATGCTGAAGTTATAACATTATGATATTAAGATCAGAGGAAAATACACCCTAAGTGAGGCTCCCCAACAAAAATATAGTGCTTCCTACCCATCCAAAAATGAGCGTCAAGGAACGGAGTCAAAAAAATCAATTTTTATTTAATACCTAATGTGCCACTTATCATAATTTCATTGTTCCACTTGGTGGATGTGCACTCGTCCATGTCATTTACAAACAGTCCATTATTTTTTTCTAGTTGACCAAACTATATCTTCTTCATACGGTGTCTATTTTAAGAGAACAATATACCACCAAAAATCTCTCGATCTGATCTATGTAGTGAAACTAATTGTGACAAATTCTGGGAAGATCATAAATCAATGTTTCTTTATAAGGATCCTCTAGATCACACCACCTCATTTCCATTCACTAGTATTGCCACATGGCAGGGAGTGGCAAGAGGGGGATAATAACATGCACAAAACATCACAGGTGATGTAACCCCAATGGCACATAAGCATATGAACATGGTCCATCTCTAGTGCAAACTTATTGACTTACATTTGAATCTACAAGAAGGCATTTACAAAAACTATATACTTGATCTATAAATAGATAAGTGATGATTAACATCAAATTTAGAAAAAAAAAAAAAAATCATTTCATTCCATAACCCACATAAAATTTCCCCCTCTGAAATCATGTCAAATCTAGGAAAACTTATGCGGAAATTGAGGCATTGTCTCCCAGTAAAACATGATGCCAAGTGAAGAAATTGGGGGTAGAAAGGATGGAAGAAGTAATGAATCCAACCCCAATCACCCTAGGCTTTGTAACAATACTAAAAACGGTATGAGAGAGTTTCTAAATCCCCACAGAAGGGGAATTTTATCACAACCACTCTTAGTTGAACTATACATGTTCCAAACATGAGTATTTGATGAAGCACACACTATAGAAAGTGTGCAATTTTTGGTTCCAAACAAGAAAATTAAAATGGAATAAGTTTCCTTTATCAAATAGATTGCGAGGAACAAATTCCCCACCAAGTGTTAACCTTATCCACCATGGGTAGATGTGGTGAAATTCACACTTAGAATTTGCTAGTTTGGTAATTTCGAAAGGGGGTGTTCACATGACATTTCCATTCCATCCACCATGGAGGAGTGTGAAGAAAAAAAATATTATGAATCATGTGATTTGGCATGATGATGGAAATGCTATCTTCAATTAGGGTTATATCTGACAGGGCCAATTTAAAATTATCCATGAGTCCTTGCTAGGGAAACTAGGATTAAGTGTTCTTGCAAAAAAAATTATTGGATAGTGCACATTCCATGTTTAAAAAATAGAAGAGAAGGAATCCAAGGAGCCTTTTCCAAAAAATGATTTTGGTATTGAAACACAGGGACCACTGTAGAGAGTGGAGATAGAAGGAAATGCCATCACATAAGCTATTTCATTTCCATAAAATAAAAGTTTAATATGATTCCGAGATTTCTCGATGCTTTTAATCACGAAGGTACCAGCAATTTGACTAGGACAAGTGTAATGAGAAGGTTGGTAAATCTAATACCTTTCCATGCAGTGTAGTTACAGGGGTACCTTATGATATACCATGTCACCACAACACCTTCCAATATTCCTTATCATCAATGGTTCAAACCATCTAGCTACAAAATGCTTTCCCCTATTGTAGTATGTCGATAAGGCCTAAGTCACCAAGTCCTTGGGAAAATAACACAATTCCTAAAAAACTATGTGAAACCCTTTACTGAAGGTGGTATTTTCCTAAATGAAGTCTTTTAGTAGCATTTCAATCTTGTGTATAGAATTCTTAGAGGGGACGCAATAAGAGGAGTTATATACATGCATGACTTACATAACTTTATAGTGGATCTAGAGTCCACCTATAGTTAGACCCTACCAAACCATGTCACTATTTTGAAACATCACACAATAATTTTTTTCTAAATGCAAGGATTATTCCTCAACCCCATGAATACTTATCTTCCATCCTCCCTATTGCTCTGTATACCCTACCCCTAATTTGTTTACAAAACATTTATAGTTTAACTCTTTAATATTAGGTAATATATTAGGTCCATTTTAAATAATATTTAGAACCATATTACGAATTCACGTGATAGGTCACGTGATAGGTAATTCTATGGTTTATGAATCACCTATGATAAAATATGGCTAAAGTTTTAAGGTACAAGTAATTTTGATGTTCTCATCTATACACATACTATTTTAAAGTTTTAGACACTTTTGGTGCTAGTGTATTTATACATTTATTAATTAATTGTCTAATTTAGCTGGTGTGTTATCTTTGTGTCATTCATTTGGTTCTTTTTTCCTTGTGTTCCTTGTTATTTCTTCTCTCTTTCTATCTCATTTCTTACTATCTTTATTGTTTTACATTTCCCTAGCTTCCATTTTTTTTTCTCACTTGATATTTTCTCTGTTCCCCTATATTTTTCTTGATTTGGAGTATGGACTAGATTCGTAAATTTTTCAAAAAATGTACCTTCCACATTTATGTTCATTCTACTACATCGGTCCCTTTAACCCTAAATTTTTGTTTCCCTAGGATTTTAGGTTTGTTAGGCTATATTTTTCACATATTGTGTGCCGACATATGAATGAATATGATGCTAATTCAAATTCAATATTTCTATAAATAAAAAGGTGCATTAGGCATTTAGAAGTAGATATTGCAAAATAATTTGCATGTGATATTTAGAATGGAATGGTGTCATGAAATATGTACAAGAAAATTGTGTATTTTATTAAGCATCCTCATGGAAAAATATAAATTCAAGCATTTAGAGACTCTCATCAAATACCTATAGCCTCTCTTGTAAGGGACAAAATCATTTGTCACATTAATGTCTACCTAGATGGTACCCACATTGAGGGGACATATTCTTAGAGACAACATAGTGGGGACCTTATCTGCAGTTTATTAAATCTTTAGATGAACATCTTAATATGCATTTTTGTCAATTATGTATCCCCACTATTTTGGGAGAGTACTTATTACACCCAAAGGTGTTCCTTAGAGTGGAGGTGTGAGGGATGACACTATATAATTTGTGTAATTTTGGTAGCAGACAAACACACAAAGATCTAAATAATAATAATAATAATACTCCTTAAAACTCATAATAAAAACCTTGCAAATATATAGGAATATATTTCCTATATTTTAGGATGTAGCTCCCATAAATATCTCTCATAGACTATTTACGTGAGAGGTTAAAACACACTAACCAAAAATTTGTTATTAGTTGTTTTATATAAAAACTATATAACAAATTACTAATATATTTTCGAACATACTTTTTACATCATATTAATTACTCATGTAATTATCATTTACCCATACATATGTGTGGAACACTAACACATATATTTCATACCATTCCCCCCTAGTACGAACTTGGGGAAAACATGTGTTGTACTGCAACGTGTCACTTTGAATTTTTCTCATGATCTGGATGGTTTTGTTTTCAGGATAGCCAACAACATCCGAGATGATTTTTCAAGTGGTAAACCAACAACCACAAAAGATGGTTTTGTTTTTAGGATAACTAAAAATCCTTTGGTATGGTTTTCAAAATGGATAACAAAAAACCATAATATCAAGATGTTGCATTATTATCATCATCTCTCATCACATTCTTCTATCAGGGGATTATACAAGAATTGTTCTCACACATTACCAAATGAATAGAAATGTAAAATTGGTGTAATGTTCCCCTCACAATGTTAAATTTCCACTTATTAAGAAAACCAAATAGAATCAACTGAAATTTTAAGTACACTTACAACAAACACACTCTAAAATTGATGTTCCCAAATATTCATGTGGCCCCATCGTTGCACACTAACTAGAGGTCACCGATGGATATCTAACCTCTGATTCCTCCATCCTCCGATATATGATTATTTATCAAAATTAAATATGAACTGTTCAAAATTGCACTGTATTCATTTGAAGCGATTCTCCACCAATTTTTTCTTTGGCTTTGAAATTCCATATTGGGGTTTTGGGGACGGAATTTTCCAGCGAGGTCAAATGGTAGCACCACTTGTAGGGTCTCAAGTTGTACCCTAGGCACGCTCTTTGTCATAGTACATGGTGGGGTCCATGAGAGGAGCCCCCAAAAATGAGCAATTTTAGTAAACCACTAACAATACACTAAAGCAAAACCTTGCTCTAAAATAACCAAGCTAACCAAGCTAACCTTGCTCTGATACCAGCTGTTTGGAATTTGGGATTGCGAAATAGTGTTATGATTTAATTAAAAACAAAATCATGCACACAGGATCTAAGCAATTCCCCAAAATCTACAGTAGTGTGAGTATAAACTAGAATAATCCAAATCAAAACAAAGTACACACACATAACATAGCATGTACCATGGTTCACCCAGTGTGGGCTACGTGATCTGAAAACGTGATGTGTATTTTTATCACTTTATAAGTTTCCAAAGATCGTGATTTTATTAATCAATTTTAACTATTGTAAGCTCCACAAATTGATTAAATTCTGATTATTATGCATCCATAGAAGTTCAAAAAACTTGGGTAACAAATAAATAATCAGAATTGAAAACACTCAGATAACAAACAAGATTGTTTATGGGGTTCAAAAATTCCTACGTCCCTAAGTTTGGATTGAACCGATCCATTAATAATATTGAAATGTAAGTACAATAACTCTTACAAACAACCAATAATGAATCACAACCTGCAAATGAGCTGATCAATGTCCCAAGAACTTTGAAAAATAGCCTGTCCCAAGGATCCGTGGCTCCTACAGTATTTTCACAATGTGATCTCCCTGCAGTTGTGTTAGAAAAACACATACAAATGGAGATTTAAAAATATTATATGAAAAAAAGATTATATATATGAGATCATCTCTGAATTCTGAACACTTTTCATGTTTACACCAAGTCACTTTTCGGACCAGAAGTGCATTGAAATTCATGTTTTCCAACTAGCTGTCTTGTAGATCCCTGTTAAAAAACTGCATTCAAAGCTTCCAAAAATAGGATAAAACTCAAAAAATAATATCAAATCTTACATCATTGGAATTGTCTCAGAATTCCCTACATTTCACCTTTTTACTCTGAGTTCCCATTCTATGTGCAGGGCCTTCAAAAATGGAATTTTCTAAAAACTGTCTCCTTATGGTTTTTACAAAGACCTGGCACTTCCCTTCTATAAGTTGAAGTGACCCATTTTATAATCAAATGACTCCTTAGGCGAGTTGGCTAGCAGATTTGTTTTAGAACTCTGAGGTTGGGGGATCAAATCCCTCCTCCTACCATTTTTCCGCGAATTTTCTTCCAAATGGGTAAAAATCCCATATTTCTCGCTTAGCATTTGAAAAGGGATTAACATCCCACATTGGGCAGATTTTCGAAGTGGGGAAATCCCACATATGGTGGAGTGTATATTTTTTAGGATTTTAAATAGCCTTTTCCATGCGTAAAAAGTGGTCAACATGGACCACGTGAACATAACCGCCCCCATCTCCGCGTGGATTAATATCACACATGGCTTTAAGCCCCCTAACAACCGCTTCACCACCTTCTCTCCTCCATGTGGAAGCATATCATTTGGAAGTTTATGTGGAGTTTAATACTAATGTTTGAACATTAATATAATATATATATGCGTGGCATATGGAAATAACATATGGCAAAAAATTACAAAGTAATATGAAATTTGACCCACATGATATATGACGAATAAGACCACATGTCGACCTCGTTTGGAAAATTGAGCTCGTGGTGGAATTTTTTTTCTCCTTTTTTCTCTTGCCCGATGCTGACTGAGCCACTTGGCCAATTGTGCATGCGTCCACGTCACTATGGACATGTTGACCAATGTTGACTTTCCTATTGACTGAACTTTGACCAGACATATCTTGAGCTCAGAGTGTCCGTTTTTCACGTTCTTACAGTCGTCGGAAAGCTCTCTGAAGGCTTTACTACACTAACATGGTTTAGGGAATTTTAGGAAACTTTTGACATAGAAAAATATCCCTTGATCACTCCTCCCTACTGAGAAGGTTTTTTGTCCACAAAAAATTGTTTATCAACCCACAAAGAATGCTATCTCTTCCTGCATTGCACAAACACATACAAGAACCTGAAATAACAATATAGGTTAATAAAAATGAAAATAGTTGATTAGCTAATTACATAACCGATCAGATAATAACACCTAATTAAGCTAGTGTTCAACTGAAATGTTGTAACCCTGTCAACTCTGCACACAATTGTGAACTGTCATATCCCACTGTAATGCCATCACAATTAACTGACTAGATAATAACACCCATTCTATTACGGAAAGCTAGTGTTCAATTGTCACTTTTTGATACGACCGATTACCAAAAATTACAATTCCAAAACACATATCAGTATACAAGACATCTAAACTACCCACGATTAGGCTAGTGCCCATTGCCCATCTGAAACTGTAACAACTGCAAGTACTCACTATCGAAATATAATAGACTATCAAAACCCAAAAATAGCTATATTCAACAACTGAACCCACGTGAAGTTGCCAAAACATTGTATCGCCATCACAAATAATAACTCAGATAATAACACCCATCTATAACGGAAGCTAGTGTTCAACTGACACATGCTACCGATGCCTATCCTTGCATACTATTTTCAATAATGAACTACTTAATCAATTGAGAAAACAAAACATGAGTATGATGAACCTATCAAGTGATGAACAAAATATTTAGACATGCTACTGATGCCTATCCTTGCATACTATTTTCAACAATGGAACTACTAACCAATATGAGAAAACAAAACATGAGTATGATGAACCTATCACTCAAATCTTCTCTTCAGTTGTTTCCATTCATTTTCAAAGCTTAAATATCAACGTAGGAGCAAATCCTTATCAATCAACAGGAATCCCTAAAATATAGCTCTAAAAAAAAAATTCTTGCCTACTATCAACAATTTACTGTAGTGCAAATATAAAGTTGAGGACTCTTTTTCCTAACCAATCACTTGGGTTTTTCCGTTTTGGTTGTTTTACCTTCTCAGTACCAAAATGAGTTTTAGTTAGGTTTAGCACTGTTGGTTTTACAATATTGTTCTTTTTAACAACCTTCCAATTTTGTTGTTTAGGAACAAACCAACAAACCTTAACATCATGACCATTCCTATTACAATGGGAACAAAATTTAACTTCCCTATTTTTAGGAGTCTTACCCATTTTACCATTCTCAGAACTTTGTCTACGAGAATGATTCCCCTATTTAGGAGAGGTAACATTCTTGCCATTTCTCACCTTTCCTTGGTGAGATTGGTCTTTAGCACCTGCCTTATCATTCACAAAAGGCATTAACTTCTTAATCAAAATTTTCCTCTTCCAATAATATGCAACAGAATGATTAGTACCTTCACAAAATGTGCAAGGGAAAGCATATTTTTGCCTACCAAAGTTGTATTGTTCCAACTGAAAGAGTGTATTAGAAATTTTAGGACTTGATTTTCCCTTAGTGCTCTTTTTAGTGTAAGTAGAAGGAGGTGGAATCTGATTACCTCTTTTACCTTTTTTCTTACACCTTTCATTGTTCCTCCTGATGGCAGAGTTTTGTAATTCTAGTGGCATAGATCCTTGGTTGTTGGAAGCTTGTCTTCCTTCAGCTGCTTTAGAACTTTCTCCAATTTCCATTTTCCCACTAGAATAACCCAAACTTGCAAACCGAGGCTGATCCTCCACTTGTACTTGGTTAGCATCACCTTGTCCATTTTTACCAAGGCCCTTTCCATTAAATCCCATCTTAACCATTAGCTTAGACCCAATTCCCTTAGTGTGTTTTTCAAACTGACCCAAAGGAATATCTAAAACTGAATGAGAGGAAGAATTAAAATGTGAACAACTTACAGTGCATTCTGTCATAGTACCTGCATCTGATTTGAAAGGAATTTTCTTCTTATGTTCACCTTGTTACATCTTTTCTAAGAGGGCATCCTTGGTCCGTATTTCTTCTTGCAACTCTTTAACAAAGCCCATCAACTTCTTGCTCTCTTCAAGCATCTTGTTAACATACTCCTCTTTCCTGGTTATAGAGGATTGTGGCTCAGATTTTAACCACACTATTTCCTCTTCCAAGGAAAAAAAATTATCTCTCAAGAAAGAATTTTCTTCTTGGAGTTGGCGGTTTATGGCTTCAAGCTCATCTAGTTGCTCCTGTTTGGATGAATTTCCCATGATTCCCGGTTCTTGCAAACACAACCTGTACTTCCAAATCTGCACACTACAAATGAAGATTAACAAGCCCCAAAATGTCTGCACACTGAAGACTGAAATCAATATTGAAACTGAAGCCAAATTTCCAAACACAATTAGAAGCTAATCTGACAATCTAACTGCTCTGATACCAAACTTGATCTGAAAAAACGTGTGTTGTATTTTTTTCACTTTTAAAAGTTTCCAAAGATCATGATTTTATTAATCAATTTTAAATATTCTAAGCTCCAAAAATTGATTAAATTCTTATTATTATGCATCCATAGAAGTGCAGAAAACTTTAACAAATAAATAATCAGAACTGAAAACACTCAGATAACAAACAAGATTGTTTATGGGGTTCAGAAATTCCTACGTCCCCGGGTTTCGGATTGAACTGATCCATTAATAATATTGAAATGTAAGTACAATAACTCTTAAAAACAACCAATAATGAATCACAACCTACAAATGAGCTGATCAATGTCCCAAGAACTCTAAAAAATAGTAGAAATTGTCCCAAGAACGATCCGTGGCTCCTACAGTGTTTTCACAATGTGATCTCCCTGCAGTTGTGTTAGAAAAACACCTAAAAAATGGAGATTTAAAAATATTATATGAAAAAAAAATCATATATCTGAGATCATCTCTGAATTTTGAACACTTTTCATGTTTACACCAAG
Organism: Taxus chinensis; assembly: GCA_019776745.2. Lineage (NCBI taxonomy): Eukaryota > Viridiplantae > Streptophyta > Pinopsida > Cupressales > Taxaceae > Taxus > Taxus chinensis. The sequence continues at coordinate 744,224,125 of CM034150.1, forward strand.
TCACTTTTTGGACTAGAAGTGCATTGAAATTCATGTTTTCCAACTAGCTGTCTTGTAGATCCCTGTTAAAAATTGCATTCAAAGCTTCCAAAAATAGGATAAAACTAAAAAAATAACATAAAATCATACATCATTGGAATCATCTCAGAATTCCCTACATTTCACCTTTTTACTCTGAGTTCCCATTCTGAGTGTCGGGCCTTCAAAAATGGCATTTTCTAAAAACTGCCTCCTTATGGCTTTTACATAGACCTGGCACTTCCCTTGTATAAGTTGAAGCGACCCATTTTATAATCAAATGACTCCTTAGGTGAGTTGGCTAGTAGATTTGTTTTAGAACTGTGAGGTTGGGGGATCAAATCCCGCCTCGTACCATTTTTCCGCGAATTTTCTTCCAAATGGGTAAAAATCCCATATTTCTCGCTTAGCATTTGAAAAGGGATTAACATCCCACATTGGGCAGATTTTCGAAGTGGGGAAATCCCACATATGGTGGAGTGTATATTTTTTAGGATTTTAAATAGCCTTTTCCATGCGTAAAAAGTGGTCAACATGGACCACGTGAACATAACCACCCCCATCTCCGTGTGGATTAATACCACGCATGGCTTTAAGCCCCCTAACAACTGCTTCACCACCTTCTCTCCTCCATGTGGAAGCATAGCATTTGGCATTTTATGTGGAGTTTAATACTAATGTTTGAACATTAATATAATATATATATGCGTTGCATATGGAAATAACGTATGGCAAACAATTACAAAGTAATATGAAATTTGACCCACATGATATATGACGAATAAGACCACATGTCGACCTCATTTGGAAAATTGAACTCGTGGTGGAATTTTTTTTCTCCTTTTGTCTCTTGCCCGATGCTGACTGAGCCACTTGGCCAATTGTGTATGCATCCACGTCACCATGGACCTGTTGACCAATGTTGACTTTCCTGTTGACTGAACTGTGACCAGACATATCTTGAGCTCAGAGTGTCTGTTTTTCACGTTCTTACAGTCGTCAAAAAGATCTCTGAAGGCACTACTACACTGACATGGTTTAGGGAAGTTTAGGGAACTTTTGACATAGAAAAATATCCCCTGATCAGAGTCAGTGGATGAAGAAGATGATGTCCTATTACTACAGAATGATCAAGAACAACTAACTAATGATACACCTATTCCATGTTGGACTCAAGCCTTGGTGAATTATCTTTAGACAGGTTTGTGCCCTCTAGAATGGAACAAAGAAAAAAGGGCGATACTTCATACTACAATCCATCCCATATGTGCTTGTTGGCGGAGTCTTTTGAAAAGGGATATCAATAGTTTCCTATTGAGGTGCATTGGGATAGGCCAAATTGAGAGAGTGTTACATGAGTTCCATAATGGAGAAACAAGAGGACACTTTTCCCCTCAAGTAACAACTCTCAAAATCATGAAATTTGGTTTTTATTGACCTACGGTGTTTAGGGATTGCTACTCATGGATCAAGAAGTGCAAGAAGTGTGCATTATTCACAGGGAAGGAGAAGTTAGCATCCCTGCCCCTTCGCCCAATTTTAGTGGATCAGCCATTCATGCAATGGGGATTATACTTCATTGGAGTGATTAACCCAAACTCAAGCCATGGCCATTGGAGTGAGCAACAGACTATTTCACCAAGTGGACTGAGCCAGTGGCACTTAAGGAAGAAAATGAATCCAACATCTTAGATTTCTATGGAGGGATAACCACCAGGTTTGGAGTCCCTGCCACTATTATATTAGATAATGGATTGGCATTCATGGGTACAAGGATCACTGAATGGGCTGTCAAAAATGGTGTATACCTCAACATTTTATCAAACTATTACCCTTAAGGTAATGGCCAAGCAGAGTCCACAAATAAGAACCTATTAAGGATTATCATAAGGAATCTTCATGAAAATAAGAGAACTTGGCATACAAAGCTCAAATCATCTATTTGGGCTGATAGCATCACATCCAAAAGGTCTACAAGAAAGCTCCCCATACAAGCTTGTATATGAAAAAGAGGCAGTATTACCCATATCATTAGAGTTGCCCGCTTTGGAGCTCATGAAACAATATGAATTGGCTGAGTTTGAACCTATGGAAATTAGGTATGCAGAGCTGATGGAAGTGGGAGAGGTAAGAGAGCATGTAATGCAAATCATGGAGAAAGATCAAGCATTGATCAAGAAGAGTTTTGATAAGAAAGCAAGAACAAGGACCTTTAAAGAGGGTGACTTATTTCTGAAGTGGGATGTAGATCGGGAAAAACCATGAAGGCATTCCAATTTTGATGCCATTTGGAGCGGCCCCTATATGACCACAAGGTGCAAAAGTAGAAATGCCTTCCAGCTGGCTAAATTAGATGGTGAAGAATTACATATTCCGGTCAACGGGATCCATCTCAAACATTGCTACTGAAAAGGAAGGTTCCACCCTTGTAAATATTAGCATAGGTTTTATTTCCCTAAGTGCTCCAGCACAGGTTTTTTTTTTGCTCCAAGTTTGTGTCATTATGCAGTTTGATGCGCCTTCAGGTGAATGTGACAATCCCTTCATCATTTGCAATAGGGAGACCCATAGTTTCCATAGCAGTCGCTCATTTCAAAATAGAACAAATATAGAGCAACTAAAATCAAGTCTCAAAGGGTACATTTCCAGAAGAACATGACCAACATCAAGCCACCACCCATGACTCTGTGCCTAATGGATACAACAAGGAAACTGATCTCTTCATCTAGTAGGTAGATGCCCCTATGAGTCGCTAAATTGTTATCTCAATTTTTCCCCCAGAAAAATTGATCAAACACGACCCCACGTAGAAAAAAAATCCAAGGGACATTTCTGTCGAACGAGCCTACATTTCAAATCTGATAGTCAGGCTACATACAGGCTCTATAATGGGGTAGTATGGTTGGGGAAGGGCCTACAAAAGACCAAAGGCTCAAAGGAGAGAAATAGAGAAAGGATCAAAGTCTTCGAGCTTTACAAATGATTCAAAATGAGCCCAAATTGACTAAGTATGGAAGAATCAGCATAAGCTTCCACGTGCCTCATCGGTGATTCTCCAAAGGTTAAACCCAAAAGTAGAGGCTCGAACAAGCATGGAGCTTCCACGTGCCCTAGACTTGAAAAGGGATACATCAGGCCATTGAAAAATCCAAATGAGTGGAAAGCATCACGTGTCAGCTCGGCACAATTTCAAAAGAGAAAGCTCAAGGCGGAGACTCAAACTAGCACCAGCTCTCCACATGGTCAAGGTCCAATAGAATTCAAAGAGTAGTGGGCCAAAATTATTTAAGTATAAGAGTGTCAACGGAGGGCACCAAGTGTCTCAATGGCACACATTCAAAAGAGCGGCCCAAAGTGGAGACTCATACAAGCGTAAAGCATCCACGTGTCTAGGGTTCAAGAAAGGCATCAGCGTGAATTGGCTAAGTATCAAAGACTCGTAGAAAGAGCCATGTGTCATCTTGGCACACCTTCAAAGGTGAATCTAGAAGCGGGTCTCCTAAACAAGCGTTGGCCTTCCACGTGTCCCAGGTTCAAAAGAGGGATAGAGTTAACAGTTGAAAATTCATGATGGGACAGAATCATCAGAGGGTGCCACGTGCCTCAATAGTGCAAATTCAAGAGGGGTGGCCCAAGGGCTAGACTCAAAAAATCTCCAACCCGCCATGTGTCCCATGTCTGAAAAGGTAAGAACAGGCAATGAAAAGTCAAAAGGCTCGCGGAGGTCTCCACGTATCATATCCACACAACTCCAAAGGTAAATTCTAGGGGCAGTTTCAAAACATGCGCTAAGCTACCACGTGTCTCGGGTCAGACACAGTGCCTCTACCAGCAGAAAGGACTCAAGCAAAATACAAAGGAAATCGAGGAGCCTGCGGACGATACCACGTGTCTCATGGGTGCAATTTCAAGAGAAAAGGCAAAGGGAGAAATCTCAAACGAGTGTGGGGTTTCCATGTGGACCTGGTATGGAAAAACTCTTTTAAATATTGTGTGACCATGAACCTGATCTTCAAATAGCTATATCTTTCAATTGGGAACTCAAATTTGGGTGGGAGAAGACTTTTTGGAAAGGTCTGGACATCCTCTACTCTATAGAGGTCTGAAACTTTAATTTTGATGAGGTTAGGTGGGTAAAAAGGTGGAAAACATATTTGTGCCATTAATAAAGGATCCAATTGCTCCAACAACCATATCATATTTGATCTGATATGTCATTCTCCCTCCTTTAATGCACCAAATAGGTAATTGAGGTAGGCTTGACGGATTGTGGGAGGATTTGAAAGAGCATTGATGGACAGTACATGAGCTTTAAATCAGTTTTCCCACCTCTCTTTTTCTTATCTCTGTGTTACATCTATAAAATAAGGAACTGGGCTCATTGTAAAGGGTTGGACAATTTTGTTTTGCACCCTCTCTTCTTCCCTTTCCTGTAAGTGAATTTTTGGAGCTTTCCAAACATCCCATTCAAATTGTGATACAAATTTTTTGCCTCTTGGCTACTGTAGTGTACTGTATCAACTCTGGAGTAATAATTTATGTCTGTGGATGATTCTTAACCCTTTCATGTGTTCATTGTTGTCTTCTGATCTCTCATTATAGTTTGGTTATCTGTGCATGGTGGTTGTATTGCATTTTTATGGTCTATGTTAAATTGCAAAACAGGTGTCTAATAATCCTTTGGTGCATCACCCTCGATGGCTTAGGTTTATTTTTCCCGTATCTTCTCAACCATGTCTCCTTGGTAAGATAGAGTATGTTTTAGAATAGATCCTCTCCAATTTATTTGTATGCGCCTGAATAGAGGAATAGGAACTGTCCTTCATTTGGAGAGCTCTCTCGATTTCAAAGTCCCACACTTTGAGAGATACTCCCATGTTTTGTAATCACACTGAGAATCTTATCTTATCTAGTTTTAGGCACGTTCAGGGGTGCTATGATTCAGCACTAACAAGTGTTTGAATGAGAAATTTACATCTTAAAACTTGTTAGTTTTGTGCAAGGAAACTACCAAATTTTACATTATTTTGGTGAAGTATAAAGTTTGAAATAAGTAGAAATGGAAATGGCATCTCTCTTAAATTTAAGTTGTTTCATTATTTCCAAAATGTGATATTTTTCATTTTAAAAGAAATGAGAATCTTGTTAAAATGTACTTGTTATGTGAAATAGTTGTCATTTAATTGTTGAAAGAAGAAAATGATTACTTACTCTTGTTTTATTGAATAAAAGGTATATTGAAGTATTTAAACTATAGATGTAATTCTAGACTTGTTGAAGGAAATTAAGTAGTGTGTTAACTATATTTTTTAGATTAGTAAAAATATTCCTTTTGCAAATGTATTAGATTGTATAAGAAACCATATTATTCTATCAACTTTAGTCTTAGATGAATATATATATATATATATATATATATATATATATATATATATATATATATATATATTCATCTAAGACTAAAGTTGATAGAACCCCAGATTTTATTTCTATAAAATGATATACAAATTTGTATATATTCATCTAAGACTAAAGTTGATAGAACCCCAGATTTTATTTCTATAAAATGATATACAAATTTGTATATATATATATATATATATATATATATATATATATATATATATTGGGTCGTGGTTTAGAATTTTTTTTATATACTGCGTGAATTTATAAAGCTCGGTCGTGCAGCCCCTAAACATGTCTCTCTATCCTCCCTAATATAAATAAAACCCACAGTCCCCAAACATGTCGTGCAATGGCTCAACACAAAAAAATTTGGTTTGTAATTTTTTTATTATTTATAAGTTTTGTTTTATATAAAGTTATATATATATATATACGAGCAAAATTATTTCATACATCTATTCCTAGGTGTGACTACGATTAAGATTAATTATAAAAAATCTTGCATATATTAAACTCATCATTGTGTTATTTATAAAGACATAAACTATCATTGTGTTTATTTATAAAGAAATAAATAAATACGATTATATATATATACATATATATATATATATATATATATATATAATTATATATATAATATATATAAATATATTATGGGTCAAAGCATGTAAATTTTTTGCCATAAATATTTTAAAGTCTGACTAGTAAATAAATAATTAAAACGATATATAAAAATTTAAAAAATCAGGTAAATTTTGGATGCCCTGCACCTTTATTTATAGCCTCTTAATGCATGTTTGGATATTTTATATGTGTTTGGTCATGTTTTGGTTGTCAGACATAGTTTGCTGAAAGTACAAAAACTTCAAAAAAGTGGGACACAGTTATATGCTTTGACCCATAAATATAACTTTATATAAAACAAAACTTATAAATAATAGTGGTGACTTACAAACCAAATTTTTTGTGTTGAGCCATTGCACGACATGTTTGGGGACTGTGGGTTTTATTTATATTAGGGAGGATAGAGAGACATGTTTAGGGGCTGCACAACCGAGCTTTATAAATTCACGCAGTATATAAAAAAAAATTCTAAACCACGACCCAATGGGGGGGTATCTATATACAAACCCCCACCCCAAAGTATATGGGATGAGGATTTGGGGTGCTAGTGACCCCCACCCCTAAATATATTTCTCTGTCTATGGTATATATGTGTATATACATATATATACACACTCTTATAAATTTGTGATATATATATTTGATATCATTTGCTAACATATTCCCATCTAAAATAGATTTTAAAATAAGGTCCAAAATTCCCAAATGCCCAAGTAGGGAAAAAACCATGAAATAGATAAACAACAAATGAAATTTTACAATCAAACCATAGGAGTAGGGTAAAATGGAATAACAAGCCTAAATGTTATACCAAACCATGACAAGGATCTACAAATAGTATAAACAAAAAGAAAATAAAATGTGTGTATCCATGTTGAGCTCCATTATCCTTCCATGGATTCTTTCCTTCCCCTTCCTCTCCTCCCAAAAACCTGTAAAATAGAAATGAGGAAATAAGTCAAAAAGAATAAATAAAAGCCTTCAAAAAAGAGGATTAGGGTTAATTTGAATCCTATATCTAAGGGCTCATATTTCAGTCCATCCTATGGCTAAAAAAAATCAATAGAAAAGTTAGGTGAGGGTTAGGTGAGAATGCCTTTAAATGAAATGCATGGGTAAACTTTAAATGGGTCCATTTAAGTGATGTAGAAGTTAAAATTATTTTGTCATTCATAATGTTTAGTTAGTGACCCTTACATAAAAGGATCCATGACCTTGTATTTAATTAAATCAAATTCACCCCTTAGTCGTTAGAAAATATTTATAATCATGGATTAAATTAAACAATATTTGATTTAATGGAAGGGAAAATTTAGACTTAGCTCTAGAATAATATAATTATTAAATTACTTTTGAACTATGCTACTATAATTAAATAGAAGATGGTAACTAGGGAATTTCTAAACCCAGAACTAGAGATTAAATAATATTAATTAACTAATAATTAAAATGATACATTGGTCTAATCGAGAAATAAACTTAAACGTTGTAACTAATTTTTTTTAAGGAAAAAAAATTATTTAATAAATTTTTCAATTTAACATTTAGGTTATCTTGGGTTCTGTGTGCAAGAAATATTTTGGGTGTGATGCTTGGTATCAGAGCCACGGGTTCGAATGCTTGGACCCTGGGAACACATGGAAACACATGAAACATAAACAAGTAAACCTAACGCAACTCTAAACCTACAACACGCAACATTGCGTGATAAATTTTGTTTAAACAATGTAGAAAAATTAAAAAACTAAAACAAAACTTAGATGATAGAAGAACTAACTCTTTTCATGGTCTGTACATGTAGGAGCATACCAAAGCTAGATGAGCGGTTATTACATGTCGTACCTTGACCTACCACCCTCAGATCACGATGTAGCAACTATTTTGCCTTAAATACTGTCAGACACTACAAGATGTAAATGCCGCTATACGTATAGGATATTTCAGAGGGTGACCTAGCAGATAGGACAAAGAGTCATCAGTGGAGGCTTGTGTACCTTTATGTCAGAGTGATGAGGATAGGGTAGATAACTGCCCATATGAAGTTGGTTAGAAATGGGTCACCACCTATGGAGCTACAAAGATAGAGCTACATGTCACAGAGACAGGTCAAGGAGCCCTAGGATGATGAGATGATTATGGAGAGAGACCCAGGGGCCAACAGATCAATGACAACAGATCAAATTAGAGAGAGATTATCAATGTTATACCTACACTCATTGTTTTAGGATACATAGGGGGATTTCAGGAAGAGGCATGGTTGGTTATCTTAAGTGGGTCCTTCAAGTTATGTCCTTGTTATAGCAACACGAAATCTCATATGTTGCCATCAACCTTCTGAGAGATAGAGCCATGGATTTAGTTGGAGGAATGAAGAGAATAATTTCCATTTGGATTCATAGATAGTTACCTAGGAGATTACTTGAGGAGCATTTAAGGAGTAGATAAATATCTAAGGAGATTCATCTAGCTGTGGATCGATGAGTTTCATGATCTGTCGACAGGCCTCCAGGATGGTAACAGAGTATGATGGTCAGTTTTTAGATCTACTTTAGTATGCAGACTATATGCAGGATGAGTACGTTAGGGTTCACAAGTTCATCATGGGGCTTAAACTCAGACTTGGGAGGGGCAATATGCACATTCATTTCCTGCATACACTATTAGCAAGAAGTGGAGAAGTCCTACATAGAAGAGGAAACCAAGGGGAAGACCCAGCAGGATTGTGATATAGTGAGGAGCAATATATAGCAGTTACAGTAGGATAATAGGTCAAGGGGATCGAGCTCCTCCTCGTGGTGTTGGACATACTTCAGCACAATCTTCCTTCCATCCTCCTCCTCAACAGTAGCAACAACAACAGAATTGACCACCCTTTCAACCTCCACAGTGCCATGATCCTCAGAGAGGGCATAGTATGGGACCTCTAGTCTAAGGGGTCCCAATATGACACAAGATCCACCTCGAACACATTCGGTAGGAGTACATCAACCACAAAACCCATAAAGATCTATAGACACGATCATTGAGGGTCTACAGCACGTGGACTACTAGGTGACCTTGAGGACTATATATTCAGTGGAGAGGACCAGGTAGTTGTTATGAATGTGATGTTCATGGACATCATTGGAGAGAGTGCCCTTAGTAATCTTGCTAATCAAGAGTAGGGAACTTGTTTCTAATCCTATGGTTGGTGACATGGCTAGGAGCCACACAATTTATGTAATACAGTCAAGAACCACTAGGTATAGCACCTGGGAATGGTGATTGAGACCACAAGAAGGATTGGTGGTATTTATACCGCTATCTTAATTGACTAAAGCTCTTAAAATTACTTTCAATTCTCCCTCATTAGTAAAGCAGTTGTAGGCTGGTGGACAGTTAGGTAGGTCCTTAGTTGGGATGTCGAGATGGCTTTTAGAGCCAAGATCTCAGTAGCACTCCTTAGTCAATGAGTGCGTAGTGAACCTAGGACCCTTTACCACTGACTTTGGATCTTCATATCCTTTCTTTGGGTTATTATTGAGTGATCTTTGGAATAGATCATTTGTTATGCTAAAAACAGATCCTGGGTTGATTGCTACAGTAAGGTTATATCTTGTATAGATTATTTAGGTGTGGAGTCAGTGATATCTCAAGTTAGGAGACCCATCTCTATTCACACTATTTGCGCTACGTAACTGAAGTGGTGTGTGCAATGGGTTTATCAGTTGTATCATTTTAGACTTAGTGATAGGTCGCAAGATGGGGTTAGTGGACCTTAACTTTCTTGTATGCTTTTGCAAGATTTTTCCAATGTTTTTTCTAGTGAGATACCAGGGATGCCTCCCCCACGTGAGATATACTTTCGCATTCACTTGGTTCTGAGAGTGGAGCCTATCTCATGTGCTCCATATAAGATGACAACCCTTGAGCTATGTGATCTCAAGTTGCAACTAGAGGGCCTTCTCGAGAAATGCTTAATCTATCCTAGTGTATTCTCTCAGGGAGCACCAGTGATTTTTTTGATGAAGAAAGATGGATTGTTGCAGTTGTCTGTGGACTATAGATAGCTGAACAAAGTAATGATCAAGAATCATTAGCCCCTTCCTCACATTGATGATTTGTTTGATCATATGAAGGAGGCCATAATGTTTTCTAAGATAGATCTTAAGTATGGTTACCATTAGCTGAGGATTGTAGAGGTAGATGTCCACAAGACAACTTTTCGTACGAGATATGGCCACTATGAGTTCATAGTTGTGCCATTCGGTATGACAAATTACCCTAGAGTGTTCATGATTTTGATGAATGGGGTGTTCATAACATTTTTGGATCTCTTTGTGTGTATGTTTATTGTTGAAATTATGATATACTCACGTACAAAAGAGGAGCACAAGGAGCACCTTTGTCGGGTGATGTAGTTTCGTCATGAGCAGCAACTTTATGGGAACCTAGAGAAGTGTGCATTCTTCCAGTCAGAGGTGTAGAATATGGGCCACATTATTTCTAGGGAAGGTATCATAATTTATCCTTCCAAGATTAGAGCCATTATGGATTGGCCAACACCCACTAGTGTGACCGAGGTGCGCAGTTTCATGAGATTGGTAGGTTACTACATGAGATTTTTTTAGTAATTCTATCGAATTGCGCATGCCATCAATTCCATTCAGTAGAAAAGTAAGAAGCTCACTTGGTCAGATAGATGTGAGTAGGACTTCAGAACACTAAAGGAATAACTTATGACATTACTCATTCTTGCAGTAATAGATCCTCAGGGAAATTTCTTCGTATGCACAGATGCTTCTTTGGTAGAATTAGTAGGGGTATTGAATCAAGAGGACCAAGTGGTAGAATTTGAGTCTCGAAAACTCAAGGATTATGAGCTTAATTACCCGACTCATGATCTTGAGCTTTCAATAGTTGTTCTTGTTTTGGTTAGATGGAGACATTTCCTTTTAGGCATGAGATTCATTCTCAAGACTGATCATTTTAGTATTTGTCACCTCTTCATGCAGCCCAATCTCAATGCTTGTTAGTGACACTAGATGGAGTTTCTATATGAGTATGACATGGATATATAGCATGTGAATGGGAAGAAGAATTTGGTTGTAGATGCTTTGAGTAGACGAAGACACTTGGTTATGGCTATAATAGTTAGTACAGACTTGATGACCATGATTTTGTAGACAGCTTCCACATGAAAACGTTTACCTCGAAGCTAGATAAGATATTGAGTCTCAGATACCCCTTGAAGGGAAGTTTGACGGTTTTGGATTAGAGTCATATGTACTATTCAAACACAGAGGCTAGATCTATGTACCTAGGGATGGAGGTTTGAGAAGGAATATCTTAGCAGAACGTCATCTTGGACCTTATTTATCCCATATAGGGGTGAAGAAGATGCATGCCACCTTGATACACCTATACCACTGGAGTGATCTTTAGAAAGATGTAGCTCAGTTTTTTTCATGTTGTTTAGAGTGTCAGAGGGTGAAGGCTAGCTCAGCATCTCTTCTACCCACATGATATACCGGAGTTGAAATGGGACACTATTTCCATGGATTTCATAGTAGGGCTACTGGCGTCTACATACCGCCATGATGTCATCATGGTCACAGTGGATAGATTGATGAAAGTGGCTCATTTTTCTCTAGTGAAGACCACATATAAAGCTAGTGCAGTGACACGCGTGTACTTAGATGATATTATCATACTACCCAGGATTCCCCACAAGATTATATGTGACCGGTATCCCTTATACACCTCTCATTTCTTGACTAAAATGAAACATGCCCTTGGGATGAGTATCATCTTTAGTATAAATTATCATCCAAATAAAGATGGAAAGATGGATTGGGTGAATCATATTTTAGAGGAAATGCTTCAGATGTAAGTTATGGACCATCAATCAAGGTGGGAGGAGTATTTGTACCTAGTGGATGTTTCTTATAACATCATATTCTAGAGTTCTATTTATATTGCTCCCTTTCAAGAATTTTATGGCATGGAGTGCAGGACACCACTTAGTTGGGACAAACGATGGAGGACAAAGTATATCTTGGACCAGATTTTTTATAGGACATAGAGCAACAGGTTGTTTTGGTTAGAAAAAGGCTTCAAGAGGCACAAGATAGACAGAAGAAATATTCAGATCAGATGAGAGTTGACCATATCTATGAGGTGGGCACAAAGGTGTTTCTTCATGTCAGACATCATAAGATACCTATACATCATGGAAAATTCTCTAAGTTAGCTCTTAGTTTCATGGGTCCATTCAAGATGTTGGAGCGATCAATCCCTTAACTTATCATCTAGCCTTACCACCCATTTTGTCTCGCATGTACGATGTATTTTATGTTTATGTTCTTAGTCCAGGTACATTCTAGATCCCTCTTATATATTATATTAGACTGCATTGCAGGTATAGGAATAGGGGTAGGTGATTTTTGAGCCCATGTGCATCATAGAGTGTAGGACCCTGGGCCTCTAAGGCCGTGAGGTTGACTAGGTGCGAGTCAACTGGGAGGATACTACTTTGTTACGAACCCAGTTTCCTCACCTATTTCAGTTACTTCTAGGAGAAATTCAAATCTAAGGGGAGAGGGATTTAGTTCCCACTCCTCTTCGACACTATATTTATTATGTTAATATTACTTTTGGCTAGATACTAAGAAATTTTGATTATGAGACATTGATCAAGTAGAGAATAGAATATGTAGATATTTAAACTATTGCCATTTTTTTATTAACATTTTTATCATGTTACACAAGATGACATTGGTAGAAATTTCGATATATGTTTATTTGCACTATTTTGATTTTATAGTGATAATTTATACTCTCGATGTTGTGAGTATAATTATAATCTCATGCATGTTAGGATCAAATTATTTGATATGTTGATATATGATAGAATTAGTTTAGTTTGGATGGAAATTATTTATTTCTAGGTAGATGTATTATTTATCCATGTTTTTGATGCGGCCGTGAGGCCAGAGAGGTATTATTCTGTGTTACAGGGATATTTTATCACATATATTGAAAGGGGATAAGGGAAAAAGCACGGAAGGATGTTGGGTGTTGTGCAACATGGAAAAATTTTACAACCATGTCTTATGTTTATGTGGTGTTTTTACATGCGTAGTTACGAGGTTTCCCATGGGGGGTGACCTCACATGTGTGGCCATAGGGGTAATGTTCAATTATTTTCATTTTGTGTTATGTTTTTTAATTATTGGAAATTATAGTCATTTTATTAGCAACTGTTAATGTGTCTTAGTTAGCTAAACAAACTTAACTTGTTAACTAAAATAAGGATGTGACAATTGAATAGTTATGAGGGTAGATGGTCCTTTAAATATTATGGATTTAGATTAGATTTTTGTTGGTTTTTGTGTTATGTACCCTTCCCAAACTTCAAAATTTGGATTTTGACTTGGGAGGCATTTTTTGAGGCTTGTGTGACAAGCTAATCTTGTCTCGTGTCTCTTAAATTTACCCAAAAACCCTACCTATAGTATGGGGAGCTAATTTTAGAAATTTTAAAGCATTTTGGAGTGTAAATGATTGAAAATAATTTCACTTTCCTACTTACCACAACTAATTTGGCCTTGGTAGACTCTTTGTGCAAGTTTGAGTGTCATGTGGGTTGGTCATAAGTCTTACATGTTCATTTATTGTCTTGGGCATGGTGTTTGACTTGTGTGTTGGAATGGAGGGATTAGTGAAGTGGCATCCTACATGCAACCACCTTATCATCCTCACATTCCATTTCTATTTATTGATGGCATTTGATAGATTTGGAATTACTTGTTCATTTTCTTTCTCTTGCACTTTTAGAATTGGGAGCTTGTTGGAGTTGCTTTTGCAGTGTGCTTGGCTTGAAGGTGTCAAAATATTGTGGAGTGATGTCTCTTGGAAGCTTGAAAGAGAGGTGTGATCTTCACCTTTTTTTTTTCTAATTATAATTGTGGATGTGAAAAAATTTGCTTGTTATGTTTTATATGAGTGTTGTGAATGTGTTTGTTTTTGTGTGGTTGAGTAGTTGCCTTAAGTTTGGGAGTGGGAGATGGATTTATGTAACCATTATGGAGAGAAAAGGGAGATGTGACACATGCATTTTGGAGGGAGTGTGATTGCAAGTTTCACGTATGGGGAGTGAAAAGCAAAACATGGACATATTTTTGCATACTTTTAAAGGGAGAGATAAGGATGTTTTGTTGTTGTATTATGCACATGGAGGCTTTTGCTGAAACTCTGACTTCACTTGGGAGGAAAATGGATGTGGTTCTCATATTCCTTTTTCCTTTTTGGTTTGATATCAATCCTAATATGTGTTGTTTTGAAGAATTTTGTTGTATGTCCATTTCTATGTTTTGAATGTTTTGGTTGTATTTTTTTGTGGAAGCCATTTTTGTAAAAAGTATTCAAATGTTTCTCAAGATCGCTCATTTTTCTTTGGTTGGGGCTCGGGGCCAAAAAGGGGATGGATTCTACCCTTATTGGATGATAGGTTTGGCGGAGAGTATCTCCTATACCCCTTTTGATTTGTATTATGATCTGAGTTTTGAAAGATTGAAGAGTATAATATTGAAGTGACAAGTTGGGAGAAGACATGTAATGGAGACTTATATTTTTTCCTTGTTGAAAGTCCTTATGTTGTAATTTGTTCATTTCATTATTCTCACTTTGAGTGGAAGGTTATAAATTTGTATGCATGAAAGCAAGTTGTATTATTACTTGGCAATCCCTATTACTTGTAAACTCTTCTAAGAGTGTTTGAATGAGAAATTTTCATCTTAAAATGTTTTAGTTTTGTGAAAGGAAACTACCAAATTTTACATTGTTTTCATGAAGCAATTCTTTTGAAATGGGTTGAAATGGTAATGCATCTCTTTTAAATTGATTTCCCCAAAAATGTGATAGGTTTCATTTTAAAAGTGTTGAGAATCTTGTTAAAATGCACTTGCTATGTTAAATGGCTTTCATTTTACTTGTTATTTTAAGAAGGAAAAAAAGAAAATAGTTTATTACTCCTTATTAAAATGAAAGTGTATTAGAAAGTATGAAATTTTTGCTACATTCCTTATCAAGTTGTACGAATGAAGTAGTGTGTTAAAATTTTTAGAATGAGTAAATATCTTCATTTTGCTAAATGTATGGAGTTGTGTAAAAAATCCTATTATCCTTTCAATTTTAGTTTTAAATAGAATAAACACAAAAAAAAAACGTACATTCCTACTTAGATGTAATTATGATTAAGTCTAATTATAAAGAAATGTTTTACAAATTTTTATATATACTAACTTACTATTGTTTTTTTCTTTTATAAAAGAAGGGAATTAAATAGACATGATTATTTTACTTTTATTAGTGACATTAATATTGGTACATATTAATTATTATAATAATATATATATGTATCACAATTGTATATAGATAAAAAACTTTTGTAAAAAAAAAGGTAATGTGTGGTGGCTTAGGCCATTGGCCGGGTTGATTGGGATATTTTTTTGAAGTGGGGAATTGGGGGGTCGGCGACCGAGCCCCCACCAAACTTAACACTGTCACTTTTTTTAAGTCGGCTGAATAGTTTAATTCGCGGCCTGTATATTTTGTGTTCAATTGACCCTACTATTGGTATTATATATATATATATATAATTTTATATACCATTTTCTTTTAATAAATAAAATCTGTGGTTATTTTATATATTTACATAATTCTCTATATATACATACAAGTATAAATGTATATGTATATAGATGTAAATATATACATAATTATAAATTATGGTATATATATGTGGATCATTTGTAAATATGCTCATCTAAAATAGATTAAAAAAGAGTACACAATACCCAAATTCGCAAGTAAGGAAAAAACCATGAAATAATGTAACAAATGAAATTTTAGCTAAACCTTAGGAGAGGGTAAAATGGAATAACAAGCTAAATTTATACCAAACCCTACAAGGATCTACAAATAGTATAAACAAAGAAAATAGTGTGTATCCATCTTGAGCTCCATTATCCTTCCAAGGCTTCCTTCCTTCCCCTTCCTCTCCTCCCAAAAACCTACAAAATAAAAATGAGGAGATAAGTCAAAAGGATTGAATAAAATCCTTCTAAAATGATCATTAGGGTTAGTTTGAAACCTAGATCTCAGGGCTCATATTTAGTCCATCCATATGGCTAAAAATCATCCCTATAAAAGTTAGGTGAGGGTTAGGTGAGAACGCCTTTAAATGAAATGCATAGGTCAACTTTAAATAAGGCCACTTAAGTGATGTAGAAGTTAAAAAAAAATTGTAACTCATAATGTTTAGTTAGTGACCCTTAAATAAAAGGCCATGACATTGTATTTAATTAAATCAAATTCACCCCTTAGTAGTTGACAAGGATTAAATTATATTATATTTGATTTAATGGGAGGGAAAATTTAGACTTAGCCCTAGAATAATAAATTTATTAAATGACTTTTGAACCATGTTACTTAATTAACTAAAGATGGTAACTAGGGAATTCTAAACCCGTAGTGGAGATTAAATAATATTAATTAAATGATAATTAAAAAGATAGTTGGTTAACCAAGAATTAAACTAAACATTACAACTGGTATTGTAAAAAAAATAGTCAATAATTTTCCAATTTAACTTTTGGGTTGTCTTGGGTTCTGTGCGGGAATTTTGTGGGCATTATAATAACCACCAACATATATCAGCCAAAAATTGTTTCCTTCTGGAGTTTTATCTGACATTGTCTCCTCAACATTTTAGGTCCTTAACACTCATTAAATTTGAAGCATTTTCATACATATAGTATTATGCCTAATATTTTGAAATTTTTATGTTATGGGGCTTTGTAGTATGAGGGAGTGTTGAAAGAAGATGAGAGAGGACCAATTGTATGTTGGGTATTCTCATAAATAGTGTAAGGAATTTATTGAAAATAAAAGTGCTAACCACTAATTTATTAAATGTTATTTTTAATATTATATACATATTTTCTAAATCTTGTAAGGTATTCACGAGTACCATACTCTCATTGACTTCACCATTGCTAACAATAATATTTCTAAGGTTTGTAAATGTGAGATGACGTTGGTATTATTATTCTCTTGTTTCCCTATCAAAGACATGGATTTCACCAATATAGTCAGGTTTCAATCTTCTATATTTATCCAAATTAAATGCACTAATGATTGATTCATTAAATTATATATGTACACACACACACACACACACACACACACATGAAGGGTAGTTAAGTTTCAGCCATATGGGCATTACAGATGACAATTATAATCGTTATAGTTTAAGAAGAATTCATAACACATCTCTTGAAGAAACCAATCAAATGAAAAGAAGTATATTGAGAATAAATTGTTGTATGTGTCAAAAAAACCAACAATATTAAACAAAACACATCATATGCTGAAATAAAATTGATGTAATCCATTCCGACACTACATCATTTTAATTGTTTGATCCAGAATTTTGATAAGATGAATGATTTTTCGACTTCTTTGGCTTTGTAAGGATAAGAGGACTTGAGACTTATATTTGGGCTCACATATTTTTTATCGAATCCGATAAATACAAAAGCAACTTCTTTTCAATTCTTTTAACTTTGGATGACATTAACTTCATTAGCGTGAGGCTTTAGAATTAACTCTTTGGATTATATCTCCAAGGAGACCTCGTGGACGCTTTTCAATACACACACATTGAGAGCGGACTCAAAAGAGATCCCACAAACGATGCTAGAGGAGATAGTTGATACCATGGAAATACTAAGTTGCATCATCATTATTTTTTCTAATAGCACTCTACCAAAAACATCCAATAGTGGAAAACTATAATGAACATATTGGTTAACATATTAACGTAATTAGAATTTAATCAACGTCAAGATTGTTGGATCTTTAATTTGTTGTGACCTATTCAAAGCCCGTGTAGAAGGTGCAGATTTTTGGTCATCGCAAAAATCAAAACAGTATTTTAACATAGCGCATTTAAATGTTTTCTTTTACAAGCTGAAACGCCACTTCGTGTGAAGATTTATGTGGTGGGCGCCCTCATGTACAGCATCACATCGATCGATCGATCTCCATTCAAGAGGCAATGTATGGATGAGATTTAATCGGTCAACGACCGTATACAAAAGTTAAAAACAACCTGGATTCATTGTATGGTGCATTTTGTTCAGATATTACAGAAGTTAATGATCTAGTGATTTGGGACACTTCTTGGTGTATTATTGTAGGGGAGTCTTTGATTGATTGTGTCCCTCAGGTCATCTCATTTATCCATTGCCTATAGATGTAATGAGGGACAACTGTTTTTTGGTAAAGAGATTGAAATGTTTAAATCCAGTTACTCACCGTTCTACCGTTTGGAAATAAATGTTATTTAGTGATATTAAGAGATGATACTGATTTTTGAATGCTAGATATGAATTGTCAACTTCCAGAAATTGTTTTCCTCAATGGTAACATGCCCATATCAAAGTGCTGATAAAATTTGAATCTGGTATTGGCAGATGTCTTTATACGTCTCATTAATTAACTCACCTACAGGCATCACAAATTGGGACTTTTAAGGCATTCAATCCACCGAATCTCTCCGTTTCATATCTATTACAGATGATCAGCTAATGTTATAAATCCACCATCGTACTAGCATTACACGACAGAACCTTGTATGATATTGAAGTGTTTCGTATCAATGGACCTCAATGGTGAAGCTAATTGAATGCTAGATATGAATTGTCAACTTCCAGTAAATTGTTTTCTCAATGGTAACATGCCCATATCAAAGTGCTGATAAATTTGAATCTGGTATTGGCAGATGTCTTTTATACGTCCTCATTAATTAACCTCACCTACAGGCATCACAAATTGGACTTTAAGGCATTCAAGTCCACCGAATCTCTCCGTTTCATATCTATTACAGATGATCAGCTAATGTTATAAATCCACCATCGTATTAGCATTACACGACAGAACCTTGTATGATATTGAAGTGTTTGGTATCAATGGACCTCAATGGTGAAGCTAAGTTAATAAAAGATACAGTTCCGGTGAGTCCCCTCGGGAATGCATTCAGTTCTTCCTTGCTTTCATTATCCGTTCAAGCCATATTCGAGTTGGAAAGACCCATGGATGTTTGCAGCATCAAGAAAGCCATTCGTGATATAATTTTGCCACGCAACCCCCGATTTTGCTCTTTAATGGTACGTATCTTAATGTAGTTATTCTAAGTATTACTGGTCCATATTGTAACTTTACTTCATTGAATATATGAGGCAAACGTTTTTCTGGTTTGATGGCAGACTGAGGATGAGCATGGAGTGCTGCATTGGGAGAAAAGTTGATGTAAACATTGACGATCATGTGTTTGTTCCAGAGTTTCCCCCTGGCCAGAACGACTACGATGAGTTTGTGAATGATTATATCTGTAATATACACCTCACCCCTCTTCAGAAATGTCGCCCTCTCTGGGAGTTCCACTTTCTCAACTACAATACCAGCTAAGGCAAGAGCCACATTGATTATAAACATGCATCATTCCTTAGGAGACGGCATTTCCCTCATGTCTTTGCTGTTTTGCTTCTTCACTAGAGCAGACAATCCTAATCTTCCCCTAACCTTTCCTTCATCCAAATCTCTTCCCAGGAAAACAACTAGTTCATGGGCTTTCGCTGATTTTTTTTATGGGATATTGCATGGGTTGTTTATGTTGGTGTTTGTAATGTGGTACACTGTTTCTGATTTTGTTATTAGCATGCTGAGAATGAGGTGGATAAAAGATAGTAAGATTCCTATTCGGGGGCCTCCTGGGATTGAAATGCTGCCTAAAGTCATGTCTTCCATCACCTTCCCCATTGGAGGAAATCAGAAAAATAAAGAATTCTGTTGGAGGAGTAACTCTTCTCTATCTGTCTACTATTTTTTTTATATAATCCTTTCAGTTCTTAACTATTAAGAACTTACATTTAAAGCTTGACTATGCTTTGTTATTAACATGATTTTTTGCAGACGGTAAACGATGTGGTCATGGGGGTGATATTCTACGGTTTTCAAAGATACTTGAAGATTACTCTTTCTCAATATGGTTGGATGATAATCACTGTGCTCTCAACTTTTAAGTATTTATAGTGTTGTGCCTGGTTATTTCTAGTTTTTCAGTATAACGCAATGATAGTGAATAATTATGTGTATTACTGCAGAAGACCATAAAATACCACCAAATGCACTAAAAATGGCGAATTTAAGAGTCACAGGTCTTGTCTCCAATGAACACCAGAGCAGTGTCCGGACTGAAGGTCCCACAATACCTAACTGCCATCTGATTTACTTTTAGTTCTGAGAAAAGTATCATATCATATCTTAATTTATTTTATCGCGGGTTTTGCAGAATATGGAAGATATGCTAGAATTCTAACAGTGCAGCACCGTGGGGAAATCGCGTTTGGACTGTTACAAATTCCGATACCGATTGCAAATATGGAGAGTCCATTAGATTTCGTTCGAAAAGCAAAACAAATCATAGATATGAAAGAAAATGTCACTAGAAGTGTTTGTTACTCACTCGACTACTGAATTTATTAGGCCGACAAGTATGTTAATTTAGTCTGCATTTACTGAGTATTCCTGATGATTAATTGCAACCGTTAAGGGTGGGTCTTACAACGTTTGTGCGTGTTAGTTAAAACTCACACGTCAATTTCATTACCTTGTACAATACTGATCTCCATTGAATAATAGTTTAGAACATAAATTGTGTATCACAGGCATCTGCTGCATCCATCTATACCATGCTTCACAAATACGACGTTGACTAATATCCAATATGGTTGGCCCGATGGAAAAGATAGCTATGAATCAAACTCCAGTTAAAAGCTTCTATTTTTCTCTATGTCCGGTTTGCCTCAGGTGCAGATCAAAAATGTTCCTTGATGTTGCATGTCACATATGTAATACTTACAAAGATGCATGTATATTTTTCCCTTAGTAAATTAAAATTTTGTGGGTTTTGCAGACGCTTCTTTTGACGGTAGTGAGCTACGTGGGCACTGTGAGAATCCAAGTGACAGGCACCAAAGGTTACATGGATAGCGAAACCCTAGCCAAGGTGTTTTGGCGAGTCCTTTGAGGAGATCAAAAAGGCTAACAATGCATTCCTCAGATAACTTATTTTGTGCTTCTTGTCGGTTGAACTTTAAGAAATAGTTCAAATAATTGTTCTTTCACCAAGTACCTTGATCTACCTCATTAATTATAGCGTAATGAAATAATTGGTCAAATAATTATTCTTTCATCAAGTATCTTTTGATCTAATGCGCTTTTCACCACTGTTTATGTGACATATTTTGTATCTGATTAATTATAGTGTAATGAAATAATTGTTCTTTCACCAAATATCTTTTGATGTACTAAGTTTTTCACTAGTGTTTATATGACACATTTTCTATCTCATTAATTATAATGTTACGAAATAATTTTCTTTAATAATTCAGTACTACTTTTTAGTCATTGTTTATTTTGTATTCGAGTTTCATTTTTCAAATTTTTTGGGTCATTTGAAATTTGTGAGTTCTTTAAACTAATCATATATGCTTATATCTGCAATTGTGATAATATTTTTTTATCAAGGATAAAGGTTTTTTTAACTAGGGTCCTACCTAGGAATAGAAAGGCCCAAAGTCAAGATATCTCAATGAAGACCAAAAAGAACAAAATAGAAAAGAGCAGTCAAACTGCAGCAAAAATATAATAATATAATTTGGTAGATTATTTTTTGTAATTGAAAGTCTAAATTGGTGCATCAGATATTCATTTTTTAAAAAATTTAAATATTATTATGAAGTTTATAAAGAAAATGATGACAAGTTTAAGTGGAAGTGTCTTTTCTAATTAACAATTTTTTATAAAACATAAAATATACTGAAATTTTTAAATATAGAGATTGAAATGCATTTTAAGTTACAACTTTGATATACATGTATTATATTCCACAAATAGATGTGTAAGATCTAGAATACATTCCTATTTTATATACATACGTACATACATGTATAATTTCTTGAAGAATTTGTCCATTCCATCACTAGTTTTGTTTTGAAATCAACCCCAATATGTAGTTCCCTCTCTTCATACCCCAATATGTAGTTCCCTCTCTTATACATACTCTAGAATAAGCTTTGTGTATGTATGTTTGTATTCTATGCAATAGAATAGAATGTCAAAACAGTGCAAAATATAAATTTATAGTTGTTTTTTATTCTTAAATTATATATTGTAACTAATAAAAAATTAGTTTATGCTAACCAATCTAAAAAGTGGAAAGAAAATATAATATTACCACATAGGACAAACCTCTTGTTTTATTGGTTTGTGATTGTCGAGTATCTATCTATACATCACAAATTAGTTAATTGATGTTTTGTAAAGAAAATGTTGCATGCAAGGTTTGTTCTCAGTCGACTATTGGGTTTGGTAGGGCAAGATCTATGTCAATTTGGTTACAAATTATTTATATTGATGTTTTGTAAAGAAAATTGGTGCATGCAAGGGTTGTTCTCAGTCGACTATTGGGTTTGTGTAGGTGTTAGAGGTATGGTCAAGTTGGTTACAATTATTTACTATCTACACTAAACAAATGTTCATCTGGTGTATGATGGTTGGCCCTCAGTACGTTTGTGTGGTGTTATATTGGCAGTTGTTAATTTATTACTTGACTACAGGGTAATCCAAAATGTTTCAATTCTTCATGATGGTTCCTACGTACGGAATGAAATATTGGTGTTTAATTATTTAAATGAATAGTAGTTTACAGGGTATCCAACATGTATCGCAGTTTCAATTCTTCATCTGACATACTTGTATGAACACCGTCGTTTTTAAAATATTTAAATGAATAGTAGTTTACAACTAAAAACATGTATCGCAGGCATTTGTTGCATACTTGTATAACACCGTCGCAAATGTGATGTTAACAATATCGAATATGGTTGGCCCAATGGACAAGATATCCATATATCAAACTCCAGTTAAAAGCTTATTTTTCTTTGTATGTGGATTGCCTTAGGTGAATTAAAATGTGTTCCTTGAGTTGCATGTCACATATGTATACTAAATATGCAATGTATTCCCCCCCCCCCCCCTTAGAAAAGTTTTGTGGGTTTTGCATACACTTCTTTTAACGGTAGTGAGCTACATGGGCAGTGTGAGAATCCAAGTGATAGGCACCAAAGGTTACGTAGATAGTGAAACGCTAGCCAAATGGAATCCAAGTGATAGGCACCAAAGGTTACGTAGATAGTGAAACGCTAGCCAAATGTTTTGGCAAGTCCTTTGAGGAGATTAGCGAGGACTAACAATGCATTCTTGGGATAACTTATTTGGTGCTTCTTGTCTGCCGAACTCTAAGAAATAGTTCAAGAAAATTGTTCTTTCACTAAGTACATTGATCTACCATGCTTTTCACTACCATTTATGTGACAAGGTCGGGTGCAAAAATACCTATTTTCTACCTCATTAATTATAGTGTAATGATAATGATTTGTACTCGTTTTCATTCTTATTCATTTTGTATTAGAGTTGGATTCTTCAAAGTTTTAGGTTGTTCAAAATAGAAAGTTGTTCAAAATTTGTTAATCCTTATAGATTAATCCTTTCTTTTAAGAAATTTGAGAATACAATTTGGTAGATTATTTTTTGTAATTGAAGGTTTAAATTTTTTTAAAACTGGATATGTTTCTTTTTTTTAAGTTTATAAAGAAAATGATTACAACAGTGGAAATGTCCTTATATAATTTTACAATTTTTGTTGGACATAAAATTTATTGAAATATTTAGAAATAGAGATTGAAATGTATTTTAAGTTACAACTTCGATATACATATAATATATTCCTCAAATAGATGTGTAAGGTTTACAATATGATAAGGGTGTAAGGTTTACAATATGATCTATTTTATATACATACATATATACATATAATTTTTTTACAAATTCTTGTGTACCATCACCAGTTTTGTGTCAAAATTGATCAACCCCCATATATAGTTCATTTTGTTAGACAACACTAGAATAAGATATGTGTATGTATGTTTGTATCCTATACAATAGAATAAAATGTCAAACAACGCAAAATATACATGTCTACTTGTTTTGATTCTAAAATTATATATTGTAACTGATAATAAATTAGTTTATGCTAACCAATGTAAAAAAGAGGAAAGAAAATATAATATTAACAAGGAGGAAAAATCTCTTGTTGTACTGGTTTATGATTTTCAAGTATCTATCTATACATGAAAAAGTAGTTATGAATTGATGTTTTGTAAATGGTACATAGTCAAGTAGAGAATGAAAAGAAAAAATTGATGTAAAAATTGAAATATTATTTTGAAAATGATAGATTGAAATTTGCGTACTTGAATTTTCTATAATGAGAGCAAATATAGGCAAGATTTTTTTAATAATTGTGTATGGATTGTTTTTCAACTTTGAATACCATTCAAAGAATAATTTTGGGCATATAGGAAGCCCTCCCGAATTTTATTTAACTCTATATATAGTTATAAATGTCAATCCCTTCTCTTTCTTGTTTACCACTATCTATTATTATTTTATCAAGTGTTAGCCTCGGGATTTGTGTTTAGTTATTACCCATGCACTTGATATAGATATTTTTCTATGGTTGCCTAGTGATAAAGTATTACAAATGTATTTTTTTCATGCATCCCAGACACTATCTTTTAACGGTAGTGAGCTACATGGGCAGTGTGAGTCCCAGTGATTGGACTAGTCTAGTTATCAATCCATACTAGGACATTTATAAGTAAGTCCAAAAATTCATATCCAACTACATAAACATTAACTACGACCTCTCTAAGAGACCCATCTGTAAGGCCTACTTGAACAAATAATTCTGGTGTTAGTATGCTCTGTTGGCCAATGCATAACAAGAGTTCGTTGGGAAGTTAGTCATCATCATGATTGATGTTTGAGTTTCTTTATGTTCACACTGAATCCCAATAGACACTAAAATTTGCACAAAATCATTATTATATTATGTTTAAATTATTGAAATTTTATATATATATGTATGTATGTATATGTATGTATGTATGTATGTATGTATGTATGTATGTATGTATGTATGTATGTATGTATGTTAGTTATGAATAATGAAATCATGTCTTATGGGCATGAGTATTTTGTTGTTTTACTCATATTTATTGCTTTATATGTGACTGTTTTTTTAAGATAAAGGTAATAAGAATTTGGTTTTGAAGGGTCCAAAAAATCCTGTGCAAGAAAAGAAGCCCGTTCAACGAACAGAAACCCTAGAGAAATTAAAGGGAATCCCAAAAGAGAGAAGATATAGCAAGGGATAGCACAAAAAAAGGCCTCTACCAGCGGTCAAAATGAAAAAGTGCAGTCACAAGAGGAAAGAAAATATAATATTAACAAAGAAAAATCTCTTGTTGTACTGGTTTATGATTTCCGAAGCAATTCAAGAACCATCACATTATGATTCCGAAGCACCCGAAACGCGCAACTTTGCATTTCTTGGGTAGGAGATTAGTCCACCCTTCCCCAATGAGTTTGGCATCAAAGTCACCGCTAAAGGGTGCACTCGAGCCCAAACCAAGTTCCACCACCAGGATATCATAACAATCCTCCACGTATAGCTCCGACTGGTGATCCAACTAACTTACCACAATACCGTTGCCCTCTGCCAATAGAACATCGGGCAACCAGCCCAATGTGTCCACCCATTCTAATAGCCACGGACCACGTCCCTCCCCAACGACCGCCTGTAAAACACCATTCCCAAGCCAGTCTAGTTATCCCCCATTACGAAGCAGGTCAGGGTAAAGTCCTAAAAATTCAAAGTCCAACTTTGAACATTGAAATCGACCCCCCCCGACCATTCCATGTAAGATCTACCTGGTCACACTGCCTCTCCTCTGCCACGCTGGAACCACCACACCCTAGACATGTGATGCTCCCATCAGTGATGCCCAACTCATTCAAAGGCTTCCCCAGCGAGCAAACCACAAGCTCATCGTTCTCCTCCACATCCTCTTCTCATGCACTCTATTCCTCCTCCTCTAATGACAATCATCCATATGCAAGATAGGTCTCGAACAGTCACCATTATTAGCATTCACATTTTGCATCGTCTGAGCACCCCTGCACAACGAGTTAGCTTCGAAACCCCACCTTCCTACACTTGTCACAGATGATCCGAGACTGCTCAAAATCAATCTTTTACCATCACATTTTCCTTCCGGAGTGTTCAAGACAAATTTTTTAAGGTACTTTTGCTCCAACATGTATGTTAATACATAGCCTAGCACAAACCAGCTGGGAGCGTGCCTTCGTGGCCGGATCAACAGCTATTAGAACACCCATATGATTGTACGTCTCACTATTTTACCTCTTTTATTTGATTTGGAGCCATGTTACATAGATATCCGCTTGTTTCCACTCATCATTATAGTTTATCTGAACCTAGGGACCATACAACAAGATCTAGACCATACTAGGTCATGACCCTTCTATATGGTCCTGGACCGTTTTACATTTCAGTTAATTTCTCTTTATAGACCCATTTGTTATTCTTTTATTCTTCATATTTTATCTCACATTTTTTTGGTCGGTCTTTTCCGCCATTAAGTTCTAAATTTAAAATTAATAAATCATATATACATGGTCATTATAGGCATTCATTACCTGGAAAACACGTATCTGCTTATCACCTACTGAACTAAAGCAAAAACAGACACATCCACATACTGCATACAAAGCATAGGAGGGCTCAATTATGAATTTTGCATTTACACACAAGGGTTTTCATTGGAATGAAGTATCATAGTGTGTTATTGGTGCAGACTAACAAGGGATAACCTAGGTCAAGGAATGGTTACATGCACCTTTGCACGAAGTACTAGAAGAACTACATGCATTCTGAAATGCGGTGGAGTTACTAATGACTCATAAATAAGGTGATTGTTAAGGTCATTCTGACTCAAGCAGTTTATTTTTAGATATATATTATTTCTTGAGTGTGTTGTAGGATAGCTAGGGTTTGTTTTATAGGTTAGGGTGTGAAATATAGAGCTACATGCTGATACGAACATACAAAAGTGTGGAAAATGTGACAATTAAGGAAGGCATAAATAATTGTATTATGAAGATCTAACGATCTAAGAAAGTAGGGAAGAGTTAGTTTGTATAATCCAGTCCTAACACTTCTATATGCACCTTCCCTAAAGGATATTTTTTAAGAATATTTGATCAACGTTTGTTCATAATCCTTCACTGTACCCATTTTTTGTGGTAACACAATCTAAAGCATCTTTGAAATTAGCTAATTTATTCTTCTAACCTTTCTCACAATTTTAATTGACAAATTAGTTAGGTATGCTTACAACTAGCCTAGTTTTCATTATAAATTAGTAAATGACTATATATCTCTATAATCTACGATATATAATGTTCAAAATTTATTTTTAACTAGTTACATTTATTATTAGATCTAAACTAAACCAAAATTATAGTTAAGGTTGATACATTTTATTACACCCCCCTTTTGTTCAAACCCATTACTTAATTTAGGGTCTTCCTTATCCTCTTTGATTGGGCCTTCTGGTTTCAAAAACCCTAGGGTTATTAATAGGTGTATGATCTTGCGTCTCATATTATTTATTGTTTATTTAACCACAGCTTGTCATAGGATTTTGTAAAACCAGAAGGATTACCATCCCTCTAATCATGTCCATAAAACTTTTGGGTTTGCGAAGATCGTTTCTATTTCTTCATATGCAAGTGAGGATGATATGATGACTAGTTATGAAATTTTCCTTACTAGCTTAACAACATCTTCATTTTCCACAATATATTTTCCCATCCCCAAGCCTTATCCTTCAAATTCTAAAGTGGAATTCCCTTTGTAGCATCTCCCTTAGACAATGTTATCTCTTCCCTTCTTGATAATGTAGATCCAAGCAATAAACCTTCACATGCTAATGTTTCCCTTACTAGTACTTATGTTCCCCCTAACATATTTCAAAATAATAGTAGTGATGATTGTAGGTCCACTTCCTTAGATGATGACAGCTCTTCTTGTCACACTTCTACTTTAAATTAATTTGATAGTGATTGATAACAATATCCCTCCCTTCCGCAAGTGTATCATCTTACATAGGACGTAGAAGAGCTATAATCTAGCGATGATGCAAGTGTTTCTAGTTTATATGAGGATGATATTTGTTCCATATACACCCTCATTGCGAGGATCCATTACTCTTCTAATAGTGATATAGAACACCTTAGTGATGATTACATTAGTGATGAAGATGTTTTTGATACCTCTATTACTATGAATGATGTAACTTGTGTTTCTAGTACTCTTGAATTCAACAACAATATTGTTATACATATTATGCATGATGCAACTCGTGTTTCTAATCTTCCTCTTAAATGCAAATGTAATGATGTAATTTAATTATCTCTTATACATATTATTAAATATGATTATAGTAATGGTCATATTTTGATGTCTCATATATCACTTGTACATGATAATGTGAATACGTATATATGATTAAGATATATGTGAATCTATATGCCTAATCTAATTTCTACTGTAGCAATAAATGAACAAATAATTAAGTACAGAACTTAACCCAAGTAAACTAAGCTAAAATATGTAAAACCCTAAGTGCAAAGAAGAGGTAAGATGACTTAGTTGTTTTGCAATTAATCATGGACTATGCCAAAGTGTTGACCGGATGAACAAAGAGGGAGGAGTGTCACACAAATCCTCATAAAAGTGTGTGAGCTGATGATCTTCCTGGATTGGGGCACCTGGAGTGGGACATGGGCAATTGTGGGCACCCTAGGTCTATTTCTAGGTGCCTATGTCTGCAAAAAATCTCAAAAAACCTCCTCTTAGTGGTCAAAATTTGTTCGTTGTTATTTTCATTTGGTCTCTATAAGGTCACACAATGATCACCGAAGTAGTTGGAAACCTGCAATGAAACAATGACCTACAAAACCCTCAAAGAGGCATCAAATCCTTAAAAAGAAAGATGCAGAATGAGGGGTTGGATTGTCCTCAACTGTCACAATGGTGATCTTATGACTGAGTGTTGCACTACATCTCAGACCCAGTGTAGTTTTGTGTGCGTGTGTGGAATTGTTCCCTAGGTGGCTCTTGTGCATGTCACACTTGATCGTGAGCAAGTAAGCTAGATGTAAATAAATGTAATATATGTGTCCATAGAATAGAATGAATTTCCCTCCTATAAAGTGTATGCAGAATAACCAGCCCTTGTGTTCCTTAAACGGGGCTAGATGGATGTAATATAGCTGTTAGATTCTTGATGGATGCAACCTTAGGTGGTGATAGCTAATGTTTAGTGCTTGGTCCTTTATTATGATCACATAACTTTATATTTATATGATTCCCTTGCTTAAATTTTGAAATTAACCCCAAAAAGGCTAACTACAAAAAAGATAAGATGCTCAAACGGATAAAAAAGACCCAAAAGATGTGAACAAAGTATATTGAGGTCAGAGACGCCTGACGCTGGTGTCCAGGATGATAAATTTCGAGTTATAAAAAGGTAGATTGAGAAAATAAGGGTGCAAGGTAACAGTTTGCAACGAAAGGTGTCCAAAGACATGGTTAATTAGTAATTTTCTTACTTGGGAATCATATGAATAGTAGTATGTAATCAGGACTAGATAATTACCCAAAGTGCGTAATTTGTGTCTACATTTGCCCCCAATTTATGTTGGTGAGTGGAAATATCGATAACATAAAGTAGATAGAGATGTGTACCTAATAACCATGTAGATGTAAAAAGAGCGTGCCGAGGGACAAGAAAAAGTGTGGAGTGATAAAAATATGGAGTGTGGATGCTAAGGAGGAGAAAGTGTAAAAAGTGATGATGAAAATTAACCTAGGATGAAAACACATGTAGATTTCACTATGTGCATGTTGTTGATGTTGATGTTGATGTTGAATGATGTTGACTATCATTTCCCATACGGACAGACTTGCAAAAGAGAAAAAAACTAGTCAAATACACATGTATATGTGTAAAAAGCATGTACAAGAGTATGCGATAAAGAAAAATGTGAAAAAAGGGGATCATTTGCACCTGATCCGTGATGAGGAAAGAGTTTAGAAAGGATCCTATAAATGTAGTACAAGACCAAGTTTTCTGGGTGACTGGCGCTAGTTGTGCCGGCACCAAGTTTTTGGGACGATCTCATGCCAATGATATGGAAAAAATGTAGGGAGAAATGTCTGGTGTTATCCTCCAACATTTAACTACTTCCTACAATATATAACACCACTGCGAAGGGTGTGTAAAATCCAATGTGAAAATGTGTAGTGCATGCATATCAAAATACTATGGACTGTGTGACCTGTAAAATCCATTGTGTGGAGTTCTGTAGAATGTTTTGAACTACCAAAACATTGTGTAACCTTCCTCTAGTTGTAGGCGTCCAGGAAGGGATCTGGTGGTTGTGTTATGCTAAGGATCCAAGTCTAATTCTGAGCCTTAAAAATGAAGACTGTGTTATACTGGTATTGTGTTATGTTGAACTATGATTGTATGACATTGTATGGGGCAACTGATTCACCCAAATCATTCCCCCCTTGTTTGGGGTTCATATGACGTCACTGAAGGAGTAAGTGGTCTAAAGGAGGACCAACCACTCTACTGAAATTGTGCCATGTAGGGGGGAGGCAATGTGCTTGGTAAAAACCAAGGCACACGTAAACAAAGTGGCTAGGAGACAAGTGTTGGTACAAGAAAACATGCATGTCAAATGTAAGCTAGTGAATAAGTAGACAATGTGTAATCTAAGACATAAGAAGATAATGTAAACACACTAGAAGAAAATGTAGACCGCTAAAAGAGGATTACATACACAGGATACCACTCACAATGTCACAATACAGTAAGGCCAACGAAGCCAAAAGTAGATAGTGTGCATACAAGACAAAGGGAAAATCCCAAAAAAATAGCATATAAAGAGAAAGCAATGGCAAACAATGTAATAGACAACCATGGAAGAAAATAATCTTGTATAACAAATGTTGAACATGAAGAACCTGTTGGAATGTTATAAAGATAAAAATTATGTCAAATCGTATATGATTTGATATAGTAATGTGCTATGAAACAATAGTGCGTGTAATGTAAGAAAGTGGATATCCCCAGGAGCCTCTATGGGACTGGTAAAAGGTATTGTGCCAAGCATCCATGTTACAATTTGTAGATCTATAGAATATGCGATCACAACTAGAAAAAAAGTGACCGTGCATGTGTGTATGATAAGATAATGACATACAAGATATGTATCTAGTATGTGTAATAAATTATACATGTAATATCATAAGTAAGCTGAAGTAAATACAACCAAGATATGTAGTATGTTGTGGATGATATGGAATGGAATGCAGAGTAAATGATAGAATCTGCATACCCCCCGAGTGATGTGTATGTATGCAATGAGGTTCATTTATTTATTCCCCCTCAATAGTAAGGAATGAACCATAAATGAGAGTGTGTCATCGGGAAATGGTGTGAATGTGTGTACTAAAAAGATGTGATCATCAAAGCACAAAGTTTAAAGTGTAAACATGTGAGTGAATGAGTGAGTTGATTACAGCTGTGAGTGTGATGAGGTCCATTTGAGATGTAGAACCTCAACAATCAAGTATGGACTGTGGAACTAGAGTGCGGCATAGGGTAATGAGTGTAGCGCATAGATGTGAGAAAGATATGTCAGAAATGTGTAAATTAGATGTTGCGTAGAAGGAGATAATTGTGTGAAATGTCTAGTGTGTAATGTATATGTTAAGAAAGAGATGCTGAATGTGCAAAGCATTTTGTTAAAGGGATTGATTGTAGACACATTGAGTGTGTGATGTAGATTGTCAATATGTGTAGTTTCTAGGTTTGGTATGTGTTTTCTTGGGATTTTATTGATGAATAAGTGCAAGAAATATGTAGGGTAAGTGCACAAAGATGGGGTGACAAAAGGGGGTCAAAAAGGGACACATTTTTCCTGAAATTAGCGAAAGCTGAACTTCATCAAATGAATTTAGCATCCCTATGCTCAAAATTTGACAAAGTGATAAGAATAAGTACCATAGAGCTCGGAATCTAGTTTCTAAGCTACTTTTTTTTTAATGGTTAAGATTAAGAGGCTGAAATGTTGTGCGCACACAAAGTATGTCTATTTTTGTGTTAAAAAGATAAGAACTTATTGTGTGTGTGCCCCCCCCACTTTTTGAGTTGTATAATTTTTTTTCAAATCCCTTTGGTATAAAGTTATTTAAGACCATGTATAAGATCCCACTAAATTTTCATAATTTTTGGAAGAATATATAATTTTTTATTAATTTTCAAAGTGCACATATCCTGAAAATGAAATATTTGTATGTGCACCCCCCATAACTTTAAGAAAAAAAGTCATTTTTTTAGTTTTTTTTAGTGCGTGTAGAATGGAATTTAGAAAAAATCACATTTTTTTTAATTTGGATGAAAAAATCATAAATTGCGTAGAAAAACGTATGCATAGGTTTTTGTAAGAAAATAAGGCACTACTGAAAGAAATTATGGATGAAAGCCTTAAACTAATCAAATTTTAGAAAGAATTATATCATCATCAAGGTAAAAACGAGCTTGACATCGTAGTATAATTTATTTTTGAATATTATGTTTTAATGCACGAGATATTGGGGTGTACATGTGAATTTTTTATGTTTTTTCTGCTAAACACGATTTTAATCACGCAATACACAGTCCAAACCTCTGGTTTGGAAAATCCAATCCTTTGGATTGGGTGTTCCAAACCCCAACAAGATGAATCGCGAGTGCGTTATAACACCCCTCACATTCCTGTTTTTAATGTAGAATATGTACATTTGGGAGGGATAACATGGAAAAACACATAGAAAACCATAATTCAAGTGCGTTTCGGCTTGGTAAACCTGAGTCGTAAAGCAATCACATTATAATGTGACTTGGATTTTCCCTTTTTGCATTATAGCATGACTGAGCCATAACGTGAGTGCATTATGACTAAAATGGCCAAAAAATGGATTTGTGTCTGTTTTTTGGCCCTCCATCTTTGTGCATACGCCTTGTATTGTTTGTGTGTTGAGTATGTAGTATGTAATGTTGAATATGTGATAGAAGGTGTCATATGTGTGTTGATTGTGACGTATATGTGGTAGAAATAAGATGATGTTTAATGTAGTGTGTAGTGTGGGTGAGGTTCATGTGTATAAGATTCCCTCAACAGTCAAGTGTGAACCAAAGCACAAGAGTGCATCATCGGGAAATGACAACACTAGGGGTGTGTCAAGATGCGTATGTCTTATGTGGAACTCTAGATGTGAAGTGATGAGATAATAAGATGTTTTTTTGATGTTAGGGGGGGAGAAATAAGGACAATTCCCCCCAACTATGTGATGATGAGTCTGATCTAGTAATGTCATCTAAGAGATCATCATTGTCATGATAAAAATCGAATGGTGAAGCATCTAAAACTTGATAAGCGATAGTGTCGGGTTGATCGAGAAAGGATCCATTGAGGTGTAAATTATACATTCCTATAGCATATTCATCATTAGTAAAATGAGGTAATGGAAATCCATGTGCATACCAGTGAGAGAGACTTGGTGAATAGCCAAGGAATTATTCATTGTAAATGAAGACACGGCCAAATGGCATGGGGAATGATATATCAGTGTGATCAGGGTTTAATATGCCCCCAATGTAATCAAGCCAAGACTGGCCAAGCATAAGTGGATAAGTGCGGGGAGCACGTGCAAGAAAAATCATGTGATAAAAGACTCAAACACCATAATCAGTGATGATGTGAACAAACCCATGGTAGAGATGATGATCATGAGGTGGAGGAAAGATGTCGTCAACTATAAAGCCTAGTTGAGCTAATCCCTCGTGTGTGCATATAGTATCTGATAAATTAGGTTCAAATGGAATGTGCTCCCAATAAGATTCATTCATGAAAAGCGTGCATGTGAAAGGAGGTACTGTAGATGTCGATTGTGCATGAGAAGGCATTGAAGGTGGTATGACGTCTGATGTAGGGACATGACCCTAATAAAGGATCATAGCAGTAGTAGAAGTAGGGGGTGTTGATGCATACCGGACAATATCTAACATGTAAATAGTACCTTCAAGTGGTGTCAAGTGATCTGAATTATCCATGGGTTGTGGTTCATTAGTAGTATTAGGATCATGATCTCAATATTTGAATGGATCACGATCGCTATGAACTGTATATTCTATGCCCTCAAGTAGGAATTTGACACAGTGATGTACTATAGAAAGAAATTCTTGCATGGTATGAAGCCATAGCTGACCGAGTAAATAGTTATATCAAACCAGAAATTCAATGACAAAGAAAATTATGTTAAGGGTTTTTGGCCCTACGGTGATAGGAAAAGTAATGTGACTGGTGCATGGACAAATAGAACCATCATATGCATGAAGATAAAGACACAATGGACTAACATTAGAAGCATTAATACCAAGATTTTTTATGAATGACATAGGAAAAATATTAAGCTCATATCCATTATCAATTAAAGTACGCTTAAAACCCACATTGTAAATATGGATCGTGATATGAAAGGGTGAATCATTGTCAAAAATAATAAGATCAACATTAGGATTGGATGGGAAAGTAATATGCTGAGAAAATACATCAAAAAAATGTTTGATATACTGTATCTGGATGAATATTAACAAGAATTCGAGTGGTACATGTAGGAGAGTTTTGATTGTATCTCTTAATTCAGGATTGATAAGAAAGAAATCATTAAAAGAGATACTCGTGATGAAGAGACATTAGAAGATAGGAGAAATGAAAGGATGAGGATCCTAAGAGAGTTCGGATTGATTTCAGGTTCATCAAAATGATTAAGATAAATATGAATTTATATACCTAATTTTATTTCTATTGTAGCAATAAATGAATAAATAATTAAGTACAAAACTTAACCCAAGTAAACTAAGCCAAAATATGTAAAACCCTAAGTGCAAAGAAGAGGTAAGATGACTTAGTGGTTTCACAATTAATCATGGACTATTCTAAATTGTTAACTGAATGAAAAGAGAGGGAGGAACGTTACACAGAGCCTCAGAAAAGTGTACGAGCTAGCGACCTTACTAGACTGGGGCACCTAGAGAGGGACAAGGGTTCCTGTGGGTGCCCTAGAACTATTTCTAGGTGCCTACATTTCTATGAAAATTATCAAAAAACCACCTCTGAGTGGTCACAATTTGTTTTCTTTTGTTCACTTGCAAAACCCTCAAAGACACATCAAATCCTAAAAAAGAAAGATGTAGAATGAGGGTTCAAACTATGCTCAGTCATCAAAATGGTGATCTTAGGACTGAGCATTGCACTACATCTCAAACCCAATGTAGCTCTGTGTGTGTGGATTTGTGCCCTAGGTGGCTCTTGTGTGTGTCGCACTTGATAGCAAACAAGTAAGCTAGATGTAAGGAAATGTAATAGATGTGTCCATGGAATAGAATGAAATTCCCTCCTATGAAGTATATGCAGAATAACTATCCCTTGTGTCCCTTGGATGGTGCTAGATGAATGTAATGGAGCTCTTATATGTTTGATGGATGCAACCTTAGGTGTTGATAGTTAATGCTTAGTGTTTGGTCCTTTATTATGATCACATAACTTTATATTTATATTATTCCCTTACTTGAATTTTGTATTTAACCCCAAAAAGACCGACTACCAAAAAGATAAGATGCTCAAATGGATAAAAATGACCCAAAAGATGTTAAAAAATTATATTGAGGTTAAGGGCGCACAGAGGGAATGAGGGCATCTAGTGTTGGCATCCTGGCTAGGCGTTGGTGTCTAAGACGATAAATGTTGAGGTATAAAAATTTAGACTGAGAAAATAAGGGTGCAAGACCAAAAGTGGCAACAAAAATCAAAGAAAGGTGGCCAAAGACATGGGTTTAATTAGTACTTTTTTTTATTATGAATAGCAATATATAATCAAGACTATATAATTACCCAAAGTACGTGATTTTGTGTTTCTAATATCCAATGGGAACATGTAGATTCTCCTCTAATTACTAACAATACAAATATTCATGTTTCTCCTCCTAGTGTGGATGTTTTTATTGAAAATAATAATGTTCTTCATTTAAAACCCCAATGTGAGCCCACCCCTCGAAATCCTCATGATATACCTAAGGCATATTCACAAGATACCACATCCATTATTATTTTTAAATAGAATAGTGTCACTATCACTACAACTAATGGAAAAATACAACCCTTGAATGAGCCATTAGATATTTATTCCATACCTCCTCAAGAGGTTCTATCCCTTATGAATGAGGCTCTATCCCTTATGAATGTGGTAGGTTTTTTTAGTGAAAATTGCATACTTTAACTCTGTAAAGTAAATCCTGCTATGATATCTTTGACTCATATACTCTTTATAGAAATCTCATTCAACATATTATATGTCAATCTCCCTTCACTAGGGATTTTAATATTCCTTCATTCCAATTTTTCATAGCATTTCTTCTCATTATGTGTGTCTTAGGTATTATTGTACACTTATGGATTCAAGTGATAATGATAGGACACTTCTTGAAGCCTTTTGTAGGAGTCTCACAAATGATGGAAGATATTTATTTAATAATTTTCCTAGTGGATCCTTCAGTACTTGTCTTGAGCTTGAAGAATATTTTCTTTCCCACTTTATCCATCTTATAGGAGCTAAAGTTATTTATGAGAATTTACAATTGTTACATCAAGGAGAGAAAAAAAAATTACTTATTATATCTTACAATTTAAAAAACTATGTAACTTTTAATATATCATCCCATTTATCTAGTTCAATGTAATACATACTGGTCCATGGTCTCATATTTCCTGTCAAAGGGAAATTTATTTATAATACATGTCTTTTATTCAGATATATTTTTCTTCATGTCATAGATTTAAAGCAATACTTATTTCTTCCACATCAACACACACATGAGCATAACAATATTTCAATTGCTTCTACCATACCTTCTTACAATATGAGTCTAGATTCACCACCTAAGGATGATCAAATAAAATTATTACATAATGGTAACACTTTGTACCAAACCAAACCAAAACCAGCTATACAAGCTCTTGTTGTAAATAGATATCAGGAAATATATTTTGAAAAATCTATCACTCGGCCACATGACATGCTCCTATATTTGATGGATATAAAGTTAATTATATTATTTTTATAATAGGAAAAGTTAGTTTTTTTGTTTGGATCCTACCCAAGTACATAAAAGGCCTAAAATCCCAAATAAGACCATAAGACATAACAAGAAGCAAAAAAGGAGCAACTTCCCAACAACGATACAAGAGAACTAAGAAGGGGAAAAAAAATTCTTGAAGTGTTATTTTTTCAATTCATTACTCTAATTCCATTACCAGATCCATTTAATGGGGTCTCCTTGAATCTAATTCAATTCATTACTCTAGAGGTTCGTCATAAGACCATTTACGCTTACCACCTACCCATGCTAAACTACATTCACCATGGACACAATTATAGCTTTCCATATTACATGCTTAGGTATTTATGTGCTGGTATGGAACAGTTTAAGAAGGGTAAAATTACAGTACCTTTGCACCAAGGCATTATAATAGAAATGGTTAAAAGGGCCTTGACACAAGCTTCTAACTTGTAAGTTGATTATCTGGGGCCTCTGGATCAAGCTTTGAGTGGGTATGATAGCGACAAGGTTTCTAAACCAAAAGAAGAGGAGGATTCCAGTTACTACCCTTCGTCCAAAGAAGGTATTTAAGAACCTAAGGATGCTGTGGAGGGCCTCTAGGAATTAAAAAATCAACAACATGTCTCTGAACCAGTCATAGAGGAAAGAGGGCAGGGGAAGTCCAATCAAGTTGTTGTGGACTTAAGCAGGTTGATGCTGGGTGATGCCCAAAATGAGATGGTTAAGGAACAAGAGATTCTAGTGATCCTAAAGATCAATACCAACCTTACTAAAAGCATGATTCAATTCATATTAAATGATTGGCACACTATGAGAAGAAATGTCAACAGCATGGCCGAAATCTTGAACAATGACATAGCAGAGATGTTACACGACAAGTTCAATTCACTAGAAAAATAATTTGATCATTGTAAAGACCTTTTGAAATAAGTAACACAATGGAGTATGTTGCACATAAAGTTCACCATTCAACACCTCCACTTACTGGCTCAACTTATTAGTGCCTATAAAAAAAATGAAAATGAATAGGCCTCCAAGAAAAGAAAGAGAGGATTGACAAAGTCTAATCTTGCAAACATGGGGGCTTCTATTGAAAAATTAGCTAAATAATGGTCCACTTTATTCACTGACATTGAAAACGATGATGTATGAATGTGGAATTTTTTGTTGTGCCCTCTTTTGGAATGTTTTTATTTTACTGTTAGTCTACTATTACTTTGTTGTTAGATGGTTTGTATGTTGTATTCGGATATGGTTAATGCTTAACCTTTCCTTTTGGTTTTTGTTTAATTACATATCTACTCTGTAAGGGAGCTCTTTTTTTGTACGAGGAAGGGACCCCTTAACCTTATTTTACCCTTAATCAAATAAATATTAATGTTTTTATTATTAATATTATTTATATTATATTTTTATTATAATTTTATTAGTAATAATAGTGACATCATCATCAACAACATCATCGTTATAATCTTCGTCAGCATCTTCATCATAATTTTCATTTTCACTGTCATAATAGTCATCGTTCTCATTTTTTTCTCATCATCATCGTCATTGTCGCCATCATTTTCATCATTTTCATCTTAATCATCACCATCATCATCATTGTTGCCCTTTTCATCATTGTCACAATTTTCTTCATTAGCATCTTCTCAATCATTTTCATTTTCATCATCATCATTTTCATCATCATTATTTTCATCATTGATATAATTATCGTCTAATCGAGATCATGATTTTCATCTTCACAGTCATGGTCATTTTCATCTTTCATCATCACCATTGTTATCATACATGATTAGGGTTTAAGGTTTACAAATTTGGTTTTTGTATTATTTTTTGTGTTGTTTAGGATAAGTGCTAATATTGAAAATGTCACGTCGATAAATGTTAGGGATCCAATGATATTTTAAGGTTTGACATTATCATTTATGGGGTATTGACCATGCCATTAGGGTCTATTGTAAACTGTAAATAGGACAAGTAAAGAAAACCCTACATGTGGAATCTTAAACACTAAACATGAATTTTTAACCCTGAATTCAAAAAATAAACACTAATGTAACTTTGTAAACACTCATGCAAAGATATAAATATAAAATCCTAAACCTTTGACACAAACCCTAATCTTGAGCCCACATTTAGGATTTATGGATTATAAATTATGTTTAATAATACGAATCTTAAGTCACCAACTTGAGATGTTTTCATCCAGGTCATTCATACACGAACTAAAAGCCCAATGTTGTTGTTGTTGTTATTATTATTATTATTATTACTATTTCTAGATTCTCTCCATGGAAACTCAGTCTTCATGTAACCTATTCTTTCTTTTTCTTCTTCTTCATCCTCTCAATCTAGGAGAATCAAGGATCTAACTCAATCCTTCTCTTAATTCACCTTATAACCCTAGCTTTCATGCTTATATAGGCATATAAAAACTTAGGGCACCATAGCTATGCATTACAACCATTAGATCAACTTTATAACAAAATTTATATCTAATTCTCGTGAGTTAAATATAAACTTTCA
Organism: Taxus chinensis; assembly: GCA_019776745.2. Taxonomy (NCBI): domain Eukaryota; kingdom Viridiplantae; phylum Streptophyta; class Pinopsida; order Cupressales; family Taxaceae; genus Taxus; species Taxus chinensis. The sequence goes on from CM034150.1 coordinate 744,264,042, forward strand.
CGCACAAGTAATCGATGTCCATTCCCTGCCTGATGGCGGTTCTTTTGTTGACTGATGGAGGTTCTTCTACTAACCAATGGCATTTCATCTATTGATTGATGGTGGTTAGCCAACCGACATCGGTTACTATATAAACCAGCCACTTGTAATGCATGGTCATTGTGAAATAATCAAGACAACCCAACAATCTCCCACTTGGAGATAAATTGTTGAACCTTTGTACCTATACATGTACATCACCGTCCTCTACATGCCATGAAGACTAACTATTCTTTACATCAACAATTCTCTCAAGTAATCAAGAGGATTAAACCATCTTATAAAACCAAGAAGATAACAAACCATGACTTACCATATACCTGCACGAAGCTACTATCGATCTGTGATACATGAGTTATCCATACATCAAGCTCCCACTGAATCATAACTCCAAGCCTCTCATGCAACTAATCCACCATGACTAATACACCTGCAAGAGCTCCCACTCAAACTGAAATATTGAGCTTCAACTGCAGCCATAGCCATACCTATAAAATCAACCATGTTATCTAACCATCTATCTATGTCTCCATGTTACTACCAATGCAACTAACTAAAGACAAGTTAAACTGGAATAAGTGTAAGCAATAAACAAGATCTTGGGTAAGACAACCCAAATGAGTTCTACATGTTAGAGTAGGTATTTACCTTAGCTCATGTTCACCTAAGTATTTTATTTACCTTTATTGTATTTATCCTCACCCACTTATGTGTGTGGATATTTCTTTTATCTTATTAGATATTAGGAGATATTATCTAGTTGTTAGGTATAGTTCTTTCCTTGATCTATGGTATTGACTAGTTCTTTCCTTGATCTATGGTATTGACTAGATCCTTGATGTCTAGTTCTCTCCTAATTCTATGGTCTTGACTAGTTCTTTGATGACTAGTTATTTCCTTGATTTATGGTTTGATCTACAACCTTGACTCATTATTAGATTGTTATTCCTTTCCTATTTAAGCAAGGCCCATTCTCAATGTATTGCATTGAGTTCCATTATAATATATGATATTGTTGCTCATTTGTTTGCAAAGGTTTTATGTAAATCTATTCTGGTGAATTGCTTTCATCTTATTGATCGTGGTGTTTGATTAGCATCTATGTTATTGGCTTGGTACGATCTAGTTATTGTTACTTTCACTACATGCAACAAGTGGGTGATCAATCCACAACACCTGCATAACTCAAAGAATCCAAACACTACATTCTGCAAATTCAACCTTGCATAAACAACTTTCATTTCCAAGACAATCATCTGTAGAAAACACATTTATCATGGAGTAACATAGTAATAAGAGGAAATAAAAATATCCCCTACTCATGCTCAAATGGCATCTAAACCATGCTCATACGCATCCATGTGTAAAACAAATATCTTCATCATCATAGACTCATAAAATAGAATCTATCCACACGTATAAACTCACAATATACATCCATCCATATCATCAAGCTCTCCAAAACATCCAAGTCTCTCACAAACTAAATCCAAAGCCACATATGAATCATGTGCTTCATCAATGTCAACAAAAGCAACCATGTTAACCATGTTACTAATAACTAGTGCAAATACCAGCAAAAATGTCATCAAAAATACTACACAAACCATCCAAGATGAAGCAAACAAGGGAAAAATCGACAAGATGTAAATATACATTGTTGTCACACTGTAACCTATAGCAAACAAATTTTCCTTCTTTACCCTTCAAACTCAAAAAAAAAATTATCATCTAAACCCAGCTGAATCAACTATCAACTTCCATCCCGTAGGGCTATCTAGGCAAGACAAAATAAAACCAGAAGTGACATCACCATGCAATGAACACAAAATACATGTAAAACCATGATTTTCCTCCACAACAACTTGTGCCTCACGCCACTCTGAATAGAAGCATACTCCTCTCACTCTATATGTGCATCTATGTCCAACCTGCAATGCCAACAAACATGGCTTCCTCCCACTCAACATGAACTCCCATACACTACTTTTGATAACAAGCTCAAAATCTCCAATATATATCAGTGAGAAACAAAACCAAATGAAATAAATATAAACTTGATTCCCTTCTTAACAAAGAATACTTCTACATCACAGAATTTTGGACTTCTTGTGAAGTAGGTGAAACACATTTTCATCCATGTGTACCAACATCTCTCGTTACGTTAAAATGTGTCTAAACATGAATTTTCATTGAGGATCTCATCCTTTAGACTAGATACCCTTATCCTCAAGATTCCAACACATCCCAGAAATAAAATTCAAGCCCACCAAATATCTATGGTGATAATTTTTACTTGTTCACATAATCCAAACATAATACCAGTTGCTTCAAATGAAAGAAATAAAACATGAACCATATAGAGATACCTAACTCAAAGTCTCATTAGACTAACCAAGCCAAATTTTTCCTCTTTCTGATTCAAACATTGAAGTGATCTACACCGTCTCTACCATGCACACTCTATGCAAGAAAATAAATCCTCCAAAACATGACACTAAACCATCCATTCCCTCTTCTACTACAAAAACCTAGTACAAATTCACTACCATAGAGACCAACCTCGGTCGCCTGATCGGTACCGGTTCCTCTATGACTGATGTCGGTGCTGCTGGAATGAACAAAATGCCACAAAATTGGTATAGTCCACCAAACCAGGTACCTACTCCGACCAAATTCAATTGTTGTGATGAGCTAGTCATTTCAAGAAGCACCTAAATCTTGTACAAAAACTTAACAGCAAAAATACGTACAGATAAATTACACCGATATGAAATACATCACCTTAGCAGCACCAAGACACTCAACCACATCTTCAACTAAAGTACATGCTTCTCTAATGGAAGTCTCGTCTTCGTTCTATGCTACGACATCTCTACTGAAGCCCATGTATCTAACTGCACCAAGGATTCATAGTTGCTCCTCTATCTCATACTCATATTTGCAATCTCAAATGAAGCATGTGCATCCAAAACATACAAGCATGGTAATACCAAGATAAAACCGTACCTCTATAACCCGGATCTATAATCTGACCAACCTACTTGTGCCACCAAAAACCAGGGACACCTTAGCAAATAAGATAAATTCCATCCATCTTCTCAATTGTTCCATGTCTGTGATTTTCTGTTTAAAACCAGGTTTCTTAGTAACCGACCACGGTCACCTTGCCAACACCAGTCACTGCATTCTCCAGCAACCTCACATTTCTAGCTTCCACTTGAGATTTAAATCTCTTCCTATGATTTTCACATCAGGAAAACCAACCCCTTCTCTCATACACCTGTCAGTAAACCACTAACAATATACTGAAGCAAAACCTTTCTCTGAAATAACCAAGCTCTGATACCAGTTGTTGGGAATTTAGGACTCTAAAATAGTGTTATGATTCAATAACAAACCCAATCATGCACACAGGATCTAAACAATTCCCCAAAATCTACAGCAGTGGAAGTATAAACTAGAATAATCCAAATCAAAACAAACTACACACATAACACAGCATGTATCATGGTTCACCCAATGTGGGCTACATCCACCAAAGAGAGAGATCTCATATATATAATATAACAAGATTATAAACAAAATCTTCAATACAAGAGTATAATGCATCTCTCCAAGAGTGTCTCCTCTCCTCCAGATCTCTAAACGGGTGGATAGGAGTGCAAAACAATTGTGCCTCCAAACCACCACTAGATCTCACATACCAGGAACTACTACATCTCTGAACTACAACTAAGCTCTCTGTGGATCTGCAACAATACCTCTCACATAGGTCTACCATATATGCAACTATAACTGTGCACCAAGAAGTAAGTTTTTCTCTCCATCACTGCATCAACATGCGCAAACATGAAGACAACCTCCTCTACAATATCTAGATCTGCATGGATCAGCAATACAACATGATCTCATGGATCTATGAATACAAGATCTCACAACAACTTGTCCATCTAACAATATAAGACTACATCTACATGGATCAACAATACATCATGATCTCATGGATCTAAAATAAAATATCTCACCAACATGTGGATCTACAAGAAGAAACTCTATGGTTTTTACATATTATGCAAGCCAATACAATGAGACAATAACTATACAAAGGAAATGCAGTAGAATGTGTTACCCTCTTCTCACCATTGAGATATACCTTCCATACTTGTATCTATTATTTCCTTATGTCCAACTTCTCTCCATGTAAGATCTGTCTTCATGTAACCTATTCTTTCTTTTTCTTCTTCTTCATCCTCTCAATCTAGGAGAATCAAGGATCTAACTCAATCCTTCTCTTAATTCACCTTCTAACCCTATCTTTCATGATTATATAGGCATATACAAACTTAGGGCACCATAGTTATACATTACAACCATTAGATCAACTTTATAAAAAAAGTTAGATCTAATTCCCATGAGTTAAATATAAACTTTCACACACAAGTAACTAATGTTGGTTCCCTGACCAATGGCAGTTCCTTTACTAACCGATGTCATTTCTTCTACTGGCTGATGGTGGTTCATCTATTGACCGATGGCGGTTCATCTGCTGACCGATGGGTGTTAGCCAACCGACGGTGATTACTGTGTAAACTAGCCACTTGTAATGCATGCTCATTGTGAAGCAATCTAGCTCCACAACCCAACAATGCGTAGTTAAGATTGGGTCTTCTTTCTCTTATAATTTCTCCACTTATCCTATTATATTGGCATTTTCAAAATTCTATTGTTAAAATTCACAAGCTACATTTAGGAATTTAATCGACAATTTGATAGGTTTGGAAAAAAAATTCTTAGGTGTTAAGGTTCAACTTAAGAACTGACATTTATCCATGGTACATATATGTCATGTAATATGCACTTTTTTGTATTTATCCATGTTTTCTCTTTTAGTGCATATATAATTTTTTGAGTGTTGTTGTATTATTCATTGTTTTACCCATACAAAGAGAGAGAGAGAGAGCTAATAAAAAACCATATCTTGTAACAACATCAAAATTTGAGCGATGTGAACGTTGAAGGGGAAGTCAATGATGTGGTTTATTTAGAGGGACCAAAACATAAAATAAGGAAAATGGGTGTAGAAGAGGGGGTTATAGGGATGAGAATCAATTGGGAGAGGATAATATTGGGTAGAACCACATTGTGGAAGTTATCTTTCTGATAAGGAGAAACATATGTAATAAGTGTATTTTTTGTCAATTTTTTGATAGAGAAAGGAGATACGTGTGCAAGCCATCGTGTAAATATAGTCTATAGATATCTTAGAAAGAAAGGTGTTGTCAATGAGTACTTCAAATACAAACTTGCATTTTTCGGTTCAATCTCAAAGTCAACATATGTTAAAAATTGCAATTTTGCATTAAGGGTCCATTGTGTTGTCGATTGCATGGTCATTTATGATTATGGTTTCTCTTTAAAATTTAAGAATTTGAATGAGGTTCCCCCTCATAAACATCCATATTGAGTTACAAAATAGGTGTAGCACATGATGAAAGAAGTATTAAGTACCATGATTCAACAAAATAGAAAATAGTATCAACCTATAAATAACAGTGTATTGTGAAAAATTTAAGCCATATGGAGGGGTCACTCAATCAAGGGGTCACTCAATCAATTTCATGAACATGTCCATCAATTTTATGGCACCATAAACATGTTGTACACAACTGAATGCAATGGAATATTTTCGAAAAAGAAATGGAAAGTAGGGCTTTGGTATTATTTTATTTTATCTTTTAAAGTCATAACTTTTTTGTTGGGCAACATTTAATATGTTAGATAAGCTAAAAAAAAGGAATGGAAATTTGGAAATAAAAACTATGGGAATTAAATTATTGCATGTCTCACAGCTATTCCACAACTCATATTGTTCCCATCTAAATAATATTTTTATGTGTTCCACTATATCATCTCAATCTCGGTTGCATTATTTAGGTGAATGCAACTTTCACTTAAAGGGGCCAAAATATAAAAAAGGAAAAATGTAATAGGTGAAAAGGTAAAAATAATTGCATTTTTGGTTTCATATGTCGTCAATTTCATTCACATTTGCATTTAGTTTTTCTTTTTAGATAATAAGATAGTGATTAGGGCTTTCCCTCATCAACAATCCTATTAATGTATGGAGAAAGTGTGGTGAATGATGAAATAAGTATTGAGTCACATGAGTTGACCATATAAAAAGTAGTAGCAAGCTTAAGAATAACATTGTATTGCGCCTATGTTAAGCCATATGGAGCGCTCACTCAGTCAAAGCAATAAAGTTGTACGTCATTTATATGGCAGTAACAATAGGCACGAATAATACAAAAAATAATTTGGAAATATAAGGGGGAAATAGGTTTTCTATTATTTTTTTTTGTTTCTTATCCAAACGTAAGGTTCAACATTGTGCAAACATGTTTACCAAAGCATTCGCAACAATAACATCTAAAAAAAATCATCTATCCTTTATGCTTTTATGTAGGGTTTCTTTTTAGCTAATAAAATATGAATTATTGTTTCCCCTCATCAACATTCCTCTTGATGTTTGGAAAAAGAGTGGCACATGATGAATTAAGTATTGAGTAGCACGAACCGTCCATATCAAAAATAGTAGTGAGCTTGAAAAATAACATTGTATTGCATCTATGTTAAGACATATAGAAGGTTCACTTCGTCAATGCAATAAAATTTTCTATCAGTTGTAGGGACAGATGGCCCGAACACTACAAAAAAAATTAAAAAAAATTGGGAAAATGGGCTTTGTTGATATTTTGATTTCTTTCTTATTGTTTCAATTTTTTAGATTTTATGTCGTTTAATTTGTTACATAATATGAAGTCATGAATGAAAAGTTGGAGAAAAATACGGGAATTAAATACTTGCTTGTACCACATCTATTCCAAGGGTCAGATTATTCCCACCCAAAAAATGTTTGTTATTTTTGCTATAATTTATCATCTCAATTCCGCTTTCCTTATTTACGTGAATGCAATTCACCCTCAAAAAATCCAAAATAAAATATAGGGAAAATCTACAACAATGTTAACTTTTTGTCACACTCCACTCCCACAATTTTTAGATTTAAGCTCAATCGATTGCAAGTAAACAAATGATAATTGATCCCCTCCAATAGTTGGTCATATGAGTGTTTGTGGGAATGATTCTCGAACGCTTCATTTTTTTAGCAAGTGTGATACAATTTAGATCTATAAGCTTTTATTTTAGGTTCTTGTTTATAATAGCATGGTCTTTTTAGAACTCGCTTTGTTATGAACAATGAGGGAAAAGAAACACAACTAATGCCCAACAAGTTTTAATATATAAACCATTAGTGTGAAAATCAACATATCCATACCCTGTTTCAAATTATAAATGAAAGGTTATGCGAGTAAGGAAATAAATTATATGGTTTGTATCAAAAGATGGATATGTACATATTTTAGGTGGATTAGCATGTGGAGAGGAAATAATGGAAAGATGGCGTAGAAGGAAATAGTTAATGACTTGAATTTGCACTTGAAGGGGACTAACTAAAAAATGGGGAAAATTCAATTTTTTCCAAGTTTGAAACCCAGCTAAAAAGGAAACACATTAACGAGCGGATTGAGTTATGACAGCACCTTCGAGAAGGATCATTTTTTGGGTGAAAAGTTTTAATGCCTAAGGCATTCCCCCTTGTAGGAAATGCCTCCCATTCTGACACATGCAAAGATATCAATGGCACAACTTATTTGGTTGTTGATGTACGGAATCAATCTTAAATGTCCATGTGGTCTACAAATCTTTCAATTCCACATCACTGTTTACTCTGAAAATTCAATTTTTACGACACATTTTTTCCCATTTTGTTAAGTTTTCAAGGCTCTCAAATTACAGAAAAAATTTTGTCACTAGTGAAATGCTTCGCAACGAGGTTCATACTCTCCACAAAATTTGTGAATTTTTTACCAAAGTTGTGTTCAATGAAAGGTTTTGCAAGAGCTATTGAAATGGGGTAAGAAAAAATCAAGAACCCCAAAGCTTTGTGCAAAATCCCCTCAATGGACCATATGATAAGAAATGACCAAGGAATCCTATTTACATGCATTAACTTGAAGTAAAAAAGCAATTTAAACAAATGAAGTTAACCTCTATTCTTGAAAGCTTAAAGTAAATGAACCTAAAAGGATATAAGCAATCAGTTTATGCTTCAAGAGAATGGGCTCTCACCATTAATGGATCCAAGGCCAATGGTTATTCTCATTTACTCCATGTTGTGTGATAGAAATGAAAAAGTAAAGCAAATAGCACAATAAAAACTCCTAATCCTAGCAATAATACTATAGTTTAGGTTAGAGGGAAGAAGTGTTCTTATAAATGAGAGGGGGGTAGTGGGCTATTTATAGTTTTCCATTTGGGAAATGGGAGCCTTTTTGGTGCATGTGGAAATAAAAGGGATTCAACAAGTTAATTAGTAAGCCAAAGTAAGATTTGACTAGGTTATGAGAGAGGTTGATCATGGTTAAGACTAGCTAACCATGTCTAAAAGGTAATTAATCCTATTTAGAGAGAAATTAGATTTCTGGGAGGGTTCTGAAAGGCCTAATCAATCCAATGAAGTGGATTCATTTTCCAGGGAGCTAATAGAGGTGGTAAAGAAGAGAATATTAGCCAAGAAGAGGTCATTATAACCTATTTAATTTACTAATGAGAGGAAAAATACTAAAAGTGTCAAATAAGGGGAATTTGATAGATCTAACCGACGAGGTGTTGCCAACTTGTAAGAAGAGGACTAGTTAGGTAAATATTAGGGATAATGGTGCCTTGATCAAACTATAGGTGTCTACATTTTCCCCTATTTGGGGTGATGTAATTTATGTCACTTCAAAGAAAGTATTCAAGTAAAAATGAGTAGAAAATTTTTGAAGGGGTAGAAGAAAAATTAATAGGATGAAGGATGCCCCCTCGAGTGTCGATTGGGTGGCAGAGGAACTCGATCGACGATCGAAAATAAAATAGGAGAGAAATCAAGAAGAAAGGAGATGAGAAAGTAAAAAGGGATATTGAGTTATCCACAAACCAGTGTTTTATAGAAATAATGCATAATCATCATTTTGCTTAGAATCCTCATCATCGGTCCTTATTAAAATGTAAGCATACGACGGAGGCGTAAAATGACATGAAAATCCAAAATACGAATAAAATTCCATTGCTAAAAATGGCCAACTCTATGCAACATACACAAATACAATGCAATATGAGAAATAAACAATCTCACTTAACAGGGAAATAAGTACAATCACACACACTTAAACCAACAACATTCAAGATATTTGCACAAAGACTTTGTTATCAAGATGTAGTTTCAAATGTTCTGATAAATGATAAGGGTGAAGGATGATGCCCCAAGAAATGTGTATAGTGCAAGGGAAAATATGGAGGACACTTGGGTCCAGTGAAAAAGCAATGTGCGCAACAAAAACAGTACTAGGCAACTGATAGTGCCCCAGAGTACAGACGAAGTAAGCAGTGTAACTTTTGTAGATGTTTTGAAGATTCATATGATCCATAAGTCATTGTTTCAAAATATTTTAAAAATTCAGCAAGATATGGGATCATTTCCATGCGAGAGACACATATTTCAGCTGTAAATGAGTGTTTTACCAATTTTTAGTCTGTTTTCGAAGCCTTTCAATGTTTTTGTTTTTTTAAATGGTTTTTACAACAACAAAAAAAAAATTGATTGGTCAGCAGAATTTGTATAAGAGATCAAAGATCTCCTAAAAATATGCACAAATACCTAAAGGCAAAGGAAAAGGGCATCAGGTAGTACAGAAAGTGGCCCGACGAGAAGAATTATAAGCCAAAAATAATAATTTTGAAAATAATCGTCATGACATGTGAAAAATAGAGGGAAAATAGAAGAAAAAAGATAAGAAATGACACCTAGAATATACGTGAATCATTCCAGTGTAATGAAGAAGTGACCATAGGGTGACATTAAGCGCCCCAGTGTGCAAAGATGAGTAAAAATAATTATTGTAATAGAAAAATAATCATCTCGGCGGATAGAAGAAGGGCTAGAACGATCATGGTAGAGAAAACATGCCCCGGGGGCATCGCAACAGCCTAATATACCCACCTGAGGGGGGTAAATCAATCACAATCAGTTTATTTCTACCATATTTCTTGTGAATCTTTACCGCGAGTGAGAGTGATAACCCTGGAGTGAGATGGCAAAACTACCGAGCAGGAGGAGACGAGTAGATCGCATCCGAGAGTTCATGTGAGACCCAGTGGATAGATACTATGTGAGTGGCCTATCCCTCTTTGTAAACTACACATTTAATGCACTTTTTTAGGGCTATTTAGGCTAGGGTAGAAGAATTTTGATGTATGCACATACGCACATGCATCGAAACCAGTGGGTACACGCACGTGTATCTGTTAAAATAATGGATACGTGCACGCATATTTGTTAGAGGGAAACTGACAGGGATGCACATGTGAGTCTATGAAACGGGTCACGTATGCGTCTTGGTCGTGATAATAGGGACATGCACGCACATGCACGAAGACATGCGTGTCTATGTCATATTGTGCACGTATGCATCTGGTGTAGATGAGAAAAGACATAAGGGGTCACGTACGCACAGAGATAGGCACATATGTGTCAATCTCGGTGTGTAAGCATTACAGTAGATGCACAAGTGTCGAAGAAGGGAGAAGAACACCCTTCTGGCCAAACAGCCAAGGAGAAAAGAAGACAAACTAGAAGAAAGTGATATTTTCAGGAAATAAGATGGAAGAATGGCGATTTACCAACAATTTTAGATAGGAGTAGATAGAAATGTCAACTGACACATGTGTTTTTTCTGTTTTGCAGTGTGTACTACCCGTCCTACAGACCCGTGAGCGATATGGTCGGCTAGTGACGATAGAGGCCTAGTTCGACGACGATGATAGAGTGATATTGAACAGCCTCCTATATGTTACAGGACTAGCTCACGTGGCTGATATGCCCCAGATTACATTAGATCATGGCCTTTTGATAGTTGTTGCAGAGCAATGGCATAGCAAGAGTCAGTGCTTTTGGCTCCTAACCGGGGAGATCACTATTACTCTTGAGAATGTTTGGCGTATTATGTGGGTCCCGATCCAGGATCAGCTTATCCAGTCTACGAGCCACTGGCCTAATATTCAGCAATACATTGTAGAGTTGTTTGGTGTCTCGATGATACCACAGTGTGGGATGACCATTAGGATATCACGGTTGCATTGAGGACTAGAGCTTAGACGAGTGGTGGTCACTAGTAAATGCTTCGACAACAGGTTCATACTCTCCACAAAATGTTGTGAATTTTTTTACCAAATTGTGTTCCTGAGTTTTGCAAGAGCTAATTGAAATGGGGTAAGAAAAATCAAGAACCCCAAAGCTATGTGCACAATCCCCTCATGGACCATATGGATAAGAAATTACCAAGGACCTATTTACCAGGCATTTTAACTGCCCAATAAAAAGCAATTTAAAAACACATGAGTTAACCTCTATTCTTGAAAAGCTTAAAGTAGATGAACCTAAAAGTAATAGCAGCAGTTTATGCTTCCAAGAGAATGGGCTCTCACCATTAATGGATCCAGGCCATGGTTTTCTCCATTTACTACTACACTACTCCATGTTGTGTGATAGAATGAAAAAGTTAAAAGCAATAGCACAAAAAAACTCCTAATCCTACAATATCTATAGTTTAGGTTAGAGGGAAGATTGTGTCTTAAAATGACGAGGGGGGGTAGTGTCCTTTATACGTTTTCCATTTGGTAATGGGAGCCTTTTTGGTGCAATGTGGGGAAGAAAAAGGGATTCAACAGTTATTAGTAGCCAAGTAGATTTTACTAGGTATGAGAGAGGTTATCATGGTTAGACGAGTAACCCTGTCTAAAAGGTAATTAATCCCTATTTATAGAGAAATTAGATTTCTGGGATGTTCTGAAAGCCAATCAATTCCATGAATTGGATTCCTTTTCCAGTACTAATCGAGGTGGTAACGAAGAGAATATTAGCCAAGAGAGGTCATTATAACCTATTTAATGGTTACACTAATGAGAGGAAAAATACTAAAAAGTGTCAATAAGGGGAATTTTGATAGATCTACCGACGAGGTGTTGCCAACTTGTAAGAAGAAGGACTGTTAGGTAAATCTTAGGGATAAATGGTGCCTTGATCAACTATAGGTGTCTGCATTTTCCCCCCTATTTGGGGTGATGTTTTTATGTCAACTTCAAGAAAGTATTCAAGGTAAAATGGAGTAGAAATTTTTGAAGGGAGAGAAACATTATAGGATGAGGATGCCCCCCTCGAGTGTCGTTGGGTGGCCAGAGAACTCGATTCGACGATCGAAACAATCGGAGAGAATCAAGAGAAGGAGTGAGAACGTAAAATGATATTGATTATCCCCAAAACCAGTGGTTTTATCGAAATAATGCATAATCATCATTTTGCTTTAATCCCCTCATCATCGGTCTATTAAAATGTAAGGCATCGACGGAGCGTAAAATACATAAATCAAAATACGAATAAAATTCTTGCTAAAAATGGCCAACTCTATGCAACATAATACACAAATACAATCAATTGAGAAATAACAATCTACTACAGGGAAATAATACAATCAACCACACTTAAACCAACAACTTCAAGATATCTTGCACAAAGACTTTGTTTATCAAGATGTAGTCAATGTTCTGATAAAAATGATACGGGTGAAGATGATGCCCCAAGAAATGTGTATAGTGCAAGGAAAATATGGAGGACACTTGGGTCCAGTGACAAAGCAATGTGCGCAACAAAAACAGTACTAGGCAACCTGATATTGGTGCCCCAAGTAGCAGACGAGTAAGCAGGTAACTTTTGTAGATGTTTTGAGATTCCAAATATCCATAAGTCATTGTTCTCAAAATATTTAAAAATTCAGTCAAGATATCTGGGATCATTTCCTGCGAGAGACACATATTTCCGCTGTAAATGAGTGTTTTATTATATTATAACAAAAAAATAAAAATTAATATATAAAAACCTTTAATTAAATAAAAACCATTTTTAGTCTGTTTTCGACTTTCAATGTTTTGGTTTTTTTAAATGGTTTTTTAACAACAACAAAAAAAAATTGATTTGTAGCAGAATTTGTATAAGAGGAATCAAGATCTCCGAAAAATTCACAATACCTAAGCAAAGGAAAAGAAGGGCTCACGTTAGTACAACGTTCCGCTACGATAGAATTATAAGCCAAAAATAATAATGTTGAAATAAAAAATCGTCATGACTGTGAAAATAGGAGGGAAAAGAAGAAAAAAGATAAGAAATACACTAGAATATACGTTAATCATTCCAGTTTCATGAAGAGTGACCATAGGGTTACATTAAAGCGCCCAGTGTCAAGATGAGTAAAAAATATTATTGTTAATGAAAAATAATCAGCTCGGCGGATAGAAGAAATGGCTGAACGATCATGGTAGAGAAACATGAGCCCCGTGGGGGCACGCAACAACAGGGCCTAATATACCCACCTGATAGGGGGGTAATCACTCACAATCATTTTTTTCGACCATAGTTCTTGTGAATCCTTTACCGCGAGTGAGAGTGATAACCCTGGAGTGATATGGCAAAACTACCGAGCATGAGGACACGAGTAGATCGCAGCCGAGAGTTCATGTGATGAGACCCAGTGGATAGATACTATGTGAGTGGCCCTATCCTCCCTCTTTGTAAACTACACCATTTATATGCACTTTTTTAGGGCTATTTAGGCTAGGGTCGAAGACTTTTTGATGTATGCACATACGCACATGCATCGAAAAACAGTGGGTCCACGCACGTGTATCTGTTAAAATAATGGATAACTTGCACGCATATTTGCTTAGAGTGAAACTGACAGGGATGCACTGTGCGTCTATGAAACGGGTGCACGTAATGCGTCTTGGTCCGGATAATGGGACATGCAACCACATAACGAAGACAATGCGTGTCTATGTCATATTGTGCACGTATCATCTGGTGTAGATGAGAAAAAGACATAGGGGTCACTTAGCACATGATAGGCACTATGTGTCAATCTCGGTGTGTAAGCATTACAGAGATGCAGCAAGTGTCGAAGAGGGAGAAACACCCTTCTGGCCAACAGCCAAGGAGAAAAGAATATCAAACTGAAGAAGTGATATTTTCAGGAAATCGATGTAAGAATGGCGATTTCGCAACAATTTAGATAGAGTAGATGAAATGTCCACTGACACATGTGTTTTTTTCTGTTTGCATTGTGTCACTCTTACTACCCCGTCCTAGACAAACAGACCCGTGAGCTTTGTTCTGCATATTTACATAGAGCCTATTTCGACGACGATGAATCGTGATATTGAAGCCTCCTATTGTTACAAGGACCTACTCACTGGCTGATATGCCCCAATTACATTAGATCTGGCCTTTTGATAGTTGTTGCATAGAGCATGGCCTTGCAAGAGTCATTGCTTTGGCTCCTACCGGGGGATCACTATTACTCTTGAGAAGTTGGCGTATTATGTGGGTGCCCATCCAGGTCAACGCTATCCATCTACGAGCACTGCCTAAGATTTCAGCATACTGTAGAGTTGTTTGGTGTCGCGATGATCTACCACAGTGTGGGATGACCATTAGGAATCACGGTGCATTGAGACTTAGGAGCTAGACCGAGTGGTGGTTTATGATGGCCTTTTTCGTGGGTCCTACTCCTGACAAGACTAATTCGTCAATTTCCACTCACTCCTGGAGTGATCATGGTTGGTCGAGGGAAGATACCTACTGTTGGGGTCAGTGTATCTAGCACATGATATGGGCCTTTATTTGAATCACCTACTACCGTCAAATCCGGTAGGACCATCCTGTTTGCTTCAAATTTGGGCATGGGACCATAATTGTCATTGTCTCACCCTAGGTGTTTTGAGAGTTTGGGGTACCCCAGAGCCTCTACGATGGGTTTATCCTCGATGGGGGATGATGTAACGGCCATTATGGGGGAATAACTGCATATCCACTATCATCTCTGCAACTTGATGAACCCGCAGCAGGCGTCCAGCTTCATGGCTTTTTGGAGGCCCTATAAGACATTTCTAACGGCCCAATGATGGTTTATAGCTCCTACTACACGTGGCACTTTATATTAGGCATCCGTATATATGCGGTAGGTGTAACAAGTTGTGTATCGGTCTAGAGGTGTTTTTGGATTACCCAGGCTTTCCCTGGTGCCGATAGGGTGGTATGCTTGCAGGTCCCAAGAGTATATTGAATGGCCCACAAATTGGCCCAGGATAGAGCACTGGCTGTAGCTTCTTACAGGTGGTACCTACCATATGGGTTCCTTTGAAGATAAGATTAGAGATCCAGCCACCACACCTAAGTATGCAACATGGTACCATGGTGTGCTTCCATGTCAGTTAATTGTTTCTAGGGTGCCGTATAACGTCGATGTTAGAGCTCCTCCAATTGGGCCTCCTAGTGGTGATGAGGGTGGAGCCATTGGTGGTGATGGTAGTGATGATGAGGAAGATGTTGGTCTCGACTCACACCAACATCTTAGGGGCAGGGGAAAAGGTCCACCATTATAGGATCCATAAGAACATGGTCCCATGCCTAGGCCGAGACAATATTTGAGGGCAGCTAACATAGATTCTCCCTCAGTAGGCATTCCAATGGGGATATACACCCCTCTTCAGCAGGTATTTCCAGAGAATGGCCCGTCACCTCATGCTCCAGGGTGTGGTGGCGATGGTGGATAGTTGGTTTCCCTTCAGCAGCAGTTACAGGCGGCGATTTTCATTCAGTTATAGGTGGCTAGAGAGAGGGATGTAGTCAGGGCACAGGTATAGGCCCTTACAGCAGAGCGAGATCAGGCACACACTCAGGTACAGATTTTGACATTGGAGAGGGATCAAGTTAGATCACAGGCCACTCAGGGCATTGATAGTGCCTCATGGGAGAGTTAGATTAGTGAGATGGCCGCACAGGGGGATCAGATACTAAGCCTTTTACATAAGTCTCAAACCCAGGTGTAGATGGTCGTTGCTCAGAGGGACCATGCCCAGTCACAGTCACAGGGTTACATCATGCAGAGAGATCAGGCATGAGCCCAAGTGTGGCTTATTACCAAATATAGAGATCTAGAGGTCGTTGCTTCTAGACAGGCCTAGGCTGACAGTGGTAGGTTAACAAGTGAGTGAGATGTCACCCTACAGGAATCCATTTTTTTGGAGACACTGATTTGATACGGGATGCCATGAGATCTGGTGGCGGGGCTCTATACTATAGGAATGTGTATTTCAAGGCAGTCCTAGTAGGGCAGCGAGTATTACCTTTTGAGAAGTCAGGCACAAGCACAACAGGCTCCAGGTCATGGTGATTAGGTCGTTCAGTTAGATCATTTCAGCATCACATTGCAGAGCATTCGGATGGACAACAGCCAGCCAAATAGCAGGGTGATACCCCCGGTGCTAGTTCATCACAGCCACCACTCTTCCATCCTCCAAGTCATAGTCTCGGGAGTCCCGGTGAGGGTGAGAGTTGTGGTTAAGATCTTTACTTTTCCTTTTATACAAATGTATTGTATATATGCCTCTTTTGAAGGCTGATTTTGATGTATAGATTCATGTACCATTGTTTTGATGAAGGATCGATTCTTTTGATGCATGCCCCTTTTACTGGCATATTGTATCGATGATGTACACTGAGTATTGACATGGACAATTATACATGTATTATATGGACATTTGATGATGATTTTGTCATGTATACTGTGATTATGCTTTTGTAATCATTAATCATGATGTATGATTTCCCTTCTTCTATATATGTGACATCCTTAATTTAGAGATGTGTATGTTTATTCTTCCTATTGATATATCGGTAGTGCCCCACATGTGTTTACATTTTTGAGATGTTTCTTAGTCTTTTCTAGCACTCCGGGATGATTATTGGTGTGGGGGGATAGATTTGTGATTGTGCACAACTCCTCTTGCCCCCATTGATGAGATGATATGTGATTATTAGCTTAGTATACATGCATGATTGTAATACGTAGCATTTTGTATATTGATGTGATAGATGATGTTTTCTAATGTGATGAGTGATAGATGATAGTGTGATAACAACATATGTTATTAAAGAAACACATAAGAAAGTTAACAAACAAAACAAATTGGCCTATACAACACAACAAAACTTATGATTGCAAACACATGATTTGATAAAGCATACTAAAAGATCAAATTTGAGCTTTGAACCTACGAAGTCAAATGACCTAATCAATGCATACAACTCATAAATGAACGCAAATTCCATATACAATTATTCAAAAATATCTACCCATGCTAAGGCAAATGATCACAACTACATGAAATAGGTATTCTTAATCAAACTATACAACCACCAAACTAAACCAACTCAATTAAAATCCATTAACCTTGTTTTTTTGCGGGACACATTGAACATATTTTCTAATGTTTTGGTTTTTCTAAATAATTTTTTCAAGACTATGTTCACATTGTTTCTGAATACCACATTGTGTGTTTTCATAGCTTTGTCCTTAAAAGGGATATTTTTTAGAATGTTTGGTTTAGATTTCTAGGTCATGTTCTGAAAGTATGTACAAGAGAACAAAGATGCAGGATGCCCCCAGCTTGATGTGAGATATCAAAAGGTAGAATGCCCGTTTTGTCTAGAAGGGCTGACAATTGACGGTTCCCCCAGTAAGGTGGATGGGATTATACAAAGGCAATGTCCTTCCATAGATATAGAGACTAATCCATATCATGGTTTGCAAAGTAGCTTCCAATGCGTGCTTAACCTACAAAGGAAGTCAACCCTAGAAGGTGAGAATTGGAACCCATCCCGAGGCAAGAGTACTTGTGAATGACAGATTTCCTCCTTGAGAGCCAGCACAAGTTTTTCACCACTCAAAGACCTAACCCACTGCGCCACAATTGGTGGTTTTCCATTTGGGATGACCTATTTTTTCTTTCGATGTTTCTCAATTTCCTGTTTTTTGCTTGTTTTTTTTCTTTTTTTTCTATTTTAGTTCTTTATCGCTATGTTTCCTCGTCATGCTCCAAGCATAGAACCTACTTGGGTGCATGGCCTTTAAAAAAGCCTAGAAGCTCTTCATCAACCATCTGCCTATGTAATTTTATAGGCTCCTGATCCAATACCTTAGCAACTACTACATAAGGCCGAAGCCAATTGCTCAAACTTACCTTTCTTTATCTTTTGTCCTTTGACAGTGTTCTTCTTCTGTTCTTTCTGATTTTATTTTAGAAACTAGATCTCTTACATCAAATTCCCTAATGACCTTGTGTTTGTTGTATCCCCTAGACACTCTATTCTGATAGAATTTCATGTGATTTGAGCACTATGATAGCTTTTCATCTATAGTTCCACCCTAGCATTCTAGCAACTTTGTAGTCCTCGTCTTTATCACGATATATCTGCAGAGATTTCCTCAGGGAATTAGATCCTTCCAGAGTTTATGATGGGTTCAGTCCATAGATCAGTGAATATTGGTCGCACCCAGTAGAGTGCGGATGGAAGTTCAAGGCCAGAGGGCGGGATGTATCTGTAAGAAGTGCCAATTCACGCGGGTTTTACTGCCCATTTCCTCCATAATCAGTATAAGGTTTTTATTAGTAGCTTCTTCTTTTCCTTACCTTGGGGGTAAGAGGGGTCGATACCACTTGAGTTGGATTGAAACGTTTACACAAGGTTTTAAAAAAAAAACTTAACCATTTTTTTTTTTTCTTGAAGGATTTATTAACTCATTACAGCAGTGTACAACTGGTTGAAGGGATACCGGTAAACGGAAAATAAGATGGTTCATGATTAACTTTGATTTGCGCTTGGTTGACATAAGTTAAGAAGAGGGACACAATGCCTCTAACCACTTTGGTAAAATACTACACTTGGTGGCAATGATGGATGTTAGTATGACCCCCATCCCCCCCCTCAAAGAATATAAGGATGGAGCTTCCTTATGAGATCCGCCCCATTTAGAGAATGGAAAGAAAGGTTTTTTAACAATAGGTTTGCAAAGTCTGTGTTGGCTCATGTATTAAGTTTCCCATATTTCTGGCATAAGCTCCCACTCTTTACAAAGTTTCAGAAATCTAATTCCATGGTAAGGCCAATAAGCCTACTCTTAATAGCTCTTAGGCTAAGACCATGTCCGCTGGTGTGCGCGTCCCACACATACCAACGTGTACTTTCCTTAAGGCGGGATCGAGTCAATAACATCCAAACAAAAAAGCCATATTCTCCTGTCGGCGGTAGGCCACGCAAGAAGGTGCTCCTCGGAGGTCTAAACGGTGTTATGCGTCAGATAAGGGATTTCTTTTCCAGGATGGAGTAATGTTTGGTGGAAAAGTTCATCTTGTAGTATTGAAAGATTGGATCATATCAGGGGGATAAGGACCACCGCTTCATACATGCCAAAGCACGACTTTGGTATAATCATCTGCGGGAATTTGTAAATTCTCTACGAAGAAAGGCATTTTATACTCTCCGCATGTGGAAATTCGTACTAGAGACCCAATTGTATCCATAGATCGTTGATCTAATGTGACCTTGGATTGTGCTCAAATTATTCTGTGTAATTGAGTCACCTTAAAGGTATGGTCATTGTGTGGATCAAAGTGAAACTTGCTAGGTTTAGTTTTGTCTTTGTCTTTGTATATGTTTCTTTTTTAAGAGCCTAAGTTTGCTAGTTTTTGGCTCAACTTCAAGATCTATTTTTGAAGGATCTCTTCTTCAACCAGAGGGTCCTCTTCTTCATCAAATATGGGAGGAGGGGAAGATTTGTGCTTAGTTTTCATTTTACGTGAAGCTTTGTAGTGAGGTCTTCGTAATGGGTTCCCTTCGACGGTGGCCTAATGTTGCCTAGAAGTGGAAGCGTATCCCACATCAAAAAGATTATCTATGTCTAAGAGGAATATTCGTTCTCCTGATTTAGGGTTAATGACCTTAGTTTATACTTCGCGCTCTTTTGGAAGTTTAGCTCCTAATTCTAAGACTCTTGTGAGTAAAAGATCTTATTTTATAATATAGGAGTTCATCAAATATACCTAGGTCTAATCTCTGTTGCTCTCCATAAGAGTCTGACTCTCCTCCCCGTTATGGTTAATTATTAGCTTCGTGCATCCTTAACTTGAGAAAAGAGAGGTCGCTAAATTGTTTTCACTAAACGGGAAGGTCTTGAAAGGGTTTTCTCCTAAGTCATGCTCATTTGATTAAGTTGTCATCTTTGTGATTTTAGGCATTACCAGCCAACGTTTGTATGAAACTAGTGTGACCCCTAAGTGTATGGTTTTTGTAAGCCGTTCTGAGGTGATATTTGAAACATACCACAACGTATCCTAGATGCAATGTTATGTAGTCATTGTTTAATCAAAGAACACTCATATGCACACCTAAATGTAATGATCACTCAATTTTATTGCTACCAAGCTTATACCTTAAAATAGATAGCGAAAATATCGTATCAATGCGTAGGTCAAGTTAGATTTATAAAAAGACCTAAATAGCAAAGCGGTACTGACGTAATCTCTTAACAAGGTATACTTAAAATTAGTTTGAATGACAATAAAAGTTAAGCCTTCTAAAAAATGGAATTCGCGACTAGATATAGTGTAACAACATTATCATGATACATTAACCGAGAAAGCAAGGTGTTAGTATCATGACAACCTTATTGTGATATATATAAGGCGACATCGACACTTTTCAAAAGACTCAGATGACATCGAAACTGAAACCAAGTGATAAGTATAACAAGGAGTTTTTTTAATTGTGCGAGGAGCATAACCGCATAATAAAGGGACTTATATCATGTTCTCAAAAAAAATGAGAACACGACGTAAGTACCAAGATTGATGTGACTAAAATGCGAACAAAACTGATCAACTCAAGGATGAGACGAATGATGAATCAAACTCATAGCGGTGAATATGATCTTGAAATCAAGATTTGAAGGACTTTTATCAAAGATATGAAAAACCTACCTGTTCACTTTAGACATTTAACAACCTAGCCGTAAACATGGATGGGCATAAACAGAACAAAAAAGTGGCGGGCACTATCTCTAATAAAAACACACAAGGTATGCTCCTTTCTCACCCTAAAAAATGGGCGGTGACAATGAAAGGGTATAGATCAAAAAAGATGAAAAACAAACTAAGCGCCACTTGGGCAGAGTTTCCCCTCGTCCAAAGGACGAGAATAGAAACTAAGCTAAAGTGATATGTAGTTTAATTTCTGTGATGAAAGAGCACTTAGATCAAAATTACGTGGACTTCTTTGCCTTGTTTGAAAAACAAGGTTCAGATTCCAAATGAGTTGTCACTTTGTGATGGCTTGACACAACAAAGGACTAGCAAAGTGGGCTCTGAGATAAAATGGCCTCCTTAATAATTTCTCTCAACTAGGTGTTACAAAGTTGTCTTAAGTGAGCTGCAATTTACCTAAGAAGTCATAATGACTAAATTGGGAGTATCCCGACTTTACTTTACCCCCCTTCAAGTATAGTGGGAAATAAATGCATCCATGTGTACTCTCACTAGGGTCGTCATACAGACAACCAGTAACAGTAACTCGCAAGGAAAAAACTAGTCAAGTGAGCAATTGGAGTGCTTCCTGTTTCATCCATGAGGTTACTCAGTGGTGGATTACTTTAGGGTTCCTAGAACCACCCCCATTGTTGTAGCTTAAGGCATTATGCCAAAGGGGTTATGTTCCAGTTGAGCGGATAGGGACCTACCCTTTTCTGAAACTTGCAATACATTGTGATGAAAGTGGTGTGTTTTTTATCTTTTTAATTTAAATGTGGTTTTAAGTAGTACACCATTTGGCAACCTGCATAAGACACGTGTATTAGAAGTTTTGTGTCTTGTTTCGACGCCTTTCTTTAGTAATTAGGTCCTGCAAATAACAAGTTTAGTAGTTTTCCATTTGCAAACTTTAAGAAAGAGAATTTACACTTTTCTTTTGATTCCTAAGATCACCAAAAAGGCGCGAAGGAAGAGCATACGCAATGTAAAAATTCCACTTAATGACAAATCATATGGAACTCTATTTTACTTTTTTAGCATCATAGAACAAGTGTTGTTTAAAGTATGACACAAAGTTTGTACAAGTGTTTTTGATCTCCAAGATCACTAAAAAGGTGCGAGGAGAGAGCATACACACTTCACAAGCTTTATTCAAGCTAAGGAATGAAAACACTTAAGTTATGCAAGTCAAAAATAACAAGACAAACCCTGCAACTACCTTGTTAGTCTTCAAAACAATCTCGGAAAAGTTTAGAAAAATGATTTCACAACCTGTAAAAAAAGTTTTCAAATTTTAACACAGACACTTGCGTGCCCATAATGACACCAGCGCGCCCTAGCCAACGGATATGCGCCCTTACCAGCGCAGACGCGGGGCAAGAAAAACTGACAGAGGGGTATGACACCTACACGGGTCTTCCAGACAGGTACGGTAGGGTTTTGACACGTGCACACATGTTTCAACATGTACGCCTGCAGGTAAAAAACTGTCAGAAAATACAGTATATCAAATCGGGGAAAATTCAACAGAGACGTCGACAATTCAACGGAGACGCAGCCTAGGTAAAAAAATTATGACATATTTTTTACACAGTAAGCTTATATATGCCAGCGCTTCCAGAGAGACAGGTGCACTTGCTAGCCGATGCAGACGCCCCCCTCGTGACGGAGACGTGGCCTTGTCTAAATATGTTATCAACTGTGTAGTATGTCCTGACATGTGCACGCCCAACTCAACACCAGTGCTAGGGTTTCAACGTAGACGCGCCCCGTGAAGACACCTATGTGTACCCCCTAAAAAACCTGTAAAAAAACATGGAAATGGAAATTTTTGAAAGCCAACAAGTTATTTGCTAGTTAAAGAAAATTATTTCTAACTTTAACCCACAAATTAACTATGAACCAAGCTTAATTAACCCCTTTAAGAATTGGAAACAAGCAAATAACAAGCTAATTTTTCTAAAAAAAATGAAAATGGGTTAAAAAAGCTTGAAATAGGCCTCCATTAATGGAGGATGGACTTCATGTCCCACCGGGCATGCCAAATGTGTTCAATGAAAGGTTTTGCAAGAGCTATTGAAATGGGGTAAGAAACACTCAAGAACCCCAAAGCTTTGTGTGAAATCCCCTCAATGGACCATATGATAAGAAATGAGCAAGGAATCTTATTTGCATGCATTAACTTGAAGTAAACAAGCAATTTAAACAAATGAAATTAACCTCTATTCTTGAAAGCTTAAAGTAAATGAACCTAAAAGGATCTAAGCAATTAGTTTATGCTTCAAGAGAATGGGCTCTCACCATTAATGGCTTCAAGGCCAATGGTTCTTCCCATTTACTCCATGTTGTGTGATAGAAATGCAAAAGCAAAGCAAATAGAATGAATAAAAACTCCTAATCCTAGCAATAATACTATAGTTTAGGTTAGAGGGAAGAAGTGTTCTTAGAAATGAGAGGGGGGGTAGTGGGCTATTTATAGTTTTCCATTTGGGAAATGGGATCCTTTTTGGTGCATGTGGGACTAAAAGAGAATCAACAAGTTAATTAGTAAGTCAAAGTAAGATTTGACTAGGTTATGAGAGAGGTTGATCATGGTTAAGACTATCTAACCATGTCTAGAAGGTAATTAATCCAATTTAGAGAGAAATTAGGTTTCTGGGAGGGTTCTGAAAGGCCTAATCAATCCAATGAAGTGGATTGATTTTCCAGGGAGCTAATAGAGGTGGTAAAGAAGAGGATATTAGCCAAGAAGAGGTTATTATAACCTATTTAATTGACTAATGATGAGGAAAAAGACCATAAAAGTGTCAAATAAGGGGAATTAGATAGATCTAACTCAACGATGTGTTGCCAACTTGCAGGAAGAGGACTAGTTAGGGCAATATTAGGGATAATGGTGCCTTGATCAAACTTGATCAAACTATAGGTGTTTACAAGAGCCATTCATGATTCTACCAAGAAATTTCCTATTGACCCACCCCTTGGAATATTTCACCTTTACGACAGATGTGGCCGTGGAGGGAACTATAGATACTCTCATGGTTGATATTATTGCTTACTGAACATGGCAAAGAAGAATCTTATATACGTCACAAATCAGAAAAATCATTTGCTGCTAATTGTAAAGTTAAAAATGTGGAGATTGGGAAAGCTAATGGTTTTTCCTGTGAGTTGGTGTCATGCAAGGGGAGTTAATTAATGGAAAAGACTTACCTAACATGGAATATGGGGGAAAAAAAATTATTTCCATCTTTGGCGAGTTTAGAGGAATCATGGGAGGATTTGTTTGTGTAGCAGAGGCACAAATTGGTGTCCAAGGTTTTGGAGATTGTGATTATATTTCATTTGGTTATAAAGTTCCAGTAAAATATCTCTATCAAAGGGAGCATTCTTCTCATCATTTATGTTTATCATTCCTATCAGTGCGGCTGTAATAAACACTTCCCCCCAATCATCCCTTTACTATTTTTAGATCACCATTAAAAGAATAAATGTGGTTCGACCAAGATTGAAATGGTGGTCTATTTTAAATGTTATCATATTTTTTAGTTATCTTATGTGATTAAAAAAAGAATATCACTTTCATGTTTTTTCATGGGTTTTGATTTAATAATATAGAATTCCCATATTTTTGAAGTAATCCAACTCCTCGATTATGGCTTTCATGGCAGGATAACAATAACGTGGAATTAATCAGTATTCTTGTCTTCCAGGATCTTGGATTGGATACACTTCACTATTTTGCAAAAAAAATGTAGTTTGGATTGGGTTTCTAACATGGAACCTATTGAATCTTCCCCGTTATTTATTTTGGCCTCTTTAAGGGAAAACTACAATCATGTAAAAAATTTGAGTGGGATCAAGTTTATAAAGTGGAAGACAAATATTGGATATTACTTGGGTGTTATATTTTGAGTCATGGAAAAGGTGCAATGCATGCAAGTATTTAATTTTCAATTTTTTATTTCCAACTTTCCATTGATTTGTTTGTCTTATCTAACAAATCAAACACTATCAAATTAAAAACCTTTACATCATTTGCGATTGGGTTTTGACCCTGAAACCTATTGGTTTTTCCCATTTTTTATTTTGAACCCTTTAAGTGCATATTGCAGTTCTGTGAATAATGTGAGCAAGATCAAGACAATAAAGTAGAACACACATAACATATAATTATCAATGATTTCTTGCACATCACCTATATTCATGCACCTACTTGATCTTAGAAATGTAAACATAGACTACAAAGTGCTCCAAGAAACAAGTATTTCATTAGGGTTTCGAACACGGAACCTATTCATTTTTTCCATATTTTATTTTGTCACCTTTAAGAACAAATTACACTCATGTGAATAATGGGAACTCAATTATCAAAGATTTTGTTTCACATCATTTGTTTCCTTACACTTACTTGAGCTTAGATTTGTAAAGGGGGGCTACAAAGTGCTCCAAGAAACAAACATTTTAGTTGGGTTTCAAACTTGGAACCTATTGGATTTTCCCCATTTTTAGTTAGTCCCCTGTAAGTGTAAATTACACTCATTAACTATTTCCTCAACACCATCTATCCCTTATTTTCCTCTCCACATGCCAATCCACTTGAAATATGTATGCATCCATCTTTCGATACAAACCATCTAGTTTATTTCCTTACTCGCATTATCTTTCTTTTGATACAAACCATCTAAATTGCTTCTACACTAAGCAAACCAATACTATAAGTTTACAACTAAAACCAGTATTGCAGACGTTTGCTGCATAATTGTATAACACTTTCGCAAATGCGACGTTGACGATATCGAATATGGTCGGCCCGATGGACAAGATAGCCATGTGTCAAACTCCAGTTAAAATCTTATTTTCTCTGTATGCGGTTTTCCTGATGTGAATCAAAAATTGTTGCATGTCACATATGTATACTTACAAAGATGCATGTATGTTTCCCCTTAGAAATTAAGATTTTGTGGGTTTTGCAGACACTTCTTTTGACGGTAGTGAGCTACATGGGCAGTGTGAGAATCCAAGTGATAGGCACCAAAGGTTAGGTTGATAGTGAAACCCTAGCCAACTGTTTTGGTGATTCCTTTGAGGAGATCTAGGAGGCTAATAATACATTCCTTGGATAACTTATTTGGTGCTTCTTGTCGGTCTAAATTTAAGAAATAGTTCAAATAATTGTTCTTTAACCAAGTACCTTGATCTACCTCATTAATTACAGTGTAATAAAATAATTGTTCTCTCATCAAGTATCTTTTGATCTACCACGCTTTTCACTATGTTTATGTGACACATTTTCTATCTCACTAATTATAGTGTAATGAAATAATTTTTCTTTCACCAAATACCTTTTTTTACCAAAACTTTCACTAGTGTTTATGTGATACATATTTTCTATCTCATTAATAATAGTGTTATGAAATAATTTACTTTAATAATTCGGTACTACTTTTTAGTCATTGTTTAGTTTGTATTAAAGTTATATTTTTCAAATATTTGTGTCATTAAAAATTTGTTAATCATTTAAATTAATCATATATGACTATATCTAAAATTATGATGATATTTTTAATCAAGAATAAAGGTTTTTGACTGGGGTCCTACCTAGGAACAGAAAGGCCCAAAGTCCAGATATCCCAATGAAGACCAAAAAGAACAAAACGGAAAATAGTAGCCAAGCTACAACAAAAATATGATAATATAATTTGGTAGATTATTTTTGTAATTGAAATTCTAAATTGGTGCATCAAATATTCATTCTAAAATTGGATTTTTTTTAAATATTATTTTGTAGTTTATAATGAAAATGATGACAAGTTTAAGTGGAAATGTCTTTTATAATTTACAATTTTGTCTAAGAATAGGATATATTGAAATATTTAAAAATAGAGATTGAAATGTATTTTAAGTTACAACTTCAATATACATGTATCATATCCCACAAATAGACGTGTAATATGTACAATATACTCCTATTTTATATGCGTACATACGTACATATATACATACATGTATAATTTTTTTGAAGAATTCTTTCGCACCATCACTAATTTTGTGTCGAAATCAACCCCCATATGTAGTTCCCTTTGTTAGACAACTCTAGAATAAGCTTTGTGTATGTATGTTTGTATCATATGCAATAGAATAGAATGTCAAACAATGCAAAATATAAATTTCTACTGGTTTTTTATTCTAAAATTATATATTGTAGCTGATAAGAAATTAGTTTATGCTAACCAATGTAAAAAGTGGAAATAAAATATAATATCAGGTCACGGAGGACAAATCTCTTGTTTTATTGGTTTTTGATTATCGAGTATCTATCTATACATCACAAAGTACTTTGTTAATTGATGTTTTGTAAATGGTACATAATGAAGTGGAGAATGAAAATAATAAAATGTCATTTAGAAAATGATAGATTGAAATTTGCATGCTCGAATTTTATATATAATGAGAGTAACTATAGAAAAGATTCTTGTTATTTTAATAATTGTGTATGGATTGTTTTTCAACTTTGAATACCTTTCAAAGGAGAATTTTGGTCTATAGGAAGCCCCTAAATTGATTTAACTCTATATATAGTTATAAGTGTCAATCCTTAACTTTCTTATTTACCAATATCTATTATTATTTTATCAAGGGTTAGCCCTTGGGATTTAAGTTTAGTAATTTCCCAGGTCATGGATACAAATATTTTTCTATGGTTACCTAGTGATAAAAGGTATTATAAATATCTTTTTTCATCATTTTGGTCCCACATTGGACCAATGTAGTTATTAATCTATACAACAACATTTGTAGGACAATTTAGATCCAAGCGCATAAACATTGTCTACGACCTCTCTAAGAGAGTCATTTGTAAGGCCTACTTGAATGAATAATTTTGATGTTAGTATGATATGTTGGCCTATGCATAACAAGTTTTCCTTGGGAAGATGGTCATCATGATGATCGATGTTTGAGTTTCTTTGTGTTCACACTAAAACTATTGACACTAAAATTTGCACAAAATCATTATTATATTATGTTTTTATTGGAATTATATGTATATTAGTTATTAATAATGAAACCATGTCTTATGGGCATGAGTATTTTGTTGCTTTACTCTTTATTACTTGATATGACCCTATGTCTCACTATTTTCCTCTTTTGTTTGATTTGGAGCCATGTTAGATAGATCTCCACGAGTTTCCACTCATTATCACTTTATATATTAACCTAGACCAAGACCGTACAACAAGATCTAGACCATACTACAGTCATGATCCTTAAGTACGGTCTTGGATCATTTTGTTTTCCAGTTAATTTCTCTTTATGGTCTCATTTTTTATTCTTTTATTTTTCAGATTCTATCTTTTAGGTCGGTCTTTTCTGCCACTAACTTCTACATTAAAAAGTAAGAACTCGTATATATGTTCATTATAGGAATTTATTTCCTATAAAACACATATTTACTTATCAACTATTGAACTAAGGAAAAAAAAGACACATCCACATACTACATACACAAAATAGGAGGGCACAAATATGAATTTTTCATCTACACACAAGGGTTTTTATTGGGATGAAGTACCATAGCTTGTTATTGGTGTTGAAAAACAAGGACAAACCCTTGGTGCAAGAATGGTTACATGCACATTTGCACGAAGCACTAGAAGAACTACATGTAGTTTGAAATGTAGTGCAGTTATTAATGACTCATATACAAGGTGATTGTTGAGGTCAATCTAACTCAAGCATTCGTATATTTTAATCGTTTTAGATATAATGATTTCTTTAGTGTGTTACATGATTGGGTGTGAAATTTAGGGTTACATGTGGATCCAAACATACAAATGTGTGAAAAACATGAAAACGAAGGAAGCCAAGAAAAATTATATTATGAAGATCTAACATGCAAAGAAAGTAGGGAAGGGTCGGTTTTTATAATCCAGTCCTAACCCTTCTATATGGTCATTCCCTAAAGAATATTTCTGAAGAATATTTGATCCATGCATGTTCGTAATCCTCCATATTTCCCATTTTTGTGGTGGCATAATATGAAATATCTCTTAAATTAGCTAAGTTATCCCACGAGTGTTTCACTTAATAAAATAATGGTATAACATGTTCGTTCAAAGGGTATTAAAGACTATCATTAATGTTAGTTTTTACCTCTAATTATTCAATTAATAATATCCCCTTCTGTTATATTTTTAGAATGAAAATACCTCCTATTTTTTCCATGTACCTTATTTACCCATTTTTCATTACAATTTTATTTACCCACTTTTATTTATACCATAACACATCAAGTAGAAAATATATCATGTTTCCCACTCAACTATTATTTTCATAATACACCTATTTTTCAGAAAGAGAGTTTGAAGTCATTTAATACCTATTACCAATTACTTTAATGTTAATATTTAACCATTTATCAATCATTCTTCAAATAATTAATATGGTGAAATAATATTATTTGTGTTGAAAAGCATACTCAATCCTAGTTCTCTATCATATTATTCTTTCTTTCTTAAGAATCTCATGATTCATATTTCCTTATTCAAAAAGAGATTATAATATAACTTTACAACTACTAACCTTTTGCAATTTGAAGGTATTTAACTTTAAAATGTGTAGCGCCCACCAGATTTCTACCTTATTCTAGAGATGATTGACTCATATGAGTATCTTGCTTATTTTATATGAGACATTGTTATTTGATTTAAGAGAGTTAGAGTTACATTTTGCTATGATGGTTATCTCATGGTTTATGCCATTGTATTTCACAGGATATTTTGGGACACTTGATGATATTCAAGATATTGGTTATTTCATTTTGATTAGAACAAATGATGTTATGATATTTTATATGTGATGGATTTTGTATATGATATGCACTGATGATCGTGACTTTGAGTTATACGTTATGGATATTGGATCATGTTTATATGTAGCATTGGTAGAATAAATGTTGCAAGATATTATTTAGTTGATATTGTTATTACTGAGTATCTTGATTATTTGATATGAGACATTGTTATTTGATTTAATAGAGTTAGAGTTGCATTTTTGCTATGATGGTTATCTCATGGTCTATGCCATCGTATTTCATAGGATATTTTGGGACACTTGATGATATTCAAGATATTGGTTATTTCATTTTGATTAGAACAAATGATGTTGTGATATTTTATATGTGATGGATTTTGTATATGATATGCACTGATGATCATGACTTTGAGTTATACGTTATGAATATTGGATCATGTTTATATGTATCATTGGTAGAATAAATGTTGCAAAGATATTATTTAGTTGATATTGTTTAGTCGTAGTTCATTTTGATTTAAATGGATATTTTATCATGTCAGTAGATTTGAGGTTTGTCTTGAGTGTGTAGGATTGCATGTAGCACCACTTGGCGAATGTGGGACTTAATGGTAGCACTACAAAGGATGCCAAGAACCGTCATGTCGAAACCTTCTACCTCACCTTGTTTCATTTTGGTTATTTTTATGATTGGGGGAAATTTTGTTTGCTTTGGCATATGATTGAGTTATTTATTTTGTTATTAGTTCCCTAACTTTGAGCACCATGGTAAAAAACTTGATTGCTTCATTTCTCACCTAAACTGTATTTCCTTGTGTTAATAAGGTCATTGTAAGTGATCAGTGTTATGGGGTGTTTTGTGTCTTAAGCTTGTGTTAGGAATGTGTTGAGAATTGCTAAGAAATTTAGTGGGGACCAATTCTCACCTTGGATTATCCCATTCAAACACAAAACCCGAATTTACCCTTTTAGGACATTTTTCAAGGCTAATTTAGAAAGGTAGGGGTCTTCCTTACCTCAAATTTGGTCCATGGGACCTAACCTATGGGTGGGGGAAGTTTTTTGTGAATGCAAAAATCCTCTTCCCCACTCCACCCTCTCTTTAGTCACTATCTAAATCTTCTTTCCATGTTTTACATGTGTGGCTTTTGGATTTTTTGTGTGCTTTGGAGGCTATGTGGGATTTTGTTCCCTCTTTCATTTATTGTTTTGGAAAGTGTGGAAAATGACTTGGATGACATGGAGGATTTCTTACTTGGAAGGGTGATACATGTCACCCTTCCATGGATTGATGGCTGGAGAGTTTTTCTTATTTCTTGGTTGAAATTTTATTGTTTGGGGACTTTTGGTGGAGAGCTTGGGAGCTTGAGGAGCCAAAGAAAAAGGAGCTAGGAGCTTGTAAAGTTAAGCATTGGAGTTGAGTTAGGTCTCACTCCTCCATGTTTTTGTTTTAAATAACTTGTTAAATGTGTGTGTATGTTGTTGTTATGGTTTGTTTTGTTGGGATTGGTTTTGAGATCCTTGAGCATGTTTTGGGTTTTTTCGTTGGGTTGCAAATTTCATTTTTGGTTATTTTTACTCCTTCACTCCATTTGGATGTGGATTTGGAGTTGGAATGGGGAATGGAAGGGATTGCTTATCTCCTTGGCTTCTTGGGGAAGCCATGGATGGTTCTTTTTATCACTCCCTTCCTTGGTGGAAGTAGGAGGGCTTCCCATTTGGTTTGGGAATTCCCTCCTATCCTTGCCAAAGAAGTTTGCAAGGCTTGAAAAGGCTTGGTAAGGAGGAGACAAGGGAGATATAAATTTTTGGGAGATATTGATGATTTTGGAGATGTTCTCGGAAGAAATTTTTGGATACAAATTTTACTATATATATATATATATATATATACTTGGAACCATGGATTCCCTTCCCCTCTTCCCCCTTTCCTTTTATTATGGTGTTTTGGAGGGTTGAACTTTGGTAGGATGCCTTGTTTTTCTTTTGGTTACCCTTGTTCTAGTTTGTTCAAAACCTTGTTTTTTCCCTTGGCATTCTTATAGCATGTTACGCCTCTTTCCCACTAGCTTGGGGGAGGCTAGCATGCACATCCTTTGGGAAGAAGGCATATGGTGATGCCTGTAGGTTGGGGAGGCATATCATGCCTTCGGTTTTAATGGTGATTGGAGTATATTGGATTTCCAGCTTTGAGCTACTTGTGGACTTCTTTAAGAATGGAGTGAAAGTTGAAATTTTTTGTAATGTTGTTCCCCGTTTTGGGGAGGCTTTTACACTTGCATTTTAAAGTGTTACTTTGTAATGGTTATGGTTATCTTGGTCATGTTACTTCTCTCTTAAGATAAAGTTTTGTAAGCATGTAAAATAGTTGTGTTGGAGACCTTTTTTCACCTTTGTATTATATGAAAAAAAAAACTCATGATAATTATATGCATTTCTTATAATCTTGTTGTGAATGTTGCATCTTTTGAGTCGTGGAAGAAAATATAAATGCAAAGCCTATTTTTTATGCATGCTAAGTTCATTAATCTTGTTTATTGAGTTAGTATTTATGTAGTCAAAACCAATTAAAATAATGTTATTTACACTTTTTTCCTTCTTGTTAAAACAAATTATTTATGTTGAGGGTTTTTATGAAATAAAAAGGAGGGAATGTATTTTTGTATTGTACTATATTATGAGTTATTATCAAATCTGAAAATGTATACAGAAAAATTAGTTTGAAAGTGTTAAAATTGCTTATGTAAAGTGCGGTCCTTGTTTTTCGTTGTACCTGTACTAAATTTGGAATCATCATTTTAGTGGAATAGTGCCATTGATTTAAATTCATAAATCTGGTGGTTGTCTACATAAGATAATGTATGTAATGAAATATAATATTTAGTTTTCTTCTCACCCTTTAGGAATTCAAAAGAAGAAATAATAATGGATCTCTTGAACCTGATTTGCACAGTTGTGTGTGTGTGTGTGTACATTTTCTTTCAGGTTCGAATAATGAGATATGGCTCTGATTTGTATCATAATTCGTAAAAAGAAAAATTAACAATTAAGGCTCAAATCCTTTTGTATTTCGAAACAAACACACACACACACACACACACACACACACACACACACACACACACACACACACGCACACACACGCACACACACACGCACA